>JAGTTD010000001.1:46387254-47807583 GCA_018398585.1 Simmondsia chinensis | reverse complement strand
GGAAATCAAGTTGTGTAAGTTAAATAATTTTAATTAATGAAACAGACAGCCCTCTTAATTACCTAATTTCAACACCTAACTACGTGTTACTCACATCCCCACACAAATATTATCTTATATATTATAACAAAATTGTCACTTTTTTTAAAAACTTTTAAATCTTAATTTCAAGTATTATAGGTTATGACTTTTTTATTAATAAATTCACCCTTGTATTTAAGTTACAGACTTATATTTTTTTTTTTGAACATTTGATTAGAAGGTTTTGAGTTAATAAACTTGAGATAAATTTTGCATCACGTTTTTTTAAAAAAAGTTTAAGAATTGAAAGAAAATTTCAACAGGAAGTTAGTAGTTAAAAGTGATAACTTAAGTTTAAAACAACAAGACATGTGGACATAACATTTAATTTTTTTTCAAATTGTAAATATCCTCCGTTTATTGTACGGAATAACACTAATATAATAATAAAAGTAATGATATATATATTCAAAAAATATATCCGTTTATATATTTAATATAAATGACAAAAGTTTTTTTATTTATCTAATAATACTTTTTTACATATGATTAAATATATAAATTAATTAATATTTAAGTGTTAATATAACAACAACAACAACAACAGACACAGTGCCTCAACGGCTCCCGCCTCAGCGGGGTCTGGACGGGTGAATGTACGCGGCCGTACCTCTTGAAGGTGTAACCTTGCCGAGAGGCTATTTCCGAGGACCCCCAACCTTATAGGATTGGCAACACGAGGACTTCCCAAGGTCACCCATCTTGGTACTACTCTCGCTCAAGCACGCTTAACTTCAAACTTCAAAGTTCTAATGGGATCTGATGTATTAGTGCCGGATAAATGAATCCTTAATATTTAAGTGTTAATAAATTATCATTAATTAGAATGAGACAATAGTTTTAAATCAATTCACGTTCTGCCAATGGCTGTTATTTATTAATATAAAAATAAGGCTTTGAAATTGAAACCCTAAATATTAAATATTTAATTAAATTAATTAATTAAATTTAAATATAGTAGGAGTTTTATATTGAGAGTAGTTGAATTTTTTCACTTTCTAACCTTACAAGATTTTGCAAATTAATTATTAGGAAAATCGTCACCCTATCTATCTCTCTCTTTCACCGCTATTGACCATTTCTTAACATGTTTTGTCAAGGAATCGGTTATTTAAAAAGTTTAAACTGACGACGTTGAAAAGTTTTGGAATGCGTGGACCAAAGTTTTGGTTTTTATTAGATTACGTGTGGAGTCTGGTTATATCGAGTCTTGCTTATAAAGTATAGCATTGGGTTAATCCTATTAAGGCCCATGTCATACTAAGATTTAGTGTGGTAGGCTCTTTAGATATACAGAGATGTACATGTTACTATTGGGGTTTGAGTTAGGGTTAAGAAGGGATGACAGTTGAGAGACGTCTCATATAATCTACAATGATATTAATAATATTATTGTGCTTAGGGGTGTATTTGAGCCAAGCCGAGCCCGAGCTTGCCCGGCTCGGGCTTGTCTCAAAGCTCGCCAAGCTTTAAACGTTCAGGGTCCAGCTCAACTCATCAAAAGCTCGGGCTGGGCTAGGCTTGGCTCGATCTAAGCTCGGCAAGTTTCGCATTAAGCTTGCAATATTTAGGCTCATTTGAACTCAATATAGGCTCATCTAGGCTCATTTAAGCTTGGGCTCAGCTCATTTAGACTTCAATATGGCTTCATTGAGCAATATTTAATTAAATATACCATATCAAAAAAGGCTCCCTTAGGCTCGTGAGCCTACGAGCTAGGGCTTCACTAGGCTCAAGCTTGGCTCGATAAGCTAAACGAGCCGGCTTGGCTCATTTACGCCCCCTATGCTCCCCTTCATGGATGTAGGCTTCGGTTAAACCACGTAAATTTCAGTGTTCTTCCTATCCTCTTTCGTTTATGATTGATACTTTGATTCGTGGTTCGATTATTATGTGGGTGATCTTCCCAACAGTTTCCTAGTATAAGTGTATTTCTTAAGTTGCCTTTTCAAAGGCAAATCCTTAGAATCCTAGTTGCCAACAACTCTTAAGATTACTAGAAAGAGGGTCATCCTGGATTTGTACAATTGAGTACGAGTTGGAGTCCAGCTCTATATGAATTAGGAGTCTTTAATGGGTGGACTCTGGGTTTCTCTACATCAAGATTGTCGGTCCCTACGTGTAGAGACGCAGGTTTTATCTATCCACTTAGATCCTCAATCCCATTAATAGAAGGCTCACAAACCACCATTCACCATCCTCTCGCTCTTATTCAAAGTTCAATCAATTTTCGCCCACACGGGGACCAAGGTATGTATTATCTGATCTATAAATTTATAAAGTTGATAAGATGTTTAATTTATTGTGTAGGGTTTACTTTAAATATTTGTTGGGGGTCCTCGGAAACAGCCTCTCTGCAAGGTTACACCCTGAAGGGGTAAGACTGCGTACATCCACCCCTCCCAGACCCTGCTTATGCGAGAGCCCTTGAGGCACTAGCTCTGTTGTTGTTGTTGGTTTACTTTAACTATTTGTATTTCTTAATATTTGACTAAAAGATGAATGACGACACGTAAATAGATTTATATTCTAATATGTCCCCTCTTGTGAATGTTTATTGGATTGTGGATAATACACTGACTCATCTCATATATTGTATTTAAATTATGTTAATATTGAGCGTATGTCACACTCATCCCACGTCAAGAAATTAATTATCCCGAATGATCAAGCCGATACTTGAAAGTAATTGAATGACTTCATACCGTAACATGTTTCGAAGTCTTTAACCCCTCATGCTGTACCTCATCCGTTCAACCCCTGATCGTGTAGCTCTCTCTTTCATCATTATTGATCATTTTTTGACACGTTTTGTGAAAGAAACAGTTATTCAAAAAGTTTAAGCTGATAAATGAAGACATATAAGCAGCTTTATATTCTGATATGCTCCTTCATGTGAATGTCTACTGAGTTTCAAGTGTGAATAATGCATATACTCGTCTCATTTATTTCAATTATATTAATATAATGTTGGATTTTCAGACTCATTCCATTTCAATAAACTAACTATCAGAACAACTCAAGCCAAGACTTGAAAGCTCAAAATTGATTTTATACTGCAACCTCTGATCATTTCAAGTTAGAGCATACAGTATATGTTAGTCAAATGTATTTTATAACTCATAATACAATATAGTTTTAATGACATGGGAATATCATTTTAAACTTTATAGTATGTTTCACATGAATTTTTGATGGAGACATTTACTAATTGTGGCTTAAGATAATGAAATTAATTAATTCTCTAATGCGTACGCCAAATAATTAATACGAAAATGCTAAATTTGTACAAAGAAACCAATACAAGACATAAAATAATTAAAGTATTAAAAAGTAATATTAAATTAATTATTTCTTATATGTTAATGATTTTATGTCATCTATATGTATTAGATACACAAGTATGTATTTTTTTTTTAGTGCAAATTAACAGTATGTAAGTATCTCGAGATTTGATTATTTATAATGTAAATATCCTTATATTGTAATATAATTATGAAGTATCTTAAGATTTAAAAATTTATCACTTTGGATAGATACCAATCTGTCAAAATTTGATATAATTTTGTTTGAAGATGCAAAACTCAAACATAATTCTGAAAATATGCATGTACTTTTTAGTCCAAAAACGCTGATATGATACATAATTATGCCTTCGTTGATATTTTGGTGAAAACATTAGCATAACTTATCGTAATCTTGTATTGTAATCGTGTATCGTATCAACATTTTCTACATGAAAACGGTCATACTCTTATAAAAGTTCATAAAATTTGGGATGGAGTACCTAGATGATAACGTATACAAATCTCTGGATATCTTAATATAAATATATATTAAAAGCGGCAGATTCTTTAAGGATCTAAATATTAGGGCTCATCATGGGGGTGTCTTAGTTGGTGGCGTCTCCTACGCATGCGGTTATCACCTAGGGGTCAAGAGTTCAATTCTCGTTGAGGATATACTCATGACTTACTTGCTCATGGAGGCTTGTGGGTTGTTCTTATGGGCCGGGGTTGGTTGGGGCAACCCAATCCCTCGTCACCAAAAAAAAAAAAAAAAAAAAATATTAGGGTTAGAGATTGTAAACATGCTATTAGCAGAAGTTCTTATTGTAGTCAATTGAAATCTGGTTTGATCTGTAAGACAATCACAAACAAACAAGAACACACCTCTCGATCGGCCTTAGACCTTGGTCTTCCTCCCGCTCCCCGATTCTTTAGGAGGAGAGAGCGGAGCAAGCCTAGGGTTAATAAACTATATAGACTCCCCATCATAGCCCGTCTTTAATTAGGCCTAACACCTTACATTCCACACTACTAGTTATACAATAAGCTGAGACGAAACTAGGCCGATACTTTAATAATCACTTTATCAATTGGGCTTTACCAGTTCAACATCCAACTAGTTTTATAAATAAGAACATAGGCCAAATCAATAGAAGCCCACTTTATAGAATAATTCCAATATTAAAATATCAAAATCTGTAAATAATAAATAGGGTTATTTACGCCAAAGGTCCCTATACTTTACTCATTCTGTCAATTTGGTCCTTGTACTTTTAATTATATCAGTTTAATTCCTAAACAATTCAAAATCTGTCAATTTAGTCATTTGGTCAAATTTAATAGTTAAGTTAATGTCAATGGCAAAATTATGCTAGATGCAAGCAACTTATTATAAATTCATCCTTTAGTCAATTTGACCCAATTCGTGGCCGAATCTTTAAAAATTTTATTAAAACTTAACATAAAATTTTCTCAAATGACCAAACTGATACATTTTGAATTGTACAGGAACTAAATTAATATAATTAAAAGTACAAGGGCTAAATTAACACAATAAACAAAGTACAAAGACTTTTAGCGTCAGTTTAGTGCTAACTAATAGTTGTATAATTTGGAAGGCCTCGTTGGCTTATTCTAAATTGTCCACTTGTATTAAATATATAATAATAATGTTAAAGTGAAGCAAATTTAAATTATAATTAGGAATGAAAGCTGTTTCGTGCACTAATTTTATACTTCTTTAGAGTATAAAATTTGATTAGGTGAACATTGAGCTAAGCAAACACAATTTATTTGATTGCGTAACATTATATTAATTACATCTCGGATCTTGTTAATTATTCTTATTATTCGGTTTATCTGTAGAATTTGAACGCCTTACTTCGACATATGTATTAGGGGGCGTTCTTGTTTTTTCAGTTTGTCTTGTTGCCGATTCCCTCCTAGCGGTGTTTGAAGCTCTTAATGTTTGCCCGTTTTTGCTTGTATTCCTGTTTATATATGGGTTGCCTACTTTGTATTGCGATTTTGTACCTAATTATTGAAAAAATGTGTAGAATTTAGCTGTAATGAGTCTTGTTTATAAAGTAAATGATTGAGTTAATTCGATTTAGGCCGACGATACACCAGGATATTAGTGTGGATGTCTCCATATATTTAGGAAGATGCTAACATGGCCTGTCCCCCCAATCATTTCTTAAGTACCCTTTGTTATTTGTGATTTGGTTTGGGATTTTGTCATTGATTCCTTTTTGTCCTCTTAGTATTAATCGCATTTATTTAGGGTAATATTATTATCAAAGTAAGATCGTAGTTTTCAATGTAATTTTGTGGCTCTTATTGTATGTAAGTTGTATTATTGCTTTGATAATAACAATTTTAGTCCTCACAATAACAACTTTCAATATTTATTTATGAACATTATTGCTATTGAGTAAGAAAGAGAGAATCACCAAGGATTTGTGTCAATAGAGTTGGTGTATTTTGAGTATTAAATCAGATGCGGTTGGATTTTGGTTGGAGCGATTCACTTTGAGTTCGAGTTATTTGAGTTTCGAGTCAAATCGGGTCGAGTATTGCGTCCGATCATTTGGAGTTCAATTTATCTTGGATTTTTAGTTGATAGGGTTAGGGCTTTTTGGGATTCAAGCTAGTTATAATAGGGCTTGAGTTCATTTAGGCAATTACAAACTCGAGTCATCTTAGTTTTGAGACAGATTTGTTGAATCTTTTCACATTTTGAGTCAGCATAGGCCGAGTTTGAAATGAGTCGGATCATTTTAGGTATGGGTCGTATCTAGTTTTGGGTTAATTTGGCCAGGTCATTTACACTTCGGCTCAGCTTATTTACATCACGTTTAGGTTGAGTAGTTTTATTTTCTAGATTTAAGTCATCTCGAGTTTCATGTTAATCCGGTTGGGTCACTTTAGATTTTGAGCTAAGGTGATTTTTGTTATTTCAAGTTCAAGTCATTTGAGTTAAGTGATTTCAAGGTTTAGGTCAAATTTTAGGTTGTGTTTAAGTCTTAGATTTTGAACCATCTTGAATTTTAGGTAATCCTAACAATAATTAATGCAATATTTAGCAAAATAATAGATACATTATGTACACGTCATAAAAGTGTGGTGACGCATGTCAGATTTTTCACTGAGGGGCACTCGAAAAATCACAGTGCTAGTGATGCATGCTTGCCTAAAATGGTCTAAAATTAAAAAAAAAAAATAGTATTTAAAATAGTTTATTTTAAAAAATATTTATCAAAATGATTTTTAGATTAACAAATTTTAAATATTTAATTTTTTTTGGTACCTCCCTCCATGTGATAATAATTTATATTAAATGTTACATAAATAAACGATTATTATTAGATAATTGTAATAATAAGTAAATTAAAAAAATTATGTATAGATAATATTATTTAATATTTAACAAATAACTTAATTTAAATTTTTTGTCATAAATTACATATATAATTTAAATAAAACGTATATTATAAAGCTAAATATAATATGATAATAGAAATATAATTAATATATTTAACTTAATTAATAATTTTATTAAAAAACTAAATAAAAAATAAAAAGGTTTAAAGCATTAGGTATCCCGAAAACAAAAAAAATTTAAATTTTTAAAATTTGCTGATATAGAGGCCATTTGGGTAAATATTTTTTTGAAATGGGTCATTTTGGATAATATTTTTTTTATTATTTTGGGGTATTTTTAGGCAATGGCTCTGCAGGCAACGGAGGAAATACTTTTAAATTATTATTTTTTAAGATAATTTTTTGAAATTTATTAATGAAAACATATTAATGGTATTAATTTTTACTTCGTTGTGAAAACATTAAAAAAAATTTATGTCACTGTTTAAAACGTTTCTATATTTATATTGTTCAAACACAGAAAAACTTGGGGCCAATTTTTTTTTTTTTTTTTTAATTTCTTGTTTCTAACTTTTTCCTAACTTTAATAATTAACACAAAATGGAAATACAAAAACAAGCGAAAAATCAATTTCAAAACTTAATATTTCAAAGTGAAAACAATACCAAAAAATCTCCAATAAATATTTTTTTTTTGAGGAAAAAAAAACTCCTTTTTATTCTTTAATATCTTGGCCCAACCGGCAATAACAGACTGTTTAATCAAGCGAAAAAACCTTTTTTTTTTTATGAATACTTTTTACAAAAATACTTTTGTAAAAAATACTTTTAGTACAGATTTTTTATCTAAAAAAATTTTAGTTTTAATCTTATTTCTATAAAAAAAAGTAATATATGTTTATCTTTTAGTGCCAACCAGCTTCTCAGGTTGGGGGTCCTTAGAAACAATCTCTCTTCAAGGTAGCCCCCTGAAGGGGGAAGGCTGCGTACATCTACCCCCCAGACCCTGCTTATGCGGGAGCCCTTAGAGGCACTGGGTTTATTATTATTGTTGTTGTATATGTTTATCTTTTATTTAAAGGTAGAAAATTTGCTTCTACTTTTTTTAAAACTACTGTCGAATACCACAAATCTTATAAAAAAAAAAAATTCATAAAGCAAGTTTGAACAGGCCCGGAGTTTGCAATTGAAACCAACTAACATAGCCACCACAATGGGCTTTGTCCTTCTATAGCCCAACGGGCCTGGGCCTAAGTTGGTAAGCCCAAAAGGAAAAGTTCCTCACAGCTTTGACGTTAATTTTACAGTAGGATCAAATTAATTAGGCTTAATTAATTTTTAATTAATCAAATTTTACTTATGGTCGTACACTAAAATTAATGTCAAGGTGGTTAAAAAATTTGTAAAGGTCGGATCATGAGAATTTAATTTGGCTAAACGGTGGGTTTGCATTGGGTCACTTATCTAATGTGATAAAACAAATAAAAAATATAGTATTAACTTGTAAGAAGGCTAAATTGAAACAATTAAAAGCAAAAATGACTAAGCCAACAATTGAGTGAAGTACAAAAACATTTTAGGCAAGTAACCCTCATAATCACCCAAAAACAATTTTACGTTAACCCTCATAATTATTAAAAAAAAAAAAAAATTATATAAATAACCCTAATTTGATTATACATAAAATATACTTAAGTTTAAAAAAATAAATTATATATATTATAATCCTTAAAATGCTAAGTTTATTCCTCTCAATTGTCTAATTCCAAATTAACTCCTATTTTAATATTCAATTCTAAATTAATTCTTATATTTGTGTTTAATAATTTCTTTTACCATTAAAAAGTTAAATACTAAAAACATTCTTGGGGATATAGTTCAATACTTTTTTAATCTTTTGTCCTTGAAATTACTACACTTATGAAGAATTCAAACACGGTATCATTTTTTCAGTTACAATTTTTTTGGTTTTTAAAAAACTAAAAAACATATTTCGCAAACAGTTTTTCTCTTTTTTTTTTTTTTGTGTGGGTATTTTGAGTAAAAACTGCAAACATGAAAGCGAAAACAAGAAAAAAATAATTGATTTCAAACCCTGACTTTAATTTCTCAAAAACTAAAAATTATAAACAAAAACAATACCAAATGTAACAATCAGAAAACTACACTATGCCAAAATGCAAGCGCAGTGGCAAATACACCCATCAACAAAAACCCATAAATCGACCCGCCCCACCCGACCATAAATTCCAGATGTAGAACTTCCCCAGAGAAATAGAAGCAACATCAGCAAGCACAATAAGAGCAGTGATCCAGGCTATATGCTGGATCATGTGATTCGGAGGACGTGATTAACAGCATTGTCCAAAGCATCTACATTCCTCCTTAGGATCTTTCTTTGCATCAGTCAAGGTATACAAATTACAAAAAGTTCTGCTGTACGGAGTTAAAAGAACCAATAATTCTAAAAGTTTAAGTTGTTAGGCAAATACCCACAAGATTTAAAACGTCCGGTGCTAAAATTTAACTAAAGTGAAGGTCATTGAGGATTGAATTTAAGACATTTCAATCAAAAGAGCTCCGATACCTTGTCACAGAATGATTAAGGATACAATTTTGTGGCAAGATCATCAACGCCCTTCATTTCCTCATTTAATCTGCATCATTTAAATCATATTATGAGAGCAAGTTATCAGAATTTGATAATTTCCATGCCTTTTTGATAAATTCCATCACAATCATCTAAATCAATTATGAGAGAAGAGACCCCACAAATAATACAATTTTTGTTAGCCATCTCAATGATATGATCAAAGGGTTAAAAGTTTGCTTTGAAAAAAATGCATGTTGAACTATTCAGTGAAAAGCATAGAAGCAACCATCTAATTAAGAGGCTATAACAAGAAAAACAAGGGTGTGACCCTGGAGAGATGTTGATAAGAACAAAAATAAAAACTACCTAAAATGAACTAAATTAAAAAGGAAATATAAACAGAACACTGGCAGCCTTACATGCCACCCGAGTTTGAATCTCCATTATGGTACTTGTGGCTCCCATTTATGGGAATTTTAAGGGGTATTTCCCCCCCAACCTACCAAAAAAAACATATATATATAAAGAGAGAAAAGAAGGTAAATGCTCTTTACTCAAAAACGATTCAAAATTCACAATCTAATGGCCTATTTATAGGCAATGCAAGGGAATAATAGAAAAGGGAAATCTGAAATTTAAAACTAGAGTTTGCTTCCTGTATCCGACTCATGTTGGCTTGCAGTGTGTTTTAGCTTCGTATCGAACGTGAGAACTGAGGAGGGTGAATGACAACAGTTGGATGCATTTTCAATAACTAAACACTAACATGGACTGTGTCAACCCTTAGAGAATAAAGTGAAATCTCAGCAATCAATCCTAAATCCGAAGAGAGAGAGATTACCTTCACATTTCTCAGCTAAAATTTCCATCTCCCAATAATATACATCTTATCTCATAACCTGTTTGATTCAGGAATGATTTTACATAGGAATATGTAGCAACTGTAGTATAAGAACCTGAAGAAGTGACTGCTAATTTTATGACAGTAAGCGCCGTAAAGCCCCTACTATCCATGCCTTAAAACAGACAACTTCTGTTTATCCCTTACTCGAAAATCCAACATTAGGCTTTGCTTTATTGGAGGAGTAACATTTTCCTTCTAGACAACATTTCTCCAATAAAATTTGAACTGAAACGATTTTTCTTCAAAATTTTCCTCCGTTTGGTTTAGGAAATCAATTTTATTATATTCATTTGTCTGGGTTCACAATACTTCATTAGAGTTAAGTGAAATTGATAATGTAAGACTACAATGAACGAGGTTTTTATCCCACATAAAGGGCCTTCTCCCGACCCAAAGGCCTTAATCAAAACTATAGTTCTAAGAAATATGGGAAGGCTTCACTTTCGTGGAAAGTAACTCATAGTAAATAATGCAAACCAAGCTTTAGCTTTTCTTATATGACTGATCTGCATGAATTTTTCCGTTTTTTTTTTAATCAATACATTTCACGGGCTCACATACTCAACGATGTGCCTGCTTAAATGTAAGAACAAGTACCTGATGCAGGAATGTATAAAGCCATTCCCCCTTGCTGCTGCATCAATAGCTGAAAATGACAGAATGGAGAAAGGAAATGATAAGGGTCACATGAAAACTCAATTATCACAAATATTTCAATATTTCTTATCTCATCCAATTTTTTTAAAAAAAAAAGGAACATACCCAGTGCCTCAAGGGCTCCCGCCTACGCAGGGTCGGGGGGGTGGATGTACGCAGCCTTCCCCCTTCAGGGTGTTAACCTGAAGAGACGTTGTTTCCCAGTGCCCCCAACCTGAGGGTGAGGATTTCCCAGGAGGTCACAAAAGAAAGTACAGTTACTGCTCACAAAAGAAAGAGAACAATTTGGAAAATGGAGCACGCAGGCCTTTGGCCTACTAGTATTTCTAGGGAAAACAAGTTCTGAAATTGACATCACGCTCTCCTATCATAAGAATATGGGGAAAAGAAACAACAACAACAATCCAGTGCCTCAAAGAGGCTCTTGCCATGGCTTCTAAAATACGGGGAGAAGGAAATCTATGCTAATCCAGCTTTATAAACGCTTTCCTGTAATTAGCCAGTGGCACAACACCATAAGAAACAGCACACCCATCTCTAGAAACTTTGCAAGCAGTTATCTGAATAGCCAACAATACACCCATCTCTAGAAATTGACAATGGGTTGAGTAGCTTCCTTAGCATATATTTTGGCATTTTTGCTCATTCCCACTGATGTTGGATGTATCAAACTACCCCAGCCAAATCTGAATAGCCAACAATACACCCATCTCTAGAAATTGACAATAGGTTGAGTAGCTTCCTTAGCATATATTTTGGCATTTTTGCTCATTCCCACTGCTGTTGGATGTATCAAACTACCCCAGCCAAATCATCCACCACATCCCCCCCGCCCCCCCCCCCCCCCCCCCCCCACAACAAAAAAAAAAGAGAGAGAAAAAAGAACACACACAGAAAAAAATCAGAAAGAAA
Organism: Simmondsia chinensis; assembly: GCA_018398585.1. NCBI lineage: Eukaryota > Viridiplantae > Streptophyta > Magnoliopsida > Caryophyllales > Simmondsiaceae > Simmondsia > Simmondsia chinensis. Next base: position 47,795,766 of record JAGTTD010000001.1, on the reverse strand, counting down.
TAACAAACGGGAAATCCGTAACACTTTTTAGTGCTATCACACATGTTTTTGGAATCAAACTAATCTAACATGTATACAACATTACATGCTTGTTAAATTTTTATCAGGCCCAAACTTCGCCGAAGGAGTTAGCACTTGAGATCACATCTAAGCCTAATAAGTGAGGTTCTACACCAAAATCAATTGAGAATACGTGAAGTAGCCCAATGAGCTCAATTGTTGATACTTAATTTGTCATGACTTCAATGTGGGACACGATGTATGCCTAGAATCGTATGACATCATAATCTTCTGCACCAATTTTCCTTGCAGAAGGGAGAATTGGTTCAGACCACCAAAAAAAAAAAAAAAAAAAAAAAAAAAAATCAGCCATTTTAGAACAAACTGTCAGCAATTTAGCACTCACAAAACATGTATTTGAGCATTAATAGTTTACTTTTGTCAGATCAAAAACAACTAAAGGGTAGGCAATGGCATTACGGAGTTTCTTACAATTAATCAAAGATTATTTACGCCAAAGGTCCCTATACTTTGTCCACTGTGTCAATTGAGTCCTTGTACTTTTAATTGTGTCAAATTAGTCCTTGTCATTATGTCAATTCGGTCCTTGAGTAAATTTAGTAATGACATTTTAGATATTCCGGTCATTTATTGGTTTAAATTGGGTCAACATGTGAGTTTGTATAACATTACTCACATATAGCATGATTGTGCCGTTAAAAATTATGCCAATAACTTAACTTAAATTTGATCATTTTAAACCAAATTTAACACAATTGAAAGTATAAGGATTAAACTAACATAATAGATAAATTACTGGGACTTGTAATGCAAATAGCCCATTAATCAAACAAACAACCAGATGATTACCAGATTCTTGAACACGTCCAGCAGCATCATTAAAGCACTGCAGATGATCAACCGAAGTACTCGTAACCTAACATTAGAAATCAAACCACAACAACAATCAAATTAAACCACGACAAATTCAAATCCACATAGATTGATCAATGTTATCAAGTGAGATGAACTACGGCGAACCTGGGAGAGAGCTAAGCGGAGAGAAGCGAAGAGAGAGCAATAGCTCTCGGCAATGGCGAGCGAATCTCTCTCCACTACTTCAAGCGCATTGATGAGGTCCATTTGATTCATAGAATTCGATGCTAGGGTTAGGGTTTCTGTGTTTGAAGATCGATTTTCAATTGCAGTGGCTCCTGGTTGTTCTCTCTCCGCCAGTTCTTCCATCTTCCAAAGAGATGTTTCTGCTGGAAAAATTTTCTCTCTCCTGCCCGCCAAGCCCGCAGAACAACAACAATAACAAGTGATTCAAGGGTTCCGCCCAAGTGGGGTTGGAGGATGGATGTATGCATCCTTACTTTTTAAGATAGAATTCTATCGAAAGACTGTTTTTGAGAACCCTCAATCTTATAAGATTGGCAATACGAAGATTTTTCAGAATGTCACCCACCCTGATACCACTCTCGTCCAAGCTCGCTTAACTTCGGAGTTTTAACGGAATCCGAAACCGGCGGAATTAAAAAGGAAGCGAAAAGACAAAACACAAACACAAAATTGTCTTCTTGTTGTCGGAACAAAAATTATGGATTATTTATATTTTAGTATCTGACATTTTTAAAAATAATAAAAAAATCTTGACATTTTTAAATTTATAAAAAGGACCTTAAGTTTTAATTATATTAATAAAAAAAGGCCCCTTTTACAGCGTAATGACGTTATTTTTCAACAAAAAAGCTGACGTAGCAATTTTTTTTATTAATGTTACAGTAAAATGATGAAAATAACATTCAATACTCTTATTCGTACGTCATTAGCACAAAATTCAAGATATTGTAATATGTAAAAACTATATGTTTTCCCTTAATTTGTTTGAAAATATAAATATTAAAGAGTACTTTCATCTGTAGCATTAATAAAAAAAAAGTAGCTGACACTTTAACTCTATTAACAGAAAATGACGTTATCATGCCGGACAGTGAACTTTGTATTAATATGACAAATATTTAGGATTTTTTTATTAATACAACAAAATCTTAAAGGCCTTTTTATTGATTTAAAAATGTCAGGGTTCTTTTTATTATTTTCAAAGACGTCAGGTACTAAAATGTAAAATAACTCAAAAATGTTATTGTTAGAGTTTTGATGTAATTTATATTTATTATAGCCAAATTTTCTTGTAAAATTGTTGAAATTAACATTTTTGCCTTATTCATAACATTACTTTTTTTTTAATTCGGTTTTTTTTTTATTATTATTATAGGGTATTTACATATTACTATCCAATATTTGGTATATTAGTTCTTTAGTTTATAAAATTCATAAATTAATATTTTAGTCTAAAAGTTATGTATAATAAATAAAATAGTCCACAAGATAGTGTATAAGAATGTAAATAAATCTCTCATGATCCAATTCTTCTTCATTATTAGTGTCATAATATTATGTGAGACAAGGTTGTAGAAGGAATGGTGCGTTTAACAACAATTACCGTCAAGTATTACACCTTTTTAAACTATTATTTGGACTATTTTATTAACTACATGTAATTTTTAAACTAAAAAAATTATTTTGGCAAAATTCTTGATGAAAAAATAATATATGAAGAGAGTTATTATTGGTAGGGCAAAAATTGATATTATCGGAGCAATTATATCACTTACAAACAATAAGAGCTATAATGTTGCCTTAAAAAATATGATCTTACTCTGACAGTAATAATTTTTTCTCACCAATAAATCTCATAATACTAGTATAAATTTTTATTTATTCAAGTCAAAGCAAAAACTAAAAATTAAAATTATGAAAGAAATCATATTCAAACTTAACTTTATACCTATAAACAAAAATATGAATGATAGGATCAGGTATGAAGTCATTACAGGCAAATTGGACGTAGTCTCGATCGAAAATAAATTGAGGGAGCGTTTGTGCTGGTTTGGGCATGTTAGGAAGAAACCGATCACCACCTTGGTCAGGAGATGCGAACAACTCCAAGCTACACCCGGAAGGAGAGGGAGAGGCAGGCCGAAGAAGAGATTGATGGAAATGATCTGACACAATCTCACCCACCTAAACCTACAGGAGGAGATGGCCTTAGATAGAGATCAATGAAGAGCTAGCATAAGGGTAACCAATGTGGAAGCATAGAATAAAGGAGTATATTTTAACTATTATTAGTGCCCCTAGTCTTATATGTCTGCCTTTTTAATTTACTTGATATATTTGGAAGTTGTTTTATTGCTTATTGCCCATTGCTGCTTCTCGCTTCTTGCTTAGGCTTGCTCTGGGCCAATGTAGAGGCGTAGAATAAAGAAGTATAATTTGACTAGTATTATTGTCCCTAAGCTTATATGTCTACCTGTTTAATTTACTTAATATGTTTGGAAGCTGTTTTATTACTTATTGCCTATTGCTGCTTCTCACTTCTTGCTTAGGCTTGCTCTGGGCCGTTATTTTTATACTCTTATGCTTTATACTTTATGTTTATAAAATGTTATGCTTCTGTGTTTATCAAGTTAGAGGTCCTCAAAAGCAGCCTCCATTTAGGGTAACACTCTGAAGAAGTAAGACTGCATACACCCCCCCAAAAAAAGGACCCTCCATACGCAGGAGCCTCGAGACACTGGGTCGGTTATTGTAGTATCAACTAGATGTCCAAGTCAACTTATCTGCATCTCAATTATTTCCTGAGTTGCGCTCAAACTCTCAAGGTATAAGATTAAAATGAAAAAGATTTTGTCGCATGTAAAGAAAATTTCAATTTACTTTCCTCAAGAGGAAGTCATCTCCTCTTTTACAAATACCATTGCTGGATGAGTACGGGTAGGTGAGCAGAGCAGGCAAGTTATAGTACTAATAGTCACATACGACAACAACAATAACAGGCCCAGCGCCTTAAAAGCACCCGCATAAGCGAGATCTGGAGTACTAATAGTCGCATAAATCCCCTCTATATACGTGTTTGTTAAACAATACCAAACCACTTGGCGGCTAAGGAACAATGCCAATGCTATTTGGCGGCCAAAGAACAATGCCAATGCCACATGTTAACTAAAGAGCAACACCAAATCCACGTGTCCACTTATGAGCAACACTAAGTGTCTTCGAGGACAACTCATCCACATTCCCTCTTCCTATAAATACCAAGCCTGGAACAAATCAGGAAACCAATTGGAATATCCCACACCACACTGACCGACACACATCAAGCCCTTGTCTCGTTTTATTTCTCAAACAGCCTGAATTCGACTTTCCTTACCAAAAAATCCTGTACAAAACTAACTATTCACACGAGAAAATTATTAAAAGTACATCTGCAAAACCAGAAATTAATCAGATTTATTATTCTTAACATCAGATTTCGAAGTAATACAGTAAGGCACAACAACCAACTACTTAACATCAGCTGATTACGATAAAGATGTAATAGCTCGTTCCATATCATTTTTTGTTTGCAGTTTTTGGATTTTTTAGAAATTGAAAACCATATCTCAAAATTGAATTTATTTTGACTTCAGTCTTTTATTATCAGTTTTTTTCCTAGTTTACGTGAAAAATGAAAACAGAAAACCAAAAAGCAAAAAAATTGTTTCTAAACTCTAGTTTTAGTTTCCCAAAAACCAAAAACAACTAAAATAATACCAAATTGTGGAGATGTCCCCTTCACCTTGTGGTCTTGTAAGCCTGCAAACGAAGAAAATTGCTTGGCTAAATAAATGTAGTGCTCCATAATCCAAATTGGTAAATAAAGACCTTGTGAACCGGCTCGTTGTTTAGCTCGAAAGGCTCAAGCTGACTTGAGCCATCAAATGAAAGAGATACAATCGAAAGATATGGGAGATAGAATTTTGGTTGAATACTTATCAAACTCTCCAATTAGGAACCGACTAGGACTTTAATTTGAGTTATATTTCTAGTAGGAGTTCATTAGTTAATTTGAGGAGTGAAATTAAAATTTCTTTTCCCTTTTTTTCAGGTTATCCCGGGCATTCGTAAAATCAATGAGTTAGCCTTTATTTTTTCAAGTTCCAAGTTAATATTTAAAATCTCAATGAATTGGTGTAACCTATCCCGATTGGATCAACTTTTATCTAAGCCTTGCACATGTCTAGGAGCGGTTGGGCTTAATGCTTGTAGGTCTGAATCTTGAATTGATGGGCCTAGTGTGCCTCAATGTGGTAAGTTCGAGTCTTAATAAAGCCGAGCTTCAGCCTGAATAAGTTGAGCTTGGCTCAAAACTTATTGAGTTGGGTGCGAGCTTAACTAAACTAATCCAAGTTCGAGCTCAACTTGTGGAATCCCTTTTTCTGCAACACGATGGAGAGAAGGAGAGCCACATATGCCATCACTTTCTCCCTCTACCAGGGACCTGTGCTATCTCATTCTCTCTCCAGCCCAAATCCATGATCTCTCTCTCTCTACCACAGAGGTCTCTGCTATTCCTTGGCCACGACCGAGAGCCCACGTGCCCAACAGCATTGAAGTAAGGAAGTACAAACCTTAACCCGCTTTAGTAGCTCTTTAGCATTGCTATCCTTGGCAAAGTGATCACGAACCGGCTGCAATATAGTAGGACTCTTAGTATAATGCACGCTCTACATCAAAGATTCCAAAAACTCGAAAGATTGAACCCCAAAATTTGCCATGTAATAGATCAAAGATGGGTTCAAAATCAACGAAGTAAAAAAGCGAGAGTGAGTAGAAGGATTCAAACATGAGGCATTGTTTTTTCCATGTCTAGTTACCACTCTACAACATGCGCAACTTGTAAATAGCAACCAACCATTTAAATAATATATCCACTAAGTCTCCGTTTGGTTTGATAGGAATCAGTTCTCATCCTATTTCAATAGTTCTCTTGTGCGTATAATAGGTCACAATGGGCTAAAAGGAAAAACTTTCCCTCCTTGGAGAAGATGAATTTTTCTCAAAGAAAATGAATGAGATTTTCCTTCGCATGAGGAAAACATTTCATTTTTCAATCTCGCACATTCCCCAGCAAATTGATTGTCCATAGATCAAATATAATTCGTGCAAAATTACATAATACAATTGATTCATGAAATCAAGCAAAACAAAATTTTAAAGACAAAACAAGTTTTAGTTAAAGATCTTTCAAGGGAAAACATTTTCCGCTATTTTCCTTTCTACCAAATGGAGCCTAGAAGATGCTTAGAAATCAAACAAAATACAATCGATCGAATCAAAAGGTCAATCAATCAAGTCAAATGATGCATGATTCGATGTCATTTCCGTTCCTATGTGCCTCCTCCCTCCTCCACCAGCTTCAACTTTGCCCATGTGCCAAAATTGAAGGCTTTATCACAGCAAATCTTTAAGTATATCAGAATTTTCCTTTTTTTTTTTTTGATAGAAAAGCATAGCCGAATGTTTACTGAAGAGAAAGCAGAAGTTTGAAAACTTGCCTGTAAGATGTTGTTCAATGCCTTTGCAATAGCAGGTTTGAGGTCACCAGGATGCAGTTGCTCAGCTTCATAATCAGCTGCCAACTCCTCAAAGCTCTGGTATGTCCTGCAACCCCAGTCCATAATAAACATTAAATATAATCGAATCGGAAATTGACTGCATGCTAAAAGACAATTAGGAAAAAGAAGGCGAATCTCAAACAAACTAGCAGACTTCCACAAGTAGTCAGCAGAAAGGAATAGGTTTCACAAAAGATATAATCTAACCATATGATACTATTGTATAGGTGCAGTGGTGCAGTGAATCATATCGGGCCAAAACACTTGAGGAGGTATTATTGTAGGGAAAATAAATAAGGACAACATGTTGTACACATGCATGAAAACATAATATGATTTGGGAAAAAGAAACAAAAATGGCATTGATGCGATGACTGACTGATCGATCGAACATAGACTGCACCATCAGAAAGCTAACATGACGCCTACGAGTAAGCATGCTATGTCAAAAACGCCATTGCTAATTTTCCAGCATTTCCATCAGCTTTCTGGCAACCAGTTTTCACATCAACGCCTTAGTCCTTTTTTTGAAATATTTGCGCCATATATATATTTATGAAGCCCAATATGCATTTTATCTGATTGTATTGTAACTTGATAAGCTAGAAAAGAAGTCAAATGCATGGGACGAAAATGCTTGACACTTACTTATCTCCTCCATTCTTTTCAGCACGCTCGACCTTGAACTCCTTGAACCATGGAAATATGAGATACTTCACGTATTCCAAGCACGGATTCCCCTCCACTATCTTCGGAGGACAGTATGCTTTCTTAATCTTCAGATTCACTTCCGCCTGATAAGATCAAGTCACACTGCTTAATAACATCATAGCCAAAATCTCTACGCATATAATGCAAAGCAAACCAGAAATTGATGTCATAAATAACCAAAGTTAATCAAAATTCTTCTTATATAAATCACAAAATGATGTCATAGAAAATTCAAAAGCTTATTGAAATCTTTTATATACCTCTTCATCTTCCATGAAAATAGATGATGATTTGTCGCTTTTTGACATCTTCTCTTGCCCTTGCAGCAAACCCGGAAGCATGTCTGACCATCACCAAAACACAGCCTAAAAAACCATATATGTGCTGACAAGCAAAAGAAGGAATACTAAGAGTTCCTTCACTTTGAAAATTTTCCAAAACCCCGTGGTTTTTTGGAAAATGCGTTCAAACAGCCCAGTTTTGCAAAATTTCCAGCCAACAACATAGTTCTGTAGTTTTCTTCGCTTAGTACTAAAATATGGAAAACACAATGCCTTGTTCTCCAAATTTTCCTTTGTAATTGAAGGGTTAAATTTTCCAATGATTTCAAATCTTTCATTATCCATAAAAAGCACTGGATAGATGGAGAGAGAAAATTCAAAAGAAATTTGTAAAGTGAATGAGCAGGCTAGACAACAGTTACATACGGTGGGACAATATGATGGGCTTGTTCTTCCTCTTGATGTCATCACAGTACTCTCTTGCAAGAACATTCACTTTGCGCTGATCCATCCCCAGCTGGCAGATGTCAGCCTACTTAGACCAAAATATCCAATGAAACAGTCAGCAAGATACCAAAATGATTACAACCTAAAGGGTAAAGGTAGTGGCATTTCTGTAACTTCTTTTGTTAATGACATGGCAAGTGTTCTTCTCATTGTCCATGTCATTTCTCTGACATCAACAAAAAAAGATCTCTGAAAATAACAACACTCGATGGAAAATTTCTCGAGCCAAAAATCAACTTAGGCTGCAAAGCACTGTTTAATGATACAGCAGACGGCACCTTCAAGAAGAAAATATCTGCACATTGCATGCATGGGTAAAAAATTTGGGCTGCGGACAATTCATCTTGCTCACTCCGACCCATAATTTGACAGCACCTGAGAACCAATGCAACGAAGGTCAGTCTATATCCCACAGCAAAGACAAAGAATGGAAAATGCCAATTAAACAAACTAACCTCAATATCCTTGGTAGTTTGTTTCTTCGAGCAATGTCCATCACAAGGGGCCAGTACTCATGCGATCTTTTGTTAATTTCTTGAGACGACCATAGAAACTCGACTTTCCCTCCCTCAATATCCATACCTACAGCTTTCCAGATCTCGATGAAGTAGCGCCCAACAACTTCGATCTTCTTAAGGTCTCCATCCATTTTATTGTTCAGTTGTGCAAACCAATCCGCAATCCATATCTTTACTCTACATCCCGCAGAAGTTAGCTTGTTCACGTTTATTGCCTTCATGACACCCTAAATCACCAAGCAAAACGAAAAAAAAAAAAAAGAAAATTCAGAACAGACAAACTACCTCATGTTTGGAGGATCAAAATTAAAGGTATCAACATCTAGGAATTAAGGGTCCGTTTCTTCTAACGGAAATATTTTTCCCAATTCTATTGTTTCTTTACATAACTTTATAGCAACAACGATGAATTCCCCACAAAGAAATGGGAAAACATTTTCCTTCACGAAAGGAAAACGCTTCCCGTCATGATCTCATATCAGATTCTTCACCTCAACCTCAACTCAGTCAAGCATAAACTTCATAAAAATTTATAGAATGAAGTCATTTTATTTAACTAGAAAGACAAAAAATTTTAAGAAAGAAATATTTTCAGTTGAAAATATTTTTATGCGAAAAGAGTTTTGGGATGAAAAATGTTTTCTATTGAACCCACGGAGCCTAAGTAACAAACTGATAAATCCAGGAATAAAGTAGATATGTATCAGCTGTACAGATATAATAAATATTAGGCGAATCCAATAACCATAAAACCTCATTCCAGTCAACTTTCATCTCATAAAATGTAAAGATAAGCGATTGGAGTATTTTCTCACAATTCTACATACTACACAATTTTCCAGAATTCTGCATCATCAACCAAAAATAGAGAAAAAATGAACCAAAAATGCTACATCATGAATTCAAGCCATCTGCATGGGAGAGAACATACCCCATTCACTAACTGCACCACAAAGACGGAAACATCACCCCAGCCCAAAAAGAATATGTACCAGAAAACACAAGTTACAAAAACAAATGCTAACTCAAAATTTTTCAAGACAAACCACAAACCATGCAACAGGAAACATGTAGTTGCGAAATTAAACAATGGTTATTACTGCACTTTACAGCCATTACATAACAGATTTTGAGCTATTTGTTCCGCAGTCAGTCATAATGTAACAATACTCTATCCATGGCACACATAATAAATATATATTGCATTTTATTTATCACAACATACACTAAAAATATTGTTCAAATACTAAAAAACTATTGAAAATATATATTACAGTTGATGATTTGCACAGATTTTCATTTATATTTAGCAAATATAAGGCATCAAAACATTGTATGCTCCCTAAAAGACTCCAATGCAATCCCCGCAATCCATTACACAACCACCACAACTACCAACTTCCACAACACCACTTCCGATGCAACACCAACAGGTATTCGATACCACAATTACCATGGGTATAACGGCGAATAATGTTAACAGTTAGAGGGGGCAGAACCTGGGCAATGTGCATTCGACCAGAGGGCTCAAACCCATCATAGCAAATGGGCTCAGCCTTGTGTGCAAGAAGGTTCCGTAGCTCATCCTCTTGTATGCACTCCTCTCCTATGCTCCTTACCATCTGGTATTTCTCTTCCACGCTCATCCTAATTGCACCAAACCCACAAAATCAAACTTCGAAATTCAAATCACAACACAAAGCACCCCAAAATCAAAGGTCGCAATTCAATCACGAGAGAAATCACAGCAAAAATTAAAGGTCGTGTTAGTACCACCCATAAAACACTGAACTCTAAATTGAAATAGCAAAAACAAATTTAAAAGATTGGGAAATGATACACCCCTTGGGTTCCATCCCGGAAACAATTGACAATGGGTGGAGTAATTCATCGAGTATATATATATATTTATTGGCATTTCCTCTTCGAACCTACCGATATGAGATTCTATTTTTGCCATATTTTTTACTGTATCGGGAAAATATTTGAACACCGAAGGCGATTAATATCACTATAGGAACAAACACATTAGAACAGTGTTTAAATTACACTCACACTCTACCACCCGTTATATGGCTCTTCATGCCTCTATAATCATAACCTTCCAGAACCCAAGAGTCACTTTATTAATGCAACCATTCCAGCCATAAATTGACTGTTTTGAGAGATCAACAACCTCTAAACTTAATAGTTCGAAATTCACATCAAAACACAAATCATCGCTAAAAATTCAAATAAAAGATAGAGAGAGAAGAAATCACTCGGAATTAGGGGTTGAAGAAGTGGGAATATCTTGAGAATTGATAGATAGAGACTGCATTTGATCTGGTACTGAAGATTGATGCTCAGCAGATCCATCACTCTCCATTGATATCTTTGGCAATGTATTATGTAGGTGACTGCGCGCTTAGGGTTCTTGAGAGTGGAACGAACAACACTCCTTTTGTGTTCTCTTTCCAAGGAGACAAAAACATGGGTTATCCTGTACTTTATTTATTATATTAATTTTATTTTATATTTTTAATTATTTACTTATTGTAAAAAAAAGTATTTTTTTTTTAAAGTAGTACTTTTTTAATATTTAAGGGTATTTGGTAATTGAAAAAAATAATTTTTATTAAAAGTAGAAGGTATTTCTCTACTTATAAGCAGAAGCAGAAATTTGTGCTTATTTTTTTAAGTAGAAACAGAAATAAAAATTAAACAATTGAGAAAGTTTATTTCAGGTACCCTAAAATTTATTAATATATTTGAAAAGTAATTTATATATTTTACAAATAGTTTATATATTTTTAAAAATATATTAAATATGAAAAAAAAATATTTTAACAATTAATAATATATGTATGATATTTACAAAGTATTTTAATTATTTGAAAAAAATATTTTATAAAGATTTTAAATATTTAAGAAATATTTATATATTTAGAAAATATTTCAAATAATAAAAAATATTTTAAATATTTAAAATGGTTATGGGTCATTTTTTTCAACTATAAAATACTTTTGTTAGTATCATTTTTGATAATTTTATAGAAAAAATACTTTTTTTAACATAAATTTTTCTGCAAATACCAAATTGACACATTTTAAATTATATAGGGACTAAATTGGCACAACTAAAAATATAAAGACTAAATTGATATAATGAACAAAATACAGGAATATTTGATGTAAATAACCCTAAAAATACTAAAATGGATTTTTTAACTATAATTACCTAAATTTTATATGTGATTTTAAAAAATATTATATTTTTTAATGTTACGTCTAAATTTTTTAAAATTTTTCAATGTCACACTTTAACTTTAACACTATAGCATCGGTTAGATTTTGTTGACGCGGCATTTATTTTTAAATATATAAATTATTTTATAAAAATATTAAAATATTTTAAAACGTAAATTCGAATTTATTTAAATTATTTATTTTTTTGTAAAAGCTGTTTTAGCTAAAACTAATGGATGTAAATGGAGTTAACATTAAAGTATGACGTTATTTGTAAATCAGATGGATCATTCCACGAGGTTCTATTATTCTCATATCAAGTCTCGGGGTAGAAAGAACTATATATGGTCCATTAGAGGGTGTAATGGGGACTTACTGATAGACCAACAGAATGTGGCGAAAGAGTTTCTTCAGTTCTTTTAGAATCTTCTTGGGTCTGAAGCTACGGGCCTACAACAGATAGACCCGGATATTGTCAGTGAAGGAGAAGTTCTAAATGATGCTGATCGCTCCTTACTGCTGCAACCAGTAACTAATAAGGAGGTTCGAGACGTTGTTTGGTCTATTCCGGATACAAAGGCTCCAGGTCCGGATGGTTTTTCTTCCGCTTTCTTCAAAGCTTGCTGGACAATTGTTGGCGCTGACCTTTGTATTGCTGTCCGGGATTTTTTCTCTTCAGGAAAACTCCTGAAATCTTTTAATACTACTGTTATTTCCTTGATCCCAAAAAGTGATAGCCCGATGACGGTGGGTGAATATAGACCCATTTCTTGTTGCAATGTTGTGTATAAGATCATTTCAAAGATTCTCTCTCTTCGTCTGGAAAAGGTTTTGGGTAAGATTATTGATCATTCTCAAGCCGCTTTTGTCAAAGGGAGAAATATTTTTGATAACATCATCTTAAGCAACGAGATTATTAAACATTATAATCGGAAGAACATATCTCCACGATGCTTTTTGAAAATTTATATCCGGAAGGCGTATGACTCTGTCTCTTGGAATTTTCTTCTTGATTTACTTGATCGGTTGGGGTTCCCTCTCTGTTTCATTGGTTGGATTCGAGAATGTCTTCTTCATTCTCTCTCCAATTCAATGGGGGATTGTATGGTTTTTTTAGAGGAAAGAGGGGTTTGAGACAAGGGGATCCGGTTTCTCCTCACCTATTCATATTGTGTATGGATTACCTGTCACGTATGTTTCGAAAAATGGGGCGAGAGAAGGGCTTCTCTTTTCACCCCAAGTGTAGGAAGTTGGGCATTACTCATCTATCCTTCGCTTATGACTTACTGCTATTTTCGAGAGGTGATTACAATTCAATGCATATGCTTCGGAAAACAATGGTGCTTTTTGCGGCGACGTCGGGGTTAGAATCAAATGCACTAAAATCTAGGATTTGTCTAGCTGTTGTTACGGGAGATGAAAGGAGAAATATCCTCCATGGTATTGGTTTTGAGGAGCTATGTCTTCCAATGTGGTATCTTGGTATCCCTATTGCGGGTCCCGATTGCATGTGGGGCAGTATGGTCCACTGGTTCAGAAGATTCGAGATAAAATTCGTGGTTGGACCTCACAGATTCTTTCTGCTGCGGGGCGCTTGGAGGTCCTTAAGTCGGTTGTTGGAGGCATTCTTGTGTATTGGTGTAATGCATTCCTTCTTCCTCACTCGATCATCAAGCAAATACAAGCTCTTTGTTCATACTTTCTGTGGAAAGGAGGGGAGAATATTGGTGGTCACTGGATGGCTCCGATTTCTTGGAGTCGGGTTTGTCTACCTATTGATGAAGGTGGGTTGGGGCTAAAGCAGCTTGGAGCTTGGAAATTATCCTGTCTTATTAAACTTCTCTGGAATATCCATTGTAAGAGAGATTCGCTTTGGGTGAAATGGGTGCATGAATTTTATACGAAGAGAGAGAGTATTTGGTCGACCAAGAGTGGAGTCCATGATTCTGCGTTTTGGAAGGCACTTCTTAAAAGTAGAGATCGGTGGATTGAGATTCATGGTGATGTGGAGGGAGCTATTCGGGAGCTGCAGGCATGTATACTGAATAACAATATGCAAGTTACTCGTATTTATGAGCAGGTGCGCATACGAGGTAGTATTTGGCATTGGCGTTGCTCAGTTTGGGGGGCCACTATTCCTAGACATGCCTTCTGTTTATGGAAGACGCTATCAGCAGGTCTTTTCACGCATGACCATCTCCACAGGATTGGTTGGGCTTTCCCGAGTCGGTGTGCTTTGTGTGAGAATGCTTGTGGGTCCCCTAACCATATTTTCTTTGAATGTAACTTTTCTTTTCAGATTTTGGGAAGGGTGTCGGATCAATTGATTTTATCCCAAGAAGAGACCTTGGTCAAATTATGGAGTGGTTTGGAGCCCCGGTGCGTAATCGACTCCGTAGTAGCAGTGTGAAAAGAATTGCGATCGCCGTTATTGTTTACAATATTTGGCTTGAGAGAAATAGAAGGGTGTTTCAGAATTGTAAGAGAAGTGAGGATGAGTTATATAGATCTATAGTATCCCAAGTATGGTGTCGTTTTAATTTCTTGTTTAGGGATAAAATTTTGGGTTGTGGATTGAAGTTTGATGTATTTGGGTGGGGGTTTCTCTTTGATTTTCTTTGGTAAGCTGTATTTTAAGATTTAGTTTTGAGTAATATATCAGTCCTTGCCATTTGACAAAAAAAAAAAAAAAAAAAGTATGACGTTGAAAATTTTTGAAAATTTTATTTGTGAAATTCAAACAGTAAAAAAACTTACATAGTTTTTTTAAAATCACACCTAAAGTTTATGTAATTTTCAATGAAAAACCTATTAAAAGGATCTATTTTATTTTTTTATTGCATTGATAAAGCTTTTATATTTTTTTATTATGCAGACTTTATCTTTATTTAATATATATTATATAATTATAATTATATATTTATATTATGTTACTTTGTTTTTTTTGACGACAATTATGTCACTTTGTATATGATGTGATTGAAAATTTATAATTCACTTAACCTTATTTTCACCTTAGACTTAAATTAACACAATATAAAATTATGCCTATATCGGCCCTGCAAAGCAGAACATGACCTACCCACCCATAAGGCGCCGACGCCACCACCAATGTTACCCCATTTGGGATGCAAATAAGGTCTTGTTGTACGCGTTATTCGTAGATACCCCTGTTTGGGGTGCATGTTAAGTAGGACGTATGGCGAGTACAAGTAGGCACGTATAAAAATATATGTCACAGGTACAGTGTAGATACGGATGTAATGTTGCAGTTGCCACGTACACACCCCGCCCTAGCTTGCATATATCATATCCATCTGTATATCCAGCTTGCATTACTCATCCGTATTTGTATTTATTTTTTATAGATAAGGAAAAAGATATATGTAGTAATTGACCAAATAAATACAGTTGAGGTATAGTGACCAAAAAAAATATAGTAGAGATACAAAAAATAATTTTAAATCATCGCAAATGAATGGATATGGATAACCATTAAGAACGCAGGATGCCAAAATTGGGGTGGTTATGGGGCAAGTAGTGAATACCCATCAAATACCCACGAGATACACTTGGGCCATAATGCGGGTATAGATATTGACTCGTAGTCATTGAGACGTGTATGGGTATCCACTTCATGTATGATATAAATAATAAGGTAAGCAGTGGGTACAAGTACGAGGAAGGCACCCCCTTATAGGGGTGTAAAGAACATAACGTTTGATGAACTACTAGTATTCGAAGTCGATTAGGGCTCGTTCATGTTCATTATGAAGGCTCGATAGCTTATCAAGCCGAGTTCGAGTAAGCTTGATAAACTTAATGAGCTGAGTTCGAATAGGGGATGTTCAGCTCATTAATGTTCGCGAATAGTTTTATGAGGGATTGATAGGAGCTTGTTGAGAAGCTCGATATGAACTTGTTAAGAATTGATAGTGGTTCGAAAATAGTTTGATAATAACTCGTAAAGGTTCAACTCGATAGCAAGCTCGGCTTAATTTTAAGCTTGATTGGACTCGGTAATGAGCTGAACTCGGCTCAATAAGCCTAAAGAGCTGAGTATCGGACACATTAAAACTTATTGAACCCAGTTCAAATAAAGGGTTGAAATGCTCGATAAGCCTTATTGAGTGAGTTCGAACAAAGGGATGCTCGGCTCGGCTCGGCTCGGCTCATTTACACCCCCACTTATATCCGCTCCACTATATTGCCACCCAGATTTGTGTTTCACTAGTACAACTTTAGTGTCTAAAATCTAGATTTGTAGGAACTTTTACTCCTCCGTTTGACAACAGAGTAACGAAAGGGTAAAGGGAAGTCAAAATAATCGATGATAAATTTTTAATCCTGTTTGATAAATTTTTAAGAGAGGTAAATGTGGGTAAATACTTACCCCCTGCTACCCCTTTTTTCATCCCCAATTTGGCCCGTAAAGGGGAAATGGTACGTTTAAGAAAAATATGGAACAATTTTACTTTTATTTTAACTATAATTTTCTTTACCCATACCCCTTCACTCAATTCTCAAATAAATATAACTCATTTACTCACATTTACACTTACCCCTCTTTATTAGATTATCCAAATAATAAATTAGTAATAAATTTCTTATATGCTCCTAAGCTAGTACAAAAGAGAGTTATTTACACAATTGGTCCCCTATTTTTTTATTTTTTTTTCAAATTAGTCTATTATTTATTCTCTTGTTCAAATTGGTTCCCCATCTTTATAATTTTGTTCAAATTAGTACCTTAACTTTTTAAATTTGTTCAAATTAGTCATTTATATATTCTTTTATCCAAAATGGTCCCTTATATTTTGTTTTATGATAAAATTAATCTCTCTTGTTTTTAATTTTATCTAATTATGGTCAAAATATGGGGATTAGTTTTATCATAAAATAAAGAGGGAAGGCTGTGTACGTCTACTCCCCAGACCCTGCGTATGCGAGAGCCCTTAGAGGCACTGGGATTGTTGTTGTTGTTGTAGTAGTTTTATCATAAAATAAAATATAAGAGACCATTTTAAATAAAATAAAATAAAAAATGAAGAATTATTTTGAATAAAACTAGAAATACGAGGAACCAACGGTGTAAATAACTCCTACAAAAGGGGGGAAAAAATCCCTACAATGGCCCATGGGCCTGGCCGGTGAGGCACCATCAGGCCCATCAAAGAAATGGGGCAAAACGACAACTTACTTGACCTCCAAATAGGCGGGAACATGACTCCAAATATGGAGGAAAAATACCAAATTGATTGTGGGCCCAAAACCCTAATTCCCCAAATAAAAAAAAAAAAAGAAAAAAAAATCAGAGCTTTTTCCGTTTTGAATTATCAACTGTACTACATCTCACGATTCCCCAGTTTCCCAATTACATTTACAGCACAGGATTTAGCGAAGAACAGATAGATAGATAGAGAGAGAAATCGCAAGAGAGAGAGAGAGAAAAAGGGTAGTGTCAGATTCGGGCTATACGATGTCGTTTTGGAGCCTTTTCGGCCTGATCTGAAGCCCTAATTTGTTGTTTCTCTGCATTTTGCGGTTTGGGTAGGTATGATTCTGTGCGTTTTCAGCTGCATTTTGGTTTTTTGGTGGTGGGTGTTTGAATTTAAGTTTTTGCGTTGAAGATCGATCGAGGTTGACTCGTTGGATGAATGGAATGTTAGAATTTTGGGTACATTGATGGTAGCTTGTTATGGTTGGTGGAGAAGATGTGATTTTTATTTACTTTTTTTCTTTTAGTAACCTGGATTTTTTTTTTCTGCTTCATCTGTTGGTTTTGTGTATAATTATATGGAGCTGGGGTTCAGGTAATTGCAGAAAATGAGGTTTGATAGGGGGTTTTAGTTAGGTGGATCCACGAAAATGGGCTTCTTTTCAAGCTATTTTGCAGCTGAATTTTGTGAAATTAAGAAATGGGTTTGAATTTTGAGGCATTGATCAGAATGTGATATGCGAGTTCGTTAAGGAAATTGAAATTTTAGAACTTGTTAACATTGACTGACTTTGATAAGTCTTGTCGTTTATTCTTTTATTCCATGATGACGGCGAAATGTTTATATGATGGGTTCTTAGTCGGTGGAAAGAAATAGTGATTTCAATTGATCTTATGGCTGCATTGCTTGAAAGGATTTAGCTAGATTACAGGGTCTATGCCGAGATTTTAGGGGCCCAAAGCAATTTTGGGTCGATGGCCTCTTTCTGATAATAGAGGCATTCAAGTTAGCTTAAGCATGCCTTGAATAATCGAGAAGACAATGAATAATTGATATGGAATAAGGGTTCGGCTTGTTGCAGAAAATGGGGTTTGATATGGGGTTTTTGTTAGGTGGATCCACGAATATGGGCCTCTTTTCAAGATAATTGGCAGCTGAATTTTTTTAAATTAAGAAATCTGTTTGAATATCAAGGCATTGAGAATGTGAGTTGGTTGAGGAAATTGAAATTACAAAACTTGTCTCCTTGCTTCTATCCAAAAACAAAAAAAAAAAAAACTTGTCCCCTTGCTGTTAGATATTGGTGTTAACATTGGCCAACTCTGATAAGTATTGCTGTTGTTTCTTTTATTTCATGTCGAAGTAAACGTAGATCCGACAGGTTCTTAGCTGGTGGAAAGAATTAGTGATTTCCATTGATCTTATGGTTGCATTGCTTCAAAGGATTTAGTTAGATTACAGAGCACGTCATGAGATTTTAAGGGCCAAAAAGCAATTTTTGATTGGTGGACTCTTTTTGATAATAGAGGCATTCAAATTAGCTTAAGTACACCTCGAATAATCTATTATATTATAATACCACCTATATGTAACTCATTTCCATTACATATGTACACATACATTTATAATGTATCATGCAGAGGTGTTCTTTCTCTAATTAAGAATGATGATATGCGGTTGAAGCAAATTCATTATATAACTAAGTTACAGAGGAACTTGGTTTAGCAGGCAAACTTTTTACGTGATATCTCCACACTAGTGAATCTGTTATTGAAGTTTTGGCAATTTTTCCCTTTTTTTTATCCTCATTAATACTTGTTGGAAGTTTAGCAATGTTATTTTCTTTTTTGGATTAGTGAAAACCAGCTGTGTTTTAAAGAAGTCATACAATTATTTTATAGTTATATATTGACAGGAAACAGAAGTGAGATATTTTGCAAACTCCAGTGATTACTGAAAAGCTAGAATATTCTTTGTTGGGCTAGTAGAGCACTGCTGTAAATATAGGGTAAAGGTTATTGTCAGAGTATAAATTCAATCTCGGGCCTTCATTCATCAGCTTAAGCTTTTGGGAAAGATGGTTCCTTAACATGGTATTAGAGCCTTGATAGCCAAGAGGTCACGAGTACGAATCTCAACAGCCCCCACTTCCAATATTAATATTAATATAATTTAAGTACAAGATATGAGGGGGGCCTGTGCAATATCCATACTTTAAGCCCAATAGACATTTTTGTGAGGGGGCATGTTAAAATATAAAACCAATCATGGATTTTCACCTATCAATTTAAGCTTTTGGGAAAGACGGTTCCTTGATAGTTGCCACATTTCTAATTGTTCTCTGTCATAGTTTATGCAAACTACTGTAGGTAAAGAAATATTGTCATATTTTCTGTCATATTAGCACTTATCACTGGGCCACTTACCAAAAACACTTATCAATGAGCCACGGTCTGTTAGACTTAAGCCTCTCTGTTTCTCAGAATTGTGACAATGTCCTTGCCGAGGAAATTCTCAATTACTGCACTGCAAGAAATAAAAAATAAATATAAAAAAGGGTAGGAAACGAAGCAATGAGGGATGTTCCTTTCTTGACTCTGGGCATTTCATATATTTCCCTTTTTGTGGAGACCATGAATTATAATATGTAGATCCTGGAATAGAACACGTTTTTTTGTTTTCAAAATGCTTGTGTTTTGTCACGCAAATGTGCCTTTTCAGTTGGTCCTGATTGTGCTAATGTTTGATTCATTACAAAAGCTATAGTTTTTCTTGATAACCGAACTTCAGAGCAGTTGTTTGTAGCTGTAAAAAAATATGCACTGATGCTTCTCCTGGATTCCCTTTTTTGTAGTTCATATTGAGAACAACATACATATATCCTCATGGATTTGCACGAGGAAGTGGACCCAATTGAAAATGGGAAATTGAGCTTCTCCAATGGAGGTTCTGCTGGAAGCACAATTGGAAGTAAGAAATCCTTAACATTGTGCCTTTACCCTCGAAGCCCATATTCCCTGATATTTTGGGGCATTCTTTCTCTCTTATCTTTTTTTGTTCTTTATAAAAAAATGGCAGATATTCATTCTTCTCATTAATGTCTTGCTTGTTGCTGGCGATGTGATCTCCTGTAGGTTTGGTGGAGTGGATGAATGAGCTGCTTCCTGGTTTGGACATGCCACCAGAGGTAGCTCTGGAAGATTTAAGAGCTTGCTTGCTTGATGGGACTGTATTTTGTGACCTATTGAATAGGGTTAATCCTGGATCGATTGAAATGGTTAGTGTGCATGCTTAGATTCTATTTATCAGGAAAGTGATTTACCTTGAGTATTCTTGGCTTCTGTGCAACACTTTATTTGTTTTCCTGCTACCTCAGGGAGACAGTTCTGAGGCTTATTTGGCCAATGTCAAAAGATTTCTCTCTGCGGTGGATGAATTGGACTTACCTGGCTTTGAGGTCTCAGACTTGGAGGAGGTATTTTCTGGTTATTTATAAATTATGATTCTTTTTCAAGGCTGCGATTTTGGCTGCTAGAATTTAATGATGATGGAAACTTAGTATGTCAGGGGGGCATTATGTTTGATTTCAGACCATTTTGGCTTTTGTTTACAAAACAATTCACATCTAACCTGAGAATGACTTGATTGAAAATTGGAAATCATTTGACTGATTTCCAAAGCATATCATCCTTATTGGTTCACAAAATGGTCAAATCAGTGCGACAGATTTCTAGAAACCATGAGTGCTTAATTGTGATTGAGAATCTATGATATGATGTAGGGATCTATGGCGAAAGTTCTAGAGTGCCTGCAAAAAATTAAAGCTCAGTTCAGTGAGAGCGGTGTTGACAGACAGCCTGCTCGGAATCATGCAAGAAAGCGATGGAATCTGCCAGAGATAGAATGCTTGGATAAAAATGACTGTTCTCAAGGGGATGCACAGCTTTCTTCAAAGTCTGCACAACGCAAGAATACACGGGACTCAAAATTTCAAACTGTCATGAGAAGCAGTGGTATCTCAGGTAATCATATTTCATGAAGATGAGCCATTTAAACATTGAATATAATCTTAATGCAGGTCTGGCTTAATGGTATTCTGACTGTGCATCTGATCAACTGAAATCCTTATCATTAGCATCAATATATTTGCGTTCCTGAATTTCTGCAGGTTGAAAATAATTGTGGTCTATGTGGTTCTCATTTATATTTTCACTATTCCTATTTGCATCATATAATTCTCTTAATCAATGCATGGTATTATGTGTGCTATTATGTGTACCTGCTCATTTTACCTGTGACAATACGACATTATCATTGCCTCACCAGGCTTTTTGTGGTAAATTTTGAGCATGTGTATGTATGATGTTTGCAATACTTTCTTTATGCTTATTTTTGTTCTTGTGGTTGTAATGTTTGGGTTTTAGGTAACATTGGCTCCGATGTACCTACTACTAAACTATTGGAGGTGATGAAATGGAATAGCTTAGATGTAAGTTTTGAGCTCTCTAACATATCAAAAAATGTGTGGTTGAAAGTTGTTTTCGAAAGTTTGATGGGTTCATGCTTTCCTTGGCCTTTCTTAAGTGCAGAAAGCACCCACACAATTGCTCTTTGATATGGTGGACAAGGTCCTGGATGAGAGCTTTGAAAGGAAGAGTGGAGATGTACCCCATGTATGAATTCATACTCTATTACTAATCCACGGATTTTTCTTCTTATCAGTGTCTGCATGCAGGCACATGCACACATGGTTTTTGAGCTTTAGTTTGGTCACGAGCTTAATTTTTCTTTTCGTCTCAGAGTGTTGCGTGCCTTTTAAAGAAACTTGTACAGGAGATTGAACGTCGAGTGTCAAATCAAGCAGATAAAATAAAGAATGTAAGCTACTACTCCGAGTCTTTCTCACGGTAAATCCTGCATACTTCTTGTAACTGTCTTTTCGGCATGATTGTAGCAAAACACAGTCTCCAGAGCCCGTGAAGGCAAGTACCAGTCACGAGTTAGAGCACTTGAGACGCTTGCAGTTGGGACTGCTGAAGAGAATGAGGTACTTTTGTTCTCTGCTATGTGTTTTCTGCTACTTTGGACATTTAAGTAAGCTAGATCCTGATTTGTGGCTTTTCTATTAGGTTGTGATGAATCATCTTCGGCAGATAAAGGTGCGCTTCGTGTGTTTGGATCCTTGTGGATAATGCGTTCTCAGATTTATCAGTTTTACATTTGATATTCTTCTTCCTACTCCTTGACTGTTCGAGTCTCTTATCGGACAAAAGCCATCTGTCTTCTTCATTTATTCAACTTCTGACCGTGTCCTTTTGCCTTTTCTTTTCCTGAATTGGTCATAAATACTTTTAAGCATAGATTGGTATAATTTTCAGAAAGGATGCTGATACGTTTAAAGAGCTAGAAATTATGAGGCCTTTCGCGGCCTGTGATAAAGAACGTCATACTTCTCAGTGGCTTGGATGTCTTAATTTTTGTGGCGATTACCTCTACCGACTCTTAGCAACTGTTATTTGAGTTTTATTTTTTCTTTCAAGATATGACCCATGAAGAAACAACCATTTTTTGTCTTGCTCTTCACAGATGGAGAAGACGAAATTAGAAGAGAAGAAAAAACATGATGAGCAAGACGTGGTTAGATTGATGAAGGAGATGAATGAGCGGGAAGCTGAAGTTATGGCACTGAAGCAAGAATTAGAAGCATCTAAGATGTCTTTTGAGAAGCATCACTTGGAATTGGAAACTGAAGCTAAGGAAACTAAAACTCAGTCGGAGAAGAATATAAAGGATCTGGAGTGCCTTCTTGCAGATTCAAGGAGTAAGGTGGAAGAACTCCAGGAAATCTCGGAATCCAAGATTCAAAGATTGAAACAGAAGGAAGCCCGATTCCAAAGCTTTGTGGATTCCCAATCAGGTGCTCTGAAGGTTCGACCATAACTTATGCTTCATGATATTTCATGGGGATGTATATGTATTGGATCTTTGAGAATGTAATGGTCAAATTATACATGATTGTTGTACTACTTAGGTTCTAAGAGTCGATATGGATTCTGTGAAAAGAGAAATTCTGAAGACACAAAAATGCTACTCAATAGAATTTCAAAATCTAGGTACGAGATAAGTCTTTCTACATTCCGCTTCTATGCCTTCCGAAATATATTCTCATTTTCTGAAGTTTTACCTTGAACAGGGATAAAGCTTAAAGACCTCGTAGATGCTGCAGAAAACTACCATATGGTTCTTGCAGAAAATAGGAGATTGTACAATGAGGTTCAGGATTTGAAAGGTAGTTTTGTTGCCTTCACCATTCTAGCTTGACAAAGCTTTTAGCTCATTCTATGGCCATATGTACATCTTTGGCAGGGAATATTAGAGTATATTGTCGTATAAGACCATTTCTCCAGGGACAGAATGCGAAGCAGACAACAATAGATTACATTGGTGAGAATGGAGAGTTGGTTGTCATGAATCCCCTGAAACCAGGAAAAGAAAGTCGACGGTTGTTCAAATTCAATAAGGTCTTTGCTCCGACAGCTACTCAAGGTTTTAACTGATTAATTGCATTTCGTTATGCCTTAGTTCTTTTCATGTAGTTGTTAGGTGACTTGATTTAGATTTTCTTTTACCACAAAAATTTTCCTAAACAACTTGAATTCGCTTGTTCATCATGGTTTGGCAGAGGAGGTATTTAAAGACACTCAACCATTAATTCGTTCTGTTCTTGATGGATACAATGTATGCATCTTTGCCTATGGCCAGACTGGTTCAGGGAAGACTTACACTATGGTAGCTTCTCTTTATCTGCTCTCTTCATTTGCTTTCATTAGTGGCATTAAACTTCGCGTTTATGTATTTCTTTCTCCTGCTTTTCAGACTGGCCCAGATATAGCATCAAGGAAGGATTGGGGAGTGAATTATCGAGCTCTGCATGATCTTTTCCAGATTTCACAGAGTAGGAGGACCTCCATTTTATATGAAGTTGGTGTTCAGATGGTTGAGATTTACAATGAACAAGTGCGAGATTTGCTCACCAGTGACGGCTCACAGAAAAGATATCCTTTGTCTTGGATTGCATTTTCTTTTCATTAGATGCAGTCATATTTTATACATCATGATGTAGTACAACTTGGCACCCAAAAACTGAAGTCAATAATATTTTTCTACATACTAAAAGCAATGGATTGCAAAGCTATATTTACAGAAAAAAAAACTAATTGTTAAGATAATATTGGATAAGACATGATAAGATAAGATACATGCCAACTCAACTAAAAATACTATTTTCCTATAAATAAGATAAGATAAATACTAAATCAAATAAAATTGTTTTGCATCACATGGTTTTCAGGCTCTTTCCTTGACAGATGCAGCCTAAAATGATTTGTTCACTTTTATGGATTATTTATCTTCTAGCCGTTTGTGTTCATATTTCTTTCCTTTTTCTTTTCCTTGAATCGCTTGTTCAACAATCAATGCTCACTTCATCTGTCCATCAAAAGAGACTTAGTACGTGATTTTCTCTTCTTTTTATTGTTTCCTTTGACTTGCACACACTAGGGATTTGGAGCACTACTCAACCCAATGGGTTGGCTGTGCCTGATGCAAGTATGCACGCTGTTAATTCAACGAACGACGTCCTTGAGTTGATGAATATTGGATTCATGAATAGAGCTGTTGGTGCCACAGCCTTGAATGAAAGGAGTAGCAGATCTCATAGGTCAGTATTCTGATCTTCTGCTTTCTGCTGCTGAAACGAGATCAATCTCAACTTCTTCCTTTGTTTCCAATGGATGGTGCAGTATCCTAACAGTCCATGTTCGAGGCATGGATTTGAAGAACAATTCTGTTCTGCGGGGTTGCCTTCACTTGGTGGACCTTGCAGGAAGTGAAAGAGTTGATCGGTCTGAGGCAACGGGTGATCGGCTTAGGGAGGCACAACATATAAACAAATCACTTTCTGCTCTTGGAGATGTAATTTTTGCTCTTTCGCAAAAGAATTCCCATGTACCATACCGAAACAGCAAACTCACTCAGGTTCTTCAAAGTTCTTTAGGTATATGTTTGTCTCGTATTGTTAGTTTTAACTACCAATGTTCCCTTCATATTCTACTTATGATGACTTAAGGAATTTCGTGAGTCTTCTCTTTTTTATTTTTGCTTGTAGGTGGTCAAGCAAAGACGCTAATGTTTGTGCAGCTTAACCCTGACGTGGAATCTTTTTCCGAAACTATCAGCACTTCGAAATTTGCTGAGAGGGTATCTGGGGTGGAGTTGGGAGCTGCCCGGAGCCACAAAGAAGGAAGAGATGTGAGAGAGCTGATGGATCAGGTCCATATTTCTAACTTTAGATGCTTTTTAGGACCCAAAAGGGAAAAAAGTGAAATAACATAGAATCTTGCTGCCGTTTTCTTCAGCCCTGCCATTTGAAAGTTTAGAATGTGCATCTCTTGACACATAAATTGATTGATAATACTTGGGTATTAGAGCTTTATTTTTGAGAACATTCTATCTTTTGAGAATAACTGAACCCCCAAATTCTGAGAAAGAGAACGCAGTTGTATGTATGGAAAGAAATTCCATGCATGCTTACTACTCCAGTGTTCATTCTTAATGACTCGTATCTCATTTTCAAGTTGGGTACTAGCGATAAAACTATGCTGAGTGATGGAGCCTTGATTGATTGGGAAAACACAGTTGGTGGATTCCATTTTGAAACTGTTTGGAAATATTGATGGATTTTACTTGTGGGATTTAACATGGAAATTCACGGCTAGGGAAGACACAATGCTGTAGGCCCGAAGATAGCTGACTAACACACTTTCCTCCCCCTCCAAAAATTATCACTTCGCAATGGTGCACTGCAGTACGGACTGACAACCTTTTACCTTAAATGACATGTTGAAACTGACATCTGAAACAGCTAAACTAGATACACATGAGCTTATAGTTTTTCAAAGCATGTGATGCCTGGTTAGTTGGGTCTCCGTCGTTCATCAAAAGAACATTGCAGATACGAATATGGTCACATGAGGATGGTGTTTGATAATCTCCCGATGAATGTCTTTCCATTGTCGTAGTGACTGAGATCCGTAGCTTTAGATGACCTTCTGTCCAAACTGATATCAGAATTAGCTGAAGTTGAGATCTACATTCACTTTTAGATAATGGGTCATGGACAGTGCGTCTGGAAACACACTTATTCGCTAGATCTTTGATTGAAGTGAAAAGAAGTGACAGTAATTAAATACCTAACACCATTTACATGCTATCATTTGATTCCTGCAGGTGACATCATTGAAGGAAACCATTGCAAGGAAGGATGAGGAGATTGAACGGTTGCGTCATGTTAAGGCTAATTTCAACAGTGAGAAGCGTGGTATGAGTACTCCAAGGGGCGTCCCTTCCTCTCCAAGGAGGCATTCCATAGGGGCTACCCAACAAGTTCAAAGATTTTCGGGAGGAAAAAGTTCAGGATACAATTCAAAAGCGACTTCTGATCAGGACAATTATTCAGAACATAGTGAGAAGCATTCTGAAGCCGGCTCTCAGCATTCATTAGATGAATTAAGACACCGGAAGGAAATTTTGCGGCATCCGCATGTTGCTGCTCCTGATGGTGGTCAAAACTTTAATGATGACATAGATCTCCTAGGATTCGGAGATGCAGATTCTGAAGAGAGATTAAGTGACATATCGGATAGTGGCCTTTCAATGGGAACAGAAACTGAAGGTTCAATAAGTAGTGTTGTCGAGTATACTCTTTTCCCTGAAGTGCCAAAACCAGCAGACAACACAGAAAAGTAAGAGCGTTTCCTTTCACTGTTGGTTTCATTTGCTGCTTGAATATTTGGTTGTCTAGATTTGGTCATTCAGGGTTGCCGTGTCTCCTGCTGGTGTTGCGAGTGGATTTAATTTTCCAACGGGAGTCTTGTGTAGTATTTTAGCAGAAAAGAAGCGAGAAGATGATTTCAGTAGGAAGTGATTAATTTTGTGAAAAGTTTTTGAATTATCCAAGTATAATATTCCTATATCTCGCCTTCCATCTCTAACTTTGCTTTTTATCTAGGGGATAAAGAAACGATCATGCCTTTAAAATTTGATCCTTCCCTTTTCGTGTCATATTATTTGTTAGTTGACTCTTTTGATAGGCACTTGCTTCGGTTAGCTGTAGGGTGCCTTTTCTGAAAGCAACAACATTCCCAGTGCCCAAAAGGCTCCCGCCTAAATAGGATCTGGGGGAATGGATGTACACAGCCTTCCCCCTTCAGGGTGGTACCTTGAAGAGAGGTTGTTTCCAAATACCCCCAACCTGAGGGGTGAGGACTTCCCAGGCGGTCACCCATTCCGGTACTACTCTCGCTCAAGCACGCTTAACTTCGGAGTTCTAATGGGATCCTGTGCCAACGTATTGGTACCCTTTTCTAAAAGCATCTTATGTAAAATATTAGAACCCTGAATGTTCTACTTCTCAAAATGGATTGGCTAAATAAAGGCCTTCAAACTGAAGAGTGAGGCTGTTCAAATATGCAGTTTGCTTAGTTGTAAGTTTCGAATAGTTTTATTTGCTTGATTGAGCTCCTTTTTCTTTTGCTTGTCTTCATTAATTGCATGGCATGAATGTTTGAAAGATGATGGTTTTTCATGTTGTGGTTGCTTGGGGCCGGTTGCTGGCATGATCTATTGTTATTCTATTGTTGTTTGGTGCTTTGTGCTTTGATGCTCGATGCTTTACTGTTGCTTTATTGTTTCATTTGCTTGCTTTTTCGAGTTGGGGGTACTCGGACACAGCCTCTTTTTAGGGTAACACCCTGAAGGGGCAAGACTGTGTACATCTCCCCCCCCCCCCCCCCCCCCCCTCCCCAAAAAAAAAAAAAACCCTATTTCAACGGGAGCCCTCGTGGCATTGGGACGGTTGTTGTTGTTGATCAAAATTCAGAAAAACTGAAAAGGAAAAGCAAAAGTTAGAAAAAATGGTCTAGTTTCTAAAAGACTAAAAACTGCAAATAGAAAACAATTTCAATCAGGCCTATAAAACTGAAAACTCTCATACCCGAATTTGGTTGACCTTGCTGAGTGCTGGCATTCCATGCTTCATTCTTTATATGAATATATGCATATTGCTCATAATAATATAGGTCTCCCATGAAAGTTCTTTGTTATTGTTGGTTTCTTAGAGCTTGTATTGTGTTACATTTACATTTTGCAGGGCCAGTGCACCATCAAAAATTCCTAAGCCCCCACTGAGGACAGCCAAAACTGGATCTTCACTTTCATCACTTAGCAAGACATCCTCAAAAGCTTTATCAAGTATGTGCTGTTCTAAGGCTCCATTTGGTTCAAAGGAAAATATATTTCTTATGGAAACTTTTCTTGTCTAAATATTTTTATTAATAAATATTCTTTCGTTAAACATTTTTGTTTGTTTAGTTAAGGAAAATAATTTTATTTTCTATGTTTTTACAAGATTCAAGCTCGATAAAGTTGAGATTAAAGTGAGATATAGGACATGACTTATGACGGAAAATGTTTTATGTTTCATAAAGAAAAATGTCTTTCTTTATTCTTGAGGCAAAGTCAACTTCGTCTTTATGGAGGAAAATATTTTCTGTTAAAGTAAGGATTGCTACTCATTTATACAGTGCAACTATAGAAATATGAAAGGGGTGTAAACGAGCTGAGCCGAACCGAGCACCCCTTTGTTCAAACTCGAGCTTGGGTTCGAGCCGAGCTCTTATCGAGCATTTCAAACCCCTGTTCGAACTCGGTTCCATTAGATTTTAGTGTGTTTGATACTTGGCTCGGCTTAGCTCGTTAGGCTTATCGAGCCACGTCGAGCTCATTATTGAGCCAAGTCGAGCTTGTTATCAAGCCCAATCGAGCTTAAAACCGTGCCGAGCTTGCTATCTAGTCGAGCTCGCTACCGAGCTGAGGTTTTCAGGTTACTATCGAGCAATGATCGAACCATTTTCGAACCCATACCAACTACTAACGAGCTCTTAACAAGCTTTTAACGAGCTTTTATGAAGCCCTTATCAAGCTGTTCGTAAACATTAATGAGTCAAGCACCCCTCTATTCGAACTCGGCTCGTTAAGCTTAATGAGGCTGCTCGATCAAGCCCTCATAATGAACAAGAACAAGCCCTAGTCGATTTCAAACACGAGTACATCGAACGTTTGGTTTGTTACACCCCTACGGTGGAAAAGCTTTCTGTCAAAACAAACAAAGCCTTAGTTTCAAATTGTACATCTTTACTTGCCTAGTTGTTTCTGATTGTGGACTGCATTTGTATTATGCTTATTCCGTCCATCATACGTGTTTTTTGGGAAAACATGTTCAAATGACTCGAATTTCAGACTTCTTTAAAAATGTGGTTTTATAGTTTCTTCCACCTATCCGTGAATTACAAGTTTTCTAATTGAGGGAGTTTTTTTCTGTGTTTTCCAAATTTTCCAATAAAAATGTATAAAGAAAACTAAGGGTCTGTGTGGGATTATTTTTTGATTGCGGTTTATGATGCTTGAGAAAACTAAACTTGGTTTGGAAAATGATTCTTTCCTCTTTTTTGGTTTCTGATCTTTAGTTTTTGCTCAAATTATGAAAAACTAAAAACAAAAACCACAATAAGAAAGAAAACCTATTTCTAAAATATGGCTTTTAGTTCCCGGAAAGCTAAAAACTACAACCAAAAAACAATATCAAACAGTATCTAAGAAAATGTCTGCTGATTCATAACAATTTATGGAAATTTGTGAAATGCTTGAGCCCTTTTGCTACATTTAAAAAAGACACTTTCAATTTGAGTTTAACAAACAGGCAGTTCATAATAATCCTCAGTCTCGTACTTTGATCCATGTGATGATCAAACTATCATACTTGTCTTTCCCCTGTTCGCCATGTTGATGGATATCGTTTGAGTGACTAGAAGCGTGCTAACTTTCCCGTTCTGCATCCTTTCAGGTGCGAAGAAGGTTGCTACGAGCCATTCCTCATCAAGGCTGAAACCCAAGACAACCTCCAAACGGTGGCAATAAGCAACGGAACTCATATTTGCAAATGGGTTTGTAGAAAAAATACATGTCCTTGGACTATTTTTAGGGAGGTCTTGCATAAAACCTTTATTTTCTTAGTATATATTTGGTATCGTTATCAGTCTGCAGTTTTTGGTTTTTTAAGAACTAAAAACTAGGTTTTAGAAATGTTTTTCTCGGTTTTTGGTTCTTTGATTTTCAGTTTTTTCCTTGTATGAGTGAACACTGAAAGCAAGAAACCAAAAGCGAGAAAAAATTGTTTTGAAAAACCTGGCTTTTAGTTTCTCAGAAAACCAATAATTAAAACAGAGAACAGTGCCAAACGAGCTAATCTACCATTAATGGTGTAGCTGAGTATGACAACTTTCAGCTTGTAACATAGGTGATTATGATGTACTAGTCTAGCTTTTCTGACGCAAACTGTGATTATTTATCCGGATAGTGTGCGCGCCTGTGCGTGTGTGTGGAGCTGGGTCTGAACCGTTGTATAGGGATCTTGTAACCTCCTTTTGCAGATTGAGACTCAGAGTGCTCACTAAAGGTGGTAATTGCATGTTACTGTCGAATCGTGTTGAATCTGTATTTGCCTGATGATTTACCTGACTGAATATAACGAGCAAACATGTTAATTAGTGCAGTTCGCACAAAGAAAGTAAATGTACACTTGCAAGTATGGAGGTCAGGAAAGGATCTTGGACTCCATTCCGAAGGCAACATCTCCGTCATGTAGAAGCAACTTGCAAACTTAAATATGGAGAGTAAACAAAGCACTGGAATCCAATCTTATACGAGGAAGAAAGGTCGCTAGTGATTCTCAATGAGTTATAGGTCAACTTCGGGATGAATGGGTGGAGTGGACTTTTTCGATCCCGAACAATTTGCAAGGTTTCTTTGAAGCCTTCAGATCTGGTGCCGAAGTATCACTTAGTGTCCACTTGGTTGTTTCCCTTTGCTATTGTCTTCTGATGATTGGTGTAGTTTGTGGAGTACTAGCTTTACTTTCATTTTCTCCTCGTCCTGACACCAAGTTGTATTCAACAACCGACCCAGTGCCTCGAGGGCTCCTCGCATATGCAGGGTTGGGGGGGGGGGGGGGGGGGGGGGAATGTACGCAGCCTTACCCCTTCAGGGTGAGGACATTTGGGACTTGTATTCAATTATCAAAAAAGAGTAAGTGAACAGTTGAGTTCTGGTCAAGATCGAGTTGGGTCTTTATATCTAGGTTTATGCTCTTGATTTCATAGATCTATTCGAGTTCTGTTATTATGTTGTAGAAGACTTTGCTGGCCTTGGATCTTCTCTTCTTCTTCTTCTTTCAATTTCCCATGCATTTCTACTCAGAGCAGCTTAAAATTCAAGCTCGAGCTTGGCTCGGTTGAGCTCGAACCCGACTTGATGAGCTCCAAACTGAACATGCAAATTTCTGGCTCATTCTAGGCTCGTTTTGTCTCGGGCTCGGTCTAGGCTTATTTAGGCTTGAACTTGGCTCAATTTGATATATATAAACTAATAAATTATCTTAATACAAGGCTTGCTTAGGTTTGTGAGCCTACGAGCTCGGTTCGATAAGCTAAATGAATCAAAACTTTATAACGAGTCAAGTCGCAGGGCTCGTGAGCCGGCTCGGCTCGGCTCACTTACACCCCTACTTCCTACTGTGAATTATTACCGGTAAGAAATTTAAATCACCTTTAAGTATAATGAATAATAATAGGTACGTTAATTAGTTGAATGCCTTTTATATTAGATTGTAATTGGTTCAGGTTATCATTTTATTCTATTCGACTTTTATTACTAATCTAGTGTTATTTCAGTTATACTGCTGAGTCAAAGTCGGGACTTGCAAGCATGTTTTTGGGGTGTAATTCATTGAATGTAGAGTGTGAATAGTTGGTGTAACATTTATGATTTCCTATCTTCAAGTATGACGTTAAGGATTCAAGCTCACTTTATCTTTCACATATGTTGTTGGCCCTGCTTAATTTAAATATACAGTAGCACTCCTCGCCACTATAAAAAAGAAGTGTTGTTATTGCTATGGCAGAAAATATTATTATCAGAGTCGTGACATGACTTAGAGTGAATAATATTCACAAATTTTCAAAAACTTGCTCTGACATTGCGGTTTTGCTTCACAATAAAACTACGCTTAAAATGAGTTATGTCTCTGAATTCTATAATATATAATTTTTTTAATGAAACGTTAGCAACTGGTCTGGGTGGTGTAGTTGGTTATCACGCTAGTCTCACACACTAGAGGTCCCCGGTTCGAACCCGGGCTCAGACATTTCTCCTGATTATTTTTTCGCCCTTAACTTTTTTCATGGATACAAACAATCACAGGCTTTTGCTAAAGCAGGATTTAGTAAGATAAAATGTATGTAATTTACCTCTATAAGATGCTATCATGTAAAGAGAAAATTTTCGTAAATCTAATAATGGATATTTTTTTTAATTGAAATCTAATAAAAAATATTAAGTTCTGTATTTGACAAACTAAAGATTAAGAGAGAAGGAATGAAGGTGCGAGTCATATCCTTTACGAGATTATCTATCATAATGTATTAGTGTTCTTACTTTTAAAAAAATTAAAAGAAATTGTAATCCTAATTTGTTTAAAATCCACTTTTTAAATTAGCTATATTGTTAGTTAATTTTAACATTTTATTATTTATAATTAAAAAATGATGACCTATTTATCATACATAATACATATAAAAAAATCCATGTATCAAGTTGTGTTTAAGTTGCCTTGACACTTTGTTACAAAAAATGGCTTATTAATCAAATTTATTTTGAATCCCTGAAATCTCGAGTTTGGCCCGTATATTATGGTGAAACCGAAGTCAAGTTAGTTGCGTCAATATAATTCTTGTATAATTATATTGTGCCACGTTATTTATACTGAAATTAAAATTAAGTTTTTTTTTTTTTTTTGCCAAATGGCAAGCACTGAAATATAACTCAACCAAACCTGAATACAAGGATCAAAGAACAACCAAAGAAAAGATCACCCCCTTAATACAACCATCACTAAGCTAGCTCAAAGCTAATCACAAAATAAAAAGTTAAAACGACACCACACTTGCGAAATAATAGCTCTACTAAGTTCATCCACCTTGCATCCACTATTATAAAAGATCCGCCTATTTCGTTCGAGCCATAGGTTATATACCGTGACTGCAATTGCAATTCTCTTCAAGAAGCTTGACCTCAATCTATTCCGGACCCGAGAACCAATCCAATCCATCATACGGCCGAGAGTTCTCAACGGGATAAGATCAAAATGCTCTGATACCACACCCAAAGTCTAGAATGAAAAATCACACTCAAAAAAAATATGGTTAAGGGATTCACAGTCACATTCGCATAAAGCACATCGACTCGGTAGTGTCCAACCAATCCTTCGGAGTCTATCTTGCGTAAAAAGACCTGCTGAGATTGCTTTCCAAAGACAAAAAGAGTGCCGAGGCAAAGCAATCCCCCAAATCGACCTGTTCCAATGCCAAACCGGACCTCGGGATCGAATTAGCTCAAAAATAGAGGACCAGATCCTCGCTGCAGAAAGCTTATGCAGCACCACTATCCCCCTGTCAACATCTCCATGCATTTCACACCAGCGATCTCTACATTTAAGGAGAGATTTCCATAAAACCGAATCATGAACTCGACTCTTAACCGTCCAAATATTATCCTTTTTCATATAAAATTCATGAACCCATTTTACCCAAAGCAAATCCTTTCGATGATGCACATCCCACAAAAGCTTAACAAAACATGAAAAATTCCACAAATCAAATTGTTTAAGTCCTAACCCACCCTCTTCCTTAGGAAGACAAACTTGACTCCAAGACACCGGGACAGCCCAACGACCCCCATGATATTCGCCTCATTTCCAGAGAAAATAGGAGCACATACCTTGCAACTGCTTTAAGATCGAAGCTGAGATCAAGAAAACATTAAACCAATAACCGAGGATCCCTCCAACAGTTGACCGGAGCAATTCGAGCCGACCAGCTGCAGAAAGCTGCCTATCACTCCAGTTAGAAATTTTATCCCGGACTTTCTGAATCAAAGGATTAAACTGACCGACAAGCAAACGGCTACCCGCAATGGGCACCCCGAGATACCGCAAAGGAAGAACCAGCTCAACAAAACCCAACTCCTGAAGTATGGCTAATTTATCCACAGACGACACACCCCCAAAGCATATCCCCGATTTGAGAGCATTTGGCTCCAAACCAGACATAGCCGCGAATTGAACCACGGTTAATAACCTAATTTTTAATGAACCTGCCATGTCAAATGTAAGTGACGCAAAATAAGCCCTTCGAGTGACACAATATAATCCCACTCGTTGACTTGGCTATTGGTCGCCAACTTAACATCCATTCTACTCTAAAATCTAATTTGACACAATCAAATATACCCCAAAAAAAATAATAATTCGTACAGAAGTACTTTATTTGGGGGAATATTATTTTTAGAGTCAAATTGTTAATACTAGAAAAACTGCATGAAATCTTATAAATATTACTTATCATAAGTCAAATTATTATTTTAGTAATAATAATTATTATCATGTCAACAACAATATTTAGTAATGATGTGATTTGTAAACAATAAGAGCCATAAAATTATTTTAAAAACTATAATTTTGCTATGATAATAACAATTTTACTCAACAAATAACAATCATTTATGTGTTGAAATAATTTCTATATATTATGGAAAAAATTTTCCTTTCTCAAAACTTTCCAAACCCTTTTTTTAGTAATTATAGAGGGATCCCTTACATATTTATAAAAAAATAAATTTAAAAATAAGTCATAAATTATCATAAAAGATAACTTCCGATTGATTGACACCACGCATTGGCATTTTACAATATAATACATGAAATATGAAATAAAAATAACTTCCGGATATTGCACGGGGTAACACTATTCCAATTGCACGGGGTAACACTATCGGTGTTTATAGCGTACTTGAGCAAAAGAATATTCCAATTTTCAACTGGGCCTGCGATATGTGTAGAACAAATTGGAACTAACGCTGAACGCTCTTGCCCCCAATTTAAACCCTAATTTTCGAGTAAATTCGATCCTCACCCTCATAAAAATGAGCATCAATACCTTCAACGCAACACTTTCTACTGCTACAGGTACTTCCAGGCGTGCATTCTTTACTACTTGATTACTCGTACAACTTGTCTCTATGAATTCCCATATAGAATGATTAGTGTTATTGTCAGGGTAAATTTTTTGTTAATGTCTGTGTAATAACGAAGACTTTTGAAGTCTTTGTTCTGTTAAAATTGCCCCGTATTAAAAAAAAAAAAAAAGGTCGTAGCAATAACACTGCTCTATAGAATTTGTAATATTGTTGTTGTGGTGTTTAAATGAATCTACTGGGTGTCAATAAAATGTAGTCAATAATCTTAATGGTTAGTGTAGGGTTGGACATAAATTCAAGTAATCCAAACAACCGCTTTTGGGGGCAGGTTGTGTTTTTTTAAGTCTTAATTGTTAATATTAATAAGTTATACTATTAAATTTTTTTTTTTTAATTTGATGTAGTAGTATTATATTATTTAGAGAAACTTGGGTAGTGTTATTAACACGACAAAATTGGTATTCTCAGAGGAAAGTCATTATTTCCAAGGCGAATTTGTGGCTATCATGTTTTATAGGTTATATCATTACTCTGACAATGATAGCACCCAGAAATTTTATTATATATGAAGGTCCCATTTGAAATGTTCACTTAGGGTCCCAAAAATGTCAAGACTGGCTTTGCGTTAGTGCTATCTATAACACCCATATGCTACTTTACTGCAATAAGGGTTCCTGTTGTCATGCCCCAATCTGTGTTTTCTTGGAATGAAAGGAGTCTTTCTATCATTCTTTCAAACTTGTCGTCGTTCTTTTTCTAAGTTTCTTTGAGCTTGCGCATAGTTTCTTTATGATTTTGATCAATCTTGCGTATAACATCACCATGGTTGGGCTCGAAATCCTTCATTCTCAAGTCCATAACATCCAGATGCTTGAAAAATGTATTGAAGTGATGCGGTTAAAACCAGGAAAAGAGGCTAGATTACCCTCATTGAAGCTTAATTAGGATTTGATAGTCCAATGGAGTGGAAAAGGGGGAGAAATTAGAGAATAAGAGAGGAACTGGAGAGAATTTGGAGGAGAGATCAACATTTGCCATTTCATTTGATGCCTTCCATACAACCCTAATTGATGCTTATGTAGAAATTTGGGAAGGTGGCCATTAAATAAAATCCTAATTACGTAATAAAACGGAAACTTACCTAGACTATCACTAAAGTAAAATGACCTACTAAAATATTATTTAATCACATGTCTAACACACGACTAATTCCTGAAAATCGCCTCTTTTTCTGAGTTTTCCTCGAACTTGTGCATAGTTTCTTTATGATTTAGATCAGTCTTGCGCATAACATCACCATTGTTGACTTGAAATCCATCATTCTCAAGTGCATAACATCCGGATGCTTGAAAATTGTATTGAAACGAGCATCATTTGAATTCGGATTGGATGCATCAGTGGCAGGTTGCTTGCATCGTGGCATCATTCCTCTATTCGTTTTTTGCCTTTGTGGATGTAATGGGCTCTGATACCAAATTTGTCATTCCCCAATCTGTATGGGCATGTCTATTCTGCAGAAGGTAAGAGTTTGGAGGGAGAGAAAAAGGAAAGACGAGAAAGGAGGTAGAGAAGAGAAGAATTGAAATTGGAGGGAGGAAGGAAGAGAATTGGGGATAGAATTGAGAGAAAAATGGGAAATTTCATTAATCTTTTTGATTGAATTCCTGACAAACACCAATTCCCACTTATATAGACTGAGAGCAGTACAAAACAATGGAAAGTTCACTTAATTGGTTCATGCGGTTTGTGGGTTGCCACATGGCGTGGGTTTACTGGGTAAATGGGTTCTTCAATAGAGGGGAAAAAACAATGGAAAATTCAGTTAAAAGGACTACTTCTAGCCGTTAAGAACAATTAGGCGCCAATGTCCAACGGTCAAAACCGAATTTGGCTCCACTAACTGATTTTCAGTATTTTTGGATGTTTTTGTTTATCTTCGGCTATTTTTGCTATTCCCCGGACTTTCCTACATATTTTCAAATCTTGTGCCAGAATTTGATTTGATTCAAAACATCTGCTTGCAATATGCTGTTCTCTGAAAATATTGATGTCCATGGAATTCATTTGGCTTTGGGTTATGTGAGAACTTCACGTATGAGTATAGTTAAAATGTTTAAAATTGGAGTTGTAATAGAGAAGAGATCAACATATAAGCTAGTGGGACACTCCACCGCAATTGGCTTTGGAATGAAACCCATTGGGCTTGTGGACCCATATATATGCCAAATCCATGAGTTGGGTCAACAGTCCAGTGAAATTTCACAGTTTAAAAAATCAACATTGGTGTTTACTTTTTCTGATTGACTTGATCATTCCCTTTGCAATTATCGTTTTTATCGGGATGCAAATTTTTTTTGCTCAACTCACGGGATGAAATCTAATTGAGCTAAAATTGAATATTCCATGATTTAGCTGTAATTAGAATGCCAAGGAAATGGTGGGTGTTGGTCAAAATTTTCTGTTTTTTCTTACTCTGGGATGGACTGTAAAATTGAAGCCTTTTTCATTTTCGGTTTTTCAAATTCAATTCAGGGGCCTTGCGTTTTCGATTAGTCTGCTGCACCAGTGTTGTTCCCGGAGGCTGAATCTGATTATGATGCAAATGGCAATGGATTGATTGGTAAATTGTTTTGTCGTGATTGCTTATCCCCTATCCCTAACTAGGTTTTCTTGAATACATAATATGTACCTTGTTCTTGCATTTGTATCTAATTAACGTTGTTTTTCTTTAGTGTAAGTGGGGTAAGGGGATTTGGACCCAGAATGTCTTGTTGTAAAGACCTCAACCTTGGTTGTGTTTTACCATTGGACCAGGCAAAAGTGCCTCAATCGATGCTATTCAACATTGTCTAACCTCTGTGTACTTAACAAGTATTGAGAAATTGGATTTTCCATTCCTTTCCTTCGCATGTGGCTGAAGACATGCAAGATATCTTGTTGAGAAATATGTGTACGTCTTTTAAAAGTTTGATTTTAAATTTAACAATTGATGTTGATTTTAAATTTAACAATTGATGTCTTCATCATGTTGCTGTCATTAATGGGATGAGTTGAAAATGAAGAGTATTAACAAAGGCTTGGAAAAAAGGACTTCATAGTGAGAAGCTTCTTTGATAGGAAAGCGGATGATAATTTTGGACATCCCGAAAGAGCAAGTGTGACGCTTTATTTGTAACGAAGGGAATGATATGTTTGTTTAAGTAAAAAAAACTTTAGCCTACGTGACTATGAAACAATTCCATCATTTGCAGTTTTGTAATTCAACAAAATTCTTGATCTCTCTGTAAGGTCATCTGTGCTATTGTAATGTTGGATTTTGTTATAGTATGCTTCATTTTCTCTATGCGATATGTTTAATTTCAAGGCATTTGAAAGAACTTTGTTGTCACATATATGTCTGGATATGTCTAGCCACAGAGGCTTAAACTGATAGCATATTCTTCTATTCTATGTTGCAGTGTCGTTTTTACCTCAATATTGTCCAGCTTTCTGTTTGCTGGAGGATACTTAAAGGATCTTGTGATATGGCTGGGCATCGACAGCCTTCCATGCACGGAAAACCATCAGTCAAACGTAAGCGTAAACCGCTAGAAGGGCCTTCTGCTGATTTTGCTGATGCAAGCCGAGCCTGTATCTTTTCTGATGACGTTGGATGTGTCAAGAAAAAGTGCAATTCTAAGTCTTCTGAGATACTAAGCACAACTGAGCTCATCTCTGTTGTAGGGCAGTTATGGGATTGTGCAAATCAATCTCTTGCACTTCTCCAGCCCAAAGCTAAAGTTTATCGTTCTGATACTGTCAGTCAGAAATATGATATATTATGTAATTTGAGTCAGACCAAAAAATTTGATAATGTTAACAGTAGGGTTTTTCCTGTTGATTCAAAGTCTTCCAGTTTTTCTCCTTGCTTTGTGGAAACTAGTCTTAATTGCTTGAGATCATCTCAAAAGATATCATATAAGCCATGTAGTGATCATTTTATATTCTCCTTTCCCCGGACAAATAGGCAAGATTTTCACATCAGCCCCAAAACGGGAAAGGGGCTTGCTGCTGTAGGAATTTCACATGATTTGAAAAACATATACAGATGGATGAGCCATATACCTCTTTCCAGGCCAAACTTTTCTGTTCCCTCTACCTGTAAGAACAAGGAAAAGATATACCACATCAGTGACGCTGCATCCATTAGTTGCAGTCCTATAACAGTAAACAAAGCTAGTCCTTCTAATAATTTGATGACTAGTTGTGATGATGGTTCGGCTGATATGACCGAATTCAGGCATTCGCAGGACAATGCTAATGTTGCGAAGAACACGAGAGTTCCAATCTGTTCTCTATATTCAGATTATTTCCTTCGAAATGTTGAGACACACAGATTAACCAGGGTGTCCAATCATTCAAGTTTAGGTCTTTATGCTGATTACCATTTGAGTATTGGAGCTTCGTGTTGTACCCATGAACCATGTGCATCCAAAATTGAGGATGATGGGTTATCCATGCACAAGATGGATATGTACAAAAAGCTTCGCACTGGGGATGAGCTACAGACAGAAAGCTGCCTTTCGGAGATACATGAACCTCGGCATTCCTTTGCGAAGCAAGAGCATGCTGTTTCAGGAGCATTGGCTGGCATATTTGTTAGCTTATGTTTACATCCTGTAGATACAATTAAGACAGTACTTCAGTCTTCTCGAGCAGATCAGAGGTCTATCAGTTATGTCAGCCAATCTATCATTTCTGAAAGAGGTAAGTTGTATTATGTCAATCGATCTGTTTTACTCTCTTTCCCTCCTGTGTGTAAGATTGTTGAAGGAGGGATGCAAGGCCGGTCCCGAGATTTCAGAAACCTGAAAGAGGGTCCGATTTGGCTGGTCCTTTTTTATTTACGGAGATGTTCAAGTCAACTCAAGTACATCCCAACTAATTCACCTTTTATTACCAGCTAATATGTGGGTCCTTTATATTATACACGTACATATATGTTTATAATGTTATATATAGGTTGTATCTCTCCAGTTATGAATGGTGATATGTGGTAGAAACAACTCATAATATAATTAATTTTCAAAAAGGCCCTTAGCAAATTGGGGCTTCAAGCAGGTGCTTAAATTGCTTGGGGTGTTGACCAGCAATGGATGGATGCCTTCATAGAATTGCTGTCCAGCATTGAAGATTCATTTATCCAACAACAGAGTGGCTTTTTTTTTTTTTTTTTTTTTTTTTCCCCAGGTTTAACTGGACTTTATCGTGGAATAACCAGTAATATTGCAACTTCTGCTCCTATTTCTGCCATCTACACCTTCACTTATGAAACTGTGAAGGGTGTATTGCTTCCTTCTCTTCCAAAGGTGAAATTCTGTACTGTCTTTCTTTGCTATCAGATATTTACTGTACTGGATTTATTGGTTTTTGATTCTTATTGGTACACTACCCTTATTGTGTGAGGTGGTTGTGCGTAAGGGGTGAGAAAACTTCTAACTGTTAAGCTACATTTGGTTAAACAAAAAATATTTCCTCACAAAAAATCTTCTTAACAAAATACATTACAACAACAACAAACCCAGTGCCTGCAAGGGCTCCCGCAAAAGCAGGGTCTGGGGGGGGGAGTATATGTACGCAACCTTCCCCCTCCAGGGGGCTACCCTGAAGAGAGGCTGTTTCCGAGGACCCCCAGCCTGAGAAGCTGGTCCGCAGCAAAGAGCCAAAGACCTGGCAAAAACAGAAGAAGCATCAAGTGCATGAGTATAGCAAACTCACGGCAGGCACACTGCAAGCAAAGCAACAGGCTCAAAGCATGCCACATCAAGCGCAGATCAACATATAAGATGAAGATAAATATATGATAGGGAAAGGAGATAGAGATAGAGAATGAAGGGAAGAGAAAGGGAAGGAGGTAGGGAATAGGGGTAGGGATAGATAGAGAGGAAGATAAAGATAAGTAGACAAGTAGCAGCGTACATCCTCGTGAGATCCAGAAATAGCCTACGTGTGCCAAGAGGACCTAGCACTTCTTAACAAAATACATTCAACTAAAAATATGTTTTTCTTAAAAATATTTGTATTCCTAGTTAAGAAAATGATTTCATTCTATAAATTTGTATTAGGTTAATACTTGGTTAAGTTGAGGTTGAAATATATCATATGATATGAGATTACAATGGAAAATATTTTCCCTTGATGGAGGAAAATGTTTCTTGAGGGGAAGTCAATTTGCCTCAATGGAGGAAAATATTTTCTGCATTTGTAGTTGTTGCTATAAAGTTATGCAAAGAAATCACAAAATTGAGACAGAAATTGTTTTCCATCAATACAAATGAAGCCTACATTTCTAGAATTTACAGATATATTTCCTCCATGAAATTCTCATCTTAATAGCCTTTTTATAGCCATTACCCTTTCTGTGCAGGAGCATCATTCTTTTGCCCATTGCACTGCAGGTGGCTGCGCAAGCATAGCCACTTCCTTCATTTTCACACCAAGTGAGTGCATAAAGCAGCAGATGCAAGTCAGTTCACACTATCAGAGCTGCTGGTATTTCTTTGAACTCTTTGCATGAGTACGATGAAGTTATATCCTTATATTTTACCTTCATAATTTGCATCTCCTTGCATACCTATCCTTGGTCATACTGGGTTTGTTGATGCCAATTTAGAGGCGAATCCAGAAATTTTTTCATTGGAAGAGTGGTAAGAATAAACGTCCAATGACGTACTTAATATTATATAAAAATTTACATTAAGATGACTACAATTCGCATTAAAAAAGGGCATATACTAGAAAATGAAAAATAGAACCAGAGAGTATTGAAATATAATAGTGTAAGAAAATATCATGAAGCTTAGATATATAAAAGAATCATTTACAATGCAATTTGTATAAAACATAAAAAATATTTCGTATTGAAGAAAATTCATAAAAATCACTGGTTATAATTTTATTTCTTACTAAGACAATGATAGAAATTAGTGTTACCCTTTCAAAATTTTCCATGTGATTAGGTGCATCGCCCCACATCCCTAATATACTGGCTCTGCCAGTGGATGCCATGTCTTGTGAGACCTAAATCTGAACTCCTCTTCGGACAAATCTCTTGCGACTGATTGATCCAGGGATTTTGGATATATCCTGAGCATAGTATTTACTGCATCTCGAAGCACAATTTAGTGATACATGTTGCGTCCTCATTGGTGAATTTGGGCACCCTAGTTTGACTGGGAATTGATGTTCGAGACGGTGATTTGCAGGAATGCTTTGGTAAAAATCGTTGAAAAGGGTGGGTTACCTTCATTATATGCTGGGTGGAGAGCTGTTCTATGCAGAAATATTCCACACTCAATAATTAAAGTAAGATATCGTGTCAGCTTAAATTTTGAACTCCTATAGTAGCTAGTTGCAATGTTAGAATATAAAACAATTTTTGGATCTTTACCCATCAACTTAAACTTTTGGTTAGTCAATTCCTTGACATGGTATTAGTGTCTTGTTGATCGGAAGGGCAGAAGTTCAAATCTCAACAAACTCACTCTCAATATTAATATAATTTCAGTGGAAGGTGAAGATATAAGGTGTGTTTGTGCAATATCCACGCCTCAATTCCCTATGGGCATTTGCGTGAGGGGCATGTTAGAGTATGAACTATTCCTGAACTTTCACCCGTCAACTTAAGCTTTTGAGATAGTTGATTTCTTGAGATGCCGTAACATAGTACTCTTCATCTATCAAATATTTTGACATATGCTCCACATTTGAGGCTTGTATTCTTCTTATGCAGTTCTATACATATGAAAGACTGAAGCAACTGACGTTTTCATCGGAGCAACCCAACGCAGCGCAAACAGTCAGTATTTAGTTGCCCTTTGTTTTACCCACTTTCATTGTTTATTAAGCTTTAGTGGAAATCTTAGGTAGAATTGGAGGTAGCATGATATATATATATACACACACACACATATATACACACTCTTTGCATTCTCATGGAACACGAATCTTATTCATGCCTTTCGCTTCTAAAACTTGTAGCTAGTATGTGGAGCACTTGCTGGATCAACTGCTGCTCTA
Source organism: Simmondsia chinensis (assembly GCA_018398585.1). Classification (NCBI taxonomy): domain Eukaryota; kingdom Viridiplantae; phylum Streptophyta; class Magnoliopsida; order Caryophyllales; family Simmondsiaceae; genus Simmondsia; species Simmondsia chinensis. The sequence goes on along the minus strand of JAGTTD010000001.1, from coordinate 47,752,534 downwards.
TTTTCTACCCCGTTTGATGTGGTGAAGACAAGATTACAGACCCAGGTTGGTTGATCATGTGCTGCAATCTTCTCTTTCTTTCTTTCCCCTTTCAGACATGGATTGGTTTTTTTTTTTTTTTTTTTTTTGTTTTTTGGGGGGGGGGGCTACCTTAATTGGGACTATTTTGTAACGTTTTCTGTTTGGAGCATTTGATTTTTTGAGAAATTAAAAGCTAGGTTTTGATAATGGTTCTATCTTATTTTTGGTTTTTTGTGGACAATTTTGACTGAAATTTAAATAAAAAAAAAAAAAAACTGAAGAAAAAACCAAAAGTTAGTAAAAATTGTTTGAAATAGAGTTTTTAGTTTTCTAAAAATGAATTCTGAGCAGAAGAGACATGATGCACAGCTAATTAACTATTTGATTAACCACATTGGTGGTTTCTTGGAGTTTTGATTTGGTACTGCAACAGTTCCTCTCTTCTGCCAATGAACTCGCATTTAAACAAGTCTCATTTGCAGTTGTATGTTCTTCATGAATTTGATTATTCGTGAATTCGATTCTCCGTCTTGTTTCCCTTGCAATGTTGGAATTTCTGATGTTGTGTCAATGCTCAGATTCCTGGATGTGTGGGACGATATGGTAGTGTTTTTAATGCCCTTCGAGACATACAAAAGCATGAAGGTCTCAAGGGGCTTTACAGGTACGTATTTGACTTATCTCTCCGTTTTCTATTCCAGAATAAATACGAACAAGTAGTTTCCTTGGAGAGCAGGCATTGGTAAGGTCACATGTGACAAGTCTAATGCAAAATGAGAATAATGTAAAATATAGGATTTGCGGAGATCTATGGCTAATGAGTTTAAATATATTTCGATAATGTAAAATATAGAGGTATTTAAATTGAGATTATTCAAGATTATCTTTCATTTTCAGTTAGGATTTACTTTTTAAGATTTTGATTATTTTTATAGTGATATCTTTGAATGAATTGAATTCAACTATTTAACAATCTAGTTACTAATTAATTAGCTTTTCTATTTTGCTATATCAAAATCTTTGCTTGCAAGTGCTATTGCTTCGTAATTGAAAATTTTCTAAAAGAAGTGGTTCAAAATTTGTGATCAGGGGCTTAACTCCGAGACTGGTCATGTATATGACTCAAGGAGCACTGTTTTTTGCATCATACGAGTTCTTCAAAAGTTTACTCTCACTGGATCTTCCCAAACAAAGCGCTCAAATTGTCCATCATGGACAGGACAAAGACAATGGCTCGCTATTGTCATCATCACCATCATAGTTGTCACTTTACCAGATTCCTCATTGCTCTTGAGGTGGCCGGTGAGCTCCCTTATAAACCCGAGAGGACAAGGTACCAAGTAACATTGATCTAAGCTTCTTGAGCTTATTGGGTTATATTTGCTTGGATATATTGCTCCCTCTATGTTTTGGACGTTACAACCAGAATCCTCATTGGGATCTTCGGCTGATGCCAAGTACATTAGGGATGGCCGCCTTCGCTGTATTGTTTTTACGGTAAGAACCACATCCGAACCCCTGTTTAGCAACTAAGTAGAGGGGGTACGGGAGTAAAGAGGGTTGTTTGGCAATTGTTTTTGAGGACCCATTACCCCAATTTTCTTTACCCCCAGTTTGGGGTATAAAAGGGGTAGGGTGAAGTTTTAAAAATTTTTGGACAATTTTGTCTATGTTTTCACTATAATTCTATTTGTACTTACCCCTTTATCCAATTATCTAATGATGGTATCTTATCTATCCTTAACTCACACCCTCTTTATTAAACGTATCAAAATAAAGGTAGGATAACTCTTTACCTTCCTCATGTTACCCTCCCCCTTTTGTACCCTTCTTTATCTCCCTCGATTCAGTTACTAAACAGGGTATTGAAGCCAAAATGTTAGGATTAGACGATTCTTAGGCGATTGTTGCCTCAAAATGGGTGTTGATTATTCGAATCTTCACCTGTTGCCTCATCGAATTCTCCTCCGCTTTTTACTTGGCCTCGACAATTGTTTCCTTTTTTGCTCGTTCTCTCGATTTATTACCTAAACAAATCATCATTCTTTTATTTACCTACCTGTTTACTGGCATGGCTCAGAGAAAAAAAAATTTGTATCCGCCAGTATCTGAGATTATAGTGCTCGTCCATTGGAAGGAATGCTAGAAGTTGGAGCTGTATAATAACATGAGTGTAGTTTTTTGCTCCATTTGCCTTTTGTTTTGGATCCCTAACTAAGTTTTGCCATATGGGTAAGCTCTTGTATGATTATGCGAGTTTTGTTGAGGTTCGAGTTGTGTAGAAACCATGTTGTATCATCTATTCATTCATGTACAGACAAACTATATTGGATATGTCATTTGGAAAGGAATGAATATTCATTTTTGAGGTGTTCAAAAAAAGCTCCCTTTTGTCTCTTCTTTGTATGTGTAGACGATTCGTTTCTTTGAGAACAAGCATTGATGTAATCATTAAGGTTATATCAAACAAGGTTTGCTCTAGTGGTAATGATCATCGGGGGGTCAAAGACGCCACCTAGGATTGAATCCCAGTGGTAAGTGAAAAATGGGTAGGGTTATTCAATTTTAGAAATAATATCTCCTAGCATGGAAAGGTAAGACGGTTTATATTTAATCTATTGCATATGTTTTTTTGTTTTTTGGTGGTAGAAATTGGGTTAAAATAGTCAAGAAGATTGGTGCTTTTAGTGAAATAGAGCAATGACATATATAACAGGTATTTTTTTTAACATATGAGTTAAATGTATCATATATCTATACTAAGAAATTTTTCCCCCCTATATATCATCATTTTTTAACAACAACAACAGTCCCAGTGCCTCAAGGGTTTCTGCATACGATCATTCTTTAACAAGTTACCTAAATATATAAGCAAGGGAGTGATACTAGTTGATAGTACTTAAAAGTTTTTTAACTCTAAGCAGAGGTCTTGGATTTTAGCTCACCTTCTTCCATTTCCATGTGTTGATAGCTCTATTTTTTTTTTCAAAGAGGTAAAACTAAACAGCCTTAGGGTCAATCTCTGCGAACAGGAATCCTTAAAGCATCATCACGGATGAGAGATGAGAGGGCTTCATTGGGTGGGCAATCCCACACCGAGATACCAAAATCCTCATGCTTAGAACTTGCTAGCCAATCTGTCAACAGATTTGCTTCCTGAAAGTAATGAATGAAGGAAACCCGGATGCACTTTTTGTTGATTAGACAAATGTCATCCACAATAGATAGGATATCCCGTTGATGGATCTAATTAGAGGAAATATTATGCTCCTTACCACTATAAAAGAAAATTATAGAAGATAGGATATAGGTCTGATCTATGCAATTATCAAAACAATCCGGTATTTACAAATTAAACACAATAGATAAGGTTCACAAACATCCAAAAGATTAAAAGGATATATAAAAAAAATTAAAATGGAAGGCAAGAGACGTAAGAAAGTAGCTTTACAAAGAGTGAACACCCACAATGTATGCATCTAGATTATGCAATTTTAATATTGTATACCAATTCTTTACTGATTAAAATATATGAATTCCAACTTTTTCTGATAAGTAGGACACAAGCCCAAAAAGACACAAATGTGTAGAGCAGAGCTCGAAAACAAGAACCCTCGAGACAATTGAATTCTAACATGACTTCATCATGGGAATAGTTAAATCTGACTGGCTTTATTGCTGCTTTTACAGATGCATCTCTGGCTCCAAAACGACAGCGTTTGGATCATTGAGGACCCTGAAAACATGACTGATCACCATGGCCTGTATAAATTACATTCTGAATCGAGTAACAGGGTGGAAAAATTGAATAAAGTACAGAAAAGAAAAGAAAAATTAAATCAAGAAAGAAATCTACCTACCTTTTCTGTATATAATGAACTAGCAAAATGGTCAATTAAGCTTCAACTACAGAAGCAAAGGGATGAAGTGTAATACTTAATGTTCTTCTGAAGTTCGCATTTCTTGCTTGGTTCCCATAAGTTCATTCTGCTCGAAAACGCAACATATTCTATTTGTGCAGCTCGAGATCTCTGACATTGAACCATCCATGAATCAGTGCCAAACTTTTGAAGAACAGTTTCAACGTTCAGGGGATTGGATAAAATCTAGTTGTCACGTTAGATATGAAAGGATATTGGATTTGACTCTACCTAGAAACTCAGTTCCTAGGAGGATTTCTCCAGCTTATAAGTCGGACCATGCTAAAACTCCCAGGCAACGTGGGATTTCACCACTAGACTCGAGCGATAGGAGAAAATGGCGGGTTCAGCACGAAAGATGGTGGGTTCTCTTCTGAAACCCTCCTGGATTTCTTTTTCTCCTCGTCTGCGACAGCTTCGATCAAGATTTTGACCTCATCTTCGACTAGGACTTGCAGTGAGCTACACTGAAGCAACTGCTTGTTCTTCTCCTGGTCTGCCATGCTCGATGCCTCAGTGGAATGTAAGACAGCTACGCAGATGGCGAATGCTTGTAATGTGGATAATTGAGCATGGAAATCAATGGCGTAGTGACCCTTTTCGGTGATTGTTATGGTTAGAGACGGTTTCTTCTCCTTTGCTCCCTGCACGAGGAATGATTAGTTTTCAGATCACCAGAAGGCATGAATCAATTCAATTGTCAGTGAAAAGTATGCACAAATAAATCAAAACTTGAAAATGTTCATTTCCCAAGAAACTGTTTCTACAGATATATCCGCATTATGAACAAGCTGTATCATTTCTAGTTCATCAGTGGTTCAATTCAATACAGGATTTGTTTTTGTTGGAGTATAAAATCATTCATAAACCTTTCGCTATTAGCTTAAGCTTTTGGGGTTTTGGGTTTCAGAATCTTGTTGAGACCAAGGCACCATAAATTCAAATCTCGGTCAAAACAAGAGAGTGCTCCAGAGAGTTTAAAAATGAAATTTTATCACATCAATATAATTTCAAAACAAAATATGAGGTGAGCTTGTGTAGTATCCATACTCAAACCTGACAAGCATTCTCGTGAGGGGGTACGATATTGTATAAAACCATTCTTGAACCTTCATCCATAAGTCTATACTTTTTGGGATAGTTCTTTGACAATTCATTCCCATGAGCCATGGCCAATTTCTCATGTTCTTGACAAGTAATCACTGTGACATGAATGCTATGGTGATGTCTCAGTAGCAAGCATGCACCATTCATGTTAACGTCTCGGACTCTCAGCCCTACCCACGTAAAACTGGCCATAGTTCATTCAATCACCCACGGCATACAACAAATTCTAGTATCGGGAAACAATAATATTACATTTTACATGAAAAAAGTAAAACTTTGGCAAAAAGAGTCTTACCTGAGCAAAAAGTTCCAATGGCCGCTCCTTCTCCAAAAGAGGATGACGTTCCTTGTACTCGAACCCATGATTGCCAAAAACAACAAGTGGACAAGCCATGTCCCACCCTCCACAATCACAACCTCCCCCCAACCGCCATCTATCAAGTAGCGACGAGGGCCCTCTACTTTCTGCTATACTTGGTAAACCGTGGTTTCCCAACGGTGTGACAACGCTCACCTTCACCAAGCCTTTCTTTTCTTGCTCAGTTTGGGGTACATCAAGCAAGCTTGAATGTACTTGATGACCGAGCTTATCCCCCCTTCTATATTTCAAACTCTCTCGTTTCTCAAAAGGAACTTGAATAACGACAGCTGCAGTTTCAAGGCCCGGATGTAGATCTGATGTGGCCCAAGGATATGGGGAAGAGAAATCCAAGTTAACGTGATCACGGGCACTCATAACTTGAGCTCTGGGCTTCATCGGGACAAACAAATCATCCAACTCAAAACTCCCTTGACCCAGACCCTCATTTGAACCACTGACGGCTCTAGCTACATCAGACGAACCAATTTCCTCTACAGCAGTTACAGGTTTTCTAGCATGAGCGATGTCATACAACACAAACTCAGTCACCATTGAGTTACTAGATGCGTTGCTATCTTTCAGCTCCGACCATTGGTAACACGAAACTTGCATCTGGCCAACCATGGGCGAATCTTTGTTGCTATATCTCAGCCCACGTCCACCGGTGTTGCTTCTCTTTCTACCTTGAAAAGAATGAAAAGTATATACCCAACTAAGTGCATCCTCCGATTTCCATGTTTTGGCCATAAAAACCTCTTCCGAGTGTGCTAATGAGAACTCATAATAGGGTACCCCGTGCTTTTGCTCCATCTTGAGGTCACCGTGGAGGTGCGCTGGTGAGTGCGGGGTGAGAATCTGCGGAGAATCTTTCTTCACAGATTCACAACTCGTGTCAACAGGTTGCACAGTGCTAGAAAAATCTGTCATTAATGATTTCCTAGGAGTTTTGTTTCTTCCACCACCTGTTGTGCTAGATGATCTACTCCCTTTATACTCCATACTCGAAGAACTCAAAGGAGTTCGATGAGATTTTGATTTCATTAGTGGATCAAACATCTTCCGAATGGGGCTGAACCGGATCTTTGAGCTTCCTCTGGAGCAGTCGCTATCAAAATGAGTTGGTGAATGAGGCAATGCGAGCTTAGCAGATAAAGATTTTGGCAAAACAAGACCGTCTCTCTCCACAAGTGTATTAGCGCTGTTTGAAGGACTGGTGACTTGATCGCATTTGTACCTGTTATTCTCCATCGAATCTCTCTGAGCATACATACTCGAATTAGTTTGTCTCTCATTCATATCCCGGGAAAATGCTTCTTCCATGGAAGGAGATATCAAAGATGATCTAGTCTCCTTCAAATGTTCGCTCTCCTCGTCAGATCCACATATCGAATCAAGAATATCGAATGAGAAGGATGTGTCATCTCTAAGAGAAAATTCGATTTTCTTCCTGCCCCCTAAACTTTCTGGCCTCCTGAGTTTTCTTTCTCCCAAGCTCTGATATACCGAACCACGCTTTAGAAGGGCGTCACCTTCCAATTCAACTTTTCTTGATGGAAGACTTTTACAAGAGACGCTTCGATAATTACAGAGCTTGATCTCAGTGAAACCTTCTTCTCTCGAGCATATAAGCTCGTAATTTTCATTTCTAGAACAAGGCTTTTCTTTCTTATCTCGGTTCCCACCCTTTTGATGATACCGTAATGGAAGTACAGTCCTAGGACTCCGCCCCACCTTGCAGTATTTCTCAAACTCCAATTCCATGTCTACACCCATTCATGCATTTACAGTTCTGCAAGAAGGGCAAGACGCAAGAAACTCATGACATAAATGTAAAGAAACCGAAGAAAAAAGTATGATGATACATAAATACACTAAAAAGGCGACACATTTTAAAAAAATAATAAGAATGGCAATGTAAATTTTAGTCCCCCACAAGCTCACTATAATGCTAAGTGTTAGGAAACCAATTATCCCAAAAGTTTAAGCTAATGGATCTCTATGAATAACTTTACACGATAACATATCCCTCTCACGCAAATGTTTATTAGGCTTGAAACATGTATAATGCACGAGCTCACCTCATATCTTGTGCTCAAACTATATTAATATTAAAAGTGGGGATTGCTAGGATTCGGACTCCACGACTTCCTGGTCAACAAGGCTCTTATATAACGTGAAAGAATCAACTGTCCCAACAGCCTAAACTTCATAAATGATTTTATACTGTAAAACTGAGAAACTGACATATCAATCCATTACAGTAATGAAATAATGACGCCGATCGTGAACTACTTCTCTTAAATTTGAAAGCATGTCAAAAGAAAGGTAGCTGAGGAAAACTAACACAAACCCTCTTTTCCAACTGCCCCGACTCATTTCCTAATTTGTTAACAAGTAATTAATACAATGTCACATCAAAATCCGCAATGGCAAGGTGATAGAGATTGAATCACTGATTTGGTACAACATTAGGGAAAATGGAGATACCTACTTCAACGGGCAGCTATTGACATATATGGAAAAATGACAATGGCATTTATTTACTTTGTTAGTCCCTAATGTTTGTAAATTTATTCAAATCTGTGTCCCGTCTTTTTTCTTTTTGAAAATGGTTCATATTGTTTATTTTTGTGATCAAATTGGTCATCCATCTAGTGACTAACACTAAGTAAGAATTAAAAGGAGGAGGACTATTTCATACAGAAGAAATGAGGAAAGACAAATTTAAACAAACTTATAAATATTTAGCACCAATGGATGAAATAACTCACACCCAACAATAATAAACCCAGTGCCTGAAGGGCTACAGCCAAGGCAGGATCTGGGGAGAGAGTAACGTACGTGGCCTTATGGGTTCTACCCTGAAGGAAGGCTGTTTCGAAGGGCCCTGAACCCTAGAAACTCACACCCATTATAACGCTAAGAACAATCCGAATAACAAAGAAAAAGGGGTATTGTTTTTTTTTTTTTTTTTTTTTTTTTTATGATGGTAAAGCCATGGGGAGGGGGGAGGGGATAAACCCCTTAAATCCTCAATAAAGAGGAGACCACTTTTAAGCTTTGTGGGATTCGATCCCCGGTCACCTCGTTGGCAACCGGCGATCACGACCACTCGGCTATGTCCCTAAGGGACAGAAAAAGGGGTATTGTTATTGTTGGGCAAAAAAATGTTACTGCCGGAGCAATAATGTGACTTGCAATGAATAATAACCACAATTTTTTATAAAACTACTCTGACATCAACATCTTTGTATTGGCAATAACATTACCCAAGAAAATCCATCATGAAGATAATAAGAAACTGCATTAAATCACTGAACACCAAGAGCAAAATGCAAATGTATGAAGAAAATCAAACCAAGATGCGTAGCCCAAGACATAATGGCTTGCTATTTGAAATTAAAATACCAGCATGAACTCCATTTGCACAACCAACATGACACCCATGTTCACTCAGCAACCCAAATCTTCAAATTTGAAACAAAACCCACCAAAAATCTCCCAAAATGTGAATCAAAACCCTAAAATCCTCAACTTTTACCCCCCAAAAATACTCAAATCCCTAAGTATACAACAACATTTATGATCCAAAAACACCCAAAAATAAGCAAAGTAGAGTGACCAAAAAGAAGCATCACTATCAAAAATCTCACCTTTAGTTTCACTTGCATTCCAAGCTAATTAAAATGGCATAAGTACTTCTAACAATCAGCAATACCCCACCAGATCTCTCACGCAAGTAACCCCAAAACAATTTTTTTTTTTTAAGAATGCCCAACAAATTGTCAGTAAATCACATTATTTCTCTTCAATCTCTTGAACTTCAAGTCATTCTAAGCAATACCCATTACAAAAATAACCCTAAATCATAAGAAAAGGGAGATATCTCCAGTTGGGTACCAATCAGATGAGAGAAAAACCTGATAAAAATTTGATTTTTTTTCAGAAAAATGAGAGGGATTTGTAGAGAGAGAGAGAAAAAAAGGAAATTTGAAAAGGAAAAGAAGAGAGAGAAAATGAGCATGCCTTATAATTAGAGGAGTGGGACAGTAAAGTGAAGACTGTGTCCCACTAAAGTAGTCTTGTTCCTCCAGCCATCGTATTGCTTCTTTGTTTCCTTCTTTTTTTTCCTTATATATATATTATTTTTTGAGCATTTATCGTTTAGTTATTATAAGATTTTAATATGTATAAAGAGACACGTTGAAATTCAAAAATTATATCACCAAGGTACTTTAAGTTCATATATTTTAGCAGTTAAGAACTTTTGTACAAGTTTAACAGATTTTTATTGAAAAATATTGAAGTTGAATATAATTTCAATAATAATATATACATAGGTACTAGGCATTCCTCTTTGGCGTATGCATTGGCACGCCTATTTGCTTATCAGTGTACTTGTGCTCTTGAGCATTTGTGTATGTGCTGATTATTTGCCAGCAACGACCTTCCATTGTATTTTGTTGCATAGGGTTTGGCTTGTGCTATGTACTGCTCTAATTTTATGTTGCTCTCATGCTTTTAGGTTCGATGCTTCCTTAACGATACGCTTCTCAGGTTGGGGGTCATTGGAAACAGCCTCCCTTCAGGATAACTCCCCAGGCTGCGTACATCCACTCTTCAAGACTCTGTGTATGCGGGAGCCCTTATGGCACTAGGATTGTTGTTGTTGTTGTATATATACATGGGTACTTTCTCTTTTGGATCATAATGATTTTTTTTCCAAAATAAATTATTGACATATGTATTATTGTACTCATGAACCACGTTATCATTTTCAAGTGAATATTGGCCAAATTATGACATAAGTTCACACAAATTCAACATAAGATATTTCAATGATAAAATTTTCAAACTTCTAGATATCTTATTATACATATATATATATATATATATATATATATATATATATATATATATTAAAATGTCAAGTTAAGTAAGTAATAAATGATGAAACCTCGTGACACATAATTAGATAACTTTGCTTTTCTATATTGTATCTCTGTGAGTTATTTCATTACTTTCTAATCCTATAAATTTAGTTAAAATCAGTAATATTTCTATATCTTTTATTTTATAATATAATTAATCTCCTATTAAAACCAAATGACCAATTTAATTATAAAATAATACATAATGAATTATTTTTAAAGACTAAAAATGTACTTAAATATAAACTTATAAATATCTGATAGTAAAACAATTAACGTAGTAAATATATTACTTAAATATTCTAGTGATTGAACATTTATCACTTACGTACACATCAATAAGTTTGAATACATATAATAATGTACTTTATATTTTGAAAATTTTATTAATTGTACACTTCGATGTTAACAAATTTTATCAATTAAGAACAATTAACCTAAATTTGATTCATTTTTATTAGAAATGCTAACATCGAACAAGATCCAATATTGTACGTATATGTATTCTTTTTCAAAGTTTGTATTTTTTACTGAAAAACTAATGATATGACATGTTATATCAACAATACATTACTATCTTTCATTACAATGTAAAATTTTTTATCATAATTTACTAAAATTGTGTAGAAAATACTGCTTTTTCTCATATATGTCATCTTAATTATACCCTACATCAGCGTTTTTTTAATAAAAGTTAGTCAAATTCTAATAAAATTTCAATGAATTTCGTCATAGATATTTACAAGATAAAATTTTTACCTTTTAAAATATCTTATTATACATATTAAAATTCAGAGTAATTAAGTAATAAATCAAAAAATATATAAGAATAAATTACAGAAAACTCCATTGACTTTTACTTCAATAATAGAAAATCTTCCTCACAAATAAAACCATTCAATAAATCCCCTCACTTTTGAAAATTTTTTACTTTACCCCCAAATAACTTTTTTTTGACCATTGTGCCCCTTAAAATAAAATGATTAAGTGTTTAATTTTATTTTTAGGTAGGAGTTTTATAATAAAGATTTTTTTATATTTTTAAAAAGAGAATTTTCTATATTTATAAATATTATGATTTTAATTAATTATAGAAAAAAAAGGAACATACCCAGTGTCTCAAGGGCTCCCGCCTACACAGGGTCTGGGGGGCGCTAATGTACACAGCTTTCCCCCTTCAGGGTGTTAACCTGAAGAGAGGCTGTTTCCCTACGCACCCAACCTGAGGGTGAGGACTTCCCAGGAGGTCACCTATCTTGGTACTACTCTAGCCCAAGCACGTTTAACTTCGGAGTTTTAATGGGATCCGGTGACGACGTGTTAGTGCCCTCTTTGGTTAATTAATTATAGTAGTAATATTATAATATCAACAACAAATATTATATTTTATCTCATAATATTTTTATAAAAATTGTAAAAATGCGTTTTATCTTCTAAACTTATAATAATATTATTATAATTAATTAAAATAATAATATTTTATAAATATAGAAAATTTTCTTAATTCTTTTGCTAAAAACATAAAATTTCTTAATTTTGTCTAATAATATAAAACTTTCTTCTAAAAATAAAATTAAACATTAAACAAAATTTCTTAATTTTTTCTTAAAAGCGAAAAGAATTTGTGAGTTATAATTTTTATTTAAAAAAAAAGAATAAATTTCTTTAATTTATCCAATATATAACCATGTATTTTTCACATTTCGAGAAAGTATCCCGGGCACTCTTATAGCACAAAGACAATTTTACCCTTCTTATAACATTAAAGCATGCATTGGATCCAGGGGTAAAATTGGGAGTTTGATTAGAGTCTTAATTATATATTAATTTCAGTAAAACCCATTCATTTGGTTTAGGGAATTGCATCCCCAATTATTCTCTCACCTTTATTCTAATTTTCGGTTATTCATGCTAAAGGTTCATATATTTTATCCATCGTGTTAATTTATTCTTTATAATTTTAATAGTATCAATTTAAAATGTGTCAATTTAGTCCGTTGGTCAAATTTAAGTTATATTGATGATGTAATTTTAAACTGTCTAATTATATTATATGTAAGTAACTTATTATAAATTCAACTGTTTACTCAATTTAGCACCATTCTTGGCCGAACCATTAAAAATTTTATTAAAAACTTTAACATAATTTTTTCTTTGAAGACCAAATTGACACATTTTAAATTGTACAATGACTAAATTGGCACAATTAAAAGTGCAAAGACTAAATTGACACAATGAATAAAATATATGGACTTTTGGCATAAATAATCTTATAATTTTTTTTAAATGGTAAATTATATATTAAATATGTAAAAAGGTATTGAGGTAGTCTAGTGATGCAATCACTTATGATGCATTCAAGAATTAGGGAGAATTAGAGAGAATTAGAACCAGAGATGAGTAGAGAAGAAGAGAGAGAGAAGAATTAGGGTTAGAGAATTGGGGGAAGGGGAGAATCGAGAGAGAGATAGAGAAAGAAGAGAAGAGGAGAGAGAACGTTATATTTTTGTTATTCCTCTAAAATGAAGTCATTACAAGGTATTTATACTCACACTCAGGCTTCACTAATTACATTTTATCTATCACTAATACATGTATCATCTAGTTATTAGCTATTATTAATGTTAACTTAAAAATGGTTTAATGGTTACTCGAGTAGCCCAACTTGACTCGGTAATGAACTTGGATCAAATATGAAGCTCGAGTTTAAATAATGAAATGATTAATTCGACTCGACTCATTTATGTCCCGAGAGGGGAGAGCAGATGGAAAGGCATGTGAGTAGGGAGAAGAGCATTTAATAAAGAGGAGGGAGCACGTGAGTTGGTTGAGGCGGGAGGTAGCAAAGACTGTGTCACACCGCATCTTACCCACGGAGCCACGCACCCCAACCATCCTTCTCACCACCTATTTATTATTTCCAATTTATTAATTAATTATTTTATTTTATATTATAATATAAATATAAAATATTTTGTAATTTAAAAACTTTATTATTTGGATACTTTTTGTTTAAAACAAGTGAATTTTTATTAGAAAATATGTAAATAATTGATTTCGACAATGATGGACATCTTTTGTTGGTTTATAATGAATTTTCGTTAGAGAACATACGTGAATTACGAACATTGTTGAGACTCCATATGTGAGTCTGGTGGAATCCCACATTGAAGTTGAGATAAAGAAGAGACCGCCTTATAAATCTAGTCGGTTACTCCACCTATTGCCAATTGGTTTTAAGATGGAATCCCATTTGGGCTTATATGTGGATATCGTATATTCCAATTCCGTGGGTCGGGCCTAAAAAGCTGAGGTGAAATTTAACAAACATGATAACATATAGGTTCATATTTATGAGAACTTGACATATATTATGATTAGGTAAATCTTTACTGAAAATACGGATGTAACACATACATATTGTAGCAATTGTATGCCATATCAATACTTCGAGCAAAAGTCTGGATTGACATAGAAAATTAATTGAATTTTTGCAAAAGATACCTTCTAACTAATAATTGATGCTCTTCATCAATATTGAGACCAATTACCAAACATCTATATAGAGGACGCAACTCGGGTAAAAAAATGGGAGGGTGAAAGTGAATTTTGAATCATTTATTTCACCACTGATATCATTTTTCTTCCACTTGATATCACTCACATCTTCAACCAAATAAGTGGCCCAAAATCTACTCGCTCTCTATATATATATTAAAATGTTTAAATATTCTGATTATCTCAACGTACATAAGTAATAAATTCACTAATTAGTGTATTGCTACAAAAATTAAAGGAAAACTAAAGTTAATGCATGTACTGACATTGGGAGACCGAATCACCACCAGCAAGATCACTGGTCCTTTGCATTACTCGGAGACACCAGCCACTTTTTTTATTTGTTTCTTTTAACAGTTAATTATCATATATTCCTGTTTTTATAAAAAAAATGAAAAATAAAAAAGAAAGAGAGGACCAGCTTTTTAAAGTACAAACGAGCCCAAATCGAGGTTAAATAAGATAATCTTAGTACATAGCTCGTCAAAATGAGTTTAAGCTGCACCCAATTGAGCCCGAATGATGACGCTTGAAGTTTTCAAATTCGACTTTGAGCTCAACCCAAGATGAGTCAAGGTCCAAGAAAGCTATCTTGCGCCTCATCAGGCTGGGCTCAATTTGGCTCACATACACCCCTAATTACATTTTATATTTTTGAATTTTGCTTTCTTGATCAATCAGAAGGAACTAAAGGTGAGGATTACAATTGAGAAGGGACGATAAGTTCCGAATATGAGAAACTTGTCTGGGTGGGTAAGTAATTTACTACTACACTAAACCTAACATGCCCACATAATATTTTCGAACAATAAGAAAGTTATGAGCCACCTGGATTGAAGTACAAAATTAGCTGAATTCACTGATGAACACAATTACATCCACTGGCCATTTTTTTCCGATAATTAAGTTGATACTCTGTAACTCGCAATATGAGCAAACGGAAAGATATACATTCGCTCATAATATTCAAAAACAAACCACAGGAAAAAAATAACATAACATAGAGGGTAAGAAAGCTAGTCGCCCAATGACAAGTGATGAGGATTTAAGAATAATTCTGAATAAACAAATTCGTGTTATTCAGACTCAATTACATATACGAACCACAAAAAAAAAAAAAACAGAGTTTTTCCGATATTTAAGTACGTTTTTTGGGGCCAAAATTGAGGTGTCAAGTGTCAAACCATGTCTTAGTATTCCTATCTGCAACATGTATCCTTTGTATAAGGGTCAAATAAGAATGATGTTATTGTCGGAACAAATTTTGTTGATGACAGAACAAATGTAACATTAACTAAGATCTAATTGCTCTTGCATTAACAAAAGTTTGCTTTGAAAATAACAATTCCCAGCAAACACCTCCAATTCTATCTTCAGACCAATGCAAAGGTAAACCTCAACACCGAAGTCTGCTCGTTTATTCACCTATTTGGTATCATTTTTTATTTGCAGGTTTTGGTCTTAGAAATCAAAAACCACATTTTAGAAACCATTTTCCCACCAAAAACCAAAACAAACCGCTCTTGAAACTTGGTTTCGCAACTTTTTTTAATCTAGAATTACAAACAAAAGACGATAGCACACAGACCCTCAGCGTAATATAAGGAACTCACAACACGAACGGGATTGTGAAATTAGAGAACCTTTTAATTCTATCGCGCTCCTCACTCTCAGCAATCTCTTTGAGAGTGGTCCAAGACTTTCCCCTTTTCCTTGACGAGCAGCTCATCTTTTCCTTTTCCGATGGGGCTGAACTAATCTCAGTTTCATTCGGTCTCTTCTGTCCCGGTTTCTTCCTCTTTCTTCTTTTACTGTCCAATAACTTAGTACCTGTCGCAAAATCATCTGCAGAAGTAGCCATTTTGCTCATTGATGGTGAATTTATCTCATCCGCCTTGGCCTTCTCAACTTTGTTCATAGCGCATTTATCAGCACTAGTACAATTACGCGGTTTAGGATCGAGTTTGGGCTTTGGAGGACATATATGTTGCACATGTCCTTTAAGGGTACCGCGCTTCAGGTTTCGGTGTGAGCAAAAGTGGCACTTGTAGATCACATTGTTCTTTGTGGGTGTAATAGTTCTGTTGCGTTTGCGTCTTCTTGATTGGTTTTTTTCAATTCGAACTGTGCAGTTAAAACCAGGTTGAAGAATTGTCTCGCACCTGAGAAAAGGAAAGAAGTATCAAGACCGCTGAATTTCCGATACATGGTCAAATAAGTACAAGATCAGCAGCAACACAGTAGAGGAAAAAGAACAAGCCTGATTGTTGGAGGGGGAAACTCCATAAACAGACTTGAGCTGGTATTAGCAAAACATCAATGAAGAGGAATCAAATGTAATTTCTATCTGTTATTGCTTCTCATTAATTTTTTAGTCAATTTACTGCTTTATTGGAAGGATACACTCATTCGATCTTGGACTAACCCATATGAGCACTAGTTGTTCCTAAAATCAGTTGGAAACAGCCTCTCTTCAGGTTAACACCCTGAAGGGGGAAGGCTGCGAACATCCGCCCTCCCAGACCCTGCGTAGGTGGGAGCCCTTGAGGCACTGGGTATGTTCCTTTATTCCCTTCGTATTGCCTGATACTAGATGATTATCAACTTTAATTTCATATTTTTGGGTATGGTAACCAAGGCTTTATAATGATCTTTTGGCATCGCCAAATGGAATATAGCACAAACTTGAGTCATTATAGAATTAGAGGCTCAAGGAATTTCTGTGTACATGAAGTTTAAGTTTGAAATGATATTCAAATATAGGGGATTTGGGCCAGTCAAGACCCAAATCAACACAATTGGCAGCTACTGGGGACCCCTAAGTTGTGGGGGTCTCTTAAGTTTTAAGGCCCTTAATTTGATACATACTTGAATTTCTATCTTATCCTAATACTTCTAGAACCAGCCCTCTTGGATACAGGGAAGCACGCCAGTGAAATTGCTTAGCTCTATGAAGCTATGAGACAAGCCAACTTTATTAAGGATGACTCGATGCCTGTAAAGAAAGAAGTTGCAACAAAATCTTTTGAATAGCTGCCGAATACCTCTAAGTTTTGGCTCATGCAATGAAACATTTACATTAACAAGCAATGTTGAGAAAGACAGCATCTTCAGTTTCCCAGATGAAGCAAGCAAGTTCTCTGTTTCTTTTTTTTTTTCCCCCCATCAAAAGCAACCAAGTTCTACCTTGAAATTTAGGGTGTTTTTGTGCCGAGCTGAGGCTGAGCTGGGCTTGTTTGCATTAAGCTCAGCTCAAAGCTCTCCAGGCTGAGAAATTTCAAGTTCGAGCTCAGCTCATCAAAGGTGCAAGCTTGGCTTGGCTTGGAGAGCTCCGAATTGAGCTTGCAATTTTTAGGCTAACTTAAGCTCAATCTAGGAGTAGGCTGATTTAAACTCGGGCTCGACTATTTTAGGCTCAAACTTGGCTCGGTTAGGCATATTTAAGCAAGTCTATTATATTAAGGTAGACTCGTTTAAAATCGCAAACCTACAGGCTCAATGAGCTGAAGCTCAAAAGAGAGCTTTGTGACGAGCCAACTTGGCTCATTTACTCCCCTAACTGTAATAATCAGTCGTCTACAGTCTCCTTCACTCCTAAGGTGAAAGTTTCCACTAAAACTAGAAGGGGAAAAAGGACAAAAAAACCCTTTAGCTAGTTTAAGTTCCATTCGATCATCCAAACATATGGTATGAAATCATCCGATCAAGAGAAGAAAATGATCCAATAATTTTCCATCATGTGTATTAGATAGTCAACTTTCTCGTATTATAGCATTGGTCATCCTAAAAACAGTTACCAGGACAAACAGAACTCCTTTTGTAGGTAGGTACAGAAGGTGCAACACAAGGACTTTCCACAAATCACTGTCCTAGTACTATTGTCATCCACGCACAAGCTTTTAGAGTTGGTGTAGTGATTAAATGACCTGACCCAAGCTAGAGATCTCGGATATGAAACTCATCACCATTGTAACAGAAATTCTGACCCAAGCACGCATGATAACGAAGCTTGGACAGAATACTGCGGATCAATGCCAGTGACAAACAGAACTAGCAACAATCTCAATTCAAATACAAACTAGGTTTAGGTTTGACATTTTTAGGGGCCAAAAGCAACTTTTTATTGGTGACCCCTTTTGGCAACAAAGGTGTTGATGCTAGTTTAAATACGCCTTGAATAATTCATTTTATATTATAATACCAATCAATATATGAATATTTTACATCATATATGTTACATAGATTTGTATAACAATCTCTAGTTATGAATGTTGATATACACTA
This sequence comes from Simmondsia chinensis, assembly GCA_018398585.1. Lineage (NCBI taxonomy): Eukaryota > Viridiplantae > Streptophyta > Magnoliopsida > Caryophyllales > Simmondsiaceae > Simmondsia > Simmondsia chinensis. Next base: position 47,734,352 of record JAGTTD010000001.1, on the reverse strand, counting down.
TAGAAGCAAACATATAATATCATTAATTTGCAAAAAAATCCTAAAGAAAATCGGAGGCTCAAGCAACTACTTTAGGTCTTGAATGGTCCTAAAACAACTATCAATAATAACCTAATGCCTCAAAGAGGTTCCTGCCAAGGTGGGGAACGAAAAGGGTAAAATGTACTCAACTTTACCCCTATAGAGTGCTACCTTATGGAAAGGTTGTTTCCTAAGGGGCCCTAATCCTAATTATGACATCCAAGTCAAATAAAGTAATAACAAACATGAAAGGGGGAAAAAAAAAAAAAAAAAAAAAAAAGAGGCCATACAAGTGTAGGAGCATTGTGAATTAGCATCGGTGTACTCTCTTCTAACAACTGCATCAACCACACATATCTCCAACCATTACTCAACTCTATCTAAGATCATTTTTTTTAGTAAGTTAAAGATGGGTAAGGTAATGTCTAAAACAACTGTCACGCAAGATAAATTTTTCACTAAAAGAACATAAGAAAAACAAAAACATAACATAAGAAGTTAAAAAGGGCTGACCTTTGACAGGAAAACAAAGAAAGGTCAGGAGGGATACCCAAACCCTCACCACAAGCTGCAAAATTACGACCAAAGAAGGCACTTAAAGAAGGAATAGAGGCCTCCCCAGAAGCCCAAAGCGCCAAATTTTGCAAGTGCTGAAGCTTCAAAGTTGATTTCACATTATGGGTTTGCTTCTTCCCACTGGCTTCTTCCCTTAGAGTGAGTGAAGTGTGAATCCCAGTACTCAAATCAGCTTCTTTCTTCTTCCCTCCTCTCTTCCCCATCCCTGATTCCTCTCTGAGGAACTTGATCGAACACTTGGTGGGCAACGACGTCGTTTTGATCTCAGATTGAAGGCGTACGAGGTTCGGCGGGTGATTTTGTGGTGTTCTATTTCCCTCTGTCAATCATTATTAATCTGATAACGAATAAAATATTTGATTAGGGTATGGCTTCGATCCAAACAGAACTACAACATATATAATCTTCAACCAATTGAATCAAGTTCAAAACCTATCAACTGCAACCAATCTGATGAACAAAGGGGTTGCTGTGAAATAGGGTTTTAAATCGGATAAAATTACGAAAAAGCGACTAGGGCTTTGGGGGGTTCGATTTTTCTGTACGCTCTGGTTTTTTTTCGGTATCTGTTTGTGAAGGCCTACTAGCCGCGGTTTTTTATTATATATATATAATTTTTGATAAATTATATATTAGTACTTCAGAGTTTAATATATTGACTTTTTAGTTTAAAAATTTTATAAAATAATTTTTTAACTCATAAATTTACATATATCTAATAAAATAATTTAAATTAACGGTAAAAAAAAATAAATACAGAACCTATTTTGCACCCCTATGCACCGTTTTTTAAACTATTTTATGAAATATATATAACATTTAAACTAAAAACCAGACCCCGCTTTTGCGGAAGCCATTGAGGCACTAGGATTATTGTTGTTGTTGAACTAAAAAATTATTATATTCAAATTTTAGGGTAGTAATATGTAACTTACCCTTCTTTTTTCTTATACTTTTATTATTGATAAATTGCAGAAAATCTTTTGCCTTAAAAATAAAAACTCTCATAATAAATAAAATCAAACACTTAATTTTTTATTTTTGAAAAATTAATCATTTTACCATACTTAATTTTTTAATGACCGTTTCACTAGGGAGAAATTAGGTGTTTGATTTTATTTTTAGAAAATATTTTCTATTTTTTGACAAAAGATAAGTGTTTTACATTTAGGTAAGAATTTTCCTATATTTACTCAAAAATAATTATTTTAATAAATTATAATAATAAAATTATCAATTTAAAAGACAATAAATATTTTTAAAATTTTAATAAAAAGTATTATAAAATAAAATATAATAATATTTTGTTTAAAATAAATTTCAAAATTAAATTAATAAGTTGAAAGAAAGAAAACTACAAGAAATTTAAAAAATTAAAAATAAATTATAGAAAAATAACTTTTTTTGGAAAAACTTTGAAATACAAAGTTAAAAATTTATTATGTTGTTATATTTTTTCAAAAAACTTCTAAATAGTCAAACATAAAATTAATGTGTTACTCCACATATTGGACGGAGAATCAAACGGATTTTGAGAAGTGAGGCATTTACAAGGAAAATTTATTATTTTTGAGTAAAATGTCATAAAAATTTTGTAAAATTTCTTTGTTTTATAATAGATTCATATAGAAAAAAAAAATAAAAATTCAAGCATCTATTTCAAATGTAACGAAAATAAAAATAATACTAATCTAACGAATAAGTGTGGTAATATATATATACATATATATATATATATATTTTAAGTGATGGTAAGGACAGGGGAGGGGGGAGGGGATAATACCCTTAAATGCCTCGTAAAGAGGCCCACTTTTTAAGCTTAGTGGGATTTGAACCCGGGCCACCCTGTTGGTACCTGACACTAACTACCACTTTGTCATGTCCCTAAGGGACAAGTGTAGTAATATAATGAACTAGAAATATATAAATTAAAGACTCAACATGTTCTTGTCCCAAAAAAAAAAAAAAAATTCTTATTTCAATTTGAGACATAGATTACGGGTTTTCATTCTTTTTAGTTAGGTATCACATTTTCTCTCTAACTTGTTTTTCTTTCGAAACTCAACACTAACTTGGATGTCGAAGAAACTTTCTAAAGCCATAACCCCTTAGTTTGGTCTTCCACTTGTTTGGTTTGCAACTCTAGACTCCAGGATTGCCTGTCCAGGTTGTGGTGCAGCTCGCCTTCAAAAGGTTCCACTCGGAAATAGTATCCATAACTATAAAATTGAAATGATATAATGAATTAGCATAACATCTATAAAAGGATAACACACACAGTTCATAAATTGATATTAAAAATTTCAAATTTAAAAGGATATTGAAAACAAAGCAATTCATGCTATTACAGACATGGTACATTCACTTGCTTAGTTAAAAAGGAAAAAAAAAAAAAAAAAAAGGAAAATGCTACATGAATCAAATATAGATGACAAAATTAGCTCATAAAAATTAATTTAATATTACTTGTTATAATGAAATGATTTTCCGCCACAATCTTTACAACATAAATGTCAAAGAACCTAGAATCCCAAAAGTTTAAGCTATTAGACAAAGGTTTAGAAATAATTTTATACTCTAACATGCCTCCTCACACGAATGCTATTCAGCTTGAAGCGCATAGCACAAGTTCATCTTATATTTTGAGTTTGAGATTATATTAGCATGGAGAGCGGACACTGTTGAGACTCAAACTCTATGACCATTCATTCAACAAAGCTCTAACACCATGTTAACAAACCAACTATCCCAAAGGCTTAAGCTGTCGGGTGAAATCCTATAAATGACGTTGTAAGCTAACAATAAATTTGGTATATTGACGTTTCAAAAGTAGAACTTTTTAAGACATTGTTGTTATTGTAGTAATAGATGAATCTACCATAACTTCTTTCAAGCTTTTCACTATACAATACAGCAGAATTAGGAAAGAATAGAAGAATTAAAGGCATGTCAGAAGAACATTTTATTTCCAGTTTCAAACAGGCAGTAGGATTTCCGTTAAAGCTGCTGAGTTCCAGAAAATACAAGCAACAAGTGGGTTTCCTGGAATTAATGTCATATCATATCAGGTTAGATGCTGTCAGAGTTTCAAACATGCAAATATTTAAATTTTTTTTTTTATTTTTTATGTACAGTAAAAAAGTCACATTAGCTGCACAAAGAAGTCACATGAGAATGTAGATAATGTCTAATAACATTACACCAGAGCGGCTATTGAGACAAGCAACAAAGGAAATGCAAGTTAATCAAGGCTTGCTTGATTCAACGAAAACATTTTCCTCGTTGAAGTTTTTTCTTCACAGAGTATTTTCAATTAAAGGGATTTTTTTCATTGAAATTTTCACCTTTCCAGTTGAAGATTGGTTTTATTTTATAAATTTGTGTGAGGTTCATGCTTAATCAAGTTGAGGTTGAAGTAGAGCATATAATATGAGATTACCATAGAAAATGTTATCCCTTCCATGAAAGAAAATACCTTCTCCTTTTGTTAAGGAAGTTAATTGCCCCTCACTAGAGGAAACATTCTCCGATTTTGTGATTGTTGCTATACAATTATGCAAAAAAACAGTAGTATTAAGACGGAAAATTTTCTATAAAAACAAATGGAGCCTAACATAAGAAACATTAGATACCACAAAAGTATGAGCAGGAAAGAAAAATTCAAGTACCTTCAAGTGATTATTATGGAATCAAACAGAAGTTATTACGTAATATAATGGCCATTATATAACAAATTTTAGACTAGTATTTCGTGGTTGGCCGTTATCTAAGGTACTTTTTGCAACGGTCTTTGCTATGCATATGCACCGTAATTTATTTATCAAAACATATGTTTCAATATACCTTTTTGAGGTACTAAGCCATTGTTGTAATATATGTTTTAATGTATTTACATTATTAAAAACTCAAAAAGCTTATAAGGTAGGATCAATCAAGGCTCCAAACAATAGTAGTAGTTAAAACGTTAGTTATATTATCAATTTGCTTCTATGAGAAATTATGACCTATATATTACATATTACAAATCATATATAAATATATAAATAAAAGACTTGCATATTAGCTAATATTACAATAATAACATAAAATATCGAGGTGTGATTAAGCTGGCCTAGCCATTCTGATTACCAAAAATAGGCCCACTCTAAATCAAACTTGCTTTGGGCCATGGTTCGACCCTCAAAAAATAAATAATTGTATGGCTACTCATTCAATTTTTCAAAAATAAAAAGCTTGAAAACAATTTTTAAGTCTAACGCGATTACTACAACCCATTACATCATATCTGTGACACCCCAGTTGTCAAACTCTAGGATTGCAACGGCTGACAGTAATCCAATTCCATGTTACTTAGACTGATATAAATAGGCAATGCAGATGATTATGAACCGCAACACATCAAACCCCAAAGCAAAAAAGAGCAGCTTGCCTCATGGCTTTCTTTTTGGCTGCTATCTTCAATGTCCTCCATTTTCTAGTCTATCAAGTAGGAGGTAGGCCTCATGCTACGCATATGAACTTGGACTCCACTAGATACGTCTCTAGAAACCAACCAGCCATCACTTATCAAGGTATGTACAACCCTAAACTAAATTATGTTACTTACTAATACTTCTGTATGAGAGTCAGACTACGTGTGCGTTAGAGGTTAAACTTGGCTATTTTCTTCGATCTTTTCCCTTTTTTATGCTTCTAGTTAGTTTGAAGTTGTTCGGTGACGTATAATTGTCCAACTATTCTCATCTTGGGAAGTTGAAATAGCTGATTAGATTTGACATGAGACGTAATATGAGACGTAATATGTGCATACCTTTAGCATTGCTCTATTCAGTTTCAGTGATGGTCTGCATCAGAAAATTTACCCATTAGAAACATTAAACTAAATAGAAAATGTATGATACTGAAACTATATGAAAATACAAAAGTAAATTCTGAACATGTATCATGAGGTTAGACATAAGTATTTTAGAAGTACCTTGACGTCTAGAAATGTTTTCTAGATACCTCAAACTTTTAAGATTATTTTTTCCAGGTATCCTTCGCCTCATGATATTAGGAGTCTGTCGATTTTTATTGATGTGATGCCAAAGCAGAAATTCATTTAAAAAACTAAATACCATTAAAAGGCTAAAAATACCCTTATTATGTAACTACATTACAAAAGTATAGAATCAGTGTTGGATGAGGATTGGAGGGGGGGCTGATAATGACTAGGATGGGGACGGGGGTTACCGGGGTTTCGGTGCTAGGTGATGTGAGGTGGGATGTAACTGATGGCCCGATGCTGGGTTGGATTAGGCGGTCAAGGAGGTTGGGACTGAGGCTACCGGTGAGATGTAAGTGGGGTGATCTTCGGCTTGGGCTGCAGGAGGGGTTGGAAGCGGTTGGGGGAAGGGAGGGGAAGGGAAATATTTTTATTTTTAAAATTATTTTACACATGAAATGATGTTTTTACCCTTACTTCAAATATTTTTTATTTTTTATTTTTGGTGCCACGTTAGCACAAAGAAACAGAACATTAATATTGTGAGTCGAGGATACCTAAAAAAATAAAGAGAAGGCCTCAAAAATTGAGTACTTGAAAAACATTTCCGAATATCAGGTACGTCTCCTTCAACATATAATTGAATGTATCATGTCTTTTTGGTGAAATCAAAGATGCAGAATTTGGGATATTGGTGCACAGAACTACTACCTTATATACCAGAGTTTATTATTTTCAATGAAGCACATATTTTTTTTGTTTTTCACATTGGTAAGGCCTTGGGGCCCGGGGGGCCAACATGTCCTTGGTGGGGATTGAACCCGGGTGGCTTCTTTGGCCCCTAACGTTTTTCACTACCAAGCTATGTTCCTAAGAGACTCGATGAAGCACATATACAATGGCAGATTCCACTTCTTTTTCAGAGTGACTACGGTGACATATTCGATTGCGTGGACATCCACAAGCAACCTGCTTTTAGTAACCCTTGACTCAAGAACCACAAGCCCAAGGTTTGTGCTCTAATGTCACATTATCTTAAATGTGTCTTTTCATCTATTAAATTATACCAACTTCTTTGCCATACAAGAATTAAGCACCCAAACATTCTCCAATAGGAACGTTGTGTCTAATTGCAAAGTTTAAAGGGACTATTATATGAGATTAAGAGTGCATGCTGTAGTGAGTGAGGTGTTTGTTCGCAAAGTTCAGAGGGTAAATTAAAATTGCGGAGGGTCGCCTATGTTTACTAAGAAAGTTGGGAGGTTCCGCTTTAATTTCCCCTTTTTTCTAGGTACGGGTAAAAGAGTAAGAAATCAAACTCAAATTCAAACATAGAAAGAAAGAGTCCTTAAGAATGCAATAGACATGAAATTCAAATTGGTTTCCTCATGGAATGACTTTAAACATTTCATGGTAACTCAGGTATGGATTTCTTAAGCGACGGAAGTGCTGTTTTCACAGATTCGTAAAACATACCTTTTGGTTTAAAATTTCATCGGCAATTTATGGAAATTCACGACCAGAAGGCCTCTGTATGAGAATCTGAAATAGAAAACAATATGAGAAGTTACTAAAGCCAAACTAGAAAAACACATACCTCTAATTTAAACAAATTATCTTGACTTCGCCAACAATCTGCACATCAGACATCCAGTATTTGTTGTCAGAAACAAGACTATTTGTTTGACATGTCTTGACTAAGGTTCGGGGGGAATAAAGTCTTAATCAGTACAAACCCCCCATTAAGCATTATGTACTTTTACTATCGTTATACTGAAAAATGTCTCTGCAGATGATGCCTAGCTTTATTCCTAAAGGATCACCACCCGATGATCAAAGTCCTGATTTGGCACTCAAAGGTCGAGGCTGTCCAAATGGAACAGTTCCCATCAGGCGGAATCCCAAGCAAGTCCAATCAAAGACAAACTTGTGGTTGCACTCACCAGTTGGTCACACAAACACAGATCAATATCCGGGTTGGCATGTGAGCCATCTAAAGTAGAACAACTTTTTATCCAAAAACAAAACTCACTAGTATTTCTCAAAACTAGCTATACTTGTAGAAAAAGTTAATCCCTAATACAAAGTTGCATAAGATAAAATAAGATAAACACTAATTCAAAAAGAAAACTACTTCTCTAAAAAAAAAAAAAAAAAAAGATAAGATAAATACTAAACCAACTAAAATCGTGTTGCATCCTTGTCCTTTATTGATTAACGAACGATATGCAAGCATTGGCAGTAGCACATCATCGTCATCAAAATCTTATGTCCCATTGTAACACCTCAAGTCCCACATAGGATGCTTGCATGGAGTTTGACTAATTTATAAGAGATTTTATCATTGAAGCAAAGTAACAAAGCTTTTAGTTTTACGCTTAGTGGTTATTATGGGCCCAATAGGGGTTTTCCCGCTTTGTGGTTTGCATTGCAGCAGTGGTAGGTTCTCAGTAACCTTGAAGGGAGGCAAATCTTCTCCTCTCTTAGCCCACGGCTACTAGCAATGCTGTATGAAATGTAGAAGCAACAAGCAATGCATTTTTTGTTGATGATACTCTAAATAAGATAGGTTGATGTGGTATATTTCTCAGTTTGCAGCATTTACTGCAAAGGAAGATAAACAGTACATTGGAGTTCATGCAATTATCAATATATTTAATCCAACAGTTTTGCACTCCCAACACAGTAATGCCATAGTTTGGGTGTCAAATGCTTCTGAAGATAAACGGAACCTTATAAAAGCTGGATGGACGGTAAGTTGTCTTTACAACCCTAGCAATAATGGGGTAGGGATGGCAAAGGGGTTCAGGAAAAGCAAGAAAGTAAGAATTTCAAAACTAGGAGATATCTTCTTATGACAAGGAAAACTACAATGCACATAGATCATATAAGGAACTAGATGTCATTCAAACTATTAAATGATAAAGAGCATATGCTAGTTGTAGATGTCACACACAAGAAGGTATGTATCAACAACAGAGCTTCGAATACATTGCATGTTTATGACAAAGAGTTCTTATTGGCCTTACCATATTGAACTTTGGCTCCCTATTAGGTATTCCCTCAACGCTTTGGCGACAATCAGACCCAGCTATATACTTCATGGACTGTAAGTTTATTTTCTTATACCACCTAGAATTTGATCATTACCGTGTACAATTCCTTTCATAATCGCCATTGAAAATAACCTCGAATGCAGAGAGACAACTACAAGACAACAGGTTGGGTTGATACTACTTGTCCTGGATTTATGCAAGTCAGTAAGGTCATTCCTCTAGGTGCACGTATTCAGCCAGTATCAGCATACGGTGGATCCCAATGGCAATCGAAGTTCATTATTTTCCAGGTTCAATTCTATGGTTTACTCTTAGAGTATGATGAATAACAAAAGCTCAACCTGATGTAACACAACTTGCTAACCAAGACCTGAAGTCAATAATATTTCCATGGAAACTCAAAATAATGAATTCCAAGCTATATTCAGCCGCAAAAGCTAATCCCTATTGGATAACTAAGGAGATAAATACGAAGTACTAGGAAACTACTTTTCTAAAATAAAAACAACTATGCAACTATCTTAGACAAAGATAAGTAAAATATCCTAGATGCATTCTATTCTAATCTATCAAATAGTCTAACAAAATCTAAAATATCAATGTCTTCTACAATCATTAAATCTTTCTTCCATGCTGCATCACAACCACTTCTATTTTCCCCTGTTAAAACAGGACCAGTCGACTAAGGTTGGTGGCTAATCCAAGGTAAAAATTACGTCATCGGATACTGGCCAAAAGAGCTATTCACTGGATTGTCAGGCTATGCCCAGACGCTAGGGTGGGGAGGCCTGAATTACAGCCCCACGGATCTACCACAGAAGCCACGGATGGGAAGTGGCCACTTTCCTATAGAAAGGCCTGTTACTATAAGTGGTTACAGTATATTGAGACAGAAGACGACAGATTTGAAGATGCATACGAGGATATGCTGCAAAGTAACGTAGACAGAGCAGACTGTTATGATATTACTTTTGATCCCGACCTCACCCCTGGATGCAATTTCTACTTTGGGGGGCCTGGTGGATTTTGCGGCAACTAGTGTGGCCATACTAATAAAACAACAGCAGTATAAATTTTGGAAAATAAACTTGTATGGTACTTTCCTCACAAGATTTTGAACATGTATGCGATCATACTGAGGCTTGTGCTCTTCCATCTCAATTTGTTAGATCTCGTTTGCAAAGGTACTGCAGAACAATCCATCAAACGGATCCCACCTCTGAAACATCGAGTGGTTCAGCTTGGTTTGGTTTGAATTGTTGTCTAATCAGAATAAAAAGAGGGAGAATATCGATTTTATGAATACAAAAGGCGACCTAGTTTAGAGACGCACTGTTCGAGAGCTTCAGTTGCACAACTAGTCAGAGCATATGTACTAATCATCAGGGTAAAGTGTCCAGTACCAGCATGCCATGTCACCACCCAAAACTAAAGAAACAAATAGACCTTTGACGCGTTAAATTGGGCATATCTACTTCCCATTTCAAGCTCAAATGTCAACATATTCCACGGCGGGAGCCTTTTGAGGAACTGGGTGGTTGTTGAATGCCAATATTTTCCATCATGTTAACAGCTATGTATAATGATTTGTTAGATGTCCTTTCCATATACGTACAACATAATTAGGAAAAAATGGAAGCTTAAATGATAGAGACCTTAGAACAATTTGGAAATATTACTCCCGTGGACACAGAAACACTTGGATGGACTTTTGTCTCATCTAAGATTTGACTATCTAGAATCTTTTCTCATTACCCAGTTATTTATATTTTTATTTATCATAATCATATTAGGAGTACTTCTAGTTTCTTATTTTCATATATGCCATTCTACCTAATGCCAATCGGCCAACATGATTGATAATATTGCTTTTCAATTCTATTTTCTATAAACACATGGTTGCTTAAGCTAAGCACAAAGATATTAGTGGCTCGCCATAGGATTGCTCTAACAATTTTCCACCTTCCCTTTTCCAATCTCCATCACCGAGACTAGTCAGGAAAATATTTATGGCCAGGTTCAAACAGGAAATTTCATTTAAAGCTCCTGAATTTTGAAACACCTCAAGGAACGGGTATAATCAATGTCATATCAGGGCATATGCTGTCAGAGGTTACAAACATGGAAGTACAGATAAGGTCTACATAACATTATACAGAGGGAGTATTAAGGCAAGCTAAAAAGGAAATGCATTAACAGAAGAAATATTATGGCTCCGTTTGGTTTGAGCGAAATCCTTTTCCATCCTATTTTAATAATTTTCTTTGTGAGTTAGTTACTCCATTGGTCGTCCCCAATGTTTTTCGAGTTCATTCAAATTGGTCCCTCATCTTTTCTTTGGTTCGAAATTGTCTCTAATGTTTGTAACTTTGTACAAATTAGTCATCTTTTCTGTAATTCAAAATGGTCCTTAACGTTTTATTTTTTACAAAATTGGTCCCTCATCTTTTAAATGTTTACCTAATTTCGATCACTAGGTGCGGACTAATTTTGTCCCAAAACAAAACAGTATGGATCCTTTGAACAAAAGAAAGGACGACGGACTAATTTAAATAAAGTTACAAGCATCAGGGATTATTTTGAACCAAAAAAAAAAAAGAAGATTAGGGACCAATTTGAACAAAAACCAAGTAACTCTTTTCTTTTGTTAATAGCAAGCTATCCTTTGCCTATGCAGAAGAAGATGACTTCTCAAAGAAGGGAATGGGATTTTCCTTCACAAAAGAGGAAACTTTTTTCCATTTTGATCTTCACCCTCGATCTCAAATCGGCTTCAAATGGATCAAACTTCATTCATGTACAAATATATAATATGAAATTAATTTCCAAAACTAAATAAAACAAAATCTTAAGAAAAATAATGTAGTTAAAAATCTTTTTATGATAAATATTTTCCGGACTTATCCATACAGCTAAACGGAGACTAGAAATGACAAAAGTAATAAGCTGGAAAGAAAAACCGCAAATATCTTCAAGTGCTTAGCATGGAATCAAACAAAGGTCATTATGTAACATAACGACCATTATATAGCATTATATGGTTGGTTCTTACATAAGGTACTTTTGTAATGGTCCTCATAATGTATATATACTATATATTATTGATTAAAACATATGTTTTAAGGTACTTACATGTTAAACACTCAAAGGCACTCAAATGGTAAAGATCATACTTATTCAGTTTTTCAAAAATGAAAAGCTTAAAACAAGTTATGTTTCCCTTGTCAAGTCCAGCACGATTACCACAACACAATACATAATATGTTTGATACCCCGATTACCGCAACACTTAAAAATAATTTATTTTTCCCTTGTTAAACCCAGCGTGAATACCACCGATTACCACAGTGCTTAAAAGCAATTATGTTTCCCTCATAAAATCCAGCGCGATTACCACACAGCATTACATAAAAGTTCAATACCCAGATTGGGAAGCACTTCAATTCCATGGTAATTAGGCATATATAAATAGGCGTGCAGATGATTCTGACCCCAATACATCAAACCCCCAAAGCAAAAGAGAACAGTCTGCCTCATGGCTTTCTTGGTAGCTGCTATCTTCAATCTCCTCCATTTTCTAATCTATCAAGTAGGAGGTAGGCCTCATGCTACAGATATAAACTTCAACTCCAATAGATATGTCTCCAATAACCAAGCAGTCATCAGCACCAAGGTATGAGCAACACTAAACTAAATTATGTTCCTAATACTCGTATATGAGAGTTGGACTATGCATTAGTCGAAGGTGAAACTCAACCATCTTCTAAGATTAAACTTTTTTTTTTAATGTTTCTAGTCTATTTTGAAGTTATAAAGTGTCATACTATCATCCAAGTATCCTTATCTAGTGCACATGTTAGTAGCTAAATAAATGACATGAGAAGATATGTACCTAACTTAACATTGGTCAATTCAGCTGCAAAGATGATCTGCATCAGAAAATTTAATTTACCCATTAGAGACATTAAACAGAAATGAAAATGTAAGCAACTTAAAACTATATGAAAATATAGTAGTAGATTCTAAACGTGTACCTCTGAGGTCATGTTTAATATTTTACCAAGTACTTTAACATTTGGAAATATCTTCCAAATACCTTGAACTTTTGAGATCTTTTTCTTCAAGTTACTGTCGCCTCAAGGTATTGGGGTTTCATCAATTTTGATTGACATGACACCCAAAAAAATGCTCTAGAAAAACTATACAATGAAAAGGCTAAAATGCTATCATTGTTTAACTAAATTATGAAGGTAGGATTGGAGCGGGACTGGCACCAGCGATAGGTAGGGGAGGGAAAGGGGTTTCCTGGGTTAGATGGAGGAGGGTTTTGCCGCTGGGTGACATGGGGTGTGTTGAAAACGCTGGGCTGACTCAGGCGGTTAACATGAAATGGGGGTTCAGAGTGGGAAACTGCCATTGAGGGGTGGATGGCCTGGGAGCTGTCAGAAGAGGGCATGGGAGGAAACTTTTATATTTTAAAATTATTTTGTACATGAATTGATGCAAGAAATTAAAATATTTTTGAATTATTTTCATTTTATTTTTGGCACCACGTTACCAAAATTCAACAAAACAAATATATCGTGAGGCAACAGGGTACCCAGAAGAAAGAAAAGGCCTCGAAAGTTCGGGTATTTGAAAAGCATTTCCAAATGTCAGGTACCTCTCTCCTGAAATATAATTGAATGTATCATGCTTTTTTCCTGAAATCAAAGAGACATAATTTGGGACACTAGTGCACTTTACTGCTGTCTTACAGATCAAGGTCTATTATTTCCATGAACCACATAGATAACAATGAATTTCACTTCCTTTCAGACTGACTATGGTGACATATACGATTGCATGGACATCCACAAGCAACCTGCTTGTGATAACCCTTTACTCAAGAACCACGCGCTCAAGGTTTGTGCACTAATTTCACATTATCTTAAATGTTCTTCTTTTCATCTATTAAGTTATGCTATCGTCCTTGCCATACATGAATCAAACCACCCAAAAATTCTCTAACAGGTTCAGCCCCGTAGATTTTCTGGATATGGGTAAAAGTGTCACAAATTCTATTCAAATTCAAAAATGGAACGAAAGAGTCCTTATGAATGCATTAGACATGAAATTCAAGGTGCTTTCCACATGGTATGAAATGACTTAGACATTTCATGGTACCTCAATTTCTGGAAATTCGCAACCAGAAGGCATTTCTGAAAAGACTTTCGACATCTTATTTTCAAAGATTTATATAACATACCCTTTGGTTTAATATGTAAATGGCAGTTTCTATTTACAATCAGAGGCATCTGTACTATACATTAATCTGAAACAGAAAACAATACAAGAAGTCACTAAAGTCAAAATAGAAAAGCATATACAGTTCATTAAAACAAATTAAATCATCTTCGCCAACAATCTGCACCTCAGACATCTAATATTTGTTGACAGAAACAAGACTAATTGGTTTGACATGTCTTAACCGGGGTTGAAAGGAATCAAATCTTAACCAATGACTTTCAATACAAACAGATTTGCATTATGTGCTTTTACTGTTGATATACTAAAAATTATTTCTGCAGATGATGCCGAGCTTCATTCCTAAAGGATCACCATCTGATGAACAAAGTGTCGATATGGACCTCAAACGTCGAGGTTGTCCAAATGGAACAGTTCCCGTTAGGCTAGTCCAATCAAAGACAAACATGCAGTTGCGCTCACTTGTTCGTCATGCAGATACCTATCAAGACCCGGATTGGCATGTAAGCTTTCCTTCATTGACTATTTAGTGATATGCAGGAATTAGCACTTCATCATCACTGCTGTTATCGTCAAACCTTGTCCCATTATAATACCCTAAGTCTCACATATGATAGTGGTGTGGAGTTTGTGAGTAATTTATAAGCGATCTCGTCATTATATTAAAGTAACAAGGCCTTATGTTTTTGGCTTAAGTGGTCTATTATGGGCCTAATAAGGGTCTTCCACTTTGAGGGTTGTGTCACCGCAATGGTAGGTTTGGGTCATTGTACCCAGTAAGTGTGGGCTTGGCTACATCATTACTCCATTTGAGCTCCTGGTTATCTCGGCTTAGGTTCTAAGTAACCTTGAGGAGAGGCAAATCTTCTCCTCTTTTAACCTATTAGATTAGATATGAAGCTATAGCAATGTTCTAAAGAACATAGAAGCAACAAGCAATGCATTTTTCTTCATGATACTCTAAATAGCATAGATTAACCTACTATACATATCAGTATGCAGCATATATTGCGAAGGCAGATAAACAGTACATTGGAGTTCATGCGGTTATTAATATATTCAATCCAGAAGTTTTGCAGTCCCAACACAGTAATGCCCTGGTTCAGGTGTCAACGGTTTTCAAGATACACAAAACATTATACAAGCTGGATGGATGGTAAGTCTTCTTTACAACCCTAGACATAGCATACTAAGCTCAGAAGGGAAGCCGTAGTAGGGATCGTAAAGGGGCACAGGACAAGCATGAAAGTGGGAAGTTTTTAAAACTAGGAGATATCCCCTTATAACAAGGAAACTATAATGCACATACATGATATTATGAGCAAGGATGATAGTAAGGGGGGATGAGCTTCGAACCCGAGACCTCATGCTAATGAGGTGAGTAGCTTAACCACTACACCAAACCGAACAACTCAAATGCTGAAGAGCATATAGTAGTGTAGATGTCACGTACTAAGGCATACATCATCAACAAGGGAACTTCAGAATACATTGCATCTTTATGTAATAGAGTTCTCAAAATGGCCTTCGTGGTCTGCATTTTCGCTCTTTATTCGGTAGCCCCTCAACACTATGGTGACAATCAGACCCGGCTATATACTGCATAGACAGTAAGTTTACTTATGCCACTAAGAGTTTGATCGTTATAAGGTGCTATCCCTTTCATAATCACAATTGGAAATAACCTCAAACACAGAGAGATAACTACAAGACAACAGGTTGTTTTGATACTATTTGTCCTGGATTTATACAAGTCAGTAAGGTCATCCCTTTAGGTGCACGTATTACTCCAGTGTCAGAGTACAGCGGACAACAATGGCAATCAAAGTTCACTATCTTCCAGGTTAATTCTATGGTTTCCTGCATGTTAATCTGACAAGAATAATGAATAACGAAAGCTCGTATTCCCCCTGTTAAAACAGGACCAATCGACTACTGATTGGTGGCTAATCCGAGGTAAAAACGTAGTTCTGGGATACTGGCCAAAAAAGCTATTCACTGGATTGTCAGGCTACGCAGACACGGTAGGGTGGGGCGGACAGACTTACAGCCCCACAGTTCTACCACAGAAGCCACAGATGGGAAGTGGCCACTTTCCGAAAGAAGGATATAGAAAGGCCTGTTACTTTAAGTGGGGACAGTATATCAAGACTGAAGATGACACATTTGAAGATGCATACAAGGATATGTTGGGAGGTATTGTAGACAGACCAGACTGTTATAACATTGCTTTTGAGCACTCCCTCACCGCTGGATTCAATTTCTACTTTGGGGGACCAGGTGGACTTTGTGGCAGCTAGTGTGAACATACTAATAAAACAATAGCAGCATGACTTTTGGAAAATAAACTCTTATGGTACTTTCCTTTCAAGATTTTAAACATGTATGCAATCATAACCGGGTTTCTGCTCTTATATCTCAATTAACATTTCCTTTGCACAGGTTTCACTGAAAAATCCATCCAACCAACCCCACCTGGGAAGCATCAGGTGGATCAACTTGGTTTGGTTTGGTTTTGGTTTGATTTGTTGTCTAATTGGAATAAAAAGAGGGAGACTGTGGATTCTATGAATATACATCGACTTAAATACTTAAAAAAAAGGCAATACATCTCAACAACGAGATAAGTGCCTACTTACCTAGTTTAGAGCCGCACTATTCAAGAGTTTCAGTTGCCAACTTGTCAGGACATGTACTATTTATAACTAGAGCTCGCAAAATCTAACCTGACATAATAACATAACACAAGCACAATAAGAGCATAGCAAGTTCGGGTTGAAGTTTTTGGAGCCAGGTTGAATATGGGTTGACACATTTAAGCAATTTAGATAATTGGGTTGAATTTAGGCCAGGGTTGGGTCAACATGTTTAACACATTTATATAATTATGTTAGGGTATTTGAGGGGGATACTACTGTTGCCATATATACTTTTTTTAGCCTACATTAACAAAGTTAAAAGTATATTTGGTCATCTTATTTTAAAACTATAAATATGTCATGTATTCATTGCTAATATCAACCATAAGAGTGTATCATTAGCATTTTTGTGAGTCAACAAACTAACATGTAACAAAAAAAGGTCATCCATATATTAAACAGGTAACCCATTTACTAATTGGGTTGGGTAAGTGTTGAGGATTCCTGGCCCAATTAATGCCGGTTGGGTTCAGGTTGATCCATTTTCTATAACTTCTTGCTTAGCACGAACATGATTACTGCATGTCATATATTTGGTGGCCCTACTAATAATCATGATAAAGTGTCCAAAACCAGCATCCCATGTCACCAACCGAAACCAACGAACAAATAGACCATTGATGTGTTGAATTTGGCTATAGATATGGATCCAAAGATAAAATATAGAAAGATTCCTCATAAATAAGCCTTATAACCCACCTGAAAATGGCATTGTTGTCCTATGACAGAATAGCTCAACGCATAAGCTTTTAGTGTCTACGTCTAGAAGAGATAGTAGGAATTAGACACCTCTGGTACTGTAGTCCAAAACTAATGGAACTACAAAAATTGACCAGTATATTGCCAAAAAGGGGAGAATATCTCAAGGTCAAATTAAGAAAAATGGGCAGAAATCAGATCCATTCTCCAGACAACGAAATGGGATGGATGGACAAAAGGTGCAATATCCACAGTAATTAAATAAAAAACAATGAAATTGGATACTAGTACCTCTTCAATGTGACAACACCTACTGAAACACGTAACACACTGTAGGCACCACATCCAATTCACACTTTCATCAAAAAACAAGCATAACAGGTCAATTGTGAAACATGTTAATAGGAATTAGCAGACTTGATTAATAATATTACTTTCAAATTCTATTTTCTATAATCAGAGGCTTGCTTAAGCTAAGCACAGGGCTACTTATTAGGTGGATACAAGGCTACTCCACCCGTTTTCCCCCTTCCCTTTTCCAATTTCCATCACCGTGACTGGTCAGAAAATATTTGTTGTCAGGTTCAAACAAGAAGATTTCATTTAAAGCGCCTAATTTTTTAAATACCTGAAGCAGCAGGTGGGTTGACTAGAATTAATGTCATATCCAGATAGATGCTGTCAGAGTTTCAAATAGGAAAGTGAAGACAATGATTCAAAACAGACTAAAAAGATGTTACACTCGGGCTTGAACCTCAAACGTAAACTAATATAATTTTGGATAGATTTAGAATTTCAGATGAGAAAGAAGAGATTTAGAGTTTAGATGAGAGAAAGAAGGGAAAGGAGATGAGAAAATAGAGAGAGTTAGATGAGAGAGAGAATAGATCTCAATTGAGACTAATGTTTGATATTTTCATTGATTGATTTCAATCACAGCTGAATGATCTATTTATAAGCAAAACAACAAGCTATTACATTGTATCTAGACTCACTACTTAGAAGCATCTAGAATTAACTAACACTTATTTGAATTATTATTGTATTTGGCTCCAAATATCAGCAAATAACAGCAGCACATGACAGCAGCAGCATTTAACAGAATTTGAACTGCCAACTATAATTCCCACCATTAGGCCCATTTAACCATGCCTCGGATTCTCGGTTTGTAACATTCCCTTCCCTTTGAAAACATTCTTGTCCTCAAGAATGAAGAGAATGAGACTTGAAAATCAATTATTGATGTAGGAGACTTCTTGTCGAATGTGCTTCAGGATACTGAATATTTGCAGCAGCAGCACACTAGTTGAAACAGATTTTGATATAATTCCAACCCAAGGACCTATTGTTATTGCTTGCATCTGGTCCCATCAGCTAGCTCATCTTGATGTTGCAATTGATGTCCACCATTCCCAAGCACATTGATCAGCTCAATTGCTAGCCTAAAAACCCCGCTTTGTTTGTTGTGAACTTTGAAACGCACTCTCGCAGCTCGGGTGCATCTTTTCAGCAAAAAATCGACTCCTCTCAGCTTCATATAGTCTTGAGAGCTTCTCCCGGGTCAGGAGGCAACTTGTCACAAGCACTTGCATGTGGATGAGTCGCAATTCCCTTCAAATAAAGACATAGTTCATCCCGAACTTGCCGATCGGCATGCCGATAGTGCATTTCAGCCACTACACCTGCGTAATCATACAAGGGACCTTGCAAAGCCACCAAGATGATGTCGTTTTGGTCCTGAGTTAATGCTCCAGCTCGCCCAAAAGCGAACTTATGCACACTCTGATCTATTTTTGGTGATACTGCAGCAGAAACAATTGGCTTCTCAACAGAAAGACATTGCTCAGCAGTGAAAATGTTTTGATTCTGCATATAACCTTGCCAAACAGTAATACTTAACGAACGTGGTGATGCGTTCAGTGATATTTCAGCAACAACTTCAGTTTTTTTAGTTGGAATCACGGGTTCAGCTGCAACCAACCCCTGCATATCAACATGCCCATTCGGAACTGGTCCAACAGCATTTACCTCAGGAAGAGCAGCATCTTGAGTTATCTTTTGTTGATCATCAGACCTCATAGGCTGCAACATATCCCTATACTTCAACTTCTTTTTTGTAATCTTCTTTGCTTCCCTAAAATCTTTCAGTGCGTCGTTAAGATGATTCCTCTTCACTTTACTCTTTGTACTCTTTAACATTCCAATTACATGAAAATCATATTCCCATTTCGGATATATGTCATATTGTACCTTAACATCGTCAAGAGACTCTAACTCTAGCAAAGAGTCTTCATAAGGATCGTCTTGTTCAAACTCAGGTTCTTCAAGCTTGTTTTCATCAATTTCGGCATTGTCGTGGTCGAATTCGTCTCCAAAAGCCACAGGTTCCACTTTCTTTCTTTGCTCAACATTGAACTTTGGTTGTCTAACATTATCCGCTAGCTCCGGAAACTCATTTGCATCAAGAACACTAGCATAATCACAACTGATGTTAACAACCGGTTGAGCTGAATGTTGCCGTTTCTCCATTAGCTGCATACATTCTTGTCTACATTCTTGAAATACTTGTCTCCATTCTTGTATCCATTCTTCACGTGCTTGAATCCATTCTTGTCTCTGCTTTATTAAATTCTCCAACTGCTCTTTCAAATCAGCCATATCGAGAATGAAGAACAACTTCAATCTTGAACCAGCTTAGTTCGCAGAAGACAAGTTCGAAAATCGCAGAAATGTAAAACTTGTTTCGCAACTCTTCAACACTCGATTGTTTTATGAAGTTGTACTCCTTTGTTCGCACAACCAATCAACTGCTATCGGTTCGACAATCGTCACTGATTACAAACCCTAGCTTGCAGATTTCGCGCACAAAGTATTCGACAAACCCTAACTTCGAACAAACCCTAACCGCGATTCTTTCTTGAGTATTTAGACTTACAGTTCTGAATTAACGCGATTCAAGAACGCAGTCAAGTTCTCAACACAATATTCAAACAACCTTAACGAACGAAGTCGGATTTCAACACTTTCGCTCCTCCTGTTCACTGTCAGAATTTCGCCTCTGCTGACAGATTTTCACCTACCTCAGTTTCTGAATTTTAGCATCTGAATCACCTCAATGCCACTAGTTTCGGATCTTTTGATGATGATCAGGTGTAATGTGAATCAAATAGCTCACTTTTAACCTCCTCTTCAACCGATCAGATGAGTGATTGATCAAGAACAATTAAGCTCAACTTCAACACTAATGCTTTGCTCAGCACTCACTTCAGCAGCTGAAATTTGATCGATTCAACTGAATTCCCTAAGATTCAACTTTAGTGCTAAATGTAATCAACAAATACTGATCAATTATACTTTCCTCAATGTAATTCAATCGATTTTATCCAACCGAAAGCAATCTCCCAGGCTGATGCAGAAACTGATGCAATACGCGCCAAAACTACTTCAAAATTTCAGATTTGAATTATGATCCAAATCTGACTTAATGCAATATCAAACCTTCTTTTGTTGATTAATTGCAATGCAATTAATCAGATTTTATAATTTTATTTTTTTTTTTTCAGATATGAGCTTGATTCGGAAGCCAAATCAAGGCTCTGATACCAATTGTTACGCTCGGGCTTGAACCTCAAACGTAAACTAATATAATTTTGGATAGATTGAGAATTTGAGATGAGAAAGAAGAGATTTAGAGTTTAGATGAGAGAAAGAAGGGAAAGGAAATGAGAAAATAGAGAGAGTTAGATGAGAGAGAGAATAGATCTCAATTGAGACTAATGTTCGATATTTTCATTGATTGATTTCAATTACAGCTGAATAATCTATTTATAAGCAAAACAACAAGCTATTACATTGTATCTAGACTAACTACTTAGAAGCATCTAGAATTAACTAACACTTATTTGAATTATTATTGTATTTGGCGCCAAATATCAGCAAATAACAGCAGCACATGACAGCAGCAGCAGCAACGTGCACAGCAGCAGCATTTAACAGAATTTGAACTGAATTTTAACTGCCAACTATAATTCCCGCCATTAAGCCCATTTAACCATGCCTCGGATTCTCGGTTTGTAACAAAAGAAAAGCAAGCTAATTAACAGTAAAAAAAAAGTCAAAAGTACCTTCAAATACATAGGGAGATGTAAATAGGTAGCAGGGTTGGTTCTGAAACCCAATGCATCAACAAATGGCTACACTGTTCACTGCTATCTTGAATGTCCTTCTCCACTTTGCCATCCAACAAGCAGCAGGAAGGGCATATGATCTGCATACGGACTTGGATTCCAACAGAGATTTAACAGTCTCCAGTAAGCATGCAGTCACAAGCTTCAAGGTAAATAAATTTGAGATGAAATTCATTGTTTACACAGATTTTATATGATGATATGCATCCGAAATCCCTGTATCTTTTTTTCTTCTTTTACTTATGTTTACAAATCTGAAAACAGTACATTGAGTTGAAAATTTAGCATTAAGAATACACCATGTTTTTTCATTTAAACTAAAAGCTAATGAAAAGATTAAGGAATGTATCATGCCTTTATTAAAATCATATAGACTACCAATTTATTGTTAGAATGTAGCATATCTAAAATGGTGGATCCTCTTTTTCTTTTGTTTTCTCCAGACTGACTATGGGGACATATTTGATTGTGTGGACATTTACAAGCAACCTGCTTTCAATAGCCCTTTGCTCAAGAACCACACTCTCAAGGTTTGTGCTCCAATCTCACATTGTCTTAAATGTTCTCCATCCATGAAAGTATACTATCGTCTTACCACCCATGAAGATAAGCTGTCGGTACTTTGTGCTTACCGCATACAGACATCCTCGAACGCAAAAATTCAAAGCACCCAAGATTCTCTTATAGAATCAGGCTCACTGATATTGGGCTATGGTTAGTTTTAAAGGAATTCTAATCAAATACAAACCCAAAAAGAAACAGCAATCTTTATTAATCCACCAGACATGAACTGACCAAGGTTTGTGACGATGATGTAGTAATCAAAGACTCAATATAAACTGATTCAACATTATATGATGATACCGTCTTTCCACTGAAAAATGTTTCTGCAGATGATGCCTAGCTTCATTCCTGAAGGATCACCATCCGAGGATGAAAGTATCGATATTGGACTCAGAGGTGGAGGTTGTCCGGATGGAACAGTTCCCATCAGGAAGAACCTTAAGAAGCAAGTCCAATCAAGGACCAACTTACAGTTGCGCTCACCAGTTGATCACACAAATACACAAGAAGAACCCGGTTGGCATGTAAGTTGTCAGTCAGTGATTATTCAGAACGCATATACATCAATATTACATAAGTAATACGCAGGCATTAACACATCATAATCATCACCTCCGCTGTCATCAAAACCGTATGTTCCACTAAAGCGTTCACTTTGACTGCATGAATACTCTACTCCTGCTCTTGCTTATCTTGGCAAAGATCAGGAGTAGCCTTTTCCTAAGTCCTCTTCGATTTCTCTTTTCCTTTTTTAAACAATTCTATATGCACCTATGCAGGCATTAGCTAGTTTCTATCAAATGTAGACCAACAAAAGTATTTGTTATACTCAAATAACAGTGATTGATATATAGTCTATTTATCAGTTTGCAGCATATCATGATAAGAGGCAGAAACAGTACACTGGAATTCAAGCAATTATAAATATCTTCAATCCAAAAGTGTTTTCGGAATCCCAACACAGTCATTCCATAATTTGGGTGTCAAATGGAGCTCAAGATGCACATAATGTTATACAGGCTGGATGGACGGTAAGTCTCCTTTTTTATATCAAAAAAAAAAATGTTAAGCAAATAGGGTTAAGGAAAATACATCCTTAAAAAACACATAAAGCAAAAACCAAAAGCTTGTCATATAAGGTCGTCCAATGTCTCTGCAAATCAACAACATAACCCCAAAAACATTTTGCAAAGAGGTCCTCTGGGGACTACCTTTTTCAACAAGAAACTCACCGGTGTGTATCAATTTTTGAAAATCCTTGAATTTCTCTCAAATCAAATATAACAAAGAATTGCAATCTTAGCACTATAGAATAACATTTTGATGGTAAGTCTCCTCTACGACCCCAGTGATGACATACTAAGCTCAGATGCAGACCCAGGTTGGCGAAAGAAAATGGATACAAGACATCATCAAAAAGAAAGGGACTCATTAGCGCTTTGCATGTTTATGTATTACTGTTCTCAGTGTGGCCTTACTATTCTGAACTCTTTCATCCTGTTAGGTATTCCCTGGACAATATGGTGATAATCGGACCCGACTATATACTTCATGGACCGTAAGTTTATTGTCCTCATGTTCTTCAGAATTAGAATGTTCCAATGTACTATCCTATGATAATCACAGTCGGAAATACCTCGAGTGCAGAGAGACAACTACAAGAAAACAGGTTGTGTTGACACTACTTGCGCTGGGTTTGTGCAAGTCAGTAAGGTCATACCACCTGGTGCAACCATTGAGCCAGTATCACAGTATGGTGGACCCCAGTGGCAATCAAAATTCATTATTTTCCAGGTGAAATACTGTGGTTTATATGTCAATCTAACAAGTATAATCAGGGCAGGCCAAAGACCTCGAGAAACCCAAGCAGTCACTTTGATCCCCGAATTTATTAAGCACCATTTAAAATTACATTATGAGTTTGCTTCTACAGTAAATTATCATTCATCATTGGATAAATAACATATACACAATCAGCGCCGAACACAACACCAAGCAGGCCAAACAAATTTTAGAGGCCCTAAATTTTAAGAGTTGTGTTTTGAAGGTCTCAATTGTTAATATTAATAAGTTCTATGGTTAAAATTTTATAATTTGTCATATTAGTATCATGTTGTTACGGAAATCTTATTATATAGGAAAGGCTCCATTTCAAATGTTTGTTTAGGGCCCCGAAAATGTCAGGACCGTCCCTGTGTACATTTTCATTATAAATGTATATGTAGCATATATAATACAAAATATCTATGCATAGTGTTATAATACAACAAGGTATTAAATGCATGCTTAGTCTAACCTAAAACTTACGGTACCAAAAAGGGCCCAAACATCCAAACTTGCTTTGGATCACTAAATTCTTGGGACCAGCCTCGACTATGAAGAATAAGCAAAGCTGATTGCTTGAACTTTCCTGCTTTAAAACAGGATCAGTCCAGTAAGGAATGGTGGCTAATCCAAGGTAAGAATGTAGTCATCGGATACTGGCCAAAAGAGCTATTCACAGCACAGTCTAGCTCGGCGCAGACAGCAGGGTGGGGTGGGCAGACTTACAGCCCCTTGAATGTACCGGAAAAGCCGCAAATGGGAAGTGGGGACTTTTCTGGTAAAGGATATAGAAAGGCCTGTTATTTTAAGTGGTTACAATATCTTGATGTCAACCTTAGTGTATTTGATGATGCATACAAGTTTGACTTGGACAGCATTGTAGACGGACCAGATTGTTATGATATTGCGTATAACTACGAGCTCACCCGTGGATCCAATTTCTACTTTGGGGGACCAGGTGGAAACTGTGGCAACTAGTATGACTGTATTAATAGAATAATTGTGGCAAATTTGAGAAATTCAACTTCTTTGGAGCCTTACTTTTTAGGTCTTGAAGATGCGGTCAGTCATCAATCTTCTGACATGATTTGTGCTAACGCGTCTCAATCTATCAGATCTTTACTACATGATTCTAGAGGGGAATCTGTCTAGCCAGCCCCGCATGATGGAATAATGCTTAGTTCAGTTTTGGTTTGACGTGTGGGTAATTGTCTTATAGGATGAAGGGAGAAGACAATGCCTACTTACCTGATTTACAGCCACACCATCCATGATTTCAGTTTTGTGACTCATCAGAGTTCATGTTGCACTATTAATAATGCTATAGTGCCCAGAACCAACATTCCCTCTTTGGCTTAAGGAGCTTAAAGTTTTTATTGATGTCAGTTAGTGCTAGGAAACCTGGGCAGTTCTCTACCAACTTTGATACTAGTTGTTAGGACGATTCATGAAATATCGAACCTCAAATCGAAATAGCAAGCATAACAAAGGAATTGGGGGAAATAATTAGACACCGGAATTTACGTGGTTCAGCCGAAGCATATGTCCACGAAAGGGAAGCAACATGACTTCACTATAGGAACAAAGGTATTACAACAAAGCTTTCATACTCACACTCTATCTCTCACTATTTGCTCTTCATCTTTTCCCCTTGCCAATACCAGGTATTAGAGGTCCATATTTATAGGCCTCTACAATCATAACCACTGACAATCTAAGAGTCACTCTATTTATGCAACCCTAAATAAATCAAACCATTTTAAATGGACGGTTTTGGGAGACCATCAATCTCCAATCTTAACAAGTTAGCTCCAATATCGATGACCAATATTTTCTCAATAACAACGTCAAAGGTTAAATCTCTTAATTCCAACTACAAATCTCCAATTGATCTATTCAAATTTAATATTGGTTTTCGACTTCCTAATGCACCCCTTTCCTCTAAGGTCAAAATTTGGGTATTAGGGAGTGTTACAAGAGGTATATGCTAAGCGCCAGTGATGCCTTATCCGCCACTAAAACGCTATCAACCTTGAGCCATAGGAGGCCAGCATACACGGTCCTACGTTCAAATCCCCTTTTCCTGAGTCAATCCAAGTCCGAGGATGTTTGACCCATACTCCACCTATCTAGACAATCAAACCAACACGTGTTGACCCATCTATACAGGCCAGTCAGATTTGTTTGGCCTAGGTCACCTTTAACGACAGGATGTGTGTGGGTAAGTTAACAAATTCCGGAATTCAACTTTGATCACTTTATTTGAACCAAGCGGGATTTGCTAGTGACAATGTGACCTTGCTTTATGGAGCGAAGATCCAAATCAGGAACAGAAAAGAGGGAAAGTGAACACAAATACAAGCACCTTGATTCAGTAGATAGCATAATCATCAAGAAAAAGCACTAAGAAACATGGATAGAGTATGACTGATGAAGCATGTAACCGCAGTTTAATGTTTTGCCCGATAACTAAGAGTTGGTTTAAATTATTAGGCGAAGTTCGGGAAACCATTTTATACTCAAAAATCCCCTCTTCATGAAATGTTTATTGGGCTTGAAGCTCATAGTTTAAATGCCCGCCCCATGTCTTTTGTTGAAACCATGTTAATATTAAAAGTGATGGCTATTGGATTGGAACTCCAAACCTCATACCAAAGAGGCTCTAATTGAATGACAAAGGATATCGGACCTAACTCCTATCAAAAAACCGGGCTTACTAAGAGATGAATGTCTTTACCATATAAGTTGGACCATATCAACCCTTCTAGGCGATTGCAACGCACTCCCTCACCTGTTGCGTAAATCATGCCAAGCCAATGCGAAACAATATGGGGCCAAATATCAAACATGTCTAGCTCCCTTTCCGAAGAAACCAACTATCATAAATGTTTAATTTGTCAAGTGAAATCCTGGAAAATATGTCAAGTAATAGAACGCCAAATATTATATCAGTGGGCTAACTTCACATACGTTATAGATAATGAAATGGGATAAACGAGCAAACCAGTTATCAAGGAACCAAATTTCCTAAAAGTTTGAACTAATTAGTGAAGACATAGGAATCGTTTTATACTCTAATATGCTCCCTCACGCAAATGCTTATTAGGCTTAAGGTGTAAATAATGCACAGAGCCTCCCATACCTTATGCTTAAAATACATTAATATTTAAAATGAGGCTGTTGGGTTTTAAATTTGTGACTTCTCAGTCAACATGACTCCAATACTATGTCAGGAAACCAGCTTTTCCAAAAGCCTAAGCTAACGGGTGAACACGCAATAATGGTTTTTATACACTAATACAAACATCAACAAAAAGGGCATATAATACCTTCATCAAAACCACTATTGAAAATTCAAATAGACCCTAATTATCTCAGAGACAAGACATCAAACAACTAGTGAGCATTACATCAAATACCGCAATTTCATCATCCCACAAAAAGGGAGTAACAGGTCGATATAGAAGCGTATTATAGAGAGAATTTGAGCGAAACCTAGCATTATACAGCTGGTCATGGTCGGAAAAGTGAGTATTCTGTTCACAAATTTTCCCTCTTGCAAACCCAATCTCTAGGCACAATAGCGCGGACGTTTAGTGAAGTCCTTTGTTGTCTTCTTTTGCGGAACAAGAGGGCCCAAAATGGCGAAAGGACAACAAATATACGTGGGGAAAGGACGCTTCACCTATTCGGGTGTGGACGAGCCGAGCCAAGTCGAGTATCCTTGTTTCTTATCGAGCTTGAGTTCGGTTCAAGCTTTTATCAACCTTTTAAACCTACTTGGCCCAACTAGACTCGTTATCCTAGTCAATTCGATTTGAACTTGTTATCGAACTGAGCTAAGCTTGTTATCAAGTCGAGCCCGCTATCGAATTGGGCTATTGACTTATTATCCAGCCATTATTAAACCATTTTCAATCTAATACTCTTAGCGAACTTTTAATGTGTTATTAACGAGCTTTTGAGGAGATGTTATCGAATTCTTAACGAGGATTACCTAACTATTCGCAAACTTTAACAAATCGAGCACCCATGTCAAACTCAACTTATTAAGCTTATAGACCATGAACAAACTCGACTCAATAAGCTATCAAGCCCCAATAATGAAAAAGAAACAACCTCCAACAAATTATGAACACAGATAGTTTGTCCCTTGTTTGGTACGTTTACACACTTACTCACTAAATATCACCAAATATATGGAGACAAGCTCAGTAAAGGCTCCTTAAAATGAACACACTCAAGGCCGACTCAAAAATATAATTAACGAGTCATTGGCGCATTGATGTCCTTCTATGTATGTGTGCTGGAATATGACGATCCAATCTCGAGCCTGCAACTTGTGAGCTAGCTACTTATGATGAATTTGGCAATAAGCTAAGCCGTTGTGTTTGGTTGGAGTTTGATAGGATGAGAGCTAAACTAAAACTCTATCAACACACCCAATTTAGTATGTCTTGCAATGCGAACAACCGTTTAGAGGGGCCAATGGAGTGATCCCCAAGGAACCTCTTTGATACCTAAGTTAATATCAATCTCGAAATAATAACCAATACATGTAATAAATAAGCATAACAACTAATAGTCAGCTAATTAATTAGATCAAGTAAATATAGCAAAATACGTAGTTGAGTCCTGTAGAATGAATATGATCAAATGGACTAATACACCAGCTCGGAGCTTCCTCAAAGCTTTGATGGAATGAAGGTTTGGCTAGCTAAATCATTTGTGGGCTAACGAGGCAGGTGGACTAGTCAGGATCTCATTCAATACTGGATAAAATAAAGTACAAAATACTTATGATGAGTCAAGAGCCAACAAAAGTTCTCAGAAGAGATACGCAAGCCCCCCCCCCCCCCCCCCCCCTCTCTGGGTATCGCCAAGGGGCATTCCCCTTACAACGTGTCCCTGATGTCTCTTACCGTGTGTCATTGGCAACACACGGCACCATCTGATATTTGTCCGATTTGTTTGATATTTTACAATGCGATTATCCATAACAAAACTCTACATATAAACATCGGTACCATATATTCAAACCAAAAACGTGCCTGTTACAAAGTTAAATTGAAGTATTCAAATATATTCATTTATAAATTGTAAATAATTGCCTCGTATTCCCAAGATACATGGGTATCTACTTCCATCCATATGGTAGCATCTAAGGTGATTGACTATTCTTCAACAACTCGACTACGCTATTCCTCAAATATTTACGGTATTCCATTCAACTGAATAGGGCATTAAAGGATGAAGGATTTTTTTTAAACATGTCACAAAAATATCAATGAAACCGCAATGTCGTTACAAGTACCAAAAAAAAGTTACAAAAATTTAGGGTATCTGACAAGACATTAGAAAAATATTTTGGCAAAACTTATGATATTTGAGCTCAATTTCTGAAATTACTTTACACGTTAACATATTATCGAAAACTGATATGATACATGGATTTGGACAATGATAAAAAAAAAAAAAAAGGATTTCAGGTAACTTCATGTTGATCACGACACTTATGATGTGTTTGGTAGAACATTTTTATAGCATTTTTTTGTAGTGTATAAATTTTTGACTAGCCAAACAGGTAATAGTGCTGTTTAGTAAAAGTTATAGTGTTAACCTTTTTTATAGCGTCTAGCTTTTCAAACGCTATGTAATCAAATTCTATTTATCATCCTGTCCATCCTTTTTTTTTTTTCCAGGGTACCCCCTGAAGGGGGAAGGCTGCATACATCTACCCCCCAAACCCTGCTTGTACGGGAGCCATTTGCAGGCACTGAGTTTGTTGTTGTTGTTCATCTTGTCCATCTTTTTTATCATAATTTATCAAATATATTACTTATCCGCTAATAGCTAATAACTAATCAATCAGCTAACAGTTACAACATTTATAGCCTTAAAATTCAAATACAAAATTTATGAATTAGATTGCAATTGCCTCTTTCTTTAAAAAAATTAATAATTAAAATTACTAATGAAATAAACAAGTGTGTAAATCCACGGACGGTTTCTCTGGGCCCTTTAAATTCTGAGTCAATAGCTCCCCACTCGTGCAATCAAATGTCACGCGCCATCTTTTCCCGTGATTTACACCGCTCAATCTCTATCGTCAATCTCCTCCAACGGACACGTGTCGTTCACTCGTGGCTAATAAAACAGGATACGGGGAGATATTAAACCTAAAAGCACAGGAAATTCCAGAAAAATAAAAATAATGAAAATTGTCACGTAAGTTATCGTGCGGTTTTATTATTTATTACCCACGTTATTATACGAGTTATTTACATCAAAGAATCAGATGCTTTGTTAATTATATTAATTTAGTCTTTATATTTTTAATTATATTAATTTAGTCATTGATAATTCAAAATACGTTAACTTAGTCATTTGATCAGATTTAAGTTAAGTTAATGTCGTAATTTTGAACAGTGAAATTATATTAGATACAAGCAACTTATTATAAATTTATCCGTTTTCTCAATTTAAACAGATTCGTGGCTGAACCATTAAAAATTTTATTGAAAAATTAACATAAAATTTTTATAAGGACCAAATTGGCACATTTTGAATTGTATATAGACTAAATTGACACAATTAAAAGCACAATGACTAAATTAACACAATGGACAAAGTACCTACACTGTTAGCGTAAATAACCCTTATTATAATATATAAAATGAGCATTGAATTTTAGATTTAAAAAATTTATTATATTGAGTAATTAAATATATTTAAATTTTATTAATTAAATAACTTATATGAAAACTAGACAGATTTTCGTTGAAAAATGTTAAAATATAATATAATTGTCATAATATATAAAGGTTTTTTCTAACCTGTGCTCAATGAGCACAGTTAGGCATCATTAATTAAGGTCTTTTTTTTGGACAAGCAATAATTATGGTTAATTGTTTAGGAATTTTGATAAATATCATTAAATGTAATTTTGGGCTTATAAAACTCCAAAGTTAATTGCCGCAATAATTTTGCTTTTACTTTTTATTTATTATTTAATATATATATATATTTTTTATTTACACAAGATAGACTTTTGTTTATAATTTGAATACTGAATCTAAACATAAAAAG
The DNA here is from genome assembly GCA_018398585.1 of Simmondsia chinensis. Lineage (NCBI taxonomy): Eukaryota > Viridiplantae > Streptophyta > Magnoliopsida > Caryophyllales > Simmondsiaceae > Simmondsia > Simmondsia chinensis. The sequence continues at coordinate 47,703,406 of JAGTTD010000001.1, read as the reverse complement.
ATAACAATTAGGTCTTAAAACAATTCATTTTGTTGACCAAGCTATATTAGCTATTTTTTCTTATTATTTTTTAACACCTTAAAAACACTATTATTCAAATTTTTTGAATTTTTGTGCTGGTTAAATGAATTATTTCATACATATAATATGTTAAATATTGATGTTTTTATTCATTAAATGTTTTACACGTAATACAATATTTTTTGTGAGTAGAAATTTGTACTAAATAAAAAATAATAATGCATATGTCAAAATATAATTTATTATTATTTTTCTAAAAAAAATGTTGAACATTTTAATGTCAATGACATACAAATTTATTTAAAGTGTTTTATGAATATTTTAATAATTACAAGACTAATTAATGCTTGTAAAGATGATAGACTAATTTAATGCTTTTGGTCAAAAATTTAGTTTAAGGCATTATAACCTGTGTTGCTCATTGGACACATGTTAGAAAAATCCGTATATAAATATCTCCCTTAGATTTTGATGATTTTTCACTAAAAAGCTGACATAACACATTATTTTAGTGATATATTGTTAACTTACATTAAAATCGATGAATTTTATAGTAATTCACTTAATTTTATTGAAAACATCGCTATGTGTTATACGTATTGTTATAATCATGTAATATACTAACTTTTTTTTAATATAATATATATCATATTCTTAAAATATTATAAAACGACGACATAAGTATTTAGATAATAAAATACTAAAAGTTCGAGATACGGAGGAGGTCATTTTATTGCAACTCACTTGTACATAAAATATTTATGTGCCACACACATATATGTATACAAATAATCACAATCGTGTGATATACTAACGTTTTTGCATAAAATAATAAAGTTCTTAAAAGAACTATCAAACAATTACATAAATATTTTAGACAATAAAATATTTAAGATTTTTAAATACTTAATAGATAATTTTTTCTAGAGAGTTTTTATTGACATGACATAAATTATTATTGTCAGAATAATAACGTGACTTCTATTCTATTATAGCAAAACCTTGCCTTCCGCCAAAGCCCTCCTGGCCCAAATGGTTGGGTAGGCGTTTGCCACCCACGGGATCTAGTGTTCGAGGCCCGGCATCCCCCCTTCCCCTGCCTTTAAAGCGTTTGTACTGTTCAAAAAAAAAAAAATAAATAAATAACTTGCCATCCCCAAAACCCACCACAACTGCATTATCAAAAATTAAAGCATTTCCTCTATTATTTACAACAAATCCTTTGTTTGTGAGATCATTTTCCCACGAGGGGTAATGATAAGAATCATAGAATGGATTGCTACCTATGCCTAGATCACGGATAAATGGAAGTTTTATTGATAAGACCTTTTCAATTGTGGCCAATGTTTTATTACGAATAATTCCGACAACTTCAGGAGAAAAAGAGGCATTTACCTATTACAGAGGTGGTGTGATTTGATTCTTTTTTTTTTCGCTCCTAGTCTTATGAGTAAAGGCACATGATTCGGAATAGAAAGAAAAAAGATTCTTATTCTATATTACTATATTAAATTATTGAAATAAACCTACGCTTGTTGAAGGTGAAGTTTAGAAATAGAGCAAATCCTTCTGTCGTGTATCCCTGATTGATGCAGCCTCAGATGCTATTCTTCAATTATCGATTTTAGTATTGAGCGAAAGGTTACACCTATGGGACTTATATTACATGTCAATCCTACTCTACTAGTACCAATAGGCGGCATAGGGGAAGAAGCACTACACCTAGGAATCAACAACACGAAAGCTTTGTTATAAGTTACCTATCTACTTAAAAAAAAAATATATATATATTCTTCATTCTTAGAATTCTACAACTATAAGCAATTTGATCAAAAAGTGATATTTAAAAAAAAAAAAAAAAAAACTAAAGCACACTAAAAAAAACCTTTACAAAACTGTTATATGGAAATTGTTATTTGTACACTAATATTTATGCATATAATTTAAGTTTTATATAATTATTATATAATATAAAACTTAGAAAGTAAATACAATTGACAAAATAAAAGAGAAGACTCAATACAATCGCAATGTATAATATAGAAGATTAAAAAAATATAAATATCTCTGTATATTATACAAGATAACACTTGTGTAAAAATAATAGCTATAAAATTTTATTGAAAGTACGATATAACAATAGCATTACATTTACCTAAAAGTAAAGGAGAAAAAGAAAAAGAAAAAGAAAAAGAAAAAAAATTGGCTAGTACTCCTTCATAGACACGGAAAAAAAAAAAAGCAAACATAAAAATCGAAACCCCCACAAACCCTAGTCACTTTTTGGTAATTTTACCCAAATTTAGACCCTAATTCACAAAACCCCCAATTACCCCCCTGCTTTCTCTCATTCCTTAACCAACTTAACCAAATCTCCCACGAAAAACACTCTCTTACTTTGAATACCTCGTAACCTTCGGATCATCCTTACATTAAGGTACGTTTCCCCTTTGAAACCCTAGAAAAATTGTTCATCAGATTGATTGCAATTGATGGTTTTAGGGTTTGATTCAATTGGGTAGTGAGAATTTATGTGTAATTCTGTTTGGATTGAAGTTATTTATGTATGTTGTTAATGGGGAGAGGGAGACCTAGGGCTGTTGAAAAAGGTGGAGGATTAGGGCAAATTGCATGTTCTTCTGGTAATGGGACAATGAATGTGCCTTTAGGGCCTGTGTATTACCCTAATGAAGAGGAATTTAAGGACCCTTTAGGGTTTATTTATAAGATTAGGGCAGAAGCTGAGCCTTATGGGATTTGTAAAATTGTGCCTCCTAAGAGTTGGAAGCCACCCTTTGCGTTGGATTTGAATAAGTTTAGATTTCCTACAAAGACACAGGCTATTCATCAATTGCAAGCGAGACCCGCCTCGTGTGATTCGAAGACGTTTGAGTTGGAGTATAATAGGTTTTTGGAGGCGCGCTGTGGGCGGAAGACGAAGAGGAAGGTTGTTTTTGAGGGGGAGGAGTTGGACTTGTGTAAGTTGTTTAATGCGGTGAAGCGTTTTGGTGGGTCTGATAAGGTTGTGAAGGACAAGAAGTGGGGTGAGGTTTTTAGGTTTGTGAGGTCTGGGAGGAAGATCTCGGAGTGTGCAAAGCATGTTTTGTGTCAGCTTTATCGTGAACATTTATATGATTATGAGGATTATTATAATAAGTTGAATAATGGAGAAGCTAAGAATTGTAAGAGAGGGACTCACATTGTGAGGAAAAGCGACAGGAGATCAGAATCTTCTAGCTCCAAAAAGAGACGAAAGATCAACCATGGGGAGGTTGTTAAACTTGAGGTGGAAGAGAAGGTAGAAAGTCGTGATCAGATATGTGTGCAGTGTAAAAGTGGGCTTCATGGGGAGGTTATGCTGCTTTGTGATAGATGTAATAAGGGCTGGCATACGTACTGCCTATCTCCGCCCCTAGAGGCTATACCACTGGGAAACTGGTATTGCCTGGAGTGCCTGAACTCTGACAAGGATAGCTTTGGTTTTGTTCCTGGAAAGCACTTTTCTTTAGAAGCTTTTCGAAGGGTTGCAGATCGAACCAAGAAAAGATGGTTTGGGCAGGCATCTTGCTCTCCGTCGCAGTTAGAGAAGAAGTTTTGGGAAATTGTGGAAGGATCGTTGGGTGAGGTTGAAGTAATGTACGGGAGTGATTTGGATACATCTATTTATGGGAGTGGGTTTCCTCGTGCAAATGACCAGAGGCTGGAATCAGTTGATACTGAAATATGGGATGAATACTGCAGTAGCCCCTGGAATCTCAATAACCTGCCCAAGTTGAAGGACTCGATGCTCCGTACAGTCCATCATAGTATTGCTGGTGTTATGGTTCCCTGGTTGTATATTGGCATGCTCTTCTCTGCGTTCTGCTGGCATTTTGAAGATCACTGCTTTTATTCGATGAATTACCACCACTGGTAACCTCATACTCACTTCTTTTGTAATGTGAATCTCATTTTTCCAATGCATGTGGTTGTTTCTGATTGCTTGTTGGGCATTGGATCAAAAGTAACTCATGTTCCTCGAAACCCATTGTTATTGTTGCGACTCATTTGTAATTTCTTGCAATAATATGTAATGCCACCGTCATGACCGTGAAATATAACGATCCAACTCGCAACATTACTGCTATACAACTCACGAAAGTAGGAAGTCCCCTACTTGGCCCATAATGGACCACTTAAGCCCAAAATGGAAAGACTTTGTTACTTTAATGTAAGGTGAAGTCTCCTATAAAACTTGTCAAGCTTCACATATATATCCAATGTTGTATTGGGGCTTTACAAACTCCCCACCTCAAAGCTGCAACGACCTCGTTGCGTGCCCAAAGGTCTATCCTCCCTGGGCGATGCAGGTTTCAGGAGGCACTTGCCCACAATGCTGCTGCTACCAGCCTTGATCTCCCCTTGCTGGACCTAAGGCCTCACCAAGGCTGCACCGACGATCCAACTTAACAATACTGCCACAAAACTCATGTAAATAGGAAGTCTCCTACTAGGCCCACAATGGGCCGCTTAAGCCCCAAGGAGAAGGCCTTGTTACCTTAAATTAGGGGTGAAGTCACTTATAAATTGGTCGCACTCCACACGTCTATCCAATGTGAAATTGGGGTGTATAGAAAGAGTTGATCTTGGAAAGCTTCTGTCTGATTATATTTGACATCACTTCTTCCACCACATCATTCATCTGCCACAGAGACAAAAAGAAAAATGAGTTCAAACCAGTGAACATTTCTTATAAAGAGAGAGTCTACTGAAATGCTTATCTCTAGGTATATTTGGAGGCATTGATTCTTCTGTTTGGTGCACTTTCCATCTATAACTGCTCTCCAAAGGCTTTCTTCTCTCTCTCTCTGCATGTGTGTATTTGTGCATATATATATTTTCATTCAGCTCCATTATCCTTATTAACTTACCTTACATTTTGCTGTGAATTATTCTTAATATGTTCAGGGGAGAGCCAAAATGTTGGTACAGTGTCCCTGGCAGTGAAGCTTCGACCTTTGAGAAGGTCAGTCTATAGTGAATGCTCAAGTTTGCGTTGTTTTTAATTTTTATTATTATTTTTTTTAACATGGTACCACCTTTAAAAGTAATCATTTTTCATTTAACTACCAACACAACTTTTTAAGTTTTCAGAAAACCACTTTCAAAAGTTTAAATTTTTTCAATCAATCACCTATATTAACGCTGTTAGTTTTCCGTTGAGACTATACGTGTAATTTTACATTTTCTTACACAACAAAGGGGATGTACGCAGCCTTACCCTTCAGGGAGGCTATTACTGGGGACCTCCAACTTGAAAAGCATAAGAAGCATAATGGCATACATCATAAAAGCAAAAGCATAACAGCATAGAAGCATCTAGGCATAAAAGCGAAAGAGCATAGAAACATAAATGCAACAGCTCAGGGCAAGCATAACGAAACACTAAGAAGCAACAGGCAATACGCACTAAAACAACACACTACCGTAATAAAGTAAATCGCCGAGGCAGACGTAAGAGCCTAGGGGCACTAGTGTTAAATAAAATTTGCTCCTCTATTCTAAACCGACATCTTGGTCTTTTTAGATAGAGGTAAAAACTCTTCTTGGTCTGTGCTGCTGCTATGAAATGTCAGCATCTTCACCCCAGAGAACTGTTTGCTTGCTTCTCAGATTCTCGATCGTTGTTTTTCTTTCCTCGGTTAACCTTGGGCCTTCTTTTTGGGAGCTTCCTTTCAATTATGTCCTACAAGTGGCCCTATACCATGAATGGATTTGATGGTAGGTCTTTTTCAAGACAAGCTATGACAAGTAATTTTGCTTGCTGTAGGTTATGCGGAGCTGCCTTCCTGATCTATTTGATTCCCAGCCAGATTTGCTGTTTCAGCTTGTCACCATGTTGAACCCATCTGTCTTGCAAGAAAATGGGGTTCCAGTTTATGGTGTTCTGCAGGTATGATATTGCTATAATGCATCTCTATGAAAAACGTTCTCATGCTCTATGTCTGATGGTTACTCATTGTTTCCCCTCTTCCCTTGCAATGGTACGCATATTATTTACATAATGGCTGCTTGTTTTTCTTTCTTCTTTTAGTTGTATAAGTTTTGCTGATTGTGTCTACTTTCATACTCTAAGCCATTTGAGCGACTTGTAGAGACATGGCACACATTAGTGTGATGGTTATTAAAAATATTTGTTTCATAGTGTATGGATTAAGAATTTGCTTTGTGGGAAGTGAAGGAGTTAAGTAGATTAAAAAGCTGGCAGCAGTCCTTCCTGCTTTGTAGATAACAATTTCGCGCAGAGTTTTACAAGAGTATCCTACGTAGCTTTACTGTGTTTGATGTGTGATTGCATCCCTTCCTAGGTCTGAAGTTCCCGTAATTATGTCTGGAAATGATTTGTAGTTTGTATGAGTCATGGCCGCTAATCTTACCCTCAAAGGGGTTACGACCAAAGTGGGTTGTGCAAAATGTCACAGAGAAGGATTCTGTTTAAATCAGGTGGTTGGCTAATGGAGAGAACGATGGATCATTTAGGGACTTATAAATGTCATGAATACGGGCTACTGAGGGGACATGGGGAATAAATCACAGACATTCAATAATAAGTGGGTTGAGATCTAGGATTGGCTTCTTTGTCATTTTGCATTAGTAATGGAATAACATATCACTAAACATTTAGTTCCGGCATATGCTGCTTCTGGATGGTATTTGTCTCTGCAGATGAATCTAGGAAAGGAATCTAATGTAAAATACGTGAGTGGTTGGACATCTTGAGTCTTAAGGTAGCTGGACTTTTGACTGCAGGAGTAAAGCAGACCGAGTAAATTGGCATGTAAACATAGACAAATTCAATCTGGATGGTCAAGAGATTCCTGAGGAAGGTTGGGTTTCTTCAACCTTGGTCAATGAATTTAGTGTATGAATTAAACCTATTAGACTAAAGAAGTGTTTCATTAGAGCAGAGCGAAATTTCTAACTGCAGTAGATATAGATGTTGCATGAGATATGCTGAATATGGTTGGTGGTAGGTAGGCGTAGCTGGGAAATGGACAGTTTATCAGTTAAAAAATGACCTTAAGTTGAGCCTCAGATGCCTTTGCAATAAATTAGCTATATATAACCCAGTGAAAGCTGGCTTAGGTTCTTAAAATGTTGCCCACAGCACATCCATGACTTAGAGTGATTTGACCGGGTCATGGCTTTAGGGTGCCATGGTATAGATAGGCCTTCTGAAGATGTTAGAAGAGGTGGATAAGAAACTATGTGATGGCTTCCAAAATTTCAGAGGAGACAGAATTAGTTGAGTTCCATGAAACTAATTTCCTTGTAACTATTAATGATAGTTTGCTTCTGCTGATATTATTTACTTTTCCTTCTTTAGTACTGTATCAAATCACTCTTGTTGTGTTTTTAAATGGTTACTCTCTGCTAGGAGCCTGGAAACTTTGTAATTACCTTCCCCAGATCGTACCACGGCGGTTTCAATTTAGGTAAGGTTGACAGGTGAGATTGATAATTATATCCGTAAATTAGACTTATTATGTACACTATGCTGGTATAATTTTGTGTTTTTTTTTTTTTTTTTTTTGCATTTCTAGGTTTAAACTGTGCCGAAGCTGTCAATTTTGCACCTGCGGATTGGTTGCCTCATGGAGGATTTGGAGCGGAACTGTATCAGACGTATCATAAACCTGCTGTACTTTCGCATGAAGAGCTTCTTTGTGTGGTGGCAAAGGTTCAAGCTCTTTGACTTACAATCTTTTCTAACTCGTGATTACAACTCTGAAACTAGTTCTTGATTTTATAGGTTTTATGAGATAAAAGGTTTAGGAGGAACTAAGAGTTTCATAAACGTAGGATGATTTTTTGGGTTGGCAAGGATGAATAATCTTGTATACTAGGATGCAGTCTTCGTGCCATGGACAGAGGAGTATTGATTTATGGGAGAGAGTTAGATGCCGTGACTTCTAGATCCATGTCATTTGACTTGCTTTCAGATTTGTGCTTAGCATGGCAGTGTTGCGACATCTTTTTTATAACCAGAGAGAGAAGAATGCATTATGTCGTACAAGGGCATCATAGGAAGACCAAGGATCTTACTTTAGTTCCCATAGTGCCGTTGTTTACTTACAAGACATTGTAGAATTCTACCAGTTGGTATGTTTTGAGAGTGAGGCTCAGGGTGGCGGTGATGGTATATTGCTTTTAATACAACAACAACAAATCCAGTGCCTCACCGGATCCCATTAGAACTCCGAAGTTAAGCGTGCTTGGGCGAGAGTAGTACCAGGATGGGTGACCTCCTGGGAAGTCCTCACCCTCAGGTTGGGGGCACTGGGAAACAACCTCTCTTTACGTTAACACCCTGAAGGGGGAAGGCTGCGTACATCCGCCCCCCCCGACCCTGCGTAGGTGGGAGCCCTTGAGGCACTGGGTATGTTCCCTATTTTTTTTTTTTTTTTTTTTTTTTTTTTCAAGGGCTTCAGCGTAAGGAAGGTCTTTTTTTTTTTTTGGGGGGGGGGGGGGGGGGGGGGGGTGGGATGTATGCAACCTTACCCCTTTGGGGTTTTACCCCAAAAGGAGGCTGTGTTCAAGGACCCCAACTTGAAAAGCATAGAAAAAAACATTTATTTAAAAAAAAAAGGCCAACACATAAGAAGCCTAAAGCATAAAGCAAAAGGCATGGAGCGTAAGTCATGAAGCAAGAAGTCATGAAGCAGTAATAGCAATAAAGCAACAAAGCGGTAGAACAGCGCGCAACCACACACAACCATAGCAAATAAAATCATACAGGCATACCTGTAAGCCTATGGGCACTAATACTATCTTAGATGCGCTTCTTACTCCTAAACTGCTATATCGGCTACACTTATGCTAGCCTTCCACTTTGCTCTATCTAGGGCGATCTCCTCATTTAGGTTGAGGTGGGTAAGCTCATGTCGAATCGTCTCCATCCAATTCTTCTTTGGCACGCCTCTTCCCCTCCCGTCTGTAGTATGGAGTTGTTCACATCTCTTGACAGGGGCAGTGGTAGGTTTCCTCCTAACATGCCCAAACCACCGCAAATGTTGCTCCCTCAATTTATCCTTTGTTGGGGCCATGTCCAATTTGCTTCATATAACGTCATTTCTGATCTTATCCTTTCTTGTGTGTCCACACATCCACCGCAACATCCGCATCTCCGCCACCTTTAACTTCTGCGTATACTGCCGTTTGACGGGCCAACACTCCGCTTCGTATGACATAGCCGGTCTCACTACAGTCTTGTAGTATTTTCTCTTTAATTTTAGCGGGAACTTTCTATCGCATTGTAACGTAGAAGCCAACCTCCGTTTATGCCAGCCAACTTTAACTCGGTTGTTGACATCCTTGTCCACTTCACCGTCCTACTGCACCATGGAGCCCAAATACTTAAAATAGACTTTTTTCGGTATGCGCTTCAATCCAATCTTGATGTCTTCTATACTTGACTTGGTTGAGGTGGAGAACTTGAGTTTCATATACTCGGTTTTGAATCTACTAAGTCGTAAGCCTTTCGATTCCAAGCCCATTCTCCAACATTCCAGCTTCTCATTCACCTCTTCTCTAGACTCCCCCACCAGAACTATATCATCTGCGAAGAGCGTGCACCAAGGCGCACCCCCTTAGATGTGCCTAGTTAGCTCGTCTATAACTAGAATGAACAAGAAGGAGCTCAAGGCCGGTCCTTGGTGTACCCCAACTGCAATGGGGAAAGCGTTTGTCTCCTCTCCCGCTGTATGCACATTGGTTAGTGTGTCCTCATACATGTCTTTGATGGCTCGGATATAGTACTGGGGAATGCCTTTCTTCTCCATAACCCTCCGTAAGACGTCTCTTGGCACACTATCATATGCCTTCTCCAAATCAATGAAGACCATATGCTATTCCTTTTGTTTATGTCTGTAGTACTCTATTGTCCACCTTAAGGCATATTGCTTTCAATGCGCATATTTTAATTTTCGTCCCTTTCCCTATTGTATTTTTTGATGTTTAATATAATAGGCTAACTATCTTCTAAAATTCTGATTGCGCCAAGAGAAATAAAATATGCCTCGTATTCAACAGTAATTAATGCCATCTGTGCTGGTCCTGAAGCAGAACTCTTATAGTTTATAGCTGAAATTAAGTAATGATCATTCCTTTAGATCTTGATTATGTTATGATATTTTATTTTTTGAATTTCAAGAGGAAATGCATGATGGCTATTAGTGGTTGTAATGTGACAGGATTGCCCTTATGACAACAACCACAACAACAACAACAAACCTTGTGCCTCAAGGGCTTCCGCCAATGCATGGTCTTTTTTTTTGAAGAAAGAGAGGGGGTTGGGGGGGGGGGGGGGGGGGGGGGGGGGGGGGGGGTTGGGTTGGGTTAGATGTATACAGCCTTATCCCTTTACGGTGCTACCCTAAACAGAAGCTGTGTCTGAAGACTCCCAATCTCGAAAGCATAACAACAACAACACAAAGAAAGCATAAAGCAGCAAGCAGTAAAGCAATAAGCAACAAGCAGCAAAGCACATATAAGCCTAGGGGCGCTATGACTAGCCTAGATATATGCTCCTTTATTCAAATTGCTATATCGGCTACACCTATACTAACTCTCTACTCAGCTCTATCTAATGCTATCTCCTTGTTTAGGTTTAGGTGGGGTAAGGTTGTGTCGAATCGTCTCTATCCAGCTCTTCTTTGGCTTGCCTTTCCCTCTCCTCCCGTGGGTAGTATAGAGTTGTTCGCATCTTCTAACAGGAGCACTGGTCGGTCTCCTCCTAACATGCCCAAACCACTGCAAACGTTGCTCTCGCAATTTATCCACGATTGGGGCTAAGCCCAATTTCCTTCTTATAACGTCATTTCTGATCCTATTCTTCCTTGTGTGTCCACACATTCACCGCAACGTCCTCATCTCCTTTAGTTTCAACTTTTGCGTAGGATGCCGTTTAATTGGCCAACACTCCGCACCATATGACATAGCCGGTCTCACTACCGTCTTATAGTATTTTCCCTTTAACTTTAACGGGAATTTTTTATTGCATAGTGTTGTTGAGGCCATCCTTCATTTATGCCAACCCGCTCTAATTCGGTTGTTGATATTCTTTTCAACTTTTCTGTTGTGCTGTACTATGGAACCCAAATATTTAAAACAATATTTTTTTGATATGGACTCTGAACCAATCTTGACGTCTTCTACCCTTGGCCTGAATGAAGTACAAAAGTTGAGTTCCATATACTCGGTCTTGAATCTACTGAGTTGTAAGCGTTTTGATTCCAAGGCCTCGCTCCAAAGTTCCAGCTTCTCATTCACCTTTTGTCTAGACTTCCCCACCAGAACTATATTATCCGCGAAAAGCATGCACCAAGGCACACTCCCTTGGATATGCCAAATGAGCACATCCATAACCAGAATGAACTAGAAGGGACTCAAGGCTGATCCTTGGTGTATCCCAACTGTAGTGGGAAAAGCATTTGTCTCCCCTTCGCTGTACTCATATTTGTTAGTGTGTCCTCGTACATGTCTTTAATGGCTTGAATGTAGGACACGGGGACGCCTTTCTTCTCCATAACCCTCCATAAGACCTCTCTTGGCATGCTATCATATGCCTTCTTCAAATCAATGAAAACCATGTGTAGATTCTTTTGTCTATCTCTGTAGTGCTTTATCGTCTGCCTTAATAGATGGATGGCTTCTATTGTCGATCTACCAGGCATAAACCCAAACTGGTTCTTTGACACCCTTGTTTGTTGCCATAACCTTCTTTCTATGACCCGCTTTCATAGCTCCAGAGTGTGGCTCATTAGTTTGATACCCCTATAGTTGGCACAACCTTGAATGTCGCCTTTGTTCTTATAGATCGGAATTAATGTGCTTTTCCTTCACTCGTCAAGCATCTTCTTACCTTCAAGAATTTTGGTTGAATAGTTTAGTCAAACAACTGATGCCTTTCTTTGCAATACATTCCACGCTTCAATGGGTATTCCATCTGGGTCAACTGCTTTACCCCTGCGTATCTTTTTCAGGACTTCCCTGACTTCCTCAGGTCTATTTTGCCTACAGTAACAATAGTTTTGGTACTCCTCAAATGCTTGGAGTTCTCCCAGGGATATATTCGTAACCCTTTGTATGTTGAACAAATCGTGGAAGTAGGGCTTCCACCTAGCTTTAATTTGTTGCTTATCTATGAGCACTTGTCCATCCTACCCCTTTATGCACTTTACTCGAACCCGGTCCGTTGTCCTCCTTTCTCTCCCTTTAGCAATTTTATATAGGTCCCGAGCTCCCTCCTCAGTAATAAGTCTTTCGTAGAAATCCTCATAGGCTTTGGATTGTGCTTCTCTGACTGCTATCTTTGTTTCTTTCTTGGCTTGTTCATATTGTTGTTTCTTGCTCTCGTTTCCACTTTTATCCCACTCCTTGAAACAATCTCGTTTGGCCCTAATCTTCTCTTGGACCTCCCTGCACCACTATCAGGACTCTCTGTTGTTTGGTGCCCCACCCTTTGACACGCCTAGAAATTCGCGTGCCAAAACTCTAATCTTTTGGGCTAGTTGGTTCCAAATGTGGTATATATCCCCTTCAAATCCCAACCGAGCTTAGATTCCACTCTTTCCTTATAGATTTAATGCTTGGCCCCCCCCTCTCCTCCTCCTCCTTCTCAAGTCCCTCCAACGAGTGCATGGCTGCGCTGGTTTCCTAGTTCTTTTTCCCCTTCTCTTGACATCAACACACAATACCCTATAGTCCTTGCAGTCTTTATGTGCCCTCTTCCTTGAGGGCAAATTAGGGAATGGGTAAGTCCCTCTCCAAGTGATATGTAATGGGAGTGTCAGTGCTTTAACTTTTCTGGCATCCTTGTTGCTGCATATGTATATGGTATTCAAGATGCCGGTTCAAATTGGTACATCTTCTGGCCTGACTTTGAGCACTCTATACGTGATTGATAGTCACATTGCAGTTTTAAGTCCCATATTGTGTTAAAAACTTCATTGCTTCTCAGGGAGTACCTTGAAGTCTCAGTTTATGATATCTTTGGGTCCATATACGTTGCAGAAAATACTGCAACTGAGAGATCCTTCTCTCTGTCTTTTTCATTAGATAAATGTTTTCGTTTTTTCATTATCAGAAGAATGGAGAGTCTGTTGGACTTGTTGCATTGACAATGGGTTTTATTGGCTGCTTCCTTTTTAACCCTTCTCACCAAGGCAGAGTATTAATCTTCATTACGTGTCAGTTCTTCTGGGTTGACTGTAGTCATGTTGTGCAGACTGGTTGTGATGAGAAGGTATCATTTTACTTGAATAAAGAGTTACTTCGAGTATTTTCCAAGGAGAAGAATTGGAGAGAGAAACTTTGGAAGAAAGGTGTAGTGAAAACATCTGTGATGTCGCCAAGGAGCCATCCCGAGTTTGTTGGAACTGAAGAGGTGCGATCATAATTTAGGATATCGTGGGCTCTGGTGCCTGAATTTCTGTTCTCTACTTAAATAATATTTATTCATGGTATTATTTCTATGAGTTTCCAGGATCCCATATGCATTATCTGCCAGCAATATTTGTACCTTTCAGCTGTGGTTTGCTGTTGCCGCCCATCTACTTTTGTATGTTTGGAGGTATGTGGATCAATACTTCTTTTATTGGCAGAATGTGTCCTATAAGCACCCATTACTCTGTCGTGTGCCAATTTCTGTATTTGTCAGAAGATACTTGTTTAGCTTCTTAATTGAGCAAGCCTTGTAAGAGGGTTAGGGTTTTCCAGAATGCATAAATATTTCATTGTTATCACTTGGCATCCTCACAGAAATCATAAAGAGTGATTCATAAGAAAGTATATCAGAGAGTAGTTATTGTCTGTTGGAGCATTTCAGTTTTTCCTCACGTCTTAGTAAAAGAGTGATTCATAAAAAAGTATATCAGAGAGTAGTTATTGTCTCTTGGAGCATTCAGTTTTTCCTCACGTCTTAGTAACGATTCTTTTTTTTTTTTTTTAAAAAATCATATCTATCTTCCTGCATCTTGTTCTAATTGGAATGCTTCTCTTCTCTTTTTAGGATGATGGAACTTTCCTATTTTAGCATTTGTTCAAATAGTTTTATTGTATTGGTTTCCATCTCTTTTGTAAATGCTATTGTCTCCAGTGTTGTGGAAAGAACAAATGTGAGGGAGTAATGTTGTGTTGGTGACCGGAAGTGGTTGGGGCATTGCTGTTTTGTTGAATGTTGACTGCTGTTTGCCTCTATCTGCAGCACTGGGAGCATCTTTGCGAATGCAACCCCAAGAAACGGTGCCTTCTTTATCGTCATTCTCTGGCCGAATTGAATGAGCTTCTGGCTAGAACGGGAAATGTCGATTGTGATGAAAATCCAACTCTTAGGAGTTTGCAAAGGCAGAGTTCATGTTCAACTGATTCAGGCACTTTGACAAAGAAGGTTTTGGTCATGACTTATTGCTTTATGTTTCCCCTCCCTCCTTGCCTTGCTGTAGTATTGAGTTGCTTTTCTAATGCTTTTAGCAAGAATTTACGCATATGCTCAGTAATTAGAACTTTCTCACTTCATTTGAGTATTGTTTTTTTGATTTGTTATATGAGAAATTTCTATTTTGGATACAAATAACCCTTTGACTATGGTTTATCTTTGCCTCAATATTTGTCTTTGTATTATGAGAAATCAGTCATCTTTGTGGAGTTTCATCAGAGGATAGAGTAGCTATCAAATTTGCTTCTGTGTAGCTATATGTGAAATTATACTGACTGTGACAACTGCTTTCTTGGTTCTCAATTCCATTGGCATTTGAAGGGTTTCTTTTGTTCTTGTTGGTGCTTTCAATGTTCTAGTTCACTGAAATCTATTTCTTTTCACTTTATTTCTGATTGTTGACAATATAATTTATTTAGGTGAAGTGTAGGCAAGTTTCTCTTGCTCAACTTGCGGAAGAATGGCTCTTGAGCTCATGTAAGATCTTTCAGCTCCCATTTTCCTCCGATGCTTATGCTAAAGCACTGAAGGCAGCCCAGCAGTTCCTCTGGGCTGGTTCAGAAATGGACCCGGTGAGAACATGTCTTCTTATTGGTACATGAACTGTTGGATTAAAATGAATAAATGAATATTGGTGTAACCCGAACGTGAGTAATTCTAATGCTGTTCAAGCATGAAGTGATGCCTTATGGAGAGTCAATTTTCTAAATGCCCGAAGATTCCAAATGTGTCCACGTTTTTCTTTTAATAACTAATGTGCCATGTTTTTATCTGGAAAGATTGGTGATGAGTAAATCTTTACCAACTGCTAGTGATTGTAGTATTTTCTCATGATATCATCTCTTATCTTCCCTCTCGTGAAAAATGCATGTTCTTTTTGCATTTTCAAATCCGAAAAATTTGACCATCAACTTCACTGGCTTAGTCTAATAATGTAGACGGTTACTGTGGCTCATTTTGTTGATTACAGAGGGACAATTTGTGGCGGCCTTGAGAAAAGATAAATTATATTAATTCTTCCCTATTGTATTTCTGTTCATGGTAAGGTGCGGGATATGGTGAAGAACTTGAGTGAGGCTAAGGACTGGGCAGAAAGTGTGAGACAATGTCTATCACTTGTTGAGAAGTGGTCCGATAACAGTGAGAGTGATTTGGAGAAAGTGCATCTTGAGCGTATCTCCAATCTATTGAAATATGATCCTGCACCTTGTACTGAGCCAGGATATCCTAAGTTGAAGGTTAGTAATATTGGCGATTTGCTGACTATAATGAGGCATCTGTTTCCTATTAAAAAAAAATCGTACATTAATATAACCCTTTTGTAGGATTATGCTGAAGGAGCAAGGAAACTAGTGCAGGAAATCTGTGATGGTCTTTCAGAGTCACCACTCTCTGTAATGACCTTTTCTGCTTGTTGCTCCTAATTTCCTTTCTTACTGCTCTTTTAGTTGCTCCTAATCTGTAATGATATGTTCTTATCTTTTCGAACTCATTACGCAAAAATTGATTGGGCAACTATGCTGCAATCTAGATATCAGAGTTGGAGCATTTGTATGACAAAGCCAATGGCTTCCCAATTCATGTCAAAGAAAGTGACAAGTTACTGGATAAGATCTCCTCAGCGAAGGTATATTTCTTGTGAATTTGACATTTCACTCTTGTTGCGTGATCTCGATTTCTCTTTCTGTAAACTAAATTTTAAAGAAATCTGGACAAAATTCGTGATAAATTGACAATGCAAATGGTTCCTTTTCTCTCCAATTCATGAGCATCCATTTGATTGAAAACAGGGATTGTTAAATATACTTAGCAAGTCAGGTGGATCTTTCGTTAATTTCTTGTAGGGTACTGTTGGTCGGTGTACTTTGGTTCTTCTCTTTTTGGATGTTAAAAAGGAATCTGGCTTTCAAAATAGGAATAAATTGGCAGGTAATAATCAGCATACAACTCATACTAGATAATCAAAGGAATTGGAAGCTAGAAAACTACAGATAACAAATCAGGCTACCGTAATTCAGCATTTTTCCATCTGCAAATTCTCTAGCAAGTGCAAATTTAAATACTATATGCAATTGCATATGAATTGCTATGGAATTTTAATTTCCTATGGAATCTCCAGAGAATATTCCCCTGGAAGAAAATAGCTTTCACCTCAGAAAACTCTTGAAGGATGTGGTGGTGGAAACATCCTCATGATTGAGCTCCCACTCGTCCAAGAGAAAGACTTGGGTATATTTCTATTTGGCTGGTTGAACGAGTTTTTTCCTTCCTCTTACTAAGGAACAAATTTCATACCTTGTTTTTCTGAAGAAGGATCTATAAGTTTCTATAGATATAAGCATCTTCTATGATACTTTTTAAGGCATTTCGAAGAGGAAGTTGAATAGCTATGCTCGGATAGTGGGATAAATGGTTAATGTGATATTCAAAGAAGTGCCAGATATGGGCGATTCTGATTCTCTAGTACGGATTAAGCTCTCATAAGGGTTCATTAGCATTTTCACAATCATGGTTTATCCTCATTCCCTAATTAGTTATATTTCTTCTGTAAACAATTCAGGCCTGTGTTGGCAACGTGAGAAAGTGTGTATTAGAGACATGTCCCTCTGCAGTTGAGATGGATACCCTTCATCATCTGAAGTCCAAGGTAAACCTATCTATCTGTTACCTTTTGTTGCTTCTTAGAGATTCTGTTCCATTGTTCTGACAAATGTTATGAACAGATTGTAGAGCTTCAAGTGCAAGTTCCAGAAACTGAAATGCTTTTGGATATAATTAGGAAAGCTGAACTTTGTCAAACTCGGTGCAAAGAGATGCTCAAAGATCAATTTACTTTGAAGGTTGGACCTTTCTTCTTTTAGAGCTTTTTTGACGGGGAATACATGTTAAACTTAAGATAGGAAGTGTGTTGCATTATATATACATTTTTTGTCCTCCTGGGTTCTCTTCCTCACCTTTGTTATGAGATGTGACCACAAAGACTGGAGGGGCATGGAGTTTTTTTTTTTTTAAAGAAAAGGAAGAAACATGTGCAATGCTCTATCTTTATTCCTGGAAAAGAAGCTAAATTTGCTGCCTTGCAGGAACTCGAGTTACTTATTCATGACTTTGGGAGTCTGGTAGTCAACATTCCGGAGTTCAAGCTTTTGCAACAATATCACAGTGATGCAATATCTTGGATTTCCCGTTTCAATCAAATTCAAAATAATATTCATGAAAGGGAGGACCATGAAAATGTTGTTAAGGAGCTGGAATGCATTCAGAAAGATGCTGCTGTGTTGAGAGTTCAAGGTTGGGTTTCCAGATTATGCTGTTCACTTGTTTTCTCATAAATCATTGATCTTTATTTATTGGATGTTTACCGTCATGGACTTCTTTGCGATATTTCTAATGTTTGCTTGATCTTTCAAATAGTTGATGAGCTGGCTCTTGTTGACTTTGAATTGAAGAGGGCATGCTGTAGGGAGAAAGCAGCAAAGGTACATAGGATGGATTCTGTTTTCTTTTCCAAGCTTTCAGCTAAAACATGATGCATTAACACTGGCAAGATGAGTCACTTTGTTTTCACCTTCAGTTTCCTTCTGCTTCTTGATTTCTGTTGCTTTGCATCCTCAATGATTTGTCTGATGATTTCTCAATATGTAATCAAGTTGCTGTCCGTGCTGAATGCTTTCTTGGTGGAAATAAATACTTGTACGGGATCACATAAAGGACCAACAGCTAATGGAATGTTGTTATTTACAGGCACGCAGCACTAAAATGCCTCTGGATTTCATTAAACAAGTGCTGTCTGAGGCTTTCATGTATGCTTCTCTCTCTTCATCCATGCTGTATATTGTGAAGTTTTTACCAATTATTCTTGAAGATCATATAGATTTTGTTTACATATGATGATTCTTTCCTCTTCTTCCTCCCCCCTGGTGGTCAGGTTACAGATTGAGAAGGAAAAGCTTTTTGTTTCCATCTCTGAAGCACTTGGGGTGGCCTTATCCTGGGAAGATTGTGCTCAACAGATTCTTTCCATACAGGCACATATGAGGGACTTTGAGGATGCTATGAGGTCTGTGTGGTGCTCTTTTTTTCATTTGGATTCACGGAAACACTTCTCTGAATATTGTGCTGGTTGAACACGTCAGGACCTCTGAGGATCTATTCGTAGTTCTACCTTCCCTAAATGCCATCAAGAATGCTGTATCAGCTGCGAAATCATGGTTGGAGAGTTCGAAGCCATTTTTGAAAATTGGTTCATACGCTTCAGATTCTTTGCTGAGTTTTGACGCCTTGAAGGTTATTACTCTTTCTTGCGCTGGATACGGGGATAAATGTTTATTAGGTAGTTCAGTGTGACATTTTGCTTTTATGGCTGCAGGAGCAAGTTTCTCATTCAAAGCATCTAAAAGTTTTGTTGGAGGAACGAATGGCTATTGAAAATGTTCTTCAGAAGTGTGAGGAGTGGAGGAATTGTTCTTCCTCATTACTAAAGGATGTGGGTAATTTATTGAACAAGGAAGACAATTGTAATATATTGGGTGATGATCTCATGTTAAAGACAGAAGAGTTGCTTAATAGGGTTGAAAGTGTTAAAGCTACTGGTACGTCCATGGGCTTTGACTTCTCAGAGATTTCTGAGCTCCAAAATGCTTGTTCATCCTTACAGTGGTGCGGCAAAGTCCTCTCATTCCGTTTCAAAATTCCTTCTCTTAAGGTAATACCTCTTCCTAACAGGTTGCATGTACAATTTCCACTGCAGATGTATGTTACTACTTTCTAGTTTTGAGCATTGGAATATGGCCTATGGAAGTTACCGAGTCTATGTGCAACGTCTCTATATTGGCTTTTGTGGATTCCCTCCTTCCTAAGTTCTCATGTTTTGCAATGTCTCTTGCAGGAGGTTAATAGCTTGATTGAAGTTGTGAATGAACTTGCTCCAGTGTATAGAAATGCTTTCTTGTGCACACTCCTACTTGATGGAATCACTTGGCTTAAAAAGGTGACAGAGGTGCTACCTGCTTCAAGCAATGGAAGGGGAGGCAAAAGATTCCAGTTAGCTGATGCTGCGGAAATTCTCATGGAGTCTCAGGTATGGCTTTCTTCAGCTTTCTTTGAAGAATGGATCTTTTAATTGAAACTCAATAATGTGCTAATTACACCTGGAATGGCAAGAAAACAAAAAACCAGTGGAAGGAAAATTAAAGAAGTGGGATTTAGGCTTTGCTCTCAGATGTTTAGGATTATTTCCGAGAGCTCAAATTTTATCTCTTTTGGATTTGCAGAAGATCAGAGTCTCCTTCCCAGTCATTATTCGACAAATAGAGCAAGCCATTGAGAAACACAGGTGAGTCTCCAGATTGCTTTCCCAACCTGTTCCTTTCACTTTCTATGTTATTCTGTCATAGCTTAAATGTCTCTTGCTTGACATTGGTGTATAGTACTCCCTTTTCCTTTTAAACTCTATTTATGGCTTTCCATAACTTTTTTTAGGACGTGGGAAGAAGAAGTAAATGCTTTCTTTGGTCTCAATTCTAGTGAGCGGTCTTGGTCTTCTTTACTGCTACTTAAGGTAAAAATTTCATTACGCTCGATGAGTTCCCTTTGCATATCTGAAGTTAAGACTCTTTATGTTGTTATATGGTAAGTGCAACATGTTTGGAAGTTTTTAGTTAATAAGGAAATTTATAACTTAATTTTTTCATTTTTGTGATAAAGAGAAATGTGTAAAATAAGATCATTTCATCTTTTGTCGGCTTTGGTGCTTTTATATTGGGAACCCTGCTCTGCGTTCTAGGTAACATAGAGGATGATGGTGCTTGTTTCACATAAGCCATCTTGCTGTGTTCTTTTCTTATTACAGTCCAAAATGGCATTTTTCAGTTGTTTCAATACAACTGTTTTTCTCACCTTTTGGTAGCTTGATTATGGAGTTATTTGTATTCAATGGAGAATTACATTAGTATTTTGCGACTACGGAGATGGGTTTGCTTGCTGATATCAATACACGGTGGTAACCTTGGTGAAGTATTGTAGCATTTGGAGATTTCCTTCATGGAGTTATGATCTGAATGTGCTAAGTCCCAAGATTGATGGTTTTCATATATAAGGGCTTAATAGTATGTATTTCAGTAATCCAGTTTATATAATATATCTTACAAATACTTCTCAGGAGCTTGCGAAGGATGCTTTTTGCTGTAAAGAGCTAGATATGGTCTTGTCTGAAGTTGAAATGGTTGAGAAGTGGAAGCAACGCAGTGAGGAAGTTGTTGGGTCCTCCAATAGAGATGTGGCTTCATTGTCGAAGTCGCTTTTAAAGGTTGGGTTTACAAACGAAAACTTCAATGACGTGTGAAAATTTCATTTCTGTCCTTAGGAGATCTTGATGATTGCTACAATTTTCTTAAGAAGTATTCGGCTATTTTATTGGCGCAGATCAAGCAATCGATGCATAGGTCATTGTACATATACAAGAAGTCCAAGTGCTCGAAAGTCGGATACTTTTGCACAGGATGTTCTAACAATTCTGAGGATCAAGAGTTTATGACTTGTTCGTCATGCAAGGACTGGTAAGGTGCTTCTTATTGAAGTAAGGTGCATTTGGCTAAAGCTGGCTAATTCTTATGTATTTTGGGTGTTTGCACTTTCACCATGTCAAAAGAATGTTTCTCTGATTTATTCGTCCTCAATTTAGTAAAGACTAATTTGTCTTGTCTCCTGTATTGGAGAAACCTGGTTTTATAATCTAATATTAGGATTGGAGAACTACTAATTGATGGGAACTCTTTTCCAAACAATCTTCACAGTTCGGACAAACTACTGGCTTTGATGTCCCATTTCACAAGTATCTTTCCTCTGTTTCCTGCTAACTTTGATACTTCTCTATGATGAACAGCTACCATCTTCGGTGCCTAGTACCAACATTAGTTGGTATTAATGATCCAAAAGTGTATGTCTGCCCTTACTGCGTGTCAGTTGAGAGTGGCTCAATATGTCGGAGTAGAGATAGTCCTCTGGTAAGCTGTGGTCTCAGAATTATGGGGAACTTCAATTCATGTGAACTCAGATTTCCATCTCATTTTCATGCTGAATAATGCAGAGATTTAAAGGGAAGCGACCTGAACTGGAGAGACTTGTTGAATTGTCATCTGATGCTAAGGAGTTTAGTGTCAGGTATCGAACTGTTCCCTAGGTGATACACCCTGCGTTGGTAGTTTATCATTATCATTGTTTATCAGAAGTGTTGTCATTTTCACGACAATCTGTTATTGATGATTAAAGATGTATGAAGATTCTTGTTTTCTCACATTATTGCTAAACATTCATTTCACTTTTTTCATATACGTGATGATATGCAAGACATGTAACAGGGTTTCGCTGTTAAGTGGTGTTTATGTTCTGAACTTTGAGGCCAGGAGTGTGATACGGTTTGTTTGTGGTATGTAAAAAGTGTCAACCAATTATCATTTTTCTCCTCCTCCTGTGGCAATGACAATTAAAGCCCCCAGGCGTCATAATATACTGTAGGTCCTTTTTTCTCTAATGTATGAAAGTTCATTATAAGATCTCGGAACCCAACCTTTAGCTGGTGGGCCTCTTATTCTACCCTGTAGATTTGCAGTCTCAGTTTTATTAACAAGGTAATCCATACTTTCTGAATTTGTTGCCACATGGCACGGTCTCGATCCCGTGCTATGGAGTGTGAAAGGATGTTCTTGATGACTTGGCTATAAAATACACTGTAAAGCCGTGATATATATTATAAGCTGATAAAAGTGTTGAGCAATATCCTTTGTTAGAATGAATATTGTATGATGCCTTGTGAAGTTTATTTATTGAATCTGTTACAATCATGGCCTCATTGGTTAGTTGTGGCTGCTTTCCACAGTAATGAAGAAAAAGATACGTTACAAGAGATCGTGGATCAAGCTCTTGTGTGCAGAGCTAATTTATCAGACATTGTGGATTCTGTGTTGACCTTCCTTGGTCAAGATCTTTCCTCTGTCTCTGGGAAACTTACTATTGCTTTCAAGGTGGCATTATCTACCGTATATGCTTTTTTTTTTTTTTTCCTTTTTTTTCTCTATTAATTAGGCCTTAAAATGTGTTTCAATAGCAGCTGGTTTTGCGTAGTGGTGGAATCTTTTGGCTTTGCCGCATACCTTATTTGTTACTTGTGAACTTGCCTCCAGCTCTTAAACCCCTACCATGACACCCCCACCTCACCCGAAAGAAAGCAGCTTCATCTCATTAAGTGGGATTAAATATGTCACTCGATGCGACAATTCAAGATGAGCCCCACCACCCCCCAGCACAAACAAAAGTGGGAAACCTTGGTCAAGCATATTGGTAGGCGAGTGAGATTTTGGGGTTGTAAAGCAAGTTTTGATTGGTGGCCCTTTTTCTATAACCGAGATGTCCGAGTTTGCTTGAGCACATTTGGAATAATCCACTTAATATTATAATATCAAGTAATTTATGGATCCTTCATATTATATATGGGCGTATATATTATTGATAGGGTATGCGTTGGTTTGTTTTCCAATTATGAATGACGAGTAGAAGTAAACTCTTATTAATATTATAGTTAATTTTAAAAAGCAGCCTTTAATGATTTGGGGGCGAACCAACTACTTGGATTGCTTGAGGTCTTTATCGACTCCTATTGTAGTATCTCTTATCATAGAGCTTCAACATATATAGTCTATTACTTAACCGACTTGTCTATTCCTGATTTGCTGGAGGCAGGCACTGGATGTAGCAGGAGTTTATGATCCACTTGCCAGTCACAAGTTCGATCTAGCGTTGGCGAGAAGTTCGTGGAGAATTAGAGCTTCTAAACTGCTGGATGGTTCACAGAAGCCTCTAATCCAACATATTCAGCGGCATCTGAAGGAGGTACATGTTTATTTTGGTGCTTGATTAATTTGCTCCAGGAAACCCTTCAGCTTTACCATGCTATTACATTGCGTTCTTGTTGCTGATACAATGCTCAAATCTTGTCTAAGGGCTCGGCCATAAACATACCCCCAGAAGATTATTATAGGCAGAAGCTTATAGAGGTGAAGCAAGCTGGAACACGGTGGGCAGAGATCGCCAAGAAGGTGATGACATATATGATCTCGTATGCATTTAAAAAAAAAAAAAAAAAAATCAAATTTGTGTGTAAACGAGTCGATTTGAGCCAAGCACCCCTTTCTTTGAACTTGAGCTTGATAAGACTTATCGAGCTTGGGTTTGAAACGAGCTTTTATTGAGCTGTTGTGAACCAGTGTTGGAACGCGGTTGAATAAGATATTATTGTCTTCGATTTGACTCTTAACTAATTGAGCGGAGTCAAGCTCTTATCAAGACGAGTCGGGCTTCTTATCGAGCTGAATCTAGCTGGGTCGAGCTTATATTGAAGTGAGCTTGCTATCAAGTGAAACTCGCTACCAATTCAAAATTTTTATTGAGCCGTTGATGAAATATTATCGAGCCTTTATTGAGTTCTTGATGAGCCTTTATTGAATTATTTGCGAACGTTAACAAGTCAAGCACCCCCTTGTTCTAATTCGGTTCATTAAGCATATCGAGTATGCCTAAACTCAACTCTATAAGTTTTCAAGCCCCCCAAAATGAACATGAATGAGTCCTAATTGATTTCAGATGCGTGTAGCATCAAATGTTTGTTTCTTTACACCTGTCATAGGTTATCTCAGCCTTGAAAATGTCTATAGACCTTTCTGATCGGCATTTTATTCTCGGTTACAGGTTGCTACAGATAATGGGGAGCTAGAATTGGATAGCGTTTTTGAACTCATAGAGGAGGGTGAGAATTTGCCCGTTCACTTTGAAAAGGAACTTAAGGTACCAAAGTCAATTTTGTCCTCCATTTTTGATGAAGCGAGGCTTTACGTGATATGCTGATTGATTATCATTGTTGATGTTCCAGCAATTACGAGATAGAAGCGTGCTGTATTGCATTTGTCGGAAGCCATACGATCAAAGGGCAATGATTGCTTGTGATGAATGTGATGAGTGGTATCATTTTGATTGCGTCAATCTTGTTTCTCCTCCAAAGGTCTACATCTGCCCTGCTTGTGATCCTCAACAGGAAGGAAAGATACTTTTTTCGATGAAAACTAAACAGGAGAGGTAAGAGTTTTATATGGATGAATTCGGTCACTTCTCGTCCTTGTTGACTAGAAAAAGGATATCTTGTGCACTGTCATATCATCACTGTTGTGGAGACTATTGAGAACTGCACGTGTGAGTATAATTAAGTTGTCTCAAATAGAGTTGTGAGAGAAAATAAATCAACGTATAAGCTTTTAGTGGGTTACTCCACCCTATGTAAAATGGTTTTAGGATGGAGCCTTACTTGGACTTATGCGTAGACCTCATATATGTCAACTTCATGGGTCTAGCCTAAGGCCTAGTGAAATTTTACCGAGATGCTCTTTCTAAACTTGTGAGCCTGAGTGGATTAGCTATCTTACTGATTCTCCAATATATTTTTATTGCTTCTTTGCATAAATGAGGAGTAACAATAACCAAAAAGAAAATATTTTCTTCCATGTATTCTTCTCAAAGAGAGTGGAACACGCTTTCTTTCACGGAAGGGGAAACCTTGTCTATCCTAACCTCACATCTTCACACTCCATCCTCAAACGGGCTAAATGCGGATTATCATATAAACTTATAATTAAAAATATTTTTAGAAAAAACTTTCCAAGGAGAAAATGTCATCCTTCGTACATAACTAGTCCAGTTTTCCACCCACTTCAGCCGTATTGATTCACTGAGCCTTGCATGTTTGTATATGAACCTGCTGAAACTGTTTCTATTCTGCTCCTTTAGGCTGTGTTTGCTACTACGGAACACATTTTTTTTCATAGACAAATTTTCCTTTTCAAAATCTATAGTTCCATCTTTTTAGCTAAAGAAAAGTTTTGATTCCATAATTTGTATGAGATTCACGTTTTGCGAAGCTAAGGTTGAAGTGGAGTATATGATGAGAGATTACGAGGGAAAATGTTTTGCCCGCTATGGAGGAAAATGTTTTTACCTTTGGTTGTGGGGGAAATGATGCAAAGAAAAAATAGATTAGAATTAATTTGGAAAATGTTTTCTATCAAAGCCAATGAATCCAAATCCCAGTCTGTTCTAATGTAACTTATACAGGTCAGTGGATGGCAAAGATGGCGAACCACAGACGCCATCACCCCGGCATACAGCGTCTCGGTGGAGACCCCGGAAGGCGAAACCCTCCAGAAAGCAGAAGCAGGTGGTGGTTGCAGGCGGCAGCAGTGGCAGTGATCGGTTTTCCGGTGGGTTGGATCAGTTATTGTGGACAAATAGGAAGCCTTTTAGGAGGGTAGCCAAGAAACGCGCTGATCTTGGAAGCCTCTCCCTATTTTTTGCCTCATAGCAGTTGATCTTTTTGTTTATTTTGAAAATTTTTATTTTTAGGTTTCAGTAATATCTTGCATTCAATTCATTCATTTTTTCTGCTTCCAGCTTAGTTATCTACATGCTGGTTGAGTAACTAATAAAAAGTAAATTTTTTGTAATTTGCATTTCAGTTTTGGTTTTTTTGTTTTTTTTTTTTGGGTTTATCTTCTTTTCTATTGCCATGTTTATATATTCCAGGTGAATCATGAGGGAGATGAAACATTTAGCTTCAATGGCTTCTCCTCAATGGGATGAAGGGTCTGTTTGGCCGAATCTTAAAGAAGTTGTATGATAAATTTTTAATTTTTGCTTATGTTTTCTGTTTCTACTCGAAAGTGGGAAAGCAATTTTTGTTTTAATTTTAAAAAACTTTTCTTCTAGGCTGAATGTCCTCAATTTTTGGAAAGAGTCTGTTTTCTGGAAGCATATTTTTCATAAAGAAACTTGGTCAAGCAAATCCTAAGTCTGCAACAATCCAAATCCACATCGTATAAGTGTTGGGTTTGACTCATTTATATAGTAACAATGCCTTTTCCTTTTGCGTTTAAGTGGTTCATTATGGCTCCAACAGAGGAGTTTTCATTTTTGTGGGTTATGCTATAGGATTTGGATCCAGTGCAGTTGTTTAGAAGACTGTACATTTTGCCGTGTCCATTAATTTATGTAATTTTTATACGATATGAAATTTGAAAAATACTTTTGTAATCAAATTCATTCACGAAACTCAAAAAACCATTCTTTCGTATTGATACAGTGGGAAACTTTTGCATTTTCATTATCATAGTTTTGATATGATTTCCATATGCCATACATTACACTTCTTTTTAAAAGCATTTGATGATTGATCATGTTAAGGATGCCTAACCCATCTTATGCCTCGGGTACCATATGTTTCTGCTCTAAATTTGGTGTCGGTATTCACATTTCTGATTTTTTTGTCACATTTAAAGAGTATAAATTTTTTTTTTTTTTTAAATAGAGGCATCAATTTTGAAAGAATGCAAAAAATAAGCTTCTAACACATGAACTACAACCCAGAAGGTTGAAAGTTATTTACTGTAAATTGTATTATTGCTTTGATAATAATATTTTTTATATTGACAATGATAGCATTTTTTTTTAACCTTCTTTTTCCGTGAAAAGGAAATATATAAGAAATGGATAGTATTATTGATACGGTAAAATTAGAGTAAAATTGTAATTTTTAAGGTAATTTGAAGACTTTTATTATTTATAAGTTATATTATTATTTTAACAATAACAAATTTTACTACAATAAAAAACTTGTTAGCAAAATGACATTTATGCCCATCATAAGAGCGTCTTAGTTGGTGGCGTCTTTTACTCATGAAGTCATCGTCTAGGAGTCAGGAGTTCAATTCTCGCGGAGAATATATTCATAACTTATTTACTCATAAAAATTGTGGATTTTTTCATGAGTCAGGATTAATTGAGGTAACTCAGCTTCTCCTTATTTAAAAAAAATGACATGTATGTATATAGAAGGCAGGGGAAGAAAGAGAACAAGGAAGGAAGTGGACCCCAATAGGGGGGGGGGGGGGGGGTGATGTCACATCTCTTTTCCTTTTCTATGTTTTTCTGTATTGCCCCCCTCTTCCCTCTTTAATTAAGTTTTTGCCCTGTTTTCAAATGTAGCTTGTTTTTTGGCTTTTGTTGGACCACCGAAAGCTCTCTCTCTCTCTCTCTCTCTCTCCCCCTCCTCTTCTCAATTCACTTTCATAAAACCCCCCCCCCCCCAGATGCCCCCCTTTTTGATCATTGATGCACCCACGAGGTAAAAGAAACAACTAAACTAAGCCTTCTTTGATTACCAGAAAGTAAGCATCGAAAATTAAAATTCATAAAAATGGGCAGTTGCTCTTTTTGTTTTTTAGGGTTAGGTACCTTTGAAATTGGTCCTTTTTTTAGGGTGACATGTTAAAAGACATGCATTTTAACCTTAGACGACTCTGACGAATTTGTTGTTGTTGGGTATTTATTTGCCCTCTCATTTTGTTACTAGAAAATTGACACAATATAAAAACAACATTTTTAGTGCCGCTGGGGCTCCCGTCTAAGCTGCGTTGAGGCTGTTTTTGAGAACCCTCAACCTGAGAGGTGCAATAAGAAGATTTCTTAAGAGGTCACCTATCTTGATTTTACTCTCATCCAATCACGTTTAACTTCGAAGTTTTAATGAGATCCAATACTTACATGTTGATACATTCTTAGATTAAAAACTTCTTAAAAATTTTTCATCTTTTTTTAAAATTTAAGTCCTATGCTATTAGGGTATGAAGCAAGAGAAAGAAAAAGGAGCTAGTGTTTTTCACCAAAAGGGTGAGAGAGAGAGAGAGAGAGAGAGAGAGAGAGAGGGGGGTCACTTTGTAAAGAAAGGGCAACCCCCCCTATCCCAAGAAATTGCATCTCTGATTAGGACTTATTGGGTACTTCTGTGTAGGTCACTAACCCTATCTCTCTCTCTCTACATTTCTGACTTAAAAAGAAGTCCCCCTTCATCCACCTTTAATTCAAAAAGCTCAAATCTCTATGAATTTTTTCTCTCTCTTAACTCACTTTCACTCTTCTTCTCTCTAGTTTGTTTTCCCCCCATTGATTTATATTTAGGGTTTCCCTTTTTCTCTTCTTTTCTTTACCTATAGATGTGCATGAGTAGGTTCAACTTTTAAGCATTGTTTGTGTTTTTCTTAGAGGTTTTAAGCATTGAAGATCAGGGGTTCTGTGTTTTGTCCAATAATCCCCTAGAAAAACCCTAGGTATTTTTCAATTTTTATGCAGATTGGCATCTGGGTTAGCTTGAAATCGCAAAAACCCTGGAGATTTTTCAGTTTTGATAAAGATTTGGCATCTGGGTAAGCTTGAAATCGCTGATTTTTAGGGGAGTTAACTTATAGAATCATCCAAAAAGAAGTGGGTGAGTAAATGTATGGATGGGAGAGAAGGCATGGCGTTACAAGGTTCAAGTTCTTACTATTTACATAGAGGTTTAACTGGTGGGTCTAACACTGCGCAATCTGGGTTTAACCCACCTGGGTTTAGGCCTTCTTCAAACCCTAATGTCCCGGTTCAGCAAATTGTTAGGGGAAGCACCACCAACGTTGATTCTACATTTCATGTGGAAGGATCAACGGCTAATATTCATCAAGGGTTTAGCATATCTGGACCCACTGGTGGGTCGTTTGGTAGTGAGCCCCCAACAAAGAAGAAGAGAGGGAGGCCAAGGAAATATGGGCCTGATGGATCTGGACCCGGGTTGGGTTCTGGGTCGGGTCCGGTTTCTTTAGGGTTGTCGCCTTCGACGCCGAATTCGAGTGCTCCGGCTGAGAAACGGAAGCGTGGCCGGCCACCTGGTTCAGGGAGGAAGCAGCGGTTGGCCTCTGTTGGTAAGTGTTAAAGAACTACGTGTGAGTCTAGTAAGAATCTTGTATTAGAGTTACAGAGAGAAGAGATTGACGTATAAGTTTAGTGGGCTTCCTTATTTAATGCCAATTAGTTTTAGGATAGGATCCCACTTAGGCTTATACGTGGATTTTATATATGTCAATTTTGTGGCTTGAGCCTAGGGTTTATTGAAATTTAGGCTTAGTACTCTACTGTATTTAATGCCAATTGATTTTATGATGGAATCCTATTTAGACTTATGCGTAGATTTTATATATACCAACTCTGTGCAATCTGCCTAGGCTCCAGTGAAATTCACAGTTATATTGATTAAGAAATTGATTCGGGGTATCATACCTGGAGATTCATGGTTAAGTGCCTTTTTTACTGTTTATGAAGATTCCGTTTGCCTTTGGAAGTGTTCTTTTGCAAGTGATGAGCTTTATTCATTTCCCTGCATCTTTTAGTCTCCGTGTATTTTGATGTATTTCAATTTTGTTGTTTCTTTGTGTAACTTTATAGCAATAATAACAAATTGGAAATTGTTTTCCTCCATTGAAGGGAAATTGACTCCTAGCAACGAAAGGGAAAACATTTTCCTTCTCGTAGAAGAAAATGTTTACCATCGTAATCTTACATCATAGTTTTCATTTCAACCCCAACTTGGGTAAGGGTGCGCTTTATGCAAAGTTATAGAATGAAACCATTTTCATTAGCTAGAAAGACAAGTTTGTTTTAAGAATATATTTTTAATTTAATTTAATTGAAATCATTTTGTGAAGAATAATAATCTGTCAGAAAAATCTATTTGTTGAACCGAACTGAGCCTTACTGTGGTTATCATTTTCCAATTGTGTGCATTGTGCCCTTTGAGACAATAAAGCAATCAATTAGCATTTATGTAGTAGTGTGGTGATGTAGTTTTAATTGCAATATCTTCTTATTCTGTTTGCTTTATTCTTTGCTTCTTTGAGACTAATGTTTGCAATTGGTGCTGTGTTCAGAACTTACTAAGTCCTTTTCAAGAGAATCTAATTTAATGCTTGGGAATAAGACTTCGATTGTTTTCATAGAAACATTTCTATCTCAATCCTATTATTTCTTTGAGTAACTTCACATAAACAACCATTAATATGGAAAATCTTTTCCTCTTTTGAGGGGAAAATGTTTTCCACTGTGGTCTCCGTTATATGACTCATTTGTATCTCAATTTGGCCAAGCGTGAACCTCATACATACTTATAGAACAAAATCATTTTTTTTAGCTAGAAAAACAAAATTTTTAAGAGAAAG
Source organism: Simmondsia chinensis (assembly GCA_018398585.1). Lineage (NCBI taxonomy): Eukaryota > Viridiplantae > Streptophyta > Magnoliopsida > Caryophyllales > Simmondsiaceae > Simmondsia > Simmondsia chinensis. The sequence goes on along the minus strand of JAGTTD010000001.1, from coordinate 47,672,791 downwards.
TATTTGTTAATTAGAAACATTTAGTTAAAAAAAGTTTGCATAAGGTCCTTGGTTGTGTTTTGAGGACATCTTGTTCTTAACCCTTTGTACATTCTTTCTCTCTTAATAATATTTCTTTTTTCAATCCAAAAAAAAGTTTGCATAAGGAGAATATTTTCCTTTGAACGTAACGGGGCTTAAGTTAGCACAAACTTTGCTTTTGTGTAGCCTCCATCTTTATGTTATACCTTAAATATCCCTCTCTATAGAGATTCTTCTACAATAAATAAGTGCTGTTGCGTGCCTGGAGAAAGTGAAACTAATAACTATTCGCTAATTCTATTATTCTGTAGAGATTTTTCTTGAGCAATACTTTTTGTCTCAGAGGACACACGAGATATTCTGCCAATTATATGTTGTGTTATCTACTGCATAATTTAATGTTGGAATATCTATACATATTTCAAGCTCAAATGCTTTCTAATTTAAAGTCACTGGATTTGAGAATATTGGTATCAACAGTTTGGCTTTGTCGTATCAGAATAAGACGTGAAAAGAAAAACATTTCCTTAGATCGTTGTACATTCCTTCTCTAGAAAAGAAAGAAGGGAACATGTTTATAATGTCGAATTTTTTTGTGTTGATATACGCTAATAAATTAGATCTTTGGTGATGCTGCTGGGAAAGGCAGAGGGGAGAAGGCATGTGTGTGCATAACATGTGTGCAGCAACAACAACAACAACAATAACAACAAACCCAGTGCCTCCAAGGGCTCCCGCAAAAGCAGGGTCTGGGGAGGGTAGATGTACGCAGCCTTCCCCCTTCAGGGGACTACCCTGAAGGGAAGCTGTTTCCAAGGACCCCCAGCCTAAAAAGTTTGTTCGCATCAATCAGCCCAAGACCTGGCAACAGGAGAAGCCACAAAAGCATAAAAAAAGCATAAAAAAAAAAATGTGTGCACAGGCACCGAGCACAGATATGGTGAGAAAAGGAAAAGGATATAAAGAAAGGGCTATAGATAGAAGTAGAAGAGATAAAGAAAGAGAGTGAGAAAGGGATAGGGATAGATAAGGTAGAGACAAAGATAAGGTAGAAACTAAGACTACCCTACTCCATCCAGATCATCTAATACCCCAGTGTAGTAAGGGGCTGTTCGCATCTCCTGACTGGAGCGTTGTTCGGTCTCCTTCTGACATGCCCGAACCACCTTAGACGTTGCTCCCTTAATTTATCTTCAATGGAGGCTACGCCTAATTTGCCTCTTATGATGTCGTTTCTGATCCTATTATTCCTTGTGTGTCTGCACATCCACCTCAGCATTCGCATCTGCGCCACCTTCATCTTCTGTGTGTGCTGTTGTTTCATCGCCCTGCACTCCGCCCCATACGCCATGGCTGACCTCACAACCGTCTTATAGTATCTTCCCTTTAGCTTCAAGGGGAACTTCCTATCACAAAGTACAGCGGAGGCCATCCTCCACTTATGCCATCCCGCTTTGATCCTGTAGCTGACATCCTCGTCCACTTCGCTGTTGTGCTGTATCGTGGACCCCAAGTACCTGAATCTCTCCTTCTTCGATATGGCCTCATGTCCAATCTTGACTTCTTCTCTGCTAGGTGTGGTAGAGGGATCGAACTTGAGTTCCATGTGCTTTGTCTTGGATTTGCTTAGTTGTAAACCCTTCAACTCTAGAGCTCCTCTCCACAGTTCCACCTTTTGATTTATCTCTTCTCGCGACTCCCCCACTAGTTCTATGTCATCTGCAAAAAGCATGCACCAAGATACACATCCCTGGATGTGCCTAGTGAGCTCGTCCATAACCAGGATGAACAGATAGGGGCTTAAAGCAGACCCTTGGTGGACCCCTACTGTTATCGGGAAAGCGTCTGTCTCCCCATCCACTGTACGCACCATAGTCTGTGCCTCTTCATACATATCTTTAATGGCTCGTATGTATGGAACGGGGATGCCTTTCCTGTCCAAAACTCTCCAAAGGACCTCCCTTGGCACTCTATCATATGTTTTCTCTAAATCAATGAAAACCATATGAAGGTCCTTTTGTCTCTCCCTATATTGCTCTATCGTCCGCCTTAGGATGTGGATGGCTTCTATTGTCGATCTCTCGGGCATAAATCCGAACTGGTTCTCGATCACCTCAGTCTATTGCCTTAACCTCCTCTCTATGACCCGTTCCCACAACTTCAGAGTGTGGCACATTAGTTTGATACCCCTATATTTGGCGCAACTTTGGATGTCTCCTTTGTTCTTATATATCGGAATCAATATGCTCTTCCTCCATTCCTCAGGCATCTTGTCCCCCTGGAGGATTTGGTTAAATAGTTTAGTCAGCCAACTGACGCCCTTTTGTCCAAGATATTTCCAAGCTTCTATGGGTATGCCATCTGGGCCAACTGCTTTACCCCTTCCCATGGATCTCAGGGATTCCTTGACTTCGTCGAGGTTAATTTGCCTACAGTCGCAGTGGTTTTGATGCACCTCAAATGTTTGAAGATCACCTAAGGATATCTATGTCCCTCCTTGTTCGTTGAACAGCTCGTGGAAGTACATTTTTGACCTAGCCTTGATTAGATACCTGTCCACTAGTACATGTCCATCTTCCCCTCTTATGCATTGAACTCTGTCCAAGTCTCTGGTCTTCCTTTCTCTAGCTTTGGCGATTCTATATAAGTCCCTCGCACCCTCCTTGGTCTCCAACCTTTTGTAGAAGTCCTCATAAGCTCTTGATTGTGCTTCTCTGACTGCTCGCTTTGCTTCTCTCTTGGCTTGAATATACCGCTGTCGCTTATTCTCATCCCTGCTATGGTCCCACTCTCTGAAACAAACTCGTTTTGCCTTAATCTTCTCTTGGACCTCGTCACCCCACCACCAGGATTCTCTGTTGCTTGGTACCCTTCTTTTTGACGTGCCGAGAACTTCCCGTGCCAGTCCTCTCATCTTTTGGGCCAGATGGTTCCACATCTGGTTTGCATCTCCCTCGAAGTCCTCAGCCTCCACTCTTTCCTTGTATACCTTACACTTCGCCCCCTTGAGCTCCCTCCAACAAGTGTGCGTATGCGCAGGTTTGCTGATTTTTTTGGCCCTCTTCTTGGCCTTTATATCCGTCCACAACACCCTATGTTGTGTAGACAGGTCTTCGCCTGGGGTAGCCTTGCAATCCCTGCAGTCTCTTTGCAACCTTCTCCTTAATAGTATGTAGTCAATTTGTGTTCTTGTCCCGCCACTTTGGTACGTGAAGATGTGTTGCTCGCGCTTTCTGAAGAAGGTGTTGGCCACCGTTAGGTCGTAAGTAACCGCGAAGTCTAATAGGGATTTTCCCTTTGCATTCCTGGTTCCAAAGCCGAATCCTCCGCGGTGAGGAGCATAACCGTCCTCCGTCGCGCCAACGTGTCCGTTGAAATCCTTACCAATCATTATTTGTTCGGTTAGGGGTATGCCTCGTATCATTGTGTCTAAGTCCTCCCAGAATGTTGCCTTCTCATGCTCAGACAGTTCGGTTTGAGGTGCGTAGGCACTGATAACGTTCAATACTTCTCCATCTAGGACCATCTTGATACTTATGATTCTATCGCCAGCTCTTGCTACTTTGACTACTTTGTCCTTGAGGCTGCTTTCCACAATGATCCCAGCTCCATTCCTGCCTCTGACCTTGCCGGCATACCAGAGCTTATGCCCTAGCACCTCCCTGGCTTTCTCGCCAACCCATTTAGTCTCTTGCAGACAAAGGATGTTGATGTTTCTCCTCATCATCATATGGACCACCTCAAAACTCTTCTTCGTTAGTGGCCCGACATTTAGTGAACCTAATCTCAAGTTCTCTGTCTCCTTTTGCCTCGCCCTCCTCCACCCCAACCCCTTTGAAGATGGCCTCAATGTCTGAGTTCCATAGCTGGTCGCGCTCATCAACTAGCTGTACCTAACGCGGGTAAGTGAACAACATAGACAAGAAGCTGAATATAGTATATACACCCGAAAATACCGCCCACAGTCAATAAGAATCACACAAATGCAAAAATAATGAAAGGAGACAGAACCAAGTACGCCAAAGGAAAATACTCAACAATGGTAAATCAAAACACTACCCTGCTGTAATAAAGGATAGATCAAACCTGGGCCGGTGCGTTGTTGATACTCTGACCCGGCTAAAACTTATCTAGGCCCGCTCTTGCTTGTCAGCTGTGGGCTGATCACTTTGGATTGTTGGCGGCGGTGACGGTGGCGATGAGGAGGTGGTGGGGGGGGGGGGGGGGTGTGATGTGAGTGTGAGTGTGTGTAGTGGCGGTGAATAGGGCGACGCGGGGTGCGGTGGTGGTGGTGCCGGTGTCGGTGTGGGTGTCTGGTCGGGGGGTGGTGCTGGGTAAGTGAGGCGAGGTGGTGGAGAGGTGCGAGGTCGGTGAGGCGAAGCGGTGGTGATTGGGTCAGGCAAGGTCTGGGTTGGGGTGGGTTTGGGTGAGGCGAGGTCTAGTTTGGGCGAGGTGGTCGCGGGGTGCGAGGTGGGTGTTTGGGTGGGGCGAGGTGGTGGAGGGGTTCTATGTCGGGGTGGGTGTGGTGAGGTGGGTTGGAGGGTCGGTGGTGAGTGGTGTGTGGGTGGGTTGGTGAGGTGCGACGCTTGCCCGGCGGTGGGTCTTCGCCGTCGAGATGGCGTCGCCGGAGGTAGAGGTGGGTCGGCGAGGTTGCCGATGGTGGGGTGGCGGGGGTGTGGTGGTGTCAGCCAGAAAGGGGGGGGGGGGGGGGTCAGTGGACGTTGCACTGCACAGCTAGAGAGAGAGAGAGAGCGTGCATAACATATGTGCAATTTTATATATTTGCATTTATTTTTTAAAGTATGTATTCCTGTTGGGTGCTGCTTTAATCGTATCTTTTGAAAAGGGAATGCGTCAATTGTTATTAAGCATCTATTTAGTGTCGTTTTTTGTTTGCAGTTTTTGGTTTTTAAGAAGCTAAAACCAGCTTTTGAAAACAACTCTTTTTAGTTTTTGGTTTTTTGTTTCTGATGTTAGTCAAACTAGGAAGAAATTGAAAATAAGAAACCAGAACCCAGAATAAAACTGTTTTCGAAATATGCTCTTTAGTTTCTAAAATACAGAAACTTCGAATAGGAAATGAGATCAAACTGGCTCTAACATATTTGACTAAGTGATTATAGTTTAATTCTTTTCCTCCCTACTGGGGCACAAAGCTGATGCCGAAATTGTTATGTTGTTGATTGTAGGGGACTGGATGAGCAGCTCGGCCGGTATTGCCTTTACGCCTCATGTGATCTTTGTTGCTCCTGGAGAGGTATACTGGCTGTTTATAAGTTACACTCTATGATGATAATTATGAAATTTCTGTATTTGAGAGCACATTTCACTGTGATTGTTGGAGGGAGTTTACATGAACAATAACATAATAAAACTCCATCAGGAACTTTGTCGCTTTTTTATATCCGTTTTAAGATTTGAGTTCTCTTAAATCTTCATGAAGTGAAATGTAAAGATAGGAGGTTTGTTTCGTTCAGGAAAAATCAGTTCATTCCCAGTTCTTGCCTTGGAGGGAGTCCTTTGAGGCACTGAGTTTTTTTTTTGTTGTAGGAAAAATCAGTTCATTATCTATGTTTACATGACATTCATGTTAATCAAGTTTAGATTGAAATAAGATATAGGACGTCATGTTACGACGAAAAATTTTTTCTATTGTATGAAAATGTCATTCTTTCTCCTTGGGGGAAGTCAACTTCCTCTCAAGGAAGGAAACACATTCCATTAAAGTAAGAATTGCTATTCATTTGTTTTATGAAACTATAGAAATATAATGAAAAAGCTTTACGTCAAAACAAATGAAACCTCGGTTCTTATCAGAGCCTGCAAAATCTCATCTTCCGATATTTTCTTTTTCCTCTTTTTCATCCGTGACTCATGTAATTCTTTGCAGTTAATAGGGTACATAAAGGGCTAGTTAATGACCCAAGCAATTGCTTTGGCCCCTAATTTGTTAAGGATTGCATTTGAAAATTAGTTATATTATTGTTTCGTTTGCTTCCTACTTCTTGCTTTTTAGAGTTGGGGGCACTCAGACACAACCTTTCTTTAAGGTAACACCCTGAAAGGGTAAGGCTGCGTACATCTCATCCCCCTAGACCTTGCTTCGGCGGGAGCCCCTATGACTCTGGGAGGGTTGTTGTAGTTGTAGTTATATTATGAATTTGCCAACATTCATAATTGGAGAACTATTGACCTGTGTTTAATGCATTATTAATGAAGCTTGGCCAAAATGGTAGAATGAACTGCTTTTGAAAAGCACTTCCCTTTCCACTCGAAACAACTTCAAATCATATTTTTTGGAAAAGAAGTTTACCTAAACTTGCTCAAAGTCATCTTAAAATGAACTATCAAATTAATTACACAGAAAAAGGCCGTGTATGATATCTTTCCACTGTAAGCAAAACACTTCATTTAGGTCCGTCTCTTTTGACAAAAAAATAATTTTCCATCACAATTTTATCATCTCTTTGCATAATTTCTTAGCTAAGATCACATATGTTGAGAATGTTCTCCGCCATTGAGGGGAAGTTATCTTCCCCTCAAATGTAAGGGAGAAAGTTTTCCTTGGTGGAGGGAAACCATCTGTTGTCATAATGTCATGCTATTTGCTTCTTTTCAATCTCAACTTGGATGCACGATAAACTCATATAAATTCATAGAATGAAACTATTTGCTTTAGTTGAAGACAAAATTTTAAGGAAAACATTTTTAGTTTCCCTCAGCATGAACCTCGTATAGGCTATAACTTTCTGTTAGGTTGATAACTGTACAACTATGCCTTCATAACGAATTTTCAGCAGCTTTTTCTATGTTCTCTCTATACTATTTACCCTTCGATTCCTGGTTTTATGTCATTATATTTTAGGACATTGCGACAAAAATACTTGCATTTTCACAGCAGAGGCCTCGAGCTTTATGCATTATGTCTGGAAGTGGCGGTGTTTCTGCAGTTACACTCCGCCAGCCTGCATCCTCAGGTGGCACTGTCACTTTGGAGGTAAATCATTTCCTCAATTATCCAGTGTGAGCCAAATTGCTTTTTTGAGAAGCATTTTTTTCACAGATTCTTTCGTAAAAAAATGCTTTCACTAAGGCTATTTTTGTTTGAAGAACTTTTAGTTTTTGTTTCTACTTCTCTAAAGGAGGAGTACTTTTTTTCTGTTTCTATTGAAAGCAGAGAAATGATTTTTGCTTCTATCTGGAGGCACTTTTTTTTTTTATCCGAGCCAAACACCCCCGGTCTTGGAAAAAAAGTGTTATTTTCCCCTGAGAAGGCACTGATTCTAAAAAAGAAATTTGGTCAAACGAGCCCTTAATGCCTTAACGGTGAGTAAAGTCCCATCAAGCTCTAGAGCATACAAAAATAGCATTTTGACTGTCTATCTCGATATAGATATACTCATGAACAAACTTCTAGTTTTATATTGAGATTCTGTCGTTGTATCATGTGTAGCGCAGTCATAAAGAAAGTTGTGTGATGGGCAATTGATAATCCCTTATCCTGTAATTATCATTCTGAAGGTTTATTTAAAGATCGATACGCATCAGTAAATATCTCTCCATGCTACATAAAAAGATCTCATTTTTTGTTCAGAAAATGAAATATTGTTAAGAGAGATAATGAATGTACAAAAAGCTGAGGATAAGGTGTCCCCATATATCAAAAACTCAAAAGAGCTAATAACACAATACCTTTCAATCCCTCTAAAAATCAGTCAAGGCTATACAGGAAGGCCTCAAAGCCCCTTATCCAAAGAGTTCTTAAAAAGACCACCTCATCCCACAAGATATTCATTGTTGCGTACTGTTCTTTGAAAATCCTAACGTTCCTTTTGAGCCAATTACTCCAAATAAGCACGATCTTAGCAGTGGAGGTAATAATATTGAGACGTCTTTTCACCTCTGGAAAACTCAATAGTTATGGGTGACTTTTATAGGGCCAGTTTGAGATACTGTGCTTGTCGGGTTCTTACCTGGTAGCGGAGACTGGTAGTCCACGTGACAGAACTGGTGGCGTTAATGTTTCACTTAGCTGCTCCGATGGCCTTGTTATTGGTGGTGCGGTGGGGGGAAAGCTCGTTGCATCAAGGCCAGTTCAGGTGCCATTTTCATTTCTTGTACTTGCTCAGCATCTTTTTTTTTTCAAATTTAATGATATAGTAAGATACCCATGAATTGGCCTGATTTAGTATGTTTGTGTATTATTTGACTTTGTACATTAAAATTTTGGTCGATAACCCGTTGAATTGTATTAAAAATATATATACATTGAAGTTTTGTTAAAAATCCGTTGAGTTGTATTAAAAATGTATATACATGGTGTTCAAAACAACTTGTTTTTAAAAAAAATAGGGAATAGAGTGGGAGGAATATAATTTTATCTATTTGATGTTTATTTGTTAGTGTTAGCTGCAAAAAATGGTAGTGGGAAACATGACCCATAGTAAATGATAAAGAGTATGATCAACAATTTGGGTGCTAAACTAATGAATTTACCAAACTGTAGAATATGAATATTAGTTAATTTAGTTTAGGTGTGAGTATAATTATTTTACGTTAATTATTTGGCTTTTTAACAGGAAAATACGGGCAAGTGTTAAGGACGTGTATTATAAATAACATAAAAAACTGCATATTTTGCCTCATTATTGATAATTATATATAAACATCTTTTTGAAACGGGAAAAAAGGGAATGTGTTATAAAATGTGTATTATACAGATAACATAAAACAAATGCGTGTTTTACCCAATTATTGGAAATTAGACGTATATGCTCATTTTGAACGAGAAAATACGGATACGCGGTCAATGTGCATATTAAATGCATTCTTTACCAACAGAGGTTCACTATAAATTGCTTAATGCAGGTAGTAGTATGTAGTTTCGTATATGGAAATGCGAAGGGAAAGGAAAAACCCGAGGCTGAGACAAGAGAAGAGAGAGATAGGCCTTCATTGCGGTCCCAAAATGCAGCTCCTTTGACGGTGGTGTGGCCTGGTTCGAAGACGATGGATCCAAGGAACCTCAACACTGACATTGACTTGGCAAGGGGATGATGATGGTAAGCTCGAAATCTTGTTTAATTTGTAAATACATTTGTAGCTGTGGAAGTTTCGAAATTTTCAGATCAATTTCGGTATGGAATTTCGTAAGATTGACGGATATTAGGGTTTCGAGAGAGAATTGGGAGTTAGCATTTTGGGGGGATTTAGGGATGAATGTGTGGGGTTGTGATGGGTAATTTTAAGGAGGTGTTGGTGGTGGTGGTTAGATTCTTGTTGTAACTTTTTGTTTTACATTATTCGTTTCCTTGGATAAAATATTATCGCCTTGGTGCAGAAGTGCTAATTACGATGAGTTTAGTATGAAATCTCATGTTCCACTGATTATGGAGAAGAGATCAATATATAAGATTACTGGATTATTCTACTTGATGCTAATTATTTTACTGACCTCAAAGCGCACTTAGCTGTAAGATTTTGAGCTCGGAGTTTGATTTGCTCAGATTGAGCTCGAATCAGGATTAGGGAGTTTTGCATGGAATCCAGCTCGTTGAAGCCTGAGCTTGTTATGCTCGAATATGGTGGCTTAGTTCGTGATTTGAGCTGCTGTTTAGGGTCTCCTACTTGTCAAGGATCCCTTTGGAAAATTAGTTATCAGTTTTTGCATATTATTATTCATAAATTAGAGAAACAAAGGCCTGTATATAATTGACATGGTGTTGATGCACATAAGCTATATAGAGAAGTAAATCACTATTTCTAAATATGGTATTTTGTTAATGACTTTTGGATCGTCATGAGATGAGTGAGTTTTATATTTTCGTACGCAAAAATAAGTATAAATATCCTCGTATATAAGAAAGCCTACTAGTGGGTACTGTATCGATGAAGATTGTAATCTTCCTATGGTATATAAGCTACTAACACGTTTTTTCCTAAAGCAAACCTTGTGGAATGTACTGAAAACTTTCAAGATTTTCACAAATAATCAGACCAGTCAAAATACAAATCTTGTGATATAAAACAGTTGAATACAGATGCACATCCATTAAGAGCATGGCCCTTTGAGTTTCTATACAAAATTGTGTACTGGATGGACACAATGAATGACCTGAGCTTCAGAGGATGGGCCCATTATCCTCATCCCAGAAAAAGGCATGTTGGTAAGATGAATAGCAAATAGGTTCCTCGTAACGCCGATGTTCCCTTTAAAATATCAATTCAGGCGAATTCCAACAGTTTCTTTATGTCATACTGCAATATTATCACCAAAGATCAACTTGTTAATGTCTAAAACCATTTATGTATCTTTACCTATTAACTGAAGCTTTTGAGATGGTTCCTTGACAGTACTAGAGCCTTGTTGAACAAGAGGTTATGAGTTCAAATCTTAACAGTTGTCATTCTAAATATAAATTTCAGTTGAAGATATAAAATGAGCAAGTTCAATATCCATGCTTTAAGGCCAAATGGACATTCACATGAGGAGAAGTGATAAAACATAAAATCACTAATAGGTTTTTATCCATCAATTAAAATATTTGGTATAATTGATCCTTAAAATGATATTATCCCAACAACAGCCACTCTCAATACTAATTAATTTCAATGTACTAAATAAGTCTAGACATTATCAACGCGCTAAGGCCCATTGGGCATTTACATGTTGAGACATCAGAATATAAAAACATTTTTGGACTTTCACCTACCAAATAGGGTACCAACACGTCGTCGCCGGATTCCATTAGAACTCCGAAATTAAACGTGCTTAGGCGAGAGCAGTATCAGGATGGGTGACCTCCTGGGAAGTCCTCACCCTTAGGTTGGGGGCACTAGGAAACAGCCTCTCTTCAGGTTAACACCCTGAAGAGGGAAGGCTGCGTACATTCGCTCCCCCCAGACCCTGCTTAAGCGGGAGCCCTTGAGGCACTGGGTATGTTCCTGTTCCTTTCCTTTACCTATCCATGTTTTTGGAATAGTTGGTTCCTTGACACAATTAACAGAAAGATGAGCAAAGATAATCCTAATAAAAAAATGGATGTAAAGAAAGAAAGCAAAAACAGTAATTTACCTCCAAGCTAAGAGGACTAGTAGTAGGATAGTATCGACCGACAACCTGGCCATCTCGACCAACGAGGAACTTAGCAAAGTTCCACTGAATGTCATCTCCAAAAATCCCCCATTTCCCCAACTTCATGAACTTGTACAGTGGAGCTGCATTTTCTCCATTTACTTCTATCTATCACAGTTGAAAGAAACACAAGTGAAAAGCATGCATCATGCAAGTCCCTTTTCCCATTTGGCTAAATGGACCAAATTGTATGCTTTTGCATTACAGGGCCTGTCCTGAGATTTTATGGGTCTAAAGCAAGTTTTGATCAATGGGTCCTTTTTTGGTAATAGAGGTGTCTATGTCAACTTAAACATGCTTTGAATAATTCATTTATATTGTAATATCAGCTAATATGTGAGTCTTGTATATTATATGCGTTTATGATATATCATATATCAGTTGCGATTTCTTCAATTATGAATGGTAATATGCGGTAAAATAAATGCACGATATAAATAATTTTAAAAATGGACTCTTAATAAATAGGAGGCCTCAAGTAACTGCTTCAATTACTTTGGGTCTTGACCAACCGTGTTGCACAATATCATGAATCGTGTCTTTACAACAACAATCTAAGCATTTTTCCACTAAGCGAGGTTGATTAGATGAATCATAGTACATTGCTATTCCCTGTCACGAATTATATCTTTGTTGAGCTTTGATGAAACAAGGTTGCATGGAGCCTAACCAAGATATGATTCAAAGTTGAGTGTGATGACATAATTTAACATATATCATGTATTGGTTAAAATAAAAAATAATTTGTCTCCACCTGAACATAAAAGTATGCTTCCCCATTTGATTATATAATCCAACACTTTACTATGATCATTAGGATAAACGTAAATGGTGGATAACTGCAGGATCAAGAAAGCAGCACCACATGCAAGTTGGGGATTAAATGAGATGCACGTGGGCTGGTTTTCACACCTTGGTTACTAAAAGAAGATAGAGAAAGCTGATATTCTAATATTGTATCTTTTTTATCGAAAAAGGAAATATTATTAACATAGAAAGAATGTGCTAAATGTTAATGACAAACTATCCTCAAAATTACAAGTATGTAATTACCTTGTCAAAGATGGGGAATTCCGACTTGAATCGAGTGCAAACGAAATCTGCAATTTCATCATTACTTCCTGGTTCCTCGTCTCCAAATTGATTGCATGGGAATGCCAGTATCTCAAGGCCTGTAAGAGAAACAAGCTATCTCCAGGTTCATATATAGTACCGAATGCTAAAACGAAGCTGAAAATGGCATAAGAAAAAGCAAAGGGCTGGGTGCACAACTTGTTACCCAAAAACAAAACTCAACAATATTCCTATAAAAATTAAAAATAATGAATTATAAAGTTATACTTATAGGTAAAAACTAATCTCAATTGCATAGCTATAATACTAAATTAACTAGGAAACTATTCTAAAATAAAAAAAATTTATCATATCAACTAAAATAAAGATAATTAAAATATCTTATTACTAAAAAAAAAAGATATATTCTATTCTAATCCTATCAAATAATCTTATAAATTACCATATCTTCTATAATCACTAAACTTCTATTTTACTGCATAATTTGGTTGGCAGAAGAAAGGGCACATTTGCGAAGAACTGCTTTCGACAACTAAGGGGGTTCCGGGTAGCTTATTCACACCTCGACCAATAACTACATGAGGAGCCAAGTCAGATTGTCTTTACCAATTCAGCTAACCCCTTGGGATTGACACATTGCAAAGAAAAATGTCAATTGGTGAAAGTATTGCAAATCACACAAGGGCTCTCATCCTGGCAGATTGATTATAAAGAACAAGGACAAAACAGAAATACCTTGATCTTTGTACTTCTCATACAACTGGTTCAGCTCTGTGTAGTTTGAATTGGTCATGCCGCTGCCACTCAAAATCAGAAAGTCATTAGCATCTTGGAGAAACTGTAATATGATGAAATCAAATCATGATTCATGGTCTCAAAGCCACAGAAGCGCATGCTGTGGATGTTACATGACAGGTTGCAGTGATCATATTGGTCTTTTTAGGAGAACATTTGTAAAAATGTGAATGAAAATCCATAAATCATCATCTTTCATACCTTTTTGATAGTTTCTAACATGCAAATTAATTTTCTAAGCATGTTTTATCGTTTTTCATGCCTTTGTAATTGTTCCACACATGCACTCTAAGCATGTTTTAATTAGTAAAATACAATATATACGTATTGCAGAGGCAGGCAATTATGAGAGTATTTACTAATTAGTGATCAATCATGGAATGGAGAGCTCAAAAATATCACTTATCCCTAAAAGCTCAGACAAAAATTCAATCACCAATTTTTTTCTGTCAAAATGAAGATCAAGGAAACTTAATTAAAAAAAGAAGGGATTATTTCAAGCTAGAATGGGGAACCAAAAAAAAAAAACCAAACCAAAATACAAGTTCACAACAGAGAAAACTAGACGAGGAGTATTGAAGGAAAGGTGGTTTTTTAGGATTTTTTAGACAAAGAGCCTCAGGGGAATCACTAATATACTGTTTGTTGTTAAGCAGATGATTCAGAGAGTCTTGTGTTACTAGTTCTTGGTTTGTCGCTACTTTTTTTTTTTTTTTTTTTTTTTTTGGTATTTGAAGAAATTTATTCCTCGCTACTTATACACTTTTTATCTCACAGTAATATTTCTTTTCCGGTTAAAACAGGAAGGACAGCTTAGCTAGTTAGGACCTAAATGTATTCCTTTGCCTCTTTGAACGTTGGAGACTATACGTGCTATACTTCATAGATAATGAACGTTTGAAGACCCATATAACCATTTACACAACTACATGAGATCTGATGATATATCCACAAAGTTCTGACACTAATATTACCATTATGATTAAATGGAAAGATACAAACAAAAAAGCAGAGAAAGAGACGAGTACCATTTGGAAGCGACATTAATGATCAGTAGAACTTTTCCCTTGTAAGCACTAAGACTGACATCATTCCCCTTGGCATCCTGAACATCATAAGCAGATCCAAATCGTTTAACACGAAAAGAACAAAAAGTGGTATTTGGAAGTGTCGCTGACTTAACAGTTAGGTTTTGACATAACAAAGCTTGCAATGTCTTAATGAGAAAACGTATCTTAATCAAGCAAAGGGAGGAGTTTTACACCTAAATACCCATCTCCCAGATTCCTCATATTCATTTTGTATTCACCATGAAGGAATACCATCCTTCGATCATCAGCACTAACCTTGTATTCAAGTTCAGTATTAATGCATTTGAGATGCAGTCCAAAGATATGACAAAGTTTAGGAACACTTCAAACTATTTGAAGCCCCCAAGGCTCCTTGTTAGAGTTTAAAATCATTCATGAACCTTTCATTCATCAGTTTAAGCTTTTGGATAGTTGGTTCCTTAACATAATAGCAGAACGATTAAAAGGTAGCTAATTTGCATATTTTTTTAAAGAGGTAAAAGCTCGACAGCCCTAGGGACGTTGTCTACAACCGGGGGTCCCTAAAGCGCCTGCACGAACTCAAGAGGTCACGAATTCGAATCCCAAAAGCCTCTGCTCTTAATTATAAATATTTTAGCCCAAGGTATATGGTAGGCTTGTACAATATCAAGCTTGGAACACAATAGACTCGCGTGAGCACACATGTTAGAGTATAAAATAATTCAAGCGTTTTCACTTATCAATTTAAGCTTTCAATGTAGTTGGTTCCTCGCCCATCCCCTCAATCATGTGAAAGGTTTCATACAGTTGTTTCAACTAACACAATAGAGTTATTTACACCATTGGTCCCTTATCTTTTTAAATTTGTTCAAATTAGTCTTTCATCCTTTTTTTGGTTTAAATTGGTCCCTCATCTTTATTACTTTGTTCAAATTGGTCCCTCAACTTATTAAGTTTGTTCAAATTAGTTACTTATCTTTTCTTTTATTCAAAATGATCCCTTATATTTTATTTTATGACAAAATTAGTCCCCCATATTATGACCAAAATTATGTAAAAATTAAAAAGATAAGGGACCAACTTTGTCCTAAATAAAACACGAGGGACCATTTTGAACAAAAGAAAAGATAAGGGACTAATTTTGATAAATTTAAGAAGACAAGGGACTAATTTGAATAAAACTAGAAACATGGAGGACCAACCGTGTAAATAACAACACAACATAAGCACGTATATCTGCAGTTGTTTACATTGAACTTAACTAATGGCAGCAATTTGACTAAATTATTTAACATAATGTTTAGTGCTCTAATTTGTATAGCAAACGAATTAGAGAGAAACAGACCTTGACGATGAAATTGTAGATGGAATTTGAGTCGTCATTTGGTTGACTCGCCATTTTCAACTTCCGTATCGATCGGCGCAGATCAATCAGTGATCAATCGATGATTTTGCACACGTAAAATGAATATAAGCAAGCAGCTAACCACACCCCAAAGTAGCGGAAGAAGACGAAAGCTATCACGCCCTAGGTTCGATACGCAGTAAGTAAACGTGTAAAGTTAAAATTTATAAAAAGTATAAATTTTAACTTTTATTTAATTGACAGGAAGTAGATAGAATACAGGAAGTGATAATTATTAAGTAATTTTTAATTCTTTTAAAATAAAGCTAAGTTTTAATTCTTTTGTTTTTAACTACCCTCCTAAAAAAAGTTCTATTTGCAACTAAAGTTTTTTTTACCTATTTTTTAAAAAGTTGGCACCAAAATTAAATTATCAAAACATATAACTTTTATAAGAATTTAATTTATATGACAGCCAAACGATTCCCAAAAATGTACAAGCAATTTGAAAACTGTTGTTTAAGCAAAAATAATTGAAGGTATTCAGTAATTTTTATCCATAATTGATGTTAAAAATAATGTAAGACATAAAATAATTATTTGTACAGAATTATAATAATGTTGATTATAATTTATTATTAATGAAAATTTATTTTAATGACTTAAACTAATATTTTCAAATAAGTTATTGTTTGATTTAAAGTATTACACAATATACTTTTTAAGACTAAAGAAAAATTATGAGGAAGTTATTTATAGATTATAGTTAAAATATTATAAAAATGATAATGCGTAATTATTTTAATATGTCACTCATGAGGTATTTGCAGGTGCTAATTAGCTATTTATTATAATTTTTTTTTTTTTGAACTAAAAAAAGGTCCAAGGTCGAAACTAATTATTACTATCAACCAAAAGAACTTATAAGATCTAAAGTTCGAGGGAGGGAAACATAAATTAGATGTAAACAACACATTAGAAGAGTTGCATGCTTAAGAGTATAAACTATTGTAGACCTTCACCCGTCAGGATTTTTTTTTCCCCCCCCTCCAAGCAAAACACCCATTAACTTAAGCTTTTAAAGAAGTTTGTTCATTGACATGGTATTAGAGCCTTACTGACCAAGAGATCACGAGTTCAAATCCTTACAGTCCACTTTAAATATTAACAAATTTCAAGCACAAGGTATGGACGAGCCTATACGTTATCCACAATTTAAACCCAATTAGCATTTGCGTGAGGAGACATGTTAGAGCACAAAACTATTCTTTGGTCTTTCTTATCAGCTTAAATTTTTAGAAAAGTTAGTTCCTTAATATAGCACTACCACAATATGCTTTTAATAATATTAAAGAGAATACAACTTTTTTCTCAATAAGAACGAACTCCAAGAGAATACAGTATTAATTTCAAATTTAAGTTCTAAAAGTGTATTTTACAGGGAAAAAAAAAAAAAGGCAGCACATTTTTGCCTGAAAAAAGCACAATCAAACAGGCCATAAGACTTCTAACTTGAAAATTCGGTAGTTTAACTATTACACCAACTCCTGTCAGCCTATCGACACCGCCACATGGTACATAAAAGCAGCACCAATGCATCGCAGTCAAGCTTCAGGTGTAGTCTTCTTTTTATTAACTCAAAAGAAAGTAGAAAACAAGTGCAAATAAGAGACCATGAATTACAGAAGGACCCTTAATCTATGTAAGGCGTAGCTGCTTTTCCCTGCTTTGTCATAATGAGAGCTTTCTAGGAGACACCCAGCAGCTTCTTTACGTCCTTCTGCACAAATAGAATGGTAGAAAGCTCAGCACACAACGGAAAACTTATAAATTAACGTAAACACGAGCTGTTTGAGTTAGCGTAGTGGTTGGTATATCCAATCTTCAACCTCGAAGTCTAGGATTGAAAGCTCATCGCCCCCATCTCTCTTATATTTGGTGTCATTGTTAAGAGAGAAACGGAGCCTTAAGCGAACATTTTAAATAAGGTCCTTCATATACAATTAAATTTATCCTAACACAATACTAATACAATAAATTATTTAAAAAATGTATCAAAACACTTACTAATATTAACAATTGAGACTTTAAAAACCACAATCTCTAAAATTTGAAGCCCCTAAACTCTGGGAGCCCCAAGCATCCTCAGGCCCCGAGAGAAGTTATATACTTGTTACCAACGTAAAAGTAAATAAATAAATGGGTGCATAAACCTCACAATTTTACCCCAGAAATTCTTAGTTCTTGGACACGGTTTCCAAGAAAATCGCACTCAAAACCCCAGACCCTGCCGTGGCAGGAGCCTGGATGAGGCACTAGGTGGTTATTGTACTGTTCTCTAGTTTCCTATCCTTTATTCTAAAAACTAAAACAACATTCCCTCATTTTCCAGTTTTTTTTTCTTTTTTTGTGTTTTCTAAAATCTAAGTGTGTTCTAATCTTTCATTTTCATCGGAACCACTGAGAAGAAATAGAGATAGAAAATAACGAACATTTTTGCGTAGTCTACCCACAGTGGACATATTACCTCTATGCTGGAAGGAGAAGTGGTGGGCGCATAGCGTTCGACCACATTGCCATCTTTGTCGACCAGGAATTTGGTGAAATTCCACTTGATGTCGTCCCCCAACAGCCCACCTTTACTGTTCTTCAGGAACTTGTAGAATGGAGCAGCATCGCCACCGTTCACCTCAACCTATGTATAAAGACAAATAATGCTCAGGGACTACAAGATGATCTAATCGTGTTAAATTCATATTTTTATTCAAACGTTACGAAATATAGCAGATTTGCTAGGTCACCTGACTTGCTCAAAATACGGTAAATCATGTGAGGTTGAAGTCAAATCAAGATTGCCTTTCCATATTTGTATTAAAACGTGAAAAATCATAGCAAACATGTTAATCAGCCTGACTTGCCTCCAATATGGTAAAAGACGAGGGCTTGAAGTCAAATCAAGATCCTCATTTATAATTGTATTAAAATGTCATAAAACATCGCAAATGTGTTGATCGGCTTGGCCTACTCCATATACTGTAAATCATGTGTGGTAGTCTAGTAGTAGAAGTCAAATCAAGAACGTTGTTATGTGTTGGGAACATGTGTCGTGTTGTGTCAGGCCTTATCAGCCCTAATGATGTATATAAGCATTCAATAACATATTTGACTATGCTGGAGCAAAGAGTGCATATTGAACGTGAGGCCAGAAAAAAAGATAAATCACATGAGCAATCAAGTTATCAAGTCGAAAGCATAAAAATAAAGAATACGAAAAATAGATTCATCGTTGAAACAAATTAGGCATCGTGGGGATCGGTCACGATACCATAGAAGCAAGTTTCATGGATGTTACACAACAAAGGACAACCACCACATTGGATATTTAATGGAATACAATTGCTTTTAAGCCTTACTTTTGCAAATAATACGCATAGTTTTAACATAAAAATGTATTTATAAATATATTCTAAGAAACAATGTACATATGCATGCATCATACACATCCTTAAAGAAGTCTTATAATATAATTTAACGGCAAAACATGTGGCGACTAGTGACTAGTCGCAGAAAAACAACAGAAATCTTGCCTTTTCAAAAATAGGAAACTCGGCCTTGAAGCGAGTGCAAGCAAACTCCATTATCTGGTCATTATTGCCCGGCTCCTGACCCCCAAATTGGTTGCACGGAAATGCCAAAATCTCAAGCCCTGCACATATACAATGTAAGAACCCAATAAAAGAGATAGCATCCAGATCAGAGGAGGAAAGCAGACGTCGGAACCCTACCCTGGTTTTTGTACATATCATACAACTGAGTCAACTCTGTATAGTTCGAGTTGGTCAAGCCACTGCAGCCAAATGCAAGAATATCAAATGAATTGAATGAAATATTAACAGAGTGAAATTTTGAGTCATTGCAATGCGGGTTGTTACAGAAGCCTTGATGGAGTCCAACGGAGAGTGCAAAAAAAGTTCACTTCCACTACAATATCCTGTAAATTGTGTCAACTGTGTATTGAAATATTGATTGTTTAAATTATAGACAACAAAACTATGCAAGAAACGTTTATGGTAAAGTCAACTAGAAACAATCATGACATGAACACACAACAGACAGATGTGGCCAGTCAGAAGTTGTTGAGGGGACTCGCATTGTTGGGAGAAGGGTGTAAATGAGCAAGCTGAGTTGAGCTGAGCCCATTAGCTTAACGAGCCGAGTGGAGCTGAGCCCGTTAGCTTAACAAGCCAAGCACAAGCTTGTACATTCGTGAGTATAAATGAGTATCTTAATACACTTTATTAGCCTATATATTGCCAATCAAGCCAAATTTGATCCTAAATGAGCCGCGTGTGAGCTTAAATGAGCCCAAACGAATCTAGATCAAGCATATTTGAGTCCAAATGTGCCGAGCTGAGTTTGAGCTCAGCCAAGGGGAACTCGAGCTATGACAAGCTGAGCCTCGAGCTGGATGATCTCAAGCTTGGCTCACTCATATACATACCTAGTTAGGAGCCATATATATAGAGAAAAAGAACACACAACAAACTCTGAATTGATTCTACATGCCGAGTCAATACCATTGTGATGCGACATTGACAATCAATAGCACCTTGCCCTTGAAAGTGCTAAGGTCCACATCGTTCCCACGAGCATCCTACAAGGTTTACCATACATTATCGAAAATCCGAAAAGAATGCTACGGGGATCGTCTCTAAAGAGCAGAAACAAATATAAATACATTTATAAGCATTTTTTAGTAAATAAAAGTTAATTTCTCATTTGGATACCATGAGGTTCGAGAATTTATCAATTGGATACCCTAATCTTTCAATTATATACTGAGGTACCATAAAACAATTCACTCAAGCACCCTGAAGTAACATTTTAGCGATCAAATATCCTTTGCTAAAATTCGGCACATTTTTGTTGGAAAATATTAACGTGGAACATAATTCCAACATGTAGAGGTACCTTTTGTCAAACTTTGATGCTTTTCTGCCGAAAATTATTGAGATGACACATGACTTTAACAATAAATAGGTTATCTTCCGAAAAAATGGATGAACTTTTATTGTAATCCGCTGAATTTTGGTTGAAAACAATGATGTAGCTCTTATGTGTTATTGTAATTATGTATCATATCCAGTGGCGGATCCAAGTTGAGGATAGCAGGGTGCATGGACACCGCAATTTTACCACCATACCTTTAAAAACATTTACGTGTCGGAATAGAAAACGTAACATTGTTAATAAAATACTAAAGGTGAACCTGCAGCATACTTTCAGAGTTGGTCTGATGGTTTCCATCCCTCACGTCCAAATTACCGGCGCAGGTTCAAATCTCAAAATTCGCTTGCCCCTTCCACTTTTTGCTATTCTTTTCTTGCTAGTTTACTCCTCTTTCTTCCACTTTTCTAATACAGAAAGACCACTCCCAAATTTTTATTTAGTCAACTTTCTTAAACACATATACATACACACTCATATATAGCGGATTAACTATAAGGACTTATAAGAAAATTATATATTTATTTATATAATTTATTTTTTATTATAAATATGGACCCCGCATCTTTAAAATCCTGATCCGCCACTGATCATAACAACATTTATTGGCTACATTTTGACAAAAGCTCTTGGATACCTAGACGATAAATCTTCAAACTTCATGATATCCTATATATATATTAAAATGTTATGATACCTAAATGATAAATGCTCATGCCTCGAGCACCTCACTGATAAATTCCCTAAACAAAATACAATATTCATTTTCTTTAATCAACCAATTTCATTTTTGAATACCATAATTTACATGAACAATCACAAGACGGCTAGCTCATCCGATTCTATTCAATGTATGTTGTCAAGGGAGGGAAAATGAAGGAAATGGGATTTAATATAAAATAAATAAAGGATCACAAATATCCCATAAAATGGCATAAGCAAATTATAGGCTACCTCCAAATTCAATTGAGAAACTCAAACCCTAAAATGAATTGTACCAAAAGTTGAGATCGTTTTATTAAATTTCACGGAGTCTTTAGCCTAATCCAAAGAGTTGAAATGTATGCGATCTGCATGTAAGCCTAAATGGGATTCCATCTAAAACCAATTAGCCTCATGTGGAGTAACCATCACAACTCTTATGTAAGATTCTGATACATGCTCAAATAGGTATATAGATTATAATAATAAGGTAGTCGGATAGCTAGTACAATATATGATTGCATTACAAATCAATCAATGAAATGAAATATCATCTTTTATCTCTTTTTCTCTATTTCTTCAATTTTTGCATTTTACTGCTTTATTTTAGTTTTCAGCCTATTTTAATTTTGAATCTCGTCTGGGTTAACATGTGGAATTCTTAACAAAATCAAACTCACAAAATTAAATATACGAAATTATTCAAATTCCAGATAACGAACCTTCACAACAAAATCGAAGACCGATTTCGGCTCATCCTTAGTTGAACCAGCCATTGTCTGCTCTAATCTCAACCACTGAAACAAACACCTCAAATCTCGATACCTAGAACCAGAATCTACTGTTCTAATCGGATAATTCAAACTAGTTTGAACCGAAATTGAAGATGATTGTTTAGAGGAAACAGAAGAAGCAGAAATTGCAGTGCAGGATCTGAAAATTCGCCGGATTAGGAGAGAAGAAATCGAAGAACGAAGCATTTGATCGAATCGAAGAGCGAAAGGGGGAGATGATGATTATAAATTCATTGAAATCAGAAATAAATGCATGAAATTGTGAATGATTGTAGTTCTAGGGTTTGTAACTCAGATGCCGTAAAATTTTGATATATATAATAAGGTAATTGAAGTTAGGATATTTTATTACTTATATACCGTATATCGGAATTTTGTAAATTTAATAAGAATCCAACCAATTTCATACATAAATTGTTGATATTGTATTTGATTACTATAGTATACGTGAGTTATTCCAATATTTATAGCAAAAATTTAGCAAGTTATGATAATAAATTACCAAATATTGATATAAACTATCTAAATATTACTGAAATTATGTGTTATGTTACCATTTTCTGGCCAAAAAAATCAAATTTCAATGAAGGGGCCAATATATTATCGGGATTTATGTTCCATTTTAGCATTTTCCAAGGATAATATCGACTTCTGATAAAAGAGTACCTGGTTGATAAAATGATAAAATTTCAGGATACCTAAATAATAAAATGTTTAAACATCAAGATACTTCATTGTAGATTTTAAAATATCAAGGTATCTAGGTAATAAATGTTAAAAAAATGATACAAGCTAAATCTAAATTTGTTGAAAGTTGTATCCCACTTTGTGAATACCCCCCATCCCACATTGACAATTTAAGGAGGCAGGGTTGGGTTTATAAGGGCGTATGTTTTTAAACCCATTTGAATAAAGTCTTGGGTGAAGGAATGGTAGGAAACACATGCGCGCGCGCGCCGGCTGCCCTCTACGCCGTGCCCGAGCTTGGGTGATCTTTTTCTTAACGGGTATATTTATTTTGTAAAAGTAATGATAATTACTGCCATCATGCGTTTTTGTGGCTGTTGCAAATACTATTAGCTGCACAATTAATCAAAATATGGCTGTTAACTGCCATTTACTGCACAAATTAAAATCCTGGCCGGTTTTTGACTGTTGGAGAACAATAATTATGCATTTTGCTCTAGTATAAATATGGGACAAAACAAGCTTACAAACCACCAATTCAAAATATCATTTACCTGTTCTCTGGTCTCGGTTTTACCTGCGTCAGTCCTCTCCTCTTGATCATTCCGGGCAAAGTTCTCGTTCTCTTCTATCCGACAATTAACGAGTGCACGTTAAGAGTCGGACCGTGTTAATCCTGGAGGACGGCCGCCGATACTACTGTATACACCGGAGTAGCGGCAAAATCGTCTTTTAGGACAGTGGTATTTCCCACGGCACGGTATCTTCGGTATTTTCTAATCCACTTTTCCTCTTCCGGTATTATTTGATTGTCGTGTTCAATATTTGGCTGAATTTATTTTGACACAAAATTACTGCAATATTTTACTGCATTACACCAAGATTAACGCTAAATTTTTTATTGATTTTCAGTGTTTTAATTTACTATATTCTTTCGGTTTTATCAACTGCAATTTTTCGGTTCATTCACTGTAATTTTCGCAGCAATATTTGATTATTTATATTGTAATTTTTGGTTAATTTACGATAATTTACAGTAGTATTTTACACAGTATTATCATTGTACAAGCTATATTTTCAACAATAAATAGTAAAACCATAAGTAATAATTTTTAAATTATTTATCATTTATCACCTAAATATTATGATATTTTAATATATAAAATAAGATATTATAAATTCAAATATACCTGTCTCCGTATAATAGAGAAGTTCCCACCTCTCAAATATCTTGAAACTCAATTCTATGCATTATTAGATAGGCAAGCCTAAATTACTAATAAGAAAAGAAAAACCTAAAATTATAAATTAACATTAAATTGAATTTGACTAATTAAATTCCCCGATAATAATACATTTACAATCAAGTTAAGCTCTTCAGAAATAGAAGTTGAAGCGGCAAAGGGACATAAAAAAGACATAAGGTTACACTCGCACCAAATCATAATAAGGCATTAGTGAATTTAATGAAAAATTAATTAATTGAAAATCACCACTATTACTACATATACAGGCTTAACAAAGCGTATTCCATCTGCCTTTGTAAGACATAGCAAAAACCCAACAATTGAATTATCAAATCTACTATTACTCCCAACCAAAATAATATACAAAAATCCTACAGATGGTACACTCGTACAAAAACTAGGATGAATTTGTCGAAACATAGAACTAATTATAAAGTTAGGATCATATTTTGCACAACAGGTAGCATTTTAATTCAAATTTGCTAGAAATGTTTTGCACAATATTTAGGATCAAATTTGCTAAAACAAAAGTCATAAAAAGAAAAATAAGGCTAAAAATTTAACACAGTAAAAGCTAATTTAAATAGATAAAACCTAATGGAATAAAAGGTCAAATAAAACAAAATAAATCCTCTAAATTTGGGGGGAAAAATCCGCATATACTTGTAAATAATTTGAATAATGAAAGGTCCAAAAAAAAAAAAAAAGGAAATGAACACTCCAAATAAGAATAAAAATCACCGAATGCCCTTTAATAATTTGTAAATAAATAAATTATTCACCGTATTTTTTAAAGTAAAATTAATAAAAAATTAAAATTGATATAAATTAAAACCATAATAATAAATATCTTGACTGTAGATAGAAAATATTTACTTAACTATCAATTACATTCTACTATAGATTTGGAGTGAAATCAACAAATAAAGTTGAAAGTTATAAAAAATATATTATAATTGAAGATCAAAGACTAAAAAAGTTAATAGAAATACCTAAAAATAAAGATATTGGTATATCGAAAAAAATTAGCACTAAAATATGGAAAGATAAATCACAAGTAGTCATTAATAATTTGCAAACAAAAAAGATTTCCCTTAAGCAGTGAAAGTAACATAAAAAAAACAAGAAAAGACAAAAAAAATAAAATAATGAATGTCTTGACTATAAACAGTTAAAAAAAAAAAGTTTTGAAATGAGTTAAAAAATATCAAACATACCTAATTCATAAGCCCTTTAGAGATATGATCTAGCGACGAAGAACACCAGTGACCAACCATGCTACTTGAGTTCGATCCTCGTTAGGAACTTGTGGCTCCCATTATGTAAAATTTAAGGGTGTCTCCCCCTTCCTGACCTTAATGATATAAAGACAAAAAAAAAAAAACAAAACCCTAATTCATAAATTTTCGATCGTATAATAGGGTTTTTTTTCATAAGTATGTTATAGGGTTATTTATACCAATAGTCCTTAGACTCTGTCTATAATGTCAATTAAATCCTTATACTTTTAATTATTTCAATTTAGCCACTCTACAATTGATATTATGTTAATTTAGTTCCTAAAATAAAATTTATGTTAAGTTTCTAATAAAATTTTTTATAGTTTGGTTAGAAGTTGAGTTAAATTGAGTCAAGAGATGAATTTTTAGTAAATTACTCGTATTTAATGTAATTATGCTATAAAAAGTTATATCAATAATTTAACTTGAATTTAAATGAAGGATTAAATTAATAATTTAAATTATAAAGAGACTAAATTTATACAAGAATTAAATTAACTTAATGAAAAAAAGTTTAGGACCTTTAGCGTAAATTACGCTATATTATGCGATTCATTGAACTGCAAGGCCTGCTTTCCAATTCTATCCACAGCGAGCAAGCAAGTGAGAGAGAGAGAGAGAGAGAGATGACGCTGAAAGTGTATGCCGATCGAATGTCACAGCCATCGCGTGCTGTAATCCTATTCTGCAAGTAATTAATTCCTTTCTTCTTCATCTTCTTGCAATTTTTCATTCTTTGTTTCGATTGAAACTCTATCTAATTCATCCTTTTCCTTATATTCGGCTATTGAGTTTGAAATTCATGTAATTAGGGTTAATCGAATCGAGTTTGAGGAGGTTCGGATTGACATTTCCAAGCGCCAGCATTTATCTCCTGCTTTCAAAGGTCAGATTATAGCTAGAATAGTATATTTCGATTCTATCGGACGTATGTGTAGTTGTATTTGTGCTTCAATGGAGATTCCAATTGTTCTATGGATACTTGATATATTTTTGCTTAGTTGTTGTCACGAACCTAAGTTCGTGACTTGGATAATTTTTGGGAGAAAGAACGAGAGAGAGAAAGAAAAGTAGAGAAATTAGAAGAGAGTTAAGGGAAGAGAAGAAGTTAGAAGTTAGAGATTAGAGGGGAGAAGAAGTTAGAGAAAGAGAAGAGAAATTTAGGAATTAGAGAGGGAGAGGGAATAATTTGAGATTTTTCATTTTAATTCATCCATGGCAAAATACAAGCATTACAAGGGTATTTATAGACTTTTGGGGCCAAGACTAGCGGCCACCCCTATCCCTTAGACCCTATTACTAGCCCCATTTTAATTAATACAATTACATCATTACAATTTTAAATTAAACCCTTAGCCTCCTAAATCTACCCCAACTGGCTCCCTCCATTCCCAAATTCAAAATTTAAACTAATTTAAACTTAACTAATTTTACAATTTTATATTACATATTCGATACAAAATAAAAAAAGCAAAAATGGGTTGTTCGGTATAAGGTCACGGTCAAGGATCATGACAGTTGTTGACCATTTTGACTGTTGTTTCCAAATTCATTTGATCTAATTGGATATCCCAAGCAATGGAAGCAGCTGCTAGGCCCCAATTTGTTAAGGATCCTTTGTAAAAATTAATTATAATATCGGTTTGTTTGTACTGTCTGTCACCATTCATAGTTATAGAAATAATGACGTGTATTATATATAATATAAATTGCATATTTATGTATGTAATATAAACGACTTGGGTAAATAATATGAAATTGATTATGTTAAGTGTGGAGACCGAGGGTCTCCTTAATAGCCCCATTTGACAGTGGATTTATTGGGGCCTTTTAAATGACCGTTTTTACTTGAGTAAATGGCAATCATTGATGGTGATGCTGGGGCTTTCAGTATGTTACATAGGAAGAGGTTTATAAATAAGCCTTTCTCGTGCTTGGTGTAGTAGAGTGGGCGGGAAAAAGGGTGTAATCCTCTGTTTATATAGTGATTTTTGTTGCTCCCCTACAGTGGACGTAGGTTTCGACTGAAACACGTAAAATCTGGTGTTCTTGTTTTTCCTCCAATCTCCTTTTGCTTGTGTTTGCCATTTTTTCAATTTAAGGTTATGTGTTTGTGGGTGGTCCTAACAGATCATTCAAGGTGAACTTAACGAAGCCTAAATATATTGGTTACCAAAAAAACGGCTCACAAGTAAAAGTAGCTTTAGGCATCTAAAATCTTAGGACTACTGCTATTGGAAATTGCTATATTAGTACAGATTTCAAAAACACAATATGCAAAATTGCGGGGTGAGATCTAATCTATCATAATACTATGCCTTGGTTGATCTTGCAGAAATTTAAGCTGTTTTTTAGTTTATAATAATAAAGGGTCCTACTCCGAACTTGTAACCAGAGCAAGGGAGTTATGAGACATACCTGGTCATTGATATTTTTCCATCTTTGTGGGATAAGTGAAGTAGAAAGAATTCTGAATGCTGAGGTTAATATCTTGTTGAGATTCAAACAAGCCCAAATGAAGGAAAACGAATTATCGTTGAGTTTTACCTTCATTTGGTGACCTTTCTACCATGCTTGAAACTGGAAGTTCTTTGTTTGAGAAATACAGTACCCTTTTGAGTATCTAATGCTAAAAATAGGGGGAAAAAAATTGCTACTATTAAATAATTATCTTCCTATAATTTGATGATCTCTTACCACAGTATTAAGCGTATTTTTTGAGTAAATATAGACATCACTTTTTATTTATGTACAAGTATTTATTTGCTGCTATGAGGATATACCCTGA
This sequence comes from Simmondsia chinensis, assembly GCA_018398585.1. Lineage (NCBI taxonomy): Eukaryota > Viridiplantae > Streptophyta > Magnoliopsida > Caryophyllales > Simmondsiaceae > Simmondsia > Simmondsia chinensis. The sequence goes on along the minus strand of JAGTTD010000001.1, from coordinate 47,644,865 downwards.
AGCTTTTTGGTCCCTGATATGGTGCTAGTTTACCACACGTGATTGTTGAATGGTGTTGGCATTTCCCTCTTTCCGACTATGGATGACTTGGTGTACTCCACTATTATTATTACAGTAGATGTTTTACCGTACCTGGGGTCCCATGGTCTTTTCCTATAACTAGTTTCTCCATTATTTCTTGTTCTTGGCTTAATTTTATTTTTTCTATTTTACCACACATAGTCGGAAAGGTTACTAACTTCTGCCATATTAATATCCTATAATCACGTCAATTTTCTCAATAGAACCCGAACATGTATCCTTATTGGCTTCAATTTTATGAAGCCAAACCATATACATTATTTACCGTAATCCTAACTAACCTTGAGTTGTTTTATGACGATGATTTTTAGAAATAAATCCCCTGAAGAAAGTTCCAGCAATAGTTGATGGAAGGTTTAAGCTGTTTGAGAGGTACTTCCAAGATCTTCCCTTCCCAAATTCAAGATTCTTCTTTTGCGGAAAGGACATTGTTTTTCGCATCTAATGCACCGATCTTGTGAAATTGCGGTTTCATCATTTACTACTGCATTGCGTCAATTTTAATTTAAAACGAAACCTCTCTGTTTGGAAGTGGATTTAGGTCATTATCATTGACAAGGCTGCTAATATTGATAGATTATGCATGCTGAGATTTCACTGAAACAAATTTATGGAAATCATATATGGTTAAATGGTCATAGGCCTGCTCTCTCATAGCTTTTGACCTTTAACTCTGCGTAGTTGTTTCAAATGGGAATAGTTAAATGTATATGTGTATATTCTTTTTATAGTTGAGATTTTCGGGTTTTGTAGCTTTCCTAACCCATGAATGTGGAACCTTTTGCAGTCATGCAATTCTTATTTACCTTGCTTGCTCATTTCCTGGAGTTGCGGATCATTGGTGAGTCAGGTGTAAAGATCTATATAATAAAGTTGAGTATATCATAATCTCATGATATATTCATATAGGTTTTTTTATCGGTTAACGTGCATAACACGTTGGTCCATGAAACTCTGTCATCTCTAGGTATCCAGCTGATCTTTCCAAACGAGCCAAGGTCCATTCAGTGCTAGATTGGCACCACCTGAGTTTACGCCGCAGTGCAAGTAATTCATATTTCTTTACCTAATCCGTTTTCCTATTTCTTCAATGATTGTTAACATGTCTTATTGTATCCGATTCTCAATCGTAAACTTATATATACAAGCCCTCAAATTCTTCAGTTAAAGTTTCTTAATTATTGTATAGTGGACTGAATCTGTTAGAAACACTCTGATGCTTGCTGATATATGAATCGTGTAAAATAATTATTTCTATTTGTTCATCTTGGTATTAAATTAGAGATTATGATCAATGCTCATCAAATCACATTCTATGTTCTTCAAAAAGTGTTTTCCTTAACAGCTAGCGATGCTCATAGTTGATTCTTGACTTGTTAGTGACGTACGTTGTAAATACAACGCTAGCACCTGTACTTGGCCTGCCCTTGAATCCCGAGGCTGCGGCTCAGGGAGAGAAGGATCTGGATTCGGCCTTGTCCACGATTGAATCTGTCTGGCTCAAAGGGAATGGAAAGTTCTTGCTGGGCAGCACTCAACCGTCTATAGCTGATCTTAGCCTCGTTTGTGAGATTATGCAGCTAGAGGTAAATAAAATTTCGGTCTTTTATCCTTGTTTCCTTGGGATTGGTATCAAATAAAGATGGTTGAATAGCGAATTTTGAGCTACCCATTAAAGCAGTTGGCCATTATGTAATGGTATTTCTATAGTATCCTTCATAATATATATGTATTGTATTTAATTAATTAAAAAGGTACTAACACATGTTAAAAATGATTATATAGCCGTTCATTCGATTTGTTTGCTACCATAAAACATAAAGTAACTCTCCCTAAGAAATCCAAATCAAGCTTGTCTAGCTTAAGGGTTGACCTGTTAATATTTTGCTCGACTTGAACTTAGTTCAATACTTATGGAGCCTAGAGATCCAGCTCCAACTTGGATTAGATAGCTCCAATTCAAGCTCAACTAGTCTAGGATCAAGCTCAGCTCCTAGATGCTCGCAATTTATAATTTTGTTTGAGTTCGGCTCATTTAGCCTTGTGAGATGTCAAGTATGGTAAGGCCTAGGCTCGACTTACTTAACTAAACGAGCTTAATCGAGCTCAAGTGAAGCCTTACAACCTAAATGACGCGGGTTTGTTCGGTAGCCTACAACGAATGCAAAGCTATTTATCATATCCTTACGATAAATCCTTGAATCCTTATTTGTTGTGCTATGTCCCCGAATTTAAGTCTCGATTTTGAGCGGAGGTTTGTGGTGGGTGGATGGACTGGGCCCTTCAAGGCGCAGGACCATACTTTAATCCTGCATTTCAGATCCAAAGAAAACTTTCTATCTCCATCCGTGATTTTTCCCCTCGTTTGAGGGTTTTTCACTTAAATCTATTTGTCATTGTTTACTTTTTCTCTTTTCTTCTCATCTTCGTTTGCATCTGAATTTGGCTTAAATTGAACCCAATCATTAGGTATTCTGCCTAGCCCTATCAAAACTCTGATTTTAAGTAAGCACTTAGCTCGGAATAATACCATAATGGGTGATCTCTCCAAAAGTCCTCGTATTTACTTATACGATATACATCGCAGGGAGCAGCAAATTAAATTAAGATCTCTTTTATTTTGGGTGGTTAGGTATTGGATGAAGAGGATCATAGCCGGATAGTGGGACCGTACAAGAAGGTTCAGCAGTGGATTGAAGCCACAAAGGAAGCAACAAAGCCACATTTTGAGGATGTTCATGCTGTTCTTTTTAAGGCCAAGGCTAAGCTCAATACGCAGCGACAAAACGGTATGGCTAAATCATCGTTACGTTCAAAGATATAAGGTTCTAGAGGTCGGTGTAATGGTAATTAACTCCGTTAAATTCGGAAGTGACTTGGTTTTGAACCTTATCACTCGCACTGTACTATAAAATGTCTTAGGTTGCTTTTGTCATTAAAAAAGGGCTTGAAAGACTTTCCCTTTCTTGTATAAAAAAAGGGTAAATTACACTTTAGCACCCTAAAATTTGGTTTATTAATTTTTTAGTCCACAAACTTTATGAACTTATTTTTTAGTCCAAAAGTTACATGTGTGTAATAAAATAGTCCAAACAGAGTGAAAGAGTGTAAAACATACTGTTATTTATTGGCAACTGCACAATTGCCATACTATTCTCCTCATCCTGTACATGACGGCTAATGAAGAGTAGTTTGATGAGAGACCTATTTTACATCATTACGCATAGCTGTTTGGGCTATTTTACTAATTACATTTAACTTTTGGACTACAAAATTAATTCACAAAGTTTGTGGATTAAAAAATTATTATACCAAACCTACGGTAATAATACATAATTTACTCTTAAAAATGTGAGAAAGTCGTGCAATAATTATTTCTTTCTTTAAGAAAAGGAGAAAATCCTACATGTACAATTTAGTGAAGCCCCTTAATAAATATTTTAGTGGTTGTATTGTATTATACGAGTGACCCTCGGAAACAGTCTCTCTTTAGAATAGTACCCTGAAGGGGAAAAGCTGCGTATGTCCTTCTCCCCTAGACCCTGCATATGTGGGAGTCCTCAAGGCACTAGATCGGTTGTTGTTGTTGTTGAGCGACACCCTACTTTTTCAATAATTTGACACATTTGTAAACTACGATTTAATTCTATGATGATTGTGACATAATTTGCAGTAATATATATGTGTATATATTATTTTAGTGTAATTTACACTAAAGGTCCCTATACTTCACTTATTGGTGTCAATGTAGTCCATTTATAATCTATATTGTGTCAATTTAGTCCTTCAGTCAAATTCAAATCAAGTTATTGATGTAGTTTTTAGATGGTACAATTACATTAAATGTAAGAAACTCACTATAAATCTACTCATTAGCTAAATTTAATCCAATCCATGGTTGAATCATTAAAAGTTTCATTCGATAACTTAACATAAATTTTATTTTAAGGACCAACTTGACATAACATCAGTTGTATAGCGACTAAATTGACTCAATAAGCAAAGTATCGAAACCTTTGGCGTAAACAACACATTATTTTATTATAAATATGAAGCTTTTACACCTAGAGATTCTCACTTTTCTGGGAATTTACTCTTGCAGTAAGAGTTTATTTTTTTCAATTCTCCTTGTGTTTGAAAATAATGTCATTTGATGATTTAGAATCTCCTTTATCAGTATCAAATGATTTTAGTATTAAAGCACATAAATTAACCACATATTTTAAAAAATGTTATATTCATTTTAAACTCAAACGATAGTGATTAGAAAATATTCAAACTAAACATTAAAATAACTAAAATTTTAAACTTCAAGTCTCTTAATATCTTTCAAATTTATAAATATACCTGGAAGCGTTGACCCTCAAAAGGTAACAACAACAACAATAACAACAGGCCCAGTACCTCAAGGTCTCCTACGTAAGTAGGGTCTAGAAGGGGTAGGGTGAACTTAGCCTTACTCCTTCAGGGTGATACCCCAACGAAAAGCTGTTTCCGAGGATGCCCGACCTGATAGAGAATAAACTTAGTGGAGGTATAATATTTGGAAAAGGGACTGAGAATGCTATACTTGTATATCAGACGTTTAAAGAAGGCAACATGTTTCGTACAGAGATCAAGGAGCATATTAACTTGATCTACAATTATTAAGTCATTTGCCAAATTAGGACCCAAAAAAAACTTATTCAAAAACAGAACATATTAACACATTATTTACAAAAACACTCACATTATTGTACCTGAATCCATCACGATCGATCTACCGTTATTCCTCTGATCTCAAGCGTATCGAGTTTCTTCACTCTCCTGTAATTCTTCAACAACAAAGACCAGCAAACGACGCTTACAGAAGAGGCAGCCATGGCAGCACCAGCAATCCATGGAGGTAACCGAAACCCGGTTGAAGGGAAAAGGGCCCCAGCAGCAATAGGAATACCAAGCACATTGTATCCCAGAGCCCATACATAGTTGAGGCGTATTCGAGTGAACGTTTTTCTAGAAAGATCTATGGCCGTTATCACGTCTTCTAAGTTACTTTTCATTAGAACGATATCCGCTGCTTCAATGGCTATGTCAGTGCCTGCACCGATAGCCATCCCTACGTCTGCGGCTACTAGAGCCGGGGAGTCGTTTATGCCGTCTCCTACCATCGCTACCGTATAGCCTTGAGCCTGCATTTGGAAAACATTTTTCACATATGTGGTTGTTACTATGAAGTTACACAAAGAAATAACAGAATTAAGATAGAAAAGGTTTTCCATTAAAACAAACAGAGTCTTGAAATTTCTCGTATAAAGGAGTTCAGATAGAAGCACCATGTTTCACGGAACATATGAAAATGCATAAAAAGTAGAGCCTTTAGAAAAGTAAATAGGATCATAGCATCATTGGAATTGGAAGATCAAAGTGCATAACCTGAAACATGTCTCTATGCAAGATGGAATTACTAGCCAATTAAAATTTAACGACTGCGATGATCATGACTCCCATATATGAAAAGCATGGTCCTTCGATCTACTGTTGTCATCCTACATGAGGTGTCAATGTGTCAAGCTGAGTCCGATCTCGTAAGGATTGAGACTCTACTCGCTAAGATTTTGCTCACTGTGGAGCTCGCACAACTTGGAGACGTTGAGCTAGAGCTCAAATCCATAAGTAGGCTTGTTTTTGATTGGCTCCTTAGGTTCGAACCCTAAATAACGAGTGGCTCATTTGGTCTCATTTAAGCTCTTATGCTCCAAGTACTAAGCTAAATGAGTTGGCTATTGCTTAAACATGAAACGAGCCAATCTTTTTGAGCAAAATAATGAGCTTGATAGCAAGGGTTCACGAGCTCGCATGGCTCATTTACACCTCTAAATAGACCGAGGGAAATATGCTATAAACATGTTTCTTAAGCAGCAAGTCGCAAAGGAGGTGATAATCTATTGGCCCTTACGAAGCATACTCTTTCCTTCAGAAAAGATGAAAAGTAAATAATTTTGAGGGTTGACATAAATAAGAAAAAAGAACAGAACCCAAAAAAGAAAGGGGAGTCAATTGGAATCCCATTTTTCCTTATCATACCTGTAGTTCCTTCACTTTCTCTGCCTTTTGTTCGGGTTTGGCTTCAGCAATAACGGTTTCAATACCAACTTGCTTCGCGATAGAGTTCGCGGTTCCCTTGTTGTCACCAGTTACCATGATGCTCCTAACATTCATCGATTTCAGAATCGATATGACATCATGAGCACTGGGTTTCAATGGATCAGATACTGCTATAACTCCTACCAGTTTCCCATTGATCGATACAAAGATCCCGGTTTGAGCCTCTTTTTCAGTTTTTGCCATTATCTCTTCTGCTTCATCTGAAATAGGAATGTTGTCGTCCAACATCAAGCTCTTGTTTCCAACAACTATCTCCCTGTTACGAACAATGGCTCTAACACCATGACCAGTAATGGAAACGAAGTCTCGTGCTTCAGGCCAAGCGTAATTTTCTTCATCTTCTTTGAATTTCTTGGCATATTCAACAATGGCCTTTGCTAGCGGGTGCTCGCTATTTACCTGTATTCATCAGAGGCATACTTGTACTCAGCCTAAAGAGACTTGAAGGAAATATATTCAGAAAGGTACTACACTGAAAAACTCAGAGGCCATCTCAAGTCTATAATAGAATAATGTTTGGCAAGTATCCAACAATAAGTTTTGGCTTAGATGAAAACGAGTAGATTTGAAAGAAATTGAAAAAAGTAGAGAGAGAGAGAGAGAGAGAGAGAGAGAGGAAAAGATAACACGCAGATTAAAGTGGAACCCCTCGGTCTGAGGGAAAAATCACAGGTAGAGGAGAAAGCAATTCACTAGAATTTGAAAGGCAATGATACAATCGGGAGCTTCTTACAGGCTATATAAAGACCATATAACCCTAATTTCCTACTGAGTCTGTTGGGCTAAGGCTAGAAAATACAAGGGCCTGGGCCCTCTGCTACCAACACAGACCTTCTTTCTAATTTGAGACATACATTAAAGACATAATACAACAAACACCATCAAATCTCAAGGCTAGAAATATAAATTGCTCGTTTTAAAAGAGATTTTTTTAAAAAAAATTTGACAAACTTTGAGGGAATGACCTACCTCAGCTGCAGCAACGAGTTCATAGAATTCCCGAAGTACCATGTTGTGCAAAAGTTGGGTGTTAACAACCACTGGCTTGCCAACTGTGAGGGTTCCAGTCTTGTCAAATACAATACAATTGACCTACAACAAAATTTCCAAATTATGGCTTTGTTATGATAGCAGTTAAATCGAGAATCTCTTATCACAATAGAAGCAGAAGTGATGTGGATTATTCAAGAATCGAAGGCAATTTGCGAAAAAAATTGCCCATTAGGTCCAGAACTATGAGCTTTGAGCACAGATTTGCTCAATATGTCGACAAGGCAATATGCATAAAACATAAGATTTCTTAGGTTTATAATTACCAACAACGACAAAGGATTGCTTTTACGTTGGTTAATATACGTACCAAGAGGCCACAACAACAACAACAAGAAGTTGCAAGCCCAGTGTCTAAAAAGGCTCCCACCAAGGTGGGGTTTTTTTTGGTTTTTTTTTTTTTTGGGGGGGGGGGGAAGGATATACATAGCCTTACCCCCTATAGGGTGCTAAGTGACCAGGCAACTCGTTGAAATCCAGTATTCTAATAAATCTTAATTATCTTGATCACCAATTTAGGATATTGCCACAGACCTTATGTGCAGACTCTAGAGCTTGACCACCTTTGATCAGGACACCTTGAGAAGCACCAACACCGGTGCCAACCATAACAGCAGTTGGTGTAGCCAGACCCAGAGCACAAGGGCAAGCTATGACCATGACAGAAATGCCAAACTGCAATGCGAGCTCAAAGCCGTCCATGGAAGAAGGTATCCAAGATTTCGGGTAACCATTGAACTTCCCAGCTAAAAACCAGGCCAACCAAGTTAAGAGTGACAGAACAATAACCTGCAACAACAAAATTACATATTGTCAAAGGCAGAAGATCAAAAGTTTAATCTAATAGGTGAAAGTCTAAGAATGGTTTCATACTCTAACATTGCCCCCTCACGTGAATACCCATTTGGCTTGAAGCATGAATAGCCCGCAAGTTCACCTTATACCTTGTGCTTAAATTACGTAAATATTAGAAGTGGGGTTTGTACGAATTTGAACTCTTAACCTCTTGGTCGATAATGCTTTTAAGTTGATGGAGAAGGGCTCAGGGATGGTTACACTCTAACACGATAGAAGTCCAAAGTGCAGATATACAAACATACTAACCAAAGGCACAAAATATTTCGAAATGCGGTCAGCGAGTTTCTGCACAGGAGCTTTGGCCATCTGTGCTGATTCAACAAGACGCACAATTTGTGAAAGAGCACTCTCTGATCCGACCCGTGTTGCCTTGATATGTAGCACTCCATTCTCATTCACAGTGCCTCCAATCACCATATCACCCTTCCTCTTCCCAACTGGTCTGGATTCCCCGGTTATCATGCTTTCGTTCACATGGCTTTGACCCCAGATTACAAAACCATCGCAAGCTATCTTAGCCCCGGGAATTACTTTGAGCACATCGTTCTTCTGTATCAGTCTGCTATCGATCTCTTGCTCATTGATAACATTTCCTTCGTCATCAAAAGTCAGTAGGGTCGCTGTCGCGGGAGCCAAGTGCATAAGCTTTGCAATGGCCTCAGATGTCTTACCCTTGGCTAAAACCTCTAGATACTTGCCCAAAAGAATGAAAGAAATGAGCATCGCACTCGTCTCAAAGAAATCAGTACCCTTAAAATTTGAAGACGTGGCGGCCCTTAATGCCATATAGACTGAATAAAAGTAAGCTGCATTGGTTCCCAGTGCAATCAGAACATCCATATTCGCAGAACCGTGTTGCAAAGCTTTGTTTGCCCCGCTATAGAACCTCCGACCTATGACAAACTGTACCGGAGTGGACAATACCCACCTCAATAGCTCTCCAATGGTTAGCATACGCACTACTTTGCGGTCCAATACATGCTTAAGTCCAGGGATATACATGAACACCATTGAAGTTAAAAACACTGGAATCGTGAATACTAAACTCCACAGGAATAATCTGTAGTCACTCTCGATTTGATCCCGTCTATGAGATTCTCTCCCTCGATCTTCAGGATATATAACAGCTTCGTATCGCCCTGATCCAGTTGATTCAATTACGTCAATAAAATTTCTCGGTCCCGTCATATCTGGCTTGTAAGAAACTGAGATTTTGTGGATTGCAGAATCAATATCAATGTTTTGAATACCAGGGAGAGCTTTAAGAGAATTTCCAACCACTCTCCAGGAATGTTCAGTTCTAATTCCATCAACTTTAAGATGTATCTTGCTAGTGTCTTCACCTGTGCTCAGAAGTATGGCTTCAAATCCAGTCTCATCCACAGCCTCCAGTAGCTCCTTGTAGCTCACTGTTTTTGGATCATAATAAATTTCTGCTTCCTCAGTTGCCAACGCGACTTGGGCCTTTTTGACACCGTTAATTCCTCGCAGAGTAGATTCAACAGTTGTCGAGCAGGTAGTGCAAGTCATTCCTTTTATGTGTATCCGGCACACTTGTGTGGATCCTTCACTTATATCATCTTTCAACAGTGAAGCCTCAAAACCTGCATCTTCAATCGTCTCGCGAATTTTCTCTTCCTGTATGAAATTGGACAGCCCAACACATGATGAGCAGAAAAACAATTTCCATGAAAGAGGGAAAGAAGTAGACATAAACATATTACTAAATCACAAGGTGTACATTTATACTAAGAAGATGACAATTAGCATTTACCCAAACTGTTGCTAAAAGCAGACATACTGCATATGTTTCAAAGATAATGATCCCATATGCTTCAAAAAAATCAGAACTGAGCAATGGATAATGTTCACAATTTTGGTCTGTTATTATGAGTACGACTATCAATACAAACTATCACTCAAATAACTCAAAACACTATTATGGTGAGTACTACTTCTAAGTGGTTCCCTAAGTGAGATTCACTGAGGTGGTCCATTATAAAAGCCTGCAGTTTTCTAGCTAGGCTCAAAATCTCCCTAAAAACATAATTCAAACTCAATCTGGGACTAATTATGAGCCAGAAGTCCAATAACTTCACAGATAAAAATGGACCTGATGCACTTTTGAACATGACCACTCATAATCTAAGGAAATAATTCCCTCCTGATCAGAACAAAATCAGGAAATAATTTCCAGAATCTATCTTCTCCATGTGCAACAAGTATTTCATATTTGAAACCTTTGCATATTTAACGCGTTGATGTATTTTCTTTTTGCTGTTTCTTTTCGTCTCACAAAATTCTCTCTTATGTCAGATGTGAACATGTGATGTATCGCCTGGCCACATGTTTGTAGCTTAATTATAGTTTGGTGCTTAAAGCACCCCAGTGTAGCAACAAACCAATCATAAAATCATTCTTTGGCTACCATATTTACCAATCCCATTCCTCTCTCCCACCATTGTGGTATCACTATATCTGTCAAGGAACCAACTATTCCAAAAGTTTAAGCTAAAGGCTGAAGTCGCAAGAATGGTTATATACTCTAATATGCCTCCCGACACAAATGTCTATTGATTTTGAAGCGTGGATAGTGCACTGGCTCACCTCACACCTTGCGCTGAAATAAGTGAGATATTGGGGTTTGGACACGTGACCTCTTGATCAACGAAACTCTGATACCATGTCAAGAAACAACTGTCTCAAAAGCTTAAGCTGATGGAAGGAGGCACAAGAATAGTTTTATACTATAAAACTATCATTTTTCTTATTGAAGAATTGTGGGACCGGAAACAAACTATTCTATTCTTGCACAAGAAAAACCATATTTTTATCTCACCAAAAGTGAAAAGACCAAACAGATTTCCACAGATAAAACATCATCATCACGCCAATTGACCCAAAGCAAAGCTCTTGATTATCCCATTGATAACAAATAAGACAATCAAACATCCGTCCAACAAATGAAAACGCTAAATACTATAACTAAGACAAGACAACACATTAAGATTGGAGACGCCAAATCCCTAACTAACCCTCATTTGTTCTCTCTTTCCCCAACAAAAATCAGAATCCCTTCCCTCAATTCAAAGTAAAAAGTCTTAAGTCCTTCACACCTCCAATATGATGCAGTTAAAACCAAGAAGAGCGGCTAGATTGTCCTCTTCGAAACTTAACTAGGGTTTATAATAAAAATTGAGGGGAAAGATAGAAAAGAATCCAAAGAAGAAGAGAAGAAAATATTAGGGAGAGAGAGAATTCTCTTTCATCATTAATTTTATATCTTTCCTTTACAATCCCAATGCCTCTTTTATAATGTTATTGAGAAGGGGGATCACTGAACTCCTATCTATTAGAAATAGAAAATTATCCAAATTATACTAAAATATAGCTATCTACTAAAATATTACTGAGTCACGTATCCTACACGTGACTAATTTATCTTTTCCTATAACACAATATCATCAATCAAAGCAATCAACAAAACATTGTAGAAACATAGATAATAAACAAGCACATATTTTAGCTTGTATTTGAATTATATTAACATAAAGAGCTGAGATTCATATAAGCTTCAACTATCTCAAAATCTTAATATGCCAATAACGTCCTAAAAGATGATTTCCTACTCCAAAAACACGCAAAAAACTTACTTTGACAAACAAAGCGTAAAACAGAACTTGTGTGTTGTTATTCAACACGAATGTTCTATATTTTCAAATTTTTCACTTTAACTCTCAAATTATTGATTGCACCTCATTATTTATTATTCGTTATGCTTCTCCTATCCCTATTATTACTAACATGACCCTTTACTTTTATAAATCAACAAATTTTCACCAAACTTTTCGTGCATATAATTGAATAGTACACGTATATATCAGATCTCATTTAATTTTCATACTGTAACAGGGATCTCAACATCCTAAGATGTCAGTAACAAGCCTAAAAGATGATCTCCTACTCCAAAAACACGCAAAAACTTACATTGACAAACGAAGCGTAAAACAGAACTTGTGCTCTGTTATTCAAAACATCAACAACCGCCTCTCTGATTCCCGGTAACCGCTTGATCGCCTTCTCCACCGATCCCGCGCACGCCGAGCACGTCATTCCGATCACCGCAAACACCGCCTTCGATTCCGATCCTTTATTCGCCGGCACTCCTTTAGGATACTTCGGCATCGACGGATAATGCGATTTCGGCGACAAATCTCGCCAGCTCTCGTTCCGAATACATGCGATCGACAAGAATTTCGCTGCCGCCATTGATTTTCTCTCTCCTTTTCTCTTAGCTCGAAGTTTCTCGCAGTGAAAATGGCGGTTTCTAGGGTTTTGATGGTTAGGTAATGGCTGTATAGTTTGACTTTGCATTGTATTTGAATTTAAATTTAATTTAAATTTTTATTTTGCGGGAAAAACAAATTATTGTTGGAATTTGTCAGCAATGTGTGATGAGGTGTAATGTAAATATATAACGGTGGAAATTTCCACTTTTTCATGTGAGGAAAAAAATAAAAAAAAGATAAATCTCCAAAAATTAAGGTTTTATTATACACTCGGAACCGAAAAAACTGAATCGAAACTGAGAAAATCAAACCAAAAATCTTGATTATTAAGTTGAAAAAAGCGGTTCGGTTACCGAATCGATAAAAAATTTGGTTAATTTGGGTGGTTACAGTTCATGGATTATAATAAAACGATTAACTGAATAAACCGATTAGCATATTTACGAGAGCATTATAGCTGTGCATATGAGTTATCGTCTAATGGGTAAATACTCATGCTTAGTTTTGTATGATTATAAGTTCAATTTAATTTAGTTTCAAACTTTTATATTTCTAAAAGTACTCTCAACAAGAGTGCTTTTTGAGAACTTTAACCAGATAGAAATTGGTTTTAGAACTCAAAAAAACACCAACAGAAGTTATTTCAATATATTGTTGAAAATGGTGTTACTATTATTAGTAAATAATAGCAACAGAATTTCAAAAATTTACTCTAATATAACAATTTTACGACAACAATAACATTAAACTTTTGAAAATTGTGCAGATAAGACATCAAACTTGTATAAATTTACAAATACCAAGGACTAAAAAAACTCAATAACTTTAATAATTTAATAATTTAACTAACATAAATATCAAAAAAATCATCAATTTGTAATAAAATAACTTATTTAATATCTTATTATTGTTTTTGTAATTTAATTAAGAGGGTACCAACATGCAAGTATCGGATCCCATTAGAACTTCGAAGTTCAGCGTGCTTGGGCGAGAGTAGCACCAAGATATGTGACCTCCTGAAAAGTCTTCGTGTTGAAGGTTGTATATGTCCATCCCCAAGACCCTGCTTAAGCGGAAAAACTTGGGGCACTGAGAATGTTACCTTTTTTTTGCTTTTTATTCTCAAATAATTAATTATGTTTGCGTGAGGAGCAATAGTTCTCTTTAAAAAGTTTGGAATTTTTAACTTTATCTTTTTCTTTAATGGGATTTTAGCTTTTCTTTTTAATTAATGGTGGTGCTTGGTTTGTCATGTATCCTTCTAGTTTTAAGTTTAATCGTTTCTTTCATTGTTTTTCTTCTTTTTTTTTTTATTAATATAATTAGCGACAAAGTCGCGATACATAGCAAGCCACTGGACAAAAGCGAGGCTTATGACACCTGTAAGGAAATTGGGACAAAAAAAGGACAAGCACAAACAACATAACAAAACTGGAAAAAAAAAAAAGAATACAAAACGAAATACAAATAGGGCCAACAGGCGCTAAAAGACTACAGGTACTAAAAAATTAAGCAGGGAGTGCCGGGATTAAGTTAAAAGATGAGAGCACAGAATCAGAGTCAGGAAGGATGGTGGGTACTTAGGTTAAAAGCTACCCAAATCCATGATTGTAAATCGCTCGTTCATAATAGAATCGTCGCCATCAAAGCCTAACCCAAGCTTCTTCCCAGCTTCGCGCGCGTACACTCTCTCTGAAAAAGTTTCTTAACCATTGGAACCTTTTTTAACCCTTTTTCCGACCTTCCTCTTTCATTATTGAATGACACCCTCCAAAAATCAAAAAGTTAGATAATAATTATTATTTAATGTCTAAAATTTTAAATATTTATTATTTAGTATTTCAAAACATATATCAACATACTCACCAAAAACTTGCCTCCATGGCATAAGGCAAGTGAGAAGATAGACTGTTGTTTTAGCCCAAAAGGAAAGTTTGATTTCTCCTTGGAACTTCTCCCCGAGGAATCCTTGACTTAACTGGTTCATACCGTATGTATGGCGCCACATGAGCTGGAGTTTATCGGGTAATCGATTAAGCAAAAAAAAAAGAAAAATATATATATATATATATCTATCGACATAAATAATGGACTCATTTTCTAAAATCTATCAACTAAGTAATCCCTTATTATAAATATCTGAAATTTTCTTAGAATTGCTTATGTGACTTATATTAAAGATTCGGATTATGTCTTTTCTGCAACATAATATTTGTGCTTCTATGTTACACGCAACATAATATTTTGCACCAACAGTTAGTATGACTGTTAAATTTCATCGGGTCTACTTCTGAATTACAAAATTCCCCCTACAAAAGCATAAAATTTTGATCACAATTAATAATTCAATCACATATGTATAAAATAAAGGAAAACAAGTGCATTATGTTAATAAAACAGATAAAGCTCATATATATATATATATATATATATATATATATATATATATATATATATATCAAATGAGAGCATTTAACCATAATAAAATATAAGAGCTTAAATCTCAGCCATTTAATTCAAAATGAAGGGCTAAGATTGCACATATATATATATACTGATCAATCCTCTCAAACAATAGCAAGTTTCTTTCTTTTCTAATGTTATAGACAACTAAACTATTAGCCTTTAAACGTAAGAGTTTTTAAAGATCTCTTTAACATTATTTTCCATTTTGTGTTTTAAAACTTAAAGCCATATTTCAAATAATTTTTTTATGGTATTTAATTTTTTATTTTTAGTTTCTTTTCTAATTTTAGTATGAACAAGAAACACAAAATAAAAAATTAGAGAAACGTGTTTTGAATAATGGTTTTAAGATTTTTTTAAAACAATCAGACTGCAAATAAAAAATAGTACCGAATATGTTAAGTGATAGAACTCTAAACTACGAGTACCTGAGCAATAAATCCTTAAGGCCACTCACAAAACTGGGGCTCCCTTTTTTATTTTTTATTAATATTATATTTTACTTTATATTTTTTAATTAATAAAATACATTTAAATTTATTTTAAAATATGTTTTAAATATTAATACATTTTTATATATTAAATTTGATTAATTTTTTTCTATTTAATTATTCATATTAACTTATTTTTTACCAACATAAAGTCTAATTTTTAGAATTTTAGTTTATTTTTTCCACATAGCTAATTTTTTTAATACATTTTTGTCTTTTATCTTGAATTAGTTAAAATAGTATAAATAATATTAATTATTAAATTAACTAAAAAATATAAAAGATGGGGTTAAAAAAAGGACATAAATGAAGAATAGAAGCCTCATTTTTTTATAAAGCCCCATTTTTAAAAACTGAGGAGCAGCATAAGTTTCCCAAAAATATTAACAAGTCGAAATCTAACTTATAATTACTGCATTTCTATTTTAGGAACACAACAAAAATGTGTTTAATAATCAAAAAAGAAACTTTGTACAAAATATAAAAAGAATGAAATGGATTACACACCCTAAATCATAAAGAAAACTAAATAGGTGTTATTACTAAAAACCGCATAAATTTTAGGTGCAGTTTAAAAAAATTATTTAAATTTTTTAATTTTTTAAAATTACACCTAAACTTTTTAAAATTTTTCAATATCACACATTAATGTAACATCATTAATATCTGTTATTATATTTTTTTGGTAACGAGGGACTAGGTTACCTCAGCTAACCCCTGCCCATAAGAAAGTCCACAATCCTCATGAGCAGGTAAGTATATCCTCAGCGAAAATCAAACTTTAAAAATATAAAAATTATTTTTTAAATATTTATAAATTTTTTTAGATTTAAAATATTTTCTAAAGTATTTTAAAATTATTTTAAGTGTAAATTTGAAAATTTTTAATTATTTTGTTTTTTTTAAAAGCCACTTTAACAAAAACTAACAGATGTTAACAGTGTTAATATTAAGGTGCGACATAAAAAACTTTTGAAAAGTTTAGATGTGATTTTTAAAAATTAGTAAATTTAAATTTTTTTTAAATATACCTAAAATTTAGATAATTTTCAGTAAAAATAATCCTTTCTTTTTTCATTTGTGGTCCAAATCACATATAACGAAAACAAAATTGAAAAAAAGTAAAAAAGAAAAGCCAAAAAGCTAATGCTTCCCTCGTCTACTCACAATTATACAAGTAGGGCTTATATCTTATTGAATTATTGACAACACCACTTATAAATACATTAAAAAAAAAGGTTCATATATTTTATATATTTTGTTAATTTAGTATTTATATTTTTAATTGTACCAATTTAATTCTTATATGATTCAAATTGTGTCATGAATTTAGTCCCTATACAATTCAATTTTTTTGTGTCAATTTAGTCGTATTGTGAAAATTGAGATTGAATTAACGACGTAATTTTAGCGATTTGGTGATGTAAAATGCAAAATACCCAATATAATTAAACTCACCCGCTAACTCAATTTAAAGTCACGTGTCACCTGAGCATTAAAAATTTTGTCACGAATTTGATGTTAGTTTTGTTGGAAAAATTCATCAATCAAGCACAATGGAAGCGAAAATCAAACATAAGCATTGAAACAATAATACCGATACTTACGTGGAAACCATCTCTCAACAAGAGGAAAAAATTACGGGACCCAATGGGTACCATAATCTACTATGAAATTAAGGGTTATAATTTCTAATTATGACCCCCAACCCCATACAACCAATTTCTAACTACTGCGCGACGAGTCACCAACCCTCTCATGCATGGTTAGCCATCAACCTTCTCAAAGTTTAACTACTGCACGATAAGTCACCAAACCTCTTAAAACATAGCTTTTGATAGAAGAAGCTATAAATTCTCACAAAATACTGCTCATCCAAAATACCTCTCAAAGTACCTCTCCCCCTCCCCCCCAGGCACCCTTTTAAAAATCCCGATCTCTCTCTACATTTTTCTTCACTTTTTCCACTATGATCAAACATAACCATCTACCCCAATTTATAATTCAGTTACCGAATCATAATCGTAATCAAATCTTAATAAGATTAGGTAATTAAATCATATCAAATATCTTTCCAAATCATATCTAAATCAAATTAAATCAATATTAATTTTGAGATATAATATCCTAACAAGTTTTACTCTAAGAACTACATTAACACAAAGCAAAATAGTACATGGACTACATTAATATAATTAAAAGTACAAGGATTAAATTGATACAATGAGTAAAGTACAAGGATTTTTCGCGCAAATAACTCTTTAATTTACTTAAAAATAGTAAGATGTCAAATTCAAGATCATTAATCAAATCTTAATAAAAATTTTATGTCCAAATTCTTAAAGTAATTTTGGGTCTCATTAAAATCTACATAGTTCTAATATGAGTACCATATGCCAAAGGAAGCGATAGATTAGGATCTTGGTTGTTCTCTTTTTTTGTCTTCTAGTTTGTTCATGCCTTTCAGTCCTCTCCAGTAGTCGTTGCGGCTTTAGTGTATATGGTTTTGCCTGTTTTTGTTTGTAATCCTATTTGTATTGTTGTTGTTGCTTTTGTTCCCCCATCTATATATGGGTTGACTCCGGGCTTGTTTTCACAAGCTGACTGTTTGATATTACGATTTCGTCAGTAATTATCGGAAAAAAAAACCCAAAGGAAGCAAATGTCAAATAAGCATAATTATGTCCAATTATTTACCAAAATACGTAGAAAAAGTTTATTAATTTATGAAGAAAATATTTAGTTTAATATTATTTTTTGTGACCCAGTTATTTTGTATTAGATTATTCAGTATAAGAGAACATTTAGGCCTGTCCAATTAAGTAATCCAAGCACTTATTTGGAGATTCCAATTTATTAAAATTTTTTTGAAAATTAATTATTGTTGGTTTTTAATAAAAATTCCTGTTTGCTCTTCCTTTAAATAATAATAATAATTAAAAAAAAGCAAAAAACAAAGTGCCGTTGGGCACTACTGTAACGCCAAGCCCAACGGCACTTTGCATTAGATGGGCCCTTAATACTCAACGGCTAAAAATGATTTTATTATTAGTGCTTGTGATCTTATTTTACCCTATAAATAGGGTTTAAAATGTGATATTTTATATACACAAGAACAAGCTTTCATCTTTTTCTACTTGCCTATAATTCCCATCTTTTATTTTTGAGTTAAGAGTGTTTAGTAGTTTTGGCCTCTTAGATCAGTGCAGGGTCTAAGAGCGTTGGCGATAACTGAGCGTTGTATCCTGGGGACGGCGCACTGTTTACCTACTGCATTGGGCTTATCCGTAGGAGTGTGGAAACCGTCTTAAAGAAAGCGTGATCCGTGCCTCGCTCGGCTCTACTTCATCGGTAACTCTTCACTTCCACGCTATTGAGGTAATAATTTTATTTATATTCTCCAACAATTATATTATAAATTTATTTTTACTGCATAATATTATTTTTAATTAGAGAATAACTATTTATGTATGATACACTGTAAATACACATATAACACATATAATATAAACAGTCCACATATTAGTTGATATTCTAATATAAAATAAATTATTCAAAGTACGTTTAAGTTAACTTGGATACCTCCATTACCAAAAAAAGAAGTCCACTAACTGAAACTCATTTTGGGCCCATAAAATCTCGAACTGACCCTTGGTACTGTTAGAGTATAAAACTAATGATGGACTCACCCGTCAGCTTAAGCTTTTGGGAAATTTGGTTTTTTGACATGGTATATCAGAGCCCTGTGGACTAAGAGGGCACGAGTTCGAATCCCAAGCCTCCACTTTCAATATAATTTAAGCACAATGTATGAGGTGGGCCCCTAATGACATTTGCGTGAGGGGGCATGTTAGAGTATAAAACCAATCATGAACTTTTACCAGTCAGTTTAACCTTTTAGGAAAGTTATTTCCTTGACAAGTATATTTTATATTTTCTGATTTTGGGTGGAATTTTTTTAAAGAGGAAACGACAAAACTCTTAAGTATGCCCGATTCTCATAAGGATACCTAAGGCATCAGTTCGAATGAAAGGAAGCAGGTCCTTGAGCAGGCGGACATCTCACAACACAATACCAGCCCTGCGTTGACCTATATTAGCTAACCAATCGACCGATCTATTCTCTGAAATAGACATGCTCATAGTCATGGGCGGATCCACTACTGTACCACTAGGGGCATGGGCCCCTAGTGACCCCTGGGCTAAATTTTAAGTATTAATTGTGGCTTATTATAATTTTTAAACATATCTATATAAAAAAGAATGGTGCATTTTATCACAATGTATACTTTAGTTCAATGGTTAATGTCATATTCACTATTTCCCATGTTAGGGCTCAAGGCCACCAAGCATTAATTTTTTGAACATTTTAATTCATTTTCAAGCACTATAAAACTCTATATAATATACTAATACCAATAAATTTATAATCATTCACTAAGTTATATGTTTTCAGGAAAAATACTAGGTTGTGATTTTATTTAACTTATATGGAATTTTTTTCTGTTGTATTAGTATAATTATTTTATAGAAGTTAGTATATACAATCTTAACTTTTAATGAATTATTTATATATTCTATTTATGTTTTTTATTTTTAGTTTGTTTTGAATATAAAACCTAAACTCAATTCAATTTTTAGTAGATCAATTGTCTTATCTTTTAATTTTGTCTACAATTTTTGCTTTCAAATGTTCCCCAACTACGTAAAATGTACCTCAAATTGTATATTTCAATTCTCTTTCATATATATATATATATATATAATTACTATTATTTTCTTATTATAAATATAAACTCCGATTCGTTGAATTTTCGATCCTCCGCTAACTATAGTATATACTTCTAGTGAACAAAATTTCTGAATCCGTCACTGCACATATATAACGAACTTGGCAATTTTGGGTGGATACCTCTTACTAGTAAAGCATATATATCTCAACATACAACATGACACAGAATATTTGGCATTTGCAGCACTATATTCTTCAAATTCACACATAATTGTTATTCCTTCAAAGAATCTTTTTTTTTTTTTTTTTTTTAAAATGGTGATATGATCCATAATTCTGACAAAATATGGAAAAATTGAATTGCAGTAGATGGTGTATATACAATAACGGCAACAATAAACCCAGTGTCTTTAAAGGCTCCCGCCAAAAGATGGTGTATATATATCGCCATAATCATATGCCACATTATATGCTGTCAAAGATATGTTTCACCTCAGCATTTTTCAGAAAAAATGGCCAAAGTTTAATTAAAAGTACTTAATTGGTAAAACTTTTAAATCCCGGTCTTACTCATTCTATATATTACCTATGTGATTCAGAACACCCAGTAATAAATTATAGGGTTATTTATACTAAAGGTCCCTGTACTTTTTTTTTTTATAATTATCGACAGAGCCGAAGTACATACCAGGCCTCGACAAGGAGAGACCCCAACCATCCCGTAAACGGAGGTGGGTACAAAAATCCAGAACAAAACGGGAAAAATCAGACACCAGAAACAAATAGGACAACATCACACAAACAAGAGATGACCAGAAACTAGCAAGGCACCAGTTGAATCCGAAGCAGGCACACACATAACCACACCTCCTATTCAAAGACGGACAACCTCAAGAGGGTGGACAACAGGAAAGGAATTCCCTCCTCCCCCGCATTGCAAGCAAGGTACCAGAAATGGGACAAGACAGGGAGGATACCGAGCCCACAACACAGGAAAGGGTAAGGAAAACCCAAATTGGCGGATGAAGTCAGGAATCCTCTTGAGGAATTACATTGTCCTTGAGACAAAGGTGTAGTAGGTGGTTCACATCAACGAAATCACAACCAGACTCTACTAAACTAGTCTTACGAACAAAATTGATGTTGCTACAGGAGAGGTGTTGACACAAGAATGTTTTACCTGGATTTGGACAACAAAAAATGTCATAAAAGTGAAACATAAAATAAAAATAGAACTCCGGTAGAGACCCGAAAACCCGACCGGGTGGTGGCAATGAGACGGCTGCGGTGCTTGGCGGCGAAGGTGTGGTCCGGAGGCGCAGGGAGGGGACCGGCAATGAAGAAGGGAACCCGGCATCGAAAAGGGGACCTGGAAACTCGGCGGCGAAGAAGACCCCCAGTGGTGGCCCTGGAACTCGTTGATGAAACTCGGGAGCTGGAGACGGTACTCGGGGATTCGACGATGGAGACTGGAACCACTGCTTGGAAGAGAAGATCGACGGAGGAGATGGGATGGAGACTAGAACCTCGGCCGGGATGGAGACTGGACCTCGGCTTGGACTCGGACGGTGGGGGAAGCCGGTGGTTAAGGGGAGGATATGGGAGGGGGAAGATGAGAAGCTCCCGGGAAAGGACAAAGCGACCGGCCGTCAGACATCACACACCCGCCACCCGCTTAGTGGCTCACCGGAGGCATCGTCTCCCCCCATGCGGTGGATTGCAGCGATTTGAGGCAGAGAGCGAGAGATAAAATTTATCTTAAGTTGTTGATAAAATTTTTAATGGTTTGATCTTGGATTGGATTTTTTTTTTTTTTTTTTTTGATAATTGAAATTTTATTGATGATGTAAAAGATATAAAAGCTATCCACATCAAAGCTTACAATAAGCTGATCAAGGATCAAAGACAAAAAGATAAAAAGTATTCCACTCTATACAAAATGTGGATTGATCTATTGTAAGTGATAAGATATACGCACTTCTATGTCATTGGATGAGTGAAGGCCTTCATTCGTCGATGTTACTGCATCCATGTTACTATTGGGATGCATCTTGAAACTGCACTTTTGGCCAAAGCATCTGCAATCTCATTGGTATCTATGCTTTGGTGAAAGATTGTCACCCATTTGAAGCTCTTCCTTAGTAATGTGATTCTGTTAACAATGAAATTAACTTTCCAAGGTGTTTTATCAGTATTGTTAACCTATGTTACAGCATTTTTGGAGTCAGATTCAATGAGAATTGTATAATCTTTGATCCATTGTGCTTCACTTGACACTTCTAATGCATACTTGATGGCTTCAATTTCAGCATGGCTGGAGTCTTTGATCCCAATTGGTGTAGAGAAGATGCTTAGTATGTTGCTATGGTGATCTTTGAGCACTCCTCCAACACCAGTAGGACCCGACTTTCCAGTCGAAGAACCATCTACATTCATTGACCTTTGCTCTGAGTTTCCTTTCGAAAAGAAGTCCTTTTGCATTGAGTTGATTCTTTTGGCCACCATTTTGGGCATCTTAAATACGATAAATAGTATGTTGGAAGATTCTGTAGCAATGCCTTGATTAGAACAAGCCTTCCTGATCTTGATAGAAGCTTTGTGTTTGCACCCAGGGGTAGGTCAAGGTACGTAATTGGTAAATTCCCTTTTAGACATCCAAATGTACAAGCTGCTCTTCACGGCCATCTATCACTCTTGTTCAATGCAATTAATGTAGATTTCTGAAGGTTATATCGTTATAATTTATGTCACTAATTTAACTTTAATTTGATCATAGGATTAAATTGGCACAATGTAAATAATAGAGTTACTAAATTAACAAAATAAAAAATATAATGACTAAATTAACACAACGAGTAAAGTACAAGGATAATCTAAGAGGGTACTAACACGCAAACATCAGATCCCAGTAGAACTCCGAAGTTAAGCATGTTTGGGAGAGAGTAGTACCGAGATGGGTTACCTCCTGGGAGGTACTTGTGTTGCACCCCTCAGGTTGGATGGGTTTCTCGAAAAAAGCATCCCTTCAGGTATAGGTGGCCGGTGGGCCGAGTCGGATGGAACCCGACCTAGCCCAGCTCGTTTGGGCAGGGCCCGGGCTTGGTTCATTGGGCCTGGGCTCCTCGCTGCCCCCCCCCCCCCCCCAAAAAAAAATTTATGGATCGTTTGGACGTTTTAACTTATTTTATTATTATATTTTGTATTCAAATTGTTATAATTATATATTTTTAATAAATTATAATACATTTAATTTTATAAAACATATTTGTAATTTTATAATGTACTATTATATTATTATAGTTGTATTTTTTAACAAATTATAATACATTTTATTTTATAAAATATATTTATAATTTTATAAGGCACTATTATAATTATATTGTATGCTATATATATATATATATATATATATATATATATATATATATATATATTGCCTAGGCCCACCCCGGTTCTGGTTTGGGCTCGAACACGGCCTAGCCCGGCCCGTCGCCACCTCTACCTTCAGGGTACCTTGAAGGAGGAAGACTGCATACATTCACCCCCCAGACCCTGCTTAGGCGGGAGCCCTTGGGACACTGGGAATGTTGCTTTAGCAAAGTACAAGGATCTTTTGTGTAAATAACTAACTTATATAAATAAAGTGAAAAAAAATTTTATATTATAATATTAGATTTAAAAAAGCACAATCCTACTTTAATTTTATTTTTTTTAAATTAAAGTGTGGGCAAGAATTACTTGTGGTAAAGGATTAACGAGAAGTCCACGGAACAACGATCGATAGCCTCATTTGTTTGGAGTTCTCTTAACGAATCAACCTTTGTTAGGTTAGCTACACCTTTCCCACACTTTTTTTTTTTATAATTTCCCTTTTCGTTTTTGACTTTTAAGACATGTTTGGACGTACTGTAAAATTATCTATCATTATTGGATAACACCCTCAAAGGGTAAGGCTGTGTACATCCCACGCCCCCAGACCTTGCATATGCAGGAGCCTTTGAGGTACTGGATTTGTTGTTGCTATTGTTGTATCTGTTACTATTGGGTAAAATATCTAAGATCTGAGTTTAATTTAAATGTCAAAACTGGAGTTGAATAAAAAAGAAAAGAGAAAACAGAAAGTGAAACAATAACATAGAGATTTATGTTAAAACACTCAAACGAGGGAAATGGAAGTAGAAAACTTTAAGTGGCAGAAAGGCTCTGCAATGCATATATAGGGAGACGAGACTAAAACCCTAGCTCATAAGAGTATACCAGACTGATCTTCTCGACCCCTTTGCTCAGCTACAAATCTTTGCTTTGAAAGATGCTTAAATTCGAGACATAGCACAGTTGTTTTTTCAAACTTATTTTTTTTTTTTCACAATTATTTTTTTCAATATGAGTCACCACATTTTCGTGTTTAGATTCAGTAACTATGCTTTAAATGCGAATTCTCCCAATGAAGCAGAAAAAAAAATAGATTTTACTTTTATTTTGAATCGCTTTTTTTTCGTTTGGAGAAAATCTTAGAAAAACTCAATATTTATAATATTTAAAAGTAATTTCCTTTACCCCAGTATTTTTTTTTTTTTTCGTTTGAGAGGGGAATCCTAAGGCATCAGCTCGAATAAGTGAGAGGAAGGCTATGTTCGAGACATACTCACACAGAATCACAAGAACCCTCATTACTCAGATTCGCGGGTCAATACACCAGCCTATTTGCTTCCTTATAACAGTAATTGAAAGAAACTTGACCACATTAATAACTTATTAAACCGATTTTTTCGATAATAATGATGATATCTGGTTGGCTCAAGTATAATATGGTGAAACAAGCACTTAATTTCAATATTTTTTGAAATGCTTGCATGGGCACATTGAAAGTGAAAGTGTGACTCAAATCAATGCATTTTCTCACCACATTTTATTTTAATTCTAAAATGCCAAATTCTATACTTGGAGTGAAATTGTGAGTCATCTAAAATTAATAATATTTACCTAATATTTGTTGTTTTTATATTGGATCTTTGATAAGGTGAGCTGGACTATACTGTATCTCAGTGGACATAACTAGAAGTTTTGAGAGAATTTCTTATGTATTGTGTCTCTTTCTTGATGCAGAACGGAAACAAAAAGTTCGAATCAAGCACGTCAAATTCGAAAAACAATATCAGAATCCATCGAAGAGATAGTAAAACTAGGGTTTGTATACATAAATTTGAGAATGAAGATTATGGCCATCTATAGCTACTATTTATAGGCAAATATAGAAAAACCCTAATATGCAAAAATACCATAAAATAGGAAATTACGGAAATGCTCTTAAACTATGCGGAAAATATAAAAGTGGCACGAAAACAAGTTTAGAGGCCGAACTGGGGGAATATAGGTGGGGCCAAAGGCGAAACTTCTGGGGTTGCATGGTTCAGTCGAATAACTTCGTTTTAACAGGTTGCGGGCCTTGTAACTTTTTACAGATCAAAAGTTATGACCGTTTGAAATTGGCCGCACAAATTAGTGCTTCCGACCCACCCGTTTTGGTTTCTGGCAATCCCGCTACTGTGAGCTTCGTTGTTTAACTTGGTATATAAAGAGATTTGAGTCACATTAAACTTCGTTGTTTCGTAATCTCCATTATTATACGTAAATATAGGACAATATTTCTCTTGTAATTACGAGAACTCTTGCCTCCTGTTAATTATTAAAAAAAAATGTTATCTAAATAAATACAAGGGTTATTTACGCTAAAGTCCATGTATTTTGCTCATTTTGTCAATTTAGTCACTGAACAATTCAAAATTTGTCAATTTAGTCCTTTAATCAAATTAAAGTTAAGTTAATGTCGTAATTTTGAGCAGCAAAATTATGTTAGATGCAAGCAACTTATTATCCGTTTGCTCAATTTAACCCAATTAGTGATCGAACCAATAAAACTCTAAGGACCAAATTGACACAATTAAAAGTAGAAGGATTAAATTGACACAATGAATAAAGTATAGAGACTTTTAACGTAAATAATCCTAAATAAAAGTTTGGCTTTTTTGGGAGGTTGTGGGGCACGTGGAAAGTTGACTACAATTATTTTTCTTTTTTTGTTTTTTCACTAGAGTGGCAAGAATTGTGCAATTGGTGATCAGTATACAGAACTAGTGGACTACCATCAAAATCAACATTCCAATGATCTGCTATTTTAGAGACTATTTTGAAAAAATAATGTTATTGACAGAGTAAAATTATTATTTACAAGATAATTTGTGGCTTTTTTTTTCTAAGTCAAATTACTGTTCTAATAATAGGAGCTGCCATTTAAAAATTGGAGGTAGAAACTTAACTTCTTCCTCGTTTTTCATAGTTGAAGCCACAATGAAATAGATGGTATTTGTAGAGCTTTGAATTCGAGATTCATAAGGAATTAGATTCAAATTTCAAGAAGTTTATTGTTATATATTTTGATTTTAAGATTAACCATATTTATAAAGAGGGTAATAAGACAGCAAATTGGATGCTTATAGAAAGTCTCCCAAACGAGGAGTTCATCGAATTCACCAACTCATTGCTTATGATCGTTTCCTTCACTTTGTTGATTTCATTGCCGACTATTCGAAACATTTATGAGTTCAAGAAGGTCCCATATTCGAATCATGCCAAATTATCGATATATAAATTTAAGTAACTACTCCATTTAATATGAACGGAGTTACAAAATGCCGTAAGTGGTTGGGACAAAATAAGGAAATTTCATAACAGTAGATGGTGTTGCATTATTAGGTATTTTTAGAAAACTAACTTTGCAGCAGATCACTTTGTAAAACTGGACATCATGATAAGGAATATTTTTCTTATTGTCTGACTTTAATCATGATACACACCTCTAGTTTTTTTTTGATAATTAGCGACAAAGTTGCGAAACAAAGCAGGCAACTTGACCAAGCGAGCCCTGAGTCAACCTGTAAAAGAACGGCGACCAAAACAACAAAACCAAACACACGGGAAGAAAAGCAAAAACAGGCAAACATAACGATCCTCAAACACCAGAAGGCAAGACACAGCAACATGATTAACCAAAAGACAGGAAAATAGGACAAAGAAGTCATGAATCTAATGAAGTAATGCACTCAGTGTAAGTGAATCAAAACCATCAAAATTCAGCCCTAGTCTTTTCCCCATCTCTCTCATGCATTCCGCTGCAACAATCTTATCGGCATCTAGTACTGAGAACCGAGGATTTCTCCAAAATTTTTAATTTTATTTATTTTTTTCAAATTATCTAGTAGGAATTACACCAGTTTATGGCCCACTTGGGGTAAGAGAACAAATTATAATGGACTAATAGACACACCAATACAAATCAAACTATTAGTGATTGATTAGCAATATGAAATCTGTTTTCCTTGGTCTTTGTGGGTGCCTTTTACTAGACAACGACTGCCATTTTGTGTTTCTTTTTTGCACAATTAGAGGCTCAGAAATGACACTTAAAAGATGGTCAATTTTATATATGCATTTGTTTATACATATGGTAATCGCAACGAGGCGTAATAAAACCCGGTATCTGCAAATACCTACCGTATTGTTTGGCGGGTATGGGTATAAGGAAGGTGGGTAGCTTGTACAGGTAGGGTTAGAGATGGCAATGGGGCGGGTAAAACCCGTTATCCGTAGGTATCCGCCCCGTTTGGGGAGGGTATGGGCATAGATGATGCGGGTAACGGGTACGGGTAGGGTACACATTTTAATACCCGTCACGGGTACGGGTATAGGCCTCGCCCCGCCCCACCCCGTCCCGCCCCCTACCCGCCCCGACTCGCCTCGTACCCGCATGTATCCGCCCCGCTCTTCCCCGTACCCGTATATCCTCGTTGTGTTATTTTATATAAAATAAATTTCTCAGGCAATTTATAATTATGAAGTCACGGTTATTATTGAAGGGAAAAAGAAAAGAATTTTATGTGTAATAAGTTGGACAATGGATAGGTAACAAGGTGGGTACGGGGAGCGGGTACGAGGGGGTACGGGCGGGTACGGGGCGGGTAATGGGTATGAGTTTGTACCCGCTGGGACGGGTACGGGTACCCACTTCATACCCGTGGCGGGTAATGGGGCGGGTACGGGTATAGAATTTGGGTGGCAAGTACGGGTATGGAGGAGGCGTCCCCCGTACCCGCCCCGCCCCATTGCCAAGCCGGTAGACAAGAAAATGCCTGCTATGGGCACTGGGGGCCGAGTAAACATTTAATGTTGTATATATGGTATTAAGCACGTATCTATATTTTTCTGTTTAAAAAGGCATTTATGTATCGTTGTCAATAACATGATACAATATTGATTTTTTGATATTAGGAGGCATCTGTGTTCTTCCTAAATAATGATCAGTTGAAGACAATCATACTTATACCTAATATTAAGTACAGTAAATTACAGAAAATTCCCTTGTCTTTTGCTTCAAAAACAGAAAACCTCCCTCACAAATAAAAGCACTTACAAAACCCCCTTACTTTTAAAAATTTATCACTTAACCTCAATACAACTTTTTTTTGACCATTTTGCCCCTCAAAAGTGAAGGGATTAAATGTTTAATTTTGTTTTTAGAAGAGAGTTTTATATTATTAGGCAAAAATTTGAAAAATTCTATGTTATCGCAGAAGACTTAAGGAAATTTTTTATATTTACAAAAATATAATTATTTTAGTTAATTATTGTAATGATATTATAACTTAAATATTTTTAAAATTTTTATAAAAAATATTATAAGATAAAATAGAATATTTTTTGTTAATATTATAATATCACTATTATATAATTAATTGAAATAATAATTTTTGTAAATATAGAACACCCCTTTTTTTAAAAAATATAAAAAAAATCCTTATTTTCCTCAAAACATAAAACTCTACCTAAAAATAAAATCAAATACTTAACTATTTTATTTTGAGGGTAAAATGGTCAAAAAAAATTTATCTGGGGGCAAAGTGATAAATTTTTAAAAGTGAGAGGGTTTATTGAGTGGTTTTATTTGTGAGAAGGGTTTTATGTTATTGAAACAATAGTCAAGAGGATTTTGTCTAATTTAACCTTAATTTCGAAGTTCTAGTAGGATCCAGTGCATTAGTATCTGGTAAATAAACCCTAATCATACCTATGTCCACTCTAGCAGTATTTTAGGAGTTGTAAAAGACATAAATGCAATCGCATGTAAATATTTTCACAAGCTAACGAACTTTTACCAAATTTGTATGAATAAAGTCGAATAATACACAAATATGTTAAATTTTGTTTAATTTCTATGTCATATTTTACTACAACAACAAACCCAGTGCCTCAAGAGCTCCCGCCTAAGTGAGATCGGGGGGGTGGATGTACGCAGCCTTACCCCTTCGGGGTGTAACCCTGCCGAGAGGCTATTTTGAGAACCCCCAACCTTGTAGGGTTAACAATACGAGAACTTTCCAGGAGATTATTCATCCTGGTACTATTACTCGTCCAAGAACGCTTAACTTCAGAGTTCTAATAGGATCCAGTATATTAATGCCTGATAAATGAACTATCTGTATCATATTTTACTAACAAGAAGAAAGTATTGTGTAGATGTCAATATGTATGACTTCGTAACCACCACAACTGGAGGGTGCGTCTACGTTACTCATAAACTTGAAAGGCGGCAAATTCTTTTCTTTTTTTGGAATTTTTCAAATGGTCGAGTTTGGGCCTTACAAGAAAGCCCGTATTAAATGGACATGGGCCCAGTTCACTACAAATTTGGGACTTGACATTTGAACTAGGCCCATTTTACAAATGGGCCCATCTTGGGTGAGGCACTCAGGCCCAAGTAATGTCTTGCAAGTTCTATTGTGCTCCTTGGCAAAGAAGTTGCAATAGGCTGGTATATGAGTCAAGTCGAGCCTAAAGTCGCATGATTTGCTTAGCTCAGTTGTATCGAGATCGAACCTAGATCAATAATATGCGAGGTTTGTTTTGTCCGTTTAAATTTAACGCAAGTTTGCTCTAGTTTGAGAGCATAGTTTAGCTTAAAGAACATCAAAGCATGACAGACATTGTCAAGAAACAAACTATCCTGAAAGTTTAGACTAATAAATAAAGCTCCAAAAAAAATTTTATACATTATTATAACCTCTCACGTGATGCCCCTTAGGCTTAAAGCCTCTCATTCCTTGTACTTGTATTATATTAACATAAGAGTTGGGGCTATTAGGATTCAAGCTCACGACCTCTCAATTAATAAGACTCTAATACCACATCAATCATCAACTATTTCAAAACTTTAAGCTGATAAATAAAGGTTACAGTCACTCTGTAACACCATTATACAACAGCAACAGTAACATTTCCAGTGCCCCAAGGGCTTCTGCCTAACCAGGATTTTTTTTTTTTTTTTTTTGAGGGAGGGGGGAGGTGGATATATGCAGCCTTCCCCCTTTAGGGTAGGTACTACCTTAAAGGGATGCTGTTTCCGAGAACCCCAATCTAAGGGGTGCAACATGAGGACTTTCCAGGAGGTCACCCATTTTAGTACTACTCTCGCCCAAACATGCTTAACTTCGGAGTTCTAATAAAATCAAGTGCTTGCGTATTGATACTCTCTTCTGTAACACCATTATATAAAGCATTTTTAATAAAGAAACTGCAAGGATAGATGAAAACTTTAAGTTCCATTCAGGAGCCACAAGGCTACAAGTATTTATAGCATATAGGGACACCACAATTCAAAATAACAGAAATTACACAACATACTAACCAAAATATACTACTAAAACACCAACAAAATAACAAAGTACCAGCACAGAAATACCTGTATGTAATCTAAGAGGAAGACAAGCAGTCTTGAGACGACGAACCATCTTACGCCTCTTCCTGGTACTCGTCCTCGTCCTCGTCCTCGTACTCTTCCTCGTCAGCAGTAGCATCCTGGTACTGCTGGTACTCCGACACCAGATCATTCATGTTACTCTCTGCTTCAGTAAACTCCATCTCATCCATTCCCTCACCTGTATACCAATGTAAGAACGCCTTTCTTCTGAACATGGCTGTGAATTGCTCGCTCACCCGCCTGAACATCTCTTGTATAGACGTCGAGTTCCCTATGAATGTCGACGCGATCTTCAACCCGGTTGGTGGGATGTCACAGACGGTGGATTTCACGTTGTTTGGGATCCACTCGACAAAGTAAGATGAGTTCTTGTTCTGCACGTTGATCATCTGTTCGTCTACCTCTTTGGTGCTCATTTTGCCTCGGAACATCGCTGAGACGGTTAGGTACCGACCGTGGCGAGGGTCAGCAGCACACATCATGTTCTTGGCGTCCCACATTTGTTGGGTGAGCTCAGGGACGGTCAGGGCTCGGTATTGCTGGGACCCACGAGATGTGAGCGGTGCAAACCCGACCATGAAGAAGTGGAGTCGCGGGAAAGGGATGAGGTTGACTGCGAGTTTGCGCAGGTCGGAGTTGAGTTGGCCTGGGAACCGGAGGCAGCAGGTAACGCCGCTCATTGTCGCTGAGATGAGGTGGTTCAAGTCCCCAACTGACCATGAAAGATAGTTTGTTAGACATCATACTCCTACCTGAGTTTTGAAACATATTGACTCATAACAGAAAGATACTAAAATAATTACAGATGTTAAGAGTATAAAGTTATTGTTAAGCCTTTACCTAACAACTTAAACATTTGGAATGGAAGGCTTCTTAATATGATATCAGAGCATTGTTGAACAAAGAGCCACGAGTTCAATCCCAATAACCTCCACTTTTAATATTAAGATTTTTGGCACAGGGTATGAAACAAGCCAACACGGTACCTAATTAGGTATGCAAGTCGCATCAACATGACTTCTTTAAAGGGATCAATCAGAGTCTTAAGAGGAAGATCATGTGATCAAATGTGGTTACTCACACAACTTCACACCGTTCAGAGTTTATGGTTAGAAGGGCTCTTAGTATTGGCCAAAAGGACCATTAACATATATCATATGCACTGCACTGACATACTGATACTGCAGACGAAGCATTACGGCAAAGGAAAACAAAAAACAAAGCATCATGGACGCGAAGAATGAGTGTATTCTTAGTTTGATTGGTCAGTATAGCCAAGATCCATGCACATTTGCAGCTATATATGTGTCATATAAGCCCAGATCAAATTGCAAGTATCACATTACATTCATCTGTGAAGACCTAAGAGGGTACCAACACGCAAGCACCGTATCCCATTAGAACTCCAAAGTTAAGCGTGCTTGGGCGAGAGCAGTACTAAGATGGGTGATCTCCTGGGAAGTCCTCGTGTTGCACCCCTCAGGTTGGGGGTTCTCGGAAACAACACCTTGAAGGGGGAAGGCTGCGTACATCTAGCCCCCCCAAACCCTGCTTAGGTGGGAGCCCTTGGGGCACTGGGAATGTTGCTTTTTACATTACATTCATCTGTATATCCACTGTTTTGTGTCTGTGGACTAGTTTGCTTGTGAGTGTTGATTTCCACTTTTCTAGTATTCTTTCCTTCCATTTAATTCTCAATCTCTCCTGATGAATGATACATGATACATTAGTGATATTTGTCTCCCAACAGCATGCCTAATACTTTTCTTTACTTCCTCAAAAGATCGAGTTAAGAGAAGATCCACAAACTCATCCAGACTTTAACATGTGCAAAGGATCGTACTAAGCAAACCCAACAAACAAAGCATTCTGAGCGAAGCAACCGTATTTTAGACTTAAACAGGGATCATACGAAGCACAATATGCGGCACAACTAGCACAAGAGTTAGCAACACCATAGGAAAGGGCTTTGCTACACGGCACAAGAAGGGGGCGCACGAAAATGCCACGAATATCAATGAATTGATTACACCAAAAATATCAAAATATTCAACGCTTTCTCCACAGTTTTGAGAAGGGTCAAACCAAGGAACACTTGGGACACAAATGTAATAGCAATCAGCAACATTTATAGGGGACAACAATTATGAAATTAGTTATAAAGGAGCACAAGTATCAAAATATTCTCTCTTGAGAGCTTTGAAATGGGTCAAACATAGAATATTTGGGGAGAGGACAAGCATAGGAACTCCGAAAATCTTAAGGGATAGCGCATGAGTTATAATATACTAGTTTATGATTGGTTAGTTACTGTAAAGGATTCCACATGTGAGTCTAGTAGAATCCCACATTGGAGTAGTGAGAGAGAAAAGATCACCATATAAATCTTGTGCATTACTCAATCTACAGCCAATTAGTTTTAGGATGGAACCCCACTTGGGGTTATATCTGCTCACGTATTCCAACTCCATAGATCGAGCCTAAAGACCTGATAATATTTAACGGTTGCACCGACTCTAATCTGACATAGCCAAAACTCAAGCCATTGTTTATAGGAAAAATTATGAATTATAAATATATCAAAATTGATGTATCAAACTAATATATAAACTACAAAAACACAAAGGAATTAATAATTTTTCTATGAACTCATAACTTCGTAACTTCTTTTATTATAATGCATTGATCCACAACTAGATAAATTGTTTGGCACATTGCTCTTCTTCCTATACTCATCCCTCAAAAACATCAAGTAATGCCATGATTTCTTTACCATTTTACTCTAAATTTTCGGGCAATTAAGTAAAACCGCAAAAAATTAACAGATGAAAAAATCGAAAAAAAATCTAAAAAAACCCAACTGGTGAAAGAAGCTGCCAATCTCCAACTGTCAACAGTAAGCCACAATACAGAGGAACATAGAGCAATCAAGTTTGGCATAGCAGCCTCGTTAGGCTATCTCTACCCTATGTGTGAGGTCTGAGGCTCAAAACTCATCTCTCAACAACAACAACAACAAAAAAAAAAAACTCAATGCAACAAGGGCTCCCGCCAAAGCATGGTCTAGGAGGTTTGAAATGCACGCAGCCTTATCCCTTCAGAGTGCTAATTGTTACCTAAAAGGAGGTTGTGTCCGAGAGCTCCCAATCCCAAAAAGCAAAAACAAAACAATAAAGCATGCAAGCAACAAGCAACAATAGCAAACTTGGAAGCCTAGGGGCGCAATGGGCGTTACAAACTAGCTTCATTGTGCTCCTTTATCCTAAACCATTATGTCAGGTACACGTATTTTATCTCGCCACTCAACTCTATCTAAGGCTATCTCCTCTATGTCAATGCTCATCCATCGTCTTCCCTAATAGTAGTACTACTTAGGACAATGTTACACCTCCTTACCAGTATAAAGAACACGTAGAGAAACATAGGAGGGTGAAAAGGGGCCTTACAGCTGGGGGTGGTGAGCTTGAGAGTGCGGAAGCAGATGTCATAGAGGGCCTCATTGTCCAACACCATACACTCATCTGCATTCTCAACCAACTGGTGCACCGACAGCGTCGCGTTGTAGGGCTCCACCACTGTGTCTGACACCTTCGGTGAAGGGAAAACCGAGAATGTCAGCATCATCCTATCTGGGTACTCCTCTCGGATCTTGGATATCAGCAGGGTTCCCATACCTGACCCGGTTCCTCCTCCCAGGGAGTGGCATACCTGGAATCCTGCAGTTTACACAACACAAATCAGATTTGATAGTGGATAGAACAATTTTTGAATTTTACTCGTTAGGTTAAACTATTTGAATAGTTAACTTCTTGACATAATATATAGGAGCTGTAAGAGAAAAAGCTCAACATATAAGCTTAATGAGTGTTAAATTTCACCGGCCTTTAAGCCCAACCCAAGAGTTAGCATACATAAGATTCATATATAAGCCCAAGTGGAGTTCCATTCCAAAACCAATTGATATTAGGTAGAGTAACTCATTAGGCTTATATGTTGGTCTCTTTCCAACACTTCCCCTCGCATGAGAGTTCTCAACAATCACCCCCCCTCGACTTCTACGCTCCAATTAGGATTTATGTCCGGTTGGAGCCAACATTCATCAGAGAGGCACCGGCAGAAACAAATTCAAATGCACCCCTCTTTCCGTGGACACAGTGCAGACAAGCAAGAGCCCGGGATCATCCACCTGCTCTGATATGATACCAACCAATTTTTCCAAAAGTTTAAGCTGATGGGTGAAGGCCCGCAATTGGTTTTATATTCTAATAATGGGTTATTCCACCTAATATCAATTGATTTTACAATGAAACTTTATATATGCCAATTTCATGCAGCAGCAACAACAACAACATATTTAGTGCCACAAGAGCTCCCGCACATGCAAGGTCGGGGGAGAGGACGTATGCAGCCTTGCCCATTTAGGGTGCTACCATAAAAGAAGGTTGTGTCCAAGAGCCCCCAACCTAGAAAGCATAAAAGCAACAGCACTTAGGAAGCATGACGTAGCGATAGCAATAAAGCGGCGTATGCCAATTTCGTGCGTCAAGCCTAAAACCAGTTGAAATTTAACAGTAAATAACTCATGGAACAACAAATTCGAAGAGCAAACCCAACCAAAAACCCTAAAAAACGCAACGAAATTCGAAAGAGAGATCAAAGTGAAGACCACCAACCTTGAAGACAATCACAATTCTCAGCCTCCTTCCTAACAACATCAAGCACCGAATCAATCAACTCAGCCCCCTCCGTATAATGCCCTTTCGCCCAATTATTCCCCGCACCCGACTGCCCGAACACGAAGTTATCCGGCCTAAACATCTGCCCGTACGGCCCCGATCGGACACTATCCATCGTTCCAGGCTCCAAGTCCATGAGCACCGCGCGAGGGACGAACCTCCCACAGCTGGCCTCGTTGTAGTAGACATTAACGCGCTCGAGTTGCAAGTCCGAGTCGCCATGGTAGCGGCCGGTGGAGTCGATGGCGTGCTCGGCGCAGACCACTTCCCAGAACTTTGCGCCGATTTGGTTGCCGCATTGGCCGCCTTGAATGTGGAGTATTTCTCGCATTTTGGAGGAGAGAGAAAGTAGAGAGAGAAAGTGGAGAGAAAGAGAGGGGAGGGGAAGGAGTTGCAGAGTGAGTTGGGGAAGATGAAATGGGAGGGGGTATTTATAGGAAGGGGGAAATTGAGTTTTTGAATTAAGTTTTGGATTGGGGTGTGGTGTTGTTAGATTTGGCAAATTGTGTTTGCATCGTGTTCATGTTCGTGTTGTACAAGTCGTTTTAAAATTGTAGTCGATTCGAACTTGATCAATTTATTGAACAGCTTAAAAACTCTCAATCTTTATCCAATTCAATTGTTAAATAGGTAATCTACAGGTTATCCATTTAGTTATATTGGGATTCTTTCATTGAATGTTAATTTGTCAATTTACAAATATGTTAATAATACATTATACATTTCATGTTTGATACTAGTAATAAATACATGACATATTTATAATTATAATAAGGGTCTTTCTAACATGTGTCCAATGGGCACATATTAAGGTGCATTAATTGCACTATATTTTAGTATTTGATTGGCCAAATACAAAGGTAAGAACAATAAATTTCGCATTTGGCCAATCAAATACTAGAATATGGAGCAATTAATGCACCTTGACACATGTTAGAAAATTCCTTATAATAATAAACTATTAAATTAACATTACCAAATATGGTTTAAATTATCTTACATTGGATATGCTACTAAATATATATATATAAAATAACAGTAGTAAATTATTCAAAAATACCTAACATAACTATATAAACGTGTCAATAGTATAGAAAATGGATTAAATGAGTCAAATTCAAATTCAACCGAATTACTTCAATGGGTCAACCCAAATTCAAATTGGGTTCAAAAATCTCGACTCAAACTTGCTATTTTCGTTTTGTGTCGGATTTTTCCAGGTCTAGGTGTGGTGTTGTGTAGGGGAGTTTGTGGTGGGGTGCATCTTAAAGACCACGTAGATAATCTTATGAGATTCAAGCCCCACAAAATGAGATGCATTATATCACACTGTAGGATGCGAATCTTATAATATTATTTTTAATAAAGATATTGAAGCGGTCATTAAGCCGATATTCTCACTGTTGTTGATAATATTCATCTTATTAGTCATTAATGTGTTCATATCAACTGCAATATTGTTTTCAAAAAGTCAGCGCACCTATAAGTTATATTATTACTTTAATAAAAATAATTTTTGCTCTGATAATAATAACTCCTCCAAATGGAGTAAAATTGGATGAGTATTGCGGGAAAGGAAAGCAACAATAGGACCCCCATATTAGAGACTGACAAGGCAGCTGAAAGAGGAAGAAGTGATGCAATCGAGCAAGATCATGAGTGTGCATCATTCCCCATGCGCACTATTCTACTCTAAGCAACAGTTGATCCACTTTTAGGACAACATGGATGAAGAATTGGTTGCTGCTTAGCCGCGACTATGGGTGTATTTGAGCCGAGTCGAGCCCGAACCTGTCAGACTTGAGGCTCAGCTCATTTGTATTAAGGTCAACTTGGGCTCGGCTCGAAGCTTATCGAGTTCGGAAAGTTCAGGCTCGAGCTCAGCTCGGCTCGATCTAAATCAGCGAGTTCGAATTAAGCTTGCAGTATTTTGACTCATTTAAGCTCAATCTAGGCTCGTTTAATTTCGGGCTCGGCTCGAGCTCGAACCAAGCCGAGCCTTTTGAGCCTTATGACGAGCCTTGGCTGATTTACACCCCTAGTGACGACATCAGAGAAAGCAGGGAAATAACTTTCTAGTATTTATGTGGAAGGAAAAATAAATGCCAGTGTAGCTATGACAGATATCAAACTCTTGAAATTGGATAATTGGTTGATAAATATTGGTCATGGAGGTTCTGGCATTGTGCTGTGAGATCATAATTTGCACAGAACCCCTCTTATTCTCATTCGTGCTGATATCTTAGGATTTTCTCTATAGAGGTTTATCTTAAGGAGTTTATCTTTGAGAATTCAAAAGATAAAAACAACCAAACTTGCAATCAGGGCTGGACATAACATCAAGCAACCTGAACAATCGCTTGGAGCCTCAAAAATTATGGGGTTGTGAATTTTAAGTGTATCGATTGTTAATATTAATAAGTTTTGAATTTTTATAATTGGTAGTATATAAAGAGTCCTAATAAAATTTTTTGTTTTTTTGATTAGCAAAAAGGGACTATTAAGCCATATCATTACAAAAAACGTCATACAAAAGGGGAGGTGGATCATGCCACCATCTATGATTACAAACATTGCCAATATGATCCTTAGATACCAAATGAGCCATTGAATTACATTTACTGGTACCCGTTCAAAAATTATACAATAAAAAAAAGTTAAGTTTACTTATATCCTAAATCACCGCCTTGATAATCCACGGGAGCTTACCTTTACCTTTGACAGCTTGTAAAGCTTCCAGACAATCTGTTTCAATAATTACTCTCTTCCACTCAGAAGCTATGGCAAGGAAGCACGCACCTCGAATCGCAAGTGATACCGTAGCTAGGGGGCCGGAAGCAAAGCATGAAAAACACCACCCTCCCGCCGGTCTTCATTAGAGAATCACGCACCACCATAGCACACGCAGCACAGGATCTATCTCGCCAAGCGGCATTAGTATTAATCTTTAGAAAGGAATTTGGCGGGGGCAGCCACCGGACCTATAAAGCTTTCCTTCCAGGATGGAAGGGTATGAATACCGCCCACAAAGTATCCTCAGCTTCCTGCAAAGCTTTAGAACTAATCTGGATAGGAGTGGAACTACTCTAGCAAAAATGGCAGCACATCTAACTTTCCGCAACCACCGACATAAAGAAGCACATTTAGCTGTAGTTTCCATATCAAAATTACAAATAGAAAACAGAAACTCCCACCATCTAAGGAATCCCGGGAAACTAAGAGGGTTTGTTAAGAATCCCAACCCTGAGTAAAACCAACTTAGGTGTGTAACGGGACAAAAAAAAAAGGATATGTTGAGGCGTTGAAAATATTAGGTTTGGCTATGCTGTCAATAAATAGACCCAGCTACTATGAGGCCCATACACAGAAAATGCGGTCCAAAACAGCCGAAAAAAATTAGAACTTACCTAACAGAAAATGCATATGGGCCCAAAAATACAAAAACCAACTATATATAACAACTAATGAAAAATACAAAACATGATACATAAAAATCTGTAATAGAAAGCTTATAAACACAGTATTGTATTCCAACTCATCTTATCCTACTACGGATCTTACCACGTAAGAGGGTACCAATACACTAGCACTGAATTCTATTATAATTCCAAAGTTAAGCGTGCTTGGGCGAGAGAAGTCCTTGTATTGCACCCTTCAGGTTAGGAGTTTTTGAAAACAGCCTCCCTTCAGAGCCCCTAAAGGGGAAGGTTGTGTACATCCACCTCCAGACCCTTCTTAGAGGGGAGCCTTTGGGGCATTGGGAACGTTGCTTTTTCTAACCTGCTTATCATTGGAATAATAATATATTAATTTTTTCAAGAATAGTGTTTGTCAAGTAATCAACTATTTAAAAATTTCAAGCAAATTTATATTTTAATATTTTGAGATTTAAATATTTATTACTTATGTGTTTGATATTTTAATATATACGAAACAAAGTTTCATAAGGTTTGAAAATTTTATAACTTAAGAAACCTATGCACATCCAATGAAATTTTGAATCTATCCAATTTTCGTTGAAAAATGTTGATGTGGTACTTGATAACGACAATATGTATATATTTTATTTATATTAATTTTAGCAAAATTTAGTGAATTACAATTGAAATGTATCATATTATAATAGAAGATAGTTATGTATACCGAAATAATGCATTGCATCCATATTTTTCAAAGAAAAAAAAATAATTATATCCCAACAAAGAATACAGGTGGCAAACAGGTCATTTGGATCGGGTTCGGCGAATCCATTCACGTTTGGGTCATTTCGGGTTTATAATAAACTCAGGTCAGGCCGGGCCGACCCATTCAGGCTCGAGTCACTTTCGGGTTTTAGTTGTACTCGGGTCGGGTTGGATTTGGGTCAAGTTATTTCGGGTTCGGGTCACCTTAATTTTTTGAGTTGTCGTTGGTTCGAGTCAATCTTGGGTTAGGTTGTACAAGTTTCAGATCTTTTTAATCTTACAATTTAGTACCTTGGTTGTACGAACCAGTTACAAAAGTTTAAATTATACTAAATAATTTATATTTTTACCAATATATTTATTATATTATTAATATAGGTGCTTAATAATATGTTAGGAAGTTCAATTGTACTCCCCTCATTGAATTTAAAAACCTTGGGTAAATTTAGCTTTCCAGTCGGGTTGAGTTCGGGTTCAAGTTAGTTAGGGTCGGGTGGTTCAGGTCAATAGCAGGTCCGGTCAGGTCAAATTCGTATCGGGTTGTTTTCGGGTCGGACAAAGAACGAGTCGAGTTAGTTACAGGTCAGGTCAGGTCATTTCACTTTCTGGTTTAATTATTTATGACATATTTTCTGTTCGTGTCGGGTCGGTTTACAAGTTTCTAACGTTGGCTTCTCAGGTCGGCTTGAATTTGCCGCCTATTTACACTTGACACTGACATTTCCCAATGAAAATAGTTCCTTATGTTTATTTCATCACAATACTAGGTTAAAATTTAAAAATTAAAAGATTAATTTTCTAATAAATAAAATATATGGGAATATTTTAAGCTAAATAAGAGATAGTAATCAATTTATATAAAATTATAAATATTAAAGACAATATTCAATAAAAAAATTCTGAAAAGCTATTTGAAAAATTTACAACATTAATTATATAAATAATATTGCATTTTTTACTTAAAGCCACTCAGATATTAAGTGTTATTTTAAAAAATATTTTAAAAATTTAGAATTGACATTTAAATAACTTTTAAATTTTAAAATATTTTAAATATTAAAAAATTTATAATTATTATCAAAAATATTTTGAATATTTAAAAAATATCTTAAATCTTTAGAACATATTTAAATATACAAAATATCTAAAAATTATTTCAAAGTTTTTGATACTTGGAAAATATATCACCAAAACTTTGTATACTCTTTTTTAAATATTTACATACAATAAAAATAACAACGACCTAGTGTCTCAAGGGCTTCTGCATAAGCGGGGTATGGAAGGGGTAGATGTATGCAGCCTTACTTCTTTTGAGTGTAACCCTGCAGAGAGATTGTTTTCAAGGACCGTCAATTTTAAAGGGTTGGCAATACGGGAACTTCCTAAGAGGTTACCCATTCTAGTATTACTCATGTCCAAGCACGCTTAATTTCGAAGTTCTAATAAGATTCGGTTGCATTAGTGTCTTGTAAATGAACCATTTTTTAAATATTTACATATTTTCCAAATAAATAAAATATTTTATAAATATTTTTGAATTCGTACTTAAAATATAAGTAATTTTTACTAAAATAAATAAAAAAACAAATCGTGCAAATTTGTCTTTAAAAAACTTATTTGCACAATAAATAAATTGCAAACCCTAACCTGCTAGGGTTTATCTCTCTCCTCTCCTCTCTCTCTCTCATCCGCCATGGATTCACACCTTGCGAACCCACCACAGCCACCACTCTCAAACTGGTCCACCATAGTCAAGCACACCCCAAACCCAAACCCCCCATACCCACTAATGGCGCCCTCATGCAAGTCTTCAAAGGGCGTCTCCATCGCTGTGGTGGACGCCAACGCCATCATTCAGGGCGGCGAGCGCCTCTCCCGCTGCTCTGACAAGTTCGTATCTATCTCCGAAGTCATCAGTGAAATCCGCGACCCAACTTCGCGGCACCGGCTCGCCGTCTTCCCCTTTAGCGTTGATACCTTGGAGCCTTCCCCTGATGCGCTTAAGAAAGGTTTGATTCTACGTTTCGGGGTCCCGAGTGAACGTTACAAATAGGGTCCTTCGTATATGTTAAGATTTTTCTTAATAACACAATTGTTGTGATACTAGAAACTATAAAATATTGGGTTATTTACCCCAAAGGTTCCTATACTTTGCCCTTATGTCAATTTAGTATTTTCACTTTTAATTTTGTCAATTTTGTCTTTGTACAATTGATATTGTGTCAATTTGGTTCTTATGGTGGAATTTATGTTAAAATTTTTTAATGGTTTGATTTGGGTTCTGTTAAATTGAGTCCACATGTGGATTTGTAGTGGGTTATGTGTATCTAACGTGATTGTTTCATTAAAAATTAGGTCAATAATTTAACTTTAATTTGAATAAAGTACTAAATTGACACAATATAAATTATAAAGGTACTAAATTGACACAATTTTAAAAGTATAAGGACTAAATTGACACAAGGAGGAAAATACATGAATCTTTGATGTAAAAAACCCTACAAATTTCAATCATAACTATTGAAAACTTTAAAAACGACGACCCTGGATTATGGGCCTTTAAAATTTAGGAGCCCTAAGCAGTTGTGTGGGTTGCTTGAGGTTATGTCTGTCCTTAATTCTGTAATCTGTTTTATTTCACGTGTGTATTGATTGAATTAGGTTCGTTTGTGGGCGAGATTGTTGAAATTTGATGCTGTAGGCTGTCGAGTTAGTTTGTTTTTGTGATCGAGATTGTTGAGATTCGATGTGGGATGGGTTGCTTGATTGAATAAGGTATAGAAATCTAGATCATTGTCAGGATTTTGGGAATTATGTTTTTTGATGTCATATTGGAGAAGCTTTTGTGCAGTCTTTTATTTCCCGTTACATACTTAGATGGTAACCCTTTTTATGCATTGCTCTGACAGTTATTAGCTTTGCGAGAGCAACCGGTGATTTGCAGACTCTTTCTGATGTTGATCTTAAGCTCATTGCTTTGACTTACACATTGGAGAGTCAGTTCCATGGCACTGCACATCTCAGAGATTGCCCTCCTCCTGTCCGTGTCCTTAATGTCAGGAGGCTACCCGAGAAGGAGTTGCCAGGCTGGGGCTCGAATGTTCCGAACCTTGAAGAGTGGAAGGCCTTAGAAGGTGCGACCAACCATGGTCCAGGCCCCGATTCAAAAATCCTCCCGTTGAAGGACTTAAACTTGAATATCCTGGCTGAAGACCGTGTCAGTTTGCAAGATGGTTCTGTGGGAAACGGGAGTGTTAATCATGATCTGGGTGAAGAGCATGTTGATGAAACAGCGAGAAAACCAAGGAGATATTTACCCAAGAAGAGAGAGGTAAAGATCGAGGGGAAGAAGATGGTTGCAGATGGAATTGATGCGTCTCTAGGACAATATGATGATGATACTGCTGGTGATTGGCGTCCTGCAGTAAGTCGAAGCACTCATAGAAGATACCTCAGAAGAAAAGCCCGACGTGAGATGTATGAGGCATCCATGAATGATGATGTTCAGCAAGATGTTGACAACAATGATGAAGAGAACATTATTCATGAAATGGAGTCTCAGGGTCAGGTTTGTGAAGAAGACAACGTTGACAAGATGGTTTCAGAGGAGCGTGAGAACACAGATAGAATGGATGGCAGTGAAGACATTTCTTTGATTCTGAAACAGATGAGACTTGTAGAAGACACCTCGAATGATCAGCAAGAACGGCGGGAGCACATGAGTTCTGATGCCGGCATTCCATCAACTGATGCCATTTCTGATGCTCAGGCATATACAGTTCAAGAAGGAGATGACGATGAAGCGGATAGTGAAGGATTGGATCATATAGAAAATTATAGTCAAGCGAGCGAAAGTGTGGATGCCTCGTTTGTAGATGATGATAGCAGTGAGCAGAGCTGGGTGCTAAGATCTCTATCTGATTCAAGTGTAGCTTGTATCACTGGTGACTTCGCAATGCAAAATGTTATTTTGCAGATGGGTTTACGTTTGCTGGCACCAGGGGGGATGCAGATTCGTGAGTTGCATAGGTATTCATCACCGTTCTGCTCTCAATTCTTTCCTAAAGGACCTGCTTTAGATAAGGGTATTTGGACGTTGGTACATCGACATTGAGAGTCTGAGACAATGCAAAATATAGAAAAATCTTTTAGAAAGTAGTAGACTCTGATCTTGCAACATAGATATGTTAACCCATATTGTTGTCCCACTCTTATACTTGAGTCTGTGTAGCATAGTAATCATTTGATTAGTTGAGTATGATCGTTTCGATGCTTCTTGCAATTTAGATGCGGAAACATTGTTGTATCGAGTAGTAGAGTTTTCTTCTATATTGATGTATGTATGTTCATGCTGATGATCCTTTGTATGCAGGTGGGTAATGAAATGCCATGCGTGTAATAAAGTTAATTACGAAACCCAACGTATATTCTGTCCAAAGTGTGGGAATGGAGGCACTTTGCGGAAGGTGGCTGTCACAGTTGGCGAGAATGGGGTCGTGCTTGCTACTCGCCGGCCTCGCATTTCCCTGAGAGGCACAAGGG
Organism: Simmondsia chinensis; assembly: GCA_018398585.1. NCBI lineage: Eukaryota > Viridiplantae > Streptophyta > Magnoliopsida > Caryophyllales > Simmondsiaceae > Simmondsia > Simmondsia chinensis. Next base: position 47,600,479 of record JAGTTD010000001.1, on the reverse strand, counting down.
TATGAGTATCTTTGTCTTCCGTTTCACTCTTGAACCTGTGCATTTACTCATGGAAAACACCATTTTTTGCACAAAACTCTCCATATTTTTCGCTCTCTTGAAAAGACATAGAAAACAGACATTTTTCTGTTCAAGTATTTTGACCTACGGAGATGTCGCATTATGAACTTCTTTTGCAAAACTAGTTGGATAGCTTTCCCGATTTTCTGTAGTAACTCAGCAAAATCAGAAAACATGAAGAAGGCTTCAGAATACACGGGAAATGCATTAAGAAGATCAGATAAAGTCCTAAGCAGTTTTGTTATTTAGTTATTTGTATCATATAAAGTCTTAAGCAGTTTTGTAATTTATTTATTTGTTCATATTTTCTGTAGTTTTCACCAATTTCTATCTGAAAATAAGAGTTTAAGAAACATGGAAACTAGTAATGGAGATCCGAGGAATGTTTTTTCGTAAGTGGACGTGCCCTTGGAGCCCTCTGTGCCCTCTGGTGGTGTTGTGGGTATGCCAACCGGATTCTTTTTTTTCTTCTGTTGACAAAGAAACTTTACGCAGTTTTCGCTGCCGTTACCGCAAGGAGGAAGAGAAGGTGTTGCTAAAAATCCAATTTTACGCGAAGATCAAGTCCCTAATCAGTATCTTTACCCCAAGACAAAGAAGAAACCCGTTAAGCAGGTTATTTTCGTCATTTGTTATGCATTGTGATCTTGATTTCTTTTTCTCAATAAAATATCTTAGAAGGACATTATATCTGGAAAAACGAATAAGAAATGCATTATATGCGAGAAACAACTTGAGGGCTACGTGTTTTGGAAAAGGAACAGGAAGGTTATTGATGTGAAATGAGCTATGTTGTTGTTGCACTTCCAAATCAGAATGTGGTGTCACAAATTATAAGCATAAAATGGGTCTTTGTGAGTCATAGTTTAACTTTGTAGTGATTAATTGTTACACTAATGCCTTTAGGCCTCTTTCTCAAAACATGCTGCCGCTTTCCAGTATTTATGAAACATAATGTTTCACCCAGTATGAGTAAGACTGCATATATCTGACCCTCCTAGACGCTACCTTAGCTGGAGCTTCTTTGAGGCACTGGGGGTTTATTTGTTGGTGATAATGTTCCTTTCATTCTCTTCTGTAAATATAATGTCATTTTTAAGTATTTGAGGACCTATTTTGTATCATATTTTGTTCGTGGTTTTGGGTTTTTCAAAACTAAAACCATATTTTGAAAACATTTTTTTTGTTTTTTGTTTTATTGTTTTCAGTTTTTTCTAATTTGAGTTAAACTGAAAGCCAAAAACCAAAAGCTAGTAATAAATTGTTTTGATAACCCGGTTTTTTGTTTCTCAAGAACAAAAAATTGCAAACAAAAGCGACGCTTAAACATATGCCCTTAGCGACTTGTCAAATGAGTAATGACATTGTAATATGTTTGATATTTGCAGGAAGATGACTTCTTTGGGTCAGGTAAGATATTCAGCCACCATACTGACAAGAAAGCTGCGGTCAAGCCTCCGGTAAGGCAAGCGCTCGCGGTTTTCAGTGGAAAGAGAAATCCGAACGACAATCACTCCTCCCGTTCCAAGCGTTAAGGCTGCCACCCTCTCTGGATACCCTTTAATTTAATCCTCGTTACGAACTTAATGATAACAAATTTGCGAATCTAGAAATTCATTTCGGGTAATTAAATTTTCTCAAAGTGCAGGTTTTTTGCCCCATTGGATGACATTACTAAGCTTAAGTTGGTCTTTTTTTTTGGAGTTGGTTGTTACAGCGAGGCCTTTTTTTTTTTTTGTTTTTGGTAATGGGCGGAGTAGCTGACTTAAGTATATATTTTTAGTCGAGGCATTTCTAATGTGGGATTGTTTTGGCTTTTATTATGTTTATGTCAATTTTACGAACATTTGGACATTTTGGGTTAGAGTATGTTTGAACAAGTTTTTTCTTTTACAAATAGCAGGATTTGTGCAAGTCTGGTTTGAAAAGAAAGGTGTTTTTATATAGAAGAAAATTCCTCTTTTTTATTTTTAAATAGATGTAGAATAATATTGTTCTTTAGAACATAAACAAATGTAAAAATAAAAAATTATTTTAGACGAAAGTATTATCATTGAAAGCACTTTGGCTTATGCAAATTAAAAAAAAAATAAAGAAGTTTATGTTTTTTTTTTTTAATTTTTTATACAACTTGGTGAGTCAAAAGAAAACTAAAAATGTCCATTTTATTTAGAATTATTTTGATCTAATCTGAGAATTTTTTTTTTTAACACCAATTGGAGAACTTTGGCCTTATTTAATTGTTATATGAATTAAATTCCTATTTAAGGTTGACAATGTTTTGCAGATATGACAATACGAGGTTATATGATAAAATGAAATTAATTGACATATTATTTATGTTTTATCCTGTTTTAATGTAATTATGAACCTCAGGAAATAATATTTATAAAATTTTCTGATATTTTATTCACCGCCATTAGACAACACAGACAAGCATATCAATGAAGTAGAATGAATCATTTCTTCAATTATGTTGAATAATTAACATACCATAATATTTTTTTTGTCAAAACATCACGTAATATTATAGTACAAAGGTTTGAAAATACATAAAAAGTGGTAACATATTTTTTAAAAAATAATAAAAATAATGTCCGTTAATTAATTAGAGAATTGATTGGAATGATCGTAGAAAAATGATATACGTTCAGCTTTGTGACAAATGATTAATCCCCTTGTTTGTTTTTCTAACATAATGTACATTTACAATATTTTTCTTATTTTTCAACCACATCATTACCGAGTATCTTATTACTGTTTCCTAACTTCCCAAGCAAGAGATATTGGGTTCGAAATTCGTCTCCCCATCCTAGGAGTCCCGGTGCCTCCACTTTGGGAATAAAAATTATATCCTCCTTACCAATGTAAAAAGAAATTATTACGAAACTCAAAATCAAAGTAATTTACATGAAATAAGATTTCATTCATATGTCAAAGTAAAACTATCAATCTTAGTAACAAGATTCTTAGTGTACAAGGAGTGCACTTTCAACTAACCTCCTACACATTCAATTTCGTAAAACGAACACCCTTTACATAAATTTCGACATAAGACAAAAAAAAAAAAAGAAAAAAAAAGAAAAAGGAAAAACAAACTTAGTGAAAAAATCAATATGTATAAGTTCAACTACGATTTTACTTTCCACGGTGTATTTGTAAGCTTCATTCAACTACGACGATGACAGCGCAAGTTCTGCCCATGCCAAGGAAGATGATCTGAGCTCGGCTGACACCGAGAGATCGATTCGGGTCTCGAGCATGGTGCACAAATCGTGCATCAACGGCCGTTTCATGGGGTCAGGATTTATGCAAAGGCTCGTTGCTTCACAAACCGCCTTGAGGTCTTCGTACTCAAAGTGTTTCAGCTCTGGATCCACCATGTAGGAGGTCACCTCCGGCATGTCAAGGTATTCTTTGGCCTGCAGTAGAAGGAATCGGCCTATCATTTGTATTACCTGTTGAGGGTTACTCGCAAGTATCTAACTCGTCTAATTTTTTTTTTTTTTTTTTTTTTTACGATGGTAAGAAATCCACATGAGTTGCACCAAGAAGCAGTCCTCCCGAAATCCCTTTAAACCTAGAAACTTTAACAATTAAGTTAGCTAACACCTTTATCTACCGTTTATATAATAGACATGGGTATCGATACAGGTTGCGTACCCATTACAGGTGTATATGAGCCACGTTGAGCCGAGCCTAGCCAAGCCTGAGCTCCCCAAGATCGGGGTTCCGCTTGTTTGCATTCAACTCAGGCTCTTGAAGCTCATTGAGCTTCCAAACTTCAAACTTGAGCTTAGTTTATCATAGGCTCGAGATCGACTTGTATTAGTAGGAGCACAAACTAAGCTTGGTGAGCTTGGAACTAAGCTTGCTTTATTTAGGCTCATTTAAGCTCGATCTACCCTCATATAGGTTTGTTTAGACTTGAGTTCGGCTCATTTATGCTCAAATGAGGCTTGATTAGGCATATTTACGCCAATAAATTATATTAAACTAAGCTCATTTAGTCTTGTTGAAGTTTGCAAGCCTATGAGCTCGACCTTCATTATGATGAGCCCTTGGAAGCCAACTCGGCTCATTTAGACCCCAATAACCATCATAGCTAAAAGGTCAGGTATAGTTCCTTTTTCCTACCTGCTCTACTCATCTAATTGCTAACATACCAACAACAACAACAACAAAAAACTCAGTGCCTCAAGGGCTCACACCAGTGTAGAGTCGGGGGGGTTTAAATGTACTCAGCCTAGGGTGCTACCCTAAAGAGAGGCTGTGTCGGAGGAACCTCAACTTGGTAAGCATAAAAACAATTGCTATCAGACCCTTATAATATAATCAAAGAAATATATTATATATACACAATTTAGGTATATAATTTGAGTATGCAATGATACGACAGAAACTCATTGCATGATCAAAAGCCAACATGAAAAGACTATTATTCTATGATCCAGTGATATTTGACTGTGTACCGTGCATTCAGATTACGCATATTTTATGCACACCGATAGCATTGCTCAGAGCGAAAATTTCGAAATAATCAAAGAAATTATGCAAGAAATTGAAATGTGGTCTTACCCACTCAACCAAGCTTCCATGGTCCTTGCCATAGACCGGTTTCCCGCTGACTATCTCCAAAAGCAGTATACCGAAGGCGTAAACGTTACCCTTTATGTCCAGGTGGCGTTCTTCGATCGAATTTGGAAGAACACATATAGCTCCATTGCTTCCTATGGAGCAGGAATTCTTCCGTGATCGAGCAAGAATCGTCTTCCAACTTTCAAAATCAACCAACTGCATCCAAATTCAGTTTATGAATTCAACTCGTATGAGTAGAACTTTCATCTAACAGGTTATGCTTTTGGAATAATTGGATCGTTGACATGTATCAAAGCCTCTTTCATCGAGAGGTTGAGTTAGGATTCAAACAACCCTCACTTCTAATTAGAGGCGTAAATGAGTGGAGGTAGCTCGTGAGCCTTGTTGAGCTAGCTTAACGAGTTGAGCCTGGGGTAGTGAAGTTCAAGCTTGTAGGCACGCAAAGCCTAAATGAGCCTATATGTTATTAGCTTAAATATATCCAATCAAGCTTGGTTTGAGCTTAATTGAACAAAGTTCGAGCCTAAACGGGCCTAAATAAAGAAAGTTCAATTCAAAACTTGTTGAGCTAGGTCCAAGTTCAACCAAGCCAAGCCGAGGCTACAACGAACTTCAAGTCGAGTCTAAGCCGAGCTAAATCCAAACGGGCCAATCCTTGAGCCTGATGAGCATGGGCTCAGTTCGGCTTGACTCATATACATCCCTACTTCCAAAATTGGCAAGGTGTGAAGTAAATTTGTGCATTATTCATACTTCAAACTCAAATTGGAATTCATGTGACAGGGTGTGTTGAAGTTCAAAACCATTCATGAGTTTCATGTAATAATTTAAACTTTTGAGGTAGCTGGTTCCTTGACACCGACATAATTCTTGACACCAGTATCAATGTCATAACCAAACTACAATACCTTGGGTGAAAAATCCTCAGTAAGATAGACAGCACTCGAATTTAACTCGGATATAGTAAATGGCGGATCGAGTTCTGTATGGAGATATCGCAGTCCTCGAGCTATGCCAATTATGATTTTCATACGTCGCGTCCATGAAAGCTGGCAGCCCTCCTCGCCATCTGCAAAATGATAATGGCCGTCTGATTTATGCTACTCATGTTGACTATGAACAAAACATATATATAGAGAGAGAACTGAGAGAGAGAGAGAGAGGTACTTACAGTGCAGATGCTCATACAATGTTCCATTGGATGCGTATTCAAAAACGAGCATCCTCGTAAATGGAGTACTCTCTCTACAATATCCAAGAAGTGTCCCAGTGTTCTCATGATTCAATCTCGCTAAGTCTGCCACCTGCAACCAGAATGGTATTAAGTTCCCAAATATGGTAAGCAGCACCAGGGCCGGTCAAGACCCCAAGCAACCCAAGCAATTGCTTGAAACCCCCAATTTTGTTAAAGAAGCCCTTTGAAAATTATTATATTATCAATACAGATCACTATTTATAATCAGACACATAACCTCTATATAATACATTATAAATGTATATGCGCATATAATATACACGACCCATACATTAGCTAGTATAATAATATAAAGTAGATTACTTGACATGTGCTTGAACTAACTTGGACACCTCCATTATCAAAAACGAACTGATAAATCAAAACTTGCTCTAGACCCCTTAAATTTCGAGACTGACCCTGAGCAGCACAAGAGTCCTACAGTTTTCTTCTCATTTTCCCTAATGCAGTCAAACAATCCAGTTTTCCAAATTTTATAAGGAAACGTAGTTCTACAATTTTCTTCCCTTTTCACTCCACATTGGAAAACAACCTTCCTGTTTGAATAACAGAGGAATTTCTGTAACAGGCTCTAGGGTTCTTTAATGAGCTTATGCAAAAAAGCACAGGAAAATTGTTTACCTCTCGCTGATAATAAAGCTCGTGATAGCCCGTCCAATGCTCTTCTTTGATGCAAAATGATATCACAGCAATCTCAGGCCCACCTTTCATGGTGCCCTTGTAAACTATGCTATCTGAAGACGACCCGATGATGTTACTGAAATCTTCACAGGCTACTTCTAGCTCTTGTCTGCTGTATCTATTTATGTCTTTTATCAACTCTGAATCTGTTTGGAAAAACCCAAGTTACTTTAAAACACAAGGATGTGTTGTGTGAAACACCCACATGAAGAATAAACGAAAAAGACGCTAAGAAAAGAGATGTTTAATTTTGTCTATTTATAAATTTGTATGACGTTAACGCTTGACCAAAGTGAGGTTGAAGTGAAGCATATGACGGAAAACACTTCCCCTCCATGAATAAAAAATGTTTTCTCTTTTCTTTAAGTGGAAGTCAAATTTCCCATCAACGAAGGAAAACATTTTCCATTTTTATGATTATTGTTATGAAGTTATGCAAATAAACAATAAAATTGAGATGCAAACGTTTCCCAACGAAACAAACGGAGCCTAAGTGTTGTTATTTTCGGAAATCATTTGGTTAACATACACTACAACATAGCCAAAAAGGTTTGGATGATTCGTTCGTACCTATGTATACAGCAAGGCGGTCCTTGTCACTTCCTGATTTCTTCCAAGGTATGATCACAGATGATTTGCTGTTGCATCTCTTGAAAGCAGTTAACATAGCAACGAGGAAAAGACCGCCCAGCATGGTTCCAGTCACGATTTCTAAGGCCAGAAGCCACGTGGGCTTTGATGCCCGTGGGTGCTTAACCCCAACCGGCTGAGCTCTGTGCTTTTGATCCAATTGTGGGTTTGGATGGCTTTTGGCAGATGGATAAGCTCCTGTAAATGGAAGATTATACTTTTCATCGAAATTTTTTAGTTGAAAAGTATATAAATTGATATTACTAACAGTTCATGATGCACCAATGAATACAGGGAATATATCTGGCGAGAAAACTTATCGTGGAAAGTACATACATCGAAATGCAATTGTACAATTGACCGTCACGTGAGGAGTATGTACTGACCTCCAAAATGAATACGTTTTATATATTAAAAGTACTCATAAATATGTTTAAATGTCAGAAACAAAGGGTACTAAGATTTAGTAATTTTATAAAACTTTGTAAATTTACAGCTTAAAAGTACATTAGGTGCCCAATATAGCCCAATGCAATGTTTGCAAGTCACACCCCGTTATTGTGACAGTTCGACCGTGCTCGCCTTGTGGCCGTGATTAACAATTTGATTCTTTTCTTGAGAGGAACTCCTTGGGTCTCACGCCTATGAAGTAGAACCAAACAGCAAGACCAGCTCTCCAATTAATCACACTTACCGCATTGTGCGCTTGAACGTTGTTTGGGATCCTTCTCATGAAGGCAGTTCCCCTGGAAGCTTGACCTGCATGAAAGCAAACAAGTTCTTGTAAGCTACTCTGCGTTGCACGTGTGTGTGGCCCAAGGGAATGGTCAGTTCGAGATCAAGAACATTAGAGTGATATGCTACCTTGAAAGATATTGTAGGCATTTCGGGATGTTTCCAACAAAAAAGTTGTACGAGAAATCTGCAACTTTCAACCGAGACGAGTGACAAAGGCCTGGAGTATTCCCGGAGGAGGCATACCTGACGATTCCAGTCAAGACAAACAGTAAGAAACACCTCATTTGGCCACACAACGCAGAAGAGGAAGATAGCGGTGGTTATTGTAGCCATAGCGACAGCAGCACATAGGAAAATCTTGCTGTTTCAACTGTCATTTTATCAAGGAGAAAAAAAAGACAGAAATTCGATTTCATAACATCTTTTTGTGGTATTATGTCTCTTAATGCTCAGAATTTAAGCTAATGATTGATGGTTGCATTGGCAGATTAAGATTATCCAAGACAGTAGTCGTGTTTCTCAAATGAGCTCCCTGTATACGGTAGGATGGATTTATTTGAGCAGGAAGCAACCCCACAAAAATGTGCAATACTATGAAGCATAAACAAAAGCAAAAGCATAGACAGGCTTTATTAAGAAGATTACTATCTAATCTCAGATGAGCTTTATGTATTTGGTAAGATTGAATGAGCAAACAATGTCACCGGAGCAGAAAATCAAAAGGCAATATATGAAGGGATAAAGATCTACGATGATAAGTGTTTTCTGGAGGCGAATTCGCTTCTTTTGGAGAACATGACTTAAGAATCAAGTCTCAACAATTGATCGAATAATGATCATCATAAAGGTCCTTGAAAGGATCATAGTAGTTACTGTTCTACAAAAGATTAATGCTTCATGCCACAACACCATGGCAGAAACAATATTCCCACCTAACATAACTCTTGGCTGGTGGCTTGTCAAAGAAGATCATATAAGCCACCGAACAGTAGAGCCAAGTATTTCAAAGAACAAATAGCATTCGCATTAGAGTATAAAACCATTCTTGGGCCTTCAATCATTAGGCTTAAGCTTTTAGAACAATTGATTCCTTAATATGGCACCAAAGCCTTGTCGATTGAGAGGTTAGGAGTTCAAATTCCAATACCTCCAAATCTCAACATTAAACAATTTCAGCACAAGATATAAAGTATGCTTATGTATTATTCACACTTCAAATCCAATGAACATTTAAGTAAGAGGCACAATAGAGTATTAAACCATTCATAGCTTTTCACCCATCAACTTAAGTTTTTGGACTAATTGGTTTCTTGACAGGTTACTGAATCATGTAAGGAATGACATGAATGGATGCTTACATTCCATGAATGTTTGAGGAAAACACAGAACTGTTCCCAGCTGGAACAGTCCCTTGGAGTTTATTCCTATCCAGGCGAAGTTCCTCGAGAGATTTCAAACTGCCAAGTTCAGCGGGTAGTGTTCCAGTTAAACCATTGGACTGAAGGTTTCTGACAAAAACGCAAAGAAATTAGCAACAATGCAAAAGTATCCACATTGTACATTTCACTACAGTAAGATAGATGCCAAAATCCATTTACATTTTCACTATGCTAGTTAGGTTGCCTATAGTCGGGGGAATCGGTCCAGTTAGTTGATTTGCTCCTAGATCCAACACCCTTAGGCTCCTCAACAAGCCAATTTCTTTAGGAATAGTGCCAATCAGATTATTACCATGCAGGATTCTGCAAAAACACAAAAATAATACTAAGTCACCAGTGCATTAAAATAACACTAAAGAGAAAAGAAAGTTTTTAAGTTTTAGAGGAAAGCATACAATTCTTGCAACGACCTCAGCAGACTCAATTCAGGAGCAAGAAATCCCTTCAAAGAGTACCCAGAAATGTTCCTAAACAACACAAAAATACCCAAAATTATTCAATGGATTCTCAATTTTCATCAACAGAATTACATCCAGGGCATTTGTAATGAAAAAATATAAGGCTACAACGTTAAGAAAATCATTACTTTTCCCTAAGTCAGGCCAGTTAAGAAAATCATTACTTTTCCCTAAGTCAGGCCACCAACAAGGAGAGAGATAAGTTTCAAACCCAAGTGGATAGCCTGACCACTATACCAAACCCAACATCTCAAGATAGTTGTTACTTACAACTTAACGACGTGATCTTTAGCCACTGAACAGGACACACCAGTCCATTCACAGGGAGTTGGATCTAGACCATTCCAATTTGCCAAAACAAGAGATGGGTCTTCATATATTGCCTCCTTGAATGCAGTAAGGGCCCACACTGACCAAAACCCAGAACTTCTAATCACACAGGTAATCTTGAAATTCAAAGAACTCTAAACCATATAATATAAATCATTATATTTGGACCCTCATTTATACAAACACCTACAAGGCAAGTTAAAATGAAGTACAAAAACCAAGATCTAAACAACATACCTTCGTTTGATACAAATGAATCACAACTCAAAGTTAGCACTCCAATTATAGCAACTACAATCTGTACATAAGTAAAAGCTCTCATTTTTTTCCAATGGGTTTTCTCCAACACTCAATTTAGTGACTTATCACAAGAAACACAACAATCACAAACCAACCCATCAACCCACAACTCCATCCAATTCAAGAACCCCAAGAAACTCAAAAAAGGGTATAAATTTACAAAACCCAGAACAGAAAATGAGGCTAAAATCAACAATTTGGTGCAAAATCAAGTAAAAGAGAGATTAGAATGAGAGAAAATTGTGGGTCAGTGAGAGTTAAAATGCTAAGAATTTGGATTGCTTAGATTCAAAGTGAAGTTTCCACAGATAAGAGAGAGAGAGGGGATTATAATAAAGGAAAGTATACCAAATCATAACAAGGATTGTTGTGTGGAAGAGGAAAGAGAGAGAGAATGGATGAACAAATTCTAAGTGAAAAAGCAAAAGAAAAAGTGAAAATGGATTGGCAATAAATTTGAAAAAGATAGGTGGGTCCATCAAATTACTAATTATATTAAAAGAATAAAAAGGAGAAAATTTGAAGAAAAAATTGAAGATTACAGTAGGGTTTGTGCCAGGTTTGCAGAATTTTTGATGAAGAATTATAATTATGTAGCTGAGTTTTTTTTAATTACGTTAATTTAGTTATTTTATAATTTATATTATTTTATTTTAGCTTCTTGATTGAATTTAAATTAATTTATTAATGTAAATTTTAACGATGCAATTATTTTAGATGAACATAATATAATATAAATCCATTAATTAATGTAATTTAATAAAATAAATGGCCGAACTATTAAAAATTTTATTAACAATTTGGCATATCTTTTACTCTAATAACTAAATTGGTATAATATTAATTATACAATAATTAATTTAATGCAATAGACAACATGCATAACTTTTGAGTTAAATAACACTATAATATAATTATTGATAATAAAAAAAACTAACACTATAATTATTTTAAATGAACCAAAAAAAAAAAAAATTTGTCGTGGGGTTTGTTTTTAATTTTAAAATTTTAATTATTAATATTTTTGCTAATGAAGAATCCGATTATCCAGTAAATTTTAACATATGTAGCAACCCGCATACCACAGGAGCCAGTTAAGTCAAGAATTTCTCAAGAGAAGGTTTAAGGAGGAAATCGAACTCCAAATCTTTTAACGTAAAGTAATATTTTATCTCCTTGCTTATTTTTAACTGTTAAGATAAGACCCTAATAGATTAATATTTTTTTTTTTAAATTGCTAGCGGTTATCTTTTTCAGGGTTATGTGGGAATTTGAAAAAACCGAAAAGTGATTATGGAAGAGATGGGGGGCATTGTGGGAGTGAGGATTGTGACAGTACACGTATTTGACGACTTTGAACTCCTGTTAGGTCCCTTTTTGTCCATTTAAATAAATACATTATTATTATCAAAGTAATAATATAAAATTTTATTAGAACTTTAAAATTAAACATGTTTAGATGATAATAGTATTAGGATAGGTGATCTTTTGAAAAGTTCTCACTCTCAAGTTGAGGACACTTGGAAATAATATCTCTTCAGGAGTAATACCCTGAAGGAGGAAGACTGCGTATATCCGCGCCTTAGACCCTGATTAGGTAGGAGCTCTTGGGACATTAAATATATTGCCTGCAAAATAATAATATAATATAAATAAAGTTATTTTGAAAATTATAATTTGGTATGAGTAATTTTTTTTTCATAATAATAACATTTTTTAAAGATTATTACTTAAATGGTTTAAGATGAATAAATTAATCCTTTAAATGAAAAATAGAAAATTTCATAAATCAACTCAATATAGAATCTTATTTTTGTCATTTGAGTGATTTAAAAATAAAAAAAATAAAAAAATTTGTCATTCATTTATGTCCATTTTGCTTTAAAAAAAAAAAAAAAAAAACCCTTGCATGTATAAAAATTAAAATACAAAGTTGAGTGTAATGGTTATACATTTACCTGCAAATCTGAGACTCTAAGTTTGAAACTCGTATTCCTCTTGACGTTGGTGGCTCTTATTAAGATAATGTTATATTTCTCATTTTTTTAAAAAAATATAATAATTATAATATATATAAAAATTATCACATAAGTATGATGTGATTTGATCTTTTTTTTGGACAGATGATTTGATATTTATTATCTAGGTATTTTAGCATTATAACATGTAGAATAAAATCTTACAAGTTTTAAAATTTTTATTACTTAAATATCGGATGTTTTAAATTGTTTTTCACCTTGATACCTTTTGCTGTATTTATAGGAATTTTTGTTAGAAAGTGCTAACTTAACAAATATCAGATAAAATATGGGTGTTTTTTGTCAGAATTATTGGATTTGTACTTGCGCTAAACTTTGGCGACTTTTTGTTGTAATTCAACAGAAGTTGATAAAAACTGCAAAAATGGGACAACATATTGTAAAAATTATGTGTTAGGTTAATATTTTCAAAAAAAATTTATCAAAATTTTTTTTTTGAATACAAAATTCACCAAATTCTTGTAGAATGTATTAAGATGATAAGATTTTGAAATCTCCAAATATCTTATTTTATATATTGAAATATATTTGACCAGTCATCCAAATTATTTGTAAAAAGTGAACCTTTTGGTCTCAAAATTTAAACAATATTCAATACTTAAAATTGTAAACTTCAAATAATTCAGAAAAATGATTTCATATATATATATATATATACACACACCTATTATTCGGCCCATATAGCGACCCACATACCACAAGGATTCGTCAAGAGGAGATTCAAGTGGGGTATTAAACTCCAGACCTTTTAGCCTGAAGCAATATTCTATCCCCTTACTTAACTCCAGTCACTGAGATAAGGATTCTATAGGGAGAGGTTTAAATATATTTTTTCCGTGCCATTTTTTAATTGGTAAATTACATATTGATACTTCAAGTTTAGTGTATTAATTTTTTAGTTTAAAAAATTTTTAAAATAATTTTTTGTCCAAAAAATTATATAAATTTAATAAAATAATTCAAATATCAATGTGTAAAGGTGCAAAACGAGCTCCCACTTTTCATTTTTTCATATAGCTATTTGGATTATTTTATTAAATACAAGTAACTTTTTAAACTAAAAGAATATTTCACAAATTTCATGAAATAAAAATTAATACATTAAATCTCAAATTACTAATATATAATTTATTCTTTTTAATTTTCAAACCAACCGTACCATGAGGTCTACCACCAAAAGTATAGAACCCCGAAACGACGTCGTTAACCAGCTAATGTGTACTTTTACAAAATAAAATGCGTCCTTACGAACACAAAGGCTAGCTAATGCAATGATAAAGTGATACGGCTAAAACTAGGAAAGTATAAAGCTACAACATTATGTAATTTACTCTATATAGATAAGGAGGGAGATAACTAACTAATACCCTAATTATATAATAAAAAAAATATCATAAATTATTACTAAAATAAAATTATCTATAAAAATAATATTTAATTACATGTCTAACTCGTGATTAATTTATTTTTTTCGTAATATAAAGTGTGGGGCCCAATAGAATGAGAGAGGGAAGCAGCAGCACACTCCCGAATCATGCGCCAGTAATCATGCGCCCGTGTTTTAGGCGCACGTTAGTATCATCACCTAACTCCAAATTGTTATTTTTAAATTATTTTTGGGGCTTTTATTTTTTGTAAGATATTATTAGTTTGTTAATAATAATTTTTTATTGTGTTAATAATAACTTTCCTTTGCTCAAATTCCTGGTAATTCTTTGAATTTTGAGGATTTATTATTATATTTTGAGATTTTAATATATATAACACAGTATTGACGTTTTAAAGTTATCATCCAGATGATCATAATACATATATGATATATATATATATATATTATGTTAGCAATTTCAGTAAAAAGTTAATAAACTCTTACAAAAAGAAGTTATCACACTAGAGTGAAGCGTATCAATAAAAAAGGAACATATCGAGTGCCTCAAAGGCTCCCGCTAATGCGGGTTGGGGGGAGGGGGGGCGGATGTATGCGGCCTTCCCCTTTTATGGTGTTAACCTGAAGAGAGGCTGTTTCACAGTGCTCCCAACCTGAGGGTGAGGACTCCCCAGGAGGTCACCCATCTTAGTACTACTCTCGCTCAAGCACGCTTAACTTCGGAGTTCTAATGGGATCCGGCAACGGCGTGCTGGTGCCCTCTTTGGTAGTGAAGCATATCAATATATTACTAAAGTCATTTTCATATTAATATTTTTGAGATGAGAAATATAGTGAATTGTGGCAAGGGATACCCATATTTTTAATTACCTGCCAAATTATTTTTGAACTACAAATTCCTTAATTTCAGTGAAAAAATGACAGGTGATAAATTTCTTTAATATGAGAATACCTTATTGTATATCTTCAATTTTATGGTACTATGTGATATATCTTCAAACTTTGGGATATCTGACTGATAAATTTTTCTTTACATATATAAGGAAGTTACAATTTTCCTAAGCATGAGTAGCAATTTTGAGGAATAAAAAGTTAATAAACGTCGGTCGTAACCGAGAGATGATGGAAATTTTAACCATCAAGTTAACCTAAAATACTCATCTAAAACAACATACTTAGTGTTTCAAGGGCTCCTGTGCAGGGTGTGTGATACACCACATGTATCGCCAAGGTTCCAAGGGCCCATTTCCAGTTACCGCAACCATCTCTACTGCCATCCGCTCCCCCCAGTCTACCGCCAATACGCACTTGTCCTCTTGATCACCAACCGCCAATCTCTGATCCTCCATTATCGCTATCACGCATCATGCCATCTCCCCCGCCAATCTTCCATGCATGGTGTCACTCCAACATGCATCTTGCTACCGCGAATACGCCATCAGCCCAGTAGCTGCCCACCTCCACTCACCAACTAGAGCACGTGCCACTTGCCCATGTTCTAGATTCTCCCCCCTTCTAGAATGTTCCGTACATGCCACTTCATCCCTCCCCCCATACTTGTATAAATAGGTAGAGATAGCTAGGGTTAGAGTCATGCCAAATATATGTGTGTTTCTCTCTCTTCTTCTTTTTCTCTCTACTTTCTCCCCCTTTCTATGTAAAATCTTCCATTATTAGAGGTAATCTATCAAATATAAAATGTTAGTTGTGATTTCAGTTGATTTACAGTTTGTATTGTATCAATCTGAAGGTGGAATATATGCAGCCTTATTCCTTTAGGGTGTAGCTTTAAAGAGTAACCCAAAAATCTCATCTCACTCTCCAAATTACAATAACACTAAACTCTTTTCTTTCTTTGAAAAAGTTCTTTTTTTCCCCGATAAGTTTTTTTAAAAGAGTTATATCAACTATATCAAATACAACATATATCTAAGAATTGTACTACGTAAAATTTTAAGTAGTTCGACTATTGGTTAGGTTAAATTGATTTAACAGTTGAATTTGTAAAAGATTATTTGTATCTAATATGATTATACTATTAAAAATTATGTCAATAATTTAACTTAAATTTAACCAAATGATTAAGCTGACACAATATCAATTATAGAGGGACTAAATTGCTAAAATTAAAAATATAAGAATTAAATTGATAGAATAAGAAAAACTAGGAAGATCTTTGGTGTAAATAATGCATTTATATTATTTATTATATCAAATAAGTACAAGTCCTCTTTTTTTTTTTTTTTTTTTTTTTTTTTTTTTGTGGCTCGTGCCACAAAATTTGAATGTAACCGTGTGAAGAGACATTATCATTGTTGATTGTTTTTGAACAACCATTATTGATTATATTATCTATATCTATACTATATATTATTATAAAGTTTTCTGACTCCAAAAGCCTTCAATATTCAAATCAAGTAATTTTAGAAGGCCATTGTTCAACTTCCTTTTAGAGTACTAAGAACATGTTTGGCTAAATTATTTTTTTTTAAAAAAAAGTTTTATTCATCTTCTTAGATACTTTACTCATTTTCTTAAATATTTTAAAATTATCAGTTACTTTTTAAAGATTGTATATATCAAAATTTGAATATATATAGTGATGAACTAATTTTAGTCAAATAATTAAAATATTCATGCTAAAATACTCCATAAAACTAAGGACCAAAATTATTTAAAATAAACTAAATTAAGAATGTAACTACAACCACAAAACTATGATTAAATTGAATAAATATGTATTATTTGATGATGAATATTTGTAATAGAATTTGACTAAAATAATTACAATGACAATGTATAAAAAATAGAGAACATCACAAATCAATGTTATAAACCTAAAATTTAAATTCAAAAACAATCAATGCCAAAAACAATCATATCCACAACATTCACCCATCCAAAAATCCTACAGAAAAACGTCAAAGGCATCAAAGCCAAACGTTCCTCGAAGAGCAATACCACACTAAAAAACAACTTTATTTTTTCAAGGGTGAGAAGCCTATTTAAAGTAAACTAAATTGTGGATATACTTACAATCATAAAACCATGATTATGGCAAATATAAAATGAATTAGAATTATTTGCAAAACTTATAAAAAAAGAAAAATAATATAGGTAACAGAACCAATTCTCGTTTTTTAAAAAAACAATATTGATAAGACAACCAGATGCACGGGAAAAAAGTAGTTTATATGTATTAAGGCTTGTTTGATATGTTTTTTTGTCTTATACATTTAAGAACTTAAAATTTAAGTATTAAAAATAATCTATTTATTTTAGTTTTTTATTTTTTGTTTAGTTAATATAAAAAGTTAAAAATAGAAAACTAAATATAAGGAAAATAGTTTTCAAATTGACCCGAGCTAAGTAGAGTATTGAGTATATTAATATCTTGTCAAATTGAACTCAATCGAACAAAAGTTCGAAAACTTGATATAGAGTTAGCTCGAACTTGAGCTCATTCGGACTTATTGAGCTCGAATTCAAAAAGGAAATCAGGCATAAGCCTGACTGTGGAGTTGATATAAATGAGATTCACATAAAAATTCATTGATTTGATGAAGACTCGCATATAAGGAGAGTACTAAGAACTCTACATGTGAGATAAAGTGTTTCATGTTGGAGTTGTAAGAGAGAAGAGATTAATCTATCATTCTAAAAAATAGGGGTGTAAATGAGCTGAGTCGAGCCGAGCAACCTCTTGTTCGAACTCGAGCTTGAGCCAGCCTTTTATCGAGTTTTTTGGTCCTTGTCCGAGCTCAATTCGATAAGATTTTAGTGTGTTCAATACTCAGCTTTGCTCGGATTGTTAGGTTTATTGAGCTGAGTTGAGCTTGTTATTGAGCCCAGTTAAGCTTAAAACCCGAGTTGAGCTTGCTATCGAGTCAAGCTCGCTACTGAGCTGAGCTTTTCGAGTTACTATCGAGCCGTTATCGAACCATTTTCGAACCAATATCAACTGTTAACGAGCCTTTAACGAGCTTTTAATGAGTTCTTATCGAGCCCTTTAACTAGTTCTTATCGAATTGTTTGCGAACGTTAACGAGCGAGCACCCTCTTGTTTGAACTCAACTCGTTAAGCTTATCGAGCCTGGTCTCAAGCTCTCATAATGAATATGAACGAGCTCTAATATATTTATAAGGATTTTCTGGGTGAATTAACTTTAATGTCAATTTTAAGGATTTTTGTAGGTAAACTTTTGGGACTTTTAGTTATAGATAGGTCAATATCACATTAATATATTTATACGTTTATTGTTTAACGTTTAAGAGTTCCTTATTCGCAATGCTTCCAAGCCAAGTATGACAATGACTCACCTAGACTACTCTCGGCGTCGATCTCGAGATTTTAAAAGTATAAAATAAGTTTATTCAACTAGTATTTTTAAGATAACTAATGCGTACAAGTCAACGTAACCACATCTTTTATATTCCATTTTATATTATAATACCATATGATATGTGCATCTTTTATATTATATGTACATAAAACATTAGAAAAATATGGTAAGAAAAACGAGGTCTGTGAATTTTTTAAGAAAAACAAAATTTCTATTTCTCTTTCTTTTGTACTAAAATTCAAAAATATATATATATCATCCCACCTTTTCAAGATTTTCTTTCGTAACTGAAAGTGTTACTTTTCTCTATTTTTGAAAATGTCCTAGTGTTTAACATTTTTTAATTTTCACAAATAAAACTTTTAAAGTGAGAAGTGCGTCGTAAAATATGATTTTAAACATTTGCAAACTAAATGTTCCCTTTTTTCTATAATAATACTTAACGTGCTTGGATGAAACTAGTACCAGAACGAATAACCTTTTAGAAAATCCTTATATTGACTATTCAATTTTTTTTGATAATTAGCAAACAAACTCGTAATACAACAAACAGCGCACCAGCAAAAACGGGGCTAAAAAAATGTTAACTAGTTAATGATCAACTATGAAAAAACAAAAAAAAATAAAAATAAAATCACATAACGCTAAACATAAAAATGGAAGTCTATTACATATAGTAAAAAAGTAATAATTAATTCTTTAAATTTCACCATCATATAGTAAGTAACACGATTATGTACATTTTAGTACTCTAATGGTTGTAAGAATAATAAAAAAGTCCGTAATTTTTTGATAGATTTTTTTCATATTAATAAATAAGACCTTCTCCAGCGTTATTACATCATATTCAGGGAAAAAATCTGACTTGGCTTGTCACTTTAAATATCTATTATAGTATATTGACAAAAATACCATTCCTTACTCCTTTATCTAAAACAAAGAAAAATCCACATTCTCAACTGTTAACACTATTAACTTTTGTGGGTATTTAAAGTGATATACCACATTAAGAGAGATATTTTCGTCAATGTACTGTAATAGGTATTTAAAAGTGACTTGAAACATTAGCTTTTTTCCAAGAATATGACGTTATCATGTTGGAGAGTGTCCTAATATGAAGAAAATCTGAAATACGAAAAAAATAAATTTAAAAGATTAGAATTTTTTTAATTATTTTTGCTAATATCGAGTATTAAAATATAAATAATCCTAAGTAATATTTATATCCTATTACAAAGATTATTATTATGGAAAATAAAAAAAGAAGGCATAAAGGACAGGATGGTCATGAGTTGGCAAAGTGTTACTTCGCCCCTTCTTCCTTTCGAGTTTTTTTTTTAAATAAAAAAATTATTTATAAAGGTAAGAAAAAATATTAGGTTAATGCATTATTAACAATAGATATTAAACCGATTGATTAGTGTCGAGAACCAAATCATCAAGGGGTCGACATATAGTAACCGTGCTTAACTATTCAATCAACAGTTTGATTGGCTTTTCTAAAATAATGCTGGAAAGTAAATAAGATTCTCCTTCAATATGGACAGGCATGATTCAATCTCTAACAGTATTTTGGATCTTCTAAGAAGCCTTTGACGTACTAGTAAGAGGCTTGGCGTCAATTTACTGTCTCCTTCTAATTAAATCCCATTAATTCCATACCGAGAGCATATATTGAGTCATCACTTGCAGTTGTAGCTTCATTAACAATAATAGAGGCCTTACCCCTATTTGATACCAGCAGCAAAAAATTGACCCTTCTGATTTTTGTTGGTATTTTGAGTTATTTTTCGGTGTATTTAATTAATATTTATCTGTAATTTGACATAATAATTATTTTTGTATGTGTATTTGTTCTACAATGCCTGAATTTGAATTCTTTTATACAGTAGTACCAAAATATGACTAATTTATATATCAAGTATATTCCCTAGAAAGTAACTGTTAGATTATAAAAATAAGTAAATTAATATTTTGTTATAATAAAATGATATTTTGACATAGACAATTTTGAAATTCAAATTTAATTAGTTTAAGCAGAAAAATGCATGCTTGAGGATATGCATGCAGATACTGATAAAAAAAAAGGATATGCATGCAAATGACATAGACATATAGATGGCACCAACATGCCGTCACCGGATCTCATGGGAACTCCGAATTAAGTGTGCTTAGGCGAGAGTAGTACCAGGATGGGTGACTTCCTGGGAAGTGCTCACCCTCAGGTTGGGGGCACTGAGAAACAGCCTCTCTTCAGGTTAACACCCTAAAGGGGGAAGGCTACGTACATCCGCCCCTCCCAGACCCTGCGTAGGCGGGAGCCCTTGAGGTACTGGGTATTTTCCTTTTTTTATGCAGATGACATAGGATCAAAAAAAGAAAAAAGAAAAAAAAATGTAGTTGAGTTGAGGTCATTTGTCCTTAATTTTCTCGGGTTGTGATGTTGCTTTCATTTTTATTGTTTTACTGTACATTTTTATGTAAGTTGGTTCAGAATTGTTTTTGTGGGTGTGTCTGTTTATATCATAACTTTTGTCGCTAATTATCAGGAAAAAATTTAGGCTACTCCATACATGATGTCTAGAGAAAGAACGATCGAAAACTCCATTTGTTTTGATAGAAAATTCTTTTATCTTAATTATACTATTTCTTTATATAACTTTCAACAATAATTAGAAATATAGAAGACTGTATTCCTCTATCGAGGTAAAATTGACCTCCTCTCAACAAAATGTGAAAACATTTTTTTTTTATGTAGGGGAAAAATGTATTCCATAATAATCTTATGTTATATGTTTTACTTGAATTTCAATTGGTCAAATCTTTTGTTAGAAAGATTAAAAATTTTCAAAAAATATTTCTGATTGTATTCTATGGAAAAAAATGAAAAACTTAATTTTTTTTCAATAATTACTCTTAATCCTTATATTATTATTATATTTATTTTATATATTTAATATAAATAATAAAAAAATTACTAAGTTTTAAAAATAGGTATTTTAAAATTTTAAATTAAAAACGTAAAGCATTTTCGTAAGTACTATAGAATAATGACGTTAAAGATTTTTTCTGTGAGTGTTTGTTGTCGTGGGGGTAGATATGCTGTCCCTTTCATGATTCAAATTTAAGTTTGTATTTATTTATTCACAATCACCATACTTCATTATTTATTAATTAATTAATTACCTAATTTAGTTTCATGTAAAATTAAGGAGCCTCCTCAAATTTACAATTTTTTTTCGATATTTAGTGATAGAAATTGCAATATATGACAGACTACTTAAGTAAGCGAAATCTAAGAGAACCTGAAAAAGCTTGAGAAAAAGAAACAATTAACAGAAAATACCAAAGAAGACAGAAAAGTAAGGCAAAAAAAAAAAAAAAAAAAACATGCAGAAAGGAATAAAACTAGGTACAATATGGCAATAACAGCATCGGGAGAGGCGGGCTCAGAGTAAGGGAATACGTCAAACAAAGCTGGTGAGAGATTGACAGGGAATTGGTCAAAATAAGACCCTACTCCAACCTTATAAAAAGCTCAATCATATTCGATTTATTGCCATCATATGCCAAACCAAGCCTTTTTCTGTACTCTCTCCTATGCCTCAAATTTACAATATTTATTAGTTTATTTATACTACAAATTATTGTGTTGTGTCACGAATTTGTTAAGTCTAGATTTAGAAGCGGAAGTCCGTGGTAAAATGGAGAGATGGAACTCGTAATTTTCTAGGGTACTTGCTTGCTATCTTGTCCTCACTATATATACTTTGTTGTAGGGCTTTTGCTTAGAGTGACAAAGTTGGTGAACTTGAGTCGTTTGTAATCCTCCATTCTAGATTTAGTGAAGCTTTCATCCTTCCGCCTGTGTTTTTTTCCCATTTGAAAGTTATCTATGTAAATCATTGTGTTATTGTATTCTTTCTCTCTTCTTTTTTCATTTTCTCTCATATTACAAATTTATATCTAAATTGAACCCAAATTCTGTATATATTGCCAAATATAAGTCCTTATACTTTATCTATTGTGCTGATTTAGTTAAATGAATGACAGAATTTAAACATGAACTGGTCAACTCTCAGGTTAATGTTTAAAATAAAAGGACTACATTACCAATATGAACAAAGTACAAAAACCATTGACGCATATATCTCTATTTTTAAGTAAAATTAGCAGTATAGGGTCAAAATACCATCTTATGAAGAGCAATTAGCTACCTAAAAGGGTACCAACATGCAAGCACCGGATCCCATTAAAACTCCGAAGTTAAGCGTGCTTTGGCGAGAGTAGTACCAAGATGGGTGACCTCCTGGGAAGTCCTCGTGTTGCACCCCTCAGGTTGGAGGCTCTCAGAAACAACCTCTATTCAGGGTAGCACCCTGAAAGGGGAAGTGTTGTATAATTGGTCCCTATATGACTTAACTATGTCAAGTAAATTGAGTCAAGTAATGTTCAAATATTATAGATCAAAGGATGTAAAATTTAGTGGCATGTGTTGTATTTTTTATGTAAAATTATTGTAAATAAGGTTGGAGTTAGAATACATTCAAAATCAGGTCATTTGGTAAATGACCTGACTGTCCCTGCCCGAGTGCCGTAATTACTGCCCGTGCCACTGCCTGGCTGCCCGAAGCTTCTCGCACAAGTTTTTTAAATCAGTTACATAAGGCTGACACGCGTCAGCCATCTAGCGTCCCTGATTGTGTTTCTTGAGGGTGATTCCGGACCGTTGATTCGCTTGTTTTGAACGGCTGAGATCGCTTGGGGAGCCTTGCCACGGATCGGGCTTCTAGTGCTTATATATACGGACCCCTTTTAGGGTTCTCCGTACGCTTTTCAATTCCTTCTCCATTTTCATCAGCCACTGCCTCTCTCTCATTTTCTCTGGCGATTCTAAGGCGATCTTGAGGCGATCGACGGCGATCTTGATGATCCGTGGGTGTGAAGGCTCCCTAGTTCGATTCTTGGTAGTTTGGAGCACTTTTGAAGCCTTGTTGGCTTCGGTTGTGAGCATTCTCTTCCCTTACTCTTTATTTTTCGTTTGGTTTGGGTTTCTGTCTTAGAAGCCTTGAAGGATCTGTATGTATTGAGTTGTATATTGTTGATCTTTGGTCTGTAATACTTGAACTTGACATAATAGTGGATAGACTTCCCTAGAAATAGGGAGCCGTGGAGTAGGTCCTTATTATAAGGCTGAACCACGTAAATCTTGTTGTTGTCGTTGTGTGTTTTGTGCGTTCTTGTTGGATGATATTTTGCTTTACTGAGGACACAGGTTTCTTGAGCTAGATCAGATATTTTTGGTTGTTCATTGAAGTTATCCTTAAAGAACTAAAGATAATAAGTTTAAAATATTAGAAATACAACTAAAACTTAACAAGTGGTATCAGAGCATTAGGTTCTTTGTTTAAAAGATTTAATATGGCATCTGCTAGGGTTGATATTGAAAGATTCGACGGTAGGAATGATTTCAATCTATGGAAACTAAAAATGAAAGCAATCCTTATGGCACAAGGTGCTGGAACTACACTTTTTCCTGAAAAGGATCAACCTACTTATCTAACTGAAAAGGAGAAATTATAAATTGAACATAAAGCTTATGCTTCTTTATTACTTAGTCTTGATAATTCAGTACTTAATCAGATCCGCTCTGAAAAGATCGTAGCAGATATTTGGGCTAAGTTAGAGGAAATTTATAAGTCTGAGTCGTTGTCCAATAGAATGCTGTGCATGGAAGCGCTTTTCACCCTTAAGGTGAGTGAGAATAAACCCCTATAGGACTCTATAGATAAGTTCCATAAAATCTGTCAAGATTTGGAAAACGTTAAAGTTACTGTTGCTGATGAATTGTTGGCTGTATTGTTGCTGTGTGCTTTACCAAAATACCTTAGGTCCTTTAAAGACACGCTAAGATATGGACGTGACACTGTAGCACTGAAAGACGTTACAAAGGCCCTTAGATCTAAGATCCTTGAACTTAGGAAGGAAGGGAAGTACCCACCAACCAGTAACAGTGGGGAAGGGCTGTCAATTAGGGGTAGGACAAAGACTTGAGACAACCATAACAACCCTAACATTCATAACAACCATAATAATTACAATAATAAAGATAGGAGAAGAAGTAAGAGTAGAAACAGATCTAGCTCAAGACCTAGAAGGGATTGTAGTAAAGTAAAATGCTATGAGTGTGGTAAACTAGGACACATTAAAAGATACTGTCCTGATTACCAAAGAAAATTTAACGGCACAACTGACAACACTGAATTTACTAACGGATATGATTCCGCTGAAGTGTTAGTAGCATCTATAGACCTAATTACACATGAGTGGGTTTTAGACTCAGGGTGTAGCTTCCATATGACTTCAGACAGATCTTTCTTTACTGCATACCGAACTGTAGCTGGGGGGAAGGTGCTGTTGGGAAATAACCACGGATGCCAAGTAGTAGGGATAGGGTCAGTTAGGGTTAGAGGGTCAAATGGCGTTGACTTCACCCTAGAAGGAGTTAGGCATGTGCCTGAACTTAGAAGGAACCTGATCTCTCTACGACAATTAGATCTGACTGGTATGACCTTAAAGGCACAACAGGGGGTAATGAAGGTCCTTAAGGGTTCCCTCGAAATGCTAAGTGGGGAGGTCAAGAATGGTCTATATGTGCTTAGAGGTGACGTAGCTCCTGCTGGCTGCTCTGTCGCAGAAAAAACCGACCTCACTAACCTTTGGCACAAAAGATTAGGACATGTTTCAGAGAGAGGCTTGAATGAATTGAACAAAAGGGGACTGTTGGGGGGTGGTTATGTGTCTAAACCTGATTTCTGTGTGTTGTGCATATTTGGAAAACATCATAAACTATCTTTTAAATCTGGAATCCATATAACTAAGTCATTGGTAGACTACATCGACTCTGACCTGTGGGGACTAGCAAGGGTACCCACTTTAGGTGGAGCATACTACTTCCTATCTATGGTAGATGATTTTTCTAGGAAGGTTTGGGTCTACTTACTTAAAACAAAAGATGAATGTTTTAATGCCTTTGTTAGGTGGAAGAACCTTATAGAAAATCAAACAGGTAGGAAGATTAAGGTGCTTAGAACTAACAATGGACTCGAATTTATGAACTCTGAATTTGATAGTCTATGTGCTCAAACTGGTATTAAAAGACACAACACCATGAGGAAAACACCCCAACAAAATGGACTGGCTGAGAGAATGAATCGTACGCTCTTAGATAGGGTAAGATGCATGTTATTTGCATCAGGACTTGGTAAGAACTTTTGGGGGGAGGCTGTAGTTACTGCATGTTATCTAATCAATAGAACTCCCTCCTCTGCTATTGACTTTAAAACCCCTAAGGAAAAATGGACTGAAAAAATAAGCGACTATTCTATTTTAAAAGTTTTTGGATGTGCTGCGTATGCACATCAATCAGAAGGAAAGCTTGAACCTAAGGTTGTAAAAGGTGTTTTTCTAGGCTATCCGGATGGTAGGTGTTAGGGATGG
The DNA here is from genome assembly GCA_018398585.1 of Simmondsia chinensis. Taxonomy (NCBI): domain Eukaryota; kingdom Viridiplantae; phylum Streptophyta; class Magnoliopsida; order Caryophyllales; family Simmondsiaceae; genus Simmondsia; species Simmondsia chinensis. The sequence goes on along the minus strand of JAGTTD010000001.1, from coordinate 47,574,720 downwards.
AAACAAGACCAGAATCATAATTAGTAGGGATGTGGCCTTTAATGAAGAGGAAATGCCCTACTTGGAGAGAACAGTAGCTGCTAGTACAGCAGCCACTTCCTCTAACCCTAGGAAGTTTGATCCTGAACTCTATGAGTTCGAGATCAGCCCACCAGAGCCTACATACGGGGAAAACCAGACCTTAGATCCTGAAGAAGAGATAACTAACAGTGCTGAAGGGAGCACTGAACCTCAAGAAACCATTGAACATATGGACCTATCAAACTACCAACTAGCAAGGGATAGGGAGAGGAGAGAAACTAGGGCTCCTGTCAGGTTTGGGACTGCTGATTGTATTGCATATGCCCTAAACACTGCCCTAGAGTATGTAGAGTCAGAACCTCTCACCTATTCACAGGCCATTAGAGGGGCTGCCTCTGAACAGTGGCTCAAAGCCATGACAGAGGAAATGGAGAGCCTCAAAAGAAACAAAACTTGGGTTTTGGTTCCTAAACCTATGGGTAGGAAGTTGGTAGGTTCTAAGTGGATCTATAAGGTAAAAGAACCCGATACATCATCTGGACAGCCAAGGTTCAAGACTAGACTAGTTGCAAAAGGTTTTTCTCAAAAGGAAGGGATAGATTATAATGAGATTTTTTCTCCCGTTGTTAAACACACAACTATAAGAATACTTATGGCACTAACGGCTAAGTTTAGCCTATTTCTAGAACAAATGGATGTTACAACAGCTTTCCTTCATGGTAAGCTGGATGAAGAAATTTTCATGGCCCAACCTGAGGGTTTTATTGAACCAAACCGTGAAAATCATGTTTGTCTACTTAATAGGTCTTTGTATGGCCTTAAACAATCCCCTAGGCAGTGGTACAAACGTTTTAACCAATTTATGAGAAGTAGGGGCTTTAGTAGATCAATACATGACACTTGTTTTTACTTTAAACATGCTGATACTGTTGATGCACTGTATTTACTGATCTATGTTGATGATATGCTCCTGGCTAGTAGATCTATGAACTATATTAATGATTTAAAGCTAATGCTTTCTGCTGAGTTTGACATGAAAGATCTAGGGAAGGCCAAGAAAATACTTGGTATGGAAATCACCAGGGGCATTGCTGCTGGAACAGTGCATCTATCACAACAAAGGTATTTGGAAAAGGTATTATATAGGTTTAATATATCTGATTGTAAACCTGTGAAGTTGCCCTTAGCAAGTCAGTACAAATACTCAGTTGAACAATGTCCTTCGAATGAAAATGATAAGAAACAGATGGAAAGAGTCCCATACGCTAATGTTATAGGTTCTTTAATGTATGCTAAGACTTGTACGCGTTCAGACTTAGCTTTCCCTTTAAGTGTTTTGTCTAGGTTTATGAGTAACCTAGGAAAGGAACATTGGGATGGGGTTAAGTGGCTATTGAGGTACATTAAACAAACCTATAAACTGGGACTTACTTTTGGTAGGTCAGAAACAGACCTTAGGCTGATAGGTTACACCGATTCTGATTTTAGGGGAGACTTAGATAAAAGAAGGTCAACTAGTGCTTACCTTTATACTCTAAATGGTGGAGCCATCTGTTGGAAGTCTAAGTTGCAGCCTATGACAGCTCTGTCAACAACAGAGGCTGAATTCGAGGCCCTAACAGAAGCTATCAAAGAGGCTGTCTGGTTGAGGGGCCTACTGTTAGAAATTAACCTTGATTATGGGCCTCCCTTGCTGTTTTCAGATAGTCAATCGGCCCTTACTTTGTGTAAAAACCCTATTTTTCATGATAGGACTAAACACTTAGCTGTTAAGGGAAATTTTGTTAACGATATGCTTGAAAAGAACACAGTTGACCTGCGAAAAATTTGTACTGCTGAAAATCCAGTAGATATGGGCACGAAAATTGTGACTTTGGACAAGTTACTCAAATGTATTAACTTGGTTCAAAGTGATTGGGATCATGGATAACTAATCATGTGAGCTTGCTCCTTATTACTAGGGAATGATTAGAAGTTGGCTCATATAGGTACCAAGATGGAGAATTGTTGTATAATTGGTCCCTATATGACTTAACTATGTCAATTAAATTGAGTCAAGTAATGTTCAAATATTATAGATCGAAGGATGTAAAATTTAGTGGCATGTGTTGTATTTTTTTATGTAAAATTATTGTAAATAAGGTTGGAGTTAGAATACATTCAAAATCAGGTCATTTGGTAAATGACCCGATTGTCCCTGCCCGAGTGCCGTAATTACTGCCCGTGCCACTGCCCAGCTGCCCGAAGCTTCTCGCACAAGTTTTTTAAATCAGTTACATATGGCTGACACGCGTCAGCCATCTAGCGTCCCTGATTGTGTTTCTTGAGGGTGATTCTGGATCGTTGATTCGCTTGTTTTGAACGGCTGAGATCGCTTGGGGAGCCTTGCCACGGATCAGGCTTCTGGTGCTTATATATACGGACCCCTTTTAGGGTTCTCCGTACGCTTTTCAATTCCTTCTCCATTTTCATCAGCCACTGCCTCTCTCTCATTTTCTCTGGCGATTCTAAGGCGATCTTGAGGCGATCGACGGCGATCTTGATGATCCGTGGGTGTGAAGGCTCCCTAGTTCGATTCTTGGTAGTTTGGAGCACTTTTGAAGCCTTGTTGGCTTTGGTTGTGAGCATTCTCTTCCCTTACTCTTTATTTTTTGTTCGGTTAGGGTTTCTGTCTTAGAAGCCTTGAAGGATCTGTATGTATTGAGTTGTATATTGTTGATCTTTGGTCTGTAATACTTGAACTTGACATAATAGTGGATAGACTTCCCTAGAAATAGGGAGCCGTGGAGTAGGTCCTTATTATAAGGCTGAACCATGTAAATCTTGTTGTTGTCGTTGTGTGTTTTGTGCGTTCTTGTTAGATGATATTTTGCTTTACTGAGGACACAGGTTTCTTGAACTAGATCTGATATTTTTGGTTGTTCATTGAAGTTATCCTTAAAGAACTAAAGATAATAAGTTTAAAATCCTAGAAATACAACTAAAATTTAACAGGAAGGTTGCATACATCCCCCTTCCCCCTATGACCTTGTTAGGCGGGAACTCTTGGAGCACTATGAATGTTGTTGTGGCTTTGCTTTGAAGAACATGGTCATAGTTTTGACATATGCCGGACCTTGCAACTATATATACTTTTCTATTATTTAAATCACACAAATATAATACAATAAAAGCGAAAACAACGCATAAAAGATTTACATAAAAAGCCTTTATTAGCTAGATGAAAAAACTATGAGGGACCCAAATGACTGTATCACCCGCTATGAAATTTTGAATTATAATATGTAATGTAACACGAAATCCATCTTATATCTCTAATCTGTTCATGTAATTTTGGAATAGAGGAAGTTACAAACTCTCTCATAATGCAATTTTTGGATAGTTCAAGTTCAAACTCTCATTCAAATCACTCGAGCATGATTTCCTTTACACTTAGATGAACCAGACTCAATAATAAACGCAAAACTCTCACGACTAGAACATGTGAAACATTTTCATTTTCTCCCGCTCTACAAAACCCACAAACCTTTCGCATTTTCCTCTTCTCCTCTGCTCCTCCGTATTCCTAGCACTCTCTATTTATAAAAAAAATAAAACCTAACACAATTTAAGAAAATTAATTTCCTTTTCCATGTAATTTGTTTTTATTTTTTTCTTTTTCTTTTTTCCTTTTTTTTTTTCCTTTTATGCTTATTTATTTTAAAGTAAAAAAAAAACATAATACTAAATAAATGCAGTTTCGTTTGATTTAATCATAAACTAAATTTAAGCCCTAACTAACTAAGTAGGATAACATATTTTGACAATTTATATTTAAAAAAGATAAAGGGGGTCATACCTACGTAATTCCAATACTTACCCAACTTAGCATACTATAAATATGAGCCTAATTAATTAATAATTGCTATTATAAAAATCAATTTCTTGAAGAATTAAAGGGCCTATTATTAGTTTTTTAATTTTTATATATTAATTGAGGACACCGTATCATTAAATTTTTGTATATTTTTTAATAATATTTTTTTTCTTAAAAAATTAAGCAGCATAACCCCCCAAAACAACAAAGATTACATGTAATTTATCGTTTGATTAAGAAATATATTTTTTATGGCAAATTTTTCCTATTAAATTATTTAAATACATTTAATAATTTCTACTGTTTTAGTTAAAAAAATAATTTTATTCTATAAATTAGTCTGTACGAAGAGTATATAATCATTTTTGGGCCTTTATTTTAACAACTTAAACTTTAAGATAGTTGATTTTTTGATACGAGATTAGAGTCTTATTGACTCAGAAATCATGAGTTCGAATCCCATAGCCTCCAACCTGAGCTCTGGCCGCCATGGTTAAATTAAGGAATGTTCCCTATAAAAGATTGTTTTCCATTTTTCTTGAGGTGACAAAATTAGCGTCTTTTTGGGCCTCGGTTTGGACCCAGGTCGAGGTTCAGGCCCGTGATTGGCGGTTTAGCTGAATATTTATGGTGCGCTTATTTATACCCAGTTTTAGGGTTTGAGAGAGTAGAGCGAATTGAAAAAAACTTTCTGTAACAATTCTGAGAAATAAAATTCTCCCTGCAACTCCATAAAAGTAGATAATTTTGACCAAACCATGTAAATTTGTGTGTTTATTATTTAATTTTTCTCGTTGAAATTTTTGTTGTTTAATCATTGCATTCCCTGACAAAATATAATATAGAAATACGAGATAATAATTTTTTGTCAAACCAAACGAAACTTTACGGTGTTTATCAATATTGGAGTCTTAAAATTACTATGTTTCTAACTTGAATATAATTAGTAAGACATGTTAACTAATCACTATAGACATGCTAACAAATGAGATGACAATTTGGTTGAGAAAGAACTTAACACTCATCATTACTCCTTAATGCTAAGATTACACAAAAATTATAGTTAAATTTATACTAGGTTTTTCCCGTACGATATGCGGATGATGCTATATTTTCTATAGCTGTGGATTTGTCATTAACTAAAATAAATTATCTGTAAGCAGTTTAAATTAGTATTTGGCATACACATTGTAGTAAATTATAAAATGGTTAATAAGATTGATGTCGCGTCTGCCTTCATCCCCTATAAGAAATCTAGTTCGATCCTTTACAGTGAAAGTATTTTGCGAAAGAATCATATATGATATTATTGGTAATAGACTAAGTTCACCTACCATTTACCATTTAGCGGGCAATTGAGATGGGAAGTAGAATTGATTTTAATTTCGATGGTTTCGACCCACCTATAGTGGCAGATCTGCTGGCTAAATGAGGTGGGTGGTTTTGTGGTTGAGGTTCAGTCCTGCATTAGTTTCTCGTGCTGGTTGTTTGGTTCATTTTCTCTTGGGTTCCCGGTCTGAGCTTGTTTTGTGCATGTTTTGGGTAGCGTGTGCTCGGTGTCTGTTTTGTCGGGTTTGGGTGTTTTGGTTTTGATGCTTTTTTGTTTCCCTTTTTGTTCCCCCTCCTCTTACGGAGTGGCCTAGGCCTCGTCTTTTTGAGCTGCCTGTCTGTTCTTCGGCTTTGCCGATATTTATCGAAAAAAAAACCAACCATTTTTCACAATGAGTAAGGCACATCAATTTACCCAACTTTTTAGATGGTAAGGGAGAGGGAGCTGGGTCTCAATTCCAAAACCTCATTCTCGAAGGGTTCGTAGCTTAACTACTACACCAAACATAATAACGGACTTTAGCATATATTTGATCATAGTAATTATTAGCAATTATATGGTTAGCTACTGGATTTTAGGATGCTGTGTTTCCAATTTTTAGTTTGAATTTTAAGTAGAGGCCTGGGGTGGAGCAAAGGGATCGGACCCATTACTTTTCAGATTAGATTGTTATACCCGTGTTTTTCTAGGGTTTCCTTTGCTTGTCTGCTATATATACTTCATGTATGACTTCTGCTTGTTTACGGCAAAACACAAAGAGAGAGTGAGAAATCTAGTGAAGATTTCATTTTTCCGCTTGTGATTATTTCCCCATTAAGGGTTTTCCATGTAAATTTCAGTGTCTTTGTTTCTCTTTTTCTCTTTCTCTTACCATTTGATTGTTCAGATTTTGTATAGTATCTAAATTGAACCTCGGTCCTGGTATATTTTTCTATTTTTTTATCTTCATTTTTGGTTACTATTAACATCTGTAGAAACAGAAACGCCAAAATTATAATTATTTATCTATATTAGGCCATGAAAATTAAAAAAAGTAATGACCAAAACTTGAGATTAGGGATGGCAACGGGGTGCAGCGGGTGCCTCCTCCATATCCGTACCCGTCACCCAAATTCATATCCATATTACCTACCATTAGGGGTGTTCATGGCTCGGTTAACCGTACCAAAAAGTATTTCGGTTTGGTTAACCGTAACCGAAATAGTCAAAAAATGCGAACCGTTATCGTTACCGAAATGACCGGTTAACCGCGTTTCGGTAATTCGGTTCGGTTATGTCAGTTAACCGATAACCGAAAAAAATGCAAAGAAAATTTGAAGATAACCTCCAAAATCGGACATAAAGAAATAGCTATTGAACTGCTATAGTGATCGAAAGAGCTCAATGTATCTTCCTTAACTTTGTTCAAAGCAAAAATATTTAACTATTTAGTATTAAGTACACAAAATATAAGTAAGTAAATTCAAAAACAAAAACATAGTAGCAATCCAATTCTTCAATTCTTGTGCCTCAATAGTCAAAGTTCACGTGGGGAAGGTGGGTGGCGTGGGGCTGCTGCTAGCTGGGTGATGATGAGAAATAAATTAGGGTTTAGATAATTACAAATTATTTTATATTTTTTTAGTATTTGACTTAAGCTTAAAATCTCATTAAATTACAAAAAGCATGCTGGCATCGGGACTCGAATCGGCACCCTTGGCATCCTCCCCAGCCGCCACTACTCTTTCTTTAAATCTACCATTAAGCTAACTTGAATATTTTGTCTTATTACTTATACATAAAAAAATATATATTTAGTATTTCGGTATTTCGGTTAACCGAAATAAATAAAATCATGAACCGTTACCGACCTGAAATACCTCCAATTTTTTCGGGTCGGTTAACCGAACCGAAAATTCGGGACGGTTAACCTCGTTTTCGGGTCGGTATTTCGGTAACGGTTTTTCTTGAACACCCCTACCTACCATAGGTATGAAGTGGATAACTTTATCTGCCTCGGTAGATATAAATTCATACCCATACTCGCCCCGTTACCCGCGGGTATCCATTACCCGCACCGTACCCTCACTAATATGAGTACAAAACGATTATTCATACTCGCCCGTATTAATTATTTAATACTATTCTTAAAATTTTATTAATAAATATTTTAGATAGTTGAATTTAAATTTGTATTTTTTTTAATTTGAAAGTGAATTAAACATAAAATGAAGCGGGTATGGTGGATATAAGGCGGGGCGGAGCGGGCACAACACTATTCCCGTACTTGCCTCATACCCGTGGTGCGTACAGGGTGGGTACATCCAACCCGTACCCACTACCGGTCTCACCTATATCCATACCTGCCCTAAACAGGATGGGTACCATCAGGTTCGGATTTTACCTGCCCCATTATCATCGGTACTTAGAGATATAATTTTATTTCTGAGTTACAAATATCAAATGGTACTAGCTGGTTTGTCATATAATGTCACCAAGTTGTTCTATCATATATGTATTTCTTACCAATCAATTTTTACATCATTTTGTTCTAATTTATAATAGTCGCACACATGGTTCGGTTTGGCAGTTTATGGTTACCAAACCGGACCAAACCGTAAAAATACAGTTTGAAAATTTTCTAAGCCAAAACCAGACCGTTTTATCTCACAAACCAAACCGGACCAAACAGTAATTCTAGTCCGGTCCGGTCCGATTTATGGTTTTAACCATTATAATATAAAAATTCTTATTAACACTAATATAAACATAATTTGATCAAATATTAAAATCGTTATTAACAACAAAAACATAAAAAAAAATACGAAAACTTTACTTCTTTTCCTAATTAATAGTATAATATATGTTTATACTACATAAACAAAAACTACGAACAATACATAAAATTAGTTTGTTAAATTCAGTAGTAACATTTTTTGAAAAATTCAGCAGTAACATTGGGTCTGTTAAAATTTTTGTTAAGTTGTTAATGAAATATTTAATAGTTTAGTCACAGATTGGGTTAAATTAAATCAATGAGTAAATATTATTTGTATCTAATATGATTCTGTAGTTAAAAATTACATCATTACCTTAAGTTAAATTTGACCAAATAACTAAATTGACAGAATCTAAATTATAAAGGGACTAAATTGACATAATTAAAAGTATAAGGCTTAAGTTGACAAGATCAGAAAAGTACAAAGGCCTTTGGTGTAAATAATCCTAATTATTTTTATCAAGTTATCAAGTAAATTTTGCCACTAATATAACTTGTTATGATTTTGATGATATAAATAATCATTGAATTCTTTAGTTTATGATTTTTATGGTTTATGGTTTAAGTTTGGTTTTAAACCAAACCTAAATCGTAAATCCTAATAACCAAAGTTTCTTAAACCAAACCATAATTTTTCAAACCATAAACCAAACTAACCAAACCAAACCATAATTTATGGTTTGGTTCGGTTTGGATTACGGTTCAAACCGTATTTTGCACACCCCTAGTCGCTATACATTTAATTCCATTTGTATGTAAGGTCATAATCGAGCTGAAAGTGTTGGCGTAGTGGGTCGTTTTCCAAATCTTTAAATTAAAGGTTTTGGGTTCAAATCTTATCATCTGCCTTTCATCTAGTGTTAATTTCCCTTTGTAGGGAATAACATCATACTTCTTATGAGCTGAACGCCAAGGAGGCTAAACAAGCCAACTTTTGTTCAAAGTGCACCAAACTCGTGACCTCTCGGATAACAAAGTTCTGATATCATGTCAAAAAAAAACTACGCCAAGAGCTTAAGCAGATGGATGAAGATATATAAATAGTTTTATATCTAACAATAATCAAGCATTAAACTCTGACATTTTGGACTCAAATCGACTTATTTATATCTGCACAAGTAGCAATCTGTAGGTGTTGAAGACTCCATATGTGAGTCATGTGAAATCTCACATTGAAGTTGAGAGAAAGAAGATATCACTTTAGAAGTCTAATGAGATACTCCACCTACAACCAATTGGTTTTAGGATGGAACCGCACTTGGACTTATACGTGAATCTCGTAAGTTCTAACTCCGTGGATCGAGCCTAAGGGCCCGGTAAAATTTAACAGTAGGGGTCAAGTGGGCCCTTGTTGGGCCAGTGGTGTCCCCTTAAATATAAATGAAGGCCTTCGGGCAGAACAGCATGATTATTATTTACTCACAACGGTGACATTATCATTTACTCGCTCTTCTTCTTCTTCACTACATACTTCTATATTAATTATTACGAGGACCGAACATAATGTCAAACAATCTAAGTAATCGCTCGGGGCCACCAAAATTGAGGGGCTTTCAAATTTTAGTTGTTGTGGTAAGATCGGTTGTTAACATTAATAAGTTTTGTAATTAAAATTTTTGTAATTTGTAGGATTAGTAATTATGTTGTTAAGAGAAATTTTATTATATACGAAAGTCTTATTTGAAACTTTCGTTTGGGGGCCTCGAAAATGTTTGGACCAACCTCAATTATTATTGTGGTCCTTTTGGAACACTATCATAAGTGATTGAGAAAAAAATTTAATTTTGATTATTTAGAACAATATTAGAATAAAAAAAGGTATGATATTACTTTAAGAAGACGAAATTGCTCGCCTACATATGTGAATGTGAGTTGTTAGAGTTCGTATATTGGTTAAACTATTCACATTATAACTTAGAAGTTTTAGGTTCAAACGTCATAAATCCGTTCTCCCTTCCAAAAAAATGTTGCTATATCTCTGTAGGAAAGATATTTTATCTTCTTTATGAGTTAAAGAAAAATGACTAAAAAAATACAGTCTATATGCTTTGCATGTTAGCTCGAGCCTCGCCTTTGTGTGTGCATCTCGTTTTAGCTGATTATAAAAAAAAATGCAAATGGGGTATTAAGCCCAGTCCATATCAGCCCACATGAGGTTGACTTCTCTTTTCTTTTTAGAGGTAATTATTACATTGGAAATGAGATGATGAGGTATGAACTCGAGCCACCGATATATAGATATGAAATGGTTACGAGTAACTGGATGGGAAGGAATGTTCAAAAAAATTGGATGGAAAGGAGTAAAGAGGAGAGCGTAAAAGCGAGTTAATAATTCAAATAGAGAAATAATTCTTTAAAAAATGTTAAAATTTTTTATCTCATCTCGCTTTATCTTTAGATTGAAGGATAAAGAAAATAGGGTTATTTTCTATTACTATCATTATCCCTCAAAACAAAATGTCAATCCAATTGCTAAACAAGGGGTTAGTTACGAACAAGGGTAAGATGAGTGGACCCAGTTGAGGCTAACTCACTAACATATTACCTTACTGGAGACTCACCGAGTGCAGAAATTTTAATCTTAAGTTTGTTTTGGTTGAAATGTGTAGGGGCCCTGATATCATCTATTAAGATTGCCCATTGGATATACGAACCACAAATTGAAGTAACAATTATAAACAAAGGGGATAGAGGAGAACACAGAATTTACGTGGTTTAGCCGAAGCCTACATTCACGGAGGGAAGCACGATAATTTCTTTATTTTAATTAGAGTTTACATGAGACGTCGCTTTACTCTCAATCCTCTCAAACCTTTCTCAACCCTGATGGCAACATATAAATCACCGTGTATATATAAAGCCACCATACTAAAACCCTAGTCTGTCATGAGCTTCAATAGGATTGGCCCAATCCTATTGATCATAAACCAAGCCCAATACAACAAAGCTCCGCACATAACCCAACAAAATGGAACCCAAATACGGGAGCTGTGAGCTCGACTCTATACCGGTTCAATATGAGCTTTTCTAGCTAAATGGTGAGTTGATTGGGTTAATTTACACACATACAAGGTGTGCAATTTCAGCGTTGAGGAATTACGAATGAAGTGACGACAACAACAACAACAGCAGACTTAGTGACTTAAGGGCTCCTGTATAAGCGGGGTCTGGGAGGATTGGATGTACGCAGCCTTACCGCTTTAGGGTGTAACCCTGCGGAGAGACTGTTTTCGATGACTCCCAACCTCATAGGATTGGCATCACGAGGACTTCCCAGGAGGTCACCCGTCCTGGTACTACTCTTGTCCAAGCACACTTAACTTCGGAGTTCTAATGGAATCCGGTATTTTAGTGCCCGGTAAATGAACCCTAGTAGTTCTACAAATATGTTCATTTTATTTGCAATACATATAACAAAAAAATAATAATGATTCATAAAAGAAAGTTACGTAATGCTAAACGTTACACATAATAGATAATCAATTGCATATTTAAATTGTATATGTAAAATATTTTCCAACATATAGTCCGGTTAACCAATCCCCTTGACCCTTATACACAATTTATGGACAATGGCTATCTTAGGGCTTCTTTGCTCCTTTTTTTTTCTGTTTGTAATTTTTTGTTTCTTTAAAAACTGAAAAATAATATTTTGTAAAACATTTTTTTTTCTTATTTTTTAGTTTTTTGTTTTAGATTTCTTCTACTTTAAGTGAAAATTAAGAAAACACAAAATAAGATAAAATCATTTCCAAACTCAGTTTTTAGTTTCAAGAAAAATAAAATATTACAAACAGAAGATCATACTGAATAAGCCCCTAATATATCTATCTACACTCTACTAAACATGTACTATACTAATCCCTGGAGAAAAATACATTCACCGGATAAAAGAAACCGTAAGAAATAAAAAGAAATGAACGAACCAAGGAACAATATACATGTAATAAACTCATTCTATGAAATTAGACGCTTACCTCAGTGCACATTCTCACTTCATATCTTCAGTATTAATGGTTCAAATAGATTAGCACTTCTTGGAATTTTTGAGGTTGCGTAGAGTCATTATGAGCTGTTGTCTTTCACCTTCCACTTCTGCAAATTTAAGACTTATTTCTGAGTATCTTTCTTGCATTTCTTTCAGTTCACTTTCCATTGCACTCTTCTGTTGCTTCAATGATTCCATCTCTTTCAACATGGCTTCGACATTTTCTCGCTCCTTATCATTGTCAGATGGTTCTCGTTGCGTTTCTAACGGTCGTTCTTCGTCTCTGAGAGGAGATAGAGATGATTATTAGAGCATCTCCGAGAAAGTATTTATATTTTAGAATATAAAACCAGCTTTTGGAATAGTCCCACCTCTTATATTAACAAGGTATGCGGTGAGATTGTGCATTTATCAGTACTTCAAGCTCAATGGACATTCACAAGAGGGGGCAATGTTAGAAAATAAAATTATTCTTGAGCTTTCGTCCGGGGGTAGTTTGTTTATTTGACAGTATGAGTCTTTGTTGTCAGTTGTACTTTTCAAATAGAAAGAATATATATAGGGTCCCCATTTTCATACCACTGTTGGAGTATATGTATAGCAAGTTGGGTGCCTAAATATGCTATTGCAGTCCATAACCGATTATACATACAAAACATACAGAATTTGTTGGAGATGGTTTTTTGTTGATAATAAAAATATTCACGAGCCTTAATCCATCAGTATAAGCTTTTGGGATAATTAGTTTCATGACATGATATTAGAACTTTCTTGACTAAGGGATCATAAGTTCAAATCTTAATAGCCTCTACTCTTAATAGTAATATAATTCAAGCAGAAGGTACAAGGGAGGCCTGTGCATTATCCACACTTTAAGCTCGATTGACATTCACGTTAAGGTGCAAATTAGAATATATAACCATTCCTGGACCCTCACCCCTTAGCTTAAACTTTTGGGATAGTAGTTTCTTGACACTCCTAGTTTTCCTTTTATTTTTTATTTTCCTCACCTATGTTGTTTTTAGTATAGCAAAAGCAGAACCAACAAGAACAAAACTCTTTAAAATGTGTACGTAGTATACCTGATTATTGACACTACATTGTTCAGATTTTGAGCTGTGGTGCTTTCTCCTTCAGACATATTAGAATTGGGAACAATGTTTTCATCTTTACTGTCTACTTGCATCCCAATAGAAATCTTTTCCTGGACATTAGAAATAGCTAAACATCAGAAGTCATGCACGAGTCAACAGAGATCAGGCGGAAAAAAAAAAGCAACCAGTACCTATTATCAATGTTAAAGATGAAGATAATTCACTTCGTTTGCTCAAATTTAAGCTCATGTTTCTTATGTATACATTTGGCAAAATACCCAAAAACAGGGTTCAATTTATATGCTAACAAACATAAATATAACTTGGGTAAAATCAATAAGAGAGAGAAAGAGAAAACGATGACACTCATATTTACGTGAAAAACTTTTAAATTGAGTCAAAACCATGAACAGATGAAAGAAAGCAATCTATAGTGTAATCTTAAATGAGGATGCATAAAATTGGGGCAATTCTAGACATAGCTGAACACCCTATGAGCTAAGGTAGCATATAAGGTCCATAGTGACAGAGGTAAATTCGAGACATAACACACCAGTAATGTGTAATACAAAAACGATGTACCTTGATTTCATCTTTACTAACAATTGCGTTGCTCTTATTAAGTTCTTCCAATTTGGATTCCAGTTCCTCAATTTTGCTTCGAAGACCCTTTTCCTTTGCTAGAAACGCGTTGTTAGAGGTGTCCAATGCAGTCTCCTTCGACTTTATATGGCCCTATGGACAAAAGCATTTTAGAATACGACTCAGCCAAAAACAATGTACCATCGTTTCCCTCATCTCTCAACATTATGTTTTAAGATTCTTTTTATGTTAAATCACTTTTAAAAGTAGTCATTTTTTCATTTAACTACCAAAACTTTTTAATTTTTCAGAAAACCACCTTCCAAGTTCAAATATTTTCAATCAACCGTCTAATTTAACATTCCGTTTGGAATACACATGTGATTTTGCTTAGGTTATACATAAATCAAGAAAAAACACATGTCGGTTTTATCTCAATTAGTAAGCATTATACTCTTAAGGTGCTATATGCGCAGGTTGAATCCTTGTAGTCACAAGCATCTAGTGGGATTCGAACCAGCATGTAGAGACTCTTTAAGGAAACATTGCTTCACCAAGTGAGCTAACACCAACATGTGTGTTTATCTCCCCGTTTTTGTATAAAGAGAATGTAAATTACATGTGTAGCCCCAAAGAAAAACTAACGACATTATGTATATAGTTGATTGAAAAAATTAAAACTTTTGATCAGAAGTTGGATGTTTACCTCTAGCGATTTTATTCTCTCCCTCAACCTTGCAACCTCCTTGTTAGCAGTACGTGATGATGGTTCAAACTTGGCATTATCCGAAGTGGCCCTAGATTTGTCTTGAGTTGCTCCTCGTCGATTGTTATCCTTGAGCTTCCTCTCCATACTTGTAATTGCATCTTCCTTTTTCTTCAGTTCACCTTTAAGCTGGAGCATTTGCTTTCTCAGTTTCTCCTTCTCCATTTCATCCTTATGCAAAGAATGTTTCATGTCATCACACTGAGCTCTAAGGATATTCACTTCAAATTGTAGACTTGTAACAGCAAGCTCCTTTTCTTCCTTCACATGTCTTAACACGTTAAGTTCTTCTAGCACGCCTTCTAGATTATCTCGTTCCATATTATCAAGCGACCCTTGTTCTTTTATTAACATTTTCATTTCTTCTAGCTCGACCCTCGATATCTCTGACTGCTTTGCCTTTCCCAATAGCGAATGATTCTCTTCGGCAAGCCTCTTTATCTCAGATTTAAGGTTTGAGTTCTCCAGTGAAAAAGATTGATGAATCTCTTCTGTTTGCTTCTTCTGACGTTCAACCTCTTTGGACTTCTCTTGTTCCACGTGAATTGACTTCAAATTCATATCGTTGTAGAGATCGCGAAGTTTTGCCTCGTGATCATCCTTGATAGACTGAACACGTTCGTTGGCCTTTTGGAGAAGTTCATCCAGATGACTATTGCGCAAACGTAGTTCAGTAGCTTCAGCCATTGCTTTCTTGGCTACTTTTTCGTTGGCTTCGAATGATGACTGCATTTGCGCGGATAGCCTTTTGAATTCCTCCTGAATCCTTGCAGCTGTATTAGCATTCTTCCATCTTGTAAATCGCAACGCTTCTTCCGCTCTGATAGCTCGCTGCTCCTGCTCTACTTTGGCACGAGTTACATCCTCGAGATCAGCTTCAAATCCACGTGCTTGTTTCTTCAACTCTTCCTCGAGGTTCTGAATATGAGTTTCAAGTTCCCTTATGGTTGATAAAGAATCTGAAAACTCGTTCGATTGCTGCTTTAATTCATTCTCGAGGTTTGCTATCTGGGTCTCGAGTTCATTTATTTTTCCTCTAGAAAGAGCAACTGCTTCCTCTGCTTGGGTGGCTCTCTGCTCGAGTTCTTCTTTTGCATGAATGACACTTTTCATATGAGCTTCAAACTCATATGCTTGTTTGTCAAGCTCTTCTTCAAGCTTATGGTTATGCGTTTCGAGCTCTTTCACAGTTGCCCAAGAGTCTGATAATTCTCTAGACCGCTGCTTGAGTTCGTTTTCTAGCTTCTCTATCTCAGCCTCAAGTTCATGAATGGCGGCATAAGAACCAGAGAATTCATATTGCAGCTTAAGTTGTTCACGGATCTGACTTTGCTCCATTTTATAGGATAGATCATGGTGTTCCTGCTTAAGTATCTCATAATCTAGTGCAAGTTGCTCCATCTGCATCCCTAACTCATCTTTATCTCTCCTGTACATTTCAATTTCACTGCATAGGTCCATAATCTTTTGCTCAAGTAAATATGTCTCCTTGTCATTAGTGTGTTGCCTCACAATCTCCTCTAGAGCTTTCTGCTCTTCATCTTCGTCACTCGGGCATTTCGGAACACTTTCCTCTACTCCTATTTCTTCAGCAGTCTCCCTCAACGCCCGTCTATCATTGTTATTCTCTAACATCTCTTCCAAATCTTGCACGGCAAGAATGAGCTCCGCGTTTGAATCTTGCGTCTTCTGTAACTGAAGCCGAAGATTGACGTTGATCTCTTTCTCATAATTCAGCTCTTCTTTCACTTCTTCAAGAAGAGCCCATGGATCCTCCTCGAACTGCAACTTGTTTCTATCGTTGCATCTGTTAAAGGTCTTGAGTTTTTCACATTCGCGTTTAAGCGCATCCCTCTCATCTCTTAGTATCGTGATTTCTCTTGACAAATCTTGTCCTCTTTTGCTTTCCTTCACAATTTGCTTTCGGAGAGTCTGTAACTCCAACTCTGATACTTCTGTATTCCTAGCCAAAGCTACAAGTTCAGCTCTGAGCTTCTCAACAGACTCATCTGAACCCGGGTTAGATCTTTCACCAAGAAAGGATTCTCTTGGGCTGTTCGTTGAGTTGTCGGTGCATGAGTCATTTGCAGGGACGAGCAACCAATTCTCCCATCGTGTTCTATGTTGATCTTGGCAGTTTAAACCATTCAACACATGAACATTTTTTGCATTGTTTGTCATCCCAAGTTCCCGTGGAGTGTTCAGCCCTGAGCTGCCACCAGAACTTGACAGCGTGATGTCGGATACACTGGAAGTTGTGTGGTTGCCGTTCGTCTCAGCAATTTGCGATGCTGTTCTTCTCAACTTTTCATCCTGGGCAGCAAGCAAATCATGGCGAAAAGGCAAAAATAAAGATTGATAATCGCTTTGCATTCTAAGAAAATTATTATTAGAATTTAAACTTCAGTTGTCGAGTACTTGAAGTAGACCATTTAACATTTAGCAAATGATTCACTCAACAAGTACAACTTCTCATAAAAAGAGATGTCTAAACTTCAGGGATCTGCATCCTCTTCATTATCCCAATCTTAACAGCATAAGCAGGAAGTTCACAAGCAAGGAAACTCTATCCTAAATCCTAGTTTATTCTGATTAGTTTTTATATTATATATCTTATCATTATACTTGATTTATCTCGATAGGATTCATTGTTGCATTCAAATTATATTTTGTATTAGTAAATATCAAATTATTGTAAGGCTGCAATCACAGCCCTTGCTGCGATTGGTATTTATAGATCCATAGTATAATTTGAGTATAATAATAAATCTTATGTAGGTAAATCAAGTATAATGGTGAGATAAATAATAAAGATAAAATAATCAGAACAAACTGAGGACTTGGGATAGAGTTGGGGGTGATATTTCAAAGTAGCACTTTCTATTCCCAAATTAGCACATGAAAATTCGAATAAATATCACCTTCTATTCCCAAAATAGCACACGAAAATTCGAATTTTCAAATAACACACAAAAACTAAAAATTCTCAAAATAGCACGCCCAGTCATAAGTAAGGGTAAATGGTCAATTTACAATATTAGAAAGAAAAGAAAAAATTAAATTAAAAATAATTAGGGTTATGTGGATAGCTTATAAAACATATCATCTCCATATAATATGAGTGATATGCCTTAAATTTTTTTTTTAGTTTAATATTGTAAATTAACAATTTTACTCCTGCTTATATGGCAAGGGGATGCCAAATGGGCATATGCTATTTTGACAATTTTCAATTTTTGGGTGCTACAATTAGAATTTCGAATTTTCACGTAAAAAAAAGCCTAAAAGTGCTACTTTGGAAATCACCCTAAACTTGGCTTGTGAACTTCCGCTGATGCTGTTTAGATATGGATAATGCAAAGAATGCAGATCCTCTTAACAATAATGATTCACAAGATAAGGTGAGGGCTTTACATCCACAAGATCTGTCCTGATACTGTCTTCAGCGTCCCCATTGCTAAAGTATCTTTTCAAGCTCCTGTCTTCAAATTTAAGTTTAGAATCTTCATTTTCATCAAGACATCTGCACCAATTCATAATGTGTTAGCAAATAGGCAGCCGGGTTGGTCAAGACGCTCAAGCAGTTGCATGGAGCCCTCAATTTGATGAGCTTCCCTTATAAGAATTACTTATATTATTAGTTGACTTCTGCCGCACATCACTAATCAAAATTGGAGAAATAAGAATCTACGTATACAACCGATAAAAGCATATTTATTTATATAATATAAATGACCCATTTATTAGCTAGTATTATAATATAAAGTAGATTATTTAAGGTATGTTTGAGAGAGCCCATCGGTCAAAACTTGCTTTAGACCCCATGGGCAAAAGCGGGGTATAGCGATCATAAACAACCAAAGGTAAGGTTTGATATTACCTTCGGTTAGCATTTTCTTGTAACCTTTGGATTGAAACCTGGCACAAAAATCCCAAAACATCCAAAAATTTTAAGCTCCATTATTTGTCCAAGCATATTTGATTTTTCCCAGGTAATAATCCAAAAATGCAAAGCAAAGAAAGGGATTGGCAAGAGAGTACCGACATGCAAAACTGAATCTGAACCATCTGTAAAAGGAAAAGATACTAAAGAAGCTTTAGTTGTTGCCTCAGCATAATCTGCAATATTTAGAGAAAATTCCCCAACAGGAGTGGATTTTGACTGCAATTCCTACAGCAAAATCAAAATTATACATTCATTTAATATTGGGATACTATTGTCTCAAAATCAGACATCTATAAGACTTTGGTTAGGATATAATTTGTTGACATCTGGGTAAAGATGTAGTTATCTAATCGAGGTGAAATTTTAAATTAGATTAAGATTATGTAATTTGTTTATAAAAGTGTCTTATACTGTGTAGGGAGAAGAACCACAAAAAGAGAAAAGATGTGAGAGTCTGTGGGTTTTATGAAAGGGGTGCCCGGGGAACACCCAGAGAAGGGGAGAGCGCGTTTGTGAGAGTTCGGGTGTTTTGATGAGAGTTCATACTTCCTTTTTCCAAACTATCTTAAATAGGGTTAGTGACTTGTTGTGCAAGAGTCACATTTGGTTTGAGAGATCTGAGATGGGGCTTGGGGTTCTAATTAAAGATTGTAATCTTAAATTTCATAATAGATAAGACACTCATTCAGGGTCCTGTAATTTTTTCCACTAGTTGAGAGACTGTTTTCTCATAAATTTTTGCTTTGTTTTGTGACTTCTCCTAACATTTAACACAGCAGGGGAAGCTAATACAAAACTAAACACCATTGGAGGGAAGAGCCATACGCTTGAAATGGTAAAGTGGTAGATTTTGTCCTGAATCGTCCCAGCTTTTGGGTCTTGGTTTAGTTTAACAGTTTGGTAAACTGGAGGTTCCCAATAACAGCAACCATCTCGAAAAGTAGATTTCTCTAGTTTTGCCGTTGGTTTGCCAATGTCAGCCGGAATTAGTGACAGTACCAACGCATTCTCTTCAAATTGTGAAGCCTGATTTCCATAAAATGCTAAAGCCCATCAGCTTGTAATATCAAAAAAAAAGAAAAAAATATCAAAGAATCAACTAATCTGAAAGATTAAAGTATTAGATGAAGATCCATAAATTTTATCCGGTAACATAAATCCAACATGAAGTCTTAAATAAAAATAGTCATAGATATGTGAATTCCACATAGGCTACAAAAATGCAACATAGCTCCTAGATACATACAAAACAACATTTTCAGTACAGATAAGCTCCTAGCTAAGTCATACAACAACCGCTCCGTTTGACTTGACGGAAATGCTTTCCATCTCAGTTTTATTTATTTATTTTTTTTGCATTACTTACATCAAAAATTAAAAATACGGAAAAATGTTTTCACTGTTAAGGAAAAAAAATACTTCCTTTAAAGGAAAAACTATTTTTTACTTAATTTTACGTCATATATTTTACTTGAACTAGAACCTAATCAAGTGTAAATTGCTGGCCAAATTAACCCATTTCCTATAAAAAAAAGATAAATTTTTAAGAAAAAATATTTTGTAAAGAATGCTCTTCGTTCTGAAAAATATTTCTGTCTAACTAAATAGGGCTGAAATTATAGCTGCGGCCACCATATTCATACTTTGGCCTTATTTGTTTACGAGGAAATAAATGCACGAAATCAGAATTTATAAGAAGTGAAAATTTGGCCCCTTATTTGGTTATCAGAAAATTAGCAGAAATATAAAGTAAAAATTTCTATATAATGTATGGAGTAACTTAACTAGCCTCTAAGTAAGTTAAAATTCCTTTGTTTTTCACCAAACACTCCAAAGTTAAGCGTGTTTGGGCGAAAGTAGTACCAGAATGGGTGACCTCTTGGAAAGTCCTCACCCTCAGGTTGGTGGCACTGGGAAATAGCCTCTCTTCAGGTTAACACCCTGAAGGGGGAAGACTGCGTACATCCGCCCCCTTACCCTGCGTAGGCGGGAGCCCTTGAAGCACTACGTATGTTCCTTTTACTCTATACCTATTTCCTAAAAATTTGACAAATAAATTAAATTAAATTCCTTAAAAATACAACTTGAATTCAATTCACGTATTAACCAAACAATACCTTAGTTTTCCTTAATTTCCTCCTTCAAAATTTCCTGCACTTTCTCACAGCACTAAACATCACACTCTACAACTGATTTGATTTTGGTAATGAAGTACCTGAGTGAGATGGAAGTGCAATTTGAACACAGCGGTGATCTTACCACTCCTCTCGCTTCTCCACCTCACCGCCTTCAACATCTTATCTCTCCTCCAACCGCCATCATCAGCGCCGGAATCCTCCTTCCATAACCGCTATCACGATCGCCGGTAACCGCCGTCGGAACTCGCCATTTTCCGATCAAATCCACCGCCGGCACCGCAAAATATTCGCCGATTGAGCAAACTGGATTGAATTGAATCAGTGCGAGATCGAAGTAGCTACTTCATCGAATTCTCTCTCTAGAAAAAACAAAGGGAAGATCTGAAGGTGTTCGTCTAGGTTTTGATTTGGTCTCCGGCATGCGCAGTGAGGTAGCAGTTTCTCTCTCTCTCTCTTTTTAGAGGAGATGACTGAGTTAATATAAATATTGTGAGTCTAGCTGAAAAAAAGATCAATAAGAAGTCAGAAAAAATAAAAAAGTGGCAGCCTCTTTCACAGGCTTATTTTATAACAATATTTATGGCTATTTATTATGATCTAAATACCGTCATATTTCTATATATATAATAGCGTAAATATAAAGTTTAAAATTTTATATTGAGGTATGTTAATATTTTAAAATTTTATTAATGTTTTACATCTGATCAAAGTTCACCTAAGAGGGTACTGTTAGGATACATCTCAAATTTGGAATATTTATTGGTGTTTTGTTTAGAGACCGTACGTCGTGTGTGTACTGAGCGATCGGGTATCAGGACCGATCGATCGGGGAGCTCTTTGTTAAATTCTGAGATGCCGCTGCAGAATGGGTGCTGATCGATCGGGAACTGGCTATCGATCGGGGTGGCGATCGATCGATCGGGGTCCTAATTTTCACGGGATTATAAATACCGCACGAGGGTTTCGCTTTTGGGTTTCCAAAACAAAGTGAGGTCGCCGTCGTACTTGCGTGAGAGAGAGAGAGAGAAGAGTTTATGTATAAGTTCTCTTCTTGATTCATTAATAATAAAAGCTCCAATCTTCACCCGTGATTTTCTCTCCTCTCGATTGTAGAGGGGTTTCCACGTAAATACTTGTGTCGTTTGTTTCTTTTCTCTTTTAATCCATTTACTTCTTGTATTGTCGTGGTATTTGATTCGGATTGCATATCGGGAGTATAGTTTTTACGCACAGGTACCAATATGCAAGCACTGATCTTATTGGAACTCCAGAATTAAGCGTGCTTGAACGAGAGTACTACCAAGTGGGTGACCTCATGAGAAGTTCTTGTGTTACACCTCAAGCTGGGACTTCTCGGAAACATCCTCTCTTCAGGATATCCCGAAGGAGGAAGACTGCGTATATCTATCCCCTCGACTCTGCTGAGGCAGGAGCCCTTGGAGCACAATAATTGTTGCTTCTTTTTTTTTTTTTTAATCCAATAAAAGTTCAATAGAAATTGTTAATGTGAAACATATCAGTAATAATAAGTGTCTTGTGTCATGATCTTATTGTTTTTGTTGGAAAATATTGACATGACCTAATTTATACGTATTTTCTTGTCAAAATTTAGTGAATTTTTTTTTATTCAATTAGATTTTCATCCAAAGTTCTAACGTAACTTATATATATTATTATAATCTTGTAGCATATAAGCATCTTTAGGTGAATATTGACTGGATTTTGACAAAACTCACTAGGTTTTAACTCACTTACGTGACAAAATTTTTAAATCTTGAAATATTCGTGGTATATATTAAAATATTAGAACACCTGATACTTAAATGATAAATCCTTAATTTTATCTATTTAATTCAAATATCTAATTTTTATTGGTATAATATAATGACAAAAAGAATTATTAATAAAATTTGTTAACATGTTAAATATCATTTTTAATATAAACTATTTGTATTTGCAAAAGGAATTAGGTGGAATTAATTGACTTAAAAAAAGGGGTAGAGTGCAGTGGGGGTTGTAATCGTAGGCGTTGATGTGTGCTTAACGGCAAGGTAACAGTAATAAAAAAAAAAGGTTATTGTTGTAATGAAAAATACTTTATTTATTTAATTCAAATATTCAATATTTAATATATATATATATATATATATATATATATATATACATTTATTATTATTATTATTATTTTTGACAGCGAGATTTTTTAACAACGAGGTACAAGCAGAGTCAATTGTTCCACATTTGCATATGACACAACTGAAAAATAATAAAAATCACAGGTTTTAATTGTCAATTAAATTAACAATCTTTTCCACTTGCATACACAAGGGATGTTTGATTCGTTAACATTCTTTGAGTAGCTTGATAAATGCTCGTTTAAGACTAAAAATAGTTAATTATATAAAAAAAAGACTAAAAAATATTTGAATAGCGGCTTAATATTCTCAATAGCAAACTCTATTGGATAAGCTCTGCTTAATTGTGAGCTTGTCAGATGAATAACGAGCTTGATTCCACTTGATTAAGCTAATAAGTTGAATTTAGTCGAATATCAAACATACTAATGTCTTACAAAAATGGGTTCGATCATAGGTTTCAAAATTAATAAAGGCTTGGCTCAAAAGTTGAGCTTGATAATTGAACTCGAGTTAGAATAAGGGAGCATTTGACTCAATTCAGCTGGTGTATACTCTAGCTGCAAGGTTGCAACTTATCTAATCATTTTTCCAACTTTAACCTTTCTTTAGATCATATCATTAATATTAACGAATAGTTATTGGTTAACGGCTAGTTGCAAACACAGTCTGCCTGAATTTCTCAAGACATTACGAGCGGTATAGTAAATTGAGAGAAGCTTATATATTTTTATTTTTTTCAATTAGTAAGGTGAGGAGGGGGAAATGCCTTCAACAGAGATTAAACTCGCTTGACATTTGTGGCCCTTGAAGTTTTCAACCACAAGGTTATATTAAGGCTAGCAAAACCTGTACGGCACGAACACGATATGGAGGCCATGGTTTTTGAAGTCAAGTACAGCTTCGGTTGACCCGTTTACATAGTTATGTTAGACATTTAAGTGGCACACATAGTTATGATTTTTAAGTAGTATGTATGTATAGGTAACCTAAGTAATGTTAAGTCGACATTTTAGTTCAACAATTATCAGTATGTTATATATTCATTGCTACATCTTGAGCAGTATTATTGATATGTTTGTAAGTTAATAAACTCTTATTTAATAAAAAATTACTAATATAATTAAATAAATAAGTTATAAATTAATTATTTAATAATTAAGTTGAGTAAGGGGAGAAAGTTTTGTAAACGTTGAAAGGAGTGAGAGAAGCAAATATAAATGTCCACGTGGACATAAATTAGTGGTAGAGTGGGGCCCAGGAGGCCCAACGGTTATGTAATGAAAAGTAGAAAGAGGCTTAGCTTAATACATCGGATTCGTCGGAAAATGACGTATTACCCTCAATTTTTCCACTTTTAGTCTTCTTTTTTAGTTTTTAAATTAGCGTATACTTCAATTTTCAGTTAATATAAAGTATTTATACTTTTTTTTAAAATAGAAACTGCAGTTTTATATTTAAACTAAGCGACTCTTAGACTATGTTTGGTTATAACTATTGATTGTCAATGTTTATTTTTTAGCTGTTAGTTATTAGTGGATGTGTAATGTATTTGGTAAATTAAGATGGAAAGGAGGGACAAAATGATAAAAAAAATTTGCTTATATAACATTTGACAAGTTAAAAACTAAATTCCTTAGCTTTTGAAAAACTGCTTTTTAAAAGGTAAGCGCTATGAAAAATACTAACAAAAAAGCTTTTACCAAACAATGCTATTAACTATTTAATTAGTCAAAAAGACAAAAGTTATGAAAAACCCTATAAAAAATTACTTGCCAAACCTAACTTGAGGCTCCGTTTGTTTCGAGGAAAGTAGTTTTCTCCCGGAATACATTTTCCTTAGGAATAGGTTTTCCAAGGAAAATTAAATTCCGAATAATATTTTCCCTTGTTTGTTTCAGCGGAAAACATGCTCTCGCCTTATAATATTGCTTATTTATTATAAAAAATAATCTTATATCAATCATACTATTCATTGTTATAAGATAATATAAAGTACCGAATAAGTTATATAAGCTTCTTTTGATTATGAAGAAGTTATTTTTAATGAAAAAATACAGAAAATTTATCACTTAGGGACTCATGTTTGACCATTTATCACCCAGATAACCTACATATTTCGAAACATACAATGAGGCCTCTTGATGTGTCAAAATTTTATTATTCAGATACCAAGCTTGGTGATTTTTTATCAAAATCTAATTAATTTTCATCATAGAGCGTTGATGTGGTACATAATATATCAATGTTTTTAACAAAAATTCAGCAAATTACAAAAAAATTCATTGAATCATGATGGAATATATCTACATATTAGTTAAATAATATGTCATATTGCGACTAACGTATACCCCAAAATTTTTTAAAACACTTGGAATGTTAACTTCCCTTCTTTTACAAAGGAAAACATTTTCCTCATTTGAGAGGAAAAGCTTTTCCTTAGGAAAACGTTTTCCGTCAAAAACTTGGCACCAAACAACGGAAAGTAGGAAAACTATTTCCGAAAATCTCTTTTTCCTTCGAAACAAACGGAGCTTTAATGGTTTTTTTTTTTTATCACGACAAGTTGAGGGGTGTAAAATGAGCAATTGAGCAAGTCATTCCTTGTCCAAATTCAATCTTAATAAGCTTTATTGAGCATTTAAACTATAGTTACAATTCAATTCGAAAGTATATTAGTATGTTTGATACTCGATTTGACTCACCTCAAATGCACATAATTAATGTTAGTATATATGATTTGTATTATCCTTCATGAAAAGCTACATGGGGAAAGCTGATTAGGCTATGTTTGGTTGTAGCTGTTAGCTATTAAAGTCTAGCGTTTATATGTTAATCGTTAGCTTATTGATAGTTGTTAATATAACAACAACAACAACAAACGCAGTGCCTTAAGGGCTCCCGCAAAAGCGGGGTCTGGGGGGTTGATGTACGAAGCCTTCCCCCTTCAGGGTATGAAGCTGAAGAGAGGCTTATTGATAGTTGTTACTGTGTTTGGTAAATTAAGATAAAAAGGAAGGGCAAAATGATAAATAGAATTTGATTACGTAGAATTTGAAAAGTTGCTTTTCAAAAGCTAAATGCTATGAAAAACGCTAACTACAAAATTTTTACCAAACAACGGTGCTAACTGTTTGACTAGTCAAAATGCTAGACGCTATAAAAACTCTATGAAAAGCTACTTGTAAAATATAGTCTTATTCTTGTCTTATGTGCACATAATTGTACATTTGGTCTTTTCTACTTGTGTAAATTTTTTTTGGTTATCGTTGCTGGTGTTTGTGCAAATCATGGATATTAAACTCCCGATCCTAATCTTAGAATCTTATAATTTTACGGTCCCACAATTGTCTATCGATCCGGATCCTAAGTAAAATCTTAATTTTTTTAACTTTTACGATCTATTGATATTAAACAAAACTAATAGATATGATTATAATACGATTTTATGATTCTACTGATCCTAGCTCGATCCTATCATGCATATATAAAAAGTTAAAAAGCAAAAATTTTATCTTGTGCTTAAATTTTTAATATTAAAAGTGGAGGTTATTGGGATTAGAACTTGTCACCTCTGGGTTGATAAGACTCTAATACTATGTCAATGAACCAACTTTTCGAAAAGATTAACTGATGGATGAAGGTTCAATATTGATATTATGCCTTAAAAGTAGAATCTTACAATTTTTGATTTGATCCCATGATTCCGATTCTATAAACCCCCTAATGATCCTAAGTAGAATCTCGATTCTAATGACCTTGGTGCAAATATGGTCTTTTATTCTTTTATTTCACTTTATGCTTTATAAATATATGATTGATATTAAAAAAAATTATTTTTGTTAATTTACTAAGCAAACAACACGCCGTTGGGGGCACCAACACGCCGTCACCGGATTCCATTAGAACCTCGAAGTTAAGTGTGCTTGGGCGAAAGTAGTACCAGGATGGGTGACCTCCTGGGAAGTCCTCATCCTCAGGTTGGGGGCACTGAGAAACAGCCTCTCTTCAGGTTAACATCCTGAAAGGGGAAGGCTGCGTACATCTACCCCCGCTAGACCCTGCGTAGGCGGAAGCCCTTGAGGCACTGGATATGTTCCTTTAATGTACTAAGCAAACACAATAAAATCACTCCATAAATCACTAAATCACTTTTCTTAATTTCAGCTCCTGCCTTTCCTTATTTCCCCCTTTACTAAGAGGGTACCAACATGTAAGCACCGGATCCCATTCCAAAATTAAGCGTGCTTAGGCAACAGTAGTGCCGAGATGGGTGACCTGTTGGGAAGTCCTCGTGTTGCACCCCTTAGATTGAGGGTTCTAGGAAACAGCCTCCCTTCAGGGTACCCCGAAGGAGAAAGGCTGCGTACATCCACTCTCTCCAGACCTTGCTTAAATGGAAGCCTTTAGGGCACTGAGAATGTTATTTTTTTTACCCTTGATTTTGTTGAATGGCACTCGTTAGCATAACCCACGTGAATTAATTACTCCCCCCTACCCTTTTTAAAAAATGTATTTAGATTCAAATTTTTTTATCGGTGCTGATCTAAGTGAGAACTCTCGTAATTTAATTTTTGTTTTTTGACAATTAAAGAAATTTCATTGAAAAATCATTCAATCAATCATAAAAATAAATTTTAATTTGATTACCAAATTTTGTAAAAAGCTCAAATTACCAAGTGTATTTCTAATTTTTCTACTTAAATTAGTTGTATTTTATTAGAAAAATAAGAAAAAAAGGGAAATAATAGTACTTGGAATTTTGATGGACACTTTCCCCTAGGACCCCTAGGACCGAACTTTTAGTTGTTACTTCACATGGCCAAGAGAAAGACATATACTATTTCATCGTCTGTTAAAAATTAATTATTTTAAAAGTTTAAACTGACGGGTGAAGGTTCAAGATTTATTTTATCCTCTAATATGCCAATTGGGCTGGAACCGTGCATATTGCATAGATACGTATTATATCTTGTATTTGAATTATGCTAATATTGAAGCCTCCAATATTACTATTCATTATTGCATGGCATGTGATTCGTACTGCAAGTGAAGGAAGTGTGTTAGTATCGTCTATTACCCGAGTATATGATAACAGGTGTCAACTTATAAAACAGAGATATATCTTGATTAATACGATAGTTTTAATTCAAGATCGAGCTAAGCCGAATAATATTATCAAAAAAATAGAGGAGAATTAAGGATGGTAAAAAAGGTTGACAGAAGTACAAGGAGGGGACAAAAGTGAAAGTGATGATGTTATGTATAGAAGATGGTCTATCGTCATCATACCGAATGGTCCCTTTATGGACTTCTTTACCCAATTGTTACCTTTTTTTTTTTTTTTTTTTTAAATTATTAAAATAGCATCATTTTAAAAATATTTACCAAAATGATACCATTTACTGTAGCTTATTCAACGTATGCTGTTTATAACGGTGTACGTTGAATAAATTTTTTTTATAGTTTACACAACATGCTCCATTTGAATCGGAGTATGTTGAGTAAATTTTTTTTTAGCTTACTCAATATACTCCATTGGAAACGGAGTACATTGAGTTATTGTATTTTAAAAAAGAGAGGCTGTTTTTGAGTACCCCAAGACCGACAGGTGAAGGCTAGCACTCTCGTTCCCAATAACCCCCAGAGCCTGATGTCTCTTTACCCACCTATGCAAGGTCTGAGGTACTTGAAAGCAGGCTCTCTTCAGGGTAGCACCCTGAAGAGAAAAGGCTGCGTACATCCACTTAACGTACTCGACGTACTCCATTTTAAATGGGTGGTAACGATTATTGAATTTTAAATAGGTAGCACCTTTGAGTAATTTTTTTTTATAGTTTACTCAACGTATTTGATTTGAAACTGAGTACGTTGAGTAATTTTATTTTTTTTCGAAAAGTATAGCTAATTTGTATTTTAAAAATTATTACATTAAAACTATTTTATATAAATAATTTAAATTTTTTAATATGGTGGCGTCCTTATGAGAGCATGAGAGGGGCGAATCCTGACCCTCCATTGTAACGAATGGCTAAGATTTGTTGAACATTAAAAAAATAACAATTTACGGCTCATTCCTATTCATGGTACAGAAAAAAGAAGGGGTAAGGGAGGAAAATTGTTTTTGTTTTTCAATACTCAATAAATCTTGATCGTAAATTATTCTTTTTTTAATATCCAATAAATCTTGACCGTTCATTATAATGGAGGTCTAGGATTTGTCCCTCTCACGTTCTCACCATCTCATAAGGATACCACATTATATATATATATAGTAGTCTAGCTAGTGCTATTATACTTCTTCATTTTTTCCTTCTACATAATGGGTATTCACTTTATACCAATGGCGAGTAATTGAGTGGGTATGGGTATGGAAGGTGCATCCCCCATACCCGCCTCGCCTGATTGCCATCCCTACCTAAAACCTTATGGTTTAAGTTCATGGCCACCACCGGTGCAAGTTCGGCCACCCTCGAACTGACATCCCATATACTTCCGTTATCGGCGAGAAATCTCAGAGGGCCACACCTTCTAATTTTTCAGTAAACTGTTACAAACGGTGCTTCAATATTTTTGGTGCTAAAAGGGAACTGTTATCGCTCACAATGTTTAGTGTTGTGGGACCGGAGTGGGCCAAAACCACATGCATGAGCACGCACCTCGTGTTGGGTCAGGTGCGTCGTGGTGTCATACGGTCATTTTATAACCCGAACTCTTATTTTCTTTACGGCCTGTGAAGCACAATGGCCATCGCGTATGGCAAAGTCGGAAATCCGTCCATTATTCTCTTGATGTAATTAACTCTTCTTAAGACCTTATTATCACTAATGATGAAGAATTAGAATACATATAAATCAACAAATCAAAGTTAAGTTATTGTTAATCAATCAATTATTTCATGTTAATGGTATGAGAATAAGATTGAAAGTGAATTGAAGCCCGGCGGTGAAAGCCTTTTCTCAACAAATTAATTATTTATTAAAAGGTAATTAACTATTTCAAAAGTTTAATCTGATGGATGAAGGTCCAAAACTGATTTTAT
The DNA here is from genome assembly GCA_018398585.1 of Simmondsia chinensis. Classification (NCBI taxonomy): domain Eukaryota; kingdom Viridiplantae; phylum Streptophyta; class Magnoliopsida; order Caryophyllales; family Simmondsiaceae; genus Simmondsia; species Simmondsia chinensis. The sequence continues at coordinate 47,545,064 of JAGTTD010000001.1, read as the reverse complement.
ATTCTAACATGTCCTATCACGTGAATGCCCATATGATTAAAGCGTAGATATTGTATATACCCATCTTATAACTTAATATTGGAAGTTAGATTCTAATACTATATCAAAGAATTAACTTTTTTAAAAGCTTAAGTTAACTGGTAAATGCCAATGAGTGATTTTATACTCATATAGTTTCTTTTTTGACATATCATTTATGGATAAACAATAATTCATTTAATATTATTTTTTATAATTTAATAATTTTATAGCATGAGTATTTGGATGTATAACTAATTATTTTCCCTATTAAATTAGTCATTGTCTGAGCGAAATCTTTGTCGAGAGTTAAGTCTTAAATTATTTTATTAAAAAATTTATAATATAATTAAAAAAAATAGAATATAATCAGAAAAATTAGTTTCAATAATTATTAAATTAAGGGCGTATAACAAAGAGCAGACTTTGACAGAGTCGGAGACTGCTTGAGCTTGAAGCGATCCCATGCATGTTATCCAAAGCTAATAAGCATTTTTCACCCATTTACTTTTGGAAATTATTATTATCAGGTAAAAATTATTATTATCTGATTAATGATACAATTTATAAATAATAAGAGTTCTAAAATTATATTAAAAATTATAATCTTGCTGTAATAATAATAATTTTACCTTGATAACGACCTTATCTTTTCTTTTAGTGGATCAAGCTTCTTTTAAAATGGTAAGATGGGGAAGTGTTAAGAAATCAACTGTATTAAAAATTTAAGCCGATGAATTAAGACCAATGATTAATTTTATACTCTAATATGCCCCTCCATGTAAATATAAATACGAAAATTAACTAAATAAATATGCCGCAATGTTTTTGGACAATAAAATATGATGCAATAACACATTATACCGGACAAATCCTTTATAAAAAAATTACAATTTAGGTACTCTAAACCTAAGAGGTACCAACATACAAGCCCCGGATCCCATTAGAACTTCGAAGTTAAGCGTGCTTGGACGAAAGTAGTACCAAGATGGGTAACCTCCTGGGAAATCCTCGTGTTGCACCCCTTAGGTTGGGGTGATACCCTGAAGGGGAAAGGCTGCGCACATCCATCCCCCAGACCCTACTTAGGCGTGAGCCTTTGGGATACTGGGAATGTTGCTTTGTTGCTTTATCATTTAGATACTCTGAGATTAATCATTTATATATAGTGGTAAGATATTAATTATCTTCAAATTAATATTAATTGATAGGATTAGGATTTGATTTGGGTAGATTTGATTGTAATTTAAATGAGATTAAGTTACCTGATTTGATAGTGATCAAAATTAGGCAACTTAGTTATAATTAGAGGTTGAGGGTTATTATTTTAGGTGTAGGAAAAGATGTAGAGAATAAGGGTCTTGTAAAGGGGGGCAGGGGGAGAGATGAATCGAGCTGTTTTTGCAATTGAGAGCTGATCAGAGTTTTTATAGATTCCTCTTTCCAAAGCTAAGTTATTGAGAGGGTTGGTGTCTCGCCGTGCAAAAACTAAATTGAAGAGGGTTGGTGACTCGCTGTGCAATAGTTATACTTTGAGAAGGTTGATGGCTCGCCGTGCAGTAGCTACACTTTGAGAGGGTTGCTAACTCACTGTACTGCAGTTACTCTTAGAGAGGGTTGGTGACTTACTGTACAATAGTCACATTGATATTGATGATTGGGTTCATGATTGTATATGGAGTTTGGGGCTTATAATTATAGATTGTAATCCTTAAATTTTAGAGGATTGAGGCACGCGTTGAGTCCCGTGGTTTTTTCCTCTAGTTGTTAGAGGGTTTCCACGTAAATTATATTGTTTCAATGTTTTTGAAGTCTTTCTCTTCCGTTATGCTTCATTGTGTGAATTTTTCCAACGTATAGATATCTTGGCGTCTTAAAATGTGCAATAAGATATCTTGAGTCTTAAAATCTTTAGATAGTCTAAAGTTTTAAAATTTTATCAATTAGGTGTCCATCTGCTGAAGTTTAATAGATTTTTGTTGAAGAAGGTTGAAATATATGCAATATAATTCCGATCATATATAAATATTTTATTATAAATTGATAATTTTTCACTAAAAAATATTGCATTACACATGATGTCGAAAATACATATAGTTTATAGCAAAATTAAATACATTTTTTTTGTTGTAATTCATTAATTTGTTTTGAAAAATCTCAACATGACATATTGCAATTATTCAAAATATATTATCTACATTAGTATTTTTTGTATAACCTGGGCTTATATTTTTATAAAAATTAATTAAATTCTGACATAACATATATTATATGATTAAATTTTTTTTTTTTTAAACGGAGATTAAATATTCAAATCTTATGAAATTTCATTGTATCTATTAAAAGGTGAAAGTACTTAAATAAAAAATAATAAAATCTTAAGATATCTAAATAATAATTTCTCGATCCCTAATAAACAGATATTTTCTATTCTTTGGGTTCCCTTTAGTCACGAGGAGGAGGATTGCTTTTATTTTTCATTTTTTGTTTCGACTTTTTGTCACATGATAACATATCTTCATAATTCTTTCCAAAAGTTAATTGTCATTAAATTATACAAATAAATATCAGATGTAAATGTCTAAAATTGTGACAAGAACGCCAAACACTTGTTGGTGCCTGCTCTTTAGTAGAGCTAGCAAAATGTGATCCAACTCGTTTGATCCGTTATAGTACCCGTCCAAAAGATTTTAAATTTATTGGGACCCGACCGACCCTAATTTGACCCGACCTGAACTTGACCCGACCCGAGCTGACCCGAAACGTGAAATGACCCGACCTGGATTAGGACTGACCCCTGATGACCCAAGATCTGAACCAAACATGTCCTATAACCCAAAATGACCCAAATAGAAGTCCAACTTATCATAGAATCTTTTTTTTTTTTTTTTTTTTAATATCAAATATCATGGAATCTAAATAATAGGTTAATTATTGTCATTTATTGAAAGAATGAGAAGCGCACATTATGTTGTGGCCCTCTCGTATATTTGTAGAACAGTAATGGGCTTTACATCATATACAAGGCAGGCCCATTGGGCTCAGATATATACAATAATAAGTCCTATACAATATAGTCTAACATCCCCTCTGAACTGAAGCAAGGGGTAAACAAATGCGAAGGTTGGACTTAAAAAGCAGAAAAAGGGCGCGCGGAAGATTCTTTGTAAAAATATCAGCAATTTGCTGAGAGGAAGGAATATGAAGCACCCGAACAAGACCCATCTGGACACGCTCGCGAACAAAATGGATGTCAATCTCTACATGTTTCGTACGAATATGCTGAATGGGGTTGGTAGACAGATACATAGCAGAGACATTGTCACAATAGACCAAGGTAGCCCGTGGAAGAAGGAGGCCCAACTCATTGAGGAGAGAACGGAGCCAACAACATTCTGAAACGGCATTGGATACTGCACGATATTCAGCCTCAGCACTAGAACGAGAGACAGTGGGCTGGCGCTTGGAGGACCAGGAGAGAATGTTGCCTCCAAGAAAAACACAGAAACCAAAAGTAGAACGGCGAGTGTCAGGGCATCCAGCCCAATCAGCATCGGAGTAAGCTATAAGTTGGTCAAGACGAGTTGGAGAGATAGTCAGACCATGATCAGTAGTGCCCTTGATATACCGAATGATGCGCTTAACAGCCATCCAGTGTGACGATCGTGGAGCTTGCATAAATAGACAGACCTGTTGAACGGCGTAAGAAATGTCAGGATGAGTGAAGGTGAGATATTGAAGAGCACCAACAATAGAGAGATTGCCCTTTTTAATGTTTGTTAATTCCCGTTTATATTGCAGTTGACATGATTGAGCAAAATCAGTAAAAAGTTTAGTAATTGAGCCCCAAAGAGATGCAGCAGTTAAATCATCATCATCACCACAAACAGCACTAGCAAGGTCAGAGAAAATAGTAACAATAATCCAGGATATAAGAAAATTGTCAACCTGCCTCCAATAGCGATAGGTTGGGTCAGTAGTAGCAGGTGGAGGAGATGAACCGTCCAGATGGTCGTCAATAGCATAACCCCGACAAGCGGAGATAAAGGAGCGGCACCAGACTAAATAGGTTGACAGATCATTCAAATCAAGGGTAGAAGATATGTGTTGTCGAATATTAGAGATGCCAAAAGGGGTGGGAAGAGACGGCATGGTAGCGGGCACAATGCCGGCGGCAACGGGAGATGTGGTGGAGGAGGATTCAGCCATAGCGTAGAGAGAGATGCGGTCGTCGGTGAGGCGACGACAAGAGTGGTGGCGACTGGGCGGGTGAGGGTTCTCGGCAGCGCAGGGGTGGCAGCATGGCCGGGAGCTCGAGGGTAAGGGGTGGCGGCGCTACCGGGAGCGCGAGAATTAGGGTTAGGGAGGCGGCGGTTCGCTGGGTGAGGGGTGGCGGCGCGACTACGACAGGGTTAGGGTTTTTCAAACCCTTTTTTTTTTTTTTTTTTTTTTTGGAAAGGAAGAAAATTGAAAACGAAGGCTAGAGTTTGCCTTTACGAGAGGGCTCGGGAGAGCTCTGATACCATAAAAGAATGAGAAGCGCACATTATGCTGTGGCCCTCTCGTATATTTATAGAACAGTAATGGGCTTTACATCATATACAAGGCAGGCCCATTGGGCTCAGATATATACAATAATAAGTCCTATACAATATAGTCTAACATTTATGTCATAGTTTTAGTTATAATTTTCAAGGTCGAATAAATATATTATCAAAACATCTTGATGAATCAAACTGAAATCCTAACCGACCCGAGGTTAAACCGACCTAAGGTTGACCCAACCCGACATCGACCCAACCTGAGATTGACTTGACATGAAGTCGACCCAACCATAAGGATAACCCGACCTAAACCTGATCCAACCCGATTTTGACCCGACCTGAGATAGACCCGGCCTGACATTAACCCTACCCGATTGCCAAGTCTACTTAGCTATGATTCCTAAAAACTAAGAGTCATTCTTTAGTAAACTAAGCCCACCTAAAATTATAATTTTTATATTATTTATGTTGGTAATCTTCTACTGTAAATATGAAACATTATTAGACCATATCAAACACATCATAAAACAAGAAAGAAGAATGAAAATAAAATTTTTGAATTATATCTTCTTTCTTGTTTTCTCTTTCCTTATTTCATTTATATGTTTATATGAAAGAATAATATTTTTTTCCCCATAAAAAACTAGGATGTTTAAATTATTAGCAGATTAGACTTCTCTATTAAATTTTGGGTAGTAAAAACTATCTATTTATAAGTTTTACTACATGTAACAGGATAAGTTTAGAATACACTGAGTGATCCCAAAAAGTTATCTGCACCCAATAACCGGATTGAAAATATCATATATAATGTTTTATGTGACGTTATGTCAAAGTGTCTTTACCATATAAGCCAATTCACGAGTTTTTTTTTTTTGATAACTAAAAGGGAAAGTCCTCAAGTAGGTGCACAGAACTAAGCGAAGAAAAGGCGAAAAGCCAATCGACAAGGTTAACTTAAGGAGTATAATATTTGTCTGAAGTAGGGAAAAGATAAGCTCGAATCCAAGACTTCATACTTAGAGGTATAAAACTTTAATCGTTACATAAACTGATCTTACTCGCTTAAAAGAACATTCTACGTAATCAAAAGGATCATTAAATTTAAGTGAAAAATGTCCCTTTTCATTATTTGCTTATGTTTTAAGCACAATTTTTATTACCCCTGTGTGGAACTTGATTTTCTTTATAATACTTTTACGTATTAAATGCTGATCGAAAAAATTTTGTTATTAGATCCACCCCAACTTCCTATGAGCCTTTTAAAAATACATGGATCTATATGCATCATTAAAATCTTTACCTGAACCTAGATGAACAATCATGCCAGGGAAAATTTCTCTTCGTACGATCTTCTTAGAGATAACCAGTAGAATCTCTGCAATTCCGTGACGAAAATATAACTAACCGAACGATGTAAATATTGCGTTGTATTTTAATTCTTCTTATTGCATATCAACCATTAGGTGTTGTTACATCTACATTAGGTGTTTTCTTTACCTTTACTTGGCTTTAAAACTTTGCTATTGTCCATATATTATATTTAGGCCTTTTGCTTTTCCTTTTTTTTTAAAATTTATTTTTTATTTTTTTAATTCCTAGATAATATCTGGGTCTCTGGAATTTCATCGTAAAATTATGAGTTATTTTCGATAAAAATTTAGAGGACTTTTTATTAATTTAAAAATATCAGAATTCTTTTTATTATTTTTAAAAATGTTAAAGTACTAAAATACAAATAACTTTAAAATTAATAAATTTTGGTTACTAATTTACTAATTTTGTATGTAAGTATCTTTTTTTTATAACTCTTATCTTGAACTTTTTTATTAGACTTATATATATACGGGTCCTCTAACAAGATTCAAACTTGCACCTAGTCAATTATATAAAATAAAATTCAGACTTGTCATGGTGTTTATGTGTAAGACGATTAGTATATTTTTATACGGTATAAAATGAGGATTCAGTCTTGTGAAAAAAAAAAAAAAATCTTTCTTTCTCCTTGATGTAACTATTTCATACTACACTAGCGACTTATGGTATGAGCGTTTATTCGTGAGTGCTCCAAATTTGAGTCTCATTACAAGTTGTCATATGTAAAATATCTTAAACTACTCATTTCTCGGTAATGATTTCTAAGACTTTCCTTTACCCTTATGGAAAAAAAATAAATTTTACAATACCATTTCCATGTTGTAACTTGGGGTGTAAACAAACTGAAACTTTGATAAATTATTTGTGTTCAAATTTACCATGACTCACCATGTTTGTTTAGGAGCTTGATGGCTTATCGATCTGAGCTCGAGTAGTTTCAATTAACTTAGTAAGCCCAGCTTGAACTATTACTATTCACGAACAATATAATGACTCAAGGCAACTCGAATTCTGTAGGTTGATTGCAAGCTTGACTCAATAATAAACTCAGCTCCTCAGCTCGATAACTATCTCGATGTAACTTGATAGCGCTAAGAAGTAAAATTGAGTCAAGTATCAAAACACAATAAATTTTTATGGAACCGAGTCTGAGCAAAGATTTGAAAGCTCGACAAAAGCTTGGCCTATCGAAATTTGAGTTTAAAAGGGAATACTCAGCTTGACTCGACTTATTTACTGGCCAGTTGTAACAACCCAACTGCCCTTAAACAAAACGGGTGGTCCTCAGTTATACAGGACCATGACGCACGTGAGCATATGTGCGTTTGCTTCTCATCCGTCACGTGTTAGGTCTATTGCATAACAATTTCGTACATGTTTTTGTGGGCTCGCCAGCCCATTAACTCCCAATACTAGGCCCATTATGCTGTTTACTGAGTAATTAATTATTCTGAAAGCTTAAATTATTAGATAAAAGCATAAAAATAATATTATACTTTAATATTTCTTGCACTCAAATAAATTTATTTTATACTTTACCTTAAAATTTTTAAGTTCAAGAATAAGGGCCCTAAAGATTCTAACCTATGGTCCCCTAGAGACACAGCCTAATGGCTGAGAATATCGGTAGCCTTATACGCCGTCGGGGTTTGAATCTTCACTATGGTATATATGGCGCCCCTTTATGAGGATTTTAAGGGGATTCCCCCCCGCCACCCTGGGCACTGACCTACCAAAAAAGAAAAAGAAAAAAAGGATTCTAGCCCATGATAAGGTCCCTCTACTTTATTTATTGTATTAATTTAGTCCTTATATATTTAATTGTGTCAATTTAGTCTATGTAAAATTCAAAATGTGTCAATTTGGTCATTAGTGAAAACAATTATGTTAAGTTTTTAATAAAATTTTTAATGGTTCGATTGCGAGTTGGGTTAAATTGAGTAAAATGATGAATTTATAATAAGTTACTTGCATCTACCATATTTTTGCCATTCAAAATTATGTCGTTAACTTAACTTAAATTTCACCAAAGGACTAAATTGACACATTTTGAATTGTACAGGGACTAAACTGACACAATCAAAAGTACAAGGAGTTAAAAAAAAATAAATTTGATATAATGGGTAAAGTACAAGGACCTTTGGCATAAACTTAGATTGATAGGTGATGATCTAAAAATTAATTTATACTTTAGCACTGTCTACATATATTAGAGTATAAAACTAGTCATGAGAAATTAATCTTTGCCACCACAACCACCATTTCCCTGTTACCCCCTTTTTCCATTAATTAGCGACAGAGTTGCTATACGAAGCATGCAACTCGACCAAGCAAGCCCTGAGTCAACCCATAAAAGAATAGTGACCAAAACAACAAAACCAAACACATAGGAAGATAAGGTAAAATAGGCAAAACACAACGAGACTCAAACACCAATAGGCAAGACATAGCAACATGACTAACAAAAAGACAGAAAAATAGGACAACGAAGCTATAAATGTATTGAAGCAAGGCACTCAGCACAAGCGGATCAAAACCATTAAAATTCAGCTCTAATCTTTTCCCCATTTCCAGCATGTGGTCAGCGGCAAGGATCTTACCACCATGTTGAGCGCTATCACTATCAATTTCATGCTTTTTTAAAATGAAAACTACATTTGATAATAATTTTTGATTTTCATAATATATAAATTACAGACTTAATATGGCAAAAAGTATTTCTTTAAATAATATTTTCTTTTCAATGTACTTTTTGAATTTTGTTTGAATTTTTCGTATTTAAGTGGTCTTGAGTTTTGATTGTAAGAGTTAGGAAAAATCTTACAAGTACAAAGCAATAACAATATTCTCAGTGCCCTAAGGGTTCCCACTTAAGCCGGGCTTGGCGGATGGATGTACGCAACTTTCCCCCTTTAGTATGCTACCTTGATGAGAGGCTGTTTTTAAGAACTTCCAACTTGAGAGGTGCAACACAAGAGGGGGCAAAAAAAAAAAAAAAAAAATCTTACAAGTACATCAAGATTAATTAGGTGTAATATTTTTGGGTGATGTAAATCTAGCAAAATTTTTAGTTATTATCAAAGTATTTTTATTGAGGGTTCATTTACCAAGTACTAAGGCATCGGATCCCATTAGAACTCCGAAGTTAAGCGTGCTTGGGCGAGAGTAGTACCAGGATAGGTGACCTCTTGGAAAGTCTTCGTGTTGCCAACCCTGTCAGGTTAGGTATCCTCAGAAACAACCTCTCGCCAGGGTTACACCCTGAAGGGGTAAGACTATTTACAACCATCCCTCCCAGACCCTATTTATGCGGAAGCTTTTGAGGCAGTTGGTAAATTACTATTATTGTATCAAAGTATTTTTATTTGTATTAATAATAATAAAATTTGATTTGAATTTAACTATGTCCTACTTTTTCTATCCTAAATTTTGGTAATATTTTTTTTTCCCTAACTAGGATCCCGATTACCTTGTAAATCTCAGCACATGGAACAATCTACACACCATAGAAACTACTTAAGTCAAGAATTCTTTAAAGAGAGGTTCATGAAAATCGAAATCCAAACCTTTTATTTCGGTACTTGGAAAATTGAGTCAACTCATATGTCTAATGTAAAACTCCATTTTAAAAAAAATTGAATTTGAATAAATAAATTGATTCTTATAAAAAAAAGAAAAAAGAACTTTATTTTTATCAATTGGGTATTGATTTTTGAAAATTATCATCCTTATATGGCAGGACAATTGTTTTATGCCTTTTTAATATTATTTCAAAAATTGGAAAAATATTTTCTTTTTACAGAATAGTCAGTGAATTTAATATGATCCTACAAGGCGCCAAATAAATTTTTTTTCCCCCCTAACCAGAAACTCGGTTACCCATTAAACCCCGACCTATGCAGTGATCCACAAGCCATAAGAGCCAGTTAAGTTAGAGATTCCTCAGGAAGAGGTTAAAAGGGGGATTGAACTCCAAATCTTTTGGCATAAAGTACTCTGTATCGCTTCACTTGCCTCCTACACAAATAATCTTTATTATAGCTTCAACGCATCTTTTTTTTTTTCTTATTAATACTAGAAGTATTTACAACAACAACAACAGATCCAGTGCCTCAAGGACTCTCGCATAAGTGGGGTCTGAAAGAAGTGGATGTACACAGCCTTACCCCTTCATGGTGTAACCCTGCTAAGTGGCTGTTTTTGAGTTCCCCCAACCTTATAGGGTTGGCAACACGAGAATTTCCCCAGTAAGTCACCTATCTTGGTATTACTCTCGCCCAAGCACGCTTAAGTTCGGAGTTTTAATGGGATCCGGTGCCTTAATGCCTTATAAATGAACCCTTAATACTAGAAGTATTTACTTTAAGTAATTAATTTATATATTTACAATAAAAATATTAATTTTATGAAATTAATTGTTGAATAAGAATATCATCAAATATTCAATTTAGATATTAAACTATGTGCACATATACGAGAAATTAGTATTTTAGTAAACCGAGATTTAATCATTTATCACCTAACTAGTATGATATTTAAATATGTATAATGAGTTCACATGAGGTTTGAACATTTTTTACTTAGGTACCCTATAACAATTTTATACAAAAATTGGTGATATAATATATGATTATAATAATATATATAAGCTATGTCAATATTTCAGCGAAAATTCTACAAATTATGATAAAAATTTACCGAACTGTATTTAACCTAACTATTTATTACTTAAATCATGTGCTATGTCAATATTTTTCTGTAAAAATTATCAAACTCTAGTGAAGGTACTTATATATTATAATTGTATTTTATTGTAACATTTTCTTTTGGGTGTCTTATGAGTTACAATGCTTCCATATAAATTACACGAATATGCCAAAATGCGATTGGCATTTCATTTTTCCCTCCCCCTTTATATTTCAAAAAAATTTACTTTTAAATTAAAAAAAACCTCCAAAATAATCCACCTCTAAATTATCATCAAGGATATCCAGCCCTCTTGTCTGTAGGTCTCACTCTTTATGTATGATACTTTTATATTCAATTTAGTGTATTATTTGATGGCTATTGGTCATGATTATACTAGGATTCATTTACCAGACACTAAGGCACCGGATCTCATTAGAATTTCGAAATTAAGCATGCTTGGACGAGAGTAGTACTAAACCCTATAAGGTTGGGGCTTCTCGGAAACAGCCTCTTGGCAGGCTTACACCCTGAAGGGATAAGGCTGCGTACATCCACTCCTCAGGCCCCACTTAGACGGGAGCCCTTGAAGCGTTGGGTCTGTTGTTGTTGTTGTTAGTCATGATTATATCACATAGAAAACTAGTCGATTTTTTCCTGACTTTGTCCATGTTACGCTCCTAGATTTGCGTCCCTAACCCCTTCTTCCCGTTTTATACCCTTTCTCCTTTACCTGTTGTATCTTTAAAAGAATGACTTTTATTCTTTACTGATTAATTTTTCCTCATACAAATTATTAAAAAAAAAAAAAGGGATTGTACCATAACACAAATTTCCTTTCTCTCACTGCGTCATATCCGTACTTTTGTGATATCTTTGTATTTGTATATCTGTCTTAAGGAACTATCTTTTTTAAAAACTTAAGCTGACGGGTGAGGTCTGTAAATAGTTTTATAATCTAACATGTCTCTCACTCAAAGTCTAAGCTGGGTTTTATCCTATATATTGATCTCTCTTTTCTCACAACTATATTGTTAAATTCTTACTAAATTTTAATGTGTAATCTTTGACGATGTTACATATTATTTGCAGCGAGTTGTTTGACCGAGTTAACTTTTCGAGCTACTTGCACACTCACATATGTTAGGTTTATTATTTATATAAAAAAGCTTTTCTAGTTTTCTTTGACTCGTCTTGATTAGGGATGGCAATGGGGTGGGGCAGGGCGGGGCGGGTACGGGGGGGGTCTCCTCCATACCCGTACCCGCCCCATTACCCGCCACGGGTATGAAGTGGATACCCGTACCCGCCCCGACGGGTACAAACTCATACCCGTACCCGCCCCATTACTCGCGGGTATCCAACGGGTATGCATTACCCGCCCTGTACCCTCCCTAAAGTGCGTAGAAAACGATTATCTATACCGTATCATATTAGTTATTTAATACTACTTTTAAAAATTAATTATATTTTTTTATAACATTGATAAACAATTTGGGTTATTGAATTTAAACACGTATTATTTTAATTTGAAGGTTAATTATGTACAAAATAAAGCGGGTATGAGGTGGAGTGGGGCGGGGAGGGTACAAAGCTATACCCGTACCCGCCCCATACCCGTGACGGGTACATCGAACCCGTACCCACTACCCGCCCCACTTATACCCGTACCCGCCCCAAACAGGGCAGGTACCCGCGAGTAGCGGATTTTACCCGCCCCATTGCCATCCCTAGTCTTGATGTTATTTTTCAAGATAATTTAAATTTGGAATATTCACGTCATATTTACATATATATGAATGTAGGTGGTGCATACATAAGCGGTAGACGAGGACCATGCTGTACGTCATTATTCCATGTACTTTGCTCTTGTTAATCCATTCTGGACAAGGCACAAATTCCCGAGTCAAAACGATCAAGGTAAGCACTCTCTATTTTGCAAAATTAAGTGTTGTGAAACTCGATCCTTTTATCATCTGATTTTAATTATAATACACATCGTGATGTTCGAGCCAGATCTTTTCTCGTTCCATTTTGAATCCTTTCTAAATATTCTGACAAATTATGTACAGACAGAATATGGAGATATTTATGACTGTGTAGATTTCTACAATCAACTGGCATTCAACCATCCTTTATTAAGGAATCACACTTTTCATCCTCAGGTTAGTTAATTTAATCCGTATTCACTTCACGAAAAGTTTTTATTTTAAAAAGATTTTCAAATTCTACCATTGCTTTAAAAAAAAAAAAATGCACGTAAAAATTAAGTATTTTTTTATTGGTTAAGAGATTACAAGGTTATCGGATAGTATTTTGAAAATCCAATAGTAATAAATAGAAAAGATCTTCAAAACAGTCCTTGTAATTTATTTTTATAAAAATTTCAAATTCTACTATTATGTTTTTGAAAAATACAAATATAGAATATTTTAGTGTTAAAGAGATTATAATGTTATTGGATAGTATCTAATATTTTAAAAACCAGAGTAATAAATATAAAAATTTATTCAAAATAATCCTTGTTTATTTAAAAATAAAAAAATCAAATTCTACTATTGTTTTTTTTGAAAAATTACATTTAAAACATTCAATATATATATATTTTTTTGGATAAAAAGTTTACAATTAATGTTCTATCTAATATTTTGAAAATCAGACAACAGTAAATATTAAAAATCTTCAAAATAATCCTTGTTCATTTTAAAAAGAATTTCAAATTCTACTATTTTTTTTAAAAATACATCTAAAACACCTAATATTTTGAAAATCAGAAAGTAACAAATATGAAAAATCTTCGAAACAATCCTGTTTCTTTTTCTTTTTCCCTAAAAAAGAAACCCGGTTGCCCAATAAACTCCATCTCGTACATCGACCCACACGCCACAAGCAATCCTTATTTCTTTTTACAAAAGATTTCAAATTCCACTATTGTTTTTGAAAAAAAGGTAAAACATTAGTATTTTCTTTTTAACTAGAAAAGAGATTAAAAGATTTATTTTTATCATTAAAGAGATTACAAGGTTATTGGATAATATCTAATATTTTCAAAACTGTAGAGTAATAAATATGAACAATTTTCAAAACAATCCTTGTTTATCTCATATTTAATCAATAACAACAGACCCAATGCCAAAAGGGCTCCCGCGTAAGCAGGGTCTGGGAGGGGTGGGATATAACTTAACGAGAGACTGTTTTCAAAGACCCCCAACTTGAGAAGCATGGAAAGCATGGAAGCATAGTTTATATCATATTTAATCAATCCTAATATTTATCATCTATCTTTTCTTTCCCCTTACTTTTTATTTTTGTTTCATTTGTTTCTTATTTCTATTGAGAATCTTCTCTTGCATTTTCTCGAGAACCTTGTCCTCTTAATTATCAAAAGAAAAATATTTATCGTCTGTATAGTTATATACAATCATAATCATGTGGTAATATTTGCGTATTTAAATTGCAATGAAAATGCAGATGAGGCCATCTTCTAGGCCAAAAAGGAGAGCCAATAATAATACAAAAATGGGAAGAAAAAGTGAAAAGATATTATTAATGGAAAATATGAAATTGAAGGATGGAGGTTGTCCCATTGGAACTGTTCCTATTCCAAGATTGAATCCCAATTCAATTAAATCCAACACCAACAATGGAGCTATTGTAAGTTTTTTTTTAAAGTTTATTTTCATATTATATTATTTTCTTTGTTGTCGGAATGCTTGTTTTCCTTGTTTAGAGTGTACGTTAGGTTTGGAGACTGATAGTATGCTGCTTTAATGAAAAAGCAACATTCTTAGTACCCAAAGGGCTCCCGCCTAATCAGAGTCTGGGGGTGGATGTGCGTAACATCCCCCTTCAGAGTATCCTAAAGAGAGGCTGTTTCGCAGAACCCCCAACCTGAGGGCTGCACCACGAGGACTACCCAGGAAATCACCCATCTTGGTACTACTTTGACCAAGCATGCTTAACTCTGGAGTTCTAATGGGATCTAGTACTTGCATGTTGGTACCATCTTTGTAGACTACTTTAATGGCTAGATTAAATTAAGGGTTCTGTAATGATTGTGACTTTTGGGCTCCGTGGAGGTTATGAGCTTAAAGGCCTATAAATAGGACCTCTTGTTCCATGGTTGAGGTAGGGGTAAATAGAAAGAGTAAAAATGTAGAGCAAATAGTGGGAGGTAGAGTTTAAGTGCAAGACTTTCTTGTAATACCTTTGTTCCTTTAGTGAAATTATGTTGCTCCCCCCGTGGATATATGTTTCGTCTAAACTATGTAAATTCCAGTGCCTAAAATATTCCCCCAATCCGTTTATTATGTTTCAATTTATGGTTCAATGATTCGTGGATGGTCCTAATAAGTATTAGTTGTTGTGAGGTTCCTAACAATCTAAACACTGTCCACTCGTGTCTACTTACGAAACTTTATGTTTAAGATTTCTTACGATGCAGGCCGTAAGTGAGAAAATAGGGGTACGAGAAGGTTCAACGGCCTTTTCCTTAATTTTATTAGTTGCTAATAAAAATAAGGAGGAAAAGATAAACTTGTTTTCTCACAACCCGAGAAAAGAGAATCAAATAACAATGAAAAATCTGAAAAATTGGTGATCTTAAACCCTAGCTACCTTTCCTTTATATAGAGGAGATGTTAATAAGGAAAGAAATCAAGCTTACGACAAACAAGGAAAGGGATAAAAGTTAAAACGGAAAGAAATTATGACTGATTCAAATCCTGTCTTTCTCGCCTTGCATCTCTCCGAGTCCCTTGTTTCGCCTTGAAACCTGCCTGCGCCAAGCCTTCGGCTAGTCTTCCGCCAAGCCCTAGCGGGCTGCATCATGTAATTTACTGTAAGATATAAAAGTTGGATGTCTAGATCAGAAATGTAAACTAACTCAAGTAAACAAAACTTATATCGAGGACAACTTACACTAAAATGTATACTTAGTTGGGTACATGACTCATCTGTACAAGGCTTCCCTAATTAAAGTTATGTGATCCTTTTGACTTTTCATATTTTAGGGGTTGGTGTGGATATAGACGTTTAGATTTTTTGGGATATGGTGTTGTACTTTAGGAGTTTGATTAGTGGCAGGTGTAGTGGTGGCCGTGGGCCAGGTCGGGCCGGGCCGAGCCGGGCCCGGGCCCGCTACAGTGCGGGAGGGCCGGGCCTGGCCTGGCCCGGCCTTTTTAACTAAATTAAAAAAAAATTAAAAAATACATAGTCGTTTTATACTAAAATTATTATAATTCATTGATAAATAATATGAGATACAAATATATTTCTTTCCAAGTATACATGTTCAAAAAAAATAATACTAAATATATATAATAAATAAAATACAATATACAACAAGTAATTATCAAAAAAATATCAGTAAATAAATAACGTATCAAATACAAATACAAAGTTGGGGCCTAATATTTAAAAATACAAATTTATTTATTAAAAAATATAAAGTTTGACATATGGAGTGTGCGGTCATCTTTTGACGGAAATATTTGAAAGTAAATAATTAACATACAAAAGTCTTGAATCTTGATATCAATCATATCGGGAGGTTTCTACGCCATCATTTGACGTATCAGTTGTGCGGTCGTCTTCTTCATCGCTCGATGAATCCATCTTTATTCTCTGTTGATCTCTTGCCTCAGCTAGCAGCCAATCCTTCAAGCACACGGACATCTCCAAGCTCGACGGCGATAGATTTGCCCTCTTCGTTCCAAGCAACCTGCCACCAAGACTGAAAGCACACTCTGATGCTACTGAAGACACCGGACAACTTAGTATATCACGTGCCATGGTGGAAAGCACGGGATACTGGGTTTGGTTTGTGTTCCACCATTGTAACAAATCAAAATTCGGGTTGGCCGGCGGCCCGAAAATATGGACCATCGGTGTCCGCAAATAATAATCTAACTCGTCACATGATGTGGGGGCTGCTGTGGGTGTAAATTGCTCCAACAATTTTCACGAATATGACGTATGTGAACTATTTCCACTAGATGTGGAAGATCCTACTGCAGCAGTACTAGGATTATTGGACGCTAATTGAGGGGAATATTGAGAAAATAAACTATGCAAGTCGTTATCGACATCGGTAATGAAAGTGTCGATATTAAGAGAAGGATTCAAATACGTGAAAAAATGTTGGCAAAACAAGTTGAAACCTGAGCGTTTACAACGAGGGTCTAAAATAGTTGCAAAGCAGTAAGTAAGAGGTAGTTCAGAAAAATATTTGGCAAGCTTTTCTTTCATTGCTGCAATCGATCCGAACAAAATGGGGTTGGATTGATTACCCACCATCTAATTTACAATATCAAGCAATATTGATATTGCCTGAGGCATGGTCGGATAGTAGCAACCCGAAAAAAATGTTGTCGCGTCATTAAACATACTAAAAAATTTACAAATTTCATCTATTGTCTCTTAATGTATACCGTCCAGGTTGTAATCGCGCCATTCTATACGATTTTCCTGGGCGAATTCCATCAGAGCATCTTTGTATGGTAGAATGCGCTCTAACATTATTACCGTAGACGACCACCTAGTCTTGGAGTCTAATTTAAATTGTTTATATTCTATGTTATACAACCTACATACATTTTTAAATCTTTTTTTCCTAGCGACGGATGCTGTAATTGATATTATTACAGATCTTAAGGTGGCAAGGGATGCATCTATAAGATCTAAACCATCCATTACCATTAAATGCAAAATGTGACAGATGCAACGAATATGAAAACACTTCCCACCTAACATGGGTCTCATTTTCCTAATTAAATGTGCTATGGATGCAGTGTTATTGGAAGCATTGTCAAACGTAATACTGAAGATACGTTGTTCTATGCCCCAATCGCGGACTGCCGACATAATTGCACCCGTAATTACCTCGGCAGTATGGGGGCAATCTAAAAGCCCAAAATGAATTATTCTCTTCTGGATGATGAAGGATTCATCGGTCCAGTGTACCGTTATGCACATATAAGGTTGGCCGGGTTTGGACGTCCATACGTCCGACGTCAACGAGAACATGCTCGTGTTCGTCGCAAAAAGTATATGTATCCCAATTTTAAGATTGTGGTACAACGTAAAAGCGTCCCGCTTTACGGTGTTCCGAGGAATCCTCACAATTGTGGGGTTCACATTTCGTTGGAGGTAGTCGACGAAATGTGGGTTTTCGCCGGTACTAAAAGGCCTTTCACTCAAAATTATATATTTAGCTAGCCCCCTACGGTTGCTCTCCTGAGAGAACCTAAAATTAGCAAGTGCACCGGTCACTTGCTGTACTAAATATTGTTGGCTCTTTTCCGGGAATTGCTCGGGGTGGCACCTAAATATATGTCTATTTAGTGTGCCCGTCCCACTGCCAGGTTGATGGCTAAAATTCTTAGGTGGGTCACATAATTTACAGGTTGCTTTATTAGTTGTCTTATTAAGGGTAAAGTGCTTCCATACCCCACTAGTTGTACGCCTACTAGTCAAGGTACTAGTTTCAGGCTGGGCATCTGTGGTGGGGGTGGGTTCTTCATCAGTTTGTGAGTCTCTAACCCCACCACTACCTGACTTATGATAATCTTGTAGTTGTGAAAAGTTATAATCTATGCTATCATCAGGGTATTGGGGTGTTGGATCTGGTTGTATAAAAGCTCGTTCTTCAGTATCAAGTAAGACAATTCTAGTCCTTTTTGGGATTCTGGGTGGCCGAGAAGAGCTAGAACTAGCACGACCGGCTCCAGATGATGAAGAGTTGTGTGCCATATTAGTATAAATAATTATTATTTATAAAATGCAAGTAGTAATGCAAATTAAATAACTGAAAATGCGAATAAAAAAAAAATTACGATTCTAAAATTATCGAAACGAGATAACAATGAAATTCACACTTCAGCCAAATACTGTACGAACTTCGAACTTTAGAGCACAATTTTGCAATTAGCAAATTAGAGAAGATGGGAGATGATGAATGTATAGAGAGAGAAGAGAGAATTGAAGATTTTGTGAGAAAATGAGTTGGGGAGGTTTAAGTATTTATAGAAAAAAAAAAAAATATATATATATATATATATATTTTTTTTTTTTTTGTAAAAAAAGAGCCGTTGGCTCTTTTGGGCCGGGCTGGGCCCAGGCCCTAAAAAAAACAGGCCCAAGGCCCGGCCTGGGCCGGGCCGGTTTCCAGGCCGACCCGGCCCGTTGGCCACCACTAGGCAGGTGTCTAGGTGTTTTGGGATTTGTTACTTTCTTTTCTCTTGCTCTCATGGAATTTCTCAAGCTTCGCTTTAGTGAGTGCGTTGGTCGTGTACTAAAAGTTATCTCTCCGATTGTCGGAAAAACAAAATACAAGAAAGATGCATGAAGAGAAGAAAGTGAAAACAAACGAGACGCACTATAGTCAAAGCCAAATTAAGAGAATGTAATCTTGTTATGTCTTGCTTTGCAACGTTGTTTGCTATGAAATTGATTTCTTTCAGAGAATGAATGAATTGAATATTATTGAAATGATTGACTAAATACATGATTTTGTTGATAAAAAGGTTCTATTTCCACAAGCTTGAAATTGGTTTAAGCATCTGTGAAATCGCTATCCATGAGTTAGATTCAATGATCAAGTTATGTTGGGCTAGCTAATCCATAGAGCTGGACACGTTAAGGGAAAATCGTATTACGAAAAGCTTTGCATAGTAAATGGACAATGCTATATATGTTTTTAACTATTAACCTGAAAAATACATAACTTATGGTATAATTAGTATAAATCTAAAAAACTTAGCACGTAAATTTTAATAAATGTATTTTCATTTCAACAACTAAATGAACCTAATATTTCGTGTTGTATTGGCATAGTTTGCAGTTTCAGAAACAAAAAGTGACCCATCAAGACTATACAATGGAGTCGGAGCCACACTTAGTGTCTACAATCCACGAGTCCTACCTTCCCAGTATAGCTCTGGCGAGATTATTATTAAAGGTGGTTCTGATTCAATTCAAGTTGGATGGACGGTATGTCATTTTCTCGTCGCCTTTGTTTAGAGTTACATATTTTTCATATCTTACATATAAGTAT
Organism: Simmondsia chinensis; assembly: GCA_018398585.1. Lineage (NCBI taxonomy): Eukaryota > Viridiplantae > Streptophyta > Magnoliopsida > Caryophyllales > Simmondsiaceae > Simmondsia > Simmondsia chinensis. The sequence goes on along the minus strand of JAGTTD010000001.1, from coordinate 47,525,384 downwards.
CCTCGTAATAAGTCTACATTAGAAGTCTTTATGTAACTCCGTTTTCTATTTAATGACAGTGAATACAAGATATATATGGGGTTGATAAGACCATGCAATGTGTCACTATTAGATGTATACCATTTCAAAAGTTTTACCCATTCACTTAAGCTTTTGTGATAACTGGCATGGTACCATTGCGTTGTTGATTGAGATATCACGAGTTAGAATCCCAACAGTCTTGACTTTAAGCACTAATATATTTCAATCACACCGTATGTATGAGTATGTACGTTATTCACGGTTTAAGCCCATTGGGCATTTGCATGAAGGAGCATGATAGAGTACAATCATTCTTGGACCTTCACTCATCAATTTAAGTGAGACAGTTGAAATTCCTAGTCAATTATGCTTTGATCTTAGAGATAAGAAATGCTTATGACAGTCTCTCCTTTCCTTCATATTCTATTTCGCTATACTTTTTGTCTATTAATTTCAACTGATATGGGTGGATTATGCAAACTTTGTTTGTCCCGTTTTGTCTTTTCATATTAGTACAGAGTATCAAACATTAATATTGTTTTGTAGGTTAATCCAAATGTATACAATGACAACCACACCCGATTCTTCATATATACAGTGGTAAGTCCTTTGCCTCATATGTACTCGTAATCCTAATTTTTTGGGTTGACTTCATTCACTATGACATTTGTTCTTATACTTTTAATTGTGTCATAATCCTTATACCTTTTTTGATTAAAGGCGGGTGATAAACAGTGCTTCGGTTCAGAATGTGGGTTTGTAATAGTGAGATCGGATATTCCCCTCGACTTTGTCATGTGGCCAATCTCCATCCGTGGTGGACCCGTTTTCATTAACGAATTCTTCGTTTACAAGGTACTCAAATCTCTTACTAAATCACCCATAATTAATTCATCACCTATCTAACAATCGATCGAAGTAGTCATATAAGATTCACATATAAGTCCAATTAAGGTTCCATCCTAAAATCAATTGGCATTAGATGGAGTCTTAGTCCATTAGGCTTCTATCTTGATCTTTTTTCACTCTCACAACCCCAACAAGGGGATTACTTTAACTATACTCTTATGCAAAGTTCTCAACATAACAGGATGAGAAGAATGGGAACTGGTGGCTCGAGATAGGAGCAGATAACATCATACTAGGGTTCTGGCCTCAGGAGATCTTCGCGGGGTTAGCCAAACCCGCTTCTTATGCTGCATGTGGAGGAGAAGTGAACGAAGGGGCATTGACGTTACCACCACCCGAAATGGGAAGTGGGTTTATGCCATACTACGCTTTTGAGAAAGAGAAAGACGCGTATTGTAAGGAGTTTGTGGTGGTAGACGAGGGCCATAATATCGTGGATGTAGAGGAAACCGAATTATATGCAAATAGTAAAGTTTATATAGTGATTGATAGGGGGATTAATAAGGGTTATGGGCGTTTGGTCTCTTTTGGTGGTCCTACTCCTATTGGATAATCATAATAATTCTGTATCGTTTTCATAAAGGTAAGGAAATATCGGGTGTCGAATCAAGGAATAAAAAAAGAAATGAAAATTTTACATGAAATTGATGGGTGAAATTCGAATTTACCTTTCATTTTTTACATGGATGCAAGACCGAACATAACTCCAAACAATCCAAACATGCTTTTGGGTCCCCCAAAATTCAGGGGTCGTATTTTTAAAGTCTTAATAGTTAATATTAGAAAGTTTTATGATTAGAACTTCTATAATTTGTTATATTGATATTATGTTATTAAGAGAAATTTTATTATTACTTACCAAAAAAAAGAGAAATTTTATTATACATGAAGAGCCCCATTTAAAACGTTCGCTTAAGGCTCCAAAAATATTAGGACTAGCCCTGCATGAGCGTGACTTGAATCTTATATTCAATCAATGTGAAGGATGATAGACGTATAGGAAGTTGAAGTAGTTTGAAAATTAATTTGGAGCAAGAGCTTTGATCCAATCCAACCACTTGAGAGACTAGATAAGATTTCTTCGGAGCCCGTTCCTATCCTCTTTTGTATTTGGGGGATTTGGAGGGAGGGGGGGGGGGGGGGGGGGGGGTGGTTGATGGAGCTAAGTTTGTCAATATTGAGCAACCAAACAGATCAAATCTTGAAATACCTAATTATTTGGCAAAATCGAAATTAGATTATAAAATTCTTTTATAATTATGAGGAAAAAAATTTCATTGAAGAACAAAAGTCATTCTTCCAAAAATGCAAAGGTAAATGATTATTATTGTTAGATAAGCACAATTTTACGTTATAATGACAAGCTTGTTAAAGCACATAAACGAGATAATAACAAGCTTGATTAATAAGCAAATGGTTTTCAAATTATAAAAGTGGGCAACATTATTACAAGAATAAGTAACGCACTTATGCAATTTAGAAGTCATAGATAGAATCATGTGCTAATAGATAAGTACATCAACTAAGGTTACACAAAGTCGATGATCTTTCTTTTATAGAGCATCGCCTAGGCTTATTTATAACAACATAAACATTAAAAAGACTCATAACAGCGACACATCATGATAGAAGATAGGAAACGACAGCCAAGGCAAGAGAGCAAAGGTTCATCGTAATTAATTAGACACAACTATAGCCACTTGGGTAATTGTGGCCACACTTGCCGAGTACTAGTGCAATAGCAGCATCCAGATCGATAGTAATCACACCCAAAACATTAGCGTTAAGGGCAAGGCAAAGGCAAACAGCAGCATCGAAGTCAGTAAGACCGTCGAGGAGGGAGCAACAAGTGCCTCCTAGCAGCGTGGTGAGCAAGCCACCACAATCACCCAAGTTGTTATAGTTAATGGCGCAGGTTGTCGTGGTGGCTGAGGTGACAGTGAAAAAGATCAAGTTGAGTGCGAGAAACAGAGCCAACGGGGCACTTTTGGAGGCAGCCATTGCTAACTATAGAGTTATGATTATTATTATTATAATTTTTTGAACTTAAGAAATGTTGTAAGTAAGAGAAGGGATTGTTTTTGTGGTGATGGAAAATGGTTGAGGGAATGGTGGTATTTATAGGAGTTTTAAGGAGATACTTGGAATTTGGAAGTAATATTAAATATTAAATAATATTGTTGGAAAATTTCACAATCAAGCATAAACGGAAACGTAAAATCATCAAAACAACAATGAAACAACACACCAATATTTACGTGGAAACTCTCTCTCAACTAGAGGAAAAAACCACGGGACCCAAAGGGTGCCTCAATCTATTATGAAATTAAGGATACAATCTCTAATTATAACCCCTAACCCCATATACAATCATCAACATCATAGTGACTATTGTACGGTAAGTCACTATTCCTCTCCAAGTGTAACTGCTGCACTGCGAGTCACCAATCCTTCTCAATGTAGCTTCCGCACGGTGAGCCATCATCTCTCTCAAAGTGTAACTACTGCACGGCGAGTCATCACCCTCTTCAATATATAACTTCTTTATGGCGAGCCACCAACCCTCCAATAACGTAGCTTTGGAAAGAAGAAGCTACAAAACTCTCTTATCTCTCAATCAAACATCTCTCCCCCTGCCTGGGTGCCCCCCGGGCAGCCCGTTACAAAACCCTATAACTCTCACATCTTTTCTCTCTTTTTCTCCTCCTAAATTATTACTCTCAACCTCTATTTATAATTAAGTTATCTAAATCTAACCTAATTTAAAATATCAATTCAAATCAAACTTATTTAGGTAACCCAAACTTAATTAAATATCTCTCAAATTAAATCTAAATTAAATCAGATTAATATTAATTTGAGACAAATAATATCCTACAAATATACTATAATGTATGATAATGTATACATCATGTGCCAACTTGGCATACTTTATTTGACCTTTATCAGCTTGAGACATATTTATAATTTTGTGGATTTGTCGATCAATAGACGTGAAAATGGAAACAATTTGCATATAAAGAAGAGAGTATGAGATGTGATATGCTTCCACTGCTAGTGCTTTTTTTGATAATTAGAGCGAAAACTCTAGTATATATTGGCGCATAAAATAAAGCGGAGCTCGAAAAAGTCCGCAGGAGCAAGAAAAAAGCAAAACAAAACAAAAGACCCCAAAATCTCTAGACGCATGAAAACTCATCTAGACCAACTCTCGAGATACAAAACACCAAGTGTATCACACCAATCTAAGCCAAAATCTCCAAACATGAGAATGAGTGAGTTTTTTTTGGGAGTGTTGTCTATGTAGGGTTGTCTTCGAGTATTTTTATGTTATTTTATGGTGTATGTCTCTCGAGTTTCCTGTTGTGAGATGCTGATTTTTTTATCTCGTGTTCTCTCGCTACTTATTAAAAAAAAAAGGGTTATGCATTCAAGTTGAGGATGATTATGAATCATCTAATTTAACTCTATTACTGCATTTTGCATTTAATTTATTCTTAATTAACTTTGAAAGATGTTTTGGATCTGACATTTTTATGAAAATTAGTTGTGCAGTTTAATTTTTTCACCTAGGAAAAAGAAATTACGTAGACATATTGGATACAAATCAAAATAATACCCGTCTAAGAAAGAGAATTGTCACTGTTGAAATAGGTCTCTAAGATTGTTTGGATATGTGAAAGTGGATTCCCTTCTTCAACTTTTCATGCCTTATAAATCTTATTAATTCCAATTTTCATGTCATTTTGATCAAATTGTGAAAAAAACTATATTTTTTAAATGTTTTCACCGTAAAATCATTTGAGATTAAGTGAAGTAAACCCCTTAATATATATACATTGACATTTCACTAGGCCACCTTGCCTACTGATGCGAGATGCTTTTGGATTTGCATCATATTATTGCAAAAACGTAAGGGACTTAGTATGATACAAATCAAAATTAACAACAACAATAACAAACCCAGTGCTTCAAGGGCTCCCGCAAAAGCGGGGTCTGGGGATGATACAAATCAAAATATAGTGGTTAAATGAAACGTAATTTAACTATAACAATAGCAACAACAAATCTTAGTGCTTCAAAGGGTCCCGCCATTGCAAGGTCTAGGAGGGGTGAGACGTAGGCAGTTTTACCCTTTTAGGGTGCTACTCTAAAGAGAGGCTGTGTCCGAGGATACTCAACCTAAAAAGCATACAAACAATAGCACGAGGAGGGCATAAAGCACCAATAAGCAATAACACAACAAAGCAGATAGCAGCAAAGTATATAGCACCATGAAGCACAATACACAGCGCTAACAACAAGCAACAAGCAATCACCAGCGCAAAGCAAAAGCAAGTAGCAATTATAGGTAAATGGAACTAAATAGAAGCCAAGGGATGCTAGGACTACCCTAGTTTTGCTCCCCTACTCTAAACCGCTAAATCGGCAATACCTATGCTAACCCTCCATTTAACTCTATCTAAAGCCATCTCCTCATTTAGGTTTAGGTGGGTGAGGTCATGTTGAATCGTTTCTATCCAACTCTTCTTTGGCCTGCCTCTCCCTCTCCTCCCATGAGTAGTATAGAGTTTTTCGCATCTTCTAACAAGGGTAGTGGTCGGTCTCCTCCTAATATGTCCAAACCATCACAAGCATTATTCCCTCAACTTATCTTCTATTGAAGCCAAGCCCAATTTGCTTCTTATAACATCATTTCTGATCTTATCCTTCCTTGTGTGACCACACATCCACCTCAATATCCTCATCTCCGCCACCTTCAACTTCTGCGTATGATGCTATTTAACTGGCCAATACACCGCACTATATGACATAGCCGGTCTCACTACTGTCATATATTATTTTTCCTTTAACTTTAAATGGAACTTTCTATCATATAGTACCGCAGATGTCATCCTCCACTTATGCAAGCCTATTGACATCCTTGTCAATTACACCATCCTGTTGTACCATGGAACCCAAATATTTAAAACCACCTTTTTTCGGTATGGAAAACAGTCCAATCTTGACGCCTTCTATGCTTGATCTGGTTGAGGTACATAATTTGAGTTCCATATACTCGGTCTTAGATCTACGAAGTCATAAGCCTTTTAATTCCAAGGTCCTTCTTCAAAGTTCTAGTGTTAAATTTCACCGGGTCTTTAGGCCCAACCCATGGAGTTGGAACACATGAGATCAACATATAAGCCCAAGTGGGGTTCCATCCTAAAACCAATTGGCGATAGGTGGAGTAACCCACTAGGCTTATAAGGTGATCTCTTCTTTTTCTCAACACCGATGTGGGATTCCATAAGACTCACATGTGGAGTTTTTAATACTCCCCCTCATATGTGAGTTTGTGACAAACGTACCCCTCGCCTTCTCCGATCCAATTGGATCCAACATACAAGAGAGGCCCTTAGCGCACCAAACACAAATGCACCTCCTCTTCATGAGGACATGGTGCGACAAACATGAGATCGGGATCAACAACCCGCTCTGATACCATGTTAAATTTTCATCGGGCTTTTAGGCCCAACCCACAGAGTTGGAACACAAGAGATCCACATATAAGCCCAAATAGGGTTCCATCCTAAAACCAATTGGCTATAGGTGGAGTAACTTACTCGGCTTATAAGGTGATCTCTTCTCTCTCCCAACTCCAATGTAGGATTTTAATTACTATGCTCACAGGTGGAGTCTCAACACTCCCCCTCACATGTGAGTCTACGAAAAAACGTAACACTCGCCTTCTCCGACCCACTTGGATCAAACATTCACTGGAGAGGCCTTTGGTACAAAAAATTCAAATGCACCCCTCTTCGTGAGGACATGGTGCAACAAACAAGAAATTGGGATCATCAACCAGCTCTGATACCATGTTAAATATCCAATGGGCCTTTGGGCCCAACCTACGGAGTTGAAACACATGAGATCAACATATAAGCCCAAGTGGGGTTCCATCCTAAAACCAATTGGCGATGGGTGGAGTAACCCACTAGGCTTATAAGGTGATCTCTTCTTTCTCTCAACACCGATGTGCGATTCCATAAGACTCACACGCAGAGTTTTTAATACTCCCCCTCATATGTGAGTTTGTGACAAACGTACCCCTCGCCTTCTCCGGTCCAATTGGATCCAACATACAGGAGAGACCCTTAGCGCACCAAACACAAATGCACCTCCTCTTCATGAGGACAAGGTGCGACAAATACGAGATCGGGATCAACAACCCGCTCTGATACCATGTTAAATTTCACCGGGCCTTTTTAGGCCCGACCCACAGATTTGGAGCATACAAGATCCACATATAAGCCCAAGTGGGGTTCCATCCTAAAACCAATTGGCAATAGGTGGAGTAACTCACTAAGCTTATAAGGTGATCTCTTCTTTCTTTCAACTCCGATGTGGGATTCCGCAAGACTCACATGTGGAGTCTTCAACATCTAGCTTCTGATTTACCTCTTCTCTAGACTCCCCTACTGGAATTATATCATCCGCGAAAAGCATGTACTCAGGGGTGTGCCCAGTAAGCTCATCTATAAATAGAATGAACAAAAAAGAACACAAGGAAGATCCTTAGTATACCCCAACTGTAATGGGAAAAACTTCTATCTCCCCTTCTACTGCATGTACATTTGTTAGTGTGTCCTTGTACATATCTTTAATGGCTCGAATATAGGACACGTGGATGCCTCCCTCTATGGGACCTCTCTTGGCAATCTATCATATGCCTTTCCCAATCAATCTAAAACGAATTTCAATTTCTACTAGTAATTTTTTTTTTAAAAAATACATCTAAAATATCCAATATTTTGAAAACCAGAGAGTAATAACCATGAAAAATCTTTGAAACAATCCTAGTTCTTTTTTTTTTTTTTTTGGGCTAATGAGAAACCCGGTTACTAGATAAACCTCAGCCCCATACAGCGATCCACACATCATAAGCAATCCTTGATAAACCATAGAGTAAAAAATATGAACAATCTTCAAGACAATCCTTGTTTATCTCATATTTAATCAATTCCTAATATCTATCATCTGTCTCTTCTTTCCCCTTTCTTTTTTATTTCTTTTCTTCTGTTTTATTTGCTTCTTATTTTTTGTGAGAATCACTTTCTGCATTTCCTATAAAAGAAAAATATTTATCGTCTGTATATTTATATACAATCATAATCATGTGGTAATATTTGCGTATTTAAATTGCAATGAAAATGCAGATGAGGCCATCTTCTAGGCGCAAAAGGAGAGCCAATAATAATACAAAAATGGGAAGAAAAAGTGAAAAGATATTGTTAATGGAAAATATGAAATTGAAGGATGGAGGTTGTCCCATTGGAACTGTTCCTATTCCAAGATTGAATCCCTATTCAATTAAATCCAACACCAACAATGGAGCTATTGTAAGTTTTTTTTGTTAGAATTTAGTCCCTATATAGTCTAAATTATGTCCCGGAACAAGGCATGGGATCTAAGTTATTAACATTACAATCAGCATTTTGTTAAAAATGATAACGAACCATTTTTTGTACTTAATTTAAATGGATTTTAATTTAAGTAAGATAAAATAAATAAATAAATTAAATATATTTTATGTTAAATTTATTACCGTTATCAATATAAAATTGGTGGGGTACAGCTGTACCCCACCCGGACAAAGCTTCCAAGGGAAGCTTTCCCTTGCCGTTCAATTTTCCCTCTCAAAAGGGACACGTTGCAGCACGGGATTTGCTGGTTTTGGAGGCCTCATCTAGGCTGTTGGGCGGTGGATCGTGTGGCATATAAAGGGGACACGTGTCCCTCATCCGGTGCCCCTTTGTGTGTTTATGTTTGGGGTGAATTTGGGTCTTTGGATTGAGCCTTATCAACGGCTCTTGTGGGGCCTCATACGGATCCGTTTTGTCTATAAATAGAAGAGAAAATGAAGAGAGAGAGAGAAGTTTTTGGGCATTTGTCTAGAGTTTCATCCGGTTCTCTCTCTCTCCTCTTTCTCTCTCTTCGTCCGTTCCTTTTCCTCCCCCTTTAGATGCGTTCTTTGGGTTGCTTGAGGTGTTTTGAAGTGCCAAACCCTAGAGCTGGTAAAAAAAGGACTCGCTAGAAGTTGGAAACCACGAAGGCTGGTCCAACGGTGGGACCTGGGATCGTGAGACTCGCCGCCACTAGCTCGGAGTCAGTATAATTCTTACTCCTTTCTCTTACTTGACTGTTTTGGTTTGTAAAGTTGATTTTGAGAAGGGGCTGTATATTAATAGCTTAGGTCATTTTGAAAAGCACCTTGTAACATTTATTCGATTTGTAATATGGTTTGTAATACTTAATAATATAGATCTCTCTAGTGATAGGGAGACCGTGGAGTCGGTCATTTAGGACCGAACCACGTTAAAAATATCATGTGCACTCTTTATTTTGTTTATGTCTTCTATCGTCGTTTGTAATCTCAACTCAAATCTTAGAGTCACAGTTTAAAGACCACAATTTTCACCGATCCTTAAATGAACACTACAACAAAACAGGGCAATTTTCGGCTCATAATTATCGGCGTTTATACAAACGTCGAGAAATCTCGGCGTTTAAATGCGTCGAGACAAAGCGTCGAAATTCTCGGTGTTTTTAAATGACGCAAAAAATATCGGCGCTTATTAGCGCCGAGAATCTCTCGGGGTATAAATACCCCGAACAAACCCTCGCTCTCTCACCGTCGTCTCTCACCCTCACCTCCCGCAAACCCTAACCCTCGTCTCTCACCCTCACCACCCGATTTCCAACCGCGTTGCCGCCGGCGTTCTCCTGTCACCGTCGCCGCCCGGGTTCGCCTCTCACCGTCGCGCCCGGCTTCGCCTCTCACCGTCGCCTCCCGGGTTCGCCTCTCATCGTCGCCGCTCGGCTTCGCCTCACCGTCGCCGCCCGGGTTTGCCTCTCACCATCGCCGCCCAGCTTCGCCTCTCACCGTCGCCGCCCGGCTTCGCCTCTCACCGTCGCCGCCAGCGTTCGTCTCTCACCCTCACCTTCCGATTTCACAGTTGCTCTTGCTTTGCTGTTAGTATGTGATGTCCTTGCCCTAGTTTCGGTTTTTATTTTTATTGGACTGCTTATTCTTCTACAAGTGTTATATCATTTAAGTTGGTTGAAGTAGTTTTATTATAGTTTTGTATTATCGCCGTTTCACACTTTCCCCTGCTTCATGCGCATCCTTAATGCTATGGTTCGAATGATTCTATCGTTGCATCTCACCATTTCAATTGATTAATACAAAAAATTATTGTTTTGACGAAATTCTTGTGTTACTGTGTTTGATTGATGTTTAAAATTATGTGTTGGTGGCGCTTGTGAGTTCAATTTGTTAATGTTAGGGAGATTAGATATCGATTTCATAATTTTTAAATTTGGAAAAATAAAAATTTGTTGCTGTATCCGTTGTTTAGATGGATCCTTCACATTAGAGGATTAAAATTGATTATAAGGAACTCATGTATCTTACTTTAATTTCTAACTTCTCCTAAGTCCCATTAATTATTTATTTTTGTATTTGTATATATTTTGATTGGTTGATTAAATATTTGTCTTATGAACTCTATCTTTTTTTAATTTTTAGGTAATTTGATTGCACTACTTAATATTTAGAGATATGGATACGAGTTGGATCACGCAACCAAGGATTAGTCAAACTTATATTGATGGTGTCATTGAATTCATTAAGTTGGCTAAAGAAAACCTTATAGAAGGAAAAACTCGATGTCCATGTAATAAATGCAAAGTAGCCAAATGGTTCTCATTAGAAGATGTGGAATATCATATCCTTTTTAAGGGTTTTTGGCCAAAGTATAAGAAATGAATTTTTCATGGAAAAGAAGATATTGTTCAGCTATTGAGATGTAATAGTCAAACATCTACCAATAATAATGAGGGAAGGGCCATAGGGCGAGATGATATTGGTGGATTACTACGAGAAAGTATCGGAGTTGATATTCCTCCCTCCACAAGTCAACCCCATTCGTCTGATGAACATGATTGGTCGGACCAAGTTCCTCTTGAACAACCCAACCAATCTCCTGAGGAGAAAGCCAAGTATAAGAAGATATTGGAAGCTTCTAATGAAGAACTATATCCAGGCTGTAGCGCATTCTCCAAATTGTCTAAGTTGATGCTTGTGTGAACTATAGAAATGATGGCGCTTGTGTGAACTTCTCTAAGTTGATGCATACGGGTCGATTGTTGAAAGATGATCCATTTGTCATCTCATCTCAAGCAAAGCAAGTTTTCTATATTCAAGATGAGATGCAAAAGGGATGGTATCATGTCATTAAGACTAAACCTAGGGACTTGTATGATCTATGCGAGATTTGATCTTTGTTTTTTTAGAGTTGTGAAATAATGTTACGTGTTGTTTCATTTTGTCCATGTATGTTAGTTTTCTTTTGTACGTGTTGTTTCATTTTGTCCATGTATGTTAGTTTTCTTTTGTATGTGTTGTTTTATTTTGTCCATGTATGTTAGTTTTCTTTTGTACATGTTGTTTCATTTTGTCCATGATCTTTGTTTCATTATTGAAGGATTGTTTTACGGAACATATTTGCTTCTCATTTTATTTTGTACGTTCTATTATACATCTACTAATTCTTTTGTTTTTGAAAAAGCGTGGATTCACAATGAGGAGGTTTTTTAGAAGTGGCAAATCAGTGCAGTCCTCAACAGCAACACCGAAAAATGAAGGAGGTGATGATAGTCGGCCAAGACCGTCAACATCTGAAGCAGAGGGACCAGTCAGGGAAGCTGGTGTTTGGTCCACTGACGTGCCATTTGATGAGAGGGAGCTACTTCAACTTATCGGTAAATGTTTTCAATTTTATAGCATTAATTATGGTAATAATTTTTCAATCAATTAGAAAAGTAATGGTATATCTTAATCGTTAATAGATGGCCAAGGTAACTTGAGTACCTTAAGGACGATACCAATTAAGGACGTATGGCATCTTCCTGAAGGTGTAAGAATTATTGTGCGGTTCAATGACCTACGCCAACCAATTAGAAAGGGTGGCGATTTGTTGATCCGGTTCATTAGAGAGGTTGCAAAAACGGGACGGTTTTGTCCGCTCGGAGTAAGGGATTGGCGTACAATGAATAACCAATACAAAACAGAAGCTATTGAGGTTATCCGAGTAAGTATTATTTATGTCTGAAGTTTACTTTATATATACGATATAATATGTATGTCTGAAGTTTTTGAACTTTATCATTGTATTAATTAAGGTTTTATTCCTTTGCCTTTTTGTGACATTATTGTTGGATTTTATGTTTTAGGAAAAATTTTCAATGCCCAGTGATGTATTGATTGATAAATCAATACTACAGCATCTTGGCAAAATGTGGAGGGTTTATAAGACGAGCTTGAAAGCGCAATATTGCCAAGGGAACAAAACTGAGGCCGAAGTTATTGCAACAGTGCCACAAGGAGTTAATCGTAACCAATGGATAACTTTGGTACAGTTTTGGTTTTCTCCACAAGGCAAGGTAAAACAATTTCTTTTTAAGTAATTTTTGATTGATCAAAAAGGGGGAAGCAGATTGATATTGATTATGAATGTAAAGTTTTTCTTGGATTGATGTTGATTTCCAATGTCAGGAGAAGAGTAAATGCGGCAAAGAAGCACGTGCCAAGCAGAATCAGTTTCACACGACTGGTTCAACAAGTTATGCCAATAAAAGAGATAGTTTTGTAAGGACTTAAGTATATGTTTAGTGTATTATTACTATCTACCTGTTAAATTAGTTAAGACTTATGTTGACGTGTTGATTGTAGGAAATTAATAAAGGGAGGAAGCCCACGAGTATAGAGTTTTACCAAGAAACTCATACCAGGAAAAGTGGTGGCCTTTTTGAGAACACGGTTTCACAAGAATTTATGGTGGGTTTATTATTATCTCACATTTCTTTTAATTTAAATGTATTTAATGTCTTTTTCTCTTCTTTGTAGGATACAGCTAGAGAAATAGTTGAGGCTCGACTTGGATCTTCTTCCAGACCTCGACCAGAAATCGAGGAGGAAGTATTTGCAGAGCTAATGTATGAACAGAAAAATCCGGGCTATCGAGCGGTAGGCTATGGATTTGGCGTGAAGAGGAGTGATATATACAGAGTCAGGGGTGAACTAAAGAAAAAGGGACTCGACCGTACCGGTGATCATGTCGAATTACAAAATATGAAAATAGAATTGGCCAATGTAAAGCAGCAAATGAGAAGGCTCCTACCCATCTATGATGCTGTTTCTTCTGGCCAAGCATCATATGAAATGATAGCAGAAGGTCGAGCAATTATTACTGCGGTTGCTGATCCGGTAAGATAATCTATTTAATTTGTATTTGTTTGTACTATAATGGAGATAATCGCCTTTCTAATCCTTTGTAAATAATGAAATTGATGATGTGAATGATTGAGACAAAAGGTGGCATTGGGGTTGGTACTTTTGGGGAACTATATGAATTTACCATGTGAAGCAAAATTTTGGATCAGGTATACTAAATCTATTGTGTTGTCTATATAGGGTAGAGATGAATCGGGATCAGGTGACGGTGAACCCCCAAATTTTTTTGCATCTCCAAGCACGCCAAGCTCATTCGGTTGATTGATATATTTGTGAAGAATGTACTTGACTAAGTTAGCATTGTATATATTTTTTTTTTGGTTATTAGATTAATTATGTTGATATTTGGAGTGGAAAAAATCTCAAATTTTATCTTGAACTATCGAAGTACATTGACAATGATGTAATATTTTGATTGTCGAATTCGAAATCTTATGAAAAATTTATCAGTTTAGTTGATATTTTTTTATTAAGTAATTTTGTATATACATATATATATGTGTGTGTGTGTGTGTGTGGAAAATATGCACAAATAAATAGACAAAAGGTCTATGCTAAGAAGTAAAAGTAGGGTATTTAAAAAATTCAAAAAATTTCGACAATAAAAAATGCAGAAAAATCTTGGCGCTTATAAGCGCCGGTATTCTCGGCGTTTTTATTTTTCGGCGTTTTTTTTTCTCGGCGCTTGTCCTAAGCGCCGATAATGAAATTCTCGGCGCTTTTTTGTGCCGAGAATTCCAAAAAAAGCTCCGAGATTTACCCCTTGTTGTTGTAGTGGAACTAAGTTAGTGTTGAAGTTCAAACCGGATTTAACAAAGATAACCTAAAAACAGTAAAGTTAAAACAACTGGTTTTGAACTTAGGTTGTAAGGCAGGTTCGGTTTCCTCAGATCAATATTAACGAGAGTATTTTGAGAACTTTAACCATATTAAAATCTATTTTCTGGACCTTCAAATCACAACAAGTGGTATAAGAGCCTTAAGGCCTGTGAAACTAGGGACGTGGTTCTTTAACTGAGCGTAAAAATAAAAAAACCGTGTTGTAAAACAGACTTGTGTTTTCTATAAAAACCAAACTCGTTTTCTTTTTTCTGTTACTATTTGTGAAAACCGTTTTAAAAAAAAGGAGAATGGCTGCTAAGTTTGAGATTGAGAAGTTTGATGGGAAGAACGATTATACTCTTTGGAAGATGCAAACCAAGGCCCTCTTGATGTCCCAAGGAGTGGGATACGCGCTACTGGATCCAGACAAACAACCTTCTCATTTGACTGAGAAGTATAAGGTAGACATGGAACAACGAGGGTATGGTGCTCTTGTTTTGTGTTTGGATAAAAAAATTCTTCCCTTAATTTCTACTGAAACCACTGTAGCTAAGATATGGACTAAGTTAGAAGAAATATATAAAGCAAAATCCTTAAGTTTTTGGATACTTTATATGAAAAATTTCTTTACTTATAGAATGTCAGAGCATAAACCCCTAGAGGATTCATTGGATGAATTCAACATAATTTTACAAGAACTAAAAAATGTTAGTGTTGGAATTCAGGATGAGATTCATGCCATTGTATTACTGTGTGCTTTACCTAAGTATCTTAGAGCCTTTAAAGACACATTAAGATATGGTAGAATGAAAATCACCCTAGATGAAGTGGTGCAAGCCCTTAGGAGTAAAATTCTAGAATTAAAAAGGGAGGAGAAGCATGGATTATCTAGTAACAGTGGTGAGAGATTAGTGATGAGAGGAAGAACAAATAATAGGCAATCTAATAGTAACAAGAGAAGGTCTAAGAGTAAATATCATTCTAAGTCAAGAGTTAGAAAAGACATAACGATAATAAAATATTATGGGTGCAACAAATTAGGACATATGAAAAAGAACTACCCTGATAGGAACAAAACACCAGGAACAAAACACCCTGATAGGAAAGACCTACGTAGGAACCTAATTTCTCTAGGCCAACTGGACTTGAAAGGTATGTCCTTTAGGGCCATGAATTCAGAACTGAGGATCCTAAAGGGCTCTTTGGTAGTTCTGAACTGTGAGCTGAAAAATGGGTTATACGTGTTAAAGGGTAGGATAGTGTCGGGGTAGTCCAACGCTGTGGTTAAAACAGATCCAATAGAGTTATGGAACAAACGATTAGGTCATGTGTCAGAGAGAGGATTGAGAGAATTGGCCAAACAAGGCCTGTTAGGTGGAGATGATATCTCAAAATTAGATTTCTGTGAATCTTGCATCTTTGGTAAACATCACAGGTTGGTGTTCAATGTAGGTAGACATATAACTCATGGCCATTAGATTATATTCATTCAGATTTATGGGGACTAGCCAGGGTATCGACCTTAGGTGAAGCGTTATATTTTCTGTCTATTGTTGATGATTTTCTCACGCAAAATCGGGAATTTTTTGCTGAAAAATAAGGACGATTGCTTCCCCACATTTAATAGGTGGAAAACTCAGATAGAAAATATAACAGGATGAAAAATGAAATACCTAAGAACTAATAATGGGCTGGAATACACAAACAGCGAATTCGATGAGTTATGTGCAAAAAATGGAATCAAACATCACAATACTGTAAGAGGAACACCCCAACAGAATGGCGTTGCGGAGCGTATGAACCGATCCCTATTGGACAGAGTTCGGTGTATGCTGCTCACATCTGGCCTAGGTAAACAATTTTGGGGAGAGGCTGTTAATACAGCCTGCTATTTAGTGAATAGGATGCCATCATCTGGTCTAGACCTAAAAACACCCGAAGAAATGTGGACGGGGAAACCGACAGACTACTCAGTATTGAGAGTCTTTGGTTGTGCAGCCTATGCCCACCAGTCGGAGGGCAAGCTGGAACCGAGAGCAGTCAAAGGTGTATTCCTCAGTTACCCTGAAGGGGTAAAGGGATACATAATAGGAATTAAGGATGAAAACAGAACAAAAATTATCATAAGTAGAGATGTGAAGTTTAACGAACATGAAATGCCCTAATTAGATAGGAACTTAACTCCTCAGAAGCGTATGTTTGAGCCAGAACACTACGAATTTGAGATGAACCCACCTGAACCGAATCACCAAAATGAGGCAAAAACAGAAATATAACCAGATGGCGTAGAACCCGAACAAATGGCAGAAACCCGGATGGACCAATCTCAGCATAGAGGTGCCGAAACAGGCACCAGATCAGAAACCGTAGAAGAGACTGAGACCATGTCTGAAAACGAACTAGGTGACTATCTATTATCGAGAGATAGGGCAAGGAGGGACGTGAGACCCCCTAAGAGGTTAGGATATGCAGACTGCATAGCCTACGCCCTAAATACAACGTTAGAGTATATTGAGTCAGAATCTTTAAGCTTCAAGGAGGCTGTTAACAGCTAGCATTCAGCAGAATGGCTGAATGCTATGAAGGCAGAAATGGACTCCTTAGTGAAGAATAGGACTTGGTCACAAGCGCCCACGCTAGCGGGCAAGAAGCTTGTGGGATCTAAGTGGATCTTCAAGATTAAGGAACCTAGTTTACCTTCTGAAAAACCTAGGTTTAAGGCCAGGCTTGTAGCTAAAAGTTTCACGCAGGGAGAAGGCGTGGATTATAATGAAATATTTTCGTCGGTAGTTAAACACACCACCATTAGGGTGTTGATGGCTTCGACAGCCAAGTTTGACCTAGAATTGGAACAGCTAGATGTAACAACCACTTTCTTGCATGGGGAGCTAGATGAGGAGATCAATGCTGGCCTGGTATGTAAACTTAGGAAGTCCTTGTATGGACTAAAACAGTCCTCGAGGCAATGGTATAAGCGGTTCCACCACTTCATGACTGAAGTTGGGTTCACTAGGTTAATATATGATGTGTGTTTCTATGCGAAAAATTTGAATTTTGATTTTGCTGTATACTTGCTGATTTATGTCGATGATATGTTGATAGCTAGTCGTCGTTTAACTGAGATTGAGAAATTGAAAGACATGTTATACCGGAACTTTGAAATGAAAGACTTAGGTTCAGCTAAGAAGATCTTAGGGATGGAAATAAGGTGGGATCGTACTAGACATATGATAAACTTATCCCAAACCTCACACTTAGAAAAGGTCATTCATAGGTTTAACATGAAAGATGCCAAAATTGTTAGAGTTTCCATAGCCGCACATCACAAATTTTCAATAGAGCAATGTCCAGGGAATGAACAGGAAGTCGTTGAAATGAGTAATGTACCTTATGCTAACGCAATAGGTTCGATTATGTATGCCATGACTTGCACTAGGCCTGATCTAGCTTACCCCATTAGTGTGCTCTCTAGAATCATGATGAATCTAGGGAAAGAGCATTGGAAAGGGGTTAAGTGGCTCTTGAGATATATCAAGGGTACCATGAAGCTAGGACTTACGTTTGGACTAACAGATACGGACCTAAGACTCTTAGGATACACTGATTGTGATTTCGGTGGAGACCTTGACAAGCGTAAGTCCACAAGCTCCTACATTTTCTCTTTGAATGGCGAGGCTGTTAGTTGGAGATCTAAGCTCCAGTCATTGATAGCATTGTCAACGACTGAAGCTGGGCTCCTGGCACTAACGGATGCCATTAAAGAGGCGATATGGCTAAGTGGACTTCTAAATGAATTAAACTTAGGCCTAGGGGTATCAACGATATATACAGATAGTCAATCAGCCCTCGCGTTAAGTAAGAACCCTGTATTCCATGATAGGAGTAAGCATCTTGCTATCAGGCAACATTTCATTACTGAACAGATAGAGTCGAGAAAGGTGGAGTTGCTTAAAATTTGCATACATGACAACCCAGTAGATATGGGAACGAAGGCTGTACCCTTGAACTAGTTAATAAAGTGTATTAACTTGGTTCAGGACTCCTGGGATCCAGGAGGAGGCTGATGGACCAAAACCAAAATGTATTGCCCCCTATTACTAGAGTAAATCCAATAGTTAGACTAAATAGGAACCAGGTGGAGAATTGTTAGAATTTGGTTCCTATATAGTCTAAACTATGTCCCGGAATAAGGCATGAGATCTAAGTTATTAACGTTACAATCAGCATCTTGTTAAAAAGGACAACGAACCATTTTTGTACTTAATTTAAATGGATTTTAAATTAAGTAAGCTAAAATAAATAAATAAATTAAATATATTTTATGTTAAATTTATTACCGTTACAGCTGTACGCCACTCGGGCAAAGCATCCAAGGGAAGCTTTCCCTTGCCATTCAATTTTCCCTCTCAAAAGGGACACGTGGTAGCACAGAATTTGCTAGTTTTGGAGGCCTCATCTGGGCCGTTTGTTTGGGCTGTGGATCGTGTGGCATATAAAGGGGACACGTGTCCCTCATCCGGTGCCCCTTTGTGTGTTTATGTTTGGGGTGAATTTGGGCCGTTGGATTGAGCCTTATCAACAGCTCTCGTGGGGCCTCACACAGATCCGTTTTGTCTATAAATAGAGGAGAAAATGAAAAGAGAGAGAAGTTTTGGGGCATCTGTTTAGGGTTTCACCGGTTCTCTCTCTCTCCTCTTTCTCTGTCTTCGCCCGTTCCTTCTCCTCCCCCTTTAGAGCCGTTCTTTGGATTGCTTGAGGGGTTTTGAAGTGCCAAATCCTAGCTGGTGAGATGAGGACTCGCTAGAAGCTGGAAACCACGAAGGCTAGTTCAACGGTGGGACTTGGGATCGTGAGACTCGCAGTCACTAGCTCGGAGTCGGTATAATTTCTTACTCCTTTCTCTTACTTTACTGTTTTGGTTTGTAAAGTTGGTTTCGAGAAAGGGTTGTATCTTAATAGCTTAGGTCATTTTGGAAAGTGCCTTGTAATATTTATGCGATTTGTATTATTGTTTGTAAGACTTAATAATATAGATCTCTCTAGTGGTAGGGGGATCGTGGAGTAGGTCATTTAGGACCGAACCGCGTTAAACATATCATGTGCACTCTTTATTTTGTTTATGTCTTCTATCTTTGTTTGTAATCTCAACTCAAATCTTAGAGCCACAGTTTAAAGACCACCATTTTCATCGATCCTTAAATGAACTAAGTTAGTGTTGAAGTTAAAATCGGATTTAACAAAGATAACCTAAAAACAGTAAAGTTAAAACAACTGGTTTTGAACTTAGGCTGTAAAGCAGGTTCAGTTTCCTCAGATCAACATTAACGAGAGTATTTTGAGAACTTTAACAAGATTAAAATCTGTTTTCTAAACCCTTAAATCATAACATTTTTTTTAAGTTTCTTTTCATATAGTTTGGAGACTGATGATATATTACTTTAATGGTAGGATTAAATTAAGGGTTATATAATGACTGTGACTCTTAGGCTCTCTAGAGGTTATGAGCTTAGAGGCCTATAAATAGGACCTCTTGTGCTATGATTGAGGTAGGGGTAAATAGAAAGAGTGAAAATGTAGACCAAATAGTGGGAGGCAAAGTATAAGTGTAAGATATTATTGTAATACCTTTGTTCCTATAGTGAAATTATGTTGCTCCCCCTTCGTGGATGTAGGTTTCGACTGAAATATGTAAATTTCAGTGTCTAAATTATTCCCCCAATTCCTTTATTATTTATGTTTGCTATTTCAATTTATAGTTCAATGATTCTTGGGTGGTCCTAACAACTAGTATCCTAGAAAGTATTAGTTGTTTTGAGGTTCCTAACAGTCTAAACACATTCCAGTCGTGTAAGTCTACTTATGAAACTTCATGTTTAAGACTCGCAATTGACTGTAAGATATAAAGTTGGATGTCTGGATCCGAAATGGTAAACTAACTCAAGTAAACAAAACTTATAAGTTATAACGAGGACAAATTACACTAAAATGCATAGTTAGTTTGGTACATGACTGATCTATGCAAGGCTTCCCTAATTAAGGTTATGTGATCCTTTTGGCTTTTTACGTTTCAAGAGTTGGTGTGGTATAGACGTCTAGGTTTTTTAGGGTATGGTGTTGTACTTCAGGAGTTCGAGTAGTGGTAAATGTCTAGGTGTTTTGGGGTTCGTTACTTTGTTTTTTCCGCTCTCATGGGCTTGCTCGAGCTTCGCTTTGGTGAGTGCGCTGGTTGTGTATAAGAGTTATCTCTCTGATTGTCGGAAAAACAAAATACAAGAAAGATGCATGAAAAAGAGAGAGTGAAAACAAAGGAGATGCACTATAGTCAAAGCCAAATTAGGAGAACATAATCTCGTTATGTCTTGCTTTGCAACATTGTCCGCTTTGAAATTAATTTCTTTTGGAGAATGGATGAATTGAATATTATTGAAACGATTAACTAAATACATGATTTTTTTGATAAAAAGGTTCTGTTTCTACTAGCTTGAAATTGGTTTAAGCCCCTATGAAATCTCTATCTATGAGTCAGATTCAATGATCAGGTTATGTTGAGTTAGCTAATCCTTAGAGCTGGACACATTAAGGGAAAATTGTATTACGAAAAGCTTTGCATGGTAAATGAACAATGCTATATATGTCTTAACAATTAACCTAAAAATTACATTAACTTAGGATATAATTAGTATAAATCTAAAAAACTTAGCACGTAAACTTTAGTAAATGTTTTTTCATTTCTCCTAACAAGTAAATGAGTAGTATGGAGTTGTTCGTATTTTCTGATAGGAGTTGTGGTTGGTCTCCGCCTAACATGTCCAAACCATCATAAGCGTTGCTCCCTCAACTTACCTCCTATTGAAGCCAAGCCCAATTTGCTTCTTATAACATCATTTCTGATCATTTCATTCCTTGTGTGACCATATATCCACCTCAATCTCCTCATCTCTACTACCTTCAACTTTTGTTTATGATGCTATTTAACTGGCCAATACTCCGCATTGTATGACATAGCTGGTCTTACTACTGTCTTATAGTATTTTCTCTTTAACTTTAAAGGGAACTTTCTATTGCATAGTATTGCAGAGGTCATCCTCCACTTATGCAAGCCTATTTTAATTCGGTTATTGACATCCTCGTCAATTACACCGTCTTGTTTGTACCACGGAACCTAAATATTTAAAACAACCTTTTATGGATTAGAAAACAGTCCAATCTTGACGTCTCCTATGCTTGATCTGGTTGAGATACAGAATTTGAGTTCCATATACTCGGTCTTGGATCTACTGAGTCGTAAGCCTTTTAATTGCAAGGCTCTTCCCCAAAGTTCCAGTTTCTCATTCACCTCTTCTCTAGACTCCCCTACTATAACTATATCATCCGCGAAAAGCATGCACTAAGGCACACCAAGGGGGTGTGCTAGTAGGCTCATCTATAAACAGAATGAACAAAAATGGACTAAAGACAAATCCTTACTGTAACCCAATTGTAATGGGGAAAACTTCTGTCCCCTGTTCTACTGTGTGCACATTTGTTAGTGCGTCCTCGTATATATATTTAATGGCTTAGATAGAGGACACGGGGATGCCTTCTTCTTTAAAGCCCTCATAGGGCCCGTATTGGCACTCTATTATATGCCTTTTCGAAATCAATAAAAACCACGTGTAGATCCTTTTGTCTATCTTTGTAAAGCTTTGTCATCCACCTTAGTCGATTTACCAGGCATAAATCTAAACTTGTCATGTGACACCCTTGTTTGTTGCCGTAACCTTCTTTCCATGACTCGCTCCCACAGCTTCAGAGTGTTGCTCAACAGTTTGATATCCCGATAGTTGGCACAACTCTAAATGTCGTCTTTGTTATTATAGATCAGAACTAATGTGCTTTTCCTCCACTCGTTAGGCTTCTTCTTCTCCTGTAGAATTTGGTTGAATAGTTTAGTCAACCAACTGATGCTCTTATCTCAAATTCATTTCCATGCCTTAATGGGTATTCCATCTGGTTTGACCGCTTTACCCCCGCCCATTTTTAAGGCTTCCCTGAATTCCTCAGATCTAATATGCCTACAGTAACAATAGTTCTGGTGCTCATTAGATGATTGCAGTTCATCTAGAGATATATCTATAGCCCTCTGTTCGTTGAACATATCATGGAAGTAGGCCTTTCATCTATCTTTAATTTGTTGTTTGTCCACGAGCACTTGTCCACCCTCCCTCTTTATGCACTTTATTTGATTTAGGTCCCTAGTCTTCCTTTCTTTCGCTTTATATATAAGGGCTTTTCACTAGGTGTAAGACCCATGACACTCCGGACCGGGGCACAGGTGTGCGCCTTGCACCTGTGCCGTGTCAAATGGGCTGCCAATGATTGGCATTGTGTGGACAAGGTGCGCACTCAGTTAGGAGTGCAGTAGGCCTCCACGGACCTAGGCCTAAGTGATGGACAAAGTGGGAACTGAGACGGACGCGGACCCAAGACAGTGTCATGACATGGGCCAGGCACGGCCCAGGACAATGTCGTGACAAGGGCCAGGCACGGCCCAGGACAGTGTCGTGACAAGGCCCTGGCACGGACCAGGACAGTGCCATGACAAGGGCCAGGCACGGCCCAGGACAGTGTTGTGACAAGGACCTGGCACGGCCCAGGACAGTGCCATGACAAGGGCAAGGCACGGCCCATGATAGTGTCGTGACAAGGGTCTGGCACGACCCAAGACAGTGTCATGACAAGGCTTTGGCTCGGCCCCAGACAATGTCTTGACAAGGACCTGGCTCGGTCCTAGACAATGTCAGGACATAGGCAGGGCGCGACCTAGTCAGTGTCATGACAAGGCCCAGGGCACGGCACTGGGCCGGCCCAAGGGCGCAGACGAGTAGCGATAGGCACGGGCCCAGTGCAGGGCATTGGCCCGGCCCAGGCCCAAGTAGGCCCAATGAGGCCCAACGAAGCCCGACCTTGAAGAATGGTAAGAAAGAGCATGTGACACATATTGGTGACGGTTACCAAAGGAAAAGAAGCGGGAATGACCGTTGACCAGTTCAAACGAAGAAAAGAGCGGGAAAATAGAAGAGTGGGCTGAAGTGGAGGTAACCGCCAGTTCAAATGTGGCGCCTAAATAAATAAGACATGTGCTTTGACCAGCTTGACTAGTAACCGCCCAAGGCATGCAAGAGAGAGTGGGGCACGGCTTGAAGAAAGAGGGGAAAAAGGGCGGGAACAGTTACCCATGATCTTGGGGTTGTCAAGGTCTATAAATATGTGTAATTTACATTCATTTGGGTATCTTGTAATCTCAGAAATTATTAATGAGAAAGTCTCTCCCTTTCGTGTGAAAAATTATGTCTTATATTTCCCTTTGAGTTTCTATTGTGTTTATTTCTTTGTTGCTTGTTCTTGTTCGGGTGAGTAAACCTCACCGTGCACCTAACTCATAAAATAGCTGTGACAATTGTGGTATCAGAGCCTTGGTTACGTGAACAATGGCTGGAGATCAAAACGAACCGTTGAAGAAACTCAAGGCTAGTGAACGTATTGCTAGACTTGAGGAGATCGTTGGAACCGAAGGTGAAGATGGTGATAATCCTCCCCCTGGAACCATTTTCGATAATATCAGAATGCTTTCTAATGACATTCAATCTCTGAAATTATGAACAATTTACTTGAAGCCCATAGGACCCCGTCCCCAACACCTCCTGCCCCACCTAATGTATACCGTAGGGAAAATTCAACCACGGGTGGGAACTCAAATGTAAGAACCTCAAACGAGACCCTTAATCCCACCATAGAGTCCCTTCAAAATGAAATTTCCGTGTTAAAGAAAGCCATTAACACCGGTTCTCAAAGCCTAGAGAAAAGAGGGATTAAGGTCCCCACACTGAGATCTTATGAAGGAGAACGTAGTGCCCTGGTCCTTGAGAATTTTCTGTGGGATATGGAACAATACTTTAATGCCACTAGAGTGAGAGAGGAAGACAAGGTTGTGATTGCGTCAATGCACCTCAATGGTGACGCAAAGCTGTGGTGGAGAGCTCGAGTGTCCGATGATCGTGCTGTTGGTCGTCCCGTGATCAACATGTGGGACGTTTTAAAGAAGGAGCTGCGAAGTCAATTCTTGCCATTGAACATCTCATGGATGGCAAGGGAGGCGTTAAAGAACCTAAAGCAAATAGGATCCGTCCGTGAGTATGTTAAGTCGTTTTCGTCTTTATTACTTGATATAAATGACATGACTGAGGAAGACAAATTGTTTAACTTTGTATCGGGTCTCAAATTGTGGGCCCAAATTGAGATACGGAGGCAACGAGTTCATGATCTTGCCTCCGCAATCATTGTGGCTGACGGTTTAGTAGACCTTAAACCAAACGTGAGAGGATAGAGTGTTGCTTTAGTTTAAAAGGTCTGGAATTCGATTCCCCCCTGAACCTCTCCTCGAGGAATCTCCGACTTAACTGGCTTCTACGGTGTGGGAGTCACTGTATGGGCCGGGGTTGACCAGGCATCCGGATTTCTCGTTAACAAAAAATAAATAACCATAGAAAGCGACAAAACCAAAGGATTTTGAGTACCTGATTATTAATTGGGAAATATTAGGGAATCTTCCATTGCCAGATCCTAGGGCCTTAATAACAGATCTTGCCATAAAAATAATTGGAAAAATGAATATAAAATTAAAGTTGGAGAGAGAGAGTGCGTGTGGGTGTGGACTGTTAGGAATAAAAATTAGGGTTAGTTTTAGGGTTTGTACACCTAAAAGGAAAAAGGAACATACCCAATGCTTCAAGGGCTCCCGCCTATGCAGGGTCTGGGGGGCGCTGATGTACGCAGCCTTCCCCCTTCAGGGTGTTAACCTGAAGAGAGGTTGTTTCCCTACGCACCCAACCTGAGGGTGAGGACTTTCCAGGAGGTCACCCACATCCTGGTACTACTCTCGCCCAAGCACGCTTAACTTCGGAGTTCTAATGGGATTCGGTGACGGCGTGTTGGTGCCCTCTTTGGTGGTTTGTACACCTAACAATGCTATATGTAACTAGATATGTTAAGGATATCTCAAAATATATTTAAATTATACATATAATATACATGGTTATTTACAAAAAAATATATACTTTATTCGTTTTTCAATAACTAGAGAGAAAACTCTTAGTCTAAGCCGACGCATCCACTGAAGCGGAGACCGAGAAAGCCTGCAAAAGCGGGGAAAAGGAAAACGTAACAAATGACCCCAAAATCGCTAGACGTCTAGAAACACACCTACACGGTCAATTCCCGGGATTCAATACTTTATTCATTGTATCAGTTTAATCTGGTGTTCTTTTCGTTTTAGTTGCATATGTAGGATTTTTGTATGGCATGTTGAGCTGTTGCTTTTCGTTAGCTTTAGCGGGTGCTTTTGGAGTTCTCTTTCCTTTATCCACATTTTGTGTGTGTGTCTTTGGATCTCCCTTTGTGAGAGGCCGGTTTTTATACCACATGGTTCCTCGCTAGTTATCGAAAAAAGAAAAAAAAAACTATTTGTGTTCTTAATCGTGTTAATTTTATCAATGTACAATCTGTATTTTGGTAATTTATTCTTAAAGTAAAATTGAGGTTAAGTTGATGACAAAACTTTTAGTGTCAGGTCATTGGAGGATTTAAATTAGATCAATATACGGTTTGTATTTTGTGACTTGCATTAAGCATGAACAAATTGTTAAAAATTTTAATCATTAACTAGATTGTAATTTTACCTTGTGACTAAATTAATAGAATATGATTATAATAATATCTTTTATGGTTAGTTATACATAGATTAAATTGATATAATTAAAAATAAAAGGTCTAATTTTATACAATTGATAAAGTATATAATCCTAATATACCATAAATGTAGAAGCAAAATAAAAGTACAGAATCTTCAATCCCAAAGTCTAATTGCGCATCATGATCAAAGCTAGGCAAGTGAAGCGCCTAGCTTTGAAAATGGTCAGCGACAGAGTTGACGGGGAGACTAGACGAAGATGACGCTAATGATTTGGAATTGAAGTAGATGTGTTAACTATAATATGTGGTTTTGGTAGCTGTTCATGTCCTGGATGAGAATGAGCATGAAGCACTAGAACTATGTTAGCGGATCTAGTAATGGCTATGGAGATCAATCAACATGGGTTGTCAAAGCAATGGTGGAGGGAGATGTCTGAGCATCTATAGCCTACCAGATATTCAGGGTGAATTGGTTATGGGTTGTCTTGTGCTTGTCAATATTTCCGATCTTTCTTCTTGTTTCTCGAGGGGTTTCTCATGTTTTAAGCATTCACACAACAACCGATATTTAACTTTCTACTTCTTCCCATTGTCCTTATTCTGTACAGGATAAATATATTTAGTACTGGATAGGAAAAATATTATTCGCGTCTTCTAAAGCTCTAGCAATATAAGCAATAATATATATACTCAATACTTATATTTTGAGAAAATTTAGTTTAATCATTCTTATATTTGATAAAAATATATTTTAGATATCCTATACTTTGGTAAATATTTTTTGGCAACCTTTTCATAATTTCATTAGAATTCCCTAAAATTATACTCACATAACACTTAGAAAAAGAAAATACCTAAAAAATAATTTATCAAAAAAGACACGGATTTAGTAAGGAACATACCCAGTGCCTCAAGGGCTCCCGCCTACACAGGGTCTGGGGGGAGCGGATGTACGCAGGCTTCCTCCTCAGGGTGTTAACTTAAAAAGAGACTGTTTCCCACCTTAGGGTGAGGACTTTCCAAGAGGTCACCTATCCTGGTACTACTCTCGCCCAAGCACGCTTAACTTCAGAGTTCTAATGGGATCTGGTGACGGCATGTTGATGCCCTCTTTGGTTAGTTTACAACAAGTAAGTACTTACAAATAATTTGCATTGTTCCTTATATTTAACTAGATTTTATTACATTATTATTATTATTATTATTCAAATTAAGTACATAAATTAGATATATTTTTATTTTTGATAATTAGAGAGATAACTCTCAGTTCAAAACCGACGCACCCACGAAAACGAATCCCCTAGAAAGCCCACAAGAGCGGGAGGAAAAAACAAAAAAAATAACAAACCCCGGCCAAAACCTCTGGAGGCTTACCAACACTTCAAACCCTGAAGTACAACAACATAGCCCAGAAAACCTTAACGTCTATACCGACACAACTCCTAATATATACAATCTTATATTTAACCAGTTGTTATTACATTATTAATAATTCAAATTCAACAATAACAACAACAGTCACAGTGCCACAAGAGCTCCCGCATAAGCAGGGTCTAGGGGGATGAATGTACGCAGCCTTCCCCCTTTAGGGTGCTACTCTGAAGGGAGGCTGTTTCGGAGGACCCCCAACTTGAGGAGCGCGTCATTATGGAAGCATAGAGCCTGGAAGCATGAAAGCAATATAATATTAGAGCAGTAATTATTAATTATTCAAATTAAGTACATAAATTAGATACAACTTATTTATTATATGATATGTGAAAAATTAATAATGTCAAGGAACCATCTTTCCCAAAAGTTTAAGTTGATGAGTGAAGGTCCAATATTGGTTTTATATTCTAACATGCCCCCTCATACAAATGTCCGTTTGGATTTGAAGCGTGGATAATGCACATGCCCACCTCTTATCTTGTGCTTAATTGTTTTTAATATTAAAAGTGGAGGTTGTTGAGATTCGAACTCATGACTTCATGGTCATTAAGGCTCTGATACCATATCAATGAACCATCTTTTCTAAAAGTTTAAGCTAATGGGTGAAGGTCCGTGATTGATTTTATACTCTAACAAATAAGGGTGTTCATTGGTCAATGGAAATAGGAAGTTATATA
Source organism: Simmondsia chinensis (assembly GCA_018398585.1). NCBI lineage: Eukaryota > Viridiplantae > Streptophyta > Magnoliopsida > Caryophyllales > Simmondsiaceae > Simmondsia > Simmondsia chinensis. The sequence goes on along the minus strand of JAGTTD010000001.1, from coordinate 47,497,457 downwards.
GTATAAGGTGGGCACGTCGAGAAGAGATGGGATCTTGGGAACTTCAATTTATGGTTAAATTATGTTAAAATTAACCAATTATAACACGCCATGCTTATTGTATGTATACAATATGCTTTAAAATAATTAAATGAAGGGTTAAGCTGAGTGTATATATATAGTATTTTGGTCAACTTCTGAACATGAGATGACCCAATTAAATTAAAAATTAAATCGTGTAATGTAATTGGTCATTGCAACTTGGAAGTATAGAATGCCTCTATTAGTAAAATTTACGTATATAAATATAGTGTAATATTGTAGAATATAATATTTTTGTTAGCTTTCACTGATACAAAAAATATCTTGTTCTTTAGATGGTCTCGGGGACTATTAGGGACTTTTACGAATAATGACTTACTAGTTACGTTGGGGTAAATTTCAAAAAAAGATTTGAATTACCTTGCTCTTTGTGGTGATATGAGTTTTTTGGAATATCAGGAACAAGATGGTTTTTAAAGATGGGCTTTGGAGTGAAAGTGAGGTCTTTTGGAGTGTTATAATGAGAGTTGGTTTTTGGGTCAAAGCTTGTTGTATAGGCGCTCCGGTACCTGCCGGAAGATACTGCAAGGAACCTTGGTTGTGTGAGTACGTGTGTTCTGTCTTGGCTGTGGGTTGTTTAGGATTTGGTCTTGCTAGGTTTTTGTATGTTCTTCTTTTTCTTGTTCTTTTTTCTTCCCTCGACTTTTGGTCTGTCGATTGGATCTATCCTCCTGTTACGAATGCATCCTTTTTGCACCGTGTTTTGGCACTATTTATCAAAAAAGAAGGGAGAAAGAGACACAAAGATATTGAGATTTACGTGAAAAATCCTTAAATAAAAAAAAAACTACATACAAAGGTAGAAAGTTTTACCAAATTTACTCAAAGAGTAAGTTTATTTCCAAGACTTTTCGCCTGATTGGGGTCGCACTTTAAATACTATAAAATTAAGATTCATCACTTAGTTTCAAGCGCTAGTTGGTGTCCCGACATCTCCATCCACCACTATATGGAGGATCCTCGAAGACTAATATCCACTGGTGCTTCCAGATCAAGAGCACCTCGTCTACTTCAACCTCTTTAGATTTGGATCACATTGATTGTAACTAGTGTTCCATTAGCTTTGATCTCCTCCGGCACCCAATAGTAACCAACACTATTGTTGACCATTTTGAATGCTATGTCCATGTAGGCCAGGCTTTGCACACGGTGTGCAGTTCAACTATGGAGAAGAGATTTTGATATTTTGTTTTGCCTCTTGCTTTCTCTCTTCAATTGAAAGATCCTATGTACTCTTTGAGGATTCCATCCCCTTAATAAAAACACAACGAGGCATATTCTTTTAACAAGTATTTATAGGCACACTCTTTAGAAACTGTAGCTGCTCCAAAAAAAAAGTTATACTGAGTTGACCCAAATTTAAGGGTCCATAACCCAGGCTTGGGACCGTAGCCCTACACTACTCCCCATTTAAATTTAGACCAAAAATTTGAGAAACAACACAACAATTATTATGAGCCAAGTATTCATCGGGGCTTAGGCCCAACCTGCAAAGTTGAAATATATGAGATCCATATATAAGTCCAAGTGAGGATTATCCTAAAACCAATTGACATTAGATGCAGTAGCCTACTAAACTTATACTTTGGACTCATATCATGTTGTGGTAAATGATCATACTAGTTTGCCTACGTAATCTCAAAGATCGGTTTCAACAATGGCAATTCATCTTCCTTAAAGGCTTGACCAAAAAAGTCTATAACTCATGTCTTTCTTTGCCATAGGCAATGCGATTTGGGAATCAAGAAACAATATCTTCATCCAAAATACTCCGCTTGATTGGATATGCATCATTGACACTGTTAAACTGAGGATCATTACCTGGTTCCATGCCATTGTGGGTTGCCTAGATGTATTATTCCATCATTGCAGTATAATAATAATAATAATAATAATAACAATAATAATAATAATAATAATAATAATAATAATAATAATAATAATAATAATAATAATAATAAATCATTCCATCATTGTATCTATCAAAAAAAAAAAAAAAAAAAAAAATTCCTTCATTGCATAAAAACTCTTGCACATTGTGTTCCTCACCTATTTCCAGCTCCAGATTCAGATTGGTCAGCTCTTATTCTCTTTAGCCACCTTGGCTTGCTCTGCCTCCACATAGGGATGGCAATGGGGCTGGGCGGGTACGGGGGGTGTCTCCTCCATACCCGTACCCGCCCCATTACCCGCGGGTATCCAACGGGTATGCATTACCCGCCCCGTACCCTCTCTAATGTGAGTAGAAAACGATTATCTATACTGGATCATATTAGTTATTTAATACTACTTTTAAAAATTAATTATATTTTTTTATAATATTGATAAATAATTTGGGTTATTAAATTTAAACACGTATTTTTTTAATTTAAAGGTTAATTATGTATAAAATAAAGTGGGTATGGCGGGTATGAGATAAAGCGGAGCGGGGCGGGTACAAAACTATACCCGTACCCGCCCCATATCCGTGACGGTACAGGGCGGGTACACCGAACCCGTGCCCACTACCGGCCCCACTTATACCTGTACCCACCCCAAATGGGGCGGGTACTCCAGGGTAGCGGGTTTTACTCGCCCCATTGCCATCCCTACCTCCACACTTATCACAACCATCTCCCTAGGTTGCGTTCCTAGTTATGGACCACAGGAAAGGTAGTGGTCTTCCTCCCAATTTTTACCATGTCGTGCTTCTAGATTGGGTCATTGTCCGTTTCGCTATCCCCTCCTCCCCCACTGTTTTCCTTTTTTATCTCTTGTATTTTTTAAGAACACTATTTCTTCTTCTAAGAAACTTGTCATAATTATCAAAAAAAAGATATTTTCTCTCTCACAACTCTAATGTATAATTTTTACTGAATGTACATGTAGAGCCCTTAACACACCCCTCCTCGTGAGTTCTTTTATAGTACTCCTTGCCTTCACCAATTCAATAATATCATATTGGAATCAACATTCACTGGAGAGGCCATTAACGCAACAAATTCAAATACACCTCTTTTTTCGAGGAGATGGTAGATTAAACCAATAGTCTAGGATTATCTATCTGCTCTGATATCAAGTTAAACTTCACGGGACCTTAGGCTAACCCACAGAGTTGGAATATATGAGGTCCACATATAACGCTCTTTTCATGTGTTTTTTTGAATAATTAAGAGGAAGAGATCTTCATAAGTGAATAGGAAAGTCTTCAAGTAAATACAAGAGCCAAAAGAAACAAAAGAAAAAAAGAAAGTGAAAAGAAAGTAAGGCAGCTAATTAATCCCAATCCTAGGTGCATATCATGGTCAAAGTTAGGTTAAAGTAACCCATCTTTGCCTATAGCTTGCAATTAAAGGCGATGATTGGGAAGGAGCTAGGGAACATGTGGTAAAGCAAATCTGGATCTGGAACCAGAGAAAGTGTTGGGAACCAATCTTCTAAGATCTTCCATGGTGTGATAAATGGACATATTTGTGTTACCTGCTACTGAATGGAACCAAGCGATGACGCTCAATTTTATGGCGTCAATGAAGTGAGACCACTCAGGCATGGTATTCTGGAAGATGAACTCCTTTCACGTGTTGTGTGAACCATGCCAAATACTAGTGAACACTAATATTAGCAACGTGAACATAAAAACTTGGCCAAACTCCAATACATTTTTTAAGGATATCTGGTTAACTCTACCAAGAAAATCAGCTTGAAAATGAGAAATATTTTCACCATATAAATTAGCATAAACTGGACGTGTAGCATTTAACAATATGCAATAGTGAATATTTCAATAGTTGACATTCCTCTATTTTTTTTTTTGGGTAAGTTGCTATAGTTGGCATTGAGTTCAACATTCCCAGTGCCCCAAGGGTTCTCACCTAAGCAGGGTCTTGGGGGCCGATGTACGCAGCCTTCCCCCTTCAGGGTGCTACCCTGAAGATAGGCTGTTTCCGAGTATCCCCAACCTGAGGGGTCAGGACTTCCCAGGAGGTTACCCATTCTGGTACTACTCTCGTCCAAACATACTTAATTTCGGAGTTCTAATGGGATCCGGTGCTTATGTAAGTTGCTATAGTTGACATTGAGTAAACTCCAAAAATTAAGAATAATAAAAATGACTAACAACGCTCTAGAAGTAGCATTGATCATAGCTACACCACCTCAGTTGCACTAGCTCATTTACTTCATTTTCTGATCACCGACATTATTTACATGGTTACTTCTCTCTACTCCCTCAGTCAGCTCTAGCGTGGACCATGTTTAAATTGGGCACTTCACTTTTATGGCTTGATCATGATGTGCATTTAAACTTGCAATTAACGATCTGTACTTTTGTTTTCTTTTTATCTTTATCTTTTTCCTTTTAAAAACTCTATATACCGAGGGAGGTCGCTCTTCTTAATTATAAACCAAAAAAAACAAAGTAAGTGTATGCTTGAATCAGAAGTTTGTCACCCCATGTTTCTAGGGCTTGAAAAAATGCATAAATTTCTCAAGTTGGCACATGATATAAATCTTATTATATATTTTTCATAATTACTAAACATTATTATATAGTGATTTAGCATTTAAAATACTCCCATATACCAAGCATATGCCCCCTAAACCATCTATAAATAGCACCCATCCCTCAACATTTTTTCATCACCACAACAACTATCCCTTCTCTTACAACATTTCTTAAGTTCAAAAAATAAAAATAAAATTATTTTTTCATAATTAGCAATGGCTGCCTCCAAGGTCACTGCTACCCCATTGGCTCTCTTTCTCGTCCTCAACCTGATCTTTTTCAGTTTCACCTCAGCCACTACGACAACCTGCCCCATTAACTATAACAACTTGGGCGGTTGCGGTGGCTTACTCACCTCGTTGCTAGGAGGCAATTGCTGCTCCCTCCTTGGCGGTCTTACTGACCTCCAAGCCTCTGTTTGCCTTTGCCTTGCCCTTAAAGCTAACGTTTTGGGTGTGATTACTGTCGACTTGAAAACTGCTATTTCATTGGTACTTGGAAATTGTAACAAAAGTTACCCAAGTGGCTACACTTGTGCCTAAGTAATTACGGTGAACCTTTGCTCTCTTGCATTGGTCGTCATTACCTATCTTCTGTCATGATATGTCGTTGTCATGAATCTTTTTAATGTTTCTGTCGTTAGAAATAAAGCATGGGCGATGCTCTAAACAAAAGACCATCAACTTTGTGTAACCTTAGTTCATGTCCTGATCTATAAAGGGCATGATTCTATCTATGTACTTCTAAATTGCTTAAGTGCGTTACTTATTCTTGTAGTAATGTTGCCCACTTTTGTAATTTGAAAACTATTTGCTTATTGATAAAGCTTGTTATTACCTCATTTCTATGCTTGCAAAAGTTCAATACGCACATTTATTTAAAACTATAACGTAAAATTGTGTTTATCTAATAATAATAATCATTTACTGTTATAATTTTGGAAGAATGGCTTATGTTCTTCGATGAAACTTTTTCCTCGTAATTATAAAAATAAAATCTAATAATCACAATTTCGAATTTTTTTTCTTAAATCACTTAAATATTATTAAAGCTTTTTTACTTTTTCATAATTTGATTAAATAAAGTTCACTTATACTCAAGAAGCGAATGAAGTTGCCGTTAACCAAGCCAAGTAATTAGGTATTTCAAGATTTCACCTACCTGGGTGCTCAACGGTAACAAAATTAGCTCCATCCCTGCCCCCATCCCTCAAATATAAAAGAGGGCGCACTTGAAGAAATCTTATCTAATCTCTGTGGTTGGATCAGAGCTCTGGATTCGAATTATTATTCAGAGTACTTCAACTTCCTATGCTCCTATCAAGTGTTAATCTCGGTTAGAGCTTATAGCCTAAATCGTTAAAGTCATTGTTATATGATGAAATATAAAGATGGGATCCGAGTTAATTAGGCTAACTTGAATTCATAACCTAAATAATCCTTGATTGATTGATGACCCTGATTTAATGTTTAATTCGGTTATTTAATTTAAACATTCACTAACTCAATCAAAATCCATATTTAACAGCTCGAAAATTATTGGAACTAACTTTATACCAATTACCAATGAACACAACACTCGTATACTCGCCACAGCTACAACTCGCTCATATACTTGCGAGTGCACGGTTTTATGCACTTTTAAAACCATATTATGTGTTCTTTTAAATTCATAGAACCAAAAATTCGAGTTACACCATTTTTAAAAAAAATGAAAAGTAAATAAAATTAGTAATCTGCCACAAAATGCTTTGTTTTTGTCGGTTTCTGCAGTTATTTACTCTGTTAGTTCTTAATGTTTGGATACTTATTCAGATTGAAGCCTTATTGATCTTTTTTTTTTATATTCAAAAATAATTTTTAATAATTTTTTTAAAAATATAATTGGTTTCTTTATCTAGTGATTGACATTAGGAAAATTTCTTCTTTCGATAATTAGTGAGATAACTCTCATGCAAAACCGACCCACTTGCCGAAGAGAAGCCCGAGAAATTCCACGAGAATGGGAAAATTTTTTGAAATTAGATTAAATTTTTTTGATAAATAGAAAGAAAATCCTCAATACAAGCCGGCGCATCCACCGAAGCGGAGCCCTAGAAATACCGCAAGAGCGGGAAAAAGCAAAACAAAATAAAAAACTTAAAAATCTAAAAACACCTAAAAACACATCTACATCAACTTTTGCGGAACGAAAACGCTAGATAACCACGCCTTATTTTGTTATAAAATAAGACATGATAGACTATTTTGAGCGAGAAAAAAAAATTGAGGGGCCAATTTTAACAAAATTACAAACATCAGTAATTGTCTTCAACAAAAGAAAAGATCATTGGTCAATACAAATAAAACTACAAATCAAGGGTCAATATAAATAAAATTATAAACATTAGGGATTAATAGGCATGTATCATTGATATTGTTAAATTGAGGATCATCGCTTGATTTGAGCCTATTGTGAGTTGTCCCGATGAATCCATCCATCACTGCATAAAAGACTCTCGCAGATTGTGGTATCCTCGATGCACAGCTGTAGATCTAGAATGGTTAGCTCAACTACGGCACAGTTTACACTGCAGGGTGTATTCGATCCAAGCCGAGTTGAGCGGAGCCGAGCTTGAGCTTGCCAAGCTTGAGGCTAGGCTCATTTGCATTAACTTCAGCTATGGGCTTGGCTTGGAGCTCACCGAGCTCCGAGAGTTCAAGCTCAAGCTCGACTCGTCAAAAGTTGGAGCTTGGCTCGACGAGCTTCGAATTAATCTTACAATATTTCGGCTCATTTAAGGTCAATCTAGGATGGCTTGGGCTCATTTAAACTCAGGCCTGACATATTTAGACTCAAATTTGGCTTCATTCAACATTATTTAATTAAAAAAAGCTTGCTTAGGCTCGTTTAGACTCGCGAGTTTATGAGTTGGAGCTTCACTAGGCTCAGGCTCGGCTTGAGCTCAAAGTAGGCTGAGTCTTCCTTGCTTTATGATGCTCGCGAGCCGACTTGACTCATTTACACCCCTAGTTTACACAGCTACCACTACCATCATCCTGTTTAGTGTAACGGAGTGCACTATATGGCGTTTGGGCTACATTAATAGAAACAGTAGTGGTTTTGAGTTTTGGTTTGTTTGATTTTTTTTTTTTTTTTTTTTTTTCCTTGCTGTGTTATGTTCTTAAGCTTAAGTGTTCTTGTTTGGTTTCCTGTCGTTTTAATTTTTTGTCTTGCTTTTGGTTGTTCTTGTTAAATTTCACCAGGCTTTTAGGCCCGACTCATAGAGTTGGAATATAAAAGATCCACATATAAATCCAAGTGGAGTTTCATCCTAAAACCAATTGGTAATAGGTGGAGTAACCCACTAGGCTTATAAGGTGATCTCTTCTTATCTCAACTCCAACGTGGGATTCCACAAGACTTACAAGTGAAGTCCTCAATAGTTCTCGAATGCTTTATGCTTCCATGTTTCCATGCTTTTATGCCTTTCATACTTTTCAGGTTGGGGTCCTCGGAAACAGCCTCTCGTAAGGATATCATCATGAAAGGGTAAGACTGCGTACACCCCACCCCTCCTAAACCCTGCTTACGCGAGAGCCCTTGAGGTATTAGGTCTGTTGTTGTTGCTTTTGCTGGTAATTTTGGTTGTTCTCCTTGCCCACTACGCTATGGCTTCAAAAATATTTAAAATATTTCATAATTTTAAAATTATTTATAATATAAATACTAAAATTTTAAAGTATTTTCTTTTTTTTAAAATACAACACCAAAAAGAATTAACGGATATTAACAGTGTTATATTAAAGTCTGACTTCAAAAATTTAAAAATTTTTTTTGGATATAACACTGAAAAAATAAAAAATAAAGCTGACTTTTGAAATCGTACCTAAAATTTAAGAAATTTTCATTTAAAAAAAAAAAAAAAAAAACTATTTTGGTTTTGCTAGGACATTTTCTGTGTGTTGTTGGGCTGTTAATGGGCTAAGCCTCTCTATTTATAGTACGCTTTGTGCAGAATTTTTTTTGCCAAGTCCAATAGCCTTTTCTTTACCTTTCTTTTTAAAAAAATTGATTAGCACAGGTAAATTTTATATTCTAATATATCCGCTCACGTGAATGCTTATTTGGCCTGAAGTATGGATAGTGCACAATTCAACCTCATACTTATGCTTAAATTATATTAATATTGAAAGTCAGGCTATTGAAATCCGAACTCATGACCTCTTAGTCAATCTGGCTCTTATACAATGTCAAAGACCAAATTTCCCACATGCTTAATTTGACAGATAAAGATCCACTGATAGAACGGATTTTAATATTTCCTTTTTTAATGATTAATAATAACAAGCCATAATTAAAACCGTAATTGTCCCTTGGCCCATGTTGATTCTTGCCCCTCCCTTTGGCTTCCAACCCTAGAACTGGCCTCATTGCCCACCTCTAACTATGGTTTCTCCATCCTTCACGAGCCATGCATCACTATCCTTGCCTGCTAATGCTATTTAGGAAGGCTGTCTAGACACATGTCGATTAACTTCCAACCATACTGTATTTACATACCATACATACATGCATGCATTTTTTTTTTTCTGATAACTAGCAAGGCAAAACTCGCAGACATACATATACATATACATATACATATATATATATTTGAATAAATTGGGATTATGTCAAAGAACCATCTCACCCAAAAAATTTAAGATAATGGGTGAAGATTCAAAATTGGTTTTATATTAACATGCTCCCTCATGCAAATGCCCATTTGGGCTTGAAGCATGAAAACTGTATAGACCCACTTCATACCTTATGCTTAAATTATGTTAATATTAAAGTGTGGGCTGTTGGGATTCGAACTCGTGACCTTTTAGTCACCAGACTCTGATACCATGTTAAGGATCCATCTTTCCCAGAAGCTTAAGCTGATAGGTGAAGGCCCATGATTGATTTTATACTCTAACAGACTATTCATTGGACTTTTATGGGCTTCACCCAATTTGGTTTATAATTGGTGAATAAGCATTTAAATGAGTTGCGACTTATATAGGTTTGGAATATTTAATGGCATTTGGCCTTAGAAAAAAAAGGAGAGATAAAAATAAAATGATACATTCTCGTGAAGGTAACCTTTCGTATTTTTTATTCTAGGTGTCTGTGTTAGTTTACACTCATCTTTCATAATTTTTAGATTGCAATGTACCTCGGATTAGTAGTGGTAACAATGAGACGGGTCAAACTCATTACCTATAGATACTTGCCGTGTTTTAGGGTTATAGGTGCAAGTGATATTGTTGCCTTCAACTGTACTGGGTCTCGGTGCTCTTTTTTTTTTAGATGAGCTATTTCATTTGGTGTTTGATTCATTATAAGATTTCAATCTCAATTATTAAAAAGAAAGCAATACCAACGTCGCCAAAAGCTCTTTTTGAGCCCATTATGTGCTTATCCTTTTGGCTATGCTAGGTAGATCAAATACCTATTTCTGAAGTCGTTGAATCATACGACAACATCCGATCATAATCTTTGATTTAATAACTTTTCATCGTATATACTAGATATTATAATTATACATATAAACATAAGTAACATTACAGAAGCCTAATAGCTTGTTTCACTTTTGAAACCTTCGATTCCCTTCTCTTCTTTTCCTTTTTACACAAACAAAAATAGTACAAAGAAGAATTATTTATTCTGTTAGTCTCTAATTTTTGGAAATTTATTTTAAATTAGTCTCTAATATTTTATTTTATAACAGAATCGACCCCTCATTTTTTTTTATTTGTACCCAACGTGTGGGTGATCTTATGAAGTGGCCAATCCATTCGGTCACGAGATGAAAAATGATGGATTATTTTGAACACAACGCGATGAGAGACTGATTAAGACAAATTTACAGATATTAAGGATTAACAGAATAAACAACTCTGCAGATGAGGTATTAAAATATCCAAAAGTAACCCAAATCATGAACTTCCTGTACTTAGTGGAGTGTTGGCCCTTCTTCCTCCAATTCAACTTCAAAACCTTCATCAACTAGCCACTTTTCCTTGTACACATACCACTTTGCAAATATCATATAGACCATCAAATTCACAGCACTCATAATTGCCAATAACCAGTAGAAATTATACAGTCTTCCTTGGTTCAGATTATCTGCTAGCCAAGGTTTGCCGTGTCCTGTTAATGAGTCCACTAGTGACACTAGCACTGTGCTGAAAAAGAACCCCATTGAAAGCGTACTTAAGAATAACCCAGTACTCATAGTCTTCATGCCCATAGGGCACTCCCTTAGGAAAAACCTGAGTTGGCCTGAATATATCATGGCCTCTCCTACACCAACTAGTATGAACTGTGGCATTAGCCAGAATACGCTCATAGGTATGACCCCATGTAGGTCATTGACCGACCCGTGTGATCTGGCCTCTTCTAACCTTTTGATTTCAGTTAGGGCAGCTGCTATCATCCCTAGGATTGAAAAAGTGAGGCCAACACCGATTTTTTGAAGTGGGGTCAGGTCGTGAGAGTTGTTCAGTAGTTTTTTAGCGACAGGGGCTACAAGGCAGTCGTAGATGGGAACAGTTAGTAGAATACTACCGACCAGAAAGGCGGTCATGGATGCAGGTGGGATTTGGAAGGAGGGGCCGAGGTGGCGGTCCATGGTTTCAGCTTGCGAGACGGAGAAGGTAGTCATTTGGGCATGGATGGTCCAAAACATGATGGTTGTGGCCCATATGGGTAGCATTCTGACGATCATTTTCACCTCTTCTACATCAGTTAGTGTTGATAGGTACCATTTGTTTGCTTGGGCTAGAGATGGTGGGATTCTTGGGTCCAATATGGCTGCTTTGTCCAAGAACCTGGAATACATTCATGTAACAAATGATTAGTATGTTTTGTTTAAGGGTGCAAATGAGCTGAAGCTTCCCCCTATTTGAATTTGAGCACGAGTTGTTGAAATATGGTTCAATAAGCTATTAGTATGTTTGTTGCTTGGATCCCGCTTGACTTGTTAGTCTAATCGAGTCTCGAGCCAAGAGAAGCTCAAATTAAGCTGAGGTTGCTATCTAGTTCAGTTTGTTATTAAGCCAATTTATTTTAAATACTATTGAGTAATTATCAAACAATTTTCAACCTCATACTAAGCCTGTTAACGAGTTTTCAACGAGTTCATAATAAACTTATTGTGAATGTCAATGAGTCCAGCAGTATCCCTTATTTGAACTCAATTCACTAAGCTCTCGTGCCCCTAAAATGAGAACGAACAAGCTCCATTCCATTTCAAACAAGGTTTTTTTTTTCTTTGTTTTTTTTTTTTTTAAAGTACAAGCCCTAGAATGCACAGTAATGTAGGGTAAGACCGGAAGACAAATAGCCAGAATGCCGAAACACTGGAACAGAGGAATGCCCACCAAACAAGTGTACTTTATCAAATTTTTAGTTTGTTTACCTTCTAGTTTTGCATCAATCAGGCCTTAGGTCACCTAATAAATGGACCAGAGCCCAACGGGGAGGAGGCTTGACAAATAGTTCTAAGTATGTTAACAAGGGTATCCAGATCAAAAAAATAACAGTGACCCAGATATTTTTAGGCCAAACCCATCATTATAAAAGTGAAAAACAACAAAAATATTATAGAATATGGTAACAAATGTCAGAAGAATCTAGGAGAAAAGGGGCCAAATAAGAGACAAGTAAAGTGGGAAAGTGCAAAAAAAATAAAAATAAAAAGAGAATCGGCCTAACAAAGCAAGGTTGGCTGAGTGTTGATTAGCAGGCAAATCAATACTTCTTTGTTCTTTTTTATTAGTTTGCCTTTTTGACTATTTTGGTTGCGCACTTGTGTTGCTTTCTTCACCTGTAAAAAGGTCCATTCTATCTGTTTTTCGATAATTAGAAGTACGAGCTCGATAATGCACGGTAGAGCAGCGAAACTAGGAGGAAAACTATCATAACATTCAAGGCAGTTGACTGCAAAAATGCCTAAGCTGGCCCTTTGAGCCCCAACTGGATCCAGCTCTAAGTTTGAATATCTTGAGAGCTCGTTTGAGCCATATATATAGTAGTGGTGGGTTGAATATGTTGACGATCAAAGATGTAAAAAGAAATATTAGATTCATCCATTGTTTTAGAGAAGTAAATATCTTTGTTGATTGGACAGCGAATATTGTCATCATATCTCTTCTATTGTTTAGTGGTTCTCGTGGCCTAGCTTAGATCTAGGCTCTATTGTGGTGGCTAATACATTATACAAGACTATCCCTAGGAAGCTCTCTTATCACAGTCTTTACCAGTGTAAAAAATACAAACAATTTGATTGCCCTATAAAATTATTAGTTTTTTTAATAAGTAGAATATAAGCCCAAAAGGCACAAACGTCCAGGGTAAGGCTCGAAGACAAGTAACACCAAGACAAATGAACCAACACTTGAATCCCATCAAAGGCTTAACCCAAAACCCAAACAAGCCAAAACTAATAGATAGAAGCCATCACATGAGAAAACAACAAAGGTCACAACCAAAAAAAAAAAAAAAAAAAAAAGATCAAACAAAACCAACCAAAGCAACAAAACACAAGCCTCTCCCGCGGGAAAAAAACCCCAAAAGTCAAATCCCTAGAAGGGAGCATATTCCTAATGACGGGTTAAGAAAGCCTTACGACCTCGTCGTATAGTCAAATATGAAGTAATATCAATGAAATTGGAATTAGAGTTGGTCAAATGTGATATAATATGATAGTACGATGTGATCATGATATGAATATAGTGGTTTGGGCCGTGGTTTTCAAAGTTGGGGTCAGTTATGGGGTGACATATTTAACCTATGGACTTGAGATTTTGGGTTGGGTCAACCCATTTTTTACACATTTAAACCATTTGATTAACATGTAGCATTTAAGAAATGAATTCACTCATATAATTAAATAGGTAACCCATGAGTAATTAATTTGTCAATTGGGTTGATCAGTGCAATTAAACAAGTTAGGCTCAGATTTGGAGTAATTGCTTTCCTAAGATCTCTCTCATAACATAGATAAATAAGAATACAATATGGCATGACACATTTGTCAACCTTAACAGAGATGATACAAGTTGATAGTAGATTTTTGTGCATGACATGAGAAAAGCCAATAAAGGAGTGGGCACAATCAGTGCCAAACTTTGGTAGGTCTATATGCAAGAATAGTGTGAACTCTATGCATCCTTTATGCTTTTATAATTAAGAGGGCAGCAGAAACTCCAATTGATACAAAATACACAGTACATAAAAAATAAAAATAAAAATAAAAATCAAACAAAAAAGAAACCTAGATCCCAAAGCTGAATTGCGTACCAAGGTCAAAACTAGACTTCTAGATAAGTGCAACTTTGTAAGGTGGTCTATAACAAAGGTCTTTCATAAGAGAGCCTAACCATCAAAGTCAAAACAGATCTGGGACGGATTGTGACAATCTGTATACATGGGTCCTTCTAGTTAATTTGCTAGTTGGTAATTGGGTGGTTCTAAACAAAGTTTTTGTTTTTTGTTTTTTGTTTTTTTTTTAATAGTTATGAGGAAGAAAATCATCAAAGGAGTACATGAGATAGTCTTCTAAAAATACAAGAGTAAAAAACATGAATAAAAAAAAAATCGAGAAGTTAAAATTCTAAGTTAGATACGCATCATGAATAAAGTCAGACTAAAATTATACAGCTTTGCCATAATCTGCAGTTGAAGGTGATGCCTAGAAAAGTAACCCAAGGCTGTAAGCAAAGTCGGTCCACAAAGGTGATGCTTATGGCCCAATCACAAGTTAACAAGTCAAATCCCCACAATTCATATGATGTGTGAATGTATTTCTGGCCATACTTGCTCTCTTATTGTTTTCTTGCTGTACTTTGTTTTGTGATTCATGTACCTCTTTAAGTCACTGTCTTTATTTTGTGATTCATATACCTTTTAAGTCTCTGTCTTTATCTACCATCGTGTATTTAGTGCTATTTGACTACATTCCGAGTTTACTAGACACGTGTACCTGGTATTTAGCAGTTACCTGTTTCAAAAGTTTAAACTGATCAGTCAACCCGGTACCCAAGGTCAGGGCTCTAGGTATAACCAGTCTGATCAGCGTCGTCCAAAAGTTGCTCGGAGTAATACGGAGTTGGCTCTGAAGGAGGAACATAAATGCAACATTATCTATTGTACAACCAAACCAATGGCATGCAACGACATACCGGTGTCCTTGTGTTCAAATCAGAGTGCAATTCGAAAAGTCAGAGATATTGGAAAATAAAAATTCTTACTAACATTCATCGATCCTTTAACCCGTGACAAATTCATAGAAGAAGAAGAGGGGTGGCTTAGATTATGGTGCGAGGTATCAAAGGTCTGGAGCAAGGAAGAGTGCTGCCAAACCCGAAGAGTGATGATTGAGGTGTACTGTATGCCATTACATGGGTGGTCAAAGGGGAACTTTGCGTGTATTGGTAGTTGATGGGGAGTTGTGGTATGTGTGGATGAAAAGGTGGAAGTTGATGCATCCTTTGAAGTGGGAAATGTGCTTATTGATACTACACAAATGAGCCCAATCAGAGAGTGGATGTGCTTCCAAATTGATGATAAGAACTTCAACATTTTTGTTAAGGAGCTGGATGAGATGCCGACGGAAGATGATACACCATTTGAGCCGCAATCAACCACAGGTCAATCACCGTATGCTATGGACTACTCTCAGTTAGTCGTCCCACAACCGCTAGCCATGGTGCTCGTGTCCATCTCAACGCCTGGTCAGGTAGGTATTTTTGAAGATGTATCCATTATTGAGGAAACTCAGGCCAACGAAGCTGTTGAAGGGTGGGTAGGACCCTTGGATAATGACCTCTCCTTGGCCGGTCAAGAGGAGAATCCAGAAACTACAAATGATCCAGATATTACAACTGAAGGGAGCTGGTACTTTGGAGTTATCGATGACATGACAACCCAGGCTCTGATTTCTCCCAACCAAGTCCATATTCAATCCCTCAGTGCTTTGGAAAATGACGCAACATTTGACAGTTAGAATGACAACCCAGCACAAGAACCGCCTGATGAACTCCTTAGCCCATATACGGGTCAGCCTCATATTGAATGCTTTGTTGATTTAAGCCCTATTTCTTGTTCCACTCGTAGTCCGGGTGATTCCAACCAAGCTCCAAAAACCACTACACCCTCCCAACAATGCAAAAAAATAGGCCCCAAAATGAACATCGAGAGAGCAAAGAAAGCTTGGAAAATGGGAGAAAGACTGGGCCTGAGATTCCAAGAAACGGAGGATGAAGTGGCTAGACTAATTTGCAGGGTCGACCAGTATGATCCAACAGTTAATCCCCGAAAGAAGAAGAAACGTCAGATACCCATCCCTCTTGGGAGGATGTCAACGCGATTGATGGCTTAACTTGCTTGGTTTTTTGGGTTTGGCTTCAGTTGTTTGTTTCTTGGGTGTTTGTCCTTGCATCTGTTGGCACGGAAGAGATCTTTTTCCTTTCGGTCTGCCATTGTTTCCTCGTTGTCTTTTGCCTTGCGGAGTCTTTTTTGATTCTTTTGGTTTTTCGCTGGTTGAGCTTGTTGGCCTTTTGGGAGTTTCAAGTGTTGTTTGGGGGGTCGCGGCTGCTTTATGTGTTGTTCTCCTTTTCGAAGCTTAGTCGCCGTTTTCGCGTTGCGAGGGTGTTGGTTCGTGTCTGGTCTTGGTTCGGTTGCTTCCGGTCTCCGTTTGGGTCTCGTTGTGCTGCCTTTGGGTTGTTTTCTGTTTTTCTGAGGCGATCCCAAGTAGGCTCGGTTTCATCTTCTTCTTGTTGGTGGCCCTGAGTGTCTTTTGGTTGCGCTTTTGGGTGGTGGGGTGTGTGTGGCTCTTTCTAGTCTGTTTCGGGGGCCGGTGCGTGTTTTTGGGTGTGCTTTTGGCTGGCTTGGGTGTTGGGGCTTTTTGGTTGGCGTGGGTGTTGGGGTGTCTAGTTTAGGTGTTTGTGTTTTGCTGCATGTTGTTGGCTTCTCTTTTTTCTTTTTGTTTGTCCTGTTTTGTTTTTTCTTTTCGGGTCCCTTTTTGGGGGCCCGTGTGTATTCCTAGAGCTATGCTCTTTATCTATCAAAAAATATATATATTTTAACATTCCCCTTCTTGCAATGCAAATGGTCATTGGGTTTGAAGCTAGCGTTGATAGTGCACAACCCCCTCCAATGACTTGCTTTGTGCTTGGAATATATTAATATTCTGAGTGAGGGCTATTGGAACTCGAACTCGTGTCCTCTTTGTTAGTTAAGGCACTATTATCATTTCAAGTAACCAACTCTCCCGAAAGCTAGCTTAAGCTGATAGTGAAGGTGCATTATACTCTAACATCTAGCACCCAATATGAATATTGGGCGAGTAAGAGTTTAATCATTCAGGAGCTTTCTTAGGGGATTACGTATTCAAAATTCAAAAAAGCAGTATTGGTTCTTAGACCAAGGTGGAAAGTAAGGTTTAAAGGACATATGGGCGAATAGATTGCGTTTAGTGAGCATTATCAGTTAATGCCCAACCTATGTGAGGTTAATGAGGGTGAACAGACCCAACAATAACAACAACAACAACAACAGGCCCACTGTCACAAAGGCTCCCGCGTGAGCAGGGTCTAGGAGAGGTAGGATGTACGCGGCCCTACCCCTATCAGGGAGATACCCTAATGAGAGATTGTTTCTAAGGAACCTCATCCTAAAAAGCAAGAGGGCATAAAAAGCACGGAGGGCACGGAGAGCATGACATGCATAAAAGCATCTAAGCAGGAGCAAAACGCGAAAGCAATTAAGCATCTATGGAAGAGAGCCTACCTAACGACAACCTGCAAGCATATAAATGGTGTAAGAAACAAGAAGCAAGGCAGAAATTCGTATAAACAGACAGGCACGCAAGAAGCTTGGTGGCTCTATAGTACTAGCCTAGAAGTGCTCGACGTTCCTATCCCGCTATTAGGTGAGTAACTTACAAGTATGGATATAAGCAGGCAACTTGTAACAGCAAACTCGGGCGAGTATTTAATGGCATTATTGGGTCCTAGCCGCCTACTCCTACCCGACACACTTTGCCTATTAGTCCAATATTGAAAATTAACCATTTTAACCCTACTTACATGGCAAGGACACGTTGGTTGAATGTGCTATTTTGAGAATTTTTCATACGTTATTTTGGAAATTTTGAAATTAGCTAATTCTTCTTAATAAAATTGAAAGATTAAAATATGACTATATTTGACGAGAAAAAAATAAAATAAAAAAAGGAGATAATGACGTGGCACATACCGGAACTGCTTACTGTGAGGCAACTTCTGCTTTTTCTTCAACCCACCCTCCACGTCATCCTCCACATTAAAAAGCAACGCCACATCAGACGGCAACGCCAGGTGTCGCTTCCTCCAAGCCGCCACGACAACAGCCGCAATCTGAGTCAGCGGGCTCCCGACAAGCTTCTTAAAACGGTATCGCTTCGTCCCAGAAAGGAACAGCAAAAGACAAACAAGAATAGCGGCGGCGCAAATCCCGTAACCCCACCGGCGGCCAAGGTTGTCTTCGACGTAGACGAGGACGGTGACGGCGGCGAGAGAGCCGATACTGACGACAAAATAAAACCAGTTAAAAAAGCTGCTCATTCGGGCTCGTTCTTCTTTATCGGATTCGTCGAATTGGTCTGATCCGAACCCGGACACACTTGACTTTAAGCCACCTGTCCCTAGCGCCGTCAGGTACAGTGCCAAGTGGAAGACGCCTAGTTGGGTGGCGTTTGCCGGTATGCACGTGCTCGAGTCCGCCGTGCACGGTGGTGGGCGTAGTGAGGGAATTGTGGTTGATATCGTTAGGATTATAACTCCCTGTTAATTAATCCCAGATAAATTAAGGATTAAATGTTAGTATAAAGTTGAATTTTAAAGATCAATAAATTATTTATTCGTTCACAATTTTGTGTTCAAACTTCTTTACTTAAAAAAAATGTATTCTTTTGGAAAATAATATTTTCCTGACTTGGCGTTGCTCAACTCGAAAAGAAAAATATTTTCAAATAAAATATAAACATTCATTTTACTATTTTTAACAATAAATAAAAATGTAATATTTCTTCTTTAAAATATATAGAAGCAAAAATAAAAAAAATTCATACAAAAATACTATAATTTTTTTTTGCAAATTATAGCCAAATATGCCTATATTCAATTTTTTTTTTTTTTTTTTTTTGGTATAATGTCTTATTATCTGGGTCACACAAATAATACTTTACTCAACCGTTGGAAGTACCTATTTTCTTACTGCATAGTATAATTGACATATAAAATATTTCAGGTAAACTATGGGCTGGTAGAGCCTTTCTCGAAATGCATGTTTAGTATTTTTTCTCTTTTTTTTTTGATAAATAGTGTTGAAGCACAACACAAAGAAAACGAGCCGGTTCCCAAAATAATACTAAAAAATAAAAAAATTAAAAAAATAATGGCCGAAAAAAAAAAAATTCCAAATCTACTGTTGAATCGCGTTTGCTAAACGCGTTTAAATTTCAATAAAACCGGATCAAGAAAATGCGGGTATTTTCATTATAAACCGCGTTTACTAAAAGCGGTTCACTTCAACATAAACCGCGTCTATTAAACGCGGTTTAAACATGAACCGAGTCTATTAAAGGCGGTTTATCCATGAACCGCGTTTACAAAATGCGGTTTAATGTCAGGAATCCAAAACCCCATTTTTTCACTTATACTTACCATTATGCCGCAATTCTTCACTTTTTTGTTCGCTTATAGTTTTTATTATGCCGCAATTTGTGATGATTATCATATTGATCCCATGTCTCTCTTAATGAAGCTCCAACATCATAAGTGGAGGTCAAATAACTCCAATAATAGTACTTGAAAGATCTCTAGTGTATAAGCAAAAGAAAGGAGGATGCGAACGATGTGACTGGTGGTGGGTTAACGAGAAAGAGGCAGAGAGACGGTGAGAGCAGCGGAGAGAGCACGGGTGAATGAATGGGCCGGGGCTTTTTAGATAAACCTAGTAAACCGGGTCACAAAAACGCGGTTATAACAACTATAAACCGAGTCCTCATGACGCGGTTTTATTGATATAACCGCGTTATTAAAACGCGGTTTATACCAATGTTAAACGCGGTTTATGGATGCTGTTTATTAAAGCCGCGTTTTGTAAACGCGGTTCAACAGTAGATTTGGAAATATTTTTTTTTTAGCATTATTTTTTTTATTTTTTTATTTTTTAGCATTATTTTGGGAACCGACTCAAAGAAAACGCACTCATAAAAAGCGAGGGATGAACCAACCGACGAAGTCGAAAGCCGAAGTGGGAAATAAAGTACGGTATAAAAAATTGAGGTAATTACAGATAGAGGAATCTTACCGATGCTTGAACGAAGGCGAAAATGGCAATCGTCAAGTACCTGTAATATCAAATAAATCATACAAAGTAATATTAAATTAATTAGGTTTTTGTAAATAATCATCTAAGCGAGTTATTATTGTCATGACAAAAATTGTTATTATTAAAATAATTATATAATCTATAAACAATAAAAGCTAGAAAATTGCCTTGAAAATTATGATTTTACTATGTTTTTTTTTTTTTTTTGATAGAAAGCGAAAAATCGCAATACAGAAACTGGCATTCCACATGAGCGAAACCCGAGCCATAAAGGCAGAGATCAAGCCAAACCCGAGCCAAAAAAGAAAGGTACATTAGAAATCAGCAACCCCAAAAAACAACACCTGCAATAATCTGAACCCAAAAAATGCTGCACTTCACTAATTGGCTACATTTTTTAGATATCTATGACATTGCTGAAAAAATATACTTATTTATATACTTAATATACATGATGAAATTGATATAAAAGTTATTATTTAAATATCTATATATTATAAAAAAAGTTTTTCCCTCTCTTAAATCTCCTCAAACCCCATTTTCTAGAATTTTAGAGAATATCTTTAAACTTTTAGAAAAAAAGGGAAAAAAAAAAGTTATAAAAGCCACAAATCTCCTATAAAAGAAAGGAAAAAAAAATGAGATCATTTAGAAATGTTATAATAAAGCGACTTAGATAGGTCGAATCAATTTAGGCCCATATCTACAACCAATTGAACCAGGTTCAGTTTAACGGGTCAAGTCAAATGGGTTAGAAATAGGTTGTAGCAGATCCTAGGTCAGAAGACGAGGCGGTCGAGTCGAGTTCAAACAAAAATTTAACAACCCATTACCCACCCGCTATGACATACCAATTGAAAAAACAAGATAATACATAAAATAAAAATAATTCGTGCATCGCATGATATAAACCTAGTTATATTCATATTCAAATTATATTCTACTATGTTAATTAATATATAATTTAAATATTGAAATTTTGTATGATTAGTATTTTTTATGTAAGAATAATTTTAAGTCTATGTCATGTGGGTTAATATTATATATTCATTATAAGGTGTTTGTATTAATCAGGAATCTAGTGTCACACTCATACAAGAT
Source organism: Simmondsia chinensis (assembly GCA_018398585.1). Classification (NCBI taxonomy): domain Eukaryota; kingdom Viridiplantae; phylum Streptophyta; class Magnoliopsida; order Caryophyllales; family Simmondsiaceae; genus Simmondsia; species Simmondsia chinensis. Next base: position 47,476,405 of record JAGTTD010000001.1, on the reverse strand, counting down.
AGAGGAGTGGATCCATCTTATAATACTACTGTAAAATTTGAATTAATGTAACATTTTTTAAAATTTTAATTTTGAATTGAGAAATCGAGCAGGATATTTATTTTAAAACATAATGAATATAGATTATGATCTCTGTGGTCATATTAACAATCATAAATTGTTAATATGTAATTAGACGTACAATTAAATAGTATTTGAGACATAAAGATAAAGTAATTACCGGCCAAGGAAGGTATCAGCGCCAAAGCCACCAAGGAGACACAACATGAACGAGGTGCCAAGGAAGTTGGTGACAGTGTTAGCAGCAGTGGCGTTCCCCAAATGCATAACTCCTGTCAGGTACGTCACTAGATTGAAAGCTATGCCTAGCGTCGTGAGCCTTTCGCATGTCTCCACACCTACCGACATAGATAATCACACCATCAGATTAATGAGACACGCATAACAAAATTTCTCAGAGCTCAAATTCAAATAAATGAAAGAGCACATTATCCTGAAATTTTAGAAGCTGAAAAAAAGACAAAGAGAAAATGCGATCAAGACCTAGAATCAACATCAAGCTGAGTACACCGCCAGTCTTGGATTTATCAGCAGGGCGACCCTTATAGTCCCAAGCATCGAAGAGGGTATTCTCGGTACTCAAAGAGGGATCCATGTTCGATTTTGTTCTAGTTTATGTTACTTTTTCAAAGACGGATTCGGGTTTGTAAAGGGTGAGCACTTTTCCAAAGGGGTAGGAACTTAGAAAAGGGGAAAAGAGAAGAGGAAGAATATGCAGCTAAGTGCAATGGAGGAGTGGTCCTATTTATAGCCCACTTTGGAGCACTGTGCCCCACGTCTTTGAACATTTACTATATTTTTTTTAGCAGTACTGTATGTATTTAATTTATATACTTAATTATATATGTAAGGGTAGATTCATATTTTTTTCTCGAAATTAATGATAAAAAATAAATAATAAATGACGTACTTAATATTTTTAAATAATTAGAGAGATAACTTTTGATACAAAACAGACATACCTATCGAAGTAAAAACTGATGTGCTTAATTATTTTTTTGAATACTTACATAGTTACTTTTTTTTTTTTTTTCTTAAAAGCCTTTGATACATGAACAATTTAGATCAAATATTATAAAGTACCTTTTGTTTTAGAGAGAAGTTAAAAAAATCACCGGCTGTAACTTAATTTTTTAATAAGATAAAAAGTAAAAACTAATATTATTCTTCAGAAATTTTCCATGTCCCTTCAAGCATCACAGCGCTGGCTTGGCCACGAATTATATGTCTAATTGTATGTGATAATGGATTCTACCTCATTATACAACGAGATTTGCAATTTCGACATAATTTTATAGAATACGCAATGCAGAGATCTAGAAAATTAAAAGCAACATATAATATAAGATTAAAGTAGCAATAAAAAGATATGAAAACTAGCTTCACCGGGGTTTAATACCTAAATGATCGAGGGATGATACCTCGTAATTGCCAACACCATAGATCAAGCTCAAGGTCTAGTGGAATAATTTTACGCAAAGTACAAGGACTAACAGTATAAATAACTTTAAAATAAATTTATATATATTATATATTTAAAATATGTAATATAAAATATTTTGCAATATTTGAGTAGGGAAAGGCAATAATGTATAGATTGTTGGAGCTGGGGTAACACGAGATGGCAGGAGAATCTCAAAGACAAAACATTTGAAATTAACTGGAATTTGGTTGGCCTTGAAGGTATCTTACGCGTATCAATTCCTGAACCTGCCAATCAACTGCCAGAGATTCTGTCATTCTCTATTCTTGTTATTCGGAAGATTATTATTTAGGCACTCTAATGTTTGAATATTTATTATATAAGTAATTTGATATTTTAAAATATATAATAAGATACCTTGATGTTTATAAATTTTATCACTTAAATACCCTGAGATTTCTAAAATTTTAGCAATTAGGTATCATTTTTTCAGAAGTTGATAAATTTTCGCTAACAAATGCTCAAAGTAAAACATGATTCTGACAACATATAAATATATTCAATGGAATTTGATGATTTTTGCCAAAAAATGTTGATGTTATGTATGATTTTAACAATATATAAGTAATTTATATTCAAATTCAATGAGTTTTCTTAATATAACTCTTGAGTTTTTGCTAAAAATATTAATTTGACTTATATATAATTTTGTAATCATGCATTAGTATCCTTTGTATAAAATTTGTCCGATTCTTATAAAAATTTATCAAATTCTGATATAAAGTATCTAAGTAATAAAAATTTCAAAGCTCAAGATACCTTATTGTATATACTGAAACATCATGATACCTAGGTAATAAATGGTTAAATATCAGAGTTTCTAAGTGATAATCTCCTTTATTATTATTTTTATCTCATGCGATCCATGTTAATGTGTATATCGTTAAAATATAATTTTATATATCATTATATTAAAAAGTTATTGAATTGCATGTATTTGAATTTTCTTTACTTTTTTTATTTTTATGTATTAGTATTGTATTGCATTTAATACATGAATATTTTTTATTATTATTTGCTAATTTTTAAGTAAGGCTTTAGAATTATAAGATTTGAGGTTTGAGAAATTTTAAGGAAGAAAAATACTGGACAATAATATATAGAAAGAATAAAATGTTATATAATTCGCAAATTAATATAGTAAAGGTAAAAATAATGTTATGTGCAAAAAAATGACTTGAACGATATTAAGAATAATGTTGCTGTAAAGGTAAAAATATTAATGTATGATTAAATTTTAAGAAATTTATGGCTATTATTCGTTTTAATAATATTTTTTTGTTAATGCACTTATATCTAGCATTATTTGATGACCATGATTGTAATGAAGTAGGATAATATTTATGTTCCAAATTCTGCCCCCTTTGCATCTGATTATTGTATATTCTTGTCCCCATTAACTGTAACATTACATCTATAATTGTTGTCTCGCTGAACTCAAAAAAACCAAGAAAATATGTTCAAAATACTCGATCTGACCTTATTATATGAAAAGTGAGGGACTGTTTAGAGTTTGAAAATCTAATCATATAAAGTAAGAAATCAATGATCTTCATCTGAAATTAAAATCAAGTCGGATAACTAGATTATTAAATTAATTGCTTTTCTTAATTATGTCTCTACTGTTTACCATGGTAGCTAATTATTTCAGAGATGTTAATTGTTTAATAGACTGGTTAGTGAGTTCAAGGAGTTGGGGTTGTACTATCTCTATGTGGGTCGCCTATCGGACAAAGCTCTCTCTTCTTTCATCCATTTGATATTAGAGATCCCGGTTGCAGAGAACAATTTGAAGATAATTTGATTGTACCTTAAAAAAGAAAAAGGAGAGTAGAAATGGGCTCGCACACCAAAAGATTTTTTAGTATCGTAAAAAGTAAGAAATGGGAGATTCTTAATACAAATAGCGAATAAAGGAGATTCTGTGGGCCCCGCATATAGATCCACGGTATTTAATGGTAGCAAGTGAATTGAACCTTCAAAGTCCTTTTTTTTTTTACTTAAACATGCTGTAGTTTAAAAATTGTTTATTATATTAATTTGATACTTATATTTTTAATTGTGTCAATTTAATTATTTAGTCAAATTTAAATTAAGTTAATGTAGTAATTTACGAAAAATTATGTTCGATACAAATAAGTTATTATAAATTCATTCGTTTACTCAATTTAACTCAATTCATGACCGAACCATTAAAAACTTAACATAAATTTTCATTAAGAACCAAGTTGTACAAATTTTGAATTGTACAAGGACTAAATTGACACAATGGATAAAGTATAAGGGCTTTTAACGTAAATAACCCTTATTTTTATTATGTATGTTTTATCAAAATTCAGTGAATTTTTATATGGAATATGATTATTATAATATATAGGTGTTCTTTATCATAATCTTACATGTTTTTTGGAAGATACTGGCATGAAACATTGTCTCAATAACATATGTGCATCTTCATTACAACATAGTGAATATTCTCGTAATCGGATGGATTTTTGCAAAAGAACACTGACATAGGATACCTCGTTGATAAAATTTTTAAACCTCTTGATACTGTCACAACCCTAGGGTTTGTAACGGGAAGGGAAGAGCTAGAGTTTAGACGAGAGAGAGAAATAGAGAATAGGAGATGAGAGAATGAGAGAATTAGAGTTGAGAAAATTATAAGAAATTGTATTAGTTGTCAATTTTATAGAGAACTAACTAAGCACATGGAAGAGAACTAACAATGCGCATCAACCAAAGCCCTTAACCACCTGAACTAGGCTAGACTAATGTGACCCAAGCTGTGACATAGGTTGCTACGACAGTGTGGTCTGGAGGCTACCCATGCGCACGCCTGCAGGGACCTGCTTGTGACTGAAGGTAACTGACAGTGTGCGCCTAGCATCATATCCTGTGACGCTGCAACCACGATAACCACCAACGCTACCAAGATCATGAAACCTATTCACCGTCTGTGATAGCTCTATGACACACATATCACCCATGACTTGCGACATACCCTTCTCCAATAAGGAGCCACATATGCGCCAGTGTCATGTTTGTGACAGATATTTTATTCTATATATTAAAAGGTTAGAGTGCTAAAAAGATAAAATACTAAAATTTTATAATATCATAATAATAAATTAACATTTATAGTACAACACAAAAAAAGTGATTTCGTAGGGTCATTTTACATGATATTTACTATAAACAACATATTCTTTTTTCTTACTACTCCAACCTAAGCAAAATTTAGTACAAGATCAAATTTTGGAGTCCTGGAAAGCCTCAAGCCGCATGAGCTTGGGGTTAGCTTTTCTGAACTCGGCTCAGCTCAAGGCAAAACTTGGTGAAAACAGGAAAGTAGTGCAAACTAAGATGCGGTTAAAAGGGTGAACTTGCCAAGATACGAAATGAAGCAGAAGTTACATGAATTCCTGAAGGACATGTCACCCAGGAGTAGTGCAGGAAAAAAGGTGAAGACCACCGCAAAAAGGAAAAAGAGAAATAGGGAGAATCGGGGATATAGCGCTGCTGATGCTGAGAAGATCCTAGAAGTGGAAAGAACAATAAAGATGGAAAAAAGGCTGGACCTTGATTTTAAAGGATTCGATTCACCTATGGTGAAAACCATGCTTCAGAGAAGATGAAGATGGGATGAGTTTGCTCTTTTGTCGTATTCCCGTTCCTTTTGTTTTTGCGAATTACTTAGCCTGTTTCTTTGTTTCTGGTTGGGCTTTTTTTCGTTGTCTGATTTTGTCGTGTGTTGAGTCTTGTGTAGTGCCTGTTGGTTTGGTCCTGTTGTTGTATTGTCATGTTTCTTTATTTTTTGTGCTGGATGTTTTGGTCCCCGTGTTTTTACGGTTGGAGTCAGGCCTCGCTTGGGGAGTAGTCTGCTTGTTTCGTAACTTTGTCGTTAATTATAGAAAAAAAAGCAGGTCACTTGGTGGGTTGGACCATTTGGCGAGCCACAGCACACAGATCAAAGGTGGCCCGCCTTTTAGAAGCAGGATTCACTTTCCCACTATGACTTAGCTCATAATTTTACGCATTTTCTTTTATCTTTTTTACAATTCTAGTAACAGTTAGTTTCTTCCCTATTATTTCATATTCAATTTAGAGTTGCATTCCGAGTAGGACAGTAGGTTTTACACAGACGTATAACTCATTGAGAAACACTAATTTTTTTTCCCTTTATCAGAATTTAATATTTTATTTCTCGAGTTTTGATCTTTCTGAGGGACTCAAGTTGAATTTTTCTCTTCATTCATTCTTACTTTTGCAATTGAACCAAGTAAACGCCATAAGAATACTTCCCTTTATTGGACTTGGTTTAGGCTATTGCACCAAAGTTCTTTCCAAGTTTCTTGTGAAAGATATCATCTTTTATATCGTTGACTTTTTCTTGCTAATTATCACCAAAAAAAGGTGACTGTATCAGAAAGTGTAGCAATTATTTAGAGAGAATAAAGAGCCCATTGTAAGTTAGTGGCTTGCTAGGTTTTATGTGGGGGAAGATCTACTTACCGCATTTTTTTACTTTAAAATAAAATGTTGTTTATCATGTATGCGAAGGACACATGTTAAAGTTTATTAATTGTACCATATTTATTATTATTGAATTAATTTTTGTATATTTTATTGATTAATATAATAATAATAATGAGATATTTTTCTTTTAATAATACATTAATTAACACTTTAACATGTACCTTTTTGACACATTACAAAAGAGGGCAACACGCCATTACCAATTCCCTTTAAAACTTTGAAGTTAAGCGTGCTTAGGCGAGAGTAGTACCAGGATGGGTGACCTCCTCGAAAGTCCTCACCCTTAGGCCTGGGGCACTGGGAAACAGTCTCTCTTCAGATTAACACCCCAAAGGGAAAAGGCTGCATACATTCGTCCCCCAGACCCTGCATAGGTAGGAGCTTTTGAGGCACTAGGTATGTTCATTTTTTGACACATATTAAAAAATAAAGCAAAAGAATTTGGACCGCCAATTACATATGTTGACTTAGTGTATGGTGGAAAAGTTACCTCAAATAAATCATCACGTGCGACAAAGCAGCTAGCTTTGCTTTTCACTTTCTTCCACAAGATTTGGAAAATTAAATACTGCCGAGTTATACTGTGTTAGAGTATAAAATCAATCACTAATTAATAACATTTACCCATCAATTTAAATTTTGGAAGAGTTGATTTTTTGACATGGTATCAGAGTTCTGTTGATCAAGAGGTCGCTGGTTCGAATCCAAATAGCCCTAATTTTTAATTAACGTAATTTAAGCACACAGTGTAATGTGAGCATGTGTAATATTTACACTTTAAGTACAATAGATATTTGTATGAGGGGGCATGTTGGAATATAAAACTAATATGGGCGTTCACCCGTCAACTTAAACTTTGATTCCTTGGCATGTGAGATTGGGATCAATCGAATCTAGTCTCTTATTGATTCTGTACTGTTACATTATAGTATCTGGATGAAAAATAAATTTTAAAAATATGTTGGGTAATTTCTCTTTCATCGGTGGCAATTCACTTTACTCTAGAGATCAACCAAAAGGGCTTGAATCATGACCTATCAGTAACATAGTCATGATAGGAGGCAGTCGAAATTTTTTTAAATCTTTTAATTCCTTTACCAATCTATTTACAGTTTTAGTTTCCTTCAAAATATTTCATATTTTATACAATCATTTTGCAGTTACGCCATGGAACAAAACTTCAAATTTACATAGGAAACTCTCACAATGAGAGAAAAACTATAGGACCTAAGAAGATGCCTCATCTACTATAAACGTTTGGGTTACAACATCAAATCATAAGTCGAAACTCTACTCTCGTATATACTTATCTCATTTATCACAATACAAATTCAACTTTGCATGGCAAAGCTGCAAATCATTCCAAGTGCGAGACTTTATAAGTAAAAATCATAGATTATTCAAATTTTTGTAGGCTCTGAATACGACTCTCTTCATACTTAGTGCAAAGCTAACACTTGAACTCATGCAAGAACTTATATGATACCCGCAATATATTTTTGAACACTCGGTCCTTGTCTAGAGTATCCATACCAACTGTCTACTAAATAGGGTTGATTAGCCTAATAATGAGAATAAATAAAAACAAATACACATTGAAATAATACAGGGTGTTTACGGAACAATATGAAAACATATGCTATTTAAAAATAGTAAATCTAATCACATAATATTACAAGGAGTATTTAATGGATTTAAAGCCTAGCTCGTATGTCTTTCTTCTTCGTAGTCATCATAATTTGGAAAACAAGGAACACCTTCATCCTTCTGAACACTATACCTGAGCAGTCACACATCATTGACACAGTAAAATTGAGAGTCACCATCTGGTTCCAAGCACTAACGGGTCAAACAAACATTTTCATTCATCAATGCATAAAAGGCCTTCGCAGATCCATTCTCAATAGTAGTCTCGTATCTATATCTATATTTCGCCATATAGAATGTTCCACAGCTTATTACATAGTTCCTTCCTTTGCACTGCCTCAGTTCTAAACCATAGGAAAAGCTGGGCGATTTAGCCCAACTTTGACTATAATTATGCATCTAACTTAAGAGTTTAAATTTCGCTCTTCTTTTCTTTGTTTTTTAACTGTCATATTTATTGGAAGACTTTCTCTTTTGTATTTCTGATGATCTCATCCCCATAATTATATAAAAAAATGAGGCTGGAGCATTGAAATACTTATAGTGACACCAACTAAACTCCTTTTTTTTTTTTTTTTTTGAAATAAAAATCATGCTTAAAACTTTATATTAGTAAAAAAGAGAAATATAAATAGAAGCTGAGTCATAGCTAATCAATTTTAATATTCTATTTAAAAAAAAAAAAACCCCTGAAAATAAAGGATGGCTCTAAACTTATAATATGCACCACTAATGTGCAATATGAAAGACGCAGAATGGTCCATCAAGACACGAGTAGGCTTTTGGGTGAAAGCTTGGTGTAGCTCATTCCCGTACTCACCTGTTGAATCGGCAACTAATGTGCAATGTTTTACATCTTGGGGGTCCAATAGTATTTTGGCCCCGTAAACAAATGCAGTATTCCAATATTAGACCCTTGATGCCAGAGAGCTAACATAAGATTATGAACTGCAACATTGAGGAGCTGTTGTTTATTAAGAAGGCATATGCAGAACACAAATTCAAGAGCATATATCTCAATTTGTTGTTTGTGGGTTTTTGTAATTGGTGAAGTGCAGCATTTTTTGGGTTCAGGTTATTGCAGGTGTTGTTTTTTAGGTTTTTTGGGTTGCTGATTTCTAATGTACCTTTCTTTTTGGCTCAGGTTTGGCTTGTACTCTGCCTTTTTGGCTTGCGTTCCGCTCATGTGGAATGCCGGTTTCTGTATTGCGATTATTCGCTTTCTATCAACAAAAAAAAGGATGGCTCTAAACTTATAATATGCACCACTAAAATTCAAACATTTGTCAATACTATCCCCTCTTTGGACGGTCCATTTCATATATAATTCTCTTCAACTATATTAAAATATCTCATATTGTTTCAATATTTTGATTTTCATAATATAATTGTATTTCTTTTTTTAATATGTTAGTATTTTGATGTTAAGATTAGGTTTAATATTCTCTGAAATGGCATCATAGTTATGCCAAATTTTTAATGTTGTGATCTTTAATATCGGTGTCGGTAACTGTTTGATGTACTCTACAGTACAAGCTGTGTAGGTATGTTAAATCTCTCATATCGCTTGCGTACTTGACAAATGCTAACTTATATGTTAAAGGCCCAACAAAGAAAGCTTTGCTCATTACTACAGTTTGGAATCCAAAAACGAACTTAACTTGTGGAACTTGTCTTTTGACTTGTCACACATTGTTGATAACATAAAGTTGAGTCATTACATGGTTTAAAACACTTGTAGGATGTCCGGACATCTCTAGACATGATTGCATAGGGAATTCTTATAGATTAGACTTCAAATCTGCTTCCACAGGTCCAAACTCAGTCCACTTCGTCTATCTACATACATATAGGAAGTCATATTTGTCTTGGATCATCTCCAAAGTTAGTCGACTCTTATGGCTGACTTTAGTAGTCATGGTGCTGAATTTGGCCTCGGGTTCTATGGATTTGAGTCCTTTCTTGAGCTTTTTAGATGCTTTGTACTACTTATAAGAGTTTTTTAGATAAGTAAAAAGAGGATGAAATCCTTAAGGATTATATAAGTTCTTTTATTAGAAGAAGTAAAGAAAAATATCAAAATGTCAATGTCAAATCAAGTTGAGCATCAAGATCAAACCGGGAAAAGGTGATTCCTGGCTTTGAGGACGGTCTACAACTACTGGATTAATCCTTTCTTTTCCTTACGCATGTCTGTAAGCTTAATTTAAGTTTAATGAGAATATATAAACATTTAGTTTAACTTTCTTTTACTTTAGGGTAAAGCTTGCAGACGATGTAATTCTTCAAGAGGCCTCCAGGCGACCTATCGTCTCTCACCGGCATTTCTGGATTCTCTTTCCCCTTTCCTGTGTTGTGGGCTCGGTACACCTCCTGTTTGGTCCTACTGGGTACCTTGCTCGCACCGCGGGAGGGGGAATTTTCCATTCCTGTTATCCACCCTTTTCAAGGTCGTCGTTCCCTCTACTGTGTGGTGTTTCTGGGTGTTTGTCTGCTTCGGCCCCATTCGTTGCCATGCTTGTTCTGGTCTCTTCCTGTATTTGTGTTTTTTTTCCAGTGTTGTGGTTGTTTTTTTGTGCCTATTATTCTTCCTGTTTATTCTGATCTTTTTTTGTACCACTTCCGTTTGTGGGGTGGCTAAGGGCTCGCCTAGTTGAGTTCCTGTTTGTACTACTATTATGCCGATAATTATCGAAAAAAAGGGTAAGAAAGTACGTTCATTTACGATATATACTTGAAATTTTTACTTTTAATCTTTTTATGCACACACGTTAGGATCAAGGTTGAATAAATAGAATCGTAAAATCGTATTATGATTTTATCCATTAATTTTGTTTAATATGAATTAGATCGTAAGATTCTACAAAATTAAGATTATATTTAAGATAAAAATCCTTCGACCATTCCGTGATTGTAGAATCGTAAGATTCTAAGATCTAGATCGAATATTTAATAACCATGGAGTGCGTGTGTGCGAATGCTTGTGTGTGTAAGTGCGTGCATGTCTGTGTGTATGCACACGCACGTGGGTGTGGGCATGTCTGCGTGACTGTATAGAAGCCTTAAAAGCATCCCTTTCATAATGAGCTCGCTTTCTGGATAGAGTTAGGTCCAATATACTTCGAACAATTTTGAGTAGAAATATTGCTACAATGGAGGGATTCCCTCCACAAGTATACCTTGACTACTAAGAATGCAAGAAATTAGTTATAAAAGTATGGTAATTAATTAAGGCAATTTGCATCTAAGTATACCATATATGATAAGATCAAGAGGTGATTTAATGTTAGATATATGCAACAATTAATTAGGCATGACATCACACGAGTAGATTGGAGGACCCTTTTTTATTAGATAATTATCGGCATAGCCGTAGTATATAAAGGAAACTCGACAAGAATTCTTAGCCACCCCGCAAACGGTAGTGGGTACAAAAAAAGATCAGAATAAACAGGAAAAACAATAGGCATCTAAACAGAACAACAATACCGGGAAAAAACAATAGAAGAAGAGACCAGACCACGCAGGGTAACGGATGGAGCCGAAGTAGATACACACCCAGAAACACCACACAGGAGACGAAACGACGACCTTGGAGAGGGTGGAGAATAGGAAGGGGAAATCTCCCCTCTCTCGCGGTGCAAGCAAGGTACAAGGCAGGAGCAGACAGGAGGGGTACCGAGCACACAACATAGAAAAGGGGAAAGAGAATCTAGAAATGCGGGGGAGAGACGACGGATCGCCTGGAAGCCTCTTGAGATTACATCATCTGAGAGCGTCAACTGTTGGTTGGTCAGGTGGTTCATATTAACGAAACAAGATCCAAACCCAACAAAACCGGACCTGCAGGGAGGGCGGGCATTGACATAGGAGAGGTGCTATTACAGAAAGGTTTGTCTGGTCCGGGACAAATAGGTTCATTGTGGGTAATTAAGCCATGGCTGCACACACACAAAAAAAAAAAAGAAAAGAAAATGGACCCATATCCGGTGGGGCAGGAGACTGGCACGGCAATGAGGAGAGACTGTAGCTGGGAGGACTGGAACAACTCGGCGGCAAGAGGAGCTCGAACTACTCGGCAGCGGCTGGACCATATCCCCCCACCCCCAAAAAAAAATTAATGTCAAAGGGAAACAAATTAAAATTTCCAATAAGATCACTAATTAGTTTACTGGTTTTGTAATAAAATAATAGATATATAATTAACTTGTAAAGTCGTGGCAAGTGGTTCCCATTACGTGGAAAATGTGTGGTTTTCACTACAACAAAAAAGGGTAATTTTCGGCGCTTTTTTATGGAATTCTCGGCCCAAAAAAGCGCCGAGAAAGAAAACGCCGAAAAATAAAAGCGCCGAGAATCTCGGCGGTTATGAGTGCCGATATTTTTCGGCGTTTTTTATTGTCGAGATTTTTCGAGTTTTTTAAATACCCTATTTTTACTTCTTAGCATGGACATTTTACAAACAGCCTGTATTGTCTATATATTTGTGCATATTTTCCACACACACACACACACACACACACATATATATATATATATACAAAATTACTTAATAAAAAAATATCAACTAAGCTGATAAATTTTTCATAAAATTCCGAATTCGACAATCAAAATATTACATCATTGTCAATGTACTTTGATAGTTCAATACAAAATTTGAGATTTTTTTAACTCCAAATATCAACATAATTAATCTAATAACAAAAAAAAAAAAAAATACAATGCTAACTTAGTCAAGTATATTCTTCACAAATATATCAATCAACCGAATGAGCTTGGCGTGCTTGGAGATGCAAACAAATTTGAGGGTTCACCGTCACCTGATCCCGATTCATCTCTACCCTGTATAGACAACACAATAATAACATTACTTATGTACAAAATATCAATCTACCAGTTTACTATCACATAAATCAATAACAATGAGCACATGAAATCATTTATCGGAACCCGTCAACCCTCAAGTGTCCACAATCCCTTTTGGAAGGGAAGTAGGGGTAGATAGAGGAAGGCCTAGGTTGTGCTGCATCTCATGACTTTCATATCATGTGATTGCCACCTATTTAGCTTGCCCTCCATTTTCATTTCTATCTATTATGTGCTTGAAGCAAATGAAGAGTCTGCAACGTCTTAAGGCGACAATATAGCACATGAGATTCCACTCTCTGCCACATCTTGCAAAGCACAACACACATGATTCAAATTATATCTTGTTGTCTAAAGTTAGGCTATTCCTCATATGGGAAAAATTGAAAGAGGATTATCAATGAAGATATTAAAGAAAAGATTTAGTAGAAGAAGTGTCAAAACATCCAAAAACCAAACCATCTTATCAAGCAGCAAGACAAGCATATCTGATCCAAAATTTTGCTTCACATGGTAAATTCATATAGTTTCCCAAAAGTACCAACCCCAATGCCACCTTTTGTCTCAATCATTCACATCATCAATTTCATTATTTACAAAGGATTAGAAAGGTAATTATTTGCATTATAGTACAAACAAATACAAATTAAATAGATTATCTTACCGGATCAGCAACCGCAGTAATAATTGCTCGACCTTCTGCTATCATTTCATATGATGCTTGGCCAGAAGAAACAGCATCATAGATGGGTAGGAGCCTTCTCATTTGCTTCTTTACATTGGCCAATTCTATTTTCATATTTTGTAATTCGACATGATCACCGGTACGGTCGAGTCCCTTTTTCTTTAGTTCACCCCTAACTCCGTATATATCACTCCTCTTCACGCCAAATCCATAGCCTACCGCTCGATAGCCCGGATTTTCCTGTTCATACATTAGCTCTGCAAATACTTCCTCCTCGATTTCTGATCGAGGTCTGGAAGAAGATCCAAGTCGATCCTCAACTATTTCTCTAGCTGTATCCTACAAAGAAGAGAAAAAGACATTAAATACATTTAAATTAAAAGAAATGTGAGATAATAATAAAACCCACCATAAATTCTTGTGAAACCGTGTTCTCAAAAAAGCCACCACTTTTCCTGGTATGAGTTTCCTGGTAAAACTCTATACTAGTGGGCTTCCTCCCTTTATTAATTTCCTACAATCAACACGTCAACATAAGTCTTAACTAATTTAACAGGTAGATAGTAATAATACACTAAACATATACTGAAGTCCTCACAAAACTATCTCTTTTATTGGCATAACTTGTTGAACCAGTCGTGTGAAACTGATTCTGCTTGGCACGTGCTTCTTTGCCGCATTTACTCTTCTCCTGACATTGGAAATCAACATCAATCCAAGAAAAACTTTACATTCATAATCAATATCAATCTGCTTCCCCCTTTTTGACCAATCAAAAATTACTTAAAAAGAAATTATTTTACCTTGCCTTGTGGAGAAAACCAAAAATGTACCAAAGTTATCCATTGGTCACGATTAACTCCTCGTGGCACTGTTGCAATAACTTCAGCCTCAATTTTGTTCCCTTGGCAATATTGCGCTTTCAAGCTCGTCTTATAACCCCTCCACATTTTGCCAAGATGATGTAGTATTGATTTATCAATCAATACATCAGTGGGCATTGAAAATTTTCCCTAAAACATAAAATCCAACAATAATGTCACAAAAAGGCAAGGGAATAGTAAGAAGGCATAAAGCAGTAGTTGTACTAGTAAGAGAGCAACCACATTTCAGTGCTATATCCAAATTTCACTCGAACAATAAAATTTGATAGAAGAACCTATTGCCAATTATACTATTGAATTAAATTAACACAATTAAGAGTATAAAACCTTAATTAATATAATGATAAAGTTCAAAAACTTCAGGCATACATATTATATTATATATATAAAGTAAATTTCAGACATAAATAATACTTACTCGGATAACCTCAATAGCTTCTGCTTTGTATTGGTCATTCATCGTACGCCAATCTCTTACTCCGAGCGGACAAAACCGTCCCGTTTTTGTAACCTCTCCAATAAACCGGATCAACAAATTGCCACCCTTTCTAATTGGTTGGCGTAGGTCATTGAACCGCACAATAATTCTTACACCTTCAGGAAGATGCCATACTTCCTTAACTGGTATCGTCCTTAAGGTACTCAAGTTACCTTGGCCATCTATTAACGATTAAGATATACCATTACTTTTCTAATTGATTGAAAAATTATTACCATAATTAATGCTATAAAATTGAAAACATTTACCGATAAGTTGAAGTAGCTCCCTCTCATCAAATGGCACGTCAGTGGACCAAACACCAGCTTCCCTGACTGGTCCCTCTGCTTCAGATGTTGACGGTCTTAGCTGACTGTCATCACCTCCTTCATGTTCCAGTGTTGCTGTTGAGGACTGCACTGATTTGCCACTTCTAAAAAACCTCCTCATTGTGAATCCACGCTTTTTCAAAAACAAAAGAATTAGTAGATGTATAATAGAACGTACAAAAATAAAATGAGAAGCAAATATGTTCCGTAAAACAAATAATCAATAATGAAACAAAGATCATGGACAAAATGAAACAACACGTACAAAAGAAAACTAACATACATGGACAAAATAAAACAACACGTACAAAAGAAAACTAACATACATGGACAAAATGAAACAACACGTACAAAAGAAAACTAACATACATGGACAAAATGAAACAACACGTAACATTATTTCACAACTCTAAAAAAACAAAGATCAAATCTCGCCTAGATCATACAAGTCCCTAGGTTTAATCTTAATGACATGATACCATCCCTTTTGCATCTCATCTTGAATATAGAAAACTTGTTTTGCTTGAGATGAGATGAGAAATGGATCATCTTTCAACAATCGACCCGTATGCATAAACTTAGAGAAGTTCACACAAGCACCATCATTTCTAAATGTTCTTAAGCCCCTATTTATATCTGCCCAATCACAACGAAAAATGACAACTTTATAACTCCCATAATAGTCTAGTTCATATATGTCTGTCAATTTGCCATAGTAAACTTGTCCATCAGCTACGACCATGACCCTAGAATTTTGTGTCCTCATATAGCGTTCACGATCTTCTGTATGAAACTTGTATCCATTAAGGACAAAGCCCTTCATTCTTTTAGCATACTGATTTAGCCCACCAGCTAAAGCCCTTCTCAATCGGCCTTCTTCGGTAGTTGCATCAATTTTGTGCACCTTAATAGAATAAAAGGTAGTATCAAAATTAATGGTGAATATATAATATCAACTTCAACATTGAATAAAATATACTAACCTGGTTTTGAAGCCACTCAGAAAACTCTTCAACAATCCACTGATTTTCTAATGTTGCATTAGATCGACCTCTATGGAAATATGCTCGTCGTTTTTCACTTAAAAATTTACTATAATAAGGAAATTATTAGCAGGTTGAACAAAAATAGTTAATATTGACAAAGTTGCTTCTATTAACACTTACTCACGAAGTTCCTTGATTTTGTCTAGCTGAAGCAGCACATAACGATGCGCTTGTTCCTTACTTCTCATATCAAGGCGAACAATTTTCTCTTTTCCAATTGCACGACCCCCAGACTTTAACAAGTATTTACCCATACTTGAACCATTATCATCATTTCTTTTGGGTCTATTAAAAATGGTCGTAGCACCTTCTAAGTATCTAGAACAAAATGTAATAGTCTCCTCTATGATGTAGCCTTCAGCAATGGACCCTTCTGGCCGTGCCTAGTTACTTACGTATGCTTTCAAATGGGACAAATACCTTTATTACATAAATATAAATAACACGTGAGATCAATTACTGGATGCCAAATATGAGAGATAAAAGTAAATGAAGCATTATCGGCTAACCTTTCAATCGGATACATCCATCTATAGTGAACAGGCCCACTAAGCTTAGCCTCCTCTACTAAATGAATTAGTAGATGAACCATGACTGTGAAAAATATAGGTAGAAATTCCATCTCCATCTCACAAAGTGTAAGAATAATGTTCGATTGTTGAAGATCGAGCATATTTGGGTCGAGGGTCGTAGAACACAAGTATTTGAAAAAGGAAGACAAGTCTGAAAGCAACTCAATGACTTGTGTGGCATTGGATGCTTGTAAAGCTACAGGAAGAATATCTTGCATAAGAACATGGTTGTCATGACTCCTAAGGTTTAAGAGTTTTCTTTGTTTCAACTTCACACATCTAGAGATGTTAGATCCATATCCATCTGGGACCCTAAGTTTCTGTAGAACTCTTAGAAACCGTTCTTTATCATTTGAAGACATATAGTAAGAAGCTGGAGGCATGTACGGATCTCTATTAGGACGAGGTTGTAGCCAAAGATGTGGCTTTATGTTCCTTTCTTCAAGGGCCCTTCTTGCCTTTTCATCATCTCTAGTCTTTCTCTCCATATGTAATAGCGTCCCTAGAACATTATCACACACATTTTTCTCTATGTGCATGACATCTAGATTATGTCGAAGGAGATTGTACTCCCAATATGGCAAGTCAAAAAATATGCTTTTTTTCTTCCAAAGCACTTCCTCATTGTCCACTCTTTCTATTGAACTGTCTATGTGGTGCCTTTCTATTTTCTTCTTACTAGTCTTTTGGGTTTTTCCGTACTTGTAACGAACTTGTTCTTGTGCTTTCAAGATATCAGTCCCTAATGCCGGAGTAGGAGCACAAGCATACTCCATTGTCCCATCAAACAATTGACTCTGAGATCGAAAAGGGTGATTATTAGGTAACCATTTACGGTGTCCATTATAGCAAATCTTGCCCCCAAACTTATAAGAATGTGTATGTTCAGTGCTATAAGGACAAGCTGTGTAGCCCTTTGTACTCCAACTAGACAACATAGCATATGCAGGAAAGTCATTGATAGTCCACATTATAGCCCCTTGCATCCTAAAGTTTTGTCCACTATAGGCATCATATGCATCAATACCTTCCCATAACAATTTCAACTCATGCAGCAATGGTTATAGGTACACATCAATGTCAAGTCCAGGGCCCGATTTCCCAGGAATAATCGAAGAAAGAATGAATGACGATTGCTTCATGCATAGCCATGGGGGCAAGTTGCACGGGATCAACACCACTGGCCATGTACTATAAGTAGTATTCATAAGACGGTACGGATTGAAGCCGTCACTAGCAAGACCAAGCCTAACACTACGAGGATCTGAAGAAAACTCCGGATACCGAGCATCAAATGCCCTCCAAGCTAAGCCATCTGCAGGATGCCTTAATTTCCCATCCTTCAAATGGTCTATCTCATGCCATCTCATATCTTCGGTTGTTTTAGATGACATTGTTTCAAAGAAAAATATCGCATAACCTTAGCGGGCTCTCCTTTCTTGGTTGACATAGTTTCATCACTACAACTGTCATCTTCCTTACCCTTAACTGTCTTTCATCTTGAGGTACCGCATGTATGACAACTCTCTTTTTCAGACATTTCACCCCAATACAACATACAATTATTTGGACAAGCATGAATCTTTTCATATCCAAGACCCAACTCATTGATCATTTTCTGAGCTTCATAATAAGATGATGAAAATACCATAATTTGGGGAAATGCATCAATAAGAAGTCTTAGCAACATCGTGAAGGACTCAGCAGACCAACTATGCATACATTTCAAGTGAAACAAGTGCAAAAGAAATGACAATTTGGAGAATGCGCTACAGCCTGGATATAGTTCTTCATTAGAAGCTTCCAATATCTTCTTATACTTGGCTTTCTCCTCAGGAGATTGGTTGGGTTGTTCAAGAGGAACTTGGTCCGACCAATCATGTTCATCAGACAAATGGGGTTGACTTGTGGAGGGAGGAATATCAACTCTGATACTTTCTCGTAGTAATCCACCAATATCATCTCGACCTATGGCCCTTCCCTCATTATTATTGGTAGATGTTTGACTATTGCATCTCAATTGTTGAACAATATCTTCTTTTCCATAAAAAATCCATTTCCTATACTTTGGCCAAAAACCCTTAAAAAGGATATGATATTCCACATCTTCTAATGAGAACCATTTGGCTACTTTGCATTTATTACATGGACATCGAGTTTTTCCTTCTATAAGGTTTTCTTTAGCCAACTTAATGAATTCAATGACACCATCAATATAAGCTTGACTAATCCTTGGTTGCGTGATCCAACTCGTATCCATATCTCTAAATATTAAGTAGTGCAATCAAATTACCTAAAAATTGAAAAAAGATAGAGTTCATAAGACAAATATTTAATCAACCAATCAAAATATATACAAATACAAAAATAAATAATTAATGGGACTTAGGAGAAGTTAGAAATTAAAGTAAGATACATGAGTTCCTTATAATCAATTTTAATTCTCTAATGTGAAAGATCCATCTAAACAAGGGATACAGCAACAAAGTTTTATTTTTCCAAATTTAAAAATTATGAAATCGATATCTAATCTCCCTGACATTAACAAATTGAACTCACAAGCGCCACCAACACATAATTTTAAACATCAATCAAACACAGTAACATAAGAATTTCGTCAAAACAATAATTTTTTGTATTAATCAATTCAAGTGATGAGATGCAACGATAGAATCATTCGAACCATAGCATTAAGGATGCGCATGAAGCAGGGGAAAGTGTGAAACGGCGATAATACAAAACTATAATAAAACTACTTCAACCAACTCAAATGATATAATACTTGTAGAAGAATAAGCAGTCCAATAAAAATAAAAACCGAAACTAGGGCAAGGACATCACATACTAACAGCAAAGCAAGAGCAACTGTGAAATCGGAAGGTGAGGGTGAGAGACGAACGCTAGCGGCGACGGTGAGAGGCGAACCCGGGTGGCGACGGTGAGAGGAGAACGCCGGCGGCGACAGTGAGAGGCGACGCGGTTGGAAATCGGGTGGTGAGGGTGAGAGACGAACGTGCTTTGCGAGGGCGAGGGTGAGAGACGAGGGTTAAGGTTTGCGGGAGGTGAGGGTGAGAGACGACGGTGAGAGCGCGAGAAATGAGGGTTAGGGTTTGTTCGGGGCGCGGAAAAATCTCGGCTTTTATAAACGCCGATATTTTTTGAGTCGTTTAAAACCGCTGAGAATTTTCGACGCTTTGTCTCGACGCATTTAAACGCCGAGATTTCTCCACGTTTGTATAAACGCCGATAATTATGCGCCGAGAATTGCCCTTTTTTGTTGTAGTTTTTTTATACCTTTTTCGAGAGCTGTATATGGTTTTCCAACCTCGACAAATGAAGAAGGAGCCCTCTATTTATATAAAGAGTACATAAGTTACAGGCCATGCGCTTGACTTAGTGAAACTTGGTCCGGACTTGCTTTTAAAGTGTTTTGGGCATAGTTTATTCTAACCCCTAAGGCTTTACGTGCTTGGATTTTGACCATTGACTTGGAAGTCATTTGGGTCAAAATTTGTCTCCGATGTCATTTGGGCTTAACTTTGACTTGAAAGGCTTTCCATCCCTTTTTTCCTTTATTATCTTTTCTTATGTTTTTGTTTTTTCTTTTTTTTTGGATAATCACCTCATATATTTTTTCGAGGATCTTATCTTCTTAATTATTAAAAAAAAAAAAGGCCTCGTTTGGCATGCAGGAAGTAGACATGGGAAGCTTCAATTCATTGGAAGCGTCATTGTTTGCTCTTATTTGGTATGCGGGAAGTAATCAGAATGTGAAAAGTTGGAATTATTAAATAATTTCCAATTGCTTCAAAATAAGGGAAGTAACCTAGTCGCCATATAAGTTTTACTTCCTTGATGACTTTTAATCCATATAATAATTCTTTCTTTTTAATTTGTGTTAGATGAATTCTCTCAGAAGATTGACCATGGGCATCATAGTCATTTTAATTAAATTTTATGAGAAGTTATTGTATCAACCAAACAAAACATAAGAATTGAATTCCTATGAGCAACCAAACACTTTTATACTACTTCATAAGAAGTTAACAAGGGAATTAAATTCTTGAAAAGTACAATTTGTTATAGGAATTCAATTTTTTCGACAACTAAACGAGGTCTAAATTTCAAAAACAGCAAATTTCCACAATAAATAATGGCCGTGTGTTGTTGTTGTTGATATTTCAACGACACTATGGATGGACGAGCAACGTCAACAAAGTCAATTCCGTTGACGCAAGGATAAAACAAAATATTAAACATTTTAAATTAACAAAATAATTAATTAAAATTATGAAGAAAATAATATTAGAATCCAAGAGAATCTTAAAATATTCTGGGTTATTCTTTCAGTGGATCCAAAAGCCACTCCCCCATGTTCATTACGGCCAAAATGTATTGTTCTCTTATTTTTTTTTTTTTTTTTTTTTTTTTGGAATTTTTTTTGTATTCAATTATTGAACCCTAATTTTCTTTTTAATTATTGGATGGTTAGATAGCTACAGGTTTATTTTTAATTTATAGAAATTACTACAAATTTAAAAAAAGCAGTAATAATAGTTATAACAATGTTGCATTTTCTCAATAAGTAGCGAGAGAACTTGTTACAAAAACCGACATCTTACAATAGGAGAAAGTGTAGAAGAGAAAAAATAATATAAAAACACTCGTTAAAGCTATCCGAGAAGCCAATAGCTAAACCACCAAAACAAGGAAACCTACTTATACATCTAGTACCTAAAACAAGTAACATAGTTAAACACTACAGGAGACAACCCTCCCAAAAAACTTATTGCGCAAACAACTAAGGCTACTACTAGGAGTATATCACGCCCAAGCAAAGCAAAGTAGTTGCAGAAACGTTCCAGAGGAGCTAAGCATGTGGGAGTCCACTCCAAGCACCCGACCATTTGATGTAGGACAAGCAATCGAAGAGTTTATGGAGCAATTAGATCGTCAGAAATCGAAGCAGGTATTTTTGTAATTTCATATTTAAGGTTATTTTTGTAATTTTGGGTTTTAGGGTTCCTAGTTTCCCTATAAATATTCGCTATAGTTGATTGTATGGCTCAATCATTAATTTATAAATACAAAACCTAGTTATTTTCTCTTTTTGATTGATCTCGAATTTATTCTTTGAATTGACGTGTCCAATTTGAATTTTATATTTCTGTTCCACATCATTTGGTATCAGAGCAGGATTTCGCCTAATGTGATGACCAATCAATCGGCGAACTGGGTAGGTCTTGAATGGAGGTGGATTTTGAACTGGCGCCCCCGGTTTTTCAGCAGAGAGGAAAGGGATGTGTCCGATCTTCATGAGGTGCTCAAATATAGTCCAACCGGTCAAGGATTCAATTGATTCAGCAAGTTGGGTACATGAGCCGTCACTGCGCTATACGGCTAATTCATTCTCAAAGGCGATTTGGGCCCTATCCTTGGGAGATATAAACATTGATCATCTTATTTCTGGGGTATGGAAAGGTTTGGCGCCCCTAAATCTGAACTAGTTGAGGGGATGATCCTCTCAAGGAAGATGAACACTAAGGAGAGACCATGGAAGTTAGGTATTGTTGGGGAGGAGGAGAAATGGTGCGTGCTTTGTAAAGTAGAAGTAGAGTGCCTTGACCATTTGTTCCTAGGATGTTACTGCACTTGGTCCATTTGGTGCAAATGTCTTGATTGGTGGGGCATTCAATGGGTAGCCCCAAAAAATATCAAGGAGTTCTACAAGCAATGGCTCATATGCTATGTCGGCAGGAAATTTCAAAAGAAGGTCTGGATAACGTTGCTTTTTGTAGTAATATGGGTTGTGTGGAACTCAAGGAACAAAGCGGTCTTTGAGAACGGAATTTGGAAGGAGAATGAGGTCTTATAGAATATCAAAATGACACTTGGGTTCTGAGTCAAGGCATAGCGTCAGGAATTCCCAGACTCCCCAGACGACATTGCAAGGAATATTAAATGTGTAAAGAAATGGTCAAGCGTGCGGGCACCAGGAACCTAGACTAAAGATGAAGCGCTTTGCTGGAAACTAAGCCCGGCTCAGGCCTCGTAGTTATGACGCACCTGTTTTGTAATGCGTTATATCGCTATTTATCGGAAAAGATATTTAAGGTTATTTTCGTAATTTTAGGTTTTTAGAATTTCTAGTTTACCTATAAATATTCGCTATAGTTGATTATATGGCTCAATCATCAATTTTTAAATACAAAACCTAGTTATTTTCTCTCTTCTGTGAATTTCAGATTTATTGTTCTAATTGACATGTTTAATTTGAATTTCATGTTACCATTTCCACCGGAAATCCCAAACATGATACACACTAGAAGGGAAGTCAACTTGGTTGCATATTATTTTGCAAAGTTGGATGCCACGAGCTGACACTTTCATTACCTGACTTTGATAATTATGTGCATAGTGACCTTCGGGTGCATACTATTTGTTTTATTCACTATACATTGTATTTCAAGAGGATTCTTTCCTCATCAAACAGTTTATATGTAACAAATTTATTGGGTGAATAATGATAATTTTTCTTTCAGGTATATAGGTTTCTTTGTTTTATGTTTTAACTGTTTACTTTTCAGATACTTTTAGCAGTTGTTTCTATGTTATTTTTTTCCCTTTTCCATACTTTATTTGTATCTCTCGAACCTCTTATTGTAAAATGCCAATTTTTGTAAAGAAATGTTATATAATAGGTAACAACATATATAAATGAAACACTTAGCTTCAATGGTGGGGGTCTTTTTGCTTTCTTTTTCTTTGGTTCTCGTTGGCTGGGCTTTTTGGGTTTCGGTTGGTCTTTGGTTTTTTTGGTTCGGCTTTGGGTGCTTGCTCTCCTTTTCCAGGTTGAGGTTGCCTTGTGTTGGTCGTTCAGCTGGTTGTTCTTTTCTGCGGTAGTGCTGTTTGTTTTTGGTTGCTGGTGTGAGGTGTTGCTGGTTTCGTCGTCCCTGTGGGTGGCAGTTTTTGAGTTGCTCATTTTGCTGGTTGTTCTCTGGTGTTTTGGCTTGTTCGTAGGGGGCTTTGGTGCAGCAGATCTAGGCTTGTTTTTGTTTTGGTTGGGTGGTTGTTGTCTCTTTTAGGCTGCTGTTGTTTTTGTTTGTGCTTTGGTTCTGTTGCTTTGTTTCGGGGCCCTCTGGGTCGCTCGCTTGTGTTGAGCTTTGCTCTGAATTATCAAAAAAATATGAGAATAAAATAGAATAATTTTTCTTGGATGGAAAACATGTATTGAAACGGAAGTCAAATGCACACTTGGCATTAATTGTTAGTGTGCAGAAATAAACAATATACTCAGATCTCAATCGAATCAAATACCACGACAATAACGAGAAACAATCGGACTAAAAGAGAAACGAAATAATAGACACAAGGATTTACGTGGAAACCCCTTTACAATCGAAAGGGGAGAAAACCACGGGCGAAGATCGGAGCTTTTATTATTGAACAAAAGAAGAAGAAGAAGAATTACAGTAATTCTCTCACACTCTCAATATTCTTGGTTGCGGCGTCGCAATAGGGAAACCTCTCTTTTGACTTTGGATACTTTGAGACGTACCCTACGTCCGTATTTATAGATGCACGTAAACCCTGTTTCCCGATCCATCGGTTCCTCACCGATCGATCGGCCGCCTCTCTGTAAGCGTCCCTGTTTTACGTAACATTCTCGATCGATCGAGCTTCACCCGATTGATCGGGGTCTTCACGGCCCTTGTTCTTAATGCGCCAAGTAATTTTGAGACATATTTAACAAATCTCCACCTTGGCTCAAAATCAACATCAACAATAAAACAAACTCCACCTTCTCCACAAAACGCCCCCTCAACCGGGGCTAACATACATCAAACTGAAAGACCCACTAAATTCGAGCAATGCTCGAACTTGCTACCTGGTAGAACTTTTGTGAACATGTCAGCTAGGTTATCTTCAGTCCCAATCTTCCTCAACTCCACCCTCCGCTCGTCAATCAGATCTCTGATAAAGTGATGTTTCACATCAATATGTTTTGTTCGGTCATGATGAGTCATCTGATCTTTCGTTAGGTGGATAGCGGACTGGCTATCATAGTAAACTTTAACTGTCCCCTGCACAACACTGATTTCACTGATCAATCATCTCAACCAGACGGCTTCTTTGAACGCTTCTGTTACTGCCATGTACTCGGCCTCGGTAGTAGACTGTGCTGTAACAGGTTGCAAACACGCTCTCCAACTGATAGCTTGTCACCTAAACAAAACACATACCCTGAAGTGGACTTCCTCTTATCAAGGTCTCCACCATATTCAGAATCTACATACACAACCAACCAGCATTTACTTTTCCCATATTCCAAACACAAATCAGAGGTTCGACGAAGATACCTAAGAATCCACTTTACTGCATGCCAATGTTCTCTGCCCGGATTCGCCATGTACCTACTAACTTTGCTCACAGTAAAAGCAATATCTGGACGAGTACAAACCATCGCATACATAATACTGCCCACTGCACTAGAATAAGGAATCTGAGACATGTACCTGATGTTCTCCTCAGTCTGAGGCGAATCTAACGCTGAGAGTCTGAAATGAGCTGCTAAGGGCGTGCTAACCGGTTTAGCATCCTTCATATGAAACATGTCTAACACCTTCTCAATATACTTCTCCTGAGACAAGTATAATTTTCCAGCTTCTCGGTCTCTATGAATTTCCATGCCTAATATCTTCTTAGCTGCTCCAAGATCCTTCATCTCAAATTCACTCCTCAGCATTGATTTTAAGTCAACGATATCTTTTATATCTCATGCTGCAATTAACATATCATCAACGTACAAAAACAAGTAAACAAAACCTGAATCTGTCTTTCGGAAGTACACACAACTGTCGTACTTACTCCTGATGTAATCATGACTTGTCATGAACTGATCAAATCTCCTATACCACTGTCTAGGAGATTGCTTTAAACCATATAAAGACCTTCTAAGCAAACACACATGGTCTTCTTTTCCTTCAACAACAAAACCCTCGAGCTGATGCATAAAGATACTCTCTTCTAGTTCACCATGCAAGAATGCGGTTTTGACATTCAATTGTTCAAGTTCAAAATCATGCATGGCAACCAAAGACAATAATGCACGAATCGAAGTGTGTCTAACTACAGGTGAGAAAATATCATGAAAATCAACACCTTGTCTCCAGGAATGCCCTCTTTTCTCTTGAAGACCCATTTGTATCCAACCAGTCTTTTCCCTGTAGGAGGCTTCACCAATTCCCAAGTCTGATTCTTATGAAGAGACAACATCTCTTCATTCATAGCAACGAGCCACTTCTCAGCATCTGATCTCGATACAGCCTCTGTATACGAAGTCGGCTCACTATCATCTAACATTTCAGCAGTAGAGAGGGCATAGGCTATCATCTCCTCATACCCATATCTCTCAGGAGGCCTGATCTGTTGCCTCGGTCTACCCCCAGCTATAGTAATATTCTCCACCTGCTGACCTGTTTCTGCATTATCAGTAACAACATCAGAAACCCGTACCTGAGGTGCTGGAATACTCTCAAGCTGAACAATCTGCTGATCTAACTGTATCTCTGTATCCTCAGGTGTCTCAACCTAAACATTATCTCTGCCAATGGAGAGTGTGTGTGGCGAATTAAGTAGAGCAGACTCATCGAAAGTAACATCTCTACTAGTCAGAAACTTCTGAACACATGGATCCCACAATCTATATCCCTTCACACCTGACGTATAACCAAGAAAGATGCACTTCTTGGCCCTAGGCTCCAGTTTTCCATCATTAACATATGCATATGCAAGACAACCAAAAACTTTGATATGAGAATAATCAGAAGTTGAACCAGACCATACCTCTTCAGGAGTCTTCATCTGTAATGAAGAATGCGGTATCTTGTTCATAAGGTAGCAAGCCATGCTAACTGCTTCTACCCACCATTCTCTCTTTAAACCTGCATTTGAAAGCATACAACGAGCCTTCTCAAGTAATGTCCTGTTTAACCTTTCAGCCACTCCATTCTGCTGAGGTAGACTTGTACATGTCCTGTGTCTTACTATGCCCTGATCTTCACAGAATTTAGTGAAGTCCCCTTCGACAAAATCAAGACCATTATCAGTCCTCAACCTCTTGATCGTCTTCCCTGTCTGTTTTTCAAGCAGAACTTTCCACTTCTTGAAGTTATCATACACTTTATTTTTTTGCTTAGGAAAATAGACCCAAACTTTACGTGAGTAGTCATCAGTGAACGTTAGAAGATACCTGGACCCACCTTTAGAAGCCACTCTGGAGGTCCCCACAGATCAGAATATATGTAGTCTAACGTTCCTTTGGTCAGATGCACTGCTGCCTTGAAGCTGACTCTCTTTTGCTTCCCATAAATACAGTGCTCACGGAATTCCATCAGTCCTGTTGACTGATCACAAAAAAGTCCCCTCTTACTCAGCTCAGACAATGCTTTGTCACCAATATGACCCATTCTCATGTGCCATAGTCTTATGATCTCTACATTTGTCATAGCAGATGTGGAA
This sequence comes from Simmondsia chinensis, assembly GCA_018398585.1. NCBI lineage: Eukaryota > Viridiplantae > Streptophyta > Magnoliopsida > Caryophyllales > Simmondsiaceae > Simmondsia > Simmondsia chinensis. Next base: position 47,449,295 of record JAGTTD010000001.1, on the reverse strand, counting down.
ACAGCAACTGCACCTGTCACGGTTGTACTTGCAAGCTCATACAAAGTACCAACCCTATTTCCTTTCATCACAATTAAAGCACCCTTACTGACCCGCATGACTCCACCTTCAGCAGTGTACTTGTACCCATTAGACTCAAGGGTACCTAGAGAAATCAAGTTCTTTTTCAAATCCGGGACGTGACGAACATCACTTAAGGTTCTAATAGTTCCATCATACATTCTCACACGGACTGTTCCAACACCCACTACCTTACAAGCAGCATCATTACCCATCAAGACAACCCCACCTTGTATAGACTTATACGTGGAGAACCAGTCTCTGTTTGGAGTAACATGAAACGAACAACCCGAATCCATGACCCACTTATCTATGGACCTGAACTGAGAATCAGCAACTAATAGAAATTCCCCTTCACTATCCTCCTCTACAACACTAGCCTCAACGAACTTGTCTTTACCCTGGTCACCCCTGTTACCCTCTTTTGATTTATTCTTATATCTGTAACAGTCTTTCTTTATGTGCCCCTTTTTGTGACAATAGTGACACGACAGGTTCTTATGTCTAGATTTGGACCTAGACTTATTCCCATCATTGGATCCCCTATGTTCTGATCGACCTCTCACATGTAAACCACTATCCGAGTCATTCACCGAGTCAGATAATTCCTTATCTACCCGTTCTTTACTCACTAGGTTTCTTTTTACCTCATCAACAGTAATCGTTGGCCTACCCTTGTATATCATGCTTTCTAATAAGCCCTTATACGCATTAGAGAGCGAACACAGTAATATTATAGCTTGATCCTCGTCCTTAGGGACATCATCCAAAGCCTTTAATTCATGAATAATTGAGGTAAATTTGCTAAGATGGTTTTTAAGAGATGTACCTTCTGACATACGAAAAGTGTACAACCGTCGTTTCACTGCGAGTTTGTTGAAGACTGACTTGTGGCAAAACATGTCTAACAATTTCTCCCATAACTGCTTTGCGGTTTTAATCTCCAATACCTCTGACAAAACATCGTCAGCCAAACACATCTGTATAGCCGTGAGAGCCTTCTCATCCAACTCTTTCCATTGTGCCTCGGTCAACGTTTCTGGTTTCTTCTCTTTCCCCTCCAGTGCTTTCTTCAAGCCGTTCTGAGTCAGGAGTCCTTTCACATAGGCTTGCCATAAGCTAAAGCTTCCCTGACCATTGAATTTCTCAACCTCGGTTTTGATACCTGATGCCATTGTATCAATTCGAAGAACCAAGCTCTGATACCAATTTGTGCCGAAATAAACAATATACTCGGATCTCAATCGAATCAAATATCATGACAATAACGAGAAACAATCGGACTAAAAGAGAAACGAAATAATAGACACAAGGATTTACGTGGAAACCCCTTTATAATCGAAAGGAGAGAAAACCACGGGTGAAGATCGGAGCTTTTATTATTGAACAAAAGAAGAAGAAGAAGAATTACAATAATTCTCTCACACTCTCAATATTCTTGGTTGCGGCGCCGCAATAGGGAAACCTCCCTTTTGACTTTGGATACTTTGAGATGTACCCTACGTCCGTATTTATAGAAGAGCGTAAACCCTGTTTCCCGATCGATCGGGGGGTCCCGATCGATCGGTTCCTCACTGATCGATCGGCCACCTCTCTGTAAGCGTCCCTGTTTTACGTAACATTCCCTATCGATCGAGCTTCACCCGATTGATCGGGGTCTTCACGGCCCTTCTTCTTAATGCGCCAAGTAATTTTGAGATATATACTTAACAGTTAGGATTATAAAAAGAGTATGTGGACAGCAAATAAAAGTGTATAAAATAAGGTAGATAATTAATTAATAGGATACATATATTATATATATTATAAAGTGTGACGTGAATATTCAAATGAGATACTAGCAAGTGTGTGTGTGATGTGAATATCCGACTACGGATGGGCTATTGTGATGTTTATATCCGACTTTGATACTCGTCATCTCCCTCTCCCTTTTTTTAATTTATATATAGTCTATTTATCAGAGTCTGCATAAAAATATAATGGTCGGTTTTCAACCCCAAATATATATATATATATATAGGTGTCGAGGTTATCCTTTCGGCTACATTTTGTTTTGGTCTGCACGGTTTTGGCTGATCATCACCCTAGTGCTCGTGTCTTAGGTGCGTGTTTTCTTTTTTGTCTTTTACTTTTTGTCCTGACTTGTTTGCTTGTCTGCAGCCACTTTTGTGGGTCGGGTTCCGCTCTTGCGGAATGTCGGGTTCTGCATGGCATTTTATTGCCATCTATCAAAAAAAAGAGAGGCATATATTCAAAAACATATATTAAAAAACATAAAAGGTGTTTATTCAATCATATTAAATATTTGATGTGTAACATAATAACTTCACTTGTTTAATATCTATATACCCTATTTTTCGCTAGAATAGGACATGAAACTTCGTACCATTTGCTTTGAACTTTCCTTACCATCGCGTGTGATTGACAAGACTGCTTCTCTTTATTGGAAGATTTGGAAGGCGTGGAATTTTTACCGACAACATACCGATATTATATTTATCGCTGACCGCCAATATGCCTTACTCCTTGTAGCCAAAACCCATGACCGGGCGCTATCAAACCTAATGGTGATAAGCTGCTCTAGCTCCTGCCTACCTCCAAACTAAGGTGCCTTGAAATTGAACTCTGACGTTGTCTAGTCCCCATCCTTGCTTTGCTCCACACTGGCTGTGGTGGCTTGGAATGAGCACGGCATGATTGTTGGTGGATGGTATGTGACGTCCTCCGTAAAGCCGGCTCTGTTGGGCGAAGCTTTGGCTCTTCGTGCGGCCTGATTCTTTGTTATCTTCCAAGGATGAAAGAATGTGGATTCCGATTACAAGATCATGATTTCATGCATTCGCAAAGACATCACTTGCCTGCGGGAAATTAAGATGATTCTTCACGGCATACGTTGTATTGCTTCATCCGGGTTTTTTGATTTTTTGGATTTTTCTTGAGTACCAAGAAATTGTAATAAGGCGGCCCATTTTGTTGTTAAGCTTCATTTTAATAATGTTTGTAATCATAATTGGTGGACCTTGATCCCTTGCAAGCTGGCCTCTGTTGCACGTAATGATATTATTGCAATCTAATAACGGGTTTCTTTGTGTTAAAATAATTTCTAAAATATCCATGCCTACTAATTAAGAGTTAACCCATGGAGTTTTTAGTTTTTAAATTAAAAATAATATTTTCCCTTTATTCATTTTTTCTACTTTTCACTAATTAGAAAAAAAACGAAAAAACAAACATAAAAATAATCATTTAGAAAAATAGTCCCCCCCCCCCCCCCCCCCCCCCCCCGGGGCGGAAACACCAGGCATTGTAGCAAAATATGACACCAAACAAACCATTAAACTTTCTTTTTCTATTTTATAGTATTTGTGTCTATTTGTTGCAATACAATTTTTTTCGGTAATTAGCCAGGAAAACTTGCGGAGCAAAAATTAGCATCTTACAAAGAGACCCCAAAAAGCATATACATAGTGCTAAAAAAATGGAAAATAACAATCAACACATATGAAGGTCGTTTCTAACGACTCAAAACACCCGGAAACAGGAATACATTAACTCCCACCATACGCTTCGGCGTTACTTATCAAAAAAAAATTAACTCCACCATACCCCTAATACCACACTAGAAGTAGATAGACAGCTAAGGAGGAACAACAGAATATCATAAACCGAAACAAGAAAGCAGAATTAGAACCAGTTGATAAATGGAGCCCATAAGCTTAATAGTACATCGCAATACAATTTCAAATTGGACAAAATAATACAAAACTTTTTGAAGATACATGGATCCAATTCTCCAAACATTCCGGGAGTTGGTGTACAGGTGTGTTTATAGGCGTTTAGTGGTTTTGGGGTTGTTTTGTTTTGCTTTTTTCCCTCTCCTGTAGGCTGTCTTAAGCTCTGGTTCGGTGAATGCGCTGGCTTGTACTAAGAGTTTCTCTTTAATTGTCGAAAAAAATCAAGTGTGCTTATATATAGCCGCACATCATCAATGTGTTTATTCTTTTTGCTGGTTCCTTTTAGGACCGATATTTTAGGTGCGCCTTACTTTATATTATGAGTTCTTTCATTAATTATCGAAAAGAAAATAATGTAAGATACTTTTTCGTTATAGTTGAAAGCCCTAATACCTGTTTTTTCACAAAATTAAAGGGACAAAATTGAGGTCCATGACAAGAATGCACATAAACAACCTTTCAGAAACAAAGAGGCTTCTTTTTTTTGATAGGTAGCGATAAAACGCCAAGCAGACCCCGGCATTCCGCAAGAGCGGAACCCGACCCACAAAAGTTGCTGCAGAAACAAAAAAGCTTAATTGACAAGATCCTCCATACCCTCCCAATGAGGGTTGGCTTTTGGGTAAAGAATTGGTGTCCAGATCTTCCATACCCTCCCGATGAAATTGCGAGAAATATGGACAGCATTAAGAGATGGTCGGGTGCCCGGGTTAGTCGCACGTAAAACTTGGTAGCTGATAATCCCATAAGAGGTGTTCTGGTTTCTACAAAAAAACCTCCTAATATGCTTTTGTATAGTTGTTCACTGCTTTATAGGTGTATTTTGTTTTTTGGTGGTTTTTGTGTTTTTGTTTTCTATCTCTCGGTTTTTGTAATGTACTCGTGCTGATCCAAGCCCCGCAATTGCGTTTGTGTCTGTTTTGTACTTCACTTCGGTGTCATTTATTGAAAAAAAAGGCTTAATTGACCATTTTTATGGCAGTTAGGCTAACCACCAAACGTTATTGTCATAAGTTAGCCATGCATGATTTTCATTTACTACACGCATTCATTTTATTGACATATATGAACCACATATTGACAATCAATTTTTTATGGTTTCTTTTTTTTTAAAAATAAATTGCAATAAAACGCACTACAAGACAGGTGCACTTGCAAACTCGAGACCTGAACCAATCGAAAGACCGGTAAAACAAAATAAAATACAATACATAGGAAAAATTAATCAAACCTAAGGACCTCTAACAGCAAAAGGGAGCGGCTAAGCTTAAACACCTTTGCCCGAGCATTCGACCAATTCCTCACACAGTTAGTATTCCTTTTTATAGTAAGAAGAAAACGATGCTCATAGAAAATACAATATATACCGGAAGGAGCAGAGAAATATATGAACCTGAATGTTGATGCACACCATGATCAAAGTCAGACGATAAAATGGTCAAGCCTCATAAAACACCTAACTATGTAGAATGGTCCATGAAAATTTTGGACTCCATGAAGTATGTACAAAACCTTTGCTAAATAACACCATGACACCTGACTTTTCCATGTTGATTTTTGGGTTATTTTACGTTTTAGTACCTATAGAAAGTAAAAAGTTCTTGATCTTTTTAATTTATTTCATTAGTACCTTAAATTTTCTTCATATTAATAATTAGAACCATCTTCGGCAATAACCCCCTATCAGAAATATGGAAAGATGAAATTGCCCCTTACTAAAACAAGTTATTTTGGTGCATGACTTTGAAGGGTTTTATTTTTTATTATTATTATTTTTTTTGATAAATGGAGAGAAAACTCTTGATACAAGACCGGCGCACCTATGAAAGTGGAGGCCGAGAAATCCCACAAGAGCGGGACAAAAAAAGGAATAAAAAGAGAAAAAGCTCTTAGATCTAAAAGCCTATGCCAGCGGAAGCTCCTAAGATACTAAAACCTAAGACAAAAAGAAACAAACACCAAAACTTAACCTAACACACCAAAATGAAAACAAACCGAGCCCAATCCTCAACCCTTAACATGATCAAACATCTAGAAGACCAAACAATGTAAGACTCCAGACGAAACTTAGAGAACCACACCTTTTCTGAAATTGCCATGAGTACTCCTAATGATAAATATCTTGCACCCACCCCAAGTAATCCACCATAGAGAAAAACTAACGTCAAGAACTAATAAGGGACTAAGCACGGCCTGACTTATTCTTATGAAGCTTCTGCTTTTTTCGGGTAATCCCACCATGGTCTTCGCCTTCAAGAGAGCAAAAAAGTCGATACATGACTAAACATAGCACTTAAAATAGTTAAAACGGCGTCGTTTGGTGATTCATTTTTTTCCGCTTTTGTGGACTTTCTTTGGCAGAGGTGGGAGTGCCGGTTATGTACAGAGAGTTTTTCCCTCTAATTATCGAAAACATTATGACTTACCATGTTTAGGACTTCTAATACCATTTGTTATGATTGCCCATAGAATATACAAATCCTAAATTGAAATATCAATCACATACCAAGAGAATTGGAGAGAACACTGGAATTTACTCGGTTTAGTCGAAACCCACATCCATAGAGGGGAGCACAATAATTTCATTATTTCATTAGAGTTTACATGAGACGTCTCTCAACTCTCAGTCATTCTCTCAACTCTAATGATAACATACATATCCCTGTTTATATATAGAGCTTCCCATATTAAACCCTAGTATGGCATAGGCCTAAATAGTATTAATCCAATCTATATCTCATAAAAATAGCCTAGTACAACCACACTCCGCAAATAACCCAACACACGGATCATCTTTTTTCCGAGAATGTGACATGTTCTCCCTGGAGAGGGTCTTATTTACTAATACGAAAAAATATAAGGTATCCAACTCTCCTCAAATCCCCTAATCCATCTCCCTATAATAAAGGCGTGATTTTATATCAGGTCTCGTGCACCACTTCACATAACCTTTACCAGTTGAGTTATGTGACACCTTTCTTACTATATTTATACTTGATCTACGAGTTCTTGTCCTATTTCGGTTTCAAATAAGTTCTTTATGTTGGTCTATTGAGAAAGAAATTTCAATTATAAATTAAGGTAGCGATCTGATTTCTTTTTCCTTATTTCCACATTTAACAAAACATAATGACGATTGAGACATTGAACGCCAAATCTATTTATAATTTTTTTTATTTGAATTGTAGACATAAGCATATACAACATAATTTAGGTGCGTATTATACAACTTAAATCAAGAAAACGTGTATTGTATCGTACCATTGACAATAATACATAAACAACTTTTTAAATGGAAAGAATACAAACACGCGTTCAATACAGGAATAGCAAGCGTATTTAATTAACAACGCTTTATGGGATACATGCAACCTCAAACTTGTTTTCGATAAATAGAGGGAAATCCCCTAAGTAAACAGAGTCTCCGTAAGGTAAAGCAAAAATGCAAAATAAAAACAAAATTGCAAATCATTAGTCTCCGGTCTAAATGCACATGTGCTTATTCCACACTTCGGTGTGGTTTCTCGGACCCTACCTTTGTGGGGTGCCGGTTTTTGTATTACGATCTCTTTGCTAATTCTCGAAAAAGAAATCTAAATGTGCATAAAGATTAAAGCTAAGCAAACCGAGCTTTGAATATGATCCGCTTCGGATCTCAACTAGATGCAAACAATGAATGAAGACAAATCAATTAGTAATAAGTTGATATTAAAAGTACAATTTTAGGAGTCCAAAAAGGGTATTAATTCCAAATTAATTAAAGTAGTAGTTTGATGGAGACGAGTGAGTAAAGAGGAATATAAAAATGGGGGGAAAGTATCCTTAAAGGATGTTGTAGGGTTAGGGGTGTTGTTTGACTTGGTGAATATATAGCTTTTGTGAATTGCAGAGAGCCATACTGCAGCGCGGCGTATAGTCCAGTGAGTCACCCCTGCATGACTGGGAGTTGTACTCGCCGCCGTTGTCACCTGCCCTAGAAAATCAGACTCACACGCACACGTACATGCACACCCTTGACTGGTTATATTATATGTATTCTGTCTTTCCTTTTTCGTTTTCTAGTCCATGTAATACTTACCATTTTTGTTATTTTGTATTGTTATTTATAGTTAAGTAGGACGAGTAAGCATAAAGGTGCATAGAGAAGAGTTTGCAATTTTTTTTTTTTTTTTTTGATAAGTTGTGAGTAAAGCTCGATATAAAAGCGGCGACCCGAAATTGGCCCCGAACAAAACAGAGATAATCCAAACAAGAAGCCTAACAAGCAAAAGTACTAAAAAACCTAAGACTGCCTCAATGCTAGCAACAACCTGCAGAATAAAATAGAGATAATCTAAACAAGAAGAGTTTGTAATTTTTTCGTGGCACTGTTTCTTTTTCTAGGATTAGAGAGGGAACCCGCAGAATAAAATAGGGCTTACCCTTAACAGTTATAATTGGCTTGCGGGTGGTGGCATTGGGTTTTGGATTATGATTCGAGATTGCGATTCTAGAATTCAGTAATGGATGAGGAAACTGTTTCGATCCTCTGGTTCTTTTTTGATAATTAGTTAGGATAAACTCGCAAACAAAATCTAGTGCCTCAAACAAGAGACCTGAAGAGCATACATAAAGTGTGAAAAAAAGGAAAAATAACAAGAAAATATGCAAAAATACGAAAGACAAACCTAACCCCTAGAACTACACCCAAAACATCCAAAAGAAAAACACAACAGAGCAAAAGAAAAAAGCACCAAAAGAAAAAAACCTCCGACCCCCTGCATTGGACGCTAAAGAAAGAACAACCACTCACAAGTAACTCGAGAACACCAAGAGCGCCCTGCCATTGAAGACACCCAAGATGAACACCCAGCAGTAAGACAAAAATCAAAATACGACAGACTGTAACAGAACCAGAAAGAAAACTCCCAAGTAGGCACCAACCAAGCAGCCAAAATCATGCAACAGGCAATCTGGATACAATCTACACATCCTCCTCAGGAATCAATTCACTAGTGAGCTCTGGAGGCAAGTGTTTGGTTATTTTGTCACACTTTTTCCTAGTTCTTCGATTTTTCATAGTATTTAATTGCAGATTAACAAATTTAAACTACACAACAATCTCTTGATTCTTCTTTTCTTTCCATATTTAAAACTCCTATCAACCTTGACTTGCTTAGCCATATCATTACCATTTAACTGGCTAAAGGAGTCATCGTTGTCAGAACCAGCAAAAGCTAGATGGACCAAAACTTTTTTTTTGGACGGGGGGGGGGGGGGGGGGGGGGGGCAGAATGCACACTGTCATTAAGATGGCCTCAATGGTCCAACGCCCAAACCAGCGGAGGGTTGATGCCGGCTCAAAGTTTGTCCTTCCATGACCTAATCAATAGGAAGAGAAGGAGTTGCCAAACTATCTTCCATAATATCAACGTTGCGCTTCTCACCCTTAGTAACATGCCTCGAAAAGGGGAGAGGGGGGTTGAAACGCTAATCTATATTATTTAGCGGTTGTTCCTCCACAATTTCGATCCTATGAATTTTTCCGCCAATCGAGACGAGACTTTTGTTATAATATATTAGTTCTTTATTGTATTTTCTGGTTTTTCCTTTATTTCTTGTTTTATTTTCTTTGTTGGCCCATGTTATTAGACCCATTTTGTTTTATTGTTTTTTTTTTGAAAAAAACAAAGCCAGAGGCCAGCATTATATTCCTTGAATGTCCCGGGATACAAGAGCATGAAGACGCGTGGGAGATGCCCACCTATTATGAGTATAATTACCAGAGAAATGCCCTTTATCTACAAAATGGGCAATCATATTACAACTTCTAAGGCACCAAACAAAAACCCAAGATGGAAAAGAAAGCGCAAAAGAGCAAATATCCTCAACAATCGCTTGGATCATCCAAGCCCCAAGAACTCTCCCATTTATAGCATCAATAAGAATCTTACTGTCCGACTCAAAAGAAATGCATTGCCACCCGTGGGTCTTAGCAAAGAAGCAGGCCGCCCTCAAAGTAAGGGCATCAGCAACAAGAGGGGTGGAAGCGAGCAGTGACCTGCACCACCCACCAATAACCGAACCAGAAGAGTCTCTAGCAACGATAGCAGCAGCAGCTAAGACATCCTTGGACTTCCAAGCAGCGTCAGAATTGATCTTCATCGTACCACTAGACGGGGAGACCACCGATGCTCGTTCGGCCGGTTAGATGAACCAGACCGTGAGGTGGGCCACACATGATCAGCAATCTCAAGGGCTTCGCGCAGAGAGTCATGGACAAAAGATATTTTGGGCTCAGTTTTTGGCTTGCATATATAGTTCTTTTATTTTGGCTTGCACTGTACAACAACACAAGCAATAGATATTTTCTAGGGTTCTTCTATGTACCCTTTCCTTTCTCCCGTTTTCTCTCTTGCATGAGCTCAAGGTGTTCTCCCATGGAGTTTTCTTATTACTTTTAGTTTAATAACTTTTGTTTTCATGTAGGTTATGCAGTAAGGAGAATCGAACTCAATCTCTAGAGAAAGAAAACAAGACTGGCTCTTTTTGATGTGTGTGATTGTATCCAACCACACCTTGCCCCATCCTTTTGTTGACATGTGTATGTTCAAAGGGCGGGTAGCCCTTGAGTTCCCCTGTGGAGGTTTGTGTATTCCGAGCTCGGTGAACTGCTGATTTGATATTCGGACCTAGATGGAGAAGTAGCACCTAGACCTAGCTGGATGAGCAAGGTTAAGGACTCTAGGATGAGTGGGGATGTTCTTGAGTGAGCACATAGTTTAATCCTTAGATTAAAGGAAATATGGATCCTGGAGCAAGTTGACAAATAACATATGGAGATGCAAGTCGGTGAGTATCTAGCCTGAGGTGAATGAGGCGGCAAATAATAGCACTATTCGGTCCTACTTGTTCATTCCTTCTTGCCCGTCACAACTCTTCAAGTCGGTAACTCAGATATCAACCTACTAATATTTTTATCAACAGTTTTCACATAAATTTCGTGTATTTTTTAATTTTCATTTTATATTGTTGTGTGAGATGTGATTTTCCCAACAATTGAATTAGATTTAATAGGTCTCAACCACATGTCAGACTCATGATCCAAGTCGACACACAAATAAGATTAGTCTGTGTGTAAAATCTATATATTAACCTATTTAACTTTTACAATCCCCATATTAGTTGAGGTTAGAAAGACTACCCATATATATAGAGTAATATTATTGCCAAAAAAAATAGTTATTGCCTGAGCAATATTGATATTTCTAAGATAATTTTCCGGCTCTTATTTTTTGTAAGGGACATCACTGCTCGAGCAACAACAATTTGTGCTTGTAAGGGATCTCGTTTTTTGTCACAATTGGATTGATCATTACGTTATAACTCAATTATATATGTAAATTATAATATTGATAAAAAGTTAAACTAATCAATTAAATAAAAAAGTAATAATTTAAGAATAGATAATTGAATGTATTGAGTATAATTAAATGAATTAATACCCCTAATATTAGCAAAGCATATGCTGCAAAATCAACAAAAAAAAAAAATTTAAAATACCACTTAATTATATAATGAAAAACAAAAGGGTAGCCAAATATTTAATAATAATGAAAAAACTGACTTTAATTATAACCAAAAAAAAAATTACATTAAGAAACGAACTGGTTCATGGACTTGTTTAGGGCCCAAAATGGGCTAGGCTGTGCCCGAGTTGGGCCGGTCCATAAACATAATTCGTCACAGATACTGTTCTAAAAGGTTAGGGTTCATTTCCTGGCACCAATGCACCGGATCCCATTAGAACTTCGAAGTTAAGCATGCTTGGGCAAGAGTAGTACCAGGATGGCTAATCTCCTAGAAAGTCCTCATGTTGTCAACCCTATAAGGTTGGGAGTCCTAGGAAGTAACCTCTCGGCAGGGTTATACCCTGCTAAAGGGGTAATGCTGCATACTTCCATCCCCAGACCCACTGAGGTGGGAGCCCTTGTGGCATTGGGTCTGTTGTTATTGTTTTACAAACTATTCTAAAAGGTCAATTATAAGTGTGCAGTAAATTTTTTTTGGAGGGTTATTTACATTTTAGTACCTCTAAATTTTTGGAAATAATAAAAAGGACCATAACCTTTTTTAAGTTAATAAAAAGGCCTCTAAGTTTTTGTCGTACTAATAAAAATGCCCCTTTTTAGCGCGACGATGTTATTTTTCGTGAATAGAGATGAAGAGGCAACTACTTTTTATTAATGCTATAATAAAATGACAAAAAGTACACTTTAACACCTTTATTATTACTTTGTAATCACGAAATTCGAGATATTATTGTATATAGAAACTATTTGTTTTCGCTTAATTTACAAAACATGATTATGAAAAGGTATTTTTGTCATTTTGCTGTAGCATTAATAAAAACGCAGCTGTCACGTCATTCTATCAATTAAAAATGATGTTATCATGTCGAACTAGAGCCTTTTTATTAATGCCACAAAAATTTATGGGCCTTTTTATTAATACGACAAAAATTTAGGGGTTTTTTATTAATTCAAAAAGATAAGGGTTCTTTTTATCGTTTTCAAAAACGTTGAGGTACTAAAATGCAAATAACTCATTTTTTTTGGGTTAAGAGGTATGCTGTATTTGAGTAGAACGGATTTTAGTTTAGAATATTAATGCCCACACCCGCAGATATATAACGAGCCCCATTATCCACCCTGGATTTATCCACCTTGAATATTAATACCAAAGAGGGCGCCAAAATGCCGTCATCGGTTCCCATGAGAACTCCGAAGTTAAGCGTGCTTGGACGAGAGTAGTATCAGGATGGGTGACCTCCTGCGAAGTTCTCACTCTCAAGTTGGAGGCACTGGGAAACAGCCTCTTTTTAGGTTCACACCCTGAAGGGGGAAGGCTGCGTACATCCGCCCCTTCTAGACCCTGCGTAGAGGTGGCCAACGGGCCGGGTAGCCCGGAAACCGCACCAGCCCGGCCCACACTATAGCGGGTATGACCGGGCCTCGGGCTTTTTTTTTTTATTCAGCCAAGCCCGGCCCGGCCCGGCCCGGCCCTGGCCCAGGGCCCAACGGCTCTAAAAGAGCCGTTGGGCTCATGTACCTTAGGCCGTTGAACGGCTATTTTATTAAAAAAAAAATTATATTTTTTTTTCCTATAAATACTTAAACCTTCTCAACTCATTTTCTCGCCAATTCTTCAATCCTCTCTTCTCTCTCTATACATTCATCATCTCCCATCTTCTTTAACTTTGCTAATTGCAAAAATTGTGCTCTAAAGTTCGAAGTTCGTAAAGTATTTGGCTGAAGTTCGAATTCCATTGTTCTCTCGTCTCGGTAATTTTAGTATCATAATTTTATTTGAGTTGCATTTTTAGTTATTTAATTTGCATTACTACTTGTATTTTATAAATACTAATCACTTATACTAATATGGCACACAACTCTTCATCATCCTCTGGAGCCGGTCGTGCTAGTTCTAGCTCTTCTCGGCCACCCAGAATCCCTAAAAGGAGTAGAATTATCTTACTTAATACTGAAGAACGAGCTTTTATACAACCAGACCCATCACCCCCATACACTGATGATAGCATAGATTATGACTTTTCATAACAACAAGATTATCATGAGTTAGGTGGTGGTGGGGTTGGAGACTCACAAACTGATGAGGAACCCACACCCACCACCGAAGCCCAGCCTGAAACTAGTACAGGTGCTAGTAGGCGTACAACTAGTGGGGTATGGAAGCACTTTACCCTTAATAAGACAACTAATAAAGCAACTTGTAAATTATGTGACCCACCTAAGAATTTTAGCCATCAACCTGGTAGTGCGACGGGCACATTAAACAGACATATACTTAGGTGCCACCCCGAACAATTCCCAGAAAAGAGCCAACAATGTCTAGTACAGCAAGTGACCGGTGCACTTGCTAATTTTAGGTTCTCTCAGGAGAGCAACCGAAAGGGGCTAGCTAAATATATAATTATGAGTGAAAGGCCTTTTAATACCCGCGAAGACCCAAATTTTGTTAACTACCTCCAACGAAATGTGAATCCCGCCATTGTGAGGATTCCTCGGAACACCGTAAAGCGGGATGCTTTTACGTTGTACCACGGGATGAAAACTAGGGTCTTCACACATTTTGCGATGAACACGAGCATGTTCTCGTTGACGTCGGATGTATGGACGTCGAAACCCGGCCAACCTTATATGTGCATAACGGCACACTGGACCGATGAATCCTTCATCATGCAAAAGCGGATAATTCATTTTGGACTTTTAGATTGCCCCCACAATGCCGAGGTAATTACGGGTGTGATTATGTAGGCAGTCCGCGACTGGGGCATAGAGCGACGTATCTTCAGTATTACGTTTGACAATGCTACCAATAACATTGCAGCCGTTACACATTTAATTAGGCAAATGAGACCCATGTTAGGTGTGAAGTGTTTCCATATTCGTTGCGTTTGTCACATTTTGCATTTAATGGTAACGGATGATTTAGATTTTATAAAAGCATCCCTTATCACCTTAAGATCGGTAATAATATCTATAAAATCATCCAGCACTAGAAAAAGAAAATTTAGAAATTTATGTCGGTTGCATAACATAGAATATAAACAATTCAAATTAGACTCCCAAACTAGGTGGTCGTCTACGGTAAAAATGTTAGAGCGCCTTCTACCATACAAAGACGTTCTAATGGAATACGTCCAGGAAAATCGTTCAGAATGGAGCGATTACAACCAGACCGGTATAAATTGGGAGACAATAGATCAAATTTGTAACTTTTTTAGCATGTTTAAAGAGGCAACAACATTTTTTTCGGGTTGCTACTATCCGACCATGCCTCAAGCAATATCAAGATTGCTTGATATTGTCAATGATGGTGGGTAATGAATCCAACCCCGTTTTGTTCGCATCGATTCAGGCAATGAAAGAAAAGTTTGCTAAATATGATTTTAAACTACCTCTTACATACTGCTTTGCAACTATTTTAGACCCTCGTTGTAAACGGTCGGGTTTCAACTTGTTTTCCCAACATTTTTTCACGTATTTGAATCCTACTCTTAATATCGACGCTTTCATTGCCAATGTCGATAACAACTTGCATAGTTTATTTTCTCAATATTCCCATCAATTAGCGTCCAATAATCCTAGTACTGCTGCAGTAGGATCTTTCACATCTAGTGAAAGTAGTTCGCACGTGTCATATTCATGGAAGCTGTTGGAGCAATTTACGCCCACAGCAGCCCCCACATCATGTGACGAGTTAGATTATTATTTGCGGACACCGATGGTCCATATTTTCGGGCCGCCGGCCAGCCCGAATTTTAACATGTTACAATGGTGGAACACAAATCAAACCCAGTATCCCGTGCTTTCCACCATGGCACGTGATATACTAAGTTGTCCGGTGTCTTCAGTAGCATCGGAGTGTGCTTTCAGTCTTGGTGGCAGGTTGCTTGGAACGAAGAGGGCGAAGCTATCGCCGTCAAGCTTGGAGATGTCCGTGTGCTTGAAAGATTGGCTGCTAGCAGAGGCAAGAGAACAACAGAGAATGAAGCTGAATTCATCGAGCGATGAAGAAGACGACTGGACAACCGATACCTCAAATAATGGCCTAGATACCCCCCAAGGCGACTGATATCAACACTTTTGTATGTCAATTATTTACTTTTAAATATTGAAATCAAAAGACGACCGCACCCCCTATATGTCAAGCTTTGTATTTGTACTTATATTTGTTACGTTGTATATGTACCATTATTTTTTTTGATAAGATATTTACCATTACTTATTGTGTATTTTATTTTATTACATATATTTAATGTATATTTAGCATTATTAGTGCTCGAAAAAAAAAATTTGTATCTCATATTATTTATCAATTAATTACAATAATTTTAGTACAAAACGACTTTGTATTATTAAAAAAAAAATTTTCCTCTAAAAAGCCGGGCCGGGCCGGGCCGGGCCGGGTTGGCCACCTCTAACCCTGCGTAGACGGGAGCCCTTGAGACACTGGGTATGGGTACCGAACAGTAATCCGGTTTTGTTATACCATATTATTAGATAAAGAAATTGAGTACATTAATTATTTTCCTTTTTTAAAATTAATTTAGGACAAATTAAGGGTGGTTGACGGAGGGGTGTGAGGATGGTGTGGCGGGTCGAGGGAGGGGCAGTATAACATTATACTCATATTAGCCCGTTATAATGGATATTGTCATGTTTATCCGTCTTCGACTAAATACCCACTTACGAATCAGATAGTTTGTCTTCTATGTTTATGTAGTCACGAAACGTGTAGACATCTATTTCTTACTTGTAAAATTTGTCTGTACATAGTAGTCTCTATAGCCATTCTGAAATCTAGAACATTGCGTCCATCTATTTACCTATATGAAGCCACTTAGCTCTCATACCATGCTTCACTTACCAAAGAGGGCACCAACACGCCGTCACCGGATCCCATTATAACTCCGAAGTTAAGCGTGCTTGGGCGAGAGTAGTACCAGGATGGGTGATCTCCTAAGAAGTCCTCATCCTTAGGTTGGGGGCACTGAAAAACAGCCTCTGTTCAAGTTAACACCTTGAAGGGGGAAGGCTGTGTACATCCGCCCCCCCAGACCCTTTGCAGGCGGGAGCCCTTAAATCACTGGGTACGTTCCTTTTACCATGCTTCAATTAAAGCTGGGCTTCAACTATTGCTTGTAGGCTTCAATAGCTCAAAAGTATCCTTCATCTTGGTTTGTACATGCGCCCTTGTTCATTATCTTCTTTAATTGCCTACACTGATGCTGACTAAGGGAATGTCTCAACGGTCATTGTTGTACCACTGGTTATGCTATATTTCTTGGTAAGAATTTGATCTCTTGGAGTGCACGAAAGCAACACACTGTTGTTCGCTCTACTATTGAGTTTAAGTATCGTTCCATAGCCTACAAAAACCTATTGGTTGCATCAACTGTTTAAGGAGCTTGGTGTCTCTCTGTATACCTCAACTACTTTTTTTTTTTGTGATAATTAATATTAGTGCATCCTACCTGCCTGCAAACCCTGTTTGGCGTCATCGTACAAGACATCTTGCAGTGGATCTCTATGTTGTTATGAAAAGGTTGTTGTTAGTGATATTATAGTTTGGTATGTCCCTTCTCAATCACTATTGTAGACATCTGTACTATTATTTTCATCCCATTTTGAAGAGCTTCGTTACAATATTTCTGTAGTTTCTCTCGTTTAAAGCTAAGGGGGATATTGGTATATATTCATATTTATATATTTGCCATTGTATTCTATTATGTACATATAATATACTTTTGTAAAGTATTTATACTCGTAATATATATTCTTTGAGAGGGTATGATTCCTTCATTCTAGCTACGTTTTTGTTTCCCTTTTTATCTTTTTTGAAAGACCCTTCGTACCTGTTGGCGATTCCTTTATTCACATTTAATTATAAAAAAGGAAAAAGAAATAAGGAAATATTGGGATTGGAACCCAAGGGGGTTGAATCATTGAACTATTGTATCAACAATAACATTGACATTTTAAATCTCTTTTATTTCAAAAATATAATAAGAGGACTTCTTTAGTCAGTTATTTTGTAGCAATCTCGCTAAAATATATTTAATTATATAAAATTTAATATAAATCAATGCATTATTGGTGGTATGACATCCATCAACTAGAATACAATGTTGTTTTTTTCCGATAATTAATGGCAAAGCCGAAGAACAATACCGGGCCTCGACAAAGCGAGCCCTAACAACTCCAAAAAACGGAGACGAAACATGCAAACAAAACAGAGAAAAGACAATGGGGGAGGGGCAACAGATAAACAGGGCAAAAAAATAACAAAACAAGAAAGTCAACCTACAAGCTACACAACACGAAAAAGGAGACCCAAGAGCAATAAAGAAAAACACAGACAAGAAGCAAACCAAAAGCTGGAGAATAAGGCGCAACAGATCTGGACCAGAATCGGAACTGGAAAAAGAAGGAAGAAGAGACCAAAACCATAAAGATTTGAGGGAGAACAGCACAAAGAATCCAAACCTTAGTCCATTTCAGCAAAGCGCTCAATTATAAGGGATTCATTATAGTTGTTGTATATGCATTAAAAGATTCAGAACTCTTTTGTTTTTGACAGGTCTTTATGCAATCCTAGAGTGGTGGCCTCACTAGCTTCTCATGCTTTTTTTGAAGCCGGGTCAACAATGACATTGCGTGGATTCAGCTGAACCACATTGCCGCTCTTGGAGTAGTTGCCAGGGACTCTAGAGGTACGATTGTTGGGGGATGGTGTGGGTCTGTTTCAGCCCCCCTCTACTTTGGTTGTGGAGGTGTTTGGTATTCGAGTCGCTTGCTCTCTAGCCTTCTCTCTTGATTGGAAGAAGGTGATCTTTGAATTCGATTCCAAATGCATCATCGATTCCATCCAGGAGTTGGGCCCTCCGTCTTGAGAAATCAAGACTGTCGTGGACAATGTCTTATCTATGGCTTCTTGTCTCGAGTCTTTTTCTTTTGCTTGATCTCCTAGATTTTGTAATAGGGCAGCCCATTTTGTTGCAAAACTGCATTGTTCTTTGTCTTGTAGGCGTGATTGGTGAAGGTTTGGAGGGAAACCTTGCTCGTATTGTATCTGATGATTCTTTTGGAATATAATTTTCGCCCCCGGGAGTTTTTAGTGTTAAAAAAAAAAAAAACATTTTTATGTGTGCTCAAATTATATATCATCAAGGGGGTGGAGGATATGTCCCTCGAACCTCAAACCTCCGAGTTGACAACTACTACACAAACCATTAGGCTATAACAAGGAAGGACAGTTATATTAGTTATATACAAACTATAAGTTAGCCACAAACACATATGATAAGCTAAACTAAACAGTTGATAAAAAAAAAAAAAAAAAAAAAAACAGAAAACGCTAAACTAAACACATAATATATTATACAACAACAATAACAATAACAGATCCAGTGCCTCAAGGGCTCCCACATAAGCGGAATCTGAGAGGGATGGATGTACGCAGCCTTACCCCTTCAAAGTGTGACACTGCCGATAGGCTGTTTCCGAGGACTCCCAACCTTATAGGTTTGGCAACATGAGGACTTCCCAGAAGGTCACCCATCCTAGTACTACTCTTCCCTAAGCATGTTTAGCTTCGGAGTTCTAATAAAATCCGGTGCCTTAATTCCTGATAAACGAACCCTACGTAATATATTATGTATATACAAATTATAAGTTAGCCACAAACACATATGATAAGCTAAACTAAACAGACAATATATTATGTATATACAAATTATAATTTAGCACACCACATATGACAAGCTAAACTAAACAGCATGGATGCATGATTAGGCTACAGTAGTCTTATATTGACGTCACATATTTTACTTACTATAATGTTCCATGTCATAATTTTATTAAATGATATTATATGTGACTTATCTCATGCGGGATGGAATCGTAAAAGTCGATGTGAAGCACGTCAAAACTGAATGAACTTGAAATTCACTAAAAACTAGAGAAAACATTAGGGTTTGTATTACGAAATTTTTTTAGAATGAACGAAATGACTTTTCTGAAGGCTATTTATAGTTGTTAACTAAAATTACAAAGTACAAAAAATGTCTCTATTTTAGTCGACAAACAAAAAGTGCCCCAAAACACTTATTAAAGGCTGAATTTTCAGCGCACGACCAATAACAGAATGGTTGGCGTTATATATATAATATTGTTGAAAACCGAACTTTAATTTGCAACGAACCTGAATCAATTTAGTATCATATTTTATCTTACAAATAAGGTCCAATTTAATTAAACAGATGTAGCCACGCCTTTGCACTTGGCGTGTTGCTGGGCGCATAGGGTTTGGCGAGTTGGGGGGCTTGGCGTGATGGTGAGGCATGTAGTAGAGATGGACGCGAGTTGGGGGCTTGACATGAAGCGCTCAGCACGGATGGACGAGCACTAGAAATTTAACACCAATTAGAATGCTTAGTATTAGATTAGTGAATAGTTATTAATTATTTTGTATTTATCCTTTTAAATTTTAGTCTTTTATTCTTGTTGAGTTAGATCCTCTATTTAAGCAAGAGAAGATCTATATTTTAGTGCATTCAACTTCTTAGATATTTTT
Organism: Simmondsia chinensis; assembly: GCA_018398585.1. Lineage (NCBI taxonomy): Eukaryota > Viridiplantae > Streptophyta > Magnoliopsida > Caryophyllales > Simmondsiaceae > Simmondsia > Simmondsia chinensis. Next base: position 47,429,361 of record JAGTTD010000001.1, on the reverse strand, counting down.
TATATTTTTATGTGTTCTTTCTAATTCTAGAGTTGTACGTCAGAATTTTTCCTTTGTTTTTATTTGTTTTAGCAATAGAAATTTAAATAAAGGTCGTCGAACTATCCGTTTCCCTAAATTTCGTAATCGCGTGCATCACAAACTTGACGTGTTAATACTCTTAATTTGCAATGAGGTCAACACAAGAAAATCATACAAATAAAATGAACTGTATAAAACGTGGTACAACCTTGATCCTCACATTATTTACTAAAATTAATTACTATAATTAATTAAGGGAAGGACCTGTTGCTTTCTGCCACGTCTTCCCTTCTCGGAACCTCCATCATGAATTTTTACATATATTTAATTACTTATGGTCAACATACACACACACACACACATATATATATATATATGTGGGATTTGATACCACTTATTAAATTATCTACAGAATAATCGAACCATAAATCGAAATAACCATCATAATAAAGAGGGAAACGGGAAGAGTACATGAATTTGCATGGTTCAGTCGAAGGTTACTTCTACGAAGGGGCCACATTAGTTTCATTTATTATAATTAAAGTTTACATACGATGTCTTAACTGTCAATCCTTCTTCAATTTTAACTCAAACCCTTATGATAATATATACAACCGTTGTATAAATATAGAGCCACCACACTAAAACTTCAAGTATATCATGAGTTTAAATAGAATTAACCTAATCTCATACCTTATAAATAAGGTTCAATAAAATCATACTCCATACCTAACTCAATAATATTTTTGTTTATATAATAGTCCAATAATTGAATAGGAAGAATTTTTAAACGGCTATAATTCGGACACCTGTCAGACACATAGTGTGGTGGAAATGGTCTTAGGACGGCGGACCAAATCATCTTTGATTCTTGTTGATTCCTTTCTTTACCGTGATAAATTTAAACTATGACTAATTAATCACGCCAATTTAATTACCAAACTTAAATTAAAATATTGCCTTCTCTCAGTTTTGTGTAATGATAATGCTTTTCTATTCTTGCATAGATTAAAAAATAACACTACTCCAAACGTAAGTATTCAACAATAATAATAATAAAAATAATAAATTCAGTGTCTTAAGGGCTCCAGCCAAAGTGTTACGATTCATAATCGAATCAGACCTAATTGATAGTAAGCTAACTCAAATACACCCAAAATATCCAATCCAAGCAAGATCACACGAATATAGTAGCTACAGGGCCATTATCTAGCTGCCCCAATTCGTATATTGTATAATATAGTAGCTACAGGACGATTATCTAGCTGCCCCGATTCGTATATTGTATAATATAGTAGCTACATCCACACAATTCATCAACATAATCCAAAAGACTCCCCAAATCACTTATTTATACTAGATAACTAGGTAATTAGGGTTTAGTTGATAACGTAGCACTTGGTTGATGATGTGGCATTCGGTGATGATGTGGCTCGAGACTAATTCCGGCGTGACCATCTTTAATATTCAAAAAAAAAAAAAAAAGTAAGTTCATATATAATGGATAGTTAACAACATGATCTAAAAGTGGTTGAATGAAAGGTATAGTGGCTAAGTAAAACATGACTAAGATTATCTAATTTTATGACGTTAAAGTCAATCGAGTTTGAGTTAACAAATTTTGGACACTAATTATAATTTTTGCGGTTGGGTGGAAACTATGAATTGGACTAACACTTTAGTCTACATACGAAGCCAATGAAATTTAAGAAAATATAACACGTGCATGCACCTTTGATAGGCACGTGAGCAATTTTTCTAAATAAAATATAACATATGATGCATAACGTTTATATGCACCAAGGCAAAATAGGAGTGAGTCAAACAATGAGAAATAAAGTATTAAAAATAAAAACATAAACCAGTACACCAACATTTATAAAAGAACCTCAACTTTAAGCCAATCAAAACTCCAATATTTAATTATCTATTATCTTCTTTTTTCATAAATAGCGCCGAAATGCAATATAAAATGGGTGTACTTTCCAAAAAAAGAATAAACCAGTCGACAAAGTGACTGGTAAAAGATTGAAATTATCTATTATCTTCATAACCATCCCAGCATTAGCAATGCTGCTCCTTTTCATGTTCTCGATACACTTGGAGTGTGATGCTTTAAGTCCTATATGTGTAGGTTTGGGGTATTCTTTCACTTTTATGGGAGTTTTTTTCGGTTTGATGGGGTTCACTTTGAATTTTCCAGGGTAATATCAATGGCGTTTTCAATCATTGTCATTGTGTCATGCTTGGGTGTTCTTTGTTTCTACATGGGCGTGATATGCTTCTACTTTTAGTGTGATTGTCCGTTTTAGGTTTTTTTGGGAGGGTTGCCTTCTATAGAGTTGTCTTCGGGCGTTTTATGTTATTTTTCTCTTTTCCACATTGTGTGTGTCTCTTGAAATTTCTATTGTGAGATGCTGGTATTGGCATTGAAGAATTGATTGAGAGATGAAATAATCGAACACGCAAAGAAAAACATATCAAAAAGAGAGAGTTCCAAATTTCTCTCCCGTAATTCCTCTTCTCCTGTTCATTTTTTTTTCCTTTGCGTGTTTGATTTTTCATCTCTCAATCAATTCTTCAATGTCAATAGCCGGTTTTTATATCGCGAGTTCTCCCGCTACTTGTAATTTATTTGAGTTTGTGCAAGTAGTCTTTACACCAAATTCTACATTAATTAATAGTCTCACTTGAGAAGCAAATAAAGCAACACATTAATTAGCTAACATTGATCATGGGAGGTCTGGAGTAATGGTGTGGGGTGCCTTCTGCAAAGGGATCTCGTCCTTACCTCTCGTGCCGATGCCTCAGAAGTTTCTCTTAAAAGTGGAACCTCCCAAGAGACTTTCCGTCTTGACTCTTTTTTTTTTTTGGTTAAATAGTCTTATGTAGGAATTCTTTGGCTTACTAGATTTCCCATGTTATAATCCGCAATTAATTATCTTATGAACATATTTTTCTCCAAAAGTTTCTCGATATTTTCTTCAAAAACTAAAATTGTATTTTCTTGAAAACTCTTAAATTTGGCTTTAGAGGATTGGTTGGGTTGGCAGGATCAAAGAAACACAACTTTGAATAATGCAACTTTGTTTGGCCTTGATGTATTCAACACCAGAGATTGGATAACTCAATAAAATTTGATTACTGAATCTGACTCAGCGACAACGATATTGCGCATGCAATTGCCTTCTTCAAGTTAACGGAAGTTGAACTTTTTGATTAACAAATTTTGATCTCACTTAGTAGTTTTAGCCATATTTTATTTATTCATTCTCTAAGAGAAAAAACTTCATAGCGAACCAATTTGCAGAGCAAAGTATTTCAAGATCTGTATCATGCATAGCCTGGATTTGATATTGGCAAGCAACATTTTCAATTTCTCTTGTTAAGTTATGTCTCAAATTACTTGTTTTATTTTTATGGGGTTTCCGTAGGGTCACCGATCAATCGGGAGGGAATCCGATCGATCGGGTGATTTAAGGAAAGATTCGGGATTTTTGGCCGAGAGAGGGTCGATCGATCGGGAGTCATTTTCCGCAAACCCTAGCCGTCTTCTATAAATAAGGGCTTAGGGTTTCGGCTTAGGTGAGTTTAACTCCAATTATGATCCAATCAAAGTGTGGTGAGCTGCCATTAAGAAAAAGAGGTGATTTCGTAATTCCTCCAAGATATTTGAGTGCTACGAGAGTTCAGAGGGAGTGATTGTAATTCTTCCATATATCTCATTCTGGGAAATGTCGTTGTAATTCTTCCGTTCAGTTAATAAAGAATCTCCATCTCCGCCCGTGGTTTTCTCCCCTCTCGATTGTAGAGGGGTTTCCACGTAAATATTGTGTGTTCTTGTTTTGTTCTTTCTTTCTCTATATTTGTTTACTTCTCGTTTTGCGTGAGTCATATTATATGAATCGAATCAAGTTATCAGGGTTTCACGCTTCCGCATTAAGATTTCCTAACAGATTTGGTATCTTAGTATATCAGATTTGTTTAAGTTTGTCCTCCACAAATTGGTATCAGAGCCCTGTTTATTTCATTTTGATAATATGACGTCCGCAATTAGATCCGAAATTGAGAAGTTTGGTGGTCAAGGGAGCTTCGGTTCATGACAGGTTCGCGTTAAAGGCCTCTTAACTCAGAATGGCTTGAAAAAAGCTTTAGATGGGAAAAAGAAGAAATCAGAGAATCTTACAGAAGCACAATGAGAGGAGTTGGATGAGAAGGCGCTCATAGCAATTCAGATGTGTCTTACCGATGACGTTTTAACAGAAGTTCTAGAAGTGAAGACCGCTAAGGAGTTGTGGGAGAAATTGCAGGATATGTTCTGTTTCAAGTCTGTCTCCAACAGACTCGCAGTTAAGCGCCGGTTATTCACGTTTCGTATGTCAGAAGGTACATCACTTAAGAATCACGTCAGTGAATTTAATTCAATTATTCAAGATTTGAAAGAATTGGATGATGTTCCTAAGGATGAAGATCAGACAATGTTGTTGTTATGTTCTCTCTCTGCTTCATATAAGGGTTTTGTCGAAAGTATGATTTATGATGGTAGACAAACCATATATGTTGATGAAGTTAAGAGAAACCTACTGAGTAAAGAACGAGTAGATAAAGAATTATCTGATTCTGTGTATAATTCAGGTAGTGGTTTATTTGTGAGGGGGAGAACCGAGTTTGATCATAGTGAAAACAAGTCTAAGTCTAGGTATCAAGACCTAACCTGTAACTACTGTCATAAGAAAGGGCACATTAAGAAAGACTGTTACAAGCTTACGAGAAAATTAGAACCAGATAACAGGTCTGACCAGAGATCAATAGCAGCTAGTGTTGTGAATGGTGAGAATGAAGATTTTCTATTATCTGTGTCTGAACCTCGGTTCAATTTAAAAGATAGTTGAATTTTGGATTCGGGTTGCTCCTATCATGTCTGTCCCAACCGGGATTGGTTTTCCACGTATGAGTCTGTTCAAGGTGGAGTTTCTTTGATGGGTAATGCAAAGTTTTGGGTATAGGAACAATTCGTTTTAGGATATTCGATGGCACTATCAGGGTTTTGGGCGATGTTCGTCATGTTCCTGATTTGAAGAAGAATCTTATCTCTTTAGGTACTCTTGAGTCTAAAGGGTACAGGTACACAGCTGAAGGTGGAGTTTTGAGGGTCGTTAAGGGTGCATTGACAGTTATGAAGGGCAGAAGGTTAGGTACGTTGTATGAGCTTGTCGGTTCCACAGTTGTTAGATCTGTTGCACTATCTTCATCATCCTTGTTGTTGACAGAACCAGAGATCACAAATTTAGGACGTTTGAGATTGGATCGTTCAGGTGATAGGGGTCTGTCTGAGCACAGTGTGAGGGGCTCTTTGTGTGATCAGTCTACAAGACTGGTGGTATGTGAACAAGGGCTTTATGGGAAGCAGAAAGGTTTTCGCTTCAACCAATTCCTGACGAGTAGACATGTCACGTTTGGTGAGTCTTCATTATTGCTATCTCCACAGAAGATGTCATCAGTTGTTTGTGATTCAGGTCAGGTGAGTAAGCTAGAGGGAGTTCAGTTCAGTAACACAGTTCAGCAGTAGGTGGCTGTTTCAGATGATGTGTCAAGAGCCAATTCAGAGAAGAAGATTGGCATTGCTGATAACCTCTCAGATATGTTCACTCAGTTTCTACCTAACAGGAAGTTCAAGCTTCGCTCGGTTAGGTTTTGTACTTCGTTGTGTTAACCCCGTGTGTGGAGGTTTAGTGGAGAAGGTGGAGGAAATTCTTTTATATATGTAATTTGAGCCAAGGTGGAGATTTGTTAGGTTATGTCTCAAATTACTTGTTTTATATTTATGGGGTCCCGATCGATCAGGTGATTTAAGGAAAGATTCGGGATTTTTGGCCGAGAGAGGGCCGATCGATCGGGAGTCGTTTTCTGTAAACCCTAGCTGTCTTCTATAAATAAGGGCTTAGGGTTTCGGCTTAGGTGAGTTTAAGTCCTATTATGATCCAATCAAAGTGTGGTGAGCCGCTATTAAGAAAAAGAGGTGATTTCGTAATTCCTCCAAGATAATTGAGTGCTACGAGAGTTCAGAGGGAGTGATTGTAATTCTTCCATATATCTCGTTCTGGGAAGTGTCTTTGTAACTCTTCCGTTCGGTTAATAAAGAATCTCCATCTCCGCTCGTGGTTTTCTCCCCTCTCGATTGTAGAGGGGTTTCCACGTAAATATTGTGTGTTCTTGTTTTGTTCTTTCTTTATCTATATTTGTTTACTTCTCGTTTTGCGTGAGTTGTATTATTTGAATTGAATCAAGTTATCAGGGTTTCACGCTTCCGCATTAAGATTTTCCTAACAAATTGGTATCAGAGCATACTGGATTTGTTAAGTTTCTTCACATCTCTTCTTTTCGTGGTTAACTCTTCTTTTGGTCAAATTGTGTACTTTATTTGGTGAAGCATACTTTACTCAACATCTCTCAATAATCAAAAAGAAAAAAAAAAGAAAAGGCGATGATATATTATATATTTAAATTATTTTTTCTATTATATACATAGACAAATAATAAACTTGGAACATCAAAAGAGGATTTCTTCACAACTATATGAAGTCTAGCTAACTTACCATATTATCCTTGCGGGCAATCTTTCTTTTTGATAATTAGCAAAGGGCTCGTGATATGAAACCAACATCCCACAAAATCGGGACCCGAAGCCACACTAAAGTAGGCAAGAGAGTAGAACAAGAACAAAGAACAAGCAAGACAAAAAAACCAAAACAACAGCAACCCACACAATAGCCTCCTAAGGCATTACATGACAAAAGCGCCTCAACCGCTACTGTTTCAAACTTGAGACCCAGGACCAAAAAGCATCCAGAGCAACGCCTTACAACAACACGCGTCCGTTTCGCCAACCCGACCATCCTTTGAGTCAATGTAACTAGCAATCCTTGGGGCAACCATGTTGTCTCGAATCCTAAGACATGACAAAATGTTAGAAAAAACGAACTAGTTGATTCTTTTTCCCAGAATAACAATATCAAGATCATGTTAAAAACTAGTCGTCTCGTATTTAAATCTCTCTCTCTAAATTTTTTATGTATGAATCATATTACCATATCATATCATATTTTCATCAGTTTACCGAGTTCAAAACAAACCAACACATTCTCGGCCTCCTTTCTTTTGTTTTTTTTTCCTTGGTAGGTAAGAGGAAAGTGTATGTATGTGTATGTGGTGAAGGTATAACTATATAGTGAAAGTGAGACATCACTAACTTAGAAAATGTGAGTTACATGCAACTACTAGAACAACCACCACCATATCAATGGTTTTAAATAGATACAAATTTGGCTTCCTCAATTAGAAAAATATGACTTTTCTACATTGATCCTTAGCCTTCCATGATTCAATTTTCCAAGTCGGATTTCTTATTATATTCTCTTTTTTAGTCTACGAATCATTTTAATTCACACATCGTAAGGAGAGCACTACAACGATATCAGCCAACAAGTCTCTCCATATGGGAAGTCTTGGGTATCATCCTGGAGACTTTACACTACGTCAAAAACAAGCTATTGGGATACCAAGTTAGCGACACTCTCAAATAAGTATCAAAGAATCAAAGGCAATTTATAAAGAATGAGCTATTCGGACCCTAATTTTGATACACTTTTTAGTATGTATCATTAACCTAGGAAAGAAAACTTAACTTGTATATATGAAGAATGAGCTATTGCGGTCTAGAGAAGTCTTTTTTTAACCTATACCAACACTTGTAAATAGCGTAGCTAGAGCCTTTGTTACACAGCCAACTGTAACACTAATGAAAGTGTCGCTAATATGGCTAGATACACTTTTAAACATAACTAGAGTTAATATCTGATGTTGCAATAGACTTCTTTTTTTTTGTAATGATTACTAGTCGAAGTAGTTGACACCTTCTATAGGGTCATATCCTACTCACTTATCAAACAAAATTTATCGTTTTGTTTAATTGTATTATTTCAATGGTTAGATGGCTAATTCAAGTCTAAATTAGGGAGGTCGTTGCCTGCTTGGCTACACCCAGGGCCGTTTTGAGGCCTCAATGGAGAATTTTAAATAAGGCCATTTGTACACAACAAATTATAAAACATTTATTATAAAAGTTATTAATATTAACAGTCGATATTTTAAAAATCATAACCCTAAAATTTTAGGGCTCCTCAAATTTTGAGGCCCTAAGCGGTTGCTTGACCTGCTTGGGGTTATGTCCGACTCTGGCTATACCGAATTAATTAAGTCCCGGCAGTAATTGAGGAATATAGAAATTTTTTTGTCTTGATCTTCCTCTTTGCTTTGTTAAATAACTTAGGAATGACTAAAAAGAACCAAAAAAAAAGGGAAATGAAATAGATTAATGGGTCCTTCAATACAGTGTCAATTTTTCGATAAATACCGAGAAAATTTACAATACAAACGCCAGCATCTCGTAGGGAGACCCAAAAACCGCACACAAATGAACTTGTAAAGGATAATTATCAATTTTTCTCATTTTCTTGTATTGTCAATGATCCGGGGTATATACCCATTGGATATGTACAAACACTTGTCGAGCTTAAAAATTTGCAGTTATCTGTATAAGAAAATGACCAAAAAAGTTTACAAATGATTTTTACAGTGATTCACTGTTTTTTTGATAACTACGATAAAGAAAATTCTTAGAAGATTCAAGAGATAACAGAAATAAAAAAAAAAATGAAGAAAAAAAAAAGAGGAAAATCAAAATTTCTAGGCTAGGTGCACATAGTGGTGGCCAACAGGCCGGGCCCGGCCCTGGCACATTAGGTGTTGCCCTGTTGGGGCAACGGCTAATTGTTTATAGCCATTGCAAAACGGCTATAAATTAAAAAAAAAATTATATATATATTTTGCCTATAAATACTTAATCCTCTCCAACCCATTTCCTTACCAAATCTTTAATCCTCTCTTAAAGACGACCGCACCCCCCATATGTCGGACTTTGTATATTTTGATAAACAAATTTGTACTTTTAAATATTAGGCCCCAACTGCGTTGTATTTATACTTGTTACGTTATTTATTTACCATTATTTTTTTATAAGATATTTACCATTACTTATTGTATATTTTATTTTATTACATATATTTAGCATTATATTTTTGAACATGTATATTTAGCATTATTAGTGCTTGGAAAAAAAATATATTTGTATCTCATATTATTTATCAATGAATTACAATAACATCGTGAATTGCTCCAATAAAAGAAAAACTAGAAAAACAATAATATTGTTCAAAATCGAGTCCCCGAGACCTTCTACGTAATAACCTCGAACTGCCCGGAGGGTGGGCTCTGAAAAATATTAAATTGAGGAAAGAAAATTTTCAACGGAAAATTTTCTCTCCAATTAGGTCTCCGAAACAATTCCAGAAATTGTAAAGAAATATTTCAACTTGAATGCCAAACCTCGGAATAAGCACCTCTATTTATAGGAGTATTTCGGAGAGAAAAATCAAATTTTAATCGACCTGGGTTCTCCAGTTATTATCAAAATGCAACGTACCATTACAAAAACGAGTCAAAACGCGTCATTTCATCACAATTCAAAAACTGCATTTTTTTTTAATTCAAACGCGTGCCACGTGGCGTGTCCTGATTGGCCACGGCCAACACACGTGGATCGTCCCCTGGCTACCAGCGAGCGGCACGTGTCGCACGCTGATTGGCCCATTTGGTTTTTTTTTTTTTTTTGCTTTGTTTCTCACATGTAAAAATTCATCTTATAAATTTTAATTTTTAAAATTATTTTATTTTATTTTATAATTTTTAATATGTATTCATCTCATGAATAATATTTGGCAAAATTAAAATTACCCATCCTATGGATAAATAATACACCTCATAAATTCTTTAATATTTTTTCGATGGCAATAAAATACAGTGACTTGTGTAGAGACCTCAAGGACAATTTGAATCTAGCTCCAAATGGGTTAAATTAATTGTCTTATGAAATGATTTAGTTATCACTTAATGAAACTTAATTCTACTAATTAAATCTCACTGCACTCCAGATTTAAATTATTTATTCGATATCTCCATAATAGACTGTAATGATGACAATAACCCCTCCACTAGATGTCTATGACAAAGGATAAATATAACCACTACCATTATCCTTCTCACAGCTTCTCCATTAGTTACCAACTCGCCTTTCACTGAATAATTCATTTATACTTGAACACATTCACAGTATAAATTCCAAATGTCAAACACTTAGAATACTTTGGCCAAAGGTTTTGAACTATTCAAATGTTTGCGAATCAACTAAGGGGACATCTGTATCTCATAAGAGATCGTAGATTCCCTATTGAATACTTGATCCTTGTCACACTTCACGCCGCTACCCAGTGTACGTGGGATTTCAGTCATTCGTTTAGACCTTACTTATAGTATATCAAAGTAACTAACGCTCCATGCACAAATCCAGAATGGCCTCAGGATTTAGAGTCGTCGCTCAAACAGTACAACGTGAATCACTCATTTCCGATAGTAGTCTAAAAATAAGTAATCCACATGGTCCAGCTCAGTATGTCAATCTTATTAAACACACTAACCTAACACTTTTGGATCTCCATCCATATGACCAAGACAAGTCATCTAAAGTGTCACGTTATAGTCTTAACATACAAGTGGTCCAAACTTGTCTTTGACTACGGGTCTTTCAAACAACAATCCATACCATTTGTTTCAAGTCTATATGTGGCTTAGTCTCATAAACCACTTAGAACAAATATGTAAATTGTAGCCTGAGGACTACACCCATATCATAGATATCTCTCAAAAGAAAATCACATGCAGTATAAATGCTCACATACACAAATTTTACTAGGAAATAACTAGAACTTTAATTTTATTTATTAATTAAAATAATATACCCATAATAAATCTGAATTTTAGAACACTGCTCGTAACAGAAAGCATCTGCAGAAGTAGCGCCCAAAAGAGAAAGAAATAGGACTCACACAAAAACAGAAATAAGGCCAAAACATCAAACACCAAAGGAACCCTTTTAACCCATCAATTAACTTAGTGATGTGGAACGGAAACAAAAAATCGAATCGAACACGTCAAAAACAAAAGAAAACTCAGAATCTACCGAAGAAGAGAGAAATTAGGGTTTGTATTTCATTAAAATTGGAGAATAAAGAATACAACCATCGAAGTTATTTTTTATAGGCAAACAAACAAAAACCCTAATATGCAAAATTATATATATACATACGAAATGCTTGTCTGCAGCCTCTTTTGTGGGCGGGGTTCCGCTCTTGATGAATGCCGGGGTCTGCTTGGCGTTTTTCGCTATCTATCGAAAATATATATATATATACGAAATGTCCAAAAGTATGAAATTATGAAACTACCCCTAAACTAGACGGAGACCATAATAGTGGCCCGAAAACACATTTAGAAGCCAAATTTGGGAAGAAAAAAAATAGGGGGGACCAGAAGCAATGCTTCTGGTGCTGCTTAGTTTAGTCCCATATCTTCATTTTGATAGGTTACGGACCCCGTAACTCTCTATAAATGAAAAGTTATGACCGTTTGAAGTTGGGCGCACAAATTAGTGCTTCCGTCCTACCCATTCGGGATTCTGACGGTCCATCAGCTCTAGAAACTCTTTTACTACTCGTCCTACATCACTTAGGCATTCCGATAAGTAACGGTATTTTCTCCACACGCTTCGACACACAAACGGCAAGCCCTATAACGTTCAAAACATGTAAAACGATATCTACAGCATAAATTGCAAGATTCAAAATAGTATAAGTGATTAGATTCGCATGACACAAAGTATGAAAATTGGATTGACATTCAAAGGACGATCTCAATCCAATCAAACACATGATCCGGAAAAGAAGAAAGTGGAAAGACATATGGTAACAGAAAACATAAGATAGACTAAACAACTTTTTGTATGATGAACATGAAAAAGAGCTGATAGATTTGACCCCATTTCACCAATTTGTCGTGCCCTCATTGGGGCCAAGCAATTTGAATTTTTGAAACTGTATCAAAATTTGTATAGTTAGTTCAATTATTATGCACTGTCACTTTCTTGTTTCCCTCTTTTTGTGTTACGAGAAGATTTTTGATAGAGTACAGGAGGTGATTATTCTAAGAATCTAAAGATGAAACGTGCAAAAGAAGAGAAAATAGAAGACACAAATGCTTAAGATATATAGGTGTGTATCATGGTCAAAGCTAGGGTGAAAAAAATCTGGCTTTGCTCGTGATGCACACAGAGGGGACCATCTATGATGGAAACTGATGAGAATGCGAGACGGGAAAAATGGGTTTGGAATTGGGAATAGTAGTGGAAATCAATCTGCGGGGGGTCTTTTGTGCCATGGTGAATGAAAATGTTAGTCAAACCAACTAGGGCTTTGAAATCGGTCACGACCTTCAATTTTATAGTGTTGATGATGCATGGCCAATCAGGGATATAGGGGAGGACGAGGTTGCTTCTTGATTCTCAAATTGCGTTGATTAATGCAAAGAGTGACATTTGCTAGACTTTCTTAATTGAGCTTTTGAGGACTGAAAATTGTCATTGTTGAAACAAATCCTTAAGATTATTCGAGTAGATGAGAGTGATAGCTATCACTGCATAATAGTGGTCCCAAGATTCCATGACGACCTGCAAGTAAGAAAAAGATGTATGCACAATTTGGTGCTATATAATATAACAAAAGGGGAAAAGAGTTTGATTATTATCCGAGATATTCTCAATCCTTGTTAGTCTCTCTCTTGTATTTAGCCTCTTTAGAAGTGTCAGCCAATCCAATAGAATTCTGAGAGAAAGAAGCCCACACCAAACTCATTTTATCTGGTTTGCGATTAGGCTACAAGATGCAAGAATTGCAGCCCCATAAGAGGAGTCAGCTGAGAAGTATCTTTACTATCATGATTTATGTCAAACATCATTAACTATAGGAGAGAGATTAGCTCCCTCAAGATCAAGGTTTAGTGCCAGCTTGAGTTCGATTTCCCGTTAAAGCAACCCACAACATCATTCTAGGTTCTAGTGCCATGTGATACTGCCCTAAAACTTCATATGTTTTATGATGCTTAGTTATTGAGTGGAGATGGTGAAAAGTTTTGGGTATTTATCCCCCCATTGTATTTAAGAAAGAAAAGTCTTAGTTGATGGCCATACGCATGAATACATGCAGAATTTATCATGCATATACTCCACTAGGTAACACCTCTTTTTTTTTTTCCGAAGATGGCAAGAAACTCACAATACAAAATATAGTGCATCCACGAGACCACAGGGCCCACAAAATATATTTGATAACAGAAGAAGCAAAACAAGAAAAAGTAACAAATAGTAGCTGACACCTAAAACACAACACAACACAATAAAAAAAATATCCGTCTTGAAGCCACTGTGAGCATTCAACAGTAGCTGACACCTACAACACAACACAGTTACAAAAATATCCATCTTGAAGCCACTGTGAGCATTTTCACATCCCAACCACCAGCCATCATCAAATCCACCACCATCCACCGCCATCAACACCTCCTCCTCCCTTCAGCCACCAACCTGCCTCCAGTACCCCTCAGCCCCGCTGCTTGAAATGCCGAGTACCAATGCAGGGGCGTCCATCTTCGTTGATGGCCTACCAGAAAAAGCAACAAACTCATGGCTGAGGGCTTTTTTTTCGTGATTTCAGATCAATCTATGACGCCGTTGTTCCTGTGAGGAAAAGGCTAAGATCTAGGTGGTCTTATGGTTTTGTCCGATTTCATGAATCGAATGAAGCTACAAGGGCAGTTACATCCATGAATGGAAGATGGGTGGTGAGTGTCAAGCTTAGAGTGCAATGGGAAAACCCAGACGGAAGAACATTACCTCCATCCGCACGATGCCAACCACAGGAAAGGGTTATCCAGCAGGCCAGAAACGCAAGAGGTACTCAGGAACAAGGGAACATGCCACCTAATTAGGGTGGGGAAGATGTCAGCACAACTACTCTAAGGATTGTGGTGTCAAATACCAACAGGAGCTCGAAGCATGGCTTAAGCGGTCAATCATTGGCCATTTGTTAGATGAGGTCACTCTTGATGATATTCTTATATTTATCACGGAGAATGATCTTTACGTGCTAACTCCTAAAGGCTTAAACAACACTACCTTTCTCATGGTATGTGATTCTGTTGGCACCTTGGAAACCTACCTGGGCCCCCATAAGGAGACTCTTCTACGGAAGTTCAGAGAGGTGTACAAGTATTCTGGTGAGAACCTTGGATCCCTTAATAGAAGAGTGTGGCTTAAGATTCATGGTCTGCCTATCCAATGTTGGTCAAATGACTGTTTTGTGGATATCGCCAATGTATGAGGGAAATTCGTAAGGGTGGACTCGAGAACGTCCGTTATAAGGTGAGGTTCATTAAGACTCAAAACCTCTTAGTCAACGAAGTTTTGGTGTCGTTTCAGGAACCAAGGATCCCAAAGGGTTAAACTAGCTTATGAGGGGAAGCCCAAAAATGTTTTACACTCAAACAAAATATGAAACAACATTTTGAACAAAGTTTCTCTGTTTGATTGAAGTTTTGACAAGAACTCTACATGTTAAGAGTCTCTTAAGCACAGCCTATATTATTTAGACCAAAGCATATGACATGTTTCTTATCCTTTTTGATACTTGAGTAACTGTAAGCCAAGTAATCTTCACCAACAAGCACAAGATAAGCCTCTATTGTTTTTTTTATTTTTGGCTCTTACACCTGTGGAGGGCTTCCTCATGTACTTATGAGAATCTTCTCCTCTTAATTATCAAAAAAATTACATAATCTGATCAAAAAAGACAAAGTACATGGAAAGGGGAGAAACCGAAGAGATGGCATACCAAAATCAAAGTTAGGCTATAACAGAGACAGATCTCGAAAATGTTACTTTGAAAAGTTGTCGACTATGGAATTGAATTCTTTTACAGAATAAACTGAATATGACTAAAACTACTAGTAAGGTCAATTCTTTGTTGGTCAAAATATTCCACTTCCACAGGCTTGAAGAAAGTTCTAACATCCAAGATATAGCTGATGACGAGTGAGATTCAATTATCAAATAGTGCTGAGTTAGTCAATCTCTTAAGCTAGATATATTAAAGGTGAACCAAATTGCAAAAGTCCCGACATGATTTGAGTCTTGTATATCAGTTAGGCTTGAGAAAATGATTAGGTAGTTTTCATTTGAATTCTTAATCACGCCTTCGATAGCTGTGGGACCCGATTTTTTGGGACCCCGATTTTCCAAGATAGGGACCATCAATGTTCCACTATTTGCTTGTGTACAGCACACATATATAGTCAAAATCACACTTTAATTGATTATAAATCGCCAATAAAAACGTAAGTAAAAGCAATCATCGAGTCAAATTGTTGGAACATGTTGCCCATGCGCGTGTATTGATCTTGTGTTGGTCCCAGTTGCAACCTTTCGTGTTCTTCCTTGATTTGATGTACATTTCGCCACTTGCATAGCTTATCAAACTATGTCGACACCAGCAGTTTCGATTTATTAATAGTATTAATGTGCACTCAAGACAGCAATATTTGAGTCAAAATGAGATGAGTTTGAGTTTAAACGAGCCTAAATTAAGTTTAAATAAGCCTAAAAATTGCAAGTTTAGTTCGAAGCTCTCCGAGCCAAGTTCAAGCTCAATTGAGCCCAAGCCTGTGACAAGCCGAGCTTGAGCTTGCAATTTAAGCTCGCCAAGCCAAATGTAAACAAACCAAGTCTCGAGCCTAACGAGCTCGTGCTCATCAACTCAACTCAAATACATCTGTGGTTCAGTCAAAGTTGACATCCACATAAGGGAATACAAAAATTTCACTATTTGAATGAGATTACATGAGCCCTTTGAAGACTACATGCAACAGAACATGCACTAACCTCATATTCATATATAGTCACACACTAAGCCCTTATGTGGTATGCGTCTAAGCTTGTCAAACTTCTACTTCAAAAATAAGGCTGATGTTGGGTTACTTATATGGAGCCTGGTTTTATACTGTTTGGGCCTCACTTTGGACATACGTCAAGGTCCATACTCGTTTTGAAGATCTCAACTGAAAAACTAGGGTTTCATGTGGCGGGCGAATTTATTCCTTGTTCTAGAGTTTTAAGACTGTAAAGTGAATTAAAGAAAACTCTCTATAACAATTCCAAAATAATAAAATTTTTCCTATAACTCCATGGATGTAGACAGTTTTTACCGAACCACGTAAATCTACATGCTTGTTTTTTATTTTTCTCTAGTTGAATTTCCATTGTTTAGTTGTTGCGTTTTCTAATAGCCAAATACAACCGAACCTCATCAACTCAACAAATAGTGTACTGAATTACCGATAATAACCAAACTTAGTTTACTTGGCTAGGAGCATTCAATTCATGAATAAATTGTATGGTGTGGAAGCACCCAAGAAAAGAAAAAAGCAAAAAAGAAGCAAAGTAAAAAAAGGTTATAATGAGAATCAAACATATTCTCGTGCTCTACACATTCAAGTGGATCTTAATTTATTCAATAATTATTATTAATGCAGCAACTAGCAAGCAGTACTGTATGTGCACAAAGAGCAACAGTCACGGGAGATTATATCTACATATGTACTGTCATATACATTAATGTTTTTATAGATACTATAAGGAAAAAAATTGATATTGAAACATGCAAAATAAAATAAAAAAATAATCTAATTGGCAGAAAATTTGAAAAAGTATGAGGCATGCATGCATGGATTCGACCATAGATTGGCTAACAGCCAGAAATTTGTTCACGAGACACTGCCCTTGTTGCCTTTTTTTTCCCACTAACTTGTTTCTTTTTCAGACATAATGGTTCATCAGTTTTTGCTTTTAGACTGTTAGTTGCTTGACATAGTATCAAAACCTTGTTGACAACTAGATATGAGATGAACATGTGCAATATCCACCCTTCAAATCCCATCGCCATTTGAGTGGGGGGTATGTTGGAGTAGAAACCAGATTTTGGGCTTCACTCATCGGTTTAAGCTTTCACAATAGTTAGTTCTTTAACAATATACACTTGCCACTCATTTTCTAGCATAAAATAGGTCTAAACTAGTGGTGGTTAAGAGTTGTTTCTATTAACTGGCAGGATTTATATTTTATGCTTGATGTTTGTATGCAAGATTCAAGTGTCTTAATATTTGGACCAACTAACTAGAGTTAATGCTAGTTGGTGGGGAAATTGTTTTTATCTCTATATATGTTAGAACTCTCATCTTTCATTAATTTCGGATTTCAGATTCCAAAATTGGCATAGTGGTAATTATTTTGAATAGGTATGACCAAAGCTTGACTAAGTTTGAAACTCATCACACTCTCTTCGATAGTTAAATGCCTTATATCGTTCTTTCTCATAAAGGGTTTCAAAGATCTTTCCATACAAACATATTCGCTATCCACTTTTGGTCTTGATGGGGTAGGCATTCTCAAGTTTGTATCGTTGGGGTAGCTCCTTTTCTGCTTTCTTCTAGTTTTGTACATCCCTTTGCAGTACTCTTGTGCGTTTTAAGGGATTTTACCAATTTTTGGAAAATAAATTCATTATATATTTATACGTGCATAAGTTATGGATTAGCTCCTCTAAATTACTTTCTGCCGCTACTTTGATTTTGCTTGGGCATGATAAGCTTTTGGGAGGGCAGTCTTTGTAGTGTTTGACTCTGTTTCTTGTTTTTGGTACTGCATGCATAAATATGCTTTTTTGGTTCTGTGTTTCAACTATTTGTTTCTTGAATAGCTTTACCAGGATCTTTTATTTTTCTTTTTTCTGCACTGTATGTATGTCTCTCGGGTCTCCTGTTATTTGATGACAATTTTTGTATTACAAATTAAAAAAAGAAACACATAAAATGAAGGGGTTTTCTAATGAGAACATGAGTCTTTTTATTTTTCTAAGTATAAAGTGAAGATTAGTAGATTGATAAGAGGGCAGCAAAAGCAAGCAAGAAGCTCCAAAAGAGTCAATATCAGCCTGCAGTTTAACAAATATATTAATCGCAGCTGTCAGTTGCACTTTACTCTTATAAGATTTTATCCTCTTCTTATTACTTATCAAAAAAAAAAAAAAAAAAAATCGGTGTTACTGTATATTTAGTTCTATCTTATTTTAACTTATCTTTTTTAAGCTTATCTTATTTAAACCTATACATTTTTACAGTAAACTGTTTTTTCAATAATTAGAGAAAAGATAGCAGAGCAATGTAGAAAGCTCCTTTTTACATTTTCTTTTTTTTTTTTTCCAATAAGTGGCACCGAAGTGCATTATATTGCATCTTTTTCCTTTTTGTCTTTGTCAGTCCCTCTAGGTTTTTTTCCTGTTGCGACTGTTTGTAGATGTTGTCCAGTCCGGTCCTGTTGTCCCCTGCTGGTTTTTCTCTGTGATTTGTCTTTTTGTCTCGGTTTGTCCCCTTTGTCTTCAGCCGCTTGGTGGGTTGGGTTCCTTGTTTGGAATGCCGGTGGCTGTTTTGGCGTTTTTGCCACTTATCGGGGGGAAAAAAATTTGACCAGCACCAACGCAGTCGCGGGGCCTGGAAACAGCTAGCGTACATTATATAGTCAAGAAATCAAAATATAGGAGCCACCAAAAACAGAACAAAAAACAATATACAAGTTTGGGCCTCTACTTACATCAATAAAGCACTGTACAAAAACATACATCAAACACATTTATAATTTTGCTGCATAATCAGAGCACTACTTATGGGTTGAGAGCTACCAGGCATTATACACAACCGACCCGGGCACCTGACCATCTCTTCACGCTATCGATATTTCTTGCAATTTCATCAGGAGAGTA
This sequence comes from Simmondsia chinensis, assembly GCA_018398585.1. Classification (NCBI taxonomy): domain Eukaryota; kingdom Viridiplantae; phylum Streptophyta; class Magnoliopsida; order Caryophyllales; family Simmondsiaceae; genus Simmondsia; species Simmondsia chinensis. Next base: position 47,410,468 of record JAGTTD010000001.1, on the reverse strand, counting down.
CGAAAGATCTGGACACTAATGCCTTTACCCAAAAGCCGACCCTCATTTTGATATTCCAGAAGATTTCACTTTCTTTCTTTGGTATGGACTCAAAAGCGGCTTTGTTGCTAGCATTCTATACAACCCAAACTACCACAAATAGAAGAGTAATCCAAACCTTTTTCTAGAATTTCCCCCCAGTATAAGACGTTAGTCATTGTTCGTATAGATCCCGGATGTTACTCGGACCACCCACTAAATTCCCCACCACGCTAAGCATTTCCCTCAAATTATCCAAGTGCAGTTACAAGTCAAGAATGGATGATCTACACTTTCTAAGTCCTTCTCACATAGGGGACACCATTTCTCCTCCTCTGCAATGATTCCAAGCTTCCGCAATCTCTGTTTGGTGTTGGATTTCCCCAAGAGGACCATCCATAATAATGTCTTTTGAATACAAGTTTTAAAAAGAATTTACATGTCATAATAATAAATAAAAAAAACTTAATAATATAAATCAACTAATAATAGTATGTAGGAAAGAATCATGACAATGTCCCGTCACCAGTGGAGGGTAGTCAATGTAGTGACCCATGGGGTAAAAGGGGTGTTCGTAGGTGCAGATGGTGAAACAAAGTAAAAATAGGTTATAGTGCTGAAAATTTAATGCTAATATATATATATTTTTAAATATTTTATTGAGATAAGTTGTGAAAAAGATTTAATTTCGCATTCTTTTCTATTTAATTATATAAAACATTTTCATCTTTCCATTTAAGATGTAAAAATGATTTTTCTGTCGATCAAACGCAAGCTTTACAATCAACTAGAAATTTTTTATAGCTTTAAAGTGCTAAAAATTTGAGACATACACAGTCTAAATGAGTCAGGTTAGCTTATGGTTCAACTTCTCCCAAATTCAATGGACTTATTCAACCTAAGTAAGCCGAGCTTTTAACCATGGTAAATTATCAACTAAACGGTGAGATATACTATGACTAGATGAGGGTTTTGGGCTTTTTTTTTTTTTTTTTTTTTTTGGGTAGGTCAACGCAGGGAAAGGGGGAATAACCCTTAAAATTCCCATAAAGGAACAAGTACCATAGTAAAAATTTGAACCCAAATAATATGTAAGACGGTCAGTATTCTCTAACACTATGTTGTGTCTCTAGGGTATTATGACTAGATGAGTCTTAATTAACACTACAACAAAAAGGGGTAAATCTCGGCGCTTTTTTTTGGAATTCTCTGCGCCAAAAAGCACCAAGAAAAAAAACGCCGAAAAATAAAAGCTCCGAGAATACCGGCGATATTTTTCGGCATTTTTTATTGTCGAGATTTTTCGAGTTTTTTAAATACCCTACTTTTACTTCTTAGCATAAACCTTTTGTCTATTTATTTGTGCATATTTTCCACACACACACACACATATATATATATGTATATACAAAATTACTTAATAAAAAAATATCAACTAAACTGATAAATTTTTCATAAGATTCCGAATTCGACAATCAAAATGTTACATCATTGTCAATGTACTTCGATAGTTCAAGACAAAATTTGAGATTTTTTCCACTCCAAATATCAACATAATTAATCTAATAACAAAAAAAAAAATATACAATGCTAACTTAGTCAAGTACATTCTTCACAAATATATCAATCAACCGAATGAGCTTGGCGTGCTTGGAGATGCAAAAAAAATTGGGGGTTCACCATCACCTGATCCCGATTCATCTCTAACCTGTATAGACAACACAATAGATTTAGTATATCTGATCCAAAATTTTGCTTCACATGGTAAATTCATATAGTTCCCCAAAAGTACCAACCCCAATGCCACCTTTTGTCTCAATCATTCACATCATCAATTTCATTATTTACAAAGGATTAGAAAGGCGATTATTTGCATTATAGTACAAACAAATACAAATTAAATAGATTATCTTACCGGATCAGCAACCGCAGTAATAATTGCTCGACCTTCTGCTATCATTTCATATGATGCTTGGCCAGAAGAAACAGCATCATAGATGGGTAGGAGCCTTCTCATTTGCTGCTTTACATTGGCCAATTCTATTTTCATATTTTGTAGTTCGACATGATCACCGGTACGGTCGAGTCCCTTTTTCTTTAGTTTACCCCTGACTCTGTATATATCACTCCTCTTCACGCTAAATCCAAAGCCTACCGCTCGATAGCCCGGATTTTCCTGTTCATACATTAGCTCTGCAAATACTTCCTCCTCGATTTCTGATCGAGGTCTGGAAGAAGATCAAAGTCGAGCCTCAACTATTTCTCTAGCTGTATCCTACAAAGAAGAGAAAAAGACATTAAATATATTTAAATTAAAAGAAATGTGAGATAATAATAAAACCCACCATAAATTCTTGTGAAACCGTGTTCTCAAAAAAGCCACCACTTTTCCTGGTATGAGTTTCTTGGTAAAACTCTATTCTCGTGGGCTTCCTCCCTTTATTAATTTCCTACAATCAACACATCAACATAAGTCTTAACTAATTTAACAGGTAGATAGTAATAATACACTAAACATATACTTAAGTCCTTACAAAACTATCTCTTTTATTGGCATAACTTGTTGAACCAGTCGTGTGAAACTGATTCTGCTTGGCACGTGCTTCTTTGCCGCATTTACTCTTCTTCTGACATTGGAAATCAACATCAATCCAAGAAAAACTTTACATTCATAATCAATATCAATCTGCTTCCCCCTTTTTGACCAATCAAAAATTACTTAAAAAGAAATTGTTTTACCTTGCCTTGTGGAGAAAACCAAAAATGTACCAAAGTTATCCATTAGTCACGATTAACTCCTTGTGGCACTGTTGCAATAACTTCAGCCTCAGTTTGTTCCCTTGGCAATATTGCGCTTTCAAGCTCTTCTTATAACCCCTCCACATTTTTCTAAGATGCTGTAGTATTGATTTATCAATCAATACATCATTGGGCATTGAAAATTTTTCCTAAAACATAAAATCTAACAATAATGTCACAAAAAGGCAAAGGAATAAAACCTTAATTAATACAACGATAAAGTTCAAAAACTTCAGACATACATATTATATCGTATATATAAAGTAAACTTCAGACATAAATAATACTTACTCGGATAACCTCAATAGCTTCTGCTTTGTATTGGTTATTCATTGTACGCCAATCCCTTACTCCGAGCGGACAAAACCGTCCCGTTTTTGCAACCTCTCCAATAAACCGGATCAACAAATCGCCACCCTTTCTAATTGCTTGGCGTAGGTCATTGAACCGCACAATAATTCTTACACCTTCAGGAAGATGGCATACTTCCTTAACTGGTATCGTCCTTAAGGTACTCAAGTTACCTTGGCCATGTATTAACGATTAAGATATACCATTACTTTTCTAATTGATTGAAAAATTATTACCATAATTAATGCTATAAAATTGAAAACATTTACCGATAAGTTGAAGTAGCTCCCTCTCATCAAATGGCACGTCAGTGGACCAAACACCAGCTTCCCTGACTGGTCCCTCTGCTTCAGATGTTGACAGTCTTGGCCGACTGTCATCACCTCCTTCATTTTCCGGTGTTACTGTTGAGGACTGCACTGATTTGCCACTTCTAAAAAACCTCCTCATTGTGAATCCACGCTTTTCTAAAAACAAAAGAATTAGTAGATGTATAATAGAACGTACAAAAATAAAATGAGAAGCAAATATGTTCCATAAAACAATCCTTCAATAATGAAACAAAGATCACGGACAAAATGAAACAACATGTACAAAAGAAAACTAACATACATGGACAAAATAAAACAACACATACAAAAGAAAACTAACATACATGGACAATATCTTCTTTTCCTTGAAAAATCCATTTCTTATACTTTGGCCAAAAACCCTTAAAAAGGATATGATATTCCACATCTTCTAATGAGAACCATTTGGCTACTTTGCATTTATTACATGGACATCGAGTTTTTCCTTCTATAAGGTTTTCTTTAGCCAACTTAATGAATTTAATGACACCATCAATATAAGCTTGACTAATCTTTGGTTGCGTGATCCAACTCGTATCCATATCTCTAAATATTAAGTAGTGCAATCAAATTACCTAAAAATTGAAAAAAGATAGAGTGCATAAGACAAATATTTAATCAATCAATCAAAATATATAATATATACAAATACAAAAACAAATAATTAATAGGACTTAGGAGAAGTTAGAAATTAAAGTAAGATACATGAGTTCCTTATAATCAATTTTAATCCTCTAATATGAAGGATCCATCTAAACAAGGGATACAGCAACAAAGTTTTATTTTTTCAAATTTAAAAATTATGAAATCGATATCTAATCTCCCTGACATTAACAAATTGAACTCACAAGCGCCACCAACACATAATTTTAAACATCAATCAAACACAGTAACACAAGAATTTCGTCAAAACAACAATTTTTTGTATTAATCAATTGAAATGATGAGATGCAACGATAGAATCATTCGAACCATAGCATTAAGGATGCGCATGAAGCAGGGGAAAGTGTGAAACGGCGATAATACAAAACTATAATAAAACTACTTCAACCAACTCAAATGATATAACACTTGTAGAAGAATAAGCAGTCCAATAAAAATAAAAACCGAAACTAGGGCAAGGACATCACATGCTAACAGCAAAGCAAGAGCAACTGTGAAATCGGAAGGTGAGGGTGAGAGACGAACGCTGGCGGCGACGGTGAGAGGCGAAGCCGGGCGGCGACGGTGAGAGGCGAACCCGGGCGGCGACGGTGACAGGAGAATGCCGGCGGCGATGCGGTTGGAAATCGGGTGGTGAGGGTGAGAGACGAGGGTTAGGGTTTGCAGGAGGTGAGGGTGAGAGACGATGGTGAGAGCGCGAGGGTTTGTTCGGGGTATTTATACCCCGAGAGAATCTTGGCGCTTATAAGCGCCGATATTTTTTGCGTCGTTTAAAAACGCCGAGAATTTTCGACGCTTTGTCTCGACGCATTTAAACGCCGATATTTCTCGACGTTTGTATAAACGCCGATAATTATGCGCCGAGAATTGTCCTTTTTTGTTGTAGTGTAACGAACAAGCTTGTACTAATTGAGTCTAATAACCATGTCCAAATGTGCCTAAAAGAACTTAACTCAGTCAGAACTCACTAAACAGCGTCCGGCTGGCTTGGTTGAATAATACATTATCAATAATACATTATCAAGTTAAGCCTCGAGTATATGAAAAAATTAAACTTGATCGACTTAGCTGAACTGATTTGTAATCATAAGAGTTGACCAAATAATTAGTCCAATTTATTTTTGTAGTTTTTATAACCAAGGATTATGATAATTTAAAATAAAAAAACAAATTACTTATAGACTCGGTTTTCATATCTAAAAAAGCTAAAGGCAGAAAAATAATATCAAACATGTCGTGCAATAAAATCATGATTTGTATTCGTTGTTTTTCTCTATCAATTTCTCTCATAAAAATATATCTCTTTAATTAAAAAACAACATTTTCAGTGCCCTAAGAGCTCCCGCCTAAGCAAGTTCTGGGGGATGGATTTACGCAACCTTCTTCCTTGAGGATGCTGCCTTGAAAAGAGATTTTTTATGAGTACCCCCAATCTGAGGGGCGCAACACGAAGACTTCCCAGAAGAAGCACGCCTAACTTGAAAGTTTTAATGGGATCTAGTGCTTGCTTGTTGGTACCCTCTTAGGTATATCTCTTTAATTCATTATCAGATATAAATGCTAAATAAAATTATGATATAATAGTAAAAAAACTAATAAAAAGTCATAGGATAAGAAAAAATGAAATGAAAATGGAAGAAACCTTCAAATAAATAAAAGGTGAGAGTATCTTGCCGACAAGAAATTGGAAGTAGTGGCGCCTACACCTCATATACAATCAGGGCTTAGCAAGTCATGCTCCAAATGACTTTTCTCTCCAAAATTAAGGAAAATATTAAACAACTATGTTGTTATTATCAGAGCAAAATGTGTTATTGTCATACCAATAATGTGACATATAGTAAATAACTGTCACCAAATTTCACAAATTTCGTTTGATACTAAAGCTTCTATCATAACATTAACATTATGCTAAATTAAAGGCATTTTGAAGAAGAAGAAGAAGGAAAAAGTGTATAAGAGTATCGTCATCTAGCTCCTGTTGGTCTCAATGGTCTCATTCTTCCCTCCTGATGCTGCCATTTCTTGTTTTCTCTCCGGTGATGGTATAGTTATTTAGCGTCTGTTGGTTCCATGTATACTCTTTATTAATTTTGTTTTTTCTGACTGGATGTTGTTATATTTTTGTTTGCTTTCGGTTCTCGCTTTTATATAGGTTAACTTAGGTCTTGTTTGTACGAGTTGTCTGTAACGTATTGTGACTTTGTCGCTAATTATTGGAAGATAAAAGTGTATAGGTGATGTAGCACAACTTGCTAATCAAAACGCAACTCAATTGGATATTTTTGGTCCCCTTGTTGTTGGGGTCGGACTCTAGCCTCGTCTAGTGAGTGGCCGGCTTGTTAAGCTACTTTGTCGCAATTTATCGGAAAAAAAAAACGCAACTCAATTTTTATTTATCAAAACTTTCAAGTAATGAATTACAAAGCTCTATTTATAGAAAGCTAAATCTTAAAAGGATATTAGAAAAGATGAATTCCAAACCCAATAAAAAATTATTAAGAAGAATCATAAATCTAATAGAAAACTATTAAGATAAATAATAAAAAGAACTGAATTATCATTCTAATAAAAACAAGACTAAAATATCCTATTGATTTAAAGATATATTCTAATCTATATCATATCAATTACTCTATTCAAATCTAATAAAATATTAAATCTTCTATTGTCAGTAATCCTCTTCTTTCGTGCTGCATCAACAACGTTGACAAAAGCTATTGGTTGAGGAGGAAGCAAGAGTGGGGAGATGACTTTTCTTTGATTGTATGATGTATGTCTTCATCTCCAGATGACCATATTCTCCTTCACTACTCATATACTTGCTTGTTGCCTTTTTTATTTTCTCATTTTCAATTATTACCCACAAAATATTCCCACAACATAATTTGCTTGTTGCTATCACGGGGACAATAATTATTATTTTCAGAGCAATAATGTGACTTGTCTGAATAACAGTTAGATTATTTCACAAAGTTGCTTTGGCACTGACAGCTTTGCTCTGACAATAACATTCTCTTATGATTTTAGTTTTTTCTTTATTATAATTAGGAGGTAGGAAAAAATCTCTAATAGAAACAGAGGGCTTTCAGAAGAGATTCTAAGATTGATGATTTGATATAGTTATGATTATCTCGCTTCATGTTAGATTTGGCTCGAGTTAAAACTTCATTAATCCTATCCCTATTGTAATATGTTTTGTATTGTTACTTTCTTAAAAAGGGGCTTCCCAAAAGAATTAGGGATTGCAATGGGGCGGGTAAAACCCTTTACCCGTGGGTATCCGTCCCATTTGGGGCAGGTATGGGTATAGATGAGGCGGGTAATGGGTACGGGTAGGGTACACACGTCAATACCCGTCACAGTTATGGGGCGGATACGGGAACAGGCTTGTACCCTTCCGCCCCGTACCCGCACTGCCCCGCCCCGTACCCACATATACCCACCTTGTAATCACATAATTGAGTTACCCGTTATGTTATTTTATATAAAATATTTCTTATACAATTTATAAGTATGAATTCATGGTTATTAATGAAGGGAAAAAGGAAAGAATTTATGGGCAATAAGTTGGACATGGATAGGTAACAAGGCGGGTACGAAATAGGTAGGGGCGGCTTATGGGTACCCTTGGGGTACCCGTGGGTAATAGGGCGGGTACGGTATGGGTTTGTACCCACCGGGGTAGGTACGGGTACCCACTGCATACCCGTAGCGAGTAATAAGGAGGGTATAGGTACAAGATTTGGGTGGCAGGTACGGGTATGGAGGAGGCGCCCCCATAGATCCCTTTACCTCCCCCCCCCCCCCCCCCCCCCCCCCCCCCCCAAGCGCCCCATTGCCATCCCTAAAAAGAATTAATGGAGGATCCGCAATTTCTTTTCGCTAGAGACAACGATAAAAATAGAAGATAAATGACAGTAAATTTTCTTGCTAAAAGTCACAACCAAGGAAACTAAATGTGCAACTAAGAGCTAGATAAGTTACCTATTCATATGCGAAACGACTACAAAATGTCTTTGCAGTAAAGTATGGCGTTAGCATCCTCACTTGCCTCCTGTGAGGGAACCCCTTATGAATATCCTTCCCCAAGTGTAACTAGGGAGACAGACAACTGTCATTGCTTGCGTATCATCATTTAATTCACTGAACAACTCGAAAGCCTACGGCGTTTGACCCAAGTTAATTAATTTGATCAAAGTTCAAACACTGGAAGGATTATTCTTCGCAAGAATGGAGGCATCCTTACTCTCAGATGAGATGACGCTCTTTTGTTGCCTTGTTTTAAACAAAGCCTCGAAAACTTTAAACGAAGGCTCAAAGCCATTCACAAAACACACTAGTTGAAGCCCTTATTTGTTACAGTAACAATTTGGAGTTGCTTAATAGGGACACGGGGTATATTTTCAAAGAATATGGTTATCAACTAAAACTAAACTCACACCAACATCTACAGCGTCCACAATAATTGTAAAATAGTACCTTTATGGCAGCCTAAAGAGGACAATCGCCCTTCCTTGGACCCCATATTTTGTAATCATCAGGAAAGCAATACCTTGAATGAATAGTGGCAGTACCCATCTCACCCTGGGTTAATACAAAAGAACCTAAAGGGCAAATAAAGGTGACCTTAGAAAATTTTCATCCAAGGCTCACCTCTCAAGGGTCCTACTCACCTCAAGTGTGAGTTGGTTAAGAGGCTCAACTACAATGCCTTCTTCAGGAGGAAACTCATCTTCGATGTGAGTCTATAGTCGTTAATGCTTAAGATAAGGAAAAATAGCTTGAAAATCGCATCATCCAATGACGAAGCCATCACTGCCCCCGCATTATTGTATCTTGTTACTTGAGTAACAATTAACACCATAGAAATCAAAAGAAACGTGCTAAAAAAAATGCGATATAGCAGATGAATATGAACTGCATATATGTATATAGACAAAAGGCTCTACTCTACAATCAAATAAGTTTTCTTACAAAGTGAGGGCTAACTGCTGACAAATTAAAATCTCAAAGTCGGAGTCAAGTATATCATGATATCATGACGAGTACGATGAGGTTAGCAAGATTCCAAGGAATACGGAGAAGTCAGACCCCTCAACAAGTGGTAACTAAGTAAGCCACTGAGAATCGAATAAGTTACTCGCTCATCCCTAAAATTGGGTACAACAAGCATTCCGAGTAAGGCCAGATACCAGTTTCCCCACATGCGCCTCACTAGTTTACCTCTAATTATATATAAATATTCCTCCTAGTGTAGCCAAAAGAGAACGACCCATACTTCCTCTTAAAAAAAAAATGTTCTTGAGTTTGACTCTTCTTATCAAAGAGTCCAACACAAAAATAGTGACATACATAAAATTATTGTTACTCTTTAAATTTTCATAATTATATTTACTTGAATAGTTTTCAAAGCAATCTAATTAATCGTACAATACGATAACCTCTATAATACATATGTCTTAAAATAAAATTCGTTTTATGCTCTTGGATTGAAATTTGATAGTTTTCATCATTGGTGCTTAGTTTTGAGTCTGGGTGGTAGTTGTGGTTTCTTTGGAATGGGTTTCTGGAGTGTATGTCGTGGTTGCTTGAAACTTTGATGGCATAAGAAGTTGGTTGGTACTCGGATATGAAACACGCATGGTCTCTATCATCATTAGCAGCATTTGCACTAGTTTGTTTTTAAATTAGGTGCTGGGCTATTCATAATGATTTTCAGTATCGGCTTCTTTACTATGGTGTTGCATTCTCATGTCTACCCCCAGTGCCGTCTTTGATCCACGAGGCATATAAGGTGTGCTATGTTTCATTGCTACAAACAAATATAATGTTGTGGTTCTGTTATGAGAGGTGTTTTGCCCTAGGCCTAAGCTGTAATTGTTTTGACTTAAGGGGTGTGGTACTGGGTGCTAGATTTATACTCAATCTAGTACTTGTGAACCTTTTATAACCCTTTTCCACACTTTGTGTGTGCCATTCGGATTTCTTTCATGAAATACCGATTTTGCATCGTAAAAATAATATAGCGTTTCTTAGCAGCAATTCCAATTGCGGACCATGGTCAAAGCCGGGTGCACAATGCTTTGCTTTGCCCATGTTGCGCTTTTATCTTGTAATTCTTCTTCTCGAGATTTCTTTTTCTTTGTTTCTTTTACTTTTATTGTAGATACTTTCTCTATATTTTATTCAGGATTTTTTCTCTTAATTATTTTAAAAAAAAAAAAACGTTTCTGGGCTTGTGATTAATGCTACCAAGCTTAACTTTAGAAAGTCAAACGTAATATATATAATATATGATTATATGAAGACATGCACATAATTGATATATAATACATGAAAATAAATGCACGAGAAGCATTTTTTTTATTTGGATAAGAGAGAGATAAAAGTGAATCACCTGTATATGTATCATATTGAGCTGCTTCATTTAATATAATGATTCGACTATCTATTTTAAATATATAGTTTGGGATTCGGAATTTATATACATTGTTGGTGATTCTAATTAGGATAATTTTATATTGTATCATTATTAAAAAAATATATCATAATATATTCACATACATAAAGGTGTCTGCTAGCTCAACTGATAAAATTTTTGGAAGGCGATGTCCAATACTTGCGATTGATTCCCGCCTTCATCGTCTTAAGAAGAATATACATTATTCCATATAAATTGATAACCACTTGATGAATTAAAGTCAACTTAGTTGGGTGGGCGCGCTGGCTTTGTAATAAGACTTATCTCTCTAGCTAACTATTGAAAAGAAGCCAACGTAGTTGGAACTATTTGATGCAACTTAAATTGATCTTTTATTTTTATTTGTAGTCGAGACGATATAACGTTGACCCACATAGACATGGCAGGCTTGGTTTAAGTTGCCATGAATCATAGCTAAGATGTCTATATAATCATCTCGAAGTGGGTTAACCCATCATGTAGAACATCCTGGATAAATTTTAACCCACAAACAATCCATTTTGTACTAATTAAAAACAGTGAAGATTACTCCATAAAAATACCATAAAAACAGGTGTCATTAAATTTTTTTGAGCTATAGAGTAACTAAATATTGAGATTTTTTTTTTTTGGGGGGATAGTCGGATGCTCAGTGTAGATTTTCACTTGCTTTGCTCCTTCATCATTGCTTTTGTTTTGTCTAGGCGTAATATGTTTCTACATCTGTGTTCTTGTCTGCATTATGAGTTTTTTGGGACTTTTTTTGCAAAATGACCTAATTTGAAAAAAAATTTTAAAAAGTAACCTGGTTCTAAAATTATTTTGCGAAATGACCCGTTTTGTCAGAAAAGTGAAAAGGCGTTGTTTGAAACGGCGCCTTTAAGTAACAGGCGCCGTCTAAGGGGGTTCCCCGAGTGGAGTTGTTTCAAACGGCGCCTCTAAGAAAATCCAATAAGAGAAGTCGTTTCAAACGACGCCTACCTTCAAGAGGTAAAATTCCCACTTTCTCACATCGTCAATACCTCTTCATGCCCAAAATAAATTCCTCCGTTAATATTCGTGTTACTTTTTAAAATATATAGTATAAATAATATAATTATGGTACAAATCTTGAGGTGGATCTACGACTAGGTTCACCATAATCTTCGGATGAAGCTCCAAACTCTTAATGAACCGAAAAACTGCGTCGTAGAGGACGTTCACCTTGCCTTCCACTTCTACTTTTTCGGCGTGATTAAATAAGCGATAGTCAACACCTTATTGCTCTAGGATGTAGCGAAATTGGTGTTCCTCATCGGCAGCATCTAGTACGCTATGACAACCTGTAAGCCAATCAGTAGAGACCATCTGTGCAGCGTGGCCAATACTGTTACGTAAAGCCCTGAGTGCTTTTGTAGTCTGATCAACGACAAAGTCGACCTAACACATAATACTTATAAACGTTCATAAAACGTAGTGTTGAATAAGTGGGAAAATAAAGATTTTCAAAGTACATACCACTCGTTGAAGACGATTTCCACTTGGTACATACCAGATTTCTCACTTGGTATTGACGATGTGAGAAAGTAGGAATTTTACCTGTTAAAGGTAGGCGTCTTTTGAAACGGCTTCTCTCATTGGATTTCGTTAGAGACGCCATTTGAAACAGCTCCACCCGGAGACTCCCATAGAGGCGACATTTGAAACAGCTCCACTTAGGGATCCCCCTTAGAGCCGCTATTTCAAATAGTGCCTCTTAACAAACGGCGCCTTTTCACTTTTTTTGACAAAACGAGTCATTTTGTAAAATAATTTTAGAACTAGGTTACTTTTTTAAATTAGGCCATTTTGCAAAAAAAGGCATTTTTTTGGAATTTTTAGCCTGTAAGTTTATTGTCCCCTTTTTTTACACTACATGTGTCTCTCAAGTCTCTTGTTGTGAGATAATAGCTTTTGCATCATTAATTCTCTAGCTGTTTACCAAAAAAGAAGATGGGCAAAATATAGTAAGACCTACTGAAATTTGCAATTAATCACAACACATTCCCGGCACTTTTAGTTTTTAAAAATAGTCCCATGAACTTTGTAATTAAATACAACACACTCATATGCTTTCAATTTTTAAAAATAGCCTCCTGAACTTTGTAATTAAATACAACATACCCATATACTTTCAATTTTAAAAAATATCCTTCTGAACTTTGCAAATTAATACAACACACCCCCTGCACATTCAATTTCATAAAATAGCCCCTGAACTTTGTTATTACACACACCTCACCCCCCGAACTTGGTTACTAAATATAATACACCACTTATATATTCATAAATTTCAAAATAAAAAAGGACGAAATTAAAAAAAGTTGAATAAATTATATAAGATATTTTTTTGAAAAAATTATGAAAAATATAGTAATAATTTTAAATTTTATGTTTCAATATTTTTAAAAAAATATTTTATTTAGCATGTATTTTTAAATTTTTAATTCCATATATTTTTTTAGTTTTTAAATTTTAGTCTGATTTTAGAATTTATTTTTAAAAAAATTATTATATTTTCTCTTATAGTATTTTTTTATAAAAATTTAAATAAAATATTTTATTATCTTCTAAATTTATAATATTTTTACTATATTAATTAAAATAATTATTTATTATAAATATTAAAAAATTCTCTTATCTTTTATCTAGAAATATAAATTTTATACATTTTGTTTAAAAATATAATTTTCTATCTTTTGTATAAAAATAAAAATCTCTCATTTTTAATTTGATACAAATCCCTTACCTTTGGTCTAAAACATAATTTTTTTATATTTTTTATTAAACTAAAAAATTTCTTATTTTTAATTTGATAGATTTTTAAATTTTAAATTTTTTATTTTAATTTTTATTAAAGTTAAAAAAACATTATTATATTTATTTATTAATGTCTAAAAAGTAAGTTATATTTAGTAATAAAGTTCGGGGACGAGTTTTGTATAATAACAAAGTTCAGGGGTATATTTTATAAAATTAAAAGTATAAGGGGTGTATTTGTATAATGACAAAGTTTAAGGAGCTATTTTATAAAATTGAAAGTGCAGGGGGTATATTGTATTAATTTGTAAAGCTTAGGAAGCTATTTTATAAAATTAAAAGTGCATGGATTGTATTATGCTAATTTGTAAAGTTTAAGGAGCTATTTTTTAAAATTAAAAGTGCAGAAGATATTTTGTGATTAATTATAAAATTAAGAGGGTCTTATTATATTTTGTCAAAAAAAAATATATTAAGTTATAAGATGTAAATCTCAGCCAACTCATACATTGTATGTAGTGCCAACGATATGCTCAAGGGGTCCGAGACAAGACCACCTAGACGCTGCGTTTTATTCCCCATCAGGTACTCTAAGAGCGCAAAACGCGGTGTCAGATGTCTCAATTATTAGTTTCATCATCATACTTTATCCAAATTTCAACCCTGATTCCTAGGGGTGGGATCAACCTTAAAAGAAATAATTAAATAAAAAATTATTATTTAGTTACCCTAAAAATTTAACCATTTATTACTTAATTATCAAAATATTTTAATATATAATAAGGTATCTTAAAATTTAAATATTTTATTATTTAGTAACATTAAAGTTTTAAAATTTTATCAATTATATACACATTTATCAAAATTTGATAAATTTTCATTAGAAAATTCTAAAATTGAAGATACTTTCAACAATGTATTAGTATTGTTATTAGAATTTGATTTTTTATTAAAACATGCTAACATAACACATAATTTTGGCAATATTAGGTAGTTTATACCAATATTTGTTGAATATTTTATTGCAATTTAATAAATTTTTAATGAAAATATTGACATAAGTTATGTATATCATATATCATGCATTATATCAACATTTTTTCGTATATAAAATTTGTCAGATTGTTATAAAAATTTACGAATTTCCAACATAGGGTACCTTGATGATAAAATATTCAAACCACAATGATACTTGATTGTATATATTAAAATGTCAGGTTACCTAGATGATAAATTCTCCAAACTCATGACCTAAGTGATAATTTTCCTATAAATTACTATTTAATCATTTAATTTCAAAATTTATTAATATTTATTTCTAAATATTGCAATCTTTCAATATAATACAACAGTGGAGGTCAAGATAGAATCGGAGACCGTACAGAGTAAGGAGAGTTTCAGATACCTGAGATCCATGATATACGAGAATGGTGAGGTGGATGAGGATGTCAACAACAAGATTAAAGTAGGCTGGCAGAAGTGGAGGATGGCCTCCGGGGTGCTCTGTGATAGAAAGTTCCCGCTAAAGTTGAAAGGAAAATACTATAGGACGGTAGTAAGACCGGCTATGTTGTATGGGGCAGAGTGTCGCCCAATGAAACAAAATCAGACACAGCGGTTGAAGGTAGCAGAAATGAGGATGCTGCGATGGATGTGTGGTCACACAAGGAAGGATAGGATCAGAAATGATGTAATAAGAAGTAAATTAGGTGTAGCCTCGATCGAGGATAAATTAAGGGAGCACCGCCTGATATGGTTTGGACATGTTAGCAAGAGACCGACCACAGCGCCAGTCAGGAGGTGTGAACAGTTACACACTACACTAGGCAGTAGAGGGAGGGGTAAGCTAAAGAAGAGTTGGTTGGTGACGATCCGACACAACCTAACCCACCTAAACCTACCTAAACCTAAGAGAGGAGATGGCCTTAGATAGGACAAGATGGAGGGCTAGAATAAGGATAGCGGATGTGGCAGAGTAGTTTAGTGCAGCGAGTGACAGGTAGTTTAAGATCTCTAGGCAGCCATAACCTCTGGTAGTGTACGTATCTGATGTTTAGTTGCTTTCCGATTACTCGGCTATTTTCGGTCATATGTTTTATTTGCCTATTAAAGTGACTAACCATTTTCAGGATGCCAGGATACCATGCTCACAGGACGACAATATCCTTCAGGCCGGGGGTCCTCAGAAACAACCTCTCTTCCACTCGGAAGGGGTGAGGCTGCGTACATCTACCCTCCCCATACCCTGCTTCTGCGGGAGTTCATGAGGCACTGGGATTATTGTTGTTGTTGTATCTATTTAATCTACATATCCAATATTATTGTTACTTATCATATAAAACTAAAAGTTAATAGTGGATAAAAGTTTTTCAATAATGTACTTCGTAATATCACTTTCTATACAATAAAGATAATGCTATATTTGAATATAAAGTTGAAATTAAAAGACAGATAAAGTAAAATAGAAAGGAATAAGTGAATAATCTGATAACAAAATGGAAAGTCAATTCTAAATTGAGTACACGTATATTTAAATTTTTTTCTGATAATTGGCCAGAAAAATTCACAATACAAAACATATCATAAAGAGACCCAGAAAGTGCGTACATACAGTACACAAAAAGAGAAACTAATAAAAATACCTATATAAAAGTCGTATCTAACAACTCAATATGTCCTAGCCAAAAAATACATTTAACTCCCACCATATCCCCAGTACCACAACAGAAGTAAATCAAGGGGGATATCAGAACAACACAAAGCGAAAATAAAAAAAATTAGGAAAAGAATCAGATCATACATAATTATTATATCACAAAAATTGAAAAAAAAAAATTCGAACACCCGAAAATGTAAATTTAACTTTTATATGATTTTACGATTTAAATTAGGTAAAGAATTGTGTACTAAAATTATTTGTCACAATAATTTCTGAGTAACTAATTATTCAAACTTTTTTGGATTAATTTGGTAATTAAAATTCTCTTTAGTTGAATCTTGAGATTGAACGATCGTATGTTAAAGGAGGAAAAATTACACGAAACAAGAAAAATGTTATTTACAATAAGGATCCCTATAATTGCCGCATTGTGTTTATTTTGTTCTTTTATTTTTAATTATATTAATTTAGTTCCTGTATAATTTGTATTTTATCAATTTAGTCTTTGAGTAAAATTTATACTAAGTTGGTGATAATATTTTTAATGATCTGGCCACGTGTTGGTTTAAATTAGGTTCATGGATGGGTTTATATAGATTACTTGTATCTAACATGAGTTTACTGTTAAAAAATTATGTTATGAACTTAACTTTAACTTGAATATAGGACTAAATTGACACAATAAATAAAATATTGTATGTAGTACCTGACCCTAAGTAAATTATCAAATATTATATATTTATTACTCAAATAATTATATGTTATAAAAGTATTTATTCAAATTAAAAATATAAATATTATTAAATAAAGCATTTTTCTGTCCATATATAAAGGCCCCTCTGGCCTCCCACCTTTCAAGCCTAAGCTCCCCTTCTCTCTCTTCTTCATTTGTGATTTCTTTCTTTCTCTCTTTTTTTCTCTCTCTTCCGAACCCTTTGGAAATAAGAGGAAGAGTCTGGAACACGAGAAAGAAATAAAATAATAAAAAATGGGAGAACAAAAAGAAGTAGAGATTCCTAAAACGCAAAGAGAATCCGGAGATACTCTCTCCGATGCATGGGACTACAAAGGCCGCCCTGCCCGTCGTTCTCGCACCGGTGGCTGGATCAGCGCTGCCATGATTCTAGGTCTCCCCCTTTTTCAGTTTCTTTTATTTTGATGCAAAATCTTTTCTATTTTTACGTAATTTATAACACATAAAAAAAAAAAAAACATTCCTGTTCCGGAGAAATTGAGTTTCCTCAATAGAAGGAGTAAATGTGTTGCTTTATAGAGGAAAGAACGTTTTCTATTGGAGTAACTTCAATCACAACTACGAGTGTGCAAAATACGGTTTAAACTATAATTCAAACCGAACCAAACTGTAAATTACGGTTTGGTTTGGTTAATTTGGTTTATGGTTTAAAAAATTATGGTTTGGTTTAAGAAACTTTGGTTATTAGGATTTACGGTTTAGGTTTGGTTTAAAACCAAACTTAAACCATAAACTATAAAAATTATAAACTAAAGAATCCAATCATTATTTATATCATCAAAATTATAAACAAATTATATTAGTGACAAAATTTACTTGATAACTCGATAAAAATAATTAGGATTATTTACACCAAAGGCTTTTGTACTTTTCTGATCTTGTCAACTTAAGCCTTATACTTTTAATTATGTCAATTTAGTCCCTTTATAATTTAGATTATGTCAATTTAGTTATTTGGTCAAATTTAACTTAAGGTAATAATGTAATTTTTAACGATAGAATTATATTAGATGCAAGTAATATTTACTTGTTGATTCAATTTAATCCAATCTGTGACTAAACTATGAAATATTTCATTAACAACTTAACAAAAATTTTAACAGACTCAATGTTACTGCTGAATTTTTCAAAAAACGTTACTACTGAATTTAATAAATTAATTTTATGTGTTGTTCGTAGTTTTTGTTTATGTAGTATAAACATATATTATACTATTAATTAAGAAAAGAAGTAAAGTTTTCGTATTTTTTTTATATTTTTGTAGTTAATGATTATTTTAATGTTGATCAAATTATTTTTATATTAGTGTTAATAACAATTTTTATATTATAATGGTTAAAACCATAAACCGTACCGGACCAAACTAGAATTACGGTTTGGTCCGGTTTGGTTTATGAGATAAAACGGTTTGATTTTGGATTAGAAAATTTTCAAACCGGATTTTTACGGTTTGGTCCTATTTGGTAACCATAAACAGCCAAACCGGACCGTGTGCACCGCTAATCACAACGTGTGAATCTAAGATAATGTATAGAATGAAACAAAAACCTTTTTTTTTTTTTTGGTTAAAAACTATTAAAACTTTTAAGAAAAAAGTATTTTTAATTCAAAGAATAATTTGGAAGCAAAAGATTTGAGTAAAAATGTTTTCTGTTGAAACAAACTTAGCCTTTGTTCTTCGTTTTATTAGTATGATCCAACTTATACAGTGAGAACATTGTGGGTTATTGACAGGAGGAGAGGCGTGTGAGAGGCTAACGACGTTGGGAATAGCGGTGAACTTGGTAACGTACCTGACGGGGGTGATGCATTTGGGGAACGCGGCCTCAGCCAACACGGTCACCAACTTCATGGGCACCTCTTTTATGCTCTGCCTCTTTGGCGGTTTCATTGCCGACACCTACCTTGGCAGGTCATTTTCTTATCTTACTTTTTACAATCTAATAATTGTCATATTTTTACGAATATATGATTTAGAGACTAAATTTGGATCGGGAAAAAAAAAAACCCTAAATCTGGATGTGATAATGTTTTCTTATAGACGAAACTGTTACAAAATTTACATAAAAATAGTGGAAATATTTGTATGGTATCAAATCATAGTTTGTTTTACTTTCTATATATTATTGTATGATCTATTGGTGTTTATTTAAGGAAATTTGACACTATAAGATATATAAAATCAATTCTAAATCTTGATTAGTAAACTTGAACTTTTGAAATAATTAGTATGGTAATTAACAATTCTTTCGGGTTTTTTTTTTTACTGATTTTGTCAGGTACTTGACCATTGCTATCTTTGCTACCGTCCAAGCCTCGGTAAGTGACATAAGACAACATATTCCAAGTTACAAACTATATTATAACTTGTTTATATTATCTTAATTAATGTATAAAACTTATCATAATCTTCTTTCACCCAATAGTTTTTTAGGCTTGTGGATCAAATGGGTATCTTGATATTAATTAATCCGAATCTGGGTTTGATTTCATCTATCTATAGAAATTTTAAATTTATGAACCCAATATTCTCATTAATCGTTGAACAATATTGAGTATAGCTAATTAATTTTTTTTTTTTTTTTTTTTTTTTGTATACAATGTACACATCTCGTGTGACAGTTCACCAAGCCTTTTAGCTCAATCCACGTGTCCAAAAAAAAAAAAAAACAAAGCTCTATGTACAAAATTATCAAATTCACTTATAAATCTAAGTGAGATTCAATCTTATATCAATTGACATTAAATAAATAAATCAATTAAATTTATATATTGATATCTTTGCTTTCTTAACTTAAATATGACTTTTAACTACACTTACAAGAACGGTTGGTCCCCTCCTGAGATCCAAACACACTAACTCGTCTTTCCCTAGTAATTACCGTATAAAAGAGTGTCAAGATACCATCTGCCCAAAAGCTTAAGCTAATGGGTGAAAGCTCATGAATGATTTTATACTCTAATGTGGCCCCTCATGCAAAGGCCCATTGGCTTAAAGCGTGGATAATGCACAGGCCCACTTTATGCTTTGTGCTTAAATATTTTTTAATATTAAAAGTATGAGCTGTTCAAATTCGAACTCGTGATCTCTTGGTCAACTTGGCTTTGATACCATGTCAAGGAACCATCTGTCCCAAAAGTTTAAGCTAATGGATGAAAGTTCATGAATCATTTTATATTCTAACAAATAGTAATATTATTATCAGTACAAAATTATTATTTTCATGATAGTTTTGTGACTCTTCTTCTTTGTAAGTCAAATATTTACTCTAACAATGACAATCTTTACTTTATAAATAACAACTTCGTAAATCAATTATACAAAATAACCATGACCATTTTCCATTGATAATTGAACTTTAACGGGCTTCGCTTCAATGGATGCACCGACTTGCTTGAATGGATGTACCGACTTTTGTATCGAGAGTTTTCTATTTAATTATCAATAATAAGCTCTAATTCACCCTCCTCATCCTTTTTTCTTTTTTTTTTTTCAACCAGGGAGTCGCAATCTTAACTATAACAACCGCACTCCCATCACTCCGACCACCACCATGCACCACCACCTGCACCGCCGCCAACGCCACCCAACTGGGCGTCCTCTACCTAGCCCTCTACCTCACCGCCCTCGGCACCGGTGGCGTCAAGTCCAGCGTTTCTGGGTTTGGGTCCGACCAGTTCGACGACTCCAACAACTCAGAGCGCACCCAGATGACCAAATTCTTCAACTGGTTCTTCTTCTTCATCAGCATCGGTTCGCTGGCCGCGGTGACGGTGCTGGTGTACATTCAGGACAATCTAGGGCGCAAATGGGGGTACGGAATTTGCGCCACCGCGATCCTGGTGGCGCTGGTGGTTTTCCTAGCTGGAACGCGACGGTACCGCTTTAAGAAGCTGGTGGGGAGCCCGCTGACGCAGATTGCGGCGGTTTACGTGGCGGCGTGGCGGAAGCGCCGCTTGGAGTTGCCTTCGGATCCGGCGGAGCTTTTTAACGTCGATTATATCGCCGGTGATGGTGATGGGGGTGATACTAAGAAGAAGAAGCAGAAGCTGCCTCACAGTAAACAGTTCAGGTTAGTTTTTAATTTCTAATTTTAAATTTTTTTCTTGTTTAATATTGTTTTTATTTTTAATATTTTTCTTTTGTTTTTTTAATATTATATAAACTAAAAGTTAAAACTCAAAAATCAATTAAAACTTAATTTTTGACTTACCATATGCAAAATATTTTGGGTATCCAAGGCTTTCATTTTTAACTTAATTTGAATATTTAAGTAAAAAAATAATGTTAATTTATGTTTAATCCTTATATAATTACATGTTGTCAATTATAATACAACGAAATTGATACTAAGTCATTGATCAAAGATTTAACGATTGAATCACGATTGGTTGAGTTTATATATCAGATCACTTGCATTTTATATGACCAAACCATTAAAAATTAAAACATTAACTTGACATCAGTTTTACTGTATAATTAGCTTCACATGATGTTCAATAATTAATACTAAATTAACACAACTAATGATACAAGAAATAAAATCAACACAGTGAATAAAATATAAAACTTTTAAAATAACCCTTAAAAGTATCTTAAGTAAATATATTAAACACTTTTGTCAATAAACTAATTGTCCCAAAAGTTCATACTTTCTCACACAAATGTCCATTGGATTTGAAGAGTGGATATTACACAGCCCCATCTCATACATTATTCTTAAATTATATTAATATTGAAAGTAAGGACTATTACCCACCTATGCCTCTCCTTAGTGGTAGGAGACAAGTGAGGGGATATAGTATTGCTTTATGCTAAAGGGTCTGGAGTTCGATTCCCTCCTAAACCTCTCCCTAAGGAATCCCTGACTTAACTGGTTCATGTAGTGTATGGGTCGATGCACGCGGCGGGGTTTATCGGGTAATGGAGTTCCTCATGACTACTTGGTCAACAAGACTTTAATATCATATCAATAAACCAACTATTTTAAAAGTTTAAACTAATTGGTATAGATTTAAGATTGGTTTTACATCGTAACAATTTAAAATGCTCTGAATATAAAAACTATTTTGGTAACTTTTGGTCCCACTTAATGACAAATGCATATGTTAAAGCAAAGTCCCAAGTATTTTGGTCGGATAGATTGTATACACCCACATGCTAGCCACCTTATTTTATCATCTTTAGACCTTTTTTATTATACAATTTCAACCTTACATGTCACATTAATCATATCCGATAATATTCTGATAATAGTATTACACAAATATCTTAGCACTCGTTTAGAATAAATCCAAACTCAAAATATGCTTTGGGGACACTCGGGACTTATTGTCAGATCGACTGCAGTGGATCGCTCAATGTGGAGTTTCTTTTGACTCAAACCATTAGTCTTTTTCAAAAGGTATATTATTAAATCTTAATTAGACTTCTTTAATAAAGGAAAAAAGGACCCTTAAGTTAATGGGAATCAATCATGTGGAGGACGACTGCTTTTGTTGATTAGGCCTAATCAATCAACTGAAACACGTTTTCCAATATTAGTGCGCGGGACCAACCTTGAAGAAGATTGCCACTTTGCCTTTGTCTACTCGTAGTGATAGATATGGGATTTGAGAATTTCTGATGGACTAGTCGCTTTCATATGTAACTTATGCTTCAGCCCAATATAACTTATCGAAAATGAGTCAACCAAGGCTTACATATTCTAGGCATAATAACAGCTAATAATCATGATATGAAGCAAAGTATGTGTTTGATAGCAATCTGAATTCAAACGTCGCTTAAACTTATAGCTAATTGATTTTAGAATAAAACGTTACTTAAACTTATACGTGAACTTTATATACACTAATTTTGTGATTTAGACTTAAAATAAGATGAGATTTAACATGATATCAAAACGGACGGATAATTTTATGTACAGTCGTTAGAAAGATGGGGGCATGGTCTGGCACTCCCATGCTGATGCGGTTACTGGAATTTTGTCCTATACATTTTATGCATCCCCCCAGAAGATATTTATCTCTTTTTTTTTTATTTTAATGAATAAAAAAAAGCCCCCAATTAAAGTTTGCACCTTTCTGTGTCTATACTCTGTAACTGGGGTAACTCATTGTCTTTCTCCTGCACAAAATTGTCACTCTTATTAAGATTTAACACCTCTATTTATTATATCTTGCAACAGTTACAATATTTTTTGCGGGTAATGTCATTATCGTTGCAATTTGGTGAAATTTGGTGGGTGTTTTTCACTATAACAAGGAGTGTAGACGAGTTGAGTTGAACCAAGCATAACCTTAGTCAATATCGAGCTTGACAAAACTTATTGAACTTGAGTTTGAGTAGAGTTCTTGAATCTTTGTTCAAGTGTGGTTCAATAAGATCTTAATGTGTTTAATACTTAGATTGGCTCAACTCATTGGACTGATTAAGCTGAATTGAGCTTGTTATCAAGTCGAGCTGAGTTTCTTACTAAATTGAATCGAGCTTATTACTAAGGCGAGCTTGCTAGAGCGTTGAACTCACTAACGAAATGAGCTCTTCAGGTTACTTTTGAGTCATTATTGACAAACTTTGAGCAATTATTGATTGTTAATCAGTTCTTATTGAGTCTTTAATGAGCTTTTATCAAGCTTTAACCAAGCTTATATCGAGCTATTAACGAGCCCATAATTTATACCGGAATCTCATTTATGCCGAGCTATATCAAGCCAAATCAAGTTTTATAGAGAGCTGAATATGTGCATTAAATGTCAGGATTCTGGCAGATCCCTAGAGACTAGACAATGCTTATATCCATTGAATAACTGGGCATTCTACAGTTTCCAATGGGCAAAATTTTGAAACAAATCTTTTGATTCAAAGTCAAGATGATTCAAGCTTAAAATAATTTGAATTAATTTAAATTCGAGACATCGAACAAGTAACGATCAATACAAATAAAACATGACCCGAGTTGACTTGAAATTTAAGATAACTTGAACTTAAAGTGATTCATCTCGACCAAAACTTGACTCTAACTAACTCAAAACTCAAGATGTTCTACCTGATTGACCCAAAGTCTAACGATAACTCGAATTGTTATGAAATTGAAACTCCCAATTGCTTTGATCAACCGAATAATAAAATTTCAATTCAGAATTGAAACTACAAGTGTAAGTGCGCAATTCTTAATTAATGTGATTTCTTTGATGAATCTAATCGAACAATCCATGAATAATTAAGTGTAACTTTTCTCTTATATGTCTTTAACATTCATAATTTATTATTCAGTTTATAACTTTGGTTTAATTGCAGGTTTTTGGACAAGGCAGCAATAAAAGACCACCAAATGCCTAGTAAGTTGACGAACAGCAACAATTGGTGGCTATGCACTCTAACTGATGTTGAAGAAGTGAAGTTAGTCATTAGGATGCTTCCCATTTGGGCCACCACCATTATCTTTTGGACTATCTATGCTCAAATGACCACCTTCTCCGTCTCGCAAGCCACCACCATGGACCGCCACGTTGGCCCCTCCTTTGAAATCCCTCCGGCCTCCCTCACCGTATTCTTTGTCGGCAGTATTCTCCTAACTGTCCCGATCTACGACAAAATCGTTGTCCCTATAGTAGGAAAACTGCTGAACAGCCCTCAGGGCCTGACACCCTTACAGAGGATTGGAGTTGGCCTCGTCTGCTCAATCTTAGCCATGGTTTCAGCTGCTTTCACGGAGATTAAGCGTCTCAAAGTCGCACAGTCAAGTGGGTTGGTTGACAATCCAGGGGCAGTGGTGCCATTGAGCGTGTTCTGGCTAATCCCACAGTTCTTTTTCGTGGGGGCAGGAGAGGCATTCACGTACATTGGACAGCTCGATTTTTTCCTGAGGGAGTGTCCCAAGGGGATGAAGACTATGAGTACAGGGCTATTTCTGACCACGTTATCCTTAGGGTTTTTTGTTAGCTCCATACTTGTGGCACTAGTGCACAAGTTTACCGGAAACCATACGCCATGGCTAGCAGATAATTTGAACCAAGGGAGACTCTATAATTTCTACTGGTTACTGGTAGGCTTGAGCGTGATCAATTTCATGGTGTATATAGTATTTTCGAGGTGGTACGTTTACAAGGAGAACTGGCTTGCCGAAGAGGCATATGAACTAGATGAAGAGGAAGGGCCTTCCTGCCATGCTTAGGAACAGGGCTCTACAAACGGTGACAATTGATGCTGTAAAAGTGAAGAGTAGCTCATAATATGTCAAAGTAGCGATAATCACATAACGTAACGAGTAGCTCAAAGTCCTTGTATTTTTATTTCTATTGGGCACTTTTTTGGTGTTTTTTTTTTTTTTTTTTTTTTTTTTAAATTTTAAAATCCTAGGTTTATGTAACATTTTATGTAGAAAACAAAAAGTAAAGGCAGCACCATCCACAGGTGAATGAAGGCACTTTCATCGACCTCAAACCACTTTGGTTTTTTTTTTTTTTTGGCGATGAACTTGCAAATGTACATCAATAAATGATGTAATTATCAAAATCTACAAAGTAATAATAATAATAATAAAGGCAATGATTGATCATTTGTGTACTCCAATGATTGATATAATTAAAAAAGCAGAATGTTTCCTCTTCCTGTAAAAGAAATAATAAAAAAAAACTATTTTTTGTCTTTTAGAATAACCGTCGAGTAGAATAAGAATATGGTTCTAGGTGTTTCCATGGAGCTTTGTTTTCGAAGGGTATGAAATCTTTATTTAATGGCTTGAGCTAAAGAATCGTTTTTACTCTATTGAGGGTTGGTGCATGCAAACGTGATCATGGAGTTAAACACAACAATGTCGTCGTGTATGGGCTCTGGAGTGAAATTTCTTTACGCAATAAGATACACTTTTCTTTTCAAAAAATGGTGAGAAAAACCTTTGGGCTATTTTCCGAGGAAAGGATCTTCCGATAATATGCCAATGGAAGATGCTCAAGAGAACTTCGACTACAGAGCCACCCCCACCTCACCCCTCTCAAGTTGTACTCATCATCACAAACTTTGTATTTGAACTTACCAAAAAGAAAATAGAAAAACGTAATTTTGCTTTATGGCATCATGCTATTCCAAGAGTTTGTTTTAGTCTTTTGGAAGTCCATATGGTAACGATGGCAAATACCAATTTTTGAAGCAAAATTTTTCCCCTTCGGTTACGGGTGGCGTGTTTTTACTTTTTGATACAAATATTGATGTCGGACATCAAATGATTTCCTTATAAAGCCTTTGTTATTAGCTGAAGTGTCTCAACTACCGAAATAAAATAAAGTTAGTATCTTAAAGTTTATATATAAAGTTTAGTAAAATTTCACTCTAAAATCCATTTAGGCGGGTTGTTTAGGTAAGTTTATATGTTGATTTGTTGTTTCTGACTGTTATTAGATTCACACATACTCATATGGGGAAGCCTTCAATGCTGCCTCACACTGGAGTCTTTTTTTAGCGTACCACTGCCCTCTGCAGTCAAGTTGATCTTTTGACTCTCCAATTGCCCCTGGGTCTCCGTTTTCGTGTTGTACTGTTTTGTTGGTTTTCGTTTTCCTGTTTTCTTTTGTTTTTGCCCCTATTTTTTGTTGCCCTTCCCCCGCTTATCTTTTCTCTGTTTTGTTTTGCCTGGTCCATCTCCGTCTTTCGGAGTTGTTTGGGCTCGCTTTGTCGAGGCCCGGTGTTGTCCTTCAGCTTTGCCGATATTTATCAAAAAAAAAAAATTAGACTCTTTACTGATTGAAAGGCTCTCTGCGTATCAGTCCAGCAACAAACTCACGTCAACTTTTTCATTGAAATTTTTGTATATAAAAATAAATAATGCACATATACATTAATTTAATTCTTATTGTTTATTTAAATAACTATGCATCAAATCAACTAGAAGTTTATTGGATATATACTTTATGTAAAGACGGGCATATCCTCCCTCCCTCATTGGAAACTTTATTTTATAAAACAATATTAAAATTGAGAAATAGGGTAGATGGATAAAGTCCACAAACCCATCCCAAAACAAACAAACATACACAAGGAAAAGAAAATTCATATTAAGTGATGCGGAACGGAAACACGAAGTCAAATTCAGCACGTTAAATTCGAATAATAACTCAAGATTCAGCAAATAGAAGAGAAACTTAGAGTTTTATATTTTAGTAACTAGTGAATGAAGAATAAAGTCATTTAAAGCGAATATTTATAGATAAACAAAGGAAACTCTATAATGCGAAATTATGAAAATGCCCAAAAATATGAAATTACAATAATACTACAAAACTATCTAGAAAACATAAAAGTAGCCCAAAAACATGTTTAGAAGTCGAATTTGGAGAAAATAAGTGGGGCCAGTTGCAAAGCAATTGAAGTTGCATAGTTCGATTCGAGAGCTTCAATTTGACAAGTTACGGGCCCCATACTCCTTATGGATAAGAAGGTATAGCCGTTTGAAATTGCTTGCGCAATGTTTCTGATTCCCCATTTGAGTTTTCATCGTCCAACTGCTCCAAAAACTCTTTGGCTGCTTGTCCTGTATCATTAAGAAAACGGGTCGAGGAACTCACTTGTCGAAGGTTGACAAGCGAACTCCAATTAACTCCACAAAAGCTAAAAACTCAAACACTCCCTTTTCCATACGAAATCTGGGTTTTTGGTTTAGATCAATATTTAGACACCTCTCGTTTGATCTACTTCTATTATGCAAGAAAAGACTAGATCTTGTGAACCGTTTTGTGAACTGTGAAATCTTGAGAGATAGCCATTTCAGTGCCTAACTTTAACCAGAGTGCACCACATAGTTTACTTTATAGATTGATTAAATTACCTACACTTTCCTATTTTCTTTTGTACAATGTCTATATCAAAAGAAATTATGCAAGAAAAGAACGGAGATCAAATCTACACATAATACTATTTCGTTTATATGATGTCATATAGTGCCTGTAAGTTTTTATTTTTGAATGTCCTTTTAATCCCCTTTTTCGGTTGTATTGCTTCTGTTTACACTTTAATTTCTACTTTAATACGGGTTGATTCAAGTCTCATTTGCACGAGTTGCTTATGATCCACTTATGCTAAGTGCTATGCTTCGATAGATTAGGAGCTCAACTGCCCTTTTTCCTGTCTTTTGATTTTGTCATGCTTCTAAGTCATCCCTAGTAATGGTTGAGACTCTTAGGGTATGCCTGTTATTTGCCAATATTTCTGTCTGTTCTATTTTATTGTTTTGATTCCCGTTCTTATGCGAGTTGACTTTGGGCTGGTTTGTTCGAGCTACCTGCTTTGTTTCACGACTCTGTCACTAATTACCAAAAAAAAAAAAAAAAACCGAAAAAACTATTTGAAACTCAGGAGATAAAAAGGGAAAGGAATCTGAACGCTATGTTTTTTCGCAATCATTTTCATCAAAGGAAGAAAGCTACAAGTGGAGGCAAACTGACCATTAAATTAAAAGAAATCAAAAAAAAATTTTAAATAAGTGAAGATGACACATATTGAAATAACTCATTAATGCTTCTCTCTCACATGTTGCTTCTTCTCCTTCTAATTAATGCACATTTCATATCACATATTAATATTAATATTATTATTATTTACAAATAACTCATTACCTAAGAGGATACCAACACGCAAGCACAAAATCCCATTACAACTCCGAAGTTAAACGTGCTTGGGGGAGAGTAGTACCAAAATGGGTGATTTCCTGGAAAGTCATCGTTTTGCATCTCTCAGTTTTGGAGTTCTCGAAAACAGCTTCCCTTCACTGAAGGAGGAAGGTTGCATACATCCACACCCTCTACCCAGACCCTGCTTAGACGAGAGGCCTTGGGACACTGAAAATGTTGCTTTTTGCTTTATATATAATTCATTGCAATACATAATATCTGTATTAAAGATATTTTAAAAGCAATACGTTAAAACCCTCCTCGAAGAAAAGAAGAAACTTAAATATACTTTAGAGGTCATTTACA
The DNA here is from genome assembly GCA_018398585.1 of Simmondsia chinensis. NCBI lineage: Eukaryota > Viridiplantae > Streptophyta > Magnoliopsida > Caryophyllales > Simmondsiaceae > Simmondsia > Simmondsia chinensis. The sequence continues at coordinate 47,381,663 of JAGTTD010000001.1, read as the reverse complement.
TTGCAGGTCCACCTTATTAAATTTAGTTCTACTATAGATATTAAAGTTAACAATGGCCTCTTTAATAATCGGGTCACAAATGGTTTTATATTAGTTCACTTGCATTGATGTGACTGAACCATTACGAATCACGTTGTTTGCTTTAGTTTCACAATATAATGGAATTAATGCAACTTAAATTATATACGAATTCAATTAACATAATTAAAGTAAAAGGATTCATCTGATACAAGAGAAAAAATGTAGAGACTTAGAGTAAATAACCTATACTTTCCAAACAAGGTTTGTGACAAAAATATGATGAGAATACCATATAATTTCCAAATAAGGCACCATATCTTAATAATTTTATAACCTGTAGTTTTCTCTTCGGTAAGCATTTAAGGAACTTATGATAAATAACAACCCGGTGTTGAAAAGAGGCTTTCACCAAGACAGTCTAAAAAGGATCTTACGGTAAGCAAATTCCTAAATCAAAAAATACAAGATTGTCAAGCAAAGGCATCAACGTTGTAACAAAATAGTTATGCAGCAAAACATTTCATTTCATTTCTTCATTTATTTCTATTAAAAATACAAATAATTACCTGAATATTACATGACAAAAATACAATAAATTCTAGCTTTTTTTTCTGGGTTCTGCTGAAGGTGGGATGTCCGCGAACTCAAACTCACAAATCATATATGAAAAACTTTAATTTCCCTAAACTAAGAAAATTTTTTCCAAACTGTAAACTTAAAAGCCCATTAGAAATTAAACTTAATGATACAACAAACATTAAAAGTAGGGCTACTTCTCCTTTTTATACATGGCCTCTAATGTGCTTAGAAAATTGCTCTCATGGATATGGGCCACCTGGAAAAAGAACCCTGAGTTCGACGCGACAATGTCTCCATGGCGTATGCTTTTCAAATTTTAAGAGTATTTGTCCTGAAAAGAAAAGAAAAGTGTTTTTAGAAAGAAGTGAAAGCAAAAGCAGAAACTAAAAGTTTTTGGAGGCAAAGTACTCCTATTAATAGCACTTTTACGAGTGTTTGTCCTGAAAAGAAAAGAAAAGTGTTTTTAGACAGAAGTGGAAGCAGAATTAGAAACTAAAAGTTTTTGGAGGCAAAGTACTCCTATTAATAGCACTTTTCACAGAAGTGCTTCCGCATGAAATGCTTGTGAAAAAAGTAGCTTTTTGACAACTTGGTCGAACAGAAGTCTTTCCTATATGGATTGGACGCACTGCGCTTTATCAAGAACAAACACTTGAATTCGGTGAAAAGTAAATACACTGACCTCATTTAGCTAGGCTTTGATCTTATTGAGTAGAGCATCCCCTTGCTCAAACTCAAGCTCAAGCCCAGCTAAAGGTTCTGGAGCCCAGTTCGACAAGATTTTAATATGTTTGATATTCAGCTTGACTTGGCTGGTTAGTGCAACTAAGCCAAGTTGAGCTCGTTCTTAAGCCAAGTTGAGCTGATTATTAATCCAAGTCAAGCTCATAATCGAGCCAAGCTTGAGATCAAGTCGAGCTCACTAAGTCAAGCTAATCGATTTATAATGGAGCCATTATCAAACCATATTTGAGCTGATGTCAAGTCAATATTGAGCCCTCAGCGAGCTCTTAAACAAGGCTCTATCAAACTATTCGCTAAAGTTAACAAGTCGAGCACCCCGGAACAAACTCGGCTTGTTAAGATTATCAAGTCTGCTCAAATTCAACCCTATAAACTATCTAGTCCGATAATGAGCATGATTAAGCCTTAATCGATTTCGAACATGAGTAGTTCATTGAATGTTTGATTCGTTTACACCCCTAATTGCAGGGTGGAAAAAGGGTTGGCATATTCACCTGAGTTAGCTTCACGGGTCCTCGGAGCAATGGTTCGGGTCATCATGGATTTCGCCAAAGACGTTAGGGCATCGGTCCCAGTTCCCCATTTCCCTGGCCTCCCAGTAACCACCAACGTAACGAAAAGGTCCCTCTGTGCCTTGTTTCTGAAACCATCTTGGCGTCCACCCATTTTCTTGTAACTGCCTTGACTGCATTTCATGAAGCGACAATCAGAGGTAAGTGTTAGTAGTTCTGCAAAATGGATGAAAGAACCTTTAACAATGAGTGGGCCTCTCTGTGTAGTGAACCAAATGATACTCAGATTTGACAGTAAGACAAGCAAAACATCAGATAATGGGTACAGTTAATGATGTTGTATATGGTGCTTCTCTTTTGAAGAATAAACATAAGTAAAATAAAAAAAATTTCAAATAAAAACACTCGTATTGATAGCATTTTTTTTATAAATGTACTTTTCAAAAAGGTACCTTTGGAAAAAGCAATTTTATTATAGTTTGACCAAACATGCCATGCACTTTTATTCCGAGTCCTATTTTTGGAGCTATAAATATCTTAGAAATGATCGAAACCAAATTGGTTGTTATTTAGTGTACTCCTGTATCTAGTATTCGAATCCTCATTAATCCCGTCTGAAACGATGTTGGACCAATCAACAATCCTGCTCAAAGTTCTATATCTGAGACTACAAAAGCAATATACCCAGTGCCAAGGGCTCCCACCTAAGTAGGGTCTGAGGGGGGCGGATGTACGCAGCCTTCCTCCTTCAAGGTATTACCCCTGAAGAGAGAGTATTTTCGAGTATCCCCAACCTAAGGGTGAGGACTTCTCAGAAGGTCACCCATCTTGGTACTGCTCTCGCCCAAGCACGCTTAACTTCGGAGTTCTAATGGGATCCGGTGACGGTATGTTGGTACCCTCTTTGGTCTATATCTGAGACTAAGAACATACCCAATGCCTCAAGGGCTCCCGCCTACGCAGGGTCTGGGGGGGACGGATGTACGCAGCCTTCCCCCTTCAGGGTGTTAACCTAAAGAGAGGCTGTTTCCGAGTGCTCCCAACCTGAGGGTGAGGACTTTCCAGGAGGTCACCCATCCTGGTACTACTCTCGCCCAAGCACGCTTAACTTCGAAGTTCTAATGGGATCCGGTGACAGCGTGTTGGTGCCCTCTTTGGTCTATATCTGAGACTACATAACAAAAAAAAAAATTGAGCTGCAAACACTAGTCATACTCTCAAGACTATAATCATCAAAATTCATCAAGAAGCAAACCGAACAAACTCAAGTTATGTAACATCCATGGAGAAGTCATACCATTCGCTGCCTCTTCTCCAACCGAAGTTTCTCAGAGTTCGCCATCTCATACTCTCCATTCTCCAAATGACGCTGATCGGGTCTAAGTCTAGAATCCGTTGGGGGGAGCTTCTCCTTAATCCGTAATCAAATACCCAGTATCAGACATTGCTACTCAGGTAATTAGGAATTCATGTACATGACAAGCTTGAATTCATACATAATGTTTACCTTCAATCCGGGTGTCAATTCATTGAGAGTAATTGCAAACGACGTTAAATTATAATGAGTAAGATTAGGAGGCGGCTTAATCCTTTTCCAAAGCAAGGTGGCATCAGGCAAGGAGTAATAATCCTTTGGCTTTCTATTCACTTCTCCGTTGACATAATGCATGCTTTCGTCCCACTTTCCAAACATTGTAGCGACTCTGTTCCCCGCGACATCTTCAACAAACCCATGAACCTGTTAAGTTATCATTTTTAGAGGGCATAGGGAAACTTCATATTCAAGAGCTTGAGCAAGTTGAAGGTGAAGTATAAGACATGAGATTACTACGTAAAATGTTTTCCTATCGTGAAGGAAAATGTTTTTTCCTTAGCTAAGGGGAAGTCAATTTCCTCTCACTGGAAGAAAATATTTTCAACATTTCTGGTTTTTGCTATAAAGTTGTATAAAGAAACAATAGAATCGAAACGTGAAATGTTTTCCATCAAAAGAAAGAGAGCCTTAACTAAATTTTTCAAGAACTACGGCTTTCTTCAAGTATTTTAGGAAAGAGAACATTATGTTTAAAACATCATATAAGTTGTTCAGAAAGAACCCAAGCTGTTCACCTGATGAGGGTTACGATCAAGAAGAGACTGCCCTTTGAACTTGAGTGTACAAGAGTACTGGCGGTTGCCACGTATGTGCATTGATCCATGGTGATCACAATAAATTTTACCAATGATAAGATTATAAATGCTCGTTGTCACCTGAAAATGGCACAAAAGCATCATCAAGAAACTCCAACAAATCCTAAAATAAATTTACCTGAGATTCACGCTTGATCAAATTGAAGTTTAAGTGAAGCATATGGTATGAGGTTTAAGTGAAGCATGTGAAGGAAACCATTTTCTGTATATACATTTCTTATAAAGCTATGCAAAAAAATAATAGAACTACGACGAAAAAGGTTTTCAGTCAATACAAATGGACCCTTAAACCAAACATAACGTAAAAAAAGCAAAGCACACCTTACTCCATTGAAAAATTTCTCCGTCATCAAACTCCAAGGTAAGTACTCCAACAGGATCAAGTTGAATAGATTGGCCCCAGAATTTAGATTTGAGGTTGCTGTCTGCGTAGAACTTCCATCCCCTGCCTTCACAATGACAAGCAATGAGGGTTGGATGGTGACTCACCTGTTTCCACCAAATTCAACAGTTCAAAACGGGTCAAGTGCATCAAAAGCTTAAGTAATTAATCAACATTTACGCTAATGATCTTAAGCAAAATTAAGCAATTATGTCAAGCATCACAAGCCAACTCAGGCTTCGTTTACTTAGACTATGTACGGTAAGAATAAGCTCCTCTTCTATCCCCTTTTTATGTTTACTTCATAAATGATCGGTAATGATAACTTGAAGAGAACATTTTCTTCCACATGGGAAAGCTCATACTCCTTTTTCAGAGAGAGAGGGAGACAGAGTCATTTTTCTTTGCACCAATCCTCTTAGCTCCACCACAAACCTCATAGTCTTCCTATCCCAACTCAATCTCAGATGAATGGAAGCTCAACCTCATGCAAAGTGATGCAGTAAAATTAATTCTATGCCAGTCTGAAGAGAAATTTGGAGAAGTATATGATGAAAAAAAAGGGATGAGGAGGCATATTTCCAAAGGAAAATGTCTTCCTTCCAACCAAATGAAGCCCTAATCTAGCATCAAATATCAACTGACGTATCCTGCTTGTTCTACTTTTTGCCACTGCCAAGTAGAGCCGGTCATAAGATTCTAGGGGCCCAAGGCAAGTTTTGATTGGGGGTCCCGTTTTGGTAATGGAGTTGTTCAGGTCAACATAAGCTCACCTTACATAATCCAATTTATATTATAATACCAGGTAAACATGTGAGTCATTTATAATGTATACATACAAATATGTTTATAATATATCACACATAGGTGTTATTTCTCCAATTAGGAAGATGATATGCGATAGAAAATGCGGTCCCTGACTAACTAAGGCCCCAAGCGACTGTTTGAATTGCTTGGGGTTTTGCTTTGCCCTGCTGCCGAGTCTTTGATTTCCCAGCTTTAATAAGCTTATGGTAAGGACCTTGATCAAGCTAATGTTTACGTCTTCATTTTGTAATGAGATGTTGTCTATCGAAGCAAATACCAACCTTTTCAGAAAAGAACCGAATTCCTCTATCAGGATAGTCAGCTTCATAAGTTTCCCCTAACAAAGGATTAAAAGGTTTACAATGTCTGCCTTCAGACGATGCGTATCCAGAAACAGCAAAAGCAGCAACATTCACCAATCTGAGGAGACTGTTACCCTGAAACCATGACTCATGTAAGAGAGAGGGAGAGATCTCAAACTTAAAGGAGCTATTAAGGGCCTATTTGGCCAACTTCTTTTTGGGAAAAATAGTGTTTTTGTTAAGAAAAAAACATTTTTTCAGGATTTGAGAAATGTTTGTTCTAGGAAAAAAGTAAATCTAAATAAAAGTAGAAGTTATTTTTCTGCTTTTAAAGAGAAGTAAAAAAATAATGTCGCCTTTAAAGTCGAAGCAAAAGCAAAAACTAAAAAGGTTTAGAACTTACCGCTTTCCCATATTCATATGCTCGATCCAACAGGTAAGAGTATTCCAAGTCTTCGCAACATTTCTGAAGCGATGATATTGGCTCATTGAAGTAGACCGGAAGACATACTCTTGTAAGATCTTTTCCTACATTATCTTTGATCATAGACCAGAGACTGACAGCTTTCTCCTTTTCTACTGGGTCAGGCAATGTTTTTCGCCTTTCGATGTGCAAATGTCTCGTATCATTTCGTGCCTGCTCACCATCCATGTCCTTCACTTTCCCATCAGAGGGAAGTTCTTTGGATGGTCCATTATGCCGGGGAGATTCAGTGAAATACTCGGATGTGTCATAATAGGAAGCTTCCTCTTCATCTGACACTTCTTCCGCCTCTTGTTTCTCAGTGTCATCGGATGACTCGGTTGTGCTGCATTCTAAACAACCAAAATGCTGTAAAGACACGCATTTTAAACGATTATATTAAGATAGATTAGAACACTTCAACTAGTAGATACATCTAGATACAACAACAACAACAATCCCAGTGCCTCAAAGGCTCCCACAAAAGCGGGGTCTGGGGGGTAGATGTACGTAGCCTTCCCCCTTCAGGATGTTAACCTGAAGAGAGGCTGTTTCCGAGGAGTAGATACATCTAGATGAAAACCAAAATTAAATCCTATCACTTGATTTCACATCTTTCAATTTTGTATTTATTATGTCAAGTTAAACCTTTATCAAGATCAAGGCCAAATTTGGTCTGAGGGTTGGGATACGCTGATTTGTGCCCATTTTGTGGCTCAGTTTGTTATTAGCTTGTCACGGATGACAGCTACAAGGCAACCTTATGATGATTCATTCTTTGGCCTGTTTTTGGCACCTTTTTTTTCTGAGAAAAGGGGGGATTTATAGGAGGAAGTGGCCAGGCATTTGGAGAACCACCAAGGGAGAGGTTGCATTTTCAATATATTCTTCCTTTTGAAGGCATTTTATGGTTGTATCTTGTACTTATAAGATTCCTCAATGATCTAAATCAAGTCACATTATACAGTAATCGACTTATAAGATCTCCACGATGTATACATTGAAAATAAGAAAAGAATTGCCAAAATTAAAGAAAGGCCAAGGTTCCACAGATGAACATACAAATTTGTTACCAGTAGTTTCTCTTTTTTCTGGTGTAAAAATTCGTTAAGATAAAAAAAAACCTACACTTCAGTAATTTTAATACATAAAACTTTAAAAGGCATGAAAATGTATAATGTGAGGAAAAAGACATTGTAGTGCAAAAGGAATGGCCATGTGTGAATACCAATATATTTTTCTTGCCTTAGACCAGAATATTCATGCTTTTCCAATTCATCATCAGGCGTTCCCGAGGCTTCTGCTTCAATATTTGCTGCCTGTTCACACACAATAAAAATGATTAATAATAAGGGTAAGCTAAGGATTGAAGAGCTTAATCGGTAATGTGCTGAATAAAAATGTGTAGCTCACACTTCGTAAGCTGGCCCTAGAAAAACTGAAAAGGCCCAACTAATTTGCCCTTCTTAAGAAGAACATACCTATAATTAATGAATTGTTAGGCAAAATGCCCAATTATTGAGTTTGATTTAGATGTGAAATATCACATCACAAAGAAATTAAGAAGAGATGAGAGAAGGAGAAAACGAAAACATAGAGATTTTTGTGAAAAGCCCTCTAATCAAGACATAAATTTGAGACACTGCACAACAAGAATGACACACTCAACTTGGCATAGTGTACGAAGGAATCACCGTAATGTACTACAGCACCAGCGTTCATGTCATTGCAACTAACTACTTCAGCAGAAAGACCTGAACAAGCTTACAGCTTGATGACAATGCAAGATTTACGCTAATTAACCACAAGTGGAAACATTTGTCCTGGAACTAGTACAAGTCCAACGATTTCACATCATATAGAAAGAGAGATTATGCCGATTACTCAACCAAAAATTTTTTTTTTTTTGGGTGACGTCTTAAACTGTGGTTCTTTACATGTTTGCAGAACTGCTTCTTTGATAAATGAGCACAGAAGAGAATTTTAAGCTAGAATGTCTTTCATAAAACCTCAAGCTTAAGCTTTGTTTGATGGAAAACATTTTTCATCTTAATTTATTATTTCTTTGCATAACTTCATAGCAATAATCGCAACTGTGAAAAACATTTTCCCCCATATCTGCTGATGGGAAAATGACTTCCCCGTCCTCTCAACAAAAGCGGAAGAATTTTCCTTCTTTGAGCGGTCAATGTTTTTCTATAGTCATCTCATGTCATATGTTTCACTTCAGCCCCAATTTGGCCAAGTGAGAACCTGATACAAATTCATAAAAATGAAACCGTTCTCTTCATCTAGAATGACAAAAATTTGTAAGAAATACCATTGATTAAAAATATTATGTCAAGAAAATTTTTCAATAAGAAAAATGTTCTCTTTTTGAACCAAATAGAGCCTTGTGTCAGAGATGCTTAACTATGTAAAGCTAAAATATAGTACAGAGAAAGGAGTGGGGGACCAGCAAGACTGCCAACTTAATTGGGAGTCCAAAAGACATAAGGTGGAAAGTAGAGGGGTGTAAAAAAGGATCGGCTGCAAGCAACAATGAATACACCGATATGGTCCTCACTTCTTTTATATCACAGGCTCCAAATAGAAAAAGGAATTTGACTGATACCTGTTGGCAATTACTACAGAAACATGAATAAGAATCAAAAACATGGCCACTATGGATTTTGAACCCTTCAGACCAAGTAGTCGGGGTGAGTTACGTTATTAGCATTATTTATGTAACTTTACCGTATGAATTCGTTGTGGTCCCAGCTCATTTCCAAGGTTGAATAAACTTTTGCATACATAATTAAGATAGCCCACCTTTCATCCATCCTCGGAAGGTGTGAAACCTTCATCAGGCCTTAGATTCGGTCCATACAATTGGCATATATGAGGTTCATATATAAGCCTAAGTGGGTTCTTCTTGAAACCAATTAGCATCAGATGAAATAGCCCGCTAGGCTTATATATTAGCCTTTTCTTTCTAACAACTCTCCGATGTGGGGTTTTTTACTAGACTCAGATATGAAGTCCTTAACAGAAGTTATTTGCCAAATGCAATTTTTCGGTCTATAGGTCTAACCCTCTATGCAAAATTACAAAATTCGAACTTTTGGGCATGAGAATATAATCTTATACGCAAACCCCTTAACATGAAGAAACAACAGTATCCAAAACTCACCTCTAACTGCCTTAGTGTGTCAAGCAAATTGGATCTTTCTTCACAAAGAACCTTAAACTTTCCTTTGATTTCAGAGAACTCGGAGAGCATAATCTGTTCACAGTCTTTGACAAGTGACTCATTGACACCCTCTTCAGCCAAACGCCGCTTGAGCTTGTCAGTAGAGATGGATATGTTTGGTGATAAAGATGGGTTGTCGTTCAATGGTCTAAGTGTGGATAAGCTTCGGCTAGCTTCCAAAGCCTCTATCCACCCCTCTCTCAGAGTCCTGGAATTGGTCCTCAAATGAAGCGTTTTTGTAGCTGTAAATATGTATAATCTCCTATTGTCAGACCTGCTCTCTCGAAATGAAGAGACCTGCTAAAACAATTTTACAATCAAATGCCCATAACCAATTAATTTTAGCAACTAATACGCTTGATGCCCAATCGGTATTCAGCATTTGGGGCATATTAGAGTTTTGAGCTTTCACCCATCAACTTAAACATTTTCCATAATTGATTCCTTGACGTGGTATCGGAGAAAGGTTAATTGAGAGGTGTTCAAATCTCAATAGCTCTCACTCTTAATATTATTATAATTCAAGCACGAGATGTGAAGTGAATATGTGCACTACCAGACATTTTAGAATATAAACCATTCTTAGACTTTCAACTATATAACAGAAAGATCTATTATATAGAAAATCAGATTTCTATGACTTTTATGCGGAAAAACCTTCAGCTCGTCAAATCCCTAAACCCCAAATTCTTGAAACAATGACAAAAACAAGATGAAACCAATAAAAGCTCATGATATTCGGGGCCACCAAGAATCATTAAAGTGGGTTTGCATGCTGACCATTCTTTTAATATCCTTACAAACAGAAGATTAATGATTATGAGATCTAAGCAAGTAATCATTTCAACAGCTCAATAAAGTAAATCTCCAGGCATGAAAGAAGAAAAAGAACCCATTCTTTCTTTCACTATCTAGGGCCCATTTAATCATTTCAAGACCTCTCTCTCTCTCTCTCTCTCGACTGGGGTGAAAAATCAGCAAAGCAAGAAAAACGGATTTGCTACAGCGCGTGCAAAAGGACAGTGACAGTAACATTTAAATGACTAATCATTTCAACAGCTCAAGCCACAATCTACAGGCACTTAAGAAGAAGAAGAACGCAATCAAAAGATCTTACTTTCTTCATCCAGAAACCAAATTAGCCCATAGTAACTCCATAAGTCAAAAGTTACACAGATTCCCAGAAAATAGAAACAACAAAACACCCATGTGCCCGTGCTTAACATTGCAGAAAATTACCCCATCTAAACAAAAAGCAGAAACTAGAATCCCATTCCACCCCCTCACCAAATTAAGGATCAACTCCCTAATGTAGTAATGTCTATAACACAAAATTGCCTAATGGTTTTTAAAAGTGAACAACAATAAGAATAGAGATTAGCAAATAGAGCAAGAAAACAAGGCCTAGAATTTTACGAGGTCTTAGACTTTGTTTTTTGTTTGATAGTTGAGTACAGATCATACATAGACTTAACTATATAGTAATGTATGTAAGGTCTATAAATAAGTTTATACGGGATTCTAAACCAAAGACTTAACTTATGGATTGGTATATGTGAGCTATATGTGAGCTCCATGAATAAGTCTCTGGGAATCTAACTCAATTGGCATTAAGCAACGAAGTCCGCTGGTTTAATATTCTTCTGTGTTCTCTTTTATACTTTTAATGTGGGACAATTTAACTATACAAAAATGCCAAATTTTGAATGCATGCAAGAAAAATGAGAAACTAAAAAAGGGTCTGAGGAATAGAATGCTGATCGGTGACGTGACCACAGCTTGAAACCTAGGCCTACGACACCTAGACTCTGGTGGCCTAGTCTACCTGCTGATGTGACCCACTATAAATTAACAACCAGTTAAGTGGTGAGGAGAAGATAAAATTTGTAATGACACCAAAGAAAGTTTAGATCTTTCCAATGCAAAAAATTTGGATTTCCCAAATTCTCAGGCAAAAAGGACAAGACAATGGACTAAACAACGGTGGAGAAGAGAGAGAAAAATCAACATAAACAGATTTTCTGAGCAACAATCGCAATAACCCACCCATTACCCAACAACAGTCAGTGGCTCTCTGCCATATATTTCACCTTAGAACATGTGAGAAATGGCAAAAATTCTATTTTGTTCTTTGAATCAAATCTTTTTCTGTAATGGAAACCACATTTTCTACATTTTTTTGATATAGTAAAATACCATTCGAATTTTAAGAACCTTCACTTTAGTTATTAATATACTTCAACTGTAAATATGAGAGAATATATGCAATTCACTACTCAAAATCCAATGCATATTCTTGTGAGGAAATACATTAGAGTATAAATTTATTTTTAGACCTTAATCCATATATTTAAGCTTTTAAATAGTTAATTTCTTCACATTTTCAGCCCACTTTAAATATTTATATGTTTCAAACATAAGGTATAAAAAATAATATATGCACTATTTATGTTTTAAATCCAATAAGAATATGTACGGAGGCACAAATTAGAGTAAAAATCACTATTGAATTTTAACCCGCGGTAACTTTTGCAATAGTTCCCTTCACATGGCCCCAAAATGTTTTAAGATCATTGCAAACCCAAAAATTAATTTCCCAACACAAGTCAAATCGAACTTTTACCTTAAGATGAACGACCCGATTTGATTTGCTCTGTTTCCGCCGCCCACAGCTGTCCATCCTCGTCAACCGCGCGGTGGAGACATCTCCGATGACCCTGACGTCATCCCCGCCGGCGGTAAGGATCTCCGGCGAGCGAATCTTGGAATAAGACAACACGCCGTTACGAAGAACAAACCACCTGGATCTCCACCCCTTACCGTAATTCGTCCATTTATAAAGCACCCCAGCAACTGCGACAGCGGTGTCAAGCCCCGACCCAGATCGCGCAATGGCGCAGTCAGATCGAGCCGGGTTGGGTCCAGGGAGCTTGAGGCTGGCGGTGCGGGACAAAGCAACATCAGGAGAGAGAGAGCCGCCACCGATCGCAGCTGCGCTGCTGGCGCTGCTGCTCTCAAGGGATATGCAGCAAAGAGGATGCATCTCCTTGACCCGCATTGTAGGATCCGAAATAAGATTGACCCGGATTGAATTTCACCGCATTTGCATTGAATTTGTGAACAAATCTGAACAGCTAGCACGCAATAGAGAAGGATTTATTGAAGGAGCTCTGAAAATGAGGGATTCGAAGAATTTGATTGAGTAAAATAATGGGGAAATGGGGGGGGGGGGGGGGGGGGGGGGGGAGGGGGGATTTAAATTTTATGAAAATTGAGAGGAAAAGAGGGAGATTTTTAGAGGAGAGAGAATGGAGAGAGAGAGAGAGAGAGAGAGAGAAGGGGGGTGGCAGAAATGGTAAATTAGGTGAAGTTTGCTTTACGTTGAATGTGGCAGAGGGGGGGTCAGGGGACGACGAATTTTGAAGAGTTTGAGTAGGAGAGAGAGAGAGAGAGCCGGTGGTGGAATTTATTGCCATTTTATGAAGCTACTATAGTTTGGTTGTTGCTGCTTAAAGGTATCTTATTCAAATTTTGAAATTAAGTATACTTGAACGAGAATAGTATCAAGATGGGTGACCTCTTGGAAAGTCATCGTGTTGCACCCCTCAGATTAGAGGTTCTTAGAAATAGCCTCTCTTCAGGGTAGCACCTTGAAGGGAGAAGGCTGCGTACATTCACTCCCCTAACTCTTCTTAGGCGGGAGCCCTTGGGGCACTGTAAATGTTGCTTTTTTTACTATAGTTTAGTTGTTGTATGAATTGAATTTTTTTCGAAAAGCTATATTGTTTAGAAATTAAATACTTGTGTTAATTTTACTGAAGTAAATACAAAATATTTAGTTATTAGGATGGAAAATAAAACTTTATTGAAAGGGCTAGTTAAAAATAAAGGAATTAACTTTCAGCGTTTTGAAGTAATTGACAATTTCTACTTTTCATATTCTGTCAACTTCCTGCCAACTAAATAAGAGTCAATATCCCTACTTTTCATTAATTTTTTCTTTCTGTGTTCACTTTTTGCCAACCAAACAAGACATTAATATCTTGGGTTATAAATTTACGGAAAAATTGCGGTGAAATTGAAGCATAACAACACATAAAACCAAGCTGTAACATTCTATAAAAATAATCACAATATTAGACCCTTTAACCTACAACAACAACAAAAATAGGCCCAGTGTCTCAAGGGCTCCCACATAAGGAGCATCTGGTGGAATAGGATGTAGGCAGCCTTACCCCTTTAAGGTGATATCTTAATGAGAGACTGATTTTAAAGACCCCCAACCTGATAAGTATGAAGAGCATAAAAGCATGAAATATGGAAGCATAGAAGCAAGAGCAAAAGCAAAAAGCAAACAAACATCTAGGGGAGAGAGTCTACATAACTACAAATTGTAAGCATATACAAAGTGTAAGCAGCGAGTAGTAAGGCAGAACTGCTTATAAACAAGAAGACTATAATAAAAACAATTCAGGGACGTAATTAACCCAATTAGAAGTATAAGAATTATATAACATGCTAAACAAAGTACATGATAATATGACATAAATAACTTTTTTTATAGTGTCTGGATAAACAAATTTCCGATATGTTTTGGGCAAACATTTTTTTTTTAAGAAGTAAAAACAAGCTCCCTTAAGATTGCTCTCTTCTAAAAGAGAATCCTAAGACATTTGCCCATATAAGGAAGAAGAATGTTCTATCCTCCTTTTATCAAGCATACATTATACATAACTCGGTAACAGCCTCTCGTTAGGGTATTACTCTGAAGGGGTAAAGCTACGTATATCTCATCTCTCCCAAACCCTGCTTATGCGGGAGTCTTTGAAGCACATGGTATGTTGTTGTTGCATTATGCACAACTTTCTTTAGGTTCTAGCCTCCTTCTTTCCTCTCTCTAGACCGTCTCTCTCCCCTTGTAGTTTTTAGTTGGCCGTCCATGGTCTGATGCAAATAGCCTTTCTTCGCCCATTTTCAGCCCCATTGACTGTCGTTCGTGCTCGATTGTCTTCTTAGTCGACATTTTTCTTCATGCTAACCATTTTCCTTGACTTTTTGGAGATTTTGAGGGTATTATTGATGAGGTGGCCAAAGATGGCAAATGTGGAGGATGTGGAAAGTCATGAGACACTGTCAGAGTCTTATATGCCATTTTTTAAGGTGTTATAATGCTACATGTCCCAAACTCTGCGTAGGCGAGAGCCCTTAAGACACTGGCTATGTTCCTTTTTTTTCCTTATAATGCTACATGTAAGTGGCGCATTGTCAACAAAGGGTGCTACTGTCGGTCATGGTTCACTAGTACAACCACCAGTGTTAGATGTTTGCTATCATCATTTATAGGCTAGTCCAAGTAGTGGTGTGATTGTGTTCATAGATTCTTGTGCAACGTGGGAGTTTCTATGTGCCTGAAGGCTTTTGGGCGACATAAGACACATTGTTCTTGCAAGATGGGCGTGTGAGGTTCTTGTGGACGCGCTTTGAAGTTGGGATGGGTTGTTGTGGTTCTCGGTGATTTAGGGGTAGCAAGTGACGACCTTGAGTAAGAATAGGGTCTATTTCAAGTCTACAATAGATATTCTATGGTGGACTAGGTTTGTGATGAGGTACGATCTCTCTGGTGGCAAGGTCTGGTGGATGATGAGGTTATGGTGAAGTGAGTCAGAAGAAAAGGTGTTGAATGAGAGGCACAAGAGAAGAATGGCGGTGAGTTAGATGAGTTGTCTTACCAGGGACTTTAATAGACGTATCGGGTCATTCAAGTAGGGGAATTTGAGTGTCAGCGTGGAATGAGAGGCAAACGAGATGAATTGTGGTGTTGATGGTTCGTCGATCATTGCAATATTGTTGGGTGATTAAGAGATGGTCCTGAATATCTTGTTCTTGGTCAACAGGACATGAAAATCACCATATTGGTGTATTTGGCATTTCGATTTGGCTCTAGGTGAATGCGCATTACCGCTTGGGATGTTTTTTGGTAATGTCAGTTTGTCATATTTTGGTGTATGTGAACGTATCTCACTGAAAATTAGAAAATGGAGTATCGACTAAACAATTTCAATGGTGCATAACTCGAAAAGCAAGATTAGGAACTGTAGGACACAATTAGCTATAGATACAACGACAACAAAAATAACATACCCAACGCCTCAAAGGCTCCCGCATATTAAGTTGACCTACTAACACTTGTCATTTCTTAATCTTACAAAATCACCATAGTCCCTTTAAACCAAATAAATAAACTAATAGTCATTCTAATTACTCTAACATTATATGACCTTAAACTTGTGCGTAACTTTTAACGTTTACCAGTCATCTTTGTGGAGTAATTATTATACACATTGTGACGCTGATAATCAGCATGATAAGTAACAATACATCAAAGGACCCAGTTAAACTTGCATAATCGCATTACACTCTCACCATCATGTTCAAAGCTAGGCGCTTCACTTGTCTAGAAATTCCATTTTTTTCTTAATCATATAATAAAATTGATTTAATTATCATGTTTGACTAAATCACAAAAAGTGCAACCTACTACGAAAGAAATTAAAAAAAAAAAAAAAAGGTTAAGGCAAATTGGAGGGTGGTGGTGGCACATTAACCCAAAGCCCACGCTTGTAGAGAAGAAAAATAAAAGGAGTCTATAGCTTTGTTTAAAAAGTGGTCCTATTGGTGGAGATACCAATAATAAGGCTAAACAAACCCCAACGTCTATTATATTTGGTTAATCAAAGACTAGACCTACACTTTCTTAGACTTTCTTTTCGATAATTACCGACAAAAATCATGATATACAACAAGAACACTCACAAATACATCACAAGAGAAACCGAAAGTAAAAGTGAAGATCAAATGAGGTTTGAAGACTCAACATTACTGGATAAGACATTAAACAGCAGGAAAAATCCAAGGCGCCTATACTGAGATAGAATGAAGCACAGGAACAAAATTGAAGCTAAAAAAAGCTCAACAACAAGATTCCTTGTAACTCTTTTCTGCTGACCTGTACAAATAACCTATATAGTGTTGGATTTATTCCTCATTCTAATTTTGCAAATGGCTTGACAACGACAACGTCATCCCTGTAGAATTACATAGCCCAAGCTTCTGACGAAATAACAACACTCGCTCTACAAACTGGATTTTCCAAATGTTTTCTACCCCATTAGGATCCAGCCTTACCCCGTCACAAGCCTTGACATTAACCCTCCCCAATGATTTTCCATTCTAGTGCGGTCATCAATCTAAAAAAACGTGAAAACTTGTTAAGATCTGATACAATTTCAAAGGATATTATACCTAATTTCATTTGAATAAGTTGCTTGTTAAAGGTAAAATTCCTTCAAAATGAAAGTCGAAGTGTCACCATATGGAGGCGATATAGAATATTTAATAGTTTCATACTTAGCTAAATTGTTGTTACTCTATTAGCTTGTCTCTTGTTATATGTGATGTCCATGGAAGCATCTAGGTAATGGTTTGAGTTTGTATTCACATTTGTTTTTTGAAACGTGTATAAGTTTAAACGACAGATATAAAAATTAAGATAAATTGTTTAAAAGTTAGGTTGGTAGAAAGCGAGAATTTACGGTTCATCTATTGGAAAACTCGATCCTGAAGTGGAACGGTGTCAAGGTCAAGGAAAAATATTCATACGCCAAGGCAATATGCGAAGATCAAGGAAGTAAAAAAAGCAGTTTTTCAAAAATAAATCTCAAAAATTATTTTTTACAATATGTTTTGTGTGTGTAGAAATTCACTTCAATAAATTATATTTTTTTATGAAAAATAAATTATAAAAAATAACTTCAATCTCTAATTTAAAAATTATAATAATATCAACTATAAGAATTTAAGATCTTATATTATAAAAAAAGAAATGTTAACCAACTCAAATTGTTAAAAGAAAGAAGTTCCTAATGACACAATACAGATCTTTTTGAAATAGTTAAATGCAGCTGCTCAATTTTTATATTCAATAATAAAACTCTAAATTATAAAACGTAATATTATATTCCTTATTTTTATATATGTATAGTAAATAGTTTTTTTTTTTGGAACACTGTATAGTAAAATATATTTAAATACACTTTTGGAATACTTAAAACATTTAGGGCAAATTACGTATCAGTACCTATTGGTAACTTATAATTGAGCAATTGCAACTATAGACAGACAAGTAGTATAAAGGCAATTATTAAGGTAACAATTATTTGTAACTATATCTCCAAATGTATAAAATGCCCACTTGTACAATTCGTCTACTTGCAATTCACCCATTTATCATTTGCCCACTTGCAATTCGTTCACTTATAACCACTTGTATAATACTTCCGTAAAATGTTTATCTATATAAAGCATTGCACAAAAATGGTCATTTATGAAAGTTATGCCTACACAACGCCTAATGTTACACAAGTAACTAAATGATAGAATCAAACATGCTTATTCTAAAAATCATATGCATCCACCTACTTCTTCTCCTATAGAAAGGAGAAGGAAGAGAAAGGAAAAGGGGAGCAAGAAAGACTCCACATCTCTCATTCACACTTCATTCTTCCATAATCACCTCTCCGAAGTAATAATCGTTCAAACATTCTATTCATCTTAAGAAAATATCAAGTCAGACGTATAGCTAGAACTTGAGTTCAGCTCGTCCTTGCAAACCCCACCATGAATCTAATTCAAATATGATGAATAAGTACAATGACCAAATTCATCACAAACAATACCCCTAATTTTTACTTCACAAACTTTATAAAATAATTTTTTAGCTCAAAAATTTATATGAATTTAATAAAATAATACAAATAACGGTGTGTAAGGGTGCAAAACAAGCCTCGTTTTCATTCTTTCATATCGTTTTTATTTTTGGACTAAAAACTTATTTTATAAAATTTATAAAATAAAAAATTAATATATTAAATCTTGGGATACTAATTTCCGATTTACTCAAAACATTTATTGTAGAGAACAGAAGGGTTGCATTAGCAAAGCAATGAGCATGACCCTAATGATTTTGGGGGCCAAAGTTCGAGGAACAATCCGTGCACTTTACGGTTTATAAATAGTTTTAATTTAATATAATATTACTTACTTAGCACAGGCCTTTAGGTATTTGTTTACGTTTGTTTTATATTTACCGTTAAATTTAGTCCTTTGTAAATATCATATATTCATTTTGTATAATTCACGTATTTTTTTTGTATAGGAATTTATACATAGTAGTTCGTATAGCAATTAGTGATAGAATTAGTGCACATGTTCATTTCTTCATCTTCTTGTAACTGGCTCATTATTGCCTTCAATGAGTTCTTTATTGCTTTGATTATTGCTTTGTTTATTACCTTGTAACTCATAGAGAGGAAGAGGAAGTGTTGGGCTCTTCCATTAGCTGGTAGTCTTGTATAAATTAGGAGCTTGCTTGTATGCTTTGATCATCCAAGAAAAAGGTAATTCTTCCTTCCATCTAATATTTCTAGTATTTTTCATAATTTTACATGGTATCAGAGCAAGTTTTGATCTTGCATTAAGTGACGCTATCTTCCTCTTCCTGATTCACGGCCAAAGCACTCTTGGAGTGCACTTGTGAGTTGTTTATTTTTCCTTTGCTTCTTGTGCTTGTTTTGTGTTTTGATTTGGTAGAATATGGCGGGTGTTAACAATAATGAGACTACTCTAGCCAATAATAATCAAACTATCATGCCAGTTCTCCCGACAGGGGGAGTCATTGATGTTAACTCACCGTTTTATCTGCATCCCTCGGATAATCCCGGTTTGATTTTTGTTCAAAACATTTTAACAGGACCCAATTATCCTTCTTGGAGAAGGGCTATACTAAAAGTTTTTAAGGCAAAGAGAAAAATTGGATTTCTTGATGGTAGTATTACCAAACCGGATGAAGATTCACCGGACTTTGAAACTTAGAGTGCGTGTGACTCCATGGTTGCAACTTGGCTCTCAAACTCTGTGTCTAAAGAGATTAATGAGAGTATTACCTATTTAAAAACTACGCATGATATTTGGCTTGATTTGCATGAGAGATTTTCTCAAGGTAATGTCCCTCGTATTTACGAATTAAAACGCGAGATCTTGCATTTGAAGCAAGACAATTTACCTGTTTCAACTTATTTTACTAAGTTGAGGTCCTTTTGGGATGAATTGTATACACTAGTTGAGATCCCACCATGCACTTGTGGACATGCTAAAGCCTTTTCGCAGATTCGTGATATGGAAAAATTGTTGGACCTTTTGATGGGTCTTGATCCATCATTTTCAACTGTGCATTCACAGCTTATGAACACAAAACCTTTAACGTCTGTTGGTAGTGCATATTCTGTATTGTGCCAGGAGGAGAAACAACAGAGCGTAGCAGCAGGCTCGGTGGTTGTCCCGGACGCTGCTATTTTGGCAGCGAAAGCCACTGAAGGTGGCGCGGCAATGGTGTCCGGAAATCGACGTTCTAACCGTTTTACGTGTACTCATTGCAAGAAACAGGGACATTCCAAGGAGCGATGCTTTGAGTTGATCGGTTACCCACCTGGATGGAAGAACAAAGGGCAGCGAAATGCAAACCGGAAGTCGGTTTCTGCGGCTGCAGCAGCAGAAACCGAACCTCTCGGTGGAGAACGCAGTGCCATTTCAGGATTGTCAGCTGCGCAGTACCAACAATTGATGTCCCTCCTTGGTCCTTCTACGTCTACCGCTTGCATTAACTTGACAGGTCAAGTATTGTCGTTTCTTGATTGGATAATAGACACGGGTGCCACAGACCATATGGTGTCCTCTTTACCCGTTATGTTTGACGTTAAAGTAAATAATTTGGTTGGCCCTGTTAAGTTGCCTAATGGAACTTCGTTAAAGGTCACCCATGTGGGAAAGGTCAAAATCGTAGAGAGTTTTGTCCTCCATGATGTACTCTATGTGCCTAGTTTTCATTACAATTTATTGTCAGTGAGCAAGCTAACTCAAAATGGAAAATGCACATTAATATTTCACCATGATTTTTGTTACATACAGGACCTACACTAAAGAGGCTGATTGGAGCGGGTAGGCAACGAGATGGGCTATACTTGTTGCAAGCGCAGCCCATGGAAGGGTCGGTCAACACAGCTCAAGTGAATAAAAATGCTGTCTTGTGGCATCAATGTCTTGGTCATGTTTCGTTTCAGAAATTATGTGTGTTTCCTAGTTTGAGTGTTAAGAAAACTGCTGTCGTTTGTGATGTTTGTCATCGTGCCAAGCAGGCACGCTTACCTTTTCCCTTATCTGTTACTAAGACTCGTGGGTGTTTTGATTTGATACACTGTGACATTTGGGGTCCTTATCGAATCTTGTCGTTAACTGGTGCTCGGTATTTTTTGACAATTGTTGACGATTTTAGTAGATGCACTTGGGTTTATCTCATGAGAGAAAAATCCCAAGCACACAAAATTCTCATGGATTTCTGTCGTATGGTCAAAACACAATTTGGGTTTCAGGTTAAGCAAATACGGAGAGATAATGGACAAGAGTTCAAGTACGGGCCACTTTTGGACTTTTATACGAGTCATGGGATTCAGTTCCAATCCTCTTTGGTTGGGACACCTCAACAAAACGGAGTAGTCGAACGGAAGCACAAACACCTCTTGGAAGTGGGTAGAGCACTTCGGTTTCAGACGGGTTTACCTAAAAGATTTAGGGGTAAATGTATTTAAACTGCGGCTTATTTGATAAATTTGACTCCTTCCTCAGTTCTTCATAACAAAACCCCATATGAAATACTTTTTGGCAAAATACCCGTGTTCAATCACTTACGTGTTTTTGGGAGTTTATGCTATTACCGTACAAAGGATAGAACGAGTGATAAATTTGATAACCGAGCTACTTCGGGTATTTTTGTTGGTTATCCACATGGGCAAAAGGGTTATAAAATTTATAATCGGGAGGAAATAAAATTGTGATTTCGAGAGACGTACATTTTTATGAAGAAGTTTTTCCTTTCCTGCAAACCAACAGTACAAATACAGAACATATACACCTAAACCCGGGGTCTTTTGCTTACGCCGAAGGGCCAGATCATCCATCGGCCCTCACTGCGCAGCCGACTGAACCAGGACCTACTGTTCAGCCGGCCGAACAGGACCAAACCGAACCAGTAGAGACTGGTTCGGTCAGCCAGTCACCAGCCGAGGGTCAGCTCGGTACCGCCTCGAATGAAGTGTCAGAAGGTGTCTTGGGTACCACAAGTTCACGGGGTAATACGGAAGGTACTTTGGAAATCAGAAAGAGCACTCGCTTGCGTTCTGCACCGGTAAAATACCAAGACTACATATGTGACGTTCCATCTTCTATAGCCCATGCTCCTGCTACCACTCCTTCAGCCAATTCTGGTATAGTGTATCCTATTTCCAATTTTGTCTCTAATGTGCATTTTTCTAACGCTTATTGCAATTTTTTGAGTGCCATCACGGCTTGTGATGAGCCTAAAACCTTCAAGCAGGCGGTAGAATACAAACATTGGAGGGATGCAATGGAAAAGGAGATTCGTGCTTTGGAGGAGAATCGAACTTGGACATTAGAGGACTTACCGATGGGAAAGAAAGCCATTGACTCGAAGTGGGTCTATAGAGTGAAGTACAACTCAGATGGGTCGATTGAGCGATACAAGGCAAGATTGGTAGCTAAAGGCTACACTCAGGTAGAAGGTATAGATTATCACGATACATATGCTCCTGTTGCAAAATTAGTTAAGGTGCGTTGCATTTTAGCTGTTGCTGTTGCAAGAAGTTGGATAATAAATCAACTAGACTTGAATAATGCCTTTTTACATGAAGATTTGGATGAGGAAGTTTATATGAAACTTCCACAAGGTTTTGAACAACAACATAAAGGAAAAGTGTGTCGTTTATGAAAATCTTTATATGGGCTCAAACAGGCTTCACGTAATAGGAATCATAAGTTCACTTCTACCTTACTAAGTATTGGCTTTAAACAATCCAAAGCAGATTATTCACTTTTCACGTATCATTATGATGGCATTTTCACCGGGGTTTTGATTTATGTGGATGATGTTATAATCACTGGTAATAATCAAAATCACATTGCCAAAGTGAAGGAGAATTTGAATGCTTCTTTTGGAATTAAAGACCTAGGACCCATCAAATACTTCTTAGGAATCGAGGTTGCTCGGTCTCCTAAAGGAGTTGCTTTATGTCAACGAAAGTATGTATTGGACATTTTGAGTGAGGTTGGTTTATTGGAGGCGAAGCCAGCTCCTACACCCATAGTCCAGAACCATGGTTTAGCAGATCAGGTTGGGGATAAGATTGAAGACGAAGGTCAGTATAGAAGACTAGTGGGTTGTCTCCTTTACTTGACCATAACTAGACCAGACATTAGCTATGCTGTTCGTATTTTGAGTCAGTTCATGCATGATCCTAGAGCTCCTCATCTCGAAGCTGCTACACGGGTTTTACGGTATTTGAAAGGGACACCAGGACAGGGCATTTTTTTGCCCACCAATAGTGATTTACGTTTGAGAGCATATTGTGATGCAGATTGGGCGGCATGTCCAACCACGAGACGTTCTACCACAGGTTTTGTCACATTTTTAGGTGGTGCACCAATCTCTTGGTGTTCCAAGAAACAAAGTGTGGTTTCCCGCTCTTCAGCTGAAGCAGAGTATCGGTCTATGGCGACTGCAACTAGTGAAGTTGTGTGGTTACGTTACTTATTGACGGATCTTATGGTTCCCATTGACTATGCTTCTGTTTTATTTTGTGATAATCAGGCCGCTCTTCACATCGCTTCAAATCCCGTTTTTCATGAAAGAACGAAGCATATTGAAATCGACTGTCATTTCATTCGAGAGAAGCTCTTGTCCAAGGAAATTGCGCCCTCTTTTGTTCGATCATCGGGACAAGTGGCGGACATTTTTACTAAAGGGCTCGGTTCTGCAGATTTTACCGCTCTCCTTCGCAAGTTGGGCATCATAAATTTACATGCTCCAACTTGAGAGGGAGTGTTGAATTTAGTCCTTTGTAAATATCATGTATTCATTTTGTATAATTCACGTATTTGTCTTGTATAGGAATTTATACATAGTAGTTAGTATAGCAATTAGTGATGACAATTAGTGATAGAGTTAGTGCACATGTT
The DNA here is from genome assembly GCA_018398585.1 of Simmondsia chinensis. Taxonomy (NCBI): domain Eukaryota; kingdom Viridiplantae; phylum Streptophyta; class Magnoliopsida; order Caryophyllales; family Simmondsiaceae; genus Simmondsia; species Simmondsia chinensis. Next base: position 47,358,289 of record JAGTTD010000001.1, on the reverse strand, counting down.
CATTTCTTCATCTTCTTGTAACCGGCTCATTATTGCCTTCAATGAGTTCTTTATTGCTTTGTTTATTGCTTTGTTTATTACCTTGTAACTCATAGAGAGGAAGAGGAAGTGTTGGGAAGTGTTGGGCTCTTCCATTAGCTAGTAGTTTTGTATAAATTAGGAGCTTGCTTGTATGCTTTGATCATCCAATGAAAAAGTAATTCTTCCTTCCATCTAATATTTCTAGTATTTTTCATAATTTTACATTTACTATGCTTTTTTGATGTAAGCTCTTCATTTTGCTCACATCAATGTAATTGTCTAAACTTTTCATTTCAGTATTTATATTTTTTGCTTAGGCGGGAGCCCTTGAGACACTGGATATGTTCCTTTTTTTCATATTTTCTGCTTGTACATTAAATTTGGGTTTGATTTTATTGGAATAAAGATATGGTTGAATTATATATATGGTCTGTAAGTTGAAGAAAATATATTGTTTGTTTGAATTATGCCCATGTTTAATGGTTAGTGCAGGTTTCCATCTATATAGGGCATTCTTTGGATATTGAGTTGCGGTGTCATCGTCGAAGCTCTCGATTCTTCACTTTATGGGGTTGCTTTATAGGTAGGATATGTCAAATTAGTTCATTCATGGAGTGAGACTCTTTGATTCGTGAGCAAAAAAAGAAGAAGCTCGTGAAGAAGGGTGAATGTGTTAAAGATGTTGACAAGCTTCGCGCTACAGAGTGTGCGCGGGAGTTCGGAGAAAAACTTAGTTGAGTTTTGATGGTGTTGAATCGGCTGTGATTGAGTGCATTAGAATACTAGATTAAGGTGTTGATCGACCTAACTCCTTGTCATCCTAATTCTCACTTTGACACATTGGCTCTTTCCCCTATTTTTGGCCCATCCTTTTCTGATATTGGTTGTAATCATATAGCGCCTATTAGTTTTTTCATGTGACTGTCCTTTAATCTGATTTTTTTAGTTCGTTGTATTGCTTTTGTTTCTATTTTGATCCCCATTTTAATACGGATTAACTCAGGTCTCGTTTGTGCACAGTGCTTGTTTTGTATTGCGACTTTGTTGGTAATTAGGTTTGAGTGCGACATTGAGTATCGTCGCATAGAGCAAGATTTGCCTTAAGAAGCCTAACTGAGTTCAACCCTACAAGAGAAAAACCTTAACGACTCTAACCAATCCAATCCTACAAATTGAATCATGTACAAGATACATAATCAAACAAAAAGTACTTGGTCATCCTCAAATGGAAGATTTAACTCTTCCTTCAGTGACTAGCAGTTAACTCTCCTCTCCTCCATTAATCATTTTAGTTGACAAGTAGTACGAGCAATAATCTTTAAAGAGTTCAATAATGAAACATAATACAAGAGAATGGAAAAGATAAACCAAAAAGGAGGAATCAAACAAAGAACGAGCACTATAATCAAATCGAGACAATGAGTGAATCGTCCCCAAAATTTCCTATCTTTAGAAAATAATTCGCGATAAAATTTGCTCCGAGGTCAAATAAGTGTGGTTGTAACCCTTGTTACTAGTTTCCTACTAACCCATCATGAAGCTTGAACTTGGCTTTGCCTCCATACTTAGTTGTCTCCTTTTTAAAACATAAGGTACATTTTCATAAATGTCTATTATAATAAAAATAATGAAGGGATGCAATGATAAAAATATGTTCTTTTTTCAAAATTAAAAAAATGGGTAATTTCCACATAAATTTTTCAAAAACAGAAATAAAAAAATAAAATAAAATAAAAGTACGGATCTAGAATTCCAAGTGTAAATGCGCATTATAATTAAAGACAGACAAGTGAACCACCTAGCTTTGAACATAGTCTGCATCAAAATTGACTGAGGGAGTAGAGAGAAGTGTGCAGGCAAATGATGTCAATGATCTGGAAGCTAACACTATCTAAAGGAGATAAGAATAGATGCATTACCGTGCGGTTTTGTGTCCTGGTGAGATTAAGGTACGATACTACCTATAACGTAATAGTCAAATGAATAATATTTGCTTCTAACAAACATATTTAGAGAAGAGATAGATATAACGAGTACAATACTTTATCCTTTATGTTACTGTATGTAGCTTGAATCCCTTGTGTTCTTAATATTTCTTTCTTATGCATGAATAAAGTCATATTGTCGATTATTAAAACCAAATAACTTTTAAATTTTAAGAGATCAAGTATCCTAAAAGCTTTTAACTAGTAGACAAAGGTCCGAGAATGTTTTTATTCTATGTCATGCCATTCATGCAAATGTTTGTTGGATTTGAGTGCAAATTTGCACAAATCTACCTTACAATTGCAATTTATATAATAAAATTACTTCAATGTAACAAGTAAAGGTTGTTGTCATTCAAACATCGATCTCTCAGTCAAAAAAAAGCCCATATGAAGAAATTAACTTTTATCAGAGAAAAAGTTCAATAATGATTTTGTACACGGACAAGAATAATCCATGCTTAATAGACATCTACTCGCTCATAACTGATGAATGTGTAAATGGTAGAATGAATAACATCGAAGCATAGAGATTTTTTTTTTTTTTTTTTATAGTTCTAATGGAGGATCTAACTATATATGCACCAGATTATTCAACTCTTATAGCAGAAGCATCTCCATTATACTACTAATGACTTAATCCTCCTAAATATAAATTAAAAAAAAACATTAGAAAGTTGTTAATATCAAGGCAAAAATTGTTATTTATCAGAACAATAATGTGACTTACAAATAATGTGAGTCATAAAATTGCCTTAAAAATTATAATCTTAATCTGGTAATAACAATTGTCATATACTGTAAAACTGTGTAGTAGAGTAATCAAACTTGGTAGTTGGACCCCATAAATGAAAGTTAAATTGAGATATTAGAAATGAAATTCCGTAGCAAATCAAGCACTGTAAATTAATGAAATATTCCCTAGGGTAACATAAAAATTTGGATTCTATAAATATATTTATATAATATAAATATAAATATAAATATATGGATCTGTTGAATTAATTCGTGTGCTTTTGTGCCCACATCGATCATCTACATGTAAGCTTTATGTCTGCCAACATTTTGTTATTTATACAAGGATAATTTTTATATTTATAATATTTTAAATTTTATGAAATAATCTATAGTCTAAAAAAATTATATATATATTTGATAAAATAGTCTAAATAATGGTGTAAAAATTAGGAATTAAACTTGTTATTTTTTGGTAATTCTAGCAATTCCATCATCTCGACACGGGCACAATTTTGTGATACTACTAATAAAGTGGAGTTGAATGAGTATACCTATTCACATGGTATTTTTGCACCATTTTATTAGATACAATAAATTTTGAATTAAAAAATTATTTTTGAAATTCGTGAATTAGAAAATTAATACATTAAAGCCAAAAGTACTAATATATAATGTACAATACTTCGTAAAATATAGATTACTTTTAAGTAAATAATTTTATATTATTTTTTTGGTTCAATTTTATATTGTTTATGTCAATTAAAGGATAAATAATAATAGTAATTGTCCATTATTAAATAACTCATAGTCATTATACTAAAGAGGGCACCAACTCGCCGTCACCGGATCCCATTAGAACTCCGAAGTTAAGCGTGCTTGGGCGAGAGTAGTACCAAGATGGGTGACCTCCTGGGAAGTCCTCACTCTCAGGTTGGGGGCACTGGAAAACAGCCTCTCTTCAGGTTACCACCCTAAAGGGGAAAGGTTGTGTACATCCGCCCCCTCCAGACCCTGCGTAGGCGGGAGCCCTTGAGGCACTGGGTATGTTCCTATAGTCATTATCATATGTAATAAATAGATAGATACAACAACAACAACAACAGTGCCAGTGCCGCAATGGCTCCCGCGATAAGCAGGGTCTGGGGAGACTCATAGTCATTATCATATATATATTATTTTTTCTCTCCATAAATAAAGGTTAATTAAGATGAATTTGTGCTTCGGTAAAAGGGAAATTTTATTGCAAGTAGGGTTCACATTTTTGTATTGGGATGTTCCTTTTTAGATTCTCTACTTTTGGCCCAAGGTTCCTTTCGGAATTCTAGTTTTTGTATTGCGAGTTTCTCGCTAATTATTAAAAAAAAATCTATTTACATTCTATATAGATGGTATGTTAGTGACTTTGATATTTAGGTTATCTGTTCTATTTTACTCTTCTTAATCTGAATATGGCATCAAAGCCATGTTCCATGTTAAGGTTAAGAAAAGGAAAACAGAGTAGGCATCGAGCTTGAACATTAGAGTCGTCAGCTTGCCATATATGTAGAAGTAGACAACCTAGAAGGAACACGATTGAAATAATAATAGATTTATATATGCTGTTGATTTCCAATACAATTCTCAGATCCAGACCCAGATTGAAACTGACTGCTTACATGTTTCTTAGCTGCCATCTTAGACATTGATCATGGACATAGCCAGATGTTTTAGCTCAATTCTATCCACGAGACGCAACTAGATTGAAATTTTCTTTCCCTTGTTTCAATTATTTCATTTTCTTTATGCTGTTTCTTACTCCTTGAAGAACCTCGTTTTGTACTTTCCCGAGACCCTAATCCTCCTAATTGTCAAACAAACAAAAAAAAGACTTATATGCTAATAAATGTCAATAATGATATCATACTTACATTTCAATCAAAGGGTGAAGAGAGTGGGACAACTCGAGCAACATGTATTTATCTTCTTGTCACTCATCATGTATGTGTTGGTACTTCAAATTAAATTAGTTGGCCAATCTTTTCAAAGAACTAGTTCAATTACATTGATTTGATGTAATAAGACATTTTAGAATTGACCTTTACTCATATATTTAAGTACTAAACTCAACACAACATTCCTTCACTAGACCACTAGGAGATAGTTTTATCCTCCAAAAGTTGTTTATTTGTTGCATGTAGGCTACCTATATGTGTGTTTTTGCTAATCATCAGCGGAACACCCCACGTACTGAGTCAATTTAGGTGTTGAAACTAAATCTAAGTGAAAATGAAAAGAGACGAGAGAGAGAGAGAGAAAGATTTACGTGAAAAACCCTCAAATTGGAGGAAAAACCACATACATAAGTAGAAAGCTTTCATTGTGTTCTAAAAATAGAGTACATAACACAAGCTTGCTCTAAGAGGAAGAAAACCCTACAAGGAATATATATATGGCTCAAGACAAACCCGAGCTAGAAAACTGGTATATTGCGTTGACTTGAAAATAAAGGTCCTTGGACTCTATTTTGAAAACGAGACTTGGATTCAAGATACAGACAACAATAATTAAGGTCAACGTTCATGTAATGATTCTAGACTGAGAAAAATGGCTCGAAAGCACAAATTATAGACCAAAACATTGCACCAAAAAAAAAAAAAAAAAAAAATACTTAAGACGCTCTTTAAAAACTGAATACCTAGACAGTGAATAGCAGTAAAAACTCAGGATTCACTAATAACATGGACAATTCTCTAATAAGAGAACAACTTGCAAGCAACTACATGTACTTCACATGATATCTTCTTTCTATTAGTAACCACAAAACGCAAGAGACATTACAAGAATAAAAACAAGAGCACAATAATGCTAGTTTTGAGCCAAACACAGTCGGTTCATGCTTGATTCAACTCGTTTACACTAGCATATGATTGACTTGTTTAAATCATGTATGTCAAATGCAAGTATTCATGAGAAGTTTGGGATTATAATTGTGAATTACAATCTAAAACTTCATAATGGAAATTTGGGACTGTTAGAATTATGTCTCAAATTACTTGTTTTATGTTTATAGGTTGCCGAGAGGTCACCGATCGTCGGGTAATTTAAGTAATTAATCGGGATTTTGGGCCACAAGAGGGCCGATTGATCGGCCCAGTTCCGATCAATCGGGTCCTCCCAGACCTGCCCCTATATATATGGACGTAGGATTTACGTCACTTGTTATCCAATTAAAGTGTGAGGCGCCTCCATTGAGAGAAAGAGGTGATTTTGTAATTCCTTCAATTCAGATTTTGAGTGCTACGAGAGTTAAGAGAAAGTGATTGTAATTCTTTCATAGATCTCGTTCAGAGGAAGTGTCGTTGTAATTCTTCCGTTCAGTATCAATAAAGAATCTCCATCTCCGCCCGTGGTTTTCCCCTCTCTCGATTGTAGAGGGGTTTCCATGTAAATATTCTGTGTTCGTGTTTGTTCTTTCTTTCTCCATATATTTGTTTACATCTCGTCTATGTGAGTCATATTATTTGAATCAAATCAAATGATTAGGGTTTACGCTTCCGCATCAAGATTTCCCTAACAAATTGATATCATAGTATATCAGTTTGTTCCAGATTTATCCGCACAAATTGGTATCAGAGCATATCAGATTTGTTAAGTTTCCCTTACAAATTGGTATCAGAGCCCTGTTTATTTCGATTTGATACTATAACGTCCGCAATTAGGTCCGAAGTTGAAAAGTTTAGTGGTCAAGGGAGTTTTAGTTTATGGCAGGTTCGTGTTAAGGGCTTCTTGACTCAAAGTGGCTTGAAAAAAGCTTTAGATGGGAAAGAGAAGATACCAGAGAATTTGACTGAAGCACAATGGGAGGAGTTAGATGAGAAGGCACTCACAGCAATTCAGATATGTCTTACCGATGACGTTTTGGCAGAAGTTTTGGATGTGAAGACCGCTAAGGAGTTATGGGAGAAATTGCAGGATATGTTCTATTTCAAGTCTGTCTCCAACAAACTCGCAGTTAAGCGTCGGTTGTTCACGTTTCGTATGTCAGAAGGTACGTCACTTAAGAATCACGTCAATGAATTTAATTCAATTATTCAAGATTTGAAAGAATTGGATGATGTTCCTAAGGATGAAGATCAGGCAATGTTGTTGTTATGTTCTCTCTCTACTTCATATAAGAGTTTTGTTGAAAGCATGATTTATGGTGGTAGACAAACTATATCTGTTGATGAAGTTAAGAGAAACCTACTGAGTAAAGAACGAGTAGATATAGAATTATCTGATTCTGTTTATAACTCAGGTAGTGGTTTATTTGTGAGGGGGAGAACTAAGTATGATCATAGTGGAAGCAAGTCTAAGTGTAGGCATCAAGACCTAACATGTAACTACTGTTATAAGAAAGACTGTTACAAGCTTCAGAGGAAACTTGAAGTAGATAACACGTCTGACCATAGGTCCATAGTAGCTAGTGTTATGGATGGTGAGAATGAAGATCTTCTACTGTCTGTATATGAACCTTAGTCTAATTTGAGAGATAGTTGAATTTTGGATTCGGGTTGCTCCTATCATGTTTGTCCCAATTAGGGATTGGTTTTTCACGTACGAGTCAATTCGAGGTGGAGTTTCTTTGATGGGTAATGATACTTCATGCAAAGTTCTGGGTATAGGAACAATTCATTTTAGGATGTTCGATGGCACTATCAGGGTTTTGAGTGATGTTCGCTATGTTCCTGATTTAAAGAAGAATCTCATCTCTTTAGATACTCTTAAGTCTAAAGGGTACAGGTACACAGCTGAAGGTGGAGTTTTGAAGGTCGTTAAGGGTGCTTTGACAGTCATGAAAGGCAGAAGGGTAGGTACGCTGTATGAGTTTGTCGGTTCCACAGTTGTTAGATCTGTTGTAGCATCTTCATCATCCTTGTTGTTGACAGAACCAGAGATCACAAATTCAGGACGTTTGAGATTGGATTATTCAGGTTATAGGGGTCTGTCTGAGCACAGTATGAGGGGGCTCTTTGTGTGGTCTGTCTACATGACTGGTAGTATGTGAACAAGGGCTTTATGGGAAGTAGAAAGGTTTTTGCTTCAAACAATTCCTGACGAATAGACTGTCACGTTTGATGAGTCTTCATTGCTATCTCCACAGAAGATGTCATCAGTTGTTTGTGATTCAAGTTAGGTGAGTAAGCCAGAGAGAGTTTAGTTTCAGTTGAGCAACACAGTTCAGCAGCAGGTGGCTATTTCAAATAATGTGTCAAGAGCCAATTCAGAGAAGAAGAAGATTGGCATTGCTGATAACCTCTTAGATATGTTCACTCAGTTGCTACCTAGCAGGAAGTTCAAGCTTCGCTCAGACTCGGTTAGGTTTGGTGTTTTATTAAGATAAACCTCGTGTGTGGGGTGGTTAGTGGAGAAGGTAGAAAAAATTCTTTTATGTATGTAATTTGAGCCAAGGTGGAGATTTGTTAAGATTATGTCTCAATTACTTTTTTTAAGTTTATGGGTTGCCGAGAGGTCACCGATCGTCGGGTGATTTAAGTAATTTTTCGGGATTTTGGGCCGCAAGAGAGCCGATCGGTCGGCCCAGTTCCGATCGATCGGAATCCCAAGATATCAGGTGTTTCCTGATCGATCGGGTCCTCCCAGACCTGCGTCTATATATATGGACGTAGGGTTTACGTCACTTGTGATCCAATTAAAATGTAAGGCTCCGCCATTGAGAGAGAGAGGTGATTTTGTAATTCCTCCAATTCAAATTTTGAGTGCTACATGAGTTAAGAGAAAGTGATTGTAATTTATTCATAGATCTCATTCAGAGGAAGTTTCGTTATAATTCTTCCATTCAGTATCAATAAAGAATCTCCATCTCCGCCCATGGTTTTCCCCCCTCTCGATTGTAGAGGGGTTTCCACGTAAATATTGTGTGTTCGTGTTTGTTCTTTCTTTTTCCATATATTTGTTTGCTTCTCGCCTATGTGAGTCATATTATTTGAATCAAATCAAGTGATTAGGGTTTACGCTTCCGAATCAAGATTTGCCTAACAAATTGATATCATAGTACATCAGTTTGTTCCTAATTTATCCGTACAAATTAGTATCAAAGCATATCAGATTTGTTAAGTTTCCCTTACAGGGACTTATTTGAATTGCATGGTTTTTTCTTCTACATAAGACATAATTTTTCATGTAAGCTGAATCTTTTCTTATTTGCCTCCAATTATTTGTTTTGATTGTGCGTTTGATAACTCCTAACATCTAATCCAACAAGTTAAACTTCATTGGGCTTCAACCTAGTCTAGAAAATCGTTATATGATAGATTCACATGATAAGAATAAGTAAAGTTCCGTTCCAAAACTAGCAGTAGACAAAACAAAATCTAACAAGGACATTAGTCAGTATGTGAAACCACGATGTACAATCATTCTTAAACTAACCAGTCAAAACCGTATATCTATGAAATTTCACCAAACCTTTTAGTCCAACCCATAAATGAGTTTAAATGGGGTTTCATCCTCAAATCAATTGACATTAAGTCAAATAACCCTTTAGACCTACATGTGCCAATCTTTCCTGTCTCACAACTGCAATGCGATCATACTAAACTCACGTGTAAAGTCCTTAACAGTAACAAGATCCAAATAAAGAGAGAGAAATAAAATTGGGACAAGCAAATCAAATCAAATTAAGAAGACAAAAGGCTCCAAAAAATAATGGGTGTCACTCCTTTGTGAGACCAACCCCACCCCCTCTAATCCCTCAGTCACGTGTCTGACAATGCATAAGTCACGTGGGTCCATGTGAACGCCCTCGTTCTAGCTTGTCTATGTTATTACTTAGTCTCAATCACAAGCTTATGTTCAACAAATTTGAGCATTTTCTCCCTTATAAGATGGCAACTCATAAAGCTACCTCCTTTCACATAATATGTCACTATTTTGGGGGCACTTCTCTCTTATTAATCATATCAGCTTCATGATTTGACATGATAACACTTTAAGTTTTGATGCATTATTATCAGTCTTCTACATCGTCGTCTTGTTGGCTGGTCCCGTGCTTTACATGTCTGTCAAAAAAGAAAGAGTTGCATTTTTAGGCTTATTGTGAGAAACTATGACTTGGGTTTGTCTTAGTTTTGATTTATAGTTTTGAAACTGATAAATAGAAAATAATATCATGCAGGTAATTAGGCTTGGCTGAGAAAGGTGTGGTCATATGACCCATTTTATTGTCATTAACGCAATATGGGATTACAGGAATAGTACCCTTATTCTACAGAATTCAATGCATGACTGTTTCTATCCTCGATATTGTAAAATGGAGAGTCTTTGGTTTCAAGTGATAGTTGGATATCCTTCCTGGCATCTTAATCTACCACCGAATGAAGATTTCATGTAGAGTAGTCTCCCCACTATTCCCAAACTCAAGCCACTTCACATACCCATGATCTCATAGGAACCACTCGTCGTTAGCATTCTAGTACACCATTTTACAAAGTTAGGAATCCTTCTTTTAGAGTACTATAGAACATACGATAACATAGAATTCCAGTAGGACTTGATTTTCTTTTCCTTTTGTTTATAGGACATATGATAACCTATCTTAGGTGTATGATGATGAGTCACTAATGGAACATAGGGGACTCTATGATCCAAAGACCCTTTTAAGTAAGTCAAAGTGGGCTATTTCTCAAACTAGTTATTGATAGAGGGTGCGCTCTTATTGCCATTTTGAATATTGTAGTATGACATCATTTTAAAGTTGAATAGGACATAAATATCAATGAGGGTATAAGCAATATATCTGATGATAATGGGATCGCTAAAATTGCTATCTGTGAATATAGGTGTAAATGAGGTAGACAGCATATATATAGTCGAGTATTAGTGGTAATACCCATTGCATATACATGGCATTTTTTCTAATTTGTTTTACAGCAAAGTTGGCCTTTCTTTCTTTTATAAAGTGCAGCTATGTTATAATACTAGTCTATCTGCACACCCATATACAGTCAGTACTGTCGCATATCATCTTCAAAGCTAGGAAAATTTTACGCTTAATTTTCATCTTGGGGCACAATTAGGCTATTTTTTTCTAATAATTAGAGAGATAACTCTCAGTACAAAACCAGCGCACACCGCCAAAGCAGAGCCCAAAAAACCCACAAGAGTGGAGGAAAACAAGACAAAATAAAACAGAATAATAGACCTTGAAACCCGTAGACGCCTACCAACACGCCAACCCCTGAAGTCAAGAAAAAATAAAAAGAATTATTATATATGAAAAGCCAAGATACGCACCATAGTCAAAGTCAGGCGATCGTCTTTCATGGCCATGATGATGTTCACACTATATTATTGTACCTTTCTTTTTCTTTTATTTTTGATGAAGCAAAATAAAGTCCTCGTGTGATGAGAGTAGGGCACCAATAATAGGGAAAGGTTAAATTGCAAGCACAATCAGTAGGGAGTGGAGAATCCTTAAGGTACATGATTTGAAGTGTGGACCCTCTATAAGTCACTTTACCAATTTTTTGTGATATTAATGGCAATAACATATAGTTCTCGGTGTACAAATTATTCGACTTTGTCCATGATTTGCAGCTGAAGGTGCTGCCTAGAAAAGTAACTGTAGAGCATGTGAAACGGTGAATCTGGATTTGGATCTGAATGTAGGAGTAGTAGTGGAAATCAATATGCAGGGACCTTCAATGCTCTTGTGTCTATCTTGGTAGAAAAACATAGACTTAAAAAAAATGTCACTTTTGGTTCGACTTCAAATTGCATATAGGCGATAACTTGTAATAACATATAGAAAACTCAAAAAAAAAAAAAAAGTTGTCGTTATGATGTATTTCTAGTCCTATATGAATCGTTTTAACTTGGATTGAGTTATATGTGTATGTATTTGTTGTTTATAAAAATTGGGCTGATAGTAAAGTCAAATTTCTTAATTGCTATTTTTAGTGAAACCAGATTATTATGGGTTTGGCGAAGGAATTCGGATATCTTTCCTTCTCATTGCATAGGTGTGATACTTACCAGTACTCTTATGATTGCATCATGCATTGATTGCAATAGTTTCTGATACCTACATTTTTCGATGAGTAATGAGAGAAGATCCTCAAAAAAGATAGAGATTAACATAGGGATATAAAAATAAATAAAACAAAATCTAGCCGAACTATCAACATGTGCACCATAGTCAAAGCTAGGTGATGAAAGGATCAAGCCTTGTGAAACATCACTTCGCAAAATTGTTCGCTATATAGTTGAATTCAGTTCAGAAGTGTTACAAATGCAACATTACTAAACTTTGAAAGTAAAAAAGTTGACTTCGTTCACAAAAAGATTCCATTTTCATGGGCAAGAAGTTGGAACTTATATCTAAGAAACAACATTAGCTAAGCTCATTCGATGACTATGTCACAAGATAGCATCCATTCTTTTGTTATAAAAAGGTCAAGTGTGAACCTGATGGCACAGAGTTATGTATAGTTGGAGTCTTGAGTGCCAACTACAGAATATAACTAGGAAAGATTCCTGAGAGTCCTGGAGTACTCCAAAATGGCAGCTAGTCTTAATTTTCCTATAGATGATCAGGTTCTCTAATAGTGATGCATGAAAATACCTAGAGATACAACTAGTGTCAGAAATCATGTGGTGACCTTTTACTTTGTGGTCTCAAGGTTGCAGGATTAGTCGAGAGTAGAATTCTAGAAGGAGAATGCATTCACAAAGCCCCAAATCGTGCTTACAACTATAAAAAAAGGACATGAGCTAAGTTTTCTCAACTAATCCCATAAGGAAGGTGAATTGTTACTTATGGAAAAGACATTTGAGACTATCTCGATGTATAAATGTGATCCCCCATTTGTACATGATATTGACCTAGAGGGGCCATGTGTTCCTACAAACGAGAAATAGATACATGCATGTTATGGAGCAAAAAGAACAATAAAGACAGTTAGAGACAAGCACACCAATTCTCACATATTTTTTTTTTTTTTTCATGTTTAGCATCTTAAGAAGGGTCAGCCAAACCAAAATCTCAACTATAAGAGCAAGTAGACTACACCAAAGTCTTTTCATCTATTCTACGATTCGGTTAGAGGAGGCAATCATTATGGCCTTATAGAATGAATTGACTGAGAAAGCGCCTTTGAGTTCATGTTACCATGTCAAAACATATTCGACAATGGGGCAAAGGGAAGCTTCTAACAAGTCTTGGATGAGTGCTAGCTTGAGTTCGGTTTCGTAGCCAAATAAACCACGTTGCCATCCTAGGTCTCGGGTTCCATGTGATACCTCCCAAGAACTCACGCTCTCCATGGTAGTGTTGTTATGTAGATAAGGGGAAAAAAAAAGTCTCAAGTATTTGTTCTTCAAGGGGCAATCACCAAACCACCTATCTAGCCAAGAAAATGCCTTGTTACCACGTCTAGCATGGTATCACAATTCTAAGGTAACAAAGTTAATGAATTGAGAAATGGTTTGAATGAAACAAATGTCTTTCCAATTATCTTTTTTCAGACAGACTAAAACTTCTCGAGTCAGTTAAATCACACATTCAACTTGCGAAACTAAACCAAAATCGACCATCTGTCTTCTAGACCAAGAAAATAAGAAAAGAAAGTATGGGATTCCTAGCCTTTAAACCATTGAAGAAACACTTTATCATTTCATGTGATCAATGTAAAATAAGGGTTTTTTTTTTAAGTGTGAGAATATAAAACCAATCTTGAGTCTTCAACCATCAGCTTGAACTTTTAAAATTGTTAATTTTGGACATGGTATCACAGCCTTATTGACTAAGTCATAGATTCGAATCTCGACAACCCCCTTTCAATATTGATATAACTTAAGCACAACATTAAGAGGTGAACATTTGCAATATTCAAGCTTTAAACCCAATAGGTGTTTCCGTCAAAGGACATGCTGGAGTATAAAATCAATCTCGATCATTCACCCATCAGTTCAAACATTTAGAAAAGTCGGTTGTTGAGATTAAGAAAAAGGAGGGAAGAGGAGCAAAGCAACAGCTGCCAATCAAATCCATGTTGGAGGAAGTACTAAACAAAAACAATAATAACACAAAATGCTCATCACAACCAAAACAACTGGAGGGTCACCTCAACACTAATTGGTGAACAACTCACACTTTAAAAGAGTTAGCTCTTCTAGCTAAGCCCCCCCCACTCTATATGAGTTGGGGGTCCCTCCCACATTTACCTATCTCCATGACTTCTTTGCTCCTTTGCTAGCTCATGTCTTTTTGTCGGGCCAAGATTCCGTGCATTTGTTGTTTCATCTAATCAATCAATAATATATCTAAGTTAAAATTAATCATTGTTTTCAAAAAGTAAATGGACTAACAGATTGGCTTCCAGATTTTGGTGTTAAGGGATCTGGCATTTTAGTATGGCAACGTTTGCCAGACAGAGCCCTTTCCTCTCTAGTCAAATTGGCTTGTAGATTTCGGTCTTAAGGAATCTGGCATTACCTATCTCTATCCCTTATGAACTGTCCTAAGGTTGTTTGTTATTATCTTGATATATATATATATGGGTGGTGTTCTCGCGAGAGGGTGAGAGCGTGAGAGGGGCGAATCCTGACCCCCCACTGTAACGGATGGCCAAGATTTGTTAAATATTAAAAAAACTAACAATTTACGGCCAAGATTTGTTGAGTATTGAAACCAAAAAAAGAACAATTTCCCTCGTTTACCCCTTCTTTCTTTCTACACCATGAAGGGGTATGGATCGTAAATTGTTTTTTTTTTTTTTTAGTGTTCAACAAATCTTGGCCATCCATTACAATGGAGGGCCAGGGTTCGCCCCTCTCACGCTCTCACTCTCTCATAACAACACCATCCTATATATATATATATATATATATATATGATTCAAAAGTTAACTATGGTAAAATGTGAGGAAATCGAATGCATAGAATCCTTGCCCCTTTTTGCCTCCCTTTTCATTTTTGATTTCTTTTATGGACAAAAGAGACCAAAGGTCGACACTATTCATTGCGATCATTCTCAAGACCACATATAATAGAGGGAACTGGGTATCTCACTAAATCGTGATTACAAAAACTAGAACAATAAGATTTAGTTACTTCATGGGTCACCACATTTATTAACCTATGAATCCACGAGAAAGAAAAGAACTAGACATATTAATTTTTAATTTCTAATCCCTTAAAATATCACACTATTATATGGCCGCCTTCGACACCACATGTGCCTTTCCCATGACTATTCTTCCTAATTCTCTCTCTCTCATTTATTTTACCGGCTATTTACGCCAAAAGTCCATATAGTTTACCCACTGCATCAATTTAGTTCTTATATGAGTTATATTTTGTCGATTTAGTCCAAAATTGTCAAACTAAAGCCAAGTTAAAGTGGCGGTTTTTAATGGCAAAATCTTGTTGGAAGCAAGTAACCTAATATAAACCCACTTGTTGACCTAATTTAACCAACCAGTGATTGGAACTCAAAATTTTAATTGCTAAATTTTATTAGAAGGACCCAATTGATACAATGTAACGTGTACAAGGACTATATTAACATAATTAAAAGTACAAAAAAATAAATTGACATAGTTAGGCAAAAATAAAGGGACCTTTTCCGTGAATAACCATTTTTAATTGATGTACAAGTGCAAAAGCTAACAAGGATATAGGGGGCACGATAACGCAATCGGCTATAAAAAAGTGTTAAAACATGAGTTAGGACTACAACAACAACAATTGAGAGTTTAAACACTCAACAGTATACTTAGATACAGTACTAAACTACATTCTGTAACCGAAGGCAATATGTAAGGCTGGATTATCATAAGATAATTAACTAATTTGAGTGAAGAAAACTTATTATAAGGAGATGGACTACTTCTTTTGGTGTATCTTTTGCCCCACATATTTCGTCTCCACAAAAAGTCATATGTATATAGCCTGCTCGTACATGAATAATGTCAAACATTTTAATTCATGAACTTAGGCTATGTATAAACTTAGGAAGTATAAACCCAGAATATGTGTTTATTACTTGGTTCATCAACAATTGTAGTTCCCCTTTATCAAAGGCTCGACTAAGAAAGCATGTCTTATGTCGTTCTTCGCCGCCATTATCACCATCTAGGAGAACAGGAATGCTCTCACCTTTCAAAGCACAATTCCAAATTGCGTGTGCATCGTAAATACTATAAAACTCAAGCATTAGTTGGTTGACCTAGCATCTCTATACATCATTGTATGGAGAAAAGCGGGGGGAAAAAAAAAAAAAGAGGACTTCCAATATAAGCCTAAAACGATGGGAAGGTAGATTTATTGTATCAAATCAAGTTATAACTACAGTAGGGTGTCGATTAAACCGAACGTTCTATTTTGTTCATTGATCGTATCTCACTTTACTTTCAATATAAGAAAATAGGAAAAAGGACATAATATCGTACATTAAACGTGAGCAGAACATGAGAAGGGCAATACGTGCGAAAGGAAACAAAAAATTGGGAATTGGATGAACAACACCCTGCATTGTGTTGTTGCTTTCCCCCTTGCTCCCATTTTTACTGTCCCTCTTCTTTTACGAGTAACATTATTGTCAGAGCAAAATTGTTATTATCAAAGTAAGATTGTAGTTTTCAAGTATGTGACTCTTATTATTTGTAAGTCACATCATTCCTCTAAGAATAACACTTTTAGCCTGACAATAACAACTCCCTTTCTTTATTAACACCCTCATTTTTGCTAACTTTTTCTCATTTTTGTTCACTTTAAGAAGTGAAAAGTGAAGACATCTAGACTTGCTAGCTTTGACTCTATATGACTGGACTTGATGCTTTTTTTTTTCATTGATAGTTGAACAAGATGAGGGAAGGACTCGTCGTTGTGGAACTCAGCTCCTACAACATCATACCCACAAAAGAAAACATCAAAACTCACACATTTCACCTCCGGATGAGAATTTAAGACCTCTCAACTTATATCACTGTGGAAGACTCGTAGGTTATTGGGTGAAGTTTACAGACCCTCGTCGAGGAAGTAGTAGGAAGGCGCACCGGGTCTTGAATGATGAGGTCAATCGGCAGGAAAGGCATTCGGATGTAAAGTTTTGAACACAAGCATTTTTTTTAAATTTCTTTCTTTATTTTATGGATTTTTTTTGGGACGTTTCTTTGATTTCTTTCACTTATCAAACTCTATATACTGCTTTGAGGATTTTTTTCTCTTTTATCTTACTGAACATTAAAAAAAAAAAAGAACCGTAATACTAGGGAAGTCTGTGAATTCACCCATTAAACCACTTTCTTGATCAAACACATTTTTTCCCTTCACGATAAAAGAGTGTTGAATCATTCAAGTATATCCTCTATTAAATCCCTTTTCCATTTTTTTCCCCCTCAGAACAACCACGATCATCAATTATCATTTCCTGTATGCTCTTATTTCTAAAGTCAAGATACCCTCAACGATTAGAATCTTTTTTGTAGTTTGCTCTTCGTAACAAGCTCAATATCCAAAATTCTAGTGGAAACAAAAGCCCTATAAGGCTGTATCATTAGATATTTGTGTCATGCGCTTTCAAAACAAGAAAACACACGGCCATCTCTTTTTATTATGTCCTGTAACTTGGGTCTATTAAGTAGAGTATTGTCACTTTCAATCAAGTTTGGATTCTCTACATTCAGCGGACAGTTACTCTCTTGAGTCAACTTAAGAGATTACAAAGGAATAAAAATATTAAATAGTTATCTTTCTACAACGAAATCACGCTTCTGTGATATATTTGGTTAGAGAGAAATGCAAGAATTTTCATTAATATTAGTTTATTCTTCATATGTTGTATTTTATTTTTGTGTTATCCTTTTTCGATTGAAGACAATAAAAGTTGCTTTAATCATTAAATAAGAATACAATGTCTCCTATTGGAGAAATCTAACTTGGACATTCAGCCATGGAAGAGGTGTCCTGGTTATTGTTGCATAACCACAAGACTCCTCGGGATTGTCCTTGTCACAAAGGGCCCTAAGACATCAGCATAAGTAAGAGAGAAAAAAGCTATGTGCGGAATATAGTCCCACATAGAAATACCTGATTCCCCATGACCCATATTTGTACGTCAATCCGCTAGTCTATTAACTTCCCTATAATAGTGAAGAAAAGAGGTATGAGCACATTGATGATTCAAAAAATGAATGTCTTCAATAATAGTGAGGATGTCTACAAGAGTCGAATACGAGCTTAAAATCATCTTAATTACCACCTCATTGTTACCCTCTAGGATAACACGTTGAGCACCCAAACAATTAGCATAGAAACAAAGCATCTCTAACAGATGTCGCCTCAAGCACTAGAATAGAAGCACTTCCCAAATTTCTTGAGCCCGCTAAGAACATTGTTCCCTTAAAATCGCAAATGATAAAACCAAAATCTACCTTGATCAAACTGCCAAAAATATACTTGAATTCGGTACCATTAAAGTGTAAGGTCAAAAGTTCGGGTGCAAACAATTCATAAAACCACATTTGAATCTTTGGATCCCAGCTTACCTTATTACACTTGCCGTTCAAAAATAAGCTTAGATGTACATAAGTTGATCCAGACACCTGGCTAAATAGACTATTAATATTACAAGCAGGAGCATAAATGAGTTAAACTGGCTTAGAAGCTCTCACAAACCAGCTTGTTATAAAGCTCGAAAGACGTTTGAACATGAAGCTCGAGCTCAAAGGCTCACAAGCCTATTTTAATATAATTTTGAGCTTAAATATATCTAAATGAGCCAAACTTGAGCCTAAGCGGTCTTATATAAGAAAAGCTTAGTTGAAACTTATCGGCCTGGATTCAAGCTCAACTGAGACGAGCCCAAACTAGATACAAAAGAGCCAATCCTCAAAGCCAGATGAGCTCGAGCTCAGCTCCACTCCACTCATATACATCAAAACGGGGATATGATGAGAGAGGTGTCAAGGAAAAGAGGAAGAGGGGGGGGGGGGGGGGGGCCCTAGTCAAAGAGTGGGAAGATCAAAGGAAAGGCACATGGGGGGGGGGGGGGGGGGGGGGGGGGGGGGTAATCATTAAAAGAACACATTAAAGGAGGCAGCAAATTGCACAACTTTCTCTCTCTCTCTGACTCAGATACGAAGTTGCAGCACCGCTCGCTCACTCAGTCTCTCTCTCTTACGTCCCCTTCATTTCTCTAACATTTACTTAACACCCCCTCTGTTTCTGTCTCTCTCTCCCTCTGGACCCCACTCGTACATATACCACACATTTGCCCTTTTGGCAATGCTGCAGAAATTGGGTTTACCTTAAAATATGACAAAACATAGCAAACATGTAGATTAGACCGTGTCAACCGCGAGACTTACATGAACTTAAATCAGATTAGACGAGAGTAATTTTACCTTCTGCATTCGGAACTGGGTGCTGCATAAAAATGAGTACAAGTCGGTTCTGGCTTGGGTTTGGCACTGACAAGTGTGAACTACGAACCAAGTCTCTCCAGGAAGTTTTATTTCCTATCCTAACAACAAAACACTTTGTACCTATTTTTTATGAAATTAACATAGGAATTAAATTTATGAGAAATACAACTCTTGGTAGAAATTCAATTCATGTGTTAACCAAACAAGATCAAAGTTTCTTTAAAAAATGAAACAACTGTCATGTCATTTATCTAAACTTTCTTTTCTCCAAAGCTTCAATCTTGACAACGCATTATGAAATTTGGGGCGGGGTAAAATTTAGATTCCATCAATCGCACTTTTTGTGGGATTGATTGACTGTTACTATTTTGGTGAAAAAAAGCATGACATGTGAAAAAGTCAGGTTGAATTCACACAAAACATATCGCGTCTTTTTAAACGTCCTACACGAACATAACGATAGGTCAAAGGGTTCGTGACCAAAGCCAAACCCAACTGGACTAGAAAATCCGGACTGAACAGGGACATTTAGGCAAAACGGGTGAGTCCAAAACCCGGCCCATGAGCAAGTAGGCCAAGGGGCATCTTCAAAAAGAGAACAGGTCATCTTCACATGTGTAAGAGATTAAAGAGGAGACATATGTAGAAAGCATAGCCACACAGACACTGGTAGATTTTGTACTAAAAGACAAAGTACCATGTTGAGTTACAGAGTGACTCAGATGAAAGATTAGCAGGGGACCAGTCATAGGGCACATAACAGGCACAGCACACTTTAGCAGAAGCTTAGGGACGTACATTTGTTATCGGTTTCTGATTTTTGAGAAACTAAAACCCGAGTTTTGGAAACCGAGTTTTCCTCATTTTTAGGGTTCTGTTTACAAGTTTCAGTCAAATGAGGAAAAAATTTTAAATAGAAAACCAAAAATCAGAAAAATATTTCGAAAATATGGTCTTTTTTATAGATAAAGGAAATATCATTAAGGGAGAAACAATATACAAAGAATTAAGGACAAAATGTCATGGAAAACACAACCAAGGACCAACAAAAACCAAAACTAACAATATGAAGCCCTCCAGTCCCTCTACAAATGAGTTTAGGTTATATTAGCAAAGTCCCCAAAGCTCTTAGTCCAAAGAGCTCCTAAAATGACGACCTTTTCCCACAAAAAATTAACTGGTGTATATTGGTGTTTAAAAATCCTAGCATTCCTTAATAACCAGATACATCAAAGAATCGCAATCTTGTTAGTGGAAAATAACATTACAGTATGTTTCTTCTTTCCTATGCCATGGAATGGAACTTTATTAGAAGAACATTATGAACATAAATCCCAAGCCACTACACATTGCACCATAAATCTCAATCTTATGCTCACCCACATCTGGTCCAAACATAGTCTTTAGTTTCTTAAAAAACCAAAAGTTGCAAATAGAAATGATGTTAAACAAATCCTTAACTGTAAAACCCATCAGGCCATCAAAGACTGGCCACATTTGAGGGGGCAAAGGCTGGGACCAAATTCACAAGTGAAGCAAAATACAGATCAAAGTTTTGCCAACTTAAATAATGAACAAGAAGCCATGGCAAAACCCAGTACAGCCTTGGCTTCCACCTTGTTTCTTCCATAACAGACATTGCAAAATTCAGTTCCAGTTCGGTTCTGAGCACTCGGTATCCATAAACACACTATTTCTAGGAAAGATGACATCAAATTAAGTGTAGCCACAACATGAGACTAAGTAGAACACGCAAAGCCTAGCTATACACCTCATTACATAATTTGGAGGTCGAGTAACAAGTTTTTAAGCAGATTAAAAACCACCCATTCTGAACTTTTCCTCATGTCAAAGCGACTAGTTGGCCAGAACTATAGAAGAAGGTGAGCTAACCGGTATATTGCGATAACGGCAACCTCCTAGGTTTTGTTCCAGTTCAACTTGGACGGTTGAAGGCGCCACTCTAAATGAATGGAATGGAATCCCAGATCAAAAGAGATGAGCCCCACATTAGGGGAAATTCCGTTGTTGTTGCAGCCGATGCAGTACTAGTACGAGTGCTTTATTCTCCTAAGAGTGAGGTGACTGAGCCCTGACATCCTTTTGATTTCTAGCTGAGTAAAAAGAGTTCTAGAAGAAAGCCCTTCGAACTGGTATTTCTATTCTCCATCCTTACGAATCTAGTCCGTCATCACTTAGACATGTTTAAGGAAGCTATATCCTGAATAGAATGGGAACCTGAACCTAATGTTCCACCAATTGAGTGGCAGCAATGAACTTTAGTGAGCTAGCACAACATACTTGCCTGTTTCTAATTAACATATTTGACATATTTTGTCAAGTTTTTATGCACGTAAATGACATAGTAAGAAACCTAATAATTCCTAATTCAATTATCAAACTCCGGAATCAAGTTCATTCAGATATGTCTCCATGTGACATGTAAGATTACTATTTATACAGTATGTACCCTAAATCCGAAAAGATAAAGAACATTCGAAATCAAATTCAGAGCAAATTATAACTTAAGAATCATCATCCTATCCTAAGTAGAAACTCTAAACTAAATAAACTTAGAAAAATCTGAATTTGACTCAAACTGAAAGAGAGTATAGTTAAGCAAAAAAGGACTCCTAATTAATCATGAACTTTTCTTGTGTAATACTTCTCAAAACACTTAGTTCGTACTACATCAGTATCATATTATTTTCCAGGACATGGTTGTCACTTGTCATCTCTAACCTAAGCCACAAGAAAGAGATAGTGAGGGCTAGGGGAAGAGAGAGAGAGAGAAGGTTTGAGGGTATTAGTAGGCTAAGGGTGGACCTCGATGCAATACAACCACCACGCAATGCCTCATAGAGGTTCCCGCCACAGCAGGGTCAAGGGGTAAGATGGACTTGATGCAATAAGTAAGATTAATCCAGTATAACACTACAACTTGGAGGCCATGGATTTAAGGGTCAGAAACGTCCTCTTTGTGAACATACAGTAAGGCTGGATACACTGATTCTCAAAGCCCCACTTTGGTAGAAATCTTGTGAGTCGAGCTGCTTTTGAGGATATTGGGAGGAGGTCCAAGAGCTGAGTGCAAGGCTTTTGAAAACACTATCTTGGGAATTCATGCCAACTGCAGTCCATATAGAATAATAGAAAGAATAAATTACACCAGCTAGAATATTCTCTCTTAGTTTCCAGTCATCCCTGTTCCTCTGAATTCCATGCGGCAACAATGTTTAAACCTATTTCTACCAACCATAGACACAAACACTGCACAATCGTAGTACTAGACAAAAACCAAATTATATGATCTGATCATAGTTGCACATAGCGGAAGCAGAAGCGAAAGTGAAAGCGGAAGCCAAAAGTGGGAGCAGGAGCGGAAAAGTAAGCGGAAACGGGGGAGCGAGCAGTCATTGAAGTTCAAATATACAAGAAATTTAATGAAATGTTATGAATTGAGGAGTTAAAGCATAAATACAAAACAAAGTTAAAATTAAGCAATAACCAAGAAAATTGAGTACTCCAATGAATCAGATCGAGAAAATTGATTCCAATATGTCCGCACAATCCAATCATTATTAAATCAAGTGATATTATCAGCCAACAGATCATCTAATGTGTATCTTCTTATCAAAATGATTACATGATTATTTGAATTGTGTTTCCATCAGGATTACTACGTGTTGGAAATGTTAACCTGACTTCGAAATGTCGAATAGTTTCTGACCATGAAACTTTAACATTTTAGGAGTTCCCTACAACTA
Source organism: Simmondsia chinensis (assembly GCA_018398585.1). Taxonomy (NCBI): domain Eukaryota; kingdom Viridiplantae; phylum Streptophyta; class Magnoliopsida; order Caryophyllales; family Simmondsiaceae; genus Simmondsia; species Simmondsia chinensis. The sequence goes on along the minus strand of JAGTTD010000001.1, from coordinate 47,335,369 downwards.
TGGATCTGATTATCGCAAAACATTCATTTTAATTTTCTGGATGGACCATAAACAAGCTATTGACAGTTGACACTAATTAGAAATAACAGTAAAGAATATCACAAAGCACTTGCACGCAAACATGTACAAAGAAAGGCTGTAAACAGTTTTCAAGGTAGGCATTACCATGGGACAGCTGATCGAGGGCATAATTGTCCTTCCCTCGTTTGTTTGGACCGAAGTATTAACAAGGAGTCTGTTGTGCGGTATCTCGAATTTTTTAGTTTGGATTCAACAGCGAACATCTATATATCATATTGGGCTACTATACCTCATATTTCTAGAAGTTGTTATTTGTTCCTCTCTATTTATACTGTATTATAGAGCTTTTCCATCCATTTTACTTTCTAGGGTTGGAGACCCTTCAGACACAGCCTCCCTTCAGAGTAACACTTTGTACGGATAAGGCTGCATACATTTCATCCCTACCAAACCTTGCCTCAGTGGGAGCCTCTTAGGCACTGGATAGTTGTTGTATAGAGCTTTTTCTGGAGAGAGAGTTGGCGAGTTTCTTGAATTCTCCATTCTAGATCTAGTGAAAGATTTCAGTCTTCCGCGCGTGGCTTTCAATCATTTGAGGATTTTCATGTAAATCACCCAGTTGTTGTGTTTCTTTCTCTCTTCTTGACATTTTCTCTTAGAAGTACAAATTGGTATCTAAATCAAACTCAGATCTTGGATATTTGCCTAACAGAGTCCTCAATAGTAATTATATGAACATGAAAGACATCATGTGGGGTGCTTCTATCTCCATCACATTCTGAAAAGTCCATAGGTTAATAACCCATCATGGTACATGTACTTAGTGCTAGAACAAGATAAATGGAGTGGTGGCCAACAGGAAAGGTGAGTCAAAAAATTAGTTCGAGGCTTTGACCTTGTGCTAGCAATTTGCATCATAGCTTTGATCATGTGCACACACTCGATTCATTCCCTACTAAATCCAGCCTCGAGGAAGAAGAATTCACACTCAAAGGAAGATAGTGTTGAGTTCATCTTTGATCTATCATGTAGTGGCTTTAAAAGGGTGGATACCTAATTAACAGTTTCAAGTTGAAGTACTCCTAAGGACTAAATCAAGTAAGCACCAAAACTTTGTTCACAGAAAAATAGATCAAAGAGAAACTCCAAAATATCTATGAACAATCCATAAGATCTCAATGAGACAAGACTTGCTTTCATGAGTGACGCAGATGAAGAGTCCTATACTTAATCAAACAGATTCCTATGCATCCATGTACCCAATCAACTAAGTATGTACTTAGCTTTAAGCAACCGTAAGCTTAAGAATCAGGAAAATAATTAATTTCATTCTAGTCTAATCATCTACCTTTGGGCTCTGATTATATTAGTATTTATAGAGAAGAAATTGGACTGCTAATTGAAAAGAAACTTCCAAACTAATAATAACGAACTCCTAATAACATGTCATAGATCCAAATCTTCATTTCTCACCCTTGATCTTCATTAGAGAGTGATTCATTAAAGAGCCTACTCTTACATTCATAGTAAACCTAGTAAAAATTCAGCAGATGAAAAATTGAGCAGATGAAGCACCTATACTTGCAGTGAAAATACCCAATGGAATGATCCATACAACATGCATAACCCACCATAAAAAGTCAGCTTCTAGAGTGATGAAATAATGAACAATTATCTGTTTTCAATAGGTTCTTTTGATAAGACGAGCTGGCTGAAAGCTTAGCTAGTGCAGCAAGACCGTTGTGCTCTCTGTTTTTTTGTGCTTGCACCTATGTCCCCCCTTTGGGAAGGGTACCTCCTATCCGTAATGTTTTGGCCCCTAATCCAAATTGGTATAAAGAGAACTTAATACACAGGCTCCCAGATGGATGAGGGAGCCTTTTCCTCTAATATGACATCTTAAGCATTCTTTACTCGGTGGATCAAATTTATCTTGCTCATCTAATTGCTTTTATGTGGTACCCAGTTCATTTAGGAGGCTACTCGGATTTACATTGGGGTATGGAGCATAGTTCTTCTGAAGCCGTTCTTAGCCCACTCTGTCCTTAGACTATTCGTCCTTAACCTACTCATGTTCAAGTTACTCGTCCTCAATCCACTCATTCTCTGTCCATTCATTCTCGAACTACTCATCCTTGGAATACCCATCCTTGGCCTACTCGCCCTCATATATATTTATCAACATATACTCATCCTTAGACTATCCATCCTTAACTTACTCATGCTCGAGTTACTCGTCCTTCAGTCCATTCATTCTTAAAGTACTCATCCTTAGACTACCTATTTTAAAATACATTTGTCACAACACTATCTTTACAGCATTCTAAGAATCCCCAAGTTTTCCATTCCATTTCTTAAACAATATACACATAATGTAATCCTCAACAATGCCACCTCTTAAAGTTCTAATGACTAACTCAAATATCCATCATCTAAACATACTAGCAACTTAACATTTACTTACATAACAAAGGGCAATTTACATAAAAGATAGGCAAAAGAAGAAACAAATTCAATAATAATGAATCTAACACCCATTTGAATACACAATTTCTTACATACAATTATAACTTAATCCACCAAATCACAATAAACTTCAAATTGCAACTAAAATCTCAAAAAGTGGAAAACAAAGAAGGCTTCCAACACACCCAAGCAAGCACCCACAACAACATCAAACACAAAATGACGCCCTAACAAAACCCTAGAAACCGACGTAAAAACTGACCAAACCCAAACAACCAATGCAAAACCATTAACAATCATACCAATATCACGATCACAAATCCACCTCTCCACAAACTCGCCTTTTCGGAGCTTCAATAGCTCCAATCCTTCCACAATCGCCTCAATCGAAAGATAAACGAAAGCGCTGATAAAGCAAACCCTAGAAGAGTGGCCGCTTGGGAAGGACCAGTGATCAACAGCAAAGGTCAAGTGCATACCTGATACGAGCCAAAATATAGAAATAAATAGAATAATCCAGTTAGTGTAAATTTTTATATAATGTTAATATTTAGATTTTTTACATTTACACCTAAGAAGGTACCACCGGATCCCATTAGAACTCCGAAGTTAAGCGTGCTTGGGTGAGAGTAGCACCAAGATGGGTGACCTCCTGGGAAGTCCTTGTGCTGCACCCCTCAGGTTGGGGATTTTCAAAAACAGTCTCTCTTTAAGGTAGCATCCTAAAGGGGGGAGACTGCGTACATCCACCTCCCAGACCCTGCTTAGGTGGGAGCCATTGAGACACTGAGAATGTTGCTTTGTGTTTTATATTTAAGTCATTCTATTTCTTTATAAATAAAGGTATTGTAACCAGTGAGGGGGCACTGGAATGAAATGAAAAGTCTCTCTCCTTTAGCACTCCCCCCCCCCCCCCCCCCCCCTCCCCCCTTTTTTCTTCTGACACAAATCAAAGGAGGTTTTATTTTAAAATTAATTAGCAATGAACGGAGTAGGTCATATGGTATACATTTTGGCATTCTTTCTAGTTGTTCCATCTCTCTTTTTGGTTTAGTATCACCTCCCTTGTCTCTCTTTTTCCTCCCTCCTTTTAACGTTGTCAAGTAACCAACTTTCTCAAAAGCTCGGGTGAAGGCCCGGGAAAGGTTTTATACTCTCTAGCATATGCCCTCTCACGCAAATGCCTATTGGGATTAAAGCATGGACATTAAAAAGTCCATTTCATATATTGTGCTTTAATTATGTTAATAATGAAAGGGAGTTGTTGGGATTCAAACTCGAACCAACTTTTCAAAAAGCTTAAATTAATAGATGAAGGCCACCTAATGGTTTTATACCCTAACAAACCCTAATTTCTATTCTCCCTTCTCCAAAATTCTACTCTCACCTCCTCTAATTTCTACTATATTATAATCAAACAATTTAGTTCGAATCAATACCTTTGTTGTAGACGGGGCGAGGGCGGCGGATAAGGTGCTTGACGAGGCCGATGACGAGAAGATCGAGGAGAAGGCCAAGTAGAACGCTGAGAAAGAAACTGTAGAGGTGGAGAGAGTGGAGAGAGAGAGGGGAGAGGAAGAGAGAGATGGAGACTGGGAACCAGAAGCGACCGTCGCCGGAGATCTCGAGGAGTTTGAGGGCGACGCGTGGGAAGGTCGCCGCCGTGTTGTGGAGGCGGAGAGACCATTTGGTGTCTAGGAGTACCAGTTGGTTGATGATCGACGACGGCGGTGGCTGCGGCTGCTGCGATGGCAGTGGCGGTGGCGGTGGCGGTTGTGGTGGTGGTTGTGTGGCCATGATTGAGATTCGGAGACTCGGGGATGGCGTTGGAGAGTTATATTTTCTTTTAAATGATCCCTTAACTTTGTTTTATTTTCCTAATGATTAAAGAACATCTAAAGTCTGGCAATTAATATTGAATTATCGATTAAAATTGCATATGAATTCTTTCTTTGAAGATCCTTGACTTTTGTCAACTCGAATCTAATATAATAATCTTATTTAATATTTTACTTACTTTATAAAATATTTAAAGACTCTATACTTTATAAAGAACTGTATTAAATTTTAAATGTGTTTAATTTTTTGTTTAAAATAGTTCATAATATATTTTAATTATAATTTTACTTAATCTTGATCTCTAAATGAAGATTAATTTTTATTTTAAAATAAAATATTATAAATTACTTTATTAATTTATAAAAGTTCTCAATATTATGAATTATTTTAGACAAAAGAAGAGGAAATAAGCAAATTTGAACAAATTTAAAAGTACAAAGGCCAAAGGTGGCGATTGGGATATTAGAGGTTTTTTATTTGATTTCGTGAGATAATTGGGCGGTACTGATCATAATGGGCCTATTATTGGGCTGAGGGGGTTTGGGCCTCTCCATGAATGACTTCACCCAATAGTTAATGGGCCATATTGAAAGACAAAAAAGAACTCACTCCATATTAAGAAATTTGAAATTGATCCATCTTTAATTTTCGATTTCTCTAGTGTCCGGTTAATATTGTTTTCTATTTATAATTTTTACTTTATCAATAATAACATACCCAGTACCTCAAAGGCTCCTACTTGCACAGGGTCCGGGAGGGATAGGATGTACGCAGCCTTACCCAGGATGAGACCCAGACGAGAGACTGTTTCCGAGAACCCCCAACCTGATATTATAATTTTTTTCTTTATACAAAACTAAAATCAGATTTTGGAAATAATTTTTTCTCTTTTCTTTTTTTAGATTTTTGTTTTCATTTCTTAGTTAAACAAGAAAAAAAAAATTAAAACAAAAAACCAAAAATCAAATATATATATATATATATATACACAAAACAACAATAGTCTCCAATGCCTCAAGGGCTCCCGTGTATGCAGGGTCTGGGAGGGATAGGATGTATGCAGCCTTACCCCCTCAGGGCGGGGCCCTGATGAGAGGCTGTTTGCATATATATATATATATATATATATATAATGTTTAGTTTTCTAAAAGCAAATAAGTGAAAAAAAAATTATATCAACCTGTTGAAAAAAATTCACTCAATCAAGCACAATAAAAACGAAAAATATCAAAGCATCTATCGACCCTCTCTCAACTAACATGTTTTATTATCATTTTAAACAAGCATAAATTTAACATATTAAATTATCAAGAATATTATATGTAAGAGTATGAAACAATCCTTGTATTTTGACTCAACAACTTAAGTCTCTATTTTTTTTTTTTTTTTTTTTTTTTTTGGGTTTTTGAGCAGGTTCTTTGTTACGGATAGCCGAGCTCAAGCTTTTGGATATGCTGAAATATCCCTGTCCTCCTTTCATGCATTTTTCATTCATATTTATAGTATTGGGGGTTCACTTGGTGGTTAATCAAAGGTGACGACCTCAAGCGATGCGTGGTGAATGTGGTGGCGTTGGCGGTTGAGATGGGCGAGATCGTCTTGGCAAGAGAGGATAGACCGAGGCCGGAGGTACTCGTCCAAGAGGCTTCCTGGATGGGGATGGTTATGGTGTCCAACAATATCTCACCTGTTGAGGGCATCAAGTGGCATCTCACCCATAAAAGGGATCTCGCCTCGGGGATCGGCATCTCGCCCACAGGGGTACCACACCCGACTCTATTCACCCAACCTACTGTAACTCAAGTGTCTAAGTAGCCATTTTTTTTTTCCCTAACAGTAAGATTTCAGGATACTTGATTTCTTAATATGATATATCAAAGCTATTTTAAATTAGAGGTCATAAGTTTTACATTGCAACCCCACTACACATTTGGATTAAGGTGCATGTTTGTGCATAAAAACATTCCGGGGACCTTCCCCACTAGCGCAAACTTTGGGAATAACTAGTTCTTGGATACAATTCAATCCCAATACACATTTTTTTTTTTATAACTATAGCCGAAGTACAATCAGGCAACTCGAAAAGACGAGGCTTAAGCCACCCCGTAAACGGAAATGGGAACAAAAAGAGAATAGAACAAAAAAGCACAAAAAGCAAAACCCCCAAACAGAACACAACAGACACCACGAATAGGCCAGACAAGACGCACAAGACAAGCTCAAACATGGATCCCTACTGGAGATAAACCAGACGAACACCACGGGAAATTGGAGCAGGATTGAAGCCTCAACCACAAACCCATCCACCTCATCTAGCAAGCAAGTCTGCCATCATAGGTGGGTCGAACCCATCAAAATTAAAACCGACTATTTTTTCCATCTCTATTACTCGCTCCGCTTGCATAATCATCCCATCATACTCCACTTCCGAGATCTTGTCATACCGATTCTCCCTATTCCTTTTTTTCTTCTTCCCGGCTGTCTTTGACAATTTTCCCCAGTCCGCCTCATTCCCCTTCTTCCGCTTGCCTGAGGCCTTGGTCATCTTCGACATGTTATTCCTAGGCGACATATCTTTCAGAAATTTCTTAAGCTCCCGCTTTTCATTCTCTTTTTCCCTGTGCTTCAACGCTTTCCTCTTATTTTTTGTCATTACTCCTTTTCTTTTTCTCAACCCCGATACACATTTTGGAACATTTGCGTAAAAGGGCATATTAGATCATAAATTATGAACATTTTTTTATCAGCTTAAACTGTTAGAACAGTTGTTCATTGGCCCGGCAATGACCGAACATGAAAGATGGGCATCATGAGGATTGGGTATGCATGGCAGAACCAGGCAACAGAGACAGGTCTCAAATTTTTGGCATTATGATCACATTTATGATTCAACCTCAGACTTTCACATGTTCCCCTTTATTTTTTATTTTATTTTTTCAAAAAAGGAGCCATTTAAGATAGCAGTCGATACAAATAGAGACGAAAATAATTTGATCGAGAGGGAGATATTTGAATTGAAGACATTGAGGACCCGGATCTAACTATAAGAATTAAAGGATTTTATTAGGGTTTTCTAGTTTAATTAGGATTATGTATTTTGTTTAATTTTAAACTAGAGTCTTAATTAGGGTTTCTTGACTAATTTATATAATTAAGTTTAGGATTTTTGAATTACATTAGGATTATATTATGTTTAGTTTTTGATTTAGAATATGATTGTTTTTAGAATTTAATTTGAATTAGGAAAGGGGTTTAGTAGTGCTAATAAATAGGCCACCTAAGAGGTTACCAACATGCAAGCACCGGATCTCATTAGAACTCCGAAATTAAGTGTGCTTGGGCGAGAGTAGTACCAAGATGGGTGACCTCCTGGGAAGTCCTCATGTTGCACCCCTTAAATTGAGGATTCTCGGAAACAGCCTCCCTTCAGAGTGCTACCCCTAAAGAGGGAAGACTGCATACATAACCCCCCCTTCCCGGACCCTGCTTAGACGGGAGCCCTTGGAGCACTGGAAATGTTGGATTTGCTTTTTTCTTTTAGTGCTAATAAACAGGCCACTAGTTTTTTATTTTAGTAAGCTTTTGATGAATGAAAATAACTTGATGAGTTTATGTTTGGAGTTGATTTTTATAATTTTATTTTGAATAAGTTTAATAAAATTACATAGTTCCTGTTTAAGTCATTACTCGGATATTCACAAAATCAACGAGCTTTAGCCAATCTCTTTTAATCCGGCATTGTTGGATATAATCAACAGATTAGAAGCTCCCTTTCCCTTCTCGCCTCAGGTCCTTGAATTTAAAAACTGTAGGTTAGATCTTTGAACCGATTTTCATAAGTAGTATAAGATTATAGATATATATATTTTATCATAGAGCAACTAGCTCGTAGCCTAATGGTAAGGCATCCGGTTGCCGTGTGAGAGCGCCGGGGGTTCGAGCCCCACTAATGACCCCCTCCCATGCCTTTACCAACATTAAAAAAAAAATATATATATATATATATATTTTATCAGAACATTCAGCAAATATTTTGTCCAAATATATATAATGATGGGTGCAGAGAGTCAAAAGCTAATCCGCACAATGGCAGATCCGTAAATCTCTCCCATTCGCTTCCAAAATATTTTTGTCCTTTTTATTTCTCATAATGATTAAATCCTTGACTTCGTCTACAAGAAAATTATCATTTAAAATTCTTAGGGCCAGTCCCGAAAATTTTCAGGCCGTAAGCAAAATTTTTAAGAAGGACTGTTCAAATATAATAACAATAATAATAGATTCAATGCCTCAAAGACTTCCGCATAAGCGGAATCTAGGAGGAAAAGTATGTACGCAGTCTTATCCCTTCAGGATGATACCCCAACAAGAGGCTATTTTCGAGGAACTCTAACCTGAAAAGTATGAAGAGCACGTTCATATATAACAACAACAGACCTAATGCCTCAAGGGCTCCCGCAGAAGCGGAGTCTGGGGGAGGTTGATATACGCAGCCTTCCCCCTTCAAGGTGTTAAACCTGAAGACAGGCTATTTCTGAGGACCCCAAACCTAAGACTCATGCCATCAATGCACGTTCATATATAACAAATTATAAAAAAAAAACTATGAGTACAAAACTTAGTAATATTTACAATTGATACTTTAAAAATCAGAATTTCAAAAACTCAAGGGCCTCAAGCTGTTGCTCGGGTTGCTTTGATCTTATATTTGGCCCTCAGATTTTAGGGGCCTCCGAATTTCTGGATTTATGATTTATAAAGTACTAATTGTTAATATTACTAAAGTTTGTGATCAGAATTTTTATAATTTATTATATTTAAAGGATTCTATTTAAAATTTTTGCTTAGGACCGACATGAGGAGGAGTCAAATGACGATGAAGATTTTTTTTTGATAAATATCGGCAAGGCCGAAGACAAGCAGCTCAAAAAAATGAGGCCTGGGCCACTCCGTAAACAGAGGGAGGAACAAAAAGAGAAACAAAAAGCAACAAAACCAAAAACACCCAAACCCGACAAAACAGACACCGAGCACACGCTACCCAAGATGCGCACAAAACAAGCTCAGGCCGGGAACGCAAAAGAAAAAGAACCAAACGACCAGCACGGGAAACCGAAGCAGGACTGAACCTCAACGACAAAACCACCCACCTCATTTAGCCAGCAGATCTGCCACCATAGGTGGGTCGAAACCATCGAAATTAAACCCAACTCTTCTTCCCATGTCAATTATCCGTTCTGCTTGAAGGATCAACTCATCATACTTTGCTTCCGAGATCTTGTCGTATCGATTCTCCCTATTCCGTTTCTTCTTCTTCCCGATATCCTTTGACGATTTTCCCCATTTCACCTCCTTCCCCTTTTTTTGTTTGCCTGAAGCCTTGTTATTTTCCGGCGTATTTCTCCTAGGCGACATGTCCTCAAGAAATTTCTGAAGCTCCCGCTTTTCACTTTCTTTTTTCTTACGCTTCAGCGCTTTTCTCTCCCTATTTGTCAGTAGTCCTTTTCCTTTTCTCATCCCTCCTCCGCTGGGTCTCTCCATACAAGCCTTTGACGTGATCAAAGTAAAGGGCTCAAAACCTGGAACACTCAGGTCCCGAGGACACAGAATCATCTTCACTGGCGAGGTCACAAGTTACATTCTCATGGTGTGATAGCTGAGCGTGAGGCTAATCTGAGCTGGCTATGTCACTCTCCACCCATTGGAGCAGAGGAGGCATATGTTGATCTTTACGCACAACGGTGTGATTTACATTCTCACGGTGTAAATGACAATGAAGATGAATGAAAGGAAATCAATTTAATGACATTAATGGGCTTGGGGTTTCCATTCTCTATGCTACACTGAATACATTTATGTCTTTTGGAAAAAGGTAGCATACACATCTAAAGCTCTGAACCAACAAAATAGCGAACTTTTTTTTTTTCCCGATAATTAGTGACACAATTGTAATATAAAATAGAGATTTCGAGTAAGCGAGGCCGAAGAGAACCTAATTCAATCAGGAGATAGAAACCCAAAAACAGAAAATAATAAAAAAAAGGGGCAAAAGCACAAAAGCACAAGAACTGGCATTATAAGGCTAAATTAGCATAGGGTACAACAGATAATGTTATAGATATTGTTAATCATTACCCTTATACTTGTTGATAAAAATAATAGTAGACTCATACCGCATAAAAATCAGATAATAATCTTTTTTATATGTGATAATTAGTTTATATATGAATTGTACAAGGGAGCAACCATCCCCAAATTCCAAAAATGTCCATGTTGTTATGAAGACGAGATTCGAACATCTTGTTAAGGCCATATCGAAGCGAACAAGGTGTTTGATTCCATCAAGTTCAAAGTTTCCATGTGGATTAAAGCCCTCAGGCCTTTTATGTCAGGGAAATTGCGTTATTTCATGCATTCGATATTGGGTTTCACCGGACAGAGTTTTACTTTTTCGTTTTTATCCAACTATTGAGTTACTAAAGAGTAAATAATAATAATATTATTCTCCTTGAAAATGCTAAATTTATTCATTCAATTGTATAATTCCAAACTAATTCTTATATGAGTGTACAATTTAAAATAATTTTTACATGAGTGTTCAAGTTAAATACCAAAAAAATTCTTTTAGATATAATTTAATATCTTTTTAATTATGTTTTCTCCTATATATATAATAGGGTAAATTACAGAAAACCCTCCTGACTTTTGCTTCAATAACAAAAAAACTCCCTCACAAATAAAACTACTCACTAAACCCCTTAACTTTTGAAAATTTTTCACTTTGCCCCCAAATTAATTTTTTTGACCATTTTGCCCCTCAACCAAAAAAAAGTTATATTTTATCTCATAATATTTTTTCTAAAAATTTTAAAAATACTTTTTATCTTCTGAATTTATATAATATTACTATAATTATATTTTTATAAATATAGAAAATTTTCTTAATTTTTTTTTGCTAAAAACATATAATATTTAATTTTTGTCTAATAATATAAAACTTTTTTCTAAAAATAAAATTAAACATTAGGGGCAAAATGGTCAAAAACAAATTATATGGGGGTTAAGTGATAAATTTTTAGAAGTGAGGGGATTTTGTGAGTGCTTTTATTTGTGAGTGGGATTTTCTGTTTTTGAAGCAAAAGACAGAGAGATTTTCTGTAATTCACCTTATATAATATGGGTGAAAACATTACATTATTAAAATGGGACAGCATTGATGGGGAAGATCAGGAAGTTCGATGGCACATTTAAGTCCTTGTTATGATATTCATTCATACATATATACTGCTACCTGCTTCATTCATCTCTACTATCAATTTCGCATTTAATTTTTTTGTGGCTCGAAACCTTTTTAAATTTTTCTTCGTAATTTTCCGTCTCCGTGTTCATGCGCTTTTCTATAAGTAAAAAACAGAAAAGAATTCTCGAGATTGAACATACAATCTTTGTTATGAATGAAAGCAAAAACACAAAATTTTATCGAAGTGTGCATCATGATTAAAAAGCCTAACTTAAATGACGTCAAGCTGGTTGCAACAGAGCTGCCTTTTTATGAGTATGTAGAAAGAAAAATATAGCAGTTGCAATCTGAATTGGGATCTAATCCTAGCATGTATACACTTTATTAACAAACCTTAGACTGTTCTAGGTGATATTGAAAAGTGTTTTTGTGTGGGTTTGTCGAAAAAAATTAAATTGGATAGAGGTTATGTCACTGTCCTTGTTCTATCTCTTCAGTATATATAACTAGTTTTTATGTGTGCAAAAATAATATTTTTTTAGCAGAGAGAGGAGATGCGGAGTTCTCATAGGTAATATATTTAATTTTTGATTTAACTTCACTAATTAGACACTGTATATAGCAATATGATCATAGTTAAGCTGTCATATAAAACTTTATAAACAAATTCAACTATATATAAACTCGCGAAAACTCTTCGATTTCATATATAGATCTACTATAGCAAAAGTATGCCAAGATTTGAATTTTACAATAACACTTAAAAAATACCCATATAATATTTTATAGATTATACATTTAATTAACTTTGGAAAAAGTACTCATGGACTAAATTACATCCTAGACCATCTTTAATATTCAATTTCCCCATAACATTCATATAATATAAGCAACTCCACTTTCGATTACAAAGCTTCTTCAAACTCCATAAATTAAATTATACTGGCTTGCACAAAATATACTATACATCACGATAAAAAATAAAAATAAAAAAATCTTCCTACTATTGTTAATAGTAAACTGATAACCCTCTAATTTCTACGACACACAAAATGTAGTCCTTATAAGTAAATATCCCGCAACCTCTAGTAAAAAACTAAACTTATTGCATTAAGTATCATTTGAAGTCGTTATGTAAATTTGAAAGAGATTTAAAGTTTAAATAATTGCAACAAAATAAAGTAGCCAAACTTTTATTATTAAATTTATAGATAAAACAGTATTCATAACATATTATCATGCAAAAAGCTCTCCTAGTTAAGGCAAGATAACTTTGGGTCTGGTTTGAAATGTTTAAGAAGGGGGTCAAGGAAAGTTTAAAAGTTCTGAGTTTAAATCCTGAAGTTGAACCTTTAAATACACCCATTTTTAGGAGTTTTTCTTTGAATAAAGTTTAAAAAGTTGTAGAAGATAAGAGCACACTGTGATCGATTGTAAGTTATAAACTGGTCAAGTTTTGTAATGTCTATCTTTATAAATGATCCGTAATAAAGTTAATTTGTCTAAGATATGTATGAAGAAAATCATTTTGAATGGATACGAAGAGAAAAGAAAAAACTTAAGCCAAGCTTTTTCACGGGAAGTAAGGTCCAAATAAGATTGACATTCAGAGGTCTTTATGGGAAAAATTTAGGGATACCCAGTAATTAGGTGAATTGGCAGTTATATTATCTGATTGTTTTTAATACTATGTGCGATCTTATTTATTCTAGAATGAATTTCTTTCGATATTTTCAATATGGGTCTTTTGGGTATTCTAGCATTCTATATCATATATCCAAAATTTTAAGTTTTGATATTATTCACGTCAAATACGCGTAGTTTGATTACAGAAGCGTTACTAAAATTTAAAAATTAAGAATGAATACTATTGTTTAAAAGCTCATAACACTTCAAATCGACCAAGAAATATAGCATTAAGAAGAAATAAAGTTGAAAATGAAAGGCATACAATTTTGGGAGGTTCAAAAAATAGGAATGACACGCCCAAAAAGATCACCCAAAAACAACGCACTTCCCAAAGAGAAGGAACCCCCAAAATTGAATCTTCTAGGCGTGACATCAAGGGCTGGCAATCAAAAGCACCAACCCAAAATAACAACAATTTTAAATATATTTTGAAAAATGGCCTTTATTTCAATACTTACCTCTACTCCCTCGGCGATGCGGAACGTTGATGTAGGACGAGTAGCTGAAGAGTTTCTGGTGCAGTTGGATCGCCAGAAGCCCAAACGGGTGGGGTGGAAGCACTAATTTGTGCGACCAGTTTCAAACGGACATAATTTTTTATCCTTAAAGAGTTACGCGACCCGCAAGCTGTCAAAACGAAGCTATCGGACTGAACCATGCAACCCCAGACGCTTTGCCTTTGGCCCCATCTATTTTCCCCCAATTTGGTCTCTCAGCATGTTTCCAGGCCACTTTAATGTTTTCCGCCTAGTTTAGGGGTAGTTTCGTAATTTCGTACTTTGTGGCGTTTTTGTAATTTTTCATATTAGGGTTTTTCTTTGTTTTTATATAAATAGTGGCTATGACTGGTTGTAAGGGTCATTCTCAAAAATTTCTGAATTATAAACCCTAATTTTCCCTTTCGTCGGTGGATTCCGATTTTGTGCTTTTGAATTTGGCGTGTTCAATTCGATCTTTCGTTTCCGTTCCGCATCAAACGTCACCGTAAAACTCGAATTGATTACGTCAAATTTGAAGAAAAAGAATCCCACGAAGAAAAGAGAAAATTAGGGTTTGTATTTCAGTAAAATTGGAGAATGAGCCATACAAGAAACAGTAACGAATATTTATAGGCAAACAAAAATTCCTGAAATGCAAAATTATAAAAATACCCTAACATATGAAATTACGGAATTGCGTCTACATTATGCAGAAAAGATAAAATTGGCCCGAAAACAAATTTAGGGAAAATAGATAGGGCCAGCGGCAAAGTGGTTGGGGCTGCATAGTTCTATCTGATATCTTCGTTTTGACAGATTACAAGCCTCGTAACTCCTTATGAATCAAAAAGTATGGCCGTTTGAAATTGCCCACACAAATTAGTGCTTCCGGCCCAATCGTTTGGGTTTCTGGTGGTCCAGCTGCTCCAGAAACTCTTCTGCTACTCGTATTACATCACTCAGTAAGCTGTAATGCAAACCATGATCAAAGATAGTCGCTTCACTTGTCTAGCTTTGATTATGCTGTGCATTTAGGCTCCTTTGTTTGGCGCGCCATTAGATCAAGGAAAAAGTTTTCCGACGGAAAACCTTTTCCTTCAAATGAGGGAAAATAACTTCCCTTTTAAAATGGAGGAAGTCATGATTCTAAGTGACTCAAAAACCTTCACGGTTATCATTATGCAAATCGAGATCAAATCAAAATAAACCAAACTGCACTGTAAACATTTAATGTCAACATCGGATAAGAATTAAATTGAATAATTAAAAGCAGTTTCGATATTACTTTGTTATTGTTGCAACAGAACAACTATAATCAAGTTGAATTGTTACATAATATTATAGAAGGAAATTATTTAGGTAATATTTTAGCATTTATTACATAGGTTATGTGATATTTCAGTAATATACAGTAATATGCCCTGAAGTTTAAATATTTTCTCATAAATCAGGTATCTTTTACTAAAATTTAGTATATTTTAAATGAAAACAGCAATCTATATGTATCCTATATCATAATGTAATAATTTCTTTTGTTCGAAAATGGTAATGTGACACATATTTTGATAATATATAAGTAATTTTTGTTAGAATGTGGACAATCTTTTGATAATATGATATTTATACTGCATCAATTTTTTGGCAGAAATTACCCGAATTTTAATGAGAATTCACCAGATTTTGACACAGTATATATACAAGCGATAAAATTTCTTATCTCATGACACCTCATTATATATAATAAAATAGCAGAGTATTTACATGATAAATACTTAAATTTTAGAATACCGAAGAAATAATTTTCCTAATTTATACAGCTTTGATAGTTAACTTTTTATTTTGTTACTTTATATATGTTATATTATTACTTATGTTGTCCTAAAAAAAGATATAAAATAATTGGTGAAAAATATTTTTTTAAAAGATACACAAAGACATTACAATGGGGAATTAAGTTTTCCTTTAAAACAAACAACGGAAAACCCCACTTGGAATTTATATTTCCTTGGAAAAACTTTTCCGAAGAAAAATTAATTCCTAGATTCTACTTTTCCGTCAAAACAAACGGAGCCTAAGACTTAAAGATTAAAGGTTTATACTTTCATTTTTTGTTTTCAAAACTTTATGTACCAAAGAAAGTCCGTGTTCTTAATCATTAAAAAGAAAAAAAGAAAAAATGGGCCTTTATCTCGCAACAAACCCACTAAGCCTCCACTCCACAATTTTTTTTTGGGGGGCACCACTTCTGTCGCTTAGCTTGTGCTTCATGCAATCCAACATTTCTTACCTATATTTTAAAAATTATTACAACTTTATAACAATATCCTAACAGCATTTAAGTCATATGATACATTATAATAGAACAACTTGAATATATTACTATATGGTACATGATAGTGTTTTATACACTTGGCAGTGAGCTCATGAGTTGCCAGTAGACGACTATGAGACAACCACTAGGTGTTAAATAATTGGAAAACTAGGCTTGTTCCCGTGTAATGCATGGGCGGTATTTTTTTGTCACTATATTTTATATCAAAGATTTTTTGCATTGAAATAAATTTTTATTTGATTAGCTGCCCATAATCTTGTTCAATTTACATAATTGTCATAGTAGTAATTGTAAAAGTTTTCAATAAAAAGATGACAAAATATATTTCCTAATTCAATGAAATCAAAATGTAAACCAAATTCACATAGTATTAAGTATTATGGTCATTTCACAAAATATAGGAAACATGGTTAAAAAAAAGTTGGTTGTCGTGTTTGCCTTCCGTGCTATGTCCCCTTATTTTTCTTCGGTGCCCTACAATGAAAATATGCCATTGTTAGGTCGCATCCAATTGCTATGAAATAGTAAAGCATGACCTGTTGCTTACCTGGACATTTATTGCATATATGTTATTTATTGTACGCTCTTCCTTAGACAACATTGTAATTGGTTCTTGTTGAATCATTTTGTAATAGTGGCATTGCTCTTCCCAGTGTACCCCTATGATGAACACGACGTTTGGGTTTTCTTTCTTGCCATTTACTATAGGCTTCATGATGAATATCTAGCTGCGGCCTACAAATTGATCTAAGTAGCAGGATAGCAAGTAATGGTCACATTCCTGTATCGTTGAGCATAACATGAGTATGACATGATTCAATTATTTTTGTTAAAGATGATTTAGATGTGTACCTGTCATTCAATCATGTCAAAATATTCAACCGTGCTCTTGGTTAAATACTCTGCCTGTTTCCCGAATAATGTTACGTTCATTTCATTTCGTTGTCGATCGCGTACGACGATCTTGATGCGTAACCTGTTATGCGAAAAAGGAAAGTTAATAAATTATATTATGTGCGTCTTTATTTGCTAAATTTGAGTACCTTTTTTCCATAACGGCATCGCAACGGTAGTACCCATTAATCCAAGTGACCTTTGTTTTACAATTTTGGCATGCCTTGTAAGTTGTGCCGTTCCTCATGTCGACACTCATAATGCGTGCACATAATCTAAGATATGTTTCCTGTAAGATTTTTGTAACTACTTAGATATTATTTATAATTCTTTGTAAAGTAAGGCTTGTTCGTATTTCCCGTAGTGCAAATTGTTGGTATTAAAGATGTAACTCACATTGGTTTTCAACATGTACTGTGATATTGTTATGTTCTCCGCCCTAACGTATATCTCTGACCGGATGATGCTAAGATTTTTTTGCTGCAACCACCTTATTTGCTTTTGTGCTTCCTCATTACATGCATACTTGTTATAATGTGCCAAATCACGTGTACGTATCCTTCATGCCTGTATAAATGTTTAATAGTTTGTGTTATTAACTAACCATCCTTGATATTTGGAAGTATCATGATGTTTAGGGTTGATTAGCAGCCATGATCGCGCAGTTGTTGTCACTGATGGTCCTTTTAAAAGGGTAATGTATATGTTAGTTGTGTGATCAATAGAAACCTTTGTTTATTATTGTAGTATGTATAGTACTTTAGAAGCATACCATGGAAGTCTTTAAGTGCTACTTGGGACGCGAGTAGCACATTTTGCCTCCCTAAATGTGTGAAGAGGTAGTTCCCTTCTTCGGATGCAAACTGTCCCCATAATGATAGACGCAAAGTCCCCATTCTATATGTATAATTTTTTTAGAATGGAATTGTTAGTATAGTTGCTATTGTTGGATATGGTTTGAACATTGCATATAATGTAATAATTATGAAGTACTGTTTACCTCATGTCGCACAAAAGAATTTCGCGTACAATGCCTCTCGTTTTTGCTATTGTTGTAAGAGGAGATACGGTGATCACTATTCCAATTATATCTGCAGTTTGTTTAGAGAAATTACCATTAGGTCTATAATCAGTATACATGTTAGAATATTTATGTACGACCTACCAATGTATGCATTTGGCATGTTTACATTTTTTTTTTTTCCGATAAGTTGGCATGTTTACATATGCTAGGACATCTTCGTATTTGACTATATCAGCCTTTTGAAATGGAAGGCCAAGACAATGTTGTTCTGGGATGTGTTGAACTATTGTTGAGGGGTCAAATTTTATTTGGTAGTTGTGGCCTGTTGTGTGTGCACCATTGTGAGGGAGAACCTGCAGTTGTTGTATTGAATACGCCTGTTCCAACTAAAAGGTTTCCTTCCATTTCTGCGTGTTTGTGGCGTTCATTGTAACTTGTATTGTATCGCACTGTTAAAGGATTTTTTCTGCAATAGTTAGTATTGTTGATCTTGATTCTAAAATAGCAAAAAGTACTAATAAGTGTATGTACCTGATAGTCCATGAACATCATTGAACAGCTTCTGTGCATATAGTTTTGGGTAATACTTGTTTGTGGTCCTCGAATGCGCATCAAGGGCCCATGGATGTTTGCTTTCAATATTGTTGCCCCAATGTGGGCGATTGGCTATGGGTTAGATGCATGGGCACAGCTGTGCAAAGTTTGTTTGTACCAAAAATTAGTATGAAATGTTATGTCAACTTGACTAATGTATATTTTATGCAAAGTCTATGTACATTTATGTAATTAAATATCAGTATTGGTAACTATATATCTATAATTTATAAGAATATAGATACCCAATAAAGTCTTGATTGAAGGTTCTCAATGAAAGGTTTTAATATTATAGTAGCAGTGCGTATATGTTGTAGATGTAACCTTATGATGACATATAGTAGTACTTCATTTATCTGTTAAAACTGTGGCCTTTGTTCTTAAATCTTGAAATTATGTTATATTAATGGGACGAACATGAAGCATAGATCATAACAAGACATACAGATACAATTAACATATGCTAGAAATATTTAAAATCCAAAAGTGAAGATCGAAATTAAAAATTATTCATTATACAAATTCTGATATATTTCTCTATAGACCACATTTTTTGTGTAGTTTGGTGGTATATCCCTGTGATTGCATATTAGCATCCGCAATCCTGATGGTGATGTCGCTCTTGACACTGCTACATATAACTGGCCGTGGCTGAAAACAGGCTATGGTAGGTAAATGCCAACGGTGCGCAAATAAAAATGTATGGTGTTTGATTCTTAATGATTAGAGTATGACCCCCATATTTGTCCTACATTTTATAATATATTTTTAACTTCTTAATATTTATATATAATACGTTATTTCGTGATTAAAGTATGACATTTAATTTGTCAGAATTACTAAAATGCATAAATTTTAGAAGTTCAACTTTAGAATATTTTGGGACAAAATTTTTGACAATTGTAGGTGTTACATTACAAAGTTCAACTTCTACAAATACTTTTCTAAAACACAAATAATAAAAATATATTGTTCAGACAATTCTAAAGGTGGACAAATCCAATGCCGTACTTGAATTATGTATTTATGTGTTTTGCAATTGTCCAACGGTTTGCATAACATATTAAAATGGAGAAATAGAAAATGCATTACAGCGTAATACTTAAAAATTACTTAATTCTATTAATAAAAATTAATAACTACAAATTACATTACAAAATTTCAACTTCTACAAATACATCTTGAATCATGTATTTATGTTTTTTGCAATTGACCAACGGGCACATGTTATTATATAAGATAAGACATAATAGATAAATATTGAAAAAAGTAAAGCTGGAGATTAGGGAAACAATTTGCTATATTGGAAAAAGAAAAAGGAAAAAAGAGAAAAATAAGAAAAACTTAGCTTTGTAGTAGTCAAAAAAAAAAAAAGAAAAAAGAAAATAAAAAAAATAAGAAAAAAGGAAAATTCTACAAAAATGGGATTGGGGGTGGGGAGGACTTTGGGAGCCCTAACTTCTCTTTAATATATAAGAAGATGAACATCGTTAAGTAATTTTCACTTTTGTTTTTTATTTATTTCGTAGCAATTCAAATAAGAAGCCAAATGACCATGTAGTGTTTTAACTATGCTACTTGTTTTTTATACTAAATGTATAAGCAGGTTTTTTATATGGCGTTTTAGCTATTAGCTTCTCAGATAGCTTTTAGCGGGTGTTTTTATGCTATTTTTCTACTTTTTCATACTGTGTGTGCCCCTTGGGTTTCCTTTTGTGAGATGCCGGTTTTGCTATCGCGAGTTTCCTCACTACTTATCGAAAAGGAAGAAGTCAAATGACTACTTCCAATGAATCGTAGTTCCCGCGTTGACTTCCTGACACCAAAACAACGCCTATATATCCTCAAAAGAACTAAGGGGTCCTTTTTCGATAAGTAGCGAGAGAACTCACGATACAAAAATTAGCATATCACAACAGAAGACCCGAGAGACATACACAGTGTGAAAAACGAAAAAATAACGTAAAAACACATAAGGCAACCTTCCCAAAAAACACCTAAAACAAACAATAACATCAGAAGCAGATCAAGCATATCACACCCAGGCATAAACAAAAAACAATCAAGCATGACACGATGCTAATGATTGAAAACGTCTTTCACGTTAATTCAAAGTGAACTCTATCAAACTAAAGAAAAAAAGGAATACTCCAAACCCGCACGGCGACATACAAGTGTCATAAAATTGAAAGAAAATAAGTTTTTTAATTACCAGGGCGAAGTGGGTAGGTGTGGGAGGGTGTTGAAGTGCATTAAATGGGGAGGTTTACGCATGTTAATGAGCTTGTCGCCTTCTGATTAACACTAACACACACACACACACTCACACATGCACCCCAACCCCTCTTCCCTAATTAAATACTTGTCTCTTATGTTTTAAAGTATCATTATCAATATATTTTA
The DNA here is from genome assembly GCA_018398585.1 of Simmondsia chinensis. Taxonomy (NCBI): domain Eukaryota; kingdom Viridiplantae; phylum Streptophyta; class Magnoliopsida; order Caryophyllales; family Simmondsiaceae; genus Simmondsia; species Simmondsia chinensis. Next base: position 47,314,388 of record JAGTTD010000001.1, on the reverse strand, counting down.
ATTGTTTTTATGAGGTTGTTACACCAGTGAATCAATTATCTTAAAAGTTTAAATTGATAGATAAAGACCTGAATATGGGTTTATACTTAACACATTCTCTCAATGTAAATGTCCGTGGGATTAAAATGTGGATTATTATACTAGCCTGTCTCATACATTATGCTTAGAGTATGTTTAAATTGGTACTGGAGGTTGTTGAATTTCAAACTGTTACCTTTTGGTTAGCGAAATTATAATACCACGTCAATGAACCAACTGACCAAAAAACTTAAGCTGATGGGTGAAGATTCAAAAATGATTTTAAAATTTGACAAAAAGAACAAGTAATAGAATATCTCATGAACTACTTCCAGATCAAAGATTCGCCATTTCACATGTTCTATAGTTACTTTCTTAAGTAACATCTTCAGCTACGGACCATTAGCAAACACTACAACAAAAAAGGGTAATTCTCTGCCCTTTTTTTTGGAATTCTCGGTGCAGAAAAAAGCCGAGAATTTCATTATCGGCGCTTAGGACAAGCGCCGAGAAAGAAAACGCCGAGAAATAAAAGCGCCGAGAGGTTCTCGGCGCTTATAAGCCCCGAGATTCTCTCGGCGTTTATAAACGTCTATATTTTTCGGCGTTTTTTAATATCGAGATTTTTCGAGTTTTTTAAATACCCTATTTTTACTTCTTAGCATGGACATTTTACAAACAGCCTGTATTGCTTATTTATTTGTGCATATTTTCCACACACACACACACACACACACACACACACATATATATATATACAAAATTACTTAATAAAAAAATATCAACTAAACTGATAAATTTTTCATAAGACTCCGAATTCGACAATCAAAATATTACAACATTATCAATGTACTTTGATAGTTCAATACAAAATTTGAGATTTTTTCCACTCCAAATATCAACATAATTAATCTAATAACCAAAAAAAAAAAAATATACAATGCTAACTTAGTCAAGTACATTCTTCACAAATATATCAATCAACCGAATGAGCTTGGCGTGCTTGGAGATGCAAAAAAATTTGAGGGTTCACCGTCACCTGATCCCGATTCATCTCTACCCTGTATAGACAACACAAAAATAACATTACTTATGTACAAAATATCAATCTACCAGTTTACTATCACATAAATCAATAACAATGAGCACATGAAATCATTTATCGGCACCCGTCAACCCTCAAGTGTCCACAATCCCTTTTGGAAGGGAAGTAGGAGTAGATAGAGGGAGGCCTAGGTTGTGCTGCATCTCATGACTTCCATATCATGTGATTGCCACCTATTTAGCTTGCCCTCCATTCTCATTTCTATCTAGTATGTGCTTCAAGCAAATGAAGAGTCTGCAACATCTTAAGGCGACAATATAGCACATGAGATTCTACTCTCTACCACATCTTGCAAAGCACAACACACATGATTCAAATTATATCTTGTTGTCTAAAGTTAGGCTATTCCTCATGTGGGAAAAATTGAAAGAGGATTATCAATGAAGATATTAGAGAAAAGATTTAGTAGAAGAAGTGTCAAAACATCCAAAAACCAAACCATCTTATCAAGCAGCAAGACAAGCATATCTGATCCAAAATTTTGCTTCACATGGTAAATTCATATAGTTTCCCAAAAGTACCAACCCCAATGCCCCCTTTTGTCTCAATCATTCACATCATCAATTTCATTATTTACAAAGGATTAGAAAGGCAATTATTTGCATTATAGTACAAACAAATACAAATTAAATAGATTATCTTACCGGATCAGCAATCGCAGTAATAATTGCTCGACCTTCTGCTATCATTTCATATGATGCTTGGCCAGAAGAAACAGCATCATAGATGGGTAGGAGCCTTCTCATTTGCTGCTTTACATTGGCCAATTCTATTTTCATTTTTTGTAATTCGACATGATCACCGGTACGATCGAGTCCCTTTTTCTTTAGTTCACCCCTGACTCCATATATATCACTCCTCTTCACACCAAATCCATAGCCTACTGCTCGATAGCCCGGATTTTCCTGTTCGTACATGAGCTCTGTAAATACTTCCTCCTCGATTTCTGATCGAGGTCTGGAAGAAGATCCAAGTCGAGCCTCAACTATTTCTCTAGCTGTATCCTACAAAGAAGAGAAAAAAGACATTAAATACATTTAAATTAAAAGAAATGTGAGATAATAATAAAATCCACCATAAATTCTTGTGCAACCATGTTCTCAAAAAAGCCACCACTTTTCCTGGTATGAGTTTCCTGGTAAAACTCTATACTGGTGGGCTTCCTCCCTTTGTTAATTTCCTACAATCAACACGTCAACATAAGTCTTAACTAATTTAACAGGTAGATAGTAATAATACACTAAATATATACTGAAGTCCTTACAAAACTATCTCTTTTATTCGCATAACTTGTTGAACCAGTCGTGTGAAACTGATTCTGCTTGCCACGTGCTTCTTTGCCGCATTTACTCTTCTCCTGACATTGGAAATCAACATCAATCCAAGAAAAACTTTACATTCATAATCAATATCAATCTGCTTCCCCCTTTTTGACCAATCAAAAATTACTTAAAAAGAAATTGTTTTACCTTGCCTTGTGGAGAAAACAAAAAATGTACCAAAGTTATCCATTGGTCACGATTAACTCCTCGTGGTACTGTTGCAATAACTTCAGCCTCAGTTTTGTTCCCTTAGCAATATTGCGCTTTCAAACTCGTCTTATAACCCCTCCACATTTTGCCAAGATGTTCTAGTATTGATTTATCAATCAATACATCACTGGGCATTGAAAATTTTTCCTAAAACATAAAATCCAATAATAATGTCACAAAAAGGCAAGGGAATAGTAAAAGGCATAAAGCAGTAGTTGTACTAGTAAGAAAGCAACCACATTTCAGTGCTATATCCAAATTTCACTCGAACAGTAAAATTTGATAGAAGAACCTATTGCCAATTATACTATTAAATTAAATTAACACAATTAAGAGTATAAAACCTTAATTAATATAATGATAAAGTTCAAAAACTTCAGACATACATATTATATCATATATATAAAGTAAACTTCAGACATAAATAATACTTACTCGAATAACCTCAATAGCTTCTGCTTTGTATTGGCCATTCATCGTACGCCAATCTCTTACTCCGAGCGGACAAAATCGTCCCGTTTTTGCAACCTCTCCAATAAACCGGATCAACAAATCGCCACCCTTTCTAATTGGTTGGCGTAGGTCATTGAACCGCACAATAATTCTTACACCTTCAGGAAGATGCCATACTTCCTTAACTGGTATCGTCCTTAAGGTACTCAAGTTACCTTGGCCATCTATTAACGATTAAGATATACCATTACTTTTCTAATTGATTGAAAAATTATTACCATAATTAATGCTATAAAATTAAAAACATTTACCGATAAGTTGAAGTAGCTCCATCAAATGGCACGTCAGTGGACCAAACACGAGCTTCCCTCACTGGTCCCTCTGCTTGAGATGTTGACGGTCTTGGCTGACTGTCATCACCTTCTTCATGTTCCGGTGTTGCTGTTGAGGACTGCACTGATTTGCCACTTCTAAAAAACCTCCTCATTGTGAATCCACGCTTTTCCAAAAACAAAAGAATTAGTAGATGTATAATAGAACTTACAAAAATAAAATGAGAAGCAAATATGTTCTGTAAAACAAATAATCAATAATGAAATAAAGATCATGGACAAAATGAAACAACACGTACAAAAGAAAACTAACATACATGGACAAAATGAAACAACACGTACAAAAGAAAACTAACATACATGGACAAAATGAAACAACACATAACATTATTTCACAACTCTAAAAAAACAAAGATCAAATCTCGCTTAGATCATACAAGTCCCTAGGTTTAGTCTTAATGACATGATACCATCCCTTTTGCATCTCATCTTGAATATAGAAAACTTGCTTTGCTTGAGATGAGATGACAAATGGATCATCTTTCAACAATCAACCCGTATGCATCAACTTAGAGAAGTTCACACAAGCACCATCATTTCTAAATGTTCTTAAGCCCCTATTTATATCTACCCAATCACAACGAAAAATGACAACTTTATAACTCCCATAATATTCTAGTTCATATATGTCTGTAAATTTGCCATAGTAAACTTGTCCATCAGCTACGACCATGACCCCAGAATTTTGTGTCCTCATATAGCGTTCACGATCTTCTGTATGAAACTTGTATCCATTAAGGACAAAGCCCTTCATTCTTTTAGCATACTGATTTAGCCCATCAGCTAAAGCCCTTCTCAATCGGCCTTCTTCGGTAGTTGCATCAATTTTGTGCACCTTAATAGAATAAAAGGTAGCATCAAAATTAATGGTGAATATATAATATCAACTTCAACATCGAATAAAATATACTAACCTGATTTTGAAGCCACTCAGAAAACTCTTCAACAATCCACTGATTTTCTAATGTTGCATTAGATGGACCTATATGGAAATATGCTCGTCGTTTTTCACTTAAAAATTCACAATAATAAGAAAATTATTAGCAGGTTGAACAAAAATAGTTAATATTGACAAAGTTGCTTCTATTAACACTTACTCACGAAGTTCCTTGATTTCATCTAGCTGAAGTAGCACATAACGATGCGCTTGTTCCTTACTTCTCATATCAAGGCGAACAATTTTCTCTTTTCCAATTGCACGACCCCCAGACTTTAACAAGTATTTACCCATACTTGAACCATTACCATCATTTCTCCTCCATGATGTAGCCTTCAGCAATGGACCCTTCTGGCCGCGCCTGGTTACTTACGTATGCTTTCAAATGGGACAAATACCTTTATTACATAAATATAAATAACACATGAGATCAATTACTGGATGCCAAATATGAGAGATAAAAGTAAATGAAGCATTATCGGCTAACCTTTCAATCGGATACATCCATCAATAGTGAACAGGCCCACCAAGCTTAGCCTCCTCTACTAAATGAATTAGTAGATGAACCATGACTGTGAAAAATGTAGGTAGAAATTCCATCTCCATCTCACAAAGTGTAAGAATAATGTTCGATTGTTGAAGATCGAGCATATTTGGGTCGAGGGTCGTAGAACACAAGTATTTGAAAAAGGAAGACAAGTCTGAAAGCAACTCAATGACTTGTGTGGCATTGGATGCTCGTAAAGCTACAGGAAGAATATCTTGCATAAGAACATGGTTGTCATGACTCTTAAGGTTTAAGAGTTTTCTTTGTTTCAACTTCACATATCTGGAGATGTTAGATCCATATTCATCTGGGACCCTAAGTTTCTGTAGAACTCTTAGAAACCGTTCTTTATCATTTGAAGACATATAGTAAGAAGCTGGAGGCATGTACGGATCTCTATTAGGACGAGGTTGTAGCCAAAGATGTGGCTTTATGTTCCTTTCTTCAAGGGCCCGTCTTGCCTTTTCATCATCTCTAGTCTTTCTCTCCATATGTAATAGCGTCCCCAGAACATTATCACACACATTTTTCTCTATGTGCATGACATCTAGATTTTGTCGAAGGAGATTGTACTCCCAATATGACAAGTCAAAAAATATGCTTTTTTCTTCCAAAGCACTTCCTCATTGTCCACTCTTTCTACTGAACTGTCTATGTGGTGCCTTTCTCTTTTCTTCTTACTAGTCTTTTGGGTTTTTTCGTACTTGTAACGAACTTGTTCTTGTGCTTTCAAGATATCAGTCCCTGATGCCGGAGTAGGAGCGCAAGCATACTCCATTGTCCCATCAAACAATTGACTCTGAGATCGAAATGGGTGATTATTAGGTAACCATTTACGGTATCCATTATAGCAAATCTTGCCCCCAAACTTATAAGAATGTGTATGTTCAGTGCAATAAGGACAAGCTGTGTAGCCCTTTGTACTCCAACCAGACAACATAGCATATGCAGGAAAGTCATTGATAGTCCACATTATAGCCCCTTGCATCCTAAAGTTTTGTCCACTATAGGCATCATATGCATCAATACCTTCCCATAACAATTTCAACTCATGCAGCAATGGTTGTAGGTACACATCAATGTCAAGTCCAGGGCCCGATTTCCCAGGAATAATCGAAGAAAGAATGAATGACGATTGCTTCATACATAGCCATGGGGGCAAGTTGTACGGGATCAACACCACTGGCCATGTACTATAAGTAGTATTCATAAGACGGTACGGATTGAAGCCGTCACTAGCAAGACCAAGCCTAACACTACAAGGATCTGAAGAAAACTACGGATACCGAGCATCAAATGCCCTCCAAGCTAAGCCATCTGCAGGATGCCTTAATTTCCCATCCTTCAAACGGTCTATCTCATACCATCTCATATCTTCGGCAGTTTTAGATGACATGTATAATCTTTTGAGCCTTGAAATCAAAGAAAAATACCACATAACCTTAGCGGGCTCTCCTTTCTTGGTTGACATAGTTTCATCACTACAACTGTCATCTTCCTTACCCTTAACTGTCTTCCATCTTGAGGTACCGCATGTATGACAACTCTCTTTTTCAGACATTTCACCGCAATACAACATACAATTATTTGGACAAGCATGAATCTTTTCATATCCAAGACCCAACTCATTGATCATTTTCTGAGCTTCATAATAAGATGATGGAAATACCATAATTTGGGGAAATACATCAACAAGAAGTCTTAGCAACATCGTGAAGGACTCAGCAGACCAACTATGCATACATTTCAAGTGAAACAAGTGCAAAAGAAATGACAATTTGGAGAATGCGCTACAGCCTGGATATAGTTCTTCATTAGAAGCTTCCAATATCTTCTTATACTTGGCTTTCTCCTCAGGAGATTGGTTGGGTTGTTTAAGAGGAACTTGGTCCGACCAATCATGTTCATCAGACAAATGGGGTTGACTTGTGGAGGGAGGAATATCAACTCTGATACTTTCTCGTAGTAATCCACCAATATCATCTCGACCTATGGCCCTTCCCTCATTATTATTGGTAAATGTTTGACTATTGCATCTCAATTGTTGAACAATATCTTCTTTTCCATGAAAAATCCATTTCTTATACTTTGGCCAAAAACCCTTAAAAAGGATATGATATTCCACATCTTCTAATGAGAACCATTTGGCTACTTTGCATTTATTACATAGACATCGAGTTTTTCCTTCTATAAGGTTTTCTTTAGCCAACTTAATGAATTCAATGACACCATCAATATAAGCTTGACTAATCCTTGGTTGCGTGATCCAACTCGTATCCATATCTCTAAATATTAAGTAGTGCAATCAAATTACCTAAAAATTAAAAAAAGATAGAGTTCATAAGACAAATATTTAATCAACCAATCAAAATATATACAAATACCAAAACAAATAATTAATGGGACTTAGGAGAAGTTAGAAATTAAAGTAAGATACATGAGTTCCTTATAATCAATTTTAATCCTCTAATGTGAAGGATCCATCTAAACAAGGGATATAATAACAAAATTTTATTTTTCCAAATTTAAAAATTATGAAATCGATATCTAATCTCCCTGACATTAACAAATTGAACTCACAAGGGCCACCAACACATAATTTTAAACATCAATCAAACACAGTAACACAAAAATTTTGTCAAAACAACAATCTTTTATATTAATCAATTCAAATGATGAGATGCAACGATAGAATCATTCGAACCATAGCATTAACGATGTGCATGAAGCAGAGGAAAGTATGAAACGGCGATAATACAAAACTATAATAAAACTACTTCAACCAACTCAAATGATATAACACTTGTAGAAGAATAAGCAGTCGAATAAAAATAAAAACCGAAACTAGGGCAAGGACATCACATACTAGTAGCAAAGCAAGAGCAACTGTGAAATCGGAAGGTGAGGGTGAGAGACGAACGCTGGCGGAGACGGTGAGAGGCGAACCGGGCGGCGACGGTGAGAGGCGAACCTTGTGGCGACGGTGAGAGGCGAACCGGGCGGCGACGGTGAGAGGCGACACAGTTGGAAATCGAGTGGTGAGGGTGAGAGACGAACGTGCTTTGCGAGGGTGAGGGTGAGAGACGAGGGTTAGGGTTTGTGGGATGTGAGGGTGAGAGACGACGGTGAGAGCGCGAGCAAATGAGGGTTAGGGTTTGTTGGGGGTATATATACCCGACGAGAATCTCGGGGCTTATAAACGCCGATATTTTTTGCGTCGTTTAAAATCGCCGAGAATTTTCGACGCTTTGTCTCAACCCATTTAAACGCCGAGATTTCTCGACATTTGTATAAACGCCGATAATTATGTGCCGAAAATTGCCCTTTTTTGTTGCAGTGAAAGTTGGAAGATTTTACCCTAATGTTGCCCATGGTGCACAGCTAACCTAGGAATGCTTATTGCTCGCTTCCCCTTTCTTTGTTTTATTTGTGTTTTGACTCTTCTATCTTTGAAAAATTATCTTGTGTACTCTTTTGAAGGTCCTCTTCCTCGCAGTTACCAAAAAAAAAAAAAAAATATTATCTCATGCTAATAATGCATAAGTCCAACAACAACAACAGATCCAGTGCCTCAAGTGCTCCCGCATAAGCCAGGTATGGGAGGTGTGGATGTACGCAGCCTTACCCCTTCAGGGTGTAATCCTGACGAGATACTGTTTCCGAGGACCTCCAATCTTATAAGGCTGGCAACATGTGAACTTCCCAGGAAGTCATCCATCCTGGTACTACTTACTCTCGTCCAAACATGCTTAACTTCGGAATTCTAATGATGAAAGAATGGAGTGCACACATTATGCCGTGGCCTTCTCGTATATTTATAGAACTGTAATGGGCTTTACATCATATACAAGACAGACCCATTAGGCTCAGATACATACAATAATAAGACCTATGCAATATAGTCTAACAAATGAGATCCGGTGCCTTAATACCTAGTAAATAAACCCTAATAATGCGTTAGTCCATCTTCATTATTAAAAGCTAATTTATTTAAATCATAAAATTTTGAACACGGGTTAGAAAAATCCAAACAGCAATGGGGTTAAGCCAAAGTTTTGATTTATATAATGGAAATACTGTAATAATATTATAACTAAAGAGGGTACCAATACGCCGTCACCGGATCTCATGAGAACGCCGAAGTTAAGCGTGCTTGGGCGAGAGTAGTATCGGGATGGGTGACCTCCTGGGAAGTCCTCACCCTCAGGTTGGGGGTATTGGAAAACAGCCTCTCTTCAGGTTAACATCCTGAAGAGGGAAGACTGCGTACATCCACCCCCCTAGACCCTGCGTAGGCAGAAGCCCTTGAAGTACTGGGTATGTTCAAGAAGACTATAATAATATTATAATATGAGTATATTCTAATATTTAGAAGAATACATAAAATTTGACAGTTTCTATTCTCTTTCTATTCTGAAAATACCCCACATGTCATTCTCTTCAAACTTCAATAAAATTAAAAAAAAAAAAAAAAAGATACCCTATACTATTCTATTCTATTATCTATTCTTCTCTGGGTTTTTGTGATTTTGTGTCCCCCTTTTTCTTAAAAAATATTGGAGGATTACGCGAAATACCACTACTGCCCTTTTGTTGTTTTGCCCTCGGTTTGCAAAATACGGTACATAAATTAAATAGAGTCTAATATATATATGTATTATTTAACTATATATACAAAAATATTGGTTAAAAGCTCGTTGGCTTGTAAAATGGAAGAATAATGTTCGTTATAATATAGTTGCAGCAGAAACATAACACAAGATAAACGATAATTAAGATATAATTAATAATTTGAGAGCAAAAGTGATAAAATTTCAAAATATGAGATTTGGGTATTTGATTTAGTTATAGTTATTAGTGATTGTTTTCAGTTCTCATTTATTTTTTAAATCTAAAAATGGATATATATATATATATATGTTGCAATACGTGTATTATACGGGTAATATCAACAAAATGAGTATTTTTATTATATTATTGGCAATGATACATAAATTCCCTTTTTAAACGAAATACTACGGATATGTATTCAAACTTAGTATTATATGCGAATTTTACTACCAAGGGTTTTGCCCCAAATGGAGAAAAGTCTATTTTCCAAAACATGGTTCACTAGTTTTTGGCTTGACTTTTTTTTTCGATAATTAGTGAGAAAAAGCTTGCAATACAAAAGTTGGCAAATATTGACATGACATGATAAGATGAGACTAACACAATATCTAGATAATAGATTTGGGTCAAGTTTTTGGGTATTAGAATCTTCAATTTTCAATGATAACCAATTTACATATGTATATATTTGAATAGAAAAATAGATACAGAGATAAACGTTTTAACTAACGGGTGATTGGGAAAAAAATGTTATGAATAATGAATGACAATATATAATCTGTTTGCATATACTATATATTATACTTAGAGTCATCTACAGATGTTTAAGTACTCTGATTATTTATTATTACATGACTTCTTTTAAGACACGACGTTATCCATCATACGAGTAAAAAAATAAAATAATAAAACGTTTAATTGGTATTAACATTCCTTAACAAGGTTAGTGCAAAAAGATGCTCCTATTAATTTTTATTAACATGCATAGAGATCCATCACAACACACAATATATTTTGCAAAAGAGCAAAAGAATACACACTACAACAAAAAAGGAAGAAAAGGGGCAAAAAGAAATAGAAATTTATTTCTAAATTTTAGATAATTTTAGTAACATCTGTTTCTGTGTCTATTGAGTTGCCAGATGCTAATTATCTCGAGTTGATTGCTTTTCTAATATCACGATTGTGTCCAACTCTTTAGTATAGCCTAGCAGGTTAGTAGTCCAGAGTCTTTATCATGGCGACTTAGCATCTTTATCAAATGAATACAAGCCATTATGTCTCACCTTCCATGGGACATAGTGGTTCATTAGTTTAGAGTAACAATTACGTAGCCGCTTCTTTTGCTAGCCAAGGTATCCATGAAATCAGCAAATGTCAACTTTTCTTGATCGTTTTTCGTGTGAAGTTCTCATATGTCCTCCTCTGTTGTTTCCTTTATCCCCCTCCTCATCGTGACATGTTCCCTTTTCTTTTCGTAATGTTCTGTCTTTCTCCGAGCAGATTTATCTTGCAGATGCTTCATATATCGATTATTAAATTATAAAACAAAAGGATGAAAAACAAAGGGAGACCATATGCAACTATGTGAATGCGTAAAGGAAGTTCAAAATGAAAAAGACATGAGTTATACATTTACAAAATTGAGAAAAATAAACACAAAGTGGGGTAGTGAATGTTGTTGCTTTGATTTTAAGCAACTCCATACACAAAATATAAATACATTTAAAGTTTGTTGATGGTGTTGTCCCTTTATAATTTGGTATCTTCATATTTTAGAAAAGAAAATGAGTTCACTAGATTAGGTACCCAACAACCGACTACGTTAAAAGCCCGTGCTTTTATATTCTTAGACTTCATTTCGTTAGTTGAAAGCGAGCGTGAGAACAATACTTATAGACAATATATAAACGAGCTTATATACAATACTTTTGTTATAAATTTGTATTTCAAGCTAACGAGCTTATCTCGTATATATAAAATAATTGACCTATAATACCCATATACACAATATATACAAAAAGAACGCTATTGATAGACAACAAACATGCTTTAGAAAATGACAAAAGAGGTCTAGGGTATTTTGTGAACCATTGACCTGATGGCGTGAAAATGGCATGACTGATAAAGTAGTAAAAATGTAGTTATAATGCGGCATTGTTCTATGATAATTTACAAAAAAAAAAAAAACAAGGATGTTATGATTGGACATATGTCAAATACTAAAACATATCGTTTTCATACCACAGTATGAAAACATTGAATTTCCTAAAGCAGAATGACTTATTTTGCTATATTCAGTCATCTAACTTGTCGTTTCACTATGCTAGGTATCAAAAGTCATCCGATCTTGACAATGTTATTTGTTTGTTTATCCAAGACGTAATGATCTACTCTTTTTTTTTTGGTCGGTGTTTTTCAAGGGGCATTGCCCAGCCTTGCCAATGTGATAACACCCATGTGATTTCTTACTTTACAAACAAATCAACATCGCTATCGCATCTACCCGTTCTCATGTCAATGATCAGCAAGGTATCCGAGCTTTCTTACTGTTTTCATAACATGATATACCCGCTTGTGTATATAACAAATATTTACTGTTTTTCTTTCAAAAGCAATAAATTTTTAATATATTTTAATCAACGAGATCATATAGAAATCGTTGTTAAAGGGGTATACATCAGAAATACTAGTCAAATATTGTTAGTTAGAACATATGATATTAAAATAAGTTAGCAATTAGGAATATGTTATTTTCTTGTGGGTTTCCATGAGCATGCATGCATTTATAGCAAATAACGATAGTCGTTTTTTTTCGATAATTAGAGAAAAAACACTCAACACAAGTCAGTGCATAAGCGGGAAAAAAGAAGAATAAAACAGTCGTTATTTCAATCTCTTGATTCATCCTCTTGGCAAATTTGGAATATTAAATGGCAAATATCCAACGCTCCCAGGTTTATACATACTATTTGTTTCTATTTTATTGTTGTTTGTATATCTGATACTGCTTTATTTAACTTAGATTTTGTAATTGTTGCTCCGTCTTTACTTTATAGGATAGCAGGCCCTTCGTAAACAACCTCCATACATCTCACTCTATCCAATTAGGTACTGAGTTTGTTGTTGTTAGTGTAAATGGCAAGTAACGTAAGTAAAATAATAGTGTTATTTGTCATATATTTTGTAAAATTACATTATAAAATTCTCTTTGTTGTGACTCTTTTCTACCTCGTAAACTAATTTTTATACTTATTTTTTAATGTTTGTATTCATTGGTCGTTGTTTGATATTTAAGATAACAAAAAATCTTTTTAGCTGAACCCACCAGTGCTTTGCCTTAGTGGTAAAAAACAAGTGAGCGGATTGAATATTACTTTAGGTTAAAAGATATATAATTCGATTCTCCTCTTAAACATCTCTCTAAAGAATCTCTCACTTAATTGTCTCCTGTTATGCGTATGTCGTCTCATGGACTAAAGTTTACCGCGTAATCGAGTTCCTTATTTAAAAAAAAATCATTTCAGTTGAAAATTGGGACTCGAAGTTGGGACCCACCTGGACCCTCTAATCACGGTTATCACATAAAACACCTTGGACTATGACTAGTGACATTTTTTTAGTGGACTTTCCAATTATTGCTAATTGCCCCCACTCCTCATAATTACATTTTTTACAATGTTATTAGGTATTATTATATGGTAATATAATTTATATTACATAATAAAAATTATATATATAAATTTAAAAGGGGATTTCACCGTTTTCGATTTAATAAATTCAAATTAAATAGAATTTTCGATTTCGATGAATTAAAAAATATATTTTGTAAAATCTGTAGAAATATTAATTATTAAGATTGCAAGAAAGAATTGTCACCCTCACCCAGTATTGTTCCAAAAATATTAATGCATATTCGACCCTACCTCATAAAAGAAAAAAATTACATATTTTGACCAACGAAAATGTTTTATTAATCTTTGTTTTTGCTATTCAGATAACGTATAAGTATCTTTTTATATGATATAAAAGGATACAGAGCTTGTCGTGTCAGCATAAATAAAAGTAAAAAAAAATTAAAAATTTTTAGTTAATATATATTCTTTTTAATTTGTGATAGCACTTTTCAGAAGAATAATCATGCAAATAAGATTATAAAAAATTAGTAAAATTTCAGTAGGTAATTAATATGAAACCAAAAAAGGTTATTTATATTTTAATATTCATGTTTTTAGAAATAATAAAAAAAAAATTCTTACCTATTGGATTTAATTTTTTAAATGCCTTTGATTTCTCTGTATCAATAAATAAGACCTCTCCAAGTGATGGCATCAAATTTCGGTAAGAAAAATGACATAGCAAGGCTTGAAAACCCAATATAATACATCGATAAAAATACCCCTCTTATCCTTTTTTTTTTTAAAAAAAAAGAAAACCCTACATTTAATACATTTCACTTTAATAGGTATTTTAATTGACTTCCACGTCAAGAAGAGTATTTTAGTCAATATACTGTTGTGGGTATTTAAAGTGATTCTTCCCTATATATGATGTCATCACGCCGGAGAAGGTCCTATCTATTTATATGAACAAAATCTGAGGTCGTAAAAAAAAAAAAATAAGGTCGAACTCATTTTTATTATTTCATAAATATTAGTACTATAATATAAATAATCCGAAAAAATAGCAGATAAACTTTGTAGATATGATGGAAAAGCAAATGGAGCCCTATATAATGAAATTGATGGTCATAGAAAGGTTAATTTGGTGTCGTTAAATTTGTTTTAGTAGTAGGTGAAGCTGGTCCATCATCACTACTTCATCAACATAATCATCAAAATCAAGATCCGATTGTATTATTTTTGGATTATTTATATCATTAGTTCTCGTATTTTATCTATTGTGTCAGTTTAATTTATGGAGTTAATTGCATCAGTTTAGTTGTTAAGCAACTAAAACTATTACCGTTAGATCCAAAATTGAAATTATATTAATTTCTATCTGAAATCATAACTTTAATTAGTAGTTTTGTGTGCGTGTTATATGAACGGGATATGGGTCAATGTTTTTATGCGGTGAATATGTCTCAAAGTGCTAACTAACACTGCGATTTCAATTACAAATTAATATTTAGTTCATAATATTGGACTTAATTGGATAATTTTTATTATATATGAATTAAAAGTTTAGGACTAAATTAATATAATAAGCAAAAATTGTGGGGATAAATAATGTGGTTTAATTCAAACACTTTATATGCAAGTAATGATTGTGAGTGTTCTTATTATGTTGGATGACTAGAGAGAAGATCTCTATAGAGACTTCACTTACTGACCACAGTCAACATGCAATAAATATTTGACATTAAAAAGGAAACATAATTTTAGATTTATTATTTATATTATTTATAATAAGTAATTTAAAAATAACCCAATTATGTATTAATATACCAAAAAATAAACAAACTTTATTTTTTAGTCAAAAAATAATCCAACTCTAACTTTTCTACCAAAAAATAACCCAACAATAACTTTTCTATCAAAATAACTCAACTCTAACTTTTATACCAAAAAATAACTAAACTCTAAAATTAATTTTAAAAAATATTGAATTGATGGTTAAGCATGGCATGTGTTATGACGCTTCGACAATAAATTTTTCTTCTATATATTTTTGGTTTAGCTTGATTTCTTATCCCACCGAACCAAACTAAAAATACTTTTTTTTTTTATAATTGAACCCACAAAAAGGCAACATTCCGGGGCAAAGAACAAGCAAAACAACCGAGGAATATAACAAAACAACTAGGGCTGCAAATGAGCCGAACCATAGCTTGCTTGGCTCGGCTAGGCTCATTAACTAAATAAGACCAGCTCAGTATTGGTATCATTTATCTAACCGAGCCGCATATCTGTGCTTGGCTCAGCTCGTTTATTAAATGAGACCAGCTCGGTATCGGTGCCATGTAGGCTTGATTATCTAGTGAGCTAGCTCGTTGAGTTTTGCTAGCTCATTATGCTCATTTATCAGGCTCGTTAATCTCATTTATTAGGCTTGTTAAACTCATTTATGATTATTGTTACTTGAAACAAAATAAATCATGTACGAAAATTGAAAACAAAAAAAAGTACATGTAACTTAATTCCGTAATGTAGGCATGCTAGCCAATGATCGAGCCCGCTCATAAGCCCATAAATGAGTTGGCGCGTGAGCCTTTCAAGCCGAGTCAGCCTCGGTTTGATTGGGCTCGTTTATTTAAACGAGCCGTTCTTAAACGAGTCGAGTAGGCTCTCAAGTTGGCTTAGACGAATCCGAGCCAAGCCCTTAATGAGCCAGCTTGGCTCATTTGTAGTCCTACAGAGAACAAGAAAAAAAAATACATAAAAGAAAAATATATTGTCGGAGCCTGACAATTTAGTATTTTTTAAATCAAATTTTTAGACTTGGGTTATTTTTAGATTAATTTTAGAATTTTGTTATTTTTTGGTAGAAAAGTTAAAGTTGGGTTATTTTTTGTATATTGACACATAGTTGGACTACTTTTAAATTAATTATTGTATTATTTATATATAAAACGAATATTAGTTTGCATTTTTCTGTAATTAAAAAGCATGTGAATTAATTACAAGTATAAATAAGAATATATTAACTAATGGGGCAAAAATATCATGTAATATTATTATAATAAAGCATTATCTTTTAAATTTATAATCAAATCTTACTTACTATAATTTAAAAAGTTCAAAGTTGACATATTACTTAATATCTTGCAAAGCTATCAAAATTAAAGAATATTTTTTGAGATTGAGAAAATATTATGGATATCTTATTTTATTGTTGTTATAACTATAATTATTGATCCAACCCATTAATATTAATCCCCATCTCCAATCAAAACAAGTTAGCAAAAAGAAAAATATAATCAAAGTGGTTGAGGTTTCGTTTGATGTTTTTGTTGAGTTCTCGATGCTCTCTCGTAAATACTTTTGATCCACAAAATGGAATTAGGGGCTTTTCCTTTTGAAAAAAATAGAAAAAAAAAATATAATCTGAGAAATAAAAGGCTTGTTGGATATCAGAAAACAATTTTCCTTTTTTATTTTTAGTTTTTTCTTTTCTTCTCCAGTTTTCCTTTTATCGCCTTAACATATAGGGGTGAAGACAAGCCAAGCCGAGCCGAGCCGAGCCGAGAACCCCCTGTTCGAACTCGAACTTTATAAGGCTTATCGAGCTTCGAGCCAATCTCTTATTGAGCTTTTCCAATGTTGTTTGAGCTTGATTCGGTAAAATTTTAATATGTTCAATACTGGACTCGAATCGGCTCGTTAGACTTATCGATTTGAGTCGAGCTTGATATCGAGCAGAGTTGAGCTATTATCTAGCCCAATTGAGCTTAAAACCAAGCGGAGCTTGCTATTGAATCGAGCTCGCTACCAACACTTTTCAAGTTACTATCAAGCCATTATTGAACTAGCTTTGAACCAACGTCAACTTTTAATGAGCTTTTCAACGAGCCATTAATAAGCTCTTATCAAACAGTTTAAAATTGCTTTCCAAATTTGTAATAAAACAGAGAAAACTAAAAAATTGTTTCTCAACTTTTGCAATTAGAAAATTGGATTATTAAATACGTTTTCTAAAAAAAAATTTTTGAAAAACTCAAAAATTTTCTGTCATCAAACAAGCCATAAGTCATTCTCTTGTCATGAATATCAGAAATTCATCCTTTCACTTTATTGTAAAGTTTCATCACATTCCCAATATTGATTCAATAAAAAGACAAATAAATTCGAAAGAATGTAGTTCACTGTGTTAGAGTATAAAAATCAATCTTGAACCTTTATCTATCAGGTTAAGCATTTAGGATAAATGGTTTATCGATATGGTATTGATTTCTGCATGCTTAGAAGCCATTTTATTTAGGGTAAATTACAGAAAACTCCTCTGTCTTTTGTTTCAAAAACAGAAAACCTCCCTCATAAATAAAAGCACTCACAAAACCCCCTCACTTTTAAAAATTTATCACTTAACCCCCATGTAACTTATTTTTGACCATTTTGTCCCTAATGTTTAATTTTATTTTTAGAAAAAGGTTTTATATTATTAGACAAAAATTAAATATTTTATATTTTTAGCAAAAAAAATTAAGAAAATTTTCTATATTTATAATTATATAATTATTTTAATTAATTATAGTAATATTATATAAGTTCAGAAGATAAAAAGTATTTTTAAAATTTTCAGAAAAAAATATTATGAGATAAAATATAACTTTTTTTGGTGGAGGGGCAAAATGGTCAAAAAAATTTATTTGGGGGCAAAGTGAAAATTTTTCAAAAGTTAGGGAGTTTAGTAAGTAATTTTATTTGTGAAGAGATTTTTTTGTTATTAAAGCAAAAGTCAGAATTTTTTTTGTAATTTATCCTTTTATTTATTTTATATCGGGTTTAAACACACAATTGGACAACATTGATATTCACCGGACAATTGCTTGTGAAACGTTGCGATCCGGGTGCCATTGATTTTGGGTTTGGATTACTCACATTTATTTTGACGGGTCCAGTCAACAAATTTCTGCAATAATAAATAAAAGACCTCCCCGTGAACCCTTTAAATTATTAATATTTGTTTCTCCCTTATTAAATGTAATATTTTAATTGCTCCCCTTTCCATTTTCTTCAATTCAAACAAACAATTTTCCCAATTGATTTTTTGGTCTCTTTTCTATTTCTTTCTGTGCCTATTTGACTGTCTATGTTATTGTACTGTAAATTTGTATTTTTCATAGAAAAAAAAAAATATTTATTAAGGGTTTATTCAATTTGATTTTAAGGAACTAGAAAATTTAGAAGAATTTGTTTCTAAATATATGTCATTTTAAAGGACTATCAGGATAGATGATCTTTTAGACAATCTTTATGTTGTCAATCCTATAAAATTGGGGATCCTTGGAAACAGCTTCTTGTCAAGGTTGCACTCTGAAGAGGTAAGTTTGCGTACATCTATCCCCAAGACCCCGCTTAGGCGGGAACTCTTGAGGCACTAGGTCTGTTGTTGTTGTTGTACAGGACTAATGATTTTTAAAAAATAAAAAATTTGTTTCAAAAAAATGTTTTTAATTTGTAAAAAATCAAAACTATAAATAAAAATCATACCAAATAATAGGTAAAAATATTTTTAAATAAAAGTAGATTCATTTTTCTGTTTTTTAAATAAAAAATAACTTATATATGATGACTTATATTATTAGCATAAATAAATAATAAAATTTATGTATAATATACAACAACAACAATCCCAGTGCCTCCAAAGGCTCCCGCATAATCAGGGTCTGGGGAGGGTAGATGTATGCAACCTTCCCCCTTCAGGGGGCTTCCATGAAGCGAGGCTGTTTCCAAATTTTAATTATGTATAATATATTTATTTAAATTTTAATTACACGCCATTTGTCGTACAAGAAAGTAAAAGAAATAAGATCTAAGGTCTTGTCTTAGTAGTAGGAGGTAGGTGAAGAGATAGAATATTGCTTTAGATCAAAAGTTTGGAGTTCGATTACTCTCTTGAAGTTCTCCTTAAGAAATTCTTGACTTAACTAGCTCCTATAATCTATTGGTCACCGCATAAGTAGAATTTATAGGGTAACCGAGTTACTCAACAACAACAACAACAGTCTCAGCGCCTCATTGCTCCTGCAATAAGCAGGGTCTGGGAGGGGTGGATGTACGCAACCTTACCCCTTTCGGATGAAAATGAGGCTGTTTTTGAGGACCCCCAACCTGAAGTTCGGGTAACCGAGTTAATCGTTGGAAAAAAAATAGTAGGAAACAAAATCCATATATGCAATGAAGGGCAAATCCGTCATTATATCTCCCCTCACTCAAAATTAAAAAAAAAACCTACAATTTCAGCTCCCATTTTCACTCTCCTTTTCGATCTCCATATTCTCCCCTCTCCACTATCACCCCACAATTTCAAACACACACAGTAGAGAGAGAGAGAGAGTCTAGAGAGACAAACACCCAAAACCCATCAAAGAGATGTCTCTAGAGAGAGAATCCCACTCCCATTTCTAGAGTGAGAAACTAGTGAAAGAAACCCATTTACCCATTCATGGCTGCCGGGTGGGTCAAGTCCCTCCATTGCAAATCCAAAGCCTTCGATGACGTCATCTCCCCCTCCACCAGCTGCCGCAACACCCTCCAAGGCTTAAAGGACGTCATGGATACCTCTATGCCCAAACCCAAACCCCCTAAACCCGACCCCTTTACCCACCACACTCGTCACCGTCACCACCACCACGACCACCTCCCCCCGCTGTCTTCGGCGTCCGTTTCGAAACGTTTCTCAAAACCCAAACCCCATACTATACCACCCCCTTCGGAACGGGTCCGACGAACCCTATCAGCCCCCGTTTCCAAAGGGTCCGACCCTTTTTTCCCCTCCCTCTCCGACCTCCCAGAGGGCCACCCCTCGCGTAATGTAGTTGAAATTATTTTTCATACTCGTTGGGGTCCGAAACCCTTTCCGGGTCGGGTCGAGATGGTGTTCAAAATCCAAAACATGCCCAAAACTGTGACCCGGTTTGACGAATACAGAGAATCCGTAAAAAACCGGGCCGGTTCGGTTCGTGAAGACGGGTCAAAATACGAAGATAGTGTACGTTGCGTTGCAGATGGGAATGAGATGATGAGATTCCACTGTCTGGGCCCTACATCTGGCGTGATCAATGACGCCGGTGGGATCTGCGGAATCAACGGTGGAAAAGGTGCCACGTCAATAGGTACGTATTCGGGTAGCGGGGCGGCGCACGACAGCGCCGGTGGGGGGAAGGGGAGAAGAGCAATGCTCGTTTGTCGTGTCATTGCGGGTCGGGTCACAAAACGGGTCGGGCTTGACCCGTTTAATGAAAGTCGGGTCGGGTTTGATTCGGTTAGTGTTGAGAATGGGGAGCTTCTTGTTTTTGATTCTCGTGCTGTATTGCCCTGTTTCCTTGTCATCTACAAATTGTAAAAAAAAAAAAAAAAAAAAACCCAAAAAGAAAATGATTATATCATCTTAAAAAACAATCGTGTTATTGTCAGAGCAATTTTTATTAGTGTCGGGTCAATTATGAAGACTTTTGAATTCTTTTCACATTGAAAATTGTCTTAATATTATAAAAATTGTCACGACAATAACACTAACAAAAAGAAAGAGAAATACTACACTTATCAACGTGATTTTTATTTTTATTTTTTTATTTTTATGGAGTTAATGGGTATTATATTTTTGACTGATTGGTGTAAAAATTGTGCTGATTGGTGTGGTGCTTTACTAATTGTTATTTTATTGAGTTTTTTTTTTTTTTTCTAGATTATGGGACATGTTTTCTGTGCATACTATGAATGAATGAATGAGATTATTACCATTTTCTAGGGAATATTTGGATATATGATTTTTTATGGGATTTTTTTGGTGATTACATATTTGTAGATTAGATGATAATAATGCTAATTTGATTTAATTATTCATTTGTATATGTTGATTTTTAAAAATTAAAAATCATAATTAGAAACAACTTTTTTTAGCTCGAATGAAATGATATATATAAACAACGATACTAAATAGGCTCCAATTGTGTATAAATAGCGATATTGTTATTGATCTACGGAGTTGACACACATAAGGTCCACATATAAGCCATTAGACTTAGGTGTAGCAATTTACTAGATTTATATGTTGATCTCTTTACTTTTACAACTTCGAATTTACACTATATTCGAGTTCTTAAGAACAATATAAAGTAGGCTCTATTATTGTTTAATATTGTTTTGGGGAAGCTAAAATGAATTGAATTTTAGCACGAAGATTGAGAGTTTAAATATGAAAAGTTGAATTGTCTTATGAAAAGTATAGTTTTGAACGATGATTGGTAAAATTAACTTTTATTGGAAATTGGTGGTTTTATTATCTCATACCCAATGTTTTTTGACCCCTTCGAAATTTGAGCCTTTTTATTTCCCACAGCTGATATATTATAAAATAAAATATAATTTTATATGAAATTTATCCGTTAGTTATTGAATTTTGAATATTTACTACCTAGTTAATCTGATATTTTACTAATTTTATTATTTATGTATCTTAAAGTTTAAAAAATTTTATCAATTAAGTATCATTTGTAAAATTTGATAGAGTTTTAATGAATATTGTTAATGTAAACCATGTGCTGAACAATGTATTAGCGTTTTCTATGATAATATGATGACCTTTTATCAGAAATCGCTAATATGACTCATTGTTATAGTAATATATATGTAATTTGGTCAAAAATACTAACATAACTCATCTATATTATTTTGTCCAAAAAAAGGGCTCATCTATATTATTATTGTCATATACCATAATATTTTTTGGGTATTTGGAAACAGCCTCTCTTCAGGGTAGCCCCCTAAAGGGGGAAGGCTGCGTACATCTACCCCACGACCCTGCTTTTACAGGAGTCCTTGCAGGCACTGGGCTTGTTATTGTTGTTGTATATACCATAATATTTTCTAAAAAAAAGAGGTCGCATTTTGATGAAATTCATCAAATTTTGGTGCAGCCTTGCAAATGCCTAAGCAATAGGTTTTTAAAAGCTTAAAATATTTTACTATATATATTCAAATATTAAAATATTTCGATTACAAATGTTTAAATCTTATAATTGATAATTCTATTTTTTCTTCAAATGTCCATGGGATAGTAACGTCGATCATCAATTTTAATAATAAAAAATGGGTATTTATTGATCGAAAATCAACAATTTGCATGATAAATTAAGCAACAATTAATCTAAAAATAATCTAACTATATGTCAATATATCAAAAATAATTCAACTCTACTTTCTAACCAAAAATAATTAAACTCTAACTTTTCTACCAAAAAATAACCGAACTTTTAACTTTTCTATCAAAAAATAACTCAACTCTATTTTCTAACCAAAAAAAAAAAAAACAATTTTAACTTTTTTACTAAAAAAAACCAAAATCTAAAATTAATTTAAAAAATATTGAACTGATGGCTAAACAAACATGGCGTGTGGCATGACGCTACAATAATATATCTTTCTTTTATATATGTTTGGTTTTGCTTTATTTATTTTCCCACATCACCAAACAGAAAATACATTTTTTTCGATAATTGAGTACAATCCCACAAAAAGGAAATATCTCAAGGCACAGAACAAACAAAATAACAGAGGAATACAACTAGAGAACTAGGGCTGCAAATGAGCCAAGCCAAACCATAGCTTGCTCGCCTAGGCTCGGCTCGTTAATTAAATGAGACCAGCTCGATATCGGTATCATTTATCTAACCGAGCTGCATACCTGTGATCGGCTCAACTCGTTCACTAATTTTAGATTTTTTTTTTTTTTATTTATAGAAAAGTTAGAATTAGGTTATTTTTTTGAAGAAAAGTTAGAGTTGGCCTATTTTTTAATTAGAAAATAGAGTTGAGTAATCTTTTAGTTAGAAAGTAGAATTGAATTATTTTTTAGTATACTGACATATAGTTAGATTATTTTAGATTAATTATTGTAAATTAAGGGACCAAGTTTGTGAGGCCCAAGCTCAAATTTTAAACAGAAACTCATTCATGGGACTTAAAATGCAAATTGAACGGTGCATTCATGTCATCCGTTTCAATCCGTTGTCACAATTCTTTCATTAAATTTGCATTACTATCACTTTAATACTTGACGAGCCAGTCTTTTCTTTCCACCTTTAATATAGTTAGTAAAATATGGTACAGACTTTAATAGATTTGTGTATTATTTGGCTGTTTACGTAAAATAGGTCAAAAATTTATTGTAATAACTCTTTTTTAAATATTGGCAGAGCGAATAGAGATATAATTATGTCAATATAAATTTTATTTTGTAGTATTACCATAGCGGCGACAACAAAAAGCATAGTATATAGTAAAAAAAGGTATAAGCCAATAATTTGGAAGTTAAGGGACAAATTTAACAAAATATTATATATATATATATATAAAATTTAGGTATAACTATGTTTTTTTATACTGATTATTTGCTTTACTTGAAAAAAATATAGATACCTATTATAAAACGTGTATTATCCGGCTAACATAAAACAACGTATATTTTATTATTATTGACAAAAATATATACTCGCCCTTTTTAAAGGTGAACATACGAATATGTCTTTAACTCTTCAATTAACGCGTTTTCACCCAATTTTCATTTTTTGAAGAAAATATTTTCTACTGATATAAACATTTTCCTTTCAAATTTCAGGTGTATAGTTACATGTAATAAGAAAATTAGTATAAATAATTGTACTTGACTTGATTTTTAGTAAGTAATAAACAAATATTAGTTTCTCTCTCTTCTCTCTCTCTCTCTCTCTCTCTGACTCCCCCTTCCCCAATTTCAAACCCTAACTTCTATCTCTTTCTCTAATTTCTCACTTCTAAACCCAAATTCTTCCCTAAATCTCAAGATACACCTCAAATTGGTGTATCATTACAACTCCAAAAATAATATTTCTAAGCAAAATTATGAAAAATTTGATTCTCTTTTAAAGTAAAAGTAAAAGTAAAAGCGAACACGAATATTTTTCCTAGAAACATTAACCTTGTAAAATAGGTTCATGATTAGTCCTAGTTTATAATTGGGTGTCTAGATAATTGAAAATATCTTGACGATAGATTGAGTTTATAATTGGGTTTTGGATGTTTTGGCTTTGTTTTTTTGTTGCCCTTCTTGTTCCTCCCTCCGTTTTAGAAAAGCGGCCTTGGCCTCGTCTTTTCGAGGGCCGTCTGTTCTTCGGCTTTGCCGATAATTATCAAAAAAAAAAAGTGAATTTTTTGGTATTGTGAAGTAGCTAGAGATTGTATCCAAGTATAAAATGTGTTGTTTTTGTACATTGATGAATAAATATATATAAGATTACAATTGTTTCTCTCTCTCATCTACAATTCTTCTAATTTTCTACCCATCTTCAATTTTTTCTCTCTCTCTTTCTCATCTCGATTCTTGTTCTTTCCCCGTCATGTACTTTCGTGACAAATACAAAAGTGTTTCTAAAAGAAACATTTCTAAAAAACAATCTTTCCTTATTCTTAAAAAAATAAGAGTAGTTTAGACTATCATTTAAGACTATTAGGTTACTTCTAACGGCCCCTAATTTTTTAAAGCCCTATTTTTGATATATCAGTAGTGGGATTTCACTAAATCATCGGGCTTCTCCCTTTCCAGCAGTGGCCTTGTTTTACCCTATTTTCATATTTTTTGTAGTTAGTTTAATGACCAATGTTATTTTATTATTTCAAGTACGTGATGAAAATACATTAAAAACAAAAAATGATTTAAAAAATAACTAAATACAAAGTCGTAGGGTCAAAAGTTCTTTTTTAAAAAATAATCGCTTCGAAACAAAATAAAAAAGCAAGACCAAAACGCAATATTTTGACTCAAAAAGATCAAACTTTACATTTCGGCTATTTTAAATTTAGAGAAGAAAAAAAATGTATGACTTCCCTTGGAGCTCCATTAAAGCCCTTATTTCACCAAAATTCCAAGTTTTTTTTATCAAAATACACCAACAAACAAGCAGAAGAAAGTCACATTAAATCACAATCAATTACATCAGCTAGCTCCTTGAGTGGATTAAACCACCAATCATGATTACAATCTTCGGCTAAATGGATTTTTGCCCCATATGGGCAACCTGATTATATTCACATGAAATTTAACAACAAAATATACATTGAAAACGAGATTTATATAGTCGAATATCATTTATCACTGGAAGAACATCCCATGTTACGGAAGACTTGTGATTGAAAAAATTGATCGCCTCCATACGATCCGACTCGATCATCACATTACTCCGTCTAATTATATTTACGATTGTTGAAAATTATGGTAAAAACAATATAATATACGGCATATAATAAACTTAAAATATTATTTAAGGTTGTCTGTATTGGTCACATTTTAGATCTTTTGTTTATTTTATATATGTATGTAATAATCACATATAATTATCTTTACAGTTGGGACATATCCTTTAATATTTTATTTAGCAGATTTTGCTTTATTTTTCAAATTTATAATTAATATTTAGACAATAACCTTTTAGCATTTGTCTGCCACATTGCCTTTTCTTCTTAAAAGGAAAAAGGAATGGCACTGATGAGTTGTAAGAAAATGCTTAATGTACCTTAATTTTATTAATTTAATCCCGTATAAGTTACAACAATAACAACAGACCCAGTGCCTCAAGGGCTCTCAAATTATTGACTCCCGAGGGGTGAATGTACGCAGCCTTACCCCTTCAGAGTGTAACCCTGCCGAGAAGCTGTTTTCGAGGACTCCCAACCTTATAGGGTTGGCAATAAGAGGACTTCTCAGGAGGTCACCCATCCTGGTGCTACTCTCGTCTAAGCACGCTTAACTTGGGGAAGGCTGCGTACATCCGCCCCCAAACCCTGCGTAAGTGAAAGCCCTTAAGGCACTAGGTATGTTCCTTTTTATATGTGGGTTGTGTATTTCATGTTGGCGGAAATTGTGGGGAAGAAGGTGCCGATATTCATTGCAACCAATTATTTGGCATCATTCAAATTCACAATAAAGTATTTCATTGTGCCTTTACTCATTTTATTATGCTTATATTATATGTTTATTTTTTATGTTTATTTATTTTCTTTTAAATTTGATTAGTATTATTATAGTATTATTTGCAAATATCAGAACAATTAAAAGACTTATGGACCTTTTTTTAGTTAAAATTGCTCTTACATTAACAAAACTTGCTCTAAAAATAACGATGCCGTTAAATTTATATAGTTTTCATTGTGATCAAAAGAGTAAATGACAAAAGAGTGGGACCCACAAAGGCACTCTTGTAGTTTATTTTAATATGAATTTTTATATTTCGCTGACTCCAAATTGTTCTGATAGTAATATTTTTATTTCCATAATAACATTACTATAAAATATAGTTTGGAATGTTTTGAAGCATTGAAATAATAATTTCTTAGTACTTCCTTTTCTTGATATGCAACTTATTTAAATACCAACTAAACATGTTATTATTCATTAGTTAGAATTTGACTTGTAATTAAACATAATTAAGTATTTTGGGTTGTTTTTTTTGTTTTAATTTTGACATTCTTTTGATGTCATAATAAACAAGACAGAAAAAAGTAAGAATTGAATTTAAGACCTTTTAGTTTATATTTTATTTTAATTTTAGCGTTATATAAAATTTTATCAGTTTTACATCTTTTATGGCTTCAATAAATAGTAATGAACATTTTTAATTTACATTAATATGATTAACATGTTTTTTTACAAACTAAAATACAATTCATTTTTTTGTTTGCATCACTTCTGATTAGCAACTCTAAACCTTTCTCCTTCAATCTGAATCCAACAAATATGTTGAACTCCAATCTTATTTAAAGTTGCATAATAATAAAATTTATTCGTTAAAAATATTTTTAAGTAAGAAAAACATCTTTTCTGCTACTAAATAGACATTATCTAACGCTAGACCAATCAAACTCACACAAACTCTACGTATCATTGACATCATATTTATGTGTACTGATAGTCATCGATAAAACCTAGGCTCTATTTGTTTTAATGAAAAAAATTTTATGCTTCAATTCTATTATTGCTTGCGTAACTTTTACTGTATCAACCACAAACATAAAAAATGTTGTTCTCCAGTGAAAGAAATTGCCTCCCCTTTGGTAAAAGGGAAACCATTTTCCTTTATATAAGAGAAAATGTTATCCGTAATAATCTCATTTCATATATTTTATTTCATTCTCAACTTAGCTATAATTGTGAACGTAACACAAATCTATAAATTGAAACAATTTTGTTCAACTAGAAAGACAGTTTTAAGAAGGGAAATATTTTCAATTGAAAATGCTTTATGAAAAAATATATTCTACGTAGAAAATATTTTCCGTTAAACCAAACAAGGCCTTGCATAGGTACAGATTGATGACTTGGTGCATGACAATAAGATGAAAAAATGGGGAGAAAACAAGGCTAGATTTCATTTGAACCAAATTAATGAACATACATCCCTCTACGTCTTTCATTATGAGAAACGCTGGTTCCCTCCTATGCAGGTCCTCGGATCGTGTGCCCCATCAGAACTCCATCCATAAACAATCATTCAATGACGCCTTAAGCAGAGAGTTGGAGATGGTAACTCGTATGTACACGCCCATGCTAATGGGCTTCCACAATTACGTACAATGGTTTTCCCTTCAATCTTTCGCGACCCTACACAAAGTACAATAACATCATGCACCATATACATTCTTCAACCTCCCTTCTTTACTCAATGTTGGCACTAATTTGCACTGCCAAGGAACTAACTATTCTAAAAGTTTAAGATCATGGGTGAAAGCGGAGGAATGGTTTTGAATTTAGATGTCACCACATGCAAGTACCCATCAGGATTGAAGTATGAATAGTACATAGGTCCGTCTCATTTTTTCAGCTAAAACTAGGATAATATCGAAAGTGGAAGCTGTTGGAATTCAAAATTGTGACCTCTTGATCAAAAAGGCTCCGATATCATATTAAGAAACTAACTATCCAAAAAGCTTAAGGTGATGAGTAAATATACTAACATGTATATACATTATACAAGAAGGCCATGAGCAGAAACAAAGTGGCAAAATATTAGAGAAAACCACAGACCTTAAGATCGGGGACCCCGATGACACATGCACATTCAACTACGTCCGCTCCAGCGCGCTCTGCACAGGAATCGTTGTCATCAGAATGCATAGGCAGATTCGAACGGCGAAAAATCAGCATTTGCACATAAAAGGAGGGCCAGACAAGATCCGGAAGCAACCCAAGCAACACTTGAGCCCCCGAATTGTCAAGAGCCCGTTTTGAAAATTAATCGTATTTGCTTCTACATTATATCATCATTTATAACTAAAAAAAGTATTACCTATGCATGTACCTTACAAATGTATATATGCATACCTAATATAAAGGATTGACAATAACGCGGTATTATAATATGAAGTAGATTATTCAAAATGTATTTAAGTTGACCTAGACACCTCCATTACAAAAAAAGGCACATCGATTAAAACTTACTTTAAGCCCCTAAAATTTCAAGACCGATCTTGATAAAAGGAGTCGCAACACACTCGTAAACCTCACCGTCGTGCCCTTCTTCAATAGGACACACCCCTTACCATGTCATGTCTACCTTTAATATCTGCTCCCCAAACAAGATACTAGCACAACCAGCAATCATTAGCCCCTAGAATTTGAAATTTAGTCATGGTTATTGTGAATATGCTTCTTTGTGAAATTAAGTATTATAGTTGTCAATACAATCAACGTTAATAAGAAAAGTTCATGTGGTCTGACCACTAGCCCACGCTTCGAAACTGTACTTGCAAGTCCCACTAGAGAGGTTCACATATTCAAAATATTCAAGAATAGGGTTCAATTTAGAAACAAATGACAGATATGAAAGAAATGAAAAGAGAAGAGAACAAATAAATTGACGTGGAGAACCTGTAAATTGAGAGGGGGGAGAAGGGGGGGGGGGGGGGAGACGGAACCAAGGGGCAATCCATTAGAATTCGAAAGGAGATGATACAACCGGAAGATCCTTAAACGCTATATAAAGACCCAGAAACCCTAGTCTCCTAACGGGCCTGCTAAGCACCATCACAGACCTCTATTTTTGAACCGTGACATAAATTTGAGACATAACACAGCTATAATTATAGAAATTAAGGATCAGTAGAGTACAGGAAGAGCAATATTACCGAGCAAATTCATGGCAGCACAAAGAGTGCCACCAGTAGCAACCAAATCATCAACCACCAAAGCGCGTTCCCCAGGTTCAACAGCCCCGACATGCATTTCAAGGCAATCCCTTCCATATTCGAGCTCATACTCTTCGGAAATAACCTCACCTGCCCAAAAGATGATGAATAGACAATAACAACTATCCACCGTACTTATGGGTCGTTTCTTCCTATTCTTGGTTCACTCCGAGTCCATCCAAAGGTGATTGAGACATTTAGTCTACATTGGTTTCACTTATTTTTTTTCTTGCAATACTGTTTTCTCGGGATGGGTGGTTGTACTGTTTTTTTCTCTTTTGTTCCCTGTTTCTATATGCGTTGCCTGTTTTTTGCCGCTAATTAATGAAAAAGTCCACCGTACTTATGTGTATAATGATTGAAAAACAAAATAATATGTACAAACCAGAAGAATTAGGTATAGAAAGGTTGCAATTGAATGTTTTACTCGTCGCTATCTGCCTTCAGAAACAATCTAAAGCTCAGTTTGGCTCCACGGAAGATTTTTCTTCGCAATATTTTATATTAAAATACTTTTGCTCAAAGATATTTGTCTTTCTAGTTAAAGAAAATAATTTCATCCTACAAATTTATATGAGGTTCATGCTTGGTTATATTGAGGTTAAAGTGAAGCATATAATGTGAGACTAGAACAAAAAAAGTTTTACCCCCCGTGAAGGAAAATGTTTTCTCCTTCACTCATAGATGGAAGGAAACATTTCCATAGTTGTAGTTGCTATAAATTATACAAAAAACCAGCATAATTGATATAGAAAACGTTTTCCCTTGAAACAAACGGATTCTAAATGATGTAGTGGAGAGGCAAGCCATTAAACCTTTGCAATTAATTAATACTCCTATACTTGTGGAAGTTCCATGTTCATCAATATAACCATCCATTTGTTCATCAGCTAAGTACAACAACAACAACAACAACAGTCCCATTTGTTCATCAGCTAAGTATTGGAAGAAATTTGCAGCCCATTGAGCAGATCCATGCATTGACAACAAGTAGATAAACACCGCCATACTGGTTTCATCACATGTGCATTTCTTACAAAAAACTCAATAGTAAATGAATGCTTTCAAACAAACAAACATCAACTCAGTGTCTCAAAAAGGCTCCCGCCAAGGTACGGTCTGGGGAATGCTTTCAAACACAATTATTCTCAAAACCATAAAAACAGCAGATTTGTAAAGGTGGGAAAAAGTACCTGGCAATTTCCTTGGCTTTCTCAAAGGAACAAATTTTGCCCCAATGGCCAATGCTATAGGAGGGCCAAAAATGAAACCTCTAGCCTCAATCGCTGCCAAAACAACCCCATAAATTATCAGTTTCTAAAACTCCCGACGACAAAAACGAAATTAAAGGAAGAATGTGAAAATCAGAGGGACTAGTCCTCCTTTTCATGGAGTGGATTATGACTAGCGACACAGGTGAATTTGAAACAAAAGTACAAGTGATTCCACAGGGACCCTCATAATCTGCCAGCTAGCTAAGCCAAAATAGCAGTTAACTTGGACTGTCAAGAAATTCAGACAAAGCTGAAAATGCAAAGTCGAATTCACGATTCAAATGAGTACCAAAATCAAAGGAAATACAATTCAAACAATCCTTGATCATTTTGATAAGAGATGCATATCATATGATTTGTTAGCTAATTATAGCACTCATAAAGTATATTGATTGAACCGCGTGGACACTTTGGTGTTAATTTACTCGATTTTCTTAATTATTGCTTGATATTGACCTTGTTTTGAGATGCAATATTTCAATAGTTCAATTAAATGACATCCCATTAATTTTACCCCCAACTCTCATCTTGAATACAACCTAAAGTCTTTTTTACCTACTAAGTGAGGCTCATTACGTAGATTAAAATATAGCATTGGACGTCATTATGAATCATATCTTTATTAAACTCAAATAAAACAAGATATTTTTTATGCAATCTAACCCTATCTTCTTGGGTCTCCCTCTCCTCAGCTAACTCCAATCAACTCACTTCTTTTCATGGGACCATCCATAGATCTATGTTTTATATGCCCAAATCATTTCAAATGCTTCTTTTTCGTCTTATCCTAGATAGGTAAGTAGAAAATTGTAACAGATAAAAATTATATAGTACCTCATATCAACTAAGCCAAATTATAGGGTGTCATGGGGGTACCAAGATGGGTTGGGATTGTCATAGGCTGGTTGTAACTAGGGTGTCAACAAACTGAACGTTCAATGAATTACTCGTGTTCGAAAACGATTACGGCTTGCTTATGATAAGCTTATCGAGTCGAGTTTGAACAAGGGGATGCTCAGCTCATTAACATTAGCAAACACTTTGATAAATGAACAATAAGAGCTCGTTAAAAAGTCATTAACAGTCGGTATGAGCTCAAAAAGGATTCAATAATGGCTCGATAGTAACTCGAATAATTTAGCTCGGTAGCGAGCTCAACTTGATAGCAGGCTCATCAGCTTGATTGGGCCAGATAAAGAGCATCTTTTGGGTCTATAACGAGACCAAATCAGCTCATTAACAAGCTTGATTAGGGTAAGCCGAATTGAGCAAGGTATCAAATACACTACAATCTTATTGAATCGAGTTCAAACAAATATTCAAAAGCTCAATAAGAACTTAGCTCGAGCTCAAGCTCAATAAGCCTTATCAAGCTCAAATTCAAACAAGGGGTGGTCGGCTTGACCCGGCTCATTTACCTTGGTTTGTAACCTAACAGGAAGACTACTATCCATTATGTAACTATTTGATTGCTTGGTCCTCCCCTAACACACATAAAACAAAAAAAGCGCTCGAGCTCCGCTGCTGGCCAAAGCCCAGTTCAGAATATCACACAGAACTACAAGATAACAGCAGCTTATGCCTTACCTAGTTGTTCATACTTCATAGTATACAACAACGATGACGACGGCGACAAACCTAGTGCCTCAAAAAGCTCCCGCCAAGGCAGATTTTTGGAAGGGGGCGGGGTTTGAAATGTACGCAACCTTACCCCTATAGGGTATTGCTCTATAGGGAGGCTATTACTAAGAGCCCTCAACCTTAAAAAGCAGAACGGAACAATAAAAAAAAGGGTGAAATCTTTTCTCAAGTAGGTACAAAGCTTGATGTGACCACATGGGGACAGCCACTAACCAGATAACCACACAAAAGGACAAGCCGTAGTGTACATAAACAATGCAACAACCTTTAAAAATTCTCTCTATGGATAAGCACATGAGACATCCCTTGTTACCATGTTGTGAAAAAGGCTACATTAAATTCCACAAATCACACCCAGCAACACATTATGGCCATCTCATCAAATAGAAATCAATCAGAACCTGATGTTATTTATAGTTATATCTTGAATCAATTGATAATCCTTTTTGTATTATATGGAGAAAAATATTTTCATTATCGTAGATTATAAACAATGTCTAAAATTGGATGGTTATGTCACCACCAAATATCAAAGATGACAAGACACCATATCCTTGTAGTCCACTTTTCCTGTCCAACAGCTGAAATAAGCCAGGGCAAGATCAGATACATAGGCTCCAGTTGGATGTAGGGAGGATATTTTCGTTTTGGAAAGTTTGAAGTATCTTTTGTTAATAACTTCTGTTTGTTTAGTTAAAGAAAAAAATTTCATTATCTATGTTCATATAGGATTCGTAGTCACCTTCCTCTCTATAGAGGACAATATTTTCTCAAAAGACAAGAACTGCTATTCAACTGCACAATGGAACTAACTAAATCCCACTACAATCATATAAAGACTATTCTTCTCTCTTTTTTTTTTCTTTTTTTTTTTCTCCCCTCAACTCAATTAACAGTCTAAAACAACAAATGAGCCTCTCTCTATATCAACTCATCTTAAAGCTTATTTTGGATTGTGGATCAAAAAAAAAAAAAAAAAAAAGAGCTTATTTTGGATTACTCAACTTTAATCAAATGACCAAAATCACTTGGGTCCACTTTAGATTGCATCCAACAACATGCCGGAATAAAAACAATACGAGCCACTCATTATATTCACTGGTAGTAATCGATAGCACTCCCCACTAACACCACCTCACAGTCAAACTAAAAATCACTCATAAAACTCAACAGTCATTTCCGAAATGTCCCAAGAAGCACTCACTAAAGACAACCAAAAACTTATGTTTTGTTTGGCAATAGGACAAAGAAAAGTAAATGAATTACCCCTCTAAAAAGGGTTAAAATAAGGATAAAGGTAAAGAGAGTTACAATAACATAAGATTGACATTGTCTAATTTTTTAGAAAGTGAGGTAATTGGCTGGGGGAGAGGGGAGTTGTAAAAACTTAACCCTTTTACGTCTCAAAAACATTTGTCAAACGGGGGTAATGGTTTACCCAATCATCCTACGGCCCTACCCCCACGCATACTCAAAACCTTTTACAACTTGAATTCCTACTTTTCTGCTATAGTTGGACCCACCATTTCCACTAGCAACTAATAGAAAATAAAACTTACTAAAACCCTTTTCGTAGCAAATGAAAGGGAGAGAAAGTAGTCTAGCTTTGAGGCCGCACAAGCACAAATTTATCCAAAGGTTTAGACATAGAGAACTTCCAAATGCCCTTTTTCTTTGCCTTTTCTTGTTCCAAAAGGTGTCCTGCCTACCATACTGCATATGAATAAAGAAACTCTAATCCTAGCTTGAGAAAAAAAAAAAAAAAAAAAACATTATATGTTGAGAACTGCACATGTAATTATAATTAAACTGTCTCCCATTAGTGTTATAATAGAAAATAGATCAACATACAAACCTACTCCACTCAACACCATTTGATTTAGGATGGAACCCTAAGTGGGTTTGTATGTAAACCTTATATATGCAATCCTTCAGGCCTAAGTCTCGGTAAAATTTCACATTGCCAGTTGGTGCCATTAAAACACCAAGTGCATGCGATTTAGATCAAAAGTATATTCCAGGACATCATTTGCACAAAACATTACGCATGAACAACCCTACTCATCATAATATGCAAAATTTCACTAGATCGCAAATTAAAAAACTTTTGGGCAAAGCAACTAATTGGGTGTTCAAGATAAAAAGGAAAAACTAAATAAGAAAAATATTTTTATTCCATGTGATACATCTCACGTCAGTGGGATAAAGCAAGAAATACCAAAATATATACTAAAAGAGCTACTCCACTTATTATTAATTGCTTTTGGGACGAAACCTCCTTCAGTGTGTACCAATAGTATTAGAGCCATCGACTTGTACCGCAGATTGCCAATCATATGAGGGGTTAATGCCATTCACTAGCCATATGTGGGGCCGATGTCACCCGACAGTCTTACCGGGGACCAATGTGTGACGTGTTTTAAGATCGATTGTCACTAAAATTATTCAAGTCCCACACCCAACTTTCAAATGGTAACGTCGGTACTACTGTGTTCGCCGGTACTAGAGGAGATTCTAGTACAAAGCCATGTCCATTACGAGGTGGGGATGTAGGAATTGCAGTGTTCGCACGAGGCTCGATATTAGTACAAAGCAGTTCGTAAAAAGAGGGAATGGTAATGTCGGAATTACATTGTTCACCCAGGACTAGTATCTAGTACAAAACCAACGCGCCCTGACGTTGGATGCAAAGCGTGGTTTAATGATACATCCCACATCAGTGGGATAAAGCAAAAAATGCCAAACTATATATTATGGGAGCTACTCTACTTATTACCGGTTGATTTTGGATAAATCCTTCTTTGGTGTGTATCACCATGAAATAATAAAGGGGAAAATTAGAGCCCAAGGGCCAAAAAACAGTTAAGAATCTGCACCTGCAACTACAGAAATATTCTTGCTCTGGTATCTCTCAACAAACAAATCAATAGTGTTTTTGAAGGCCACGGGGTCAAGCAACAGAGTGGTAATATCTTGGAACATAATGCCTGCAAAACAAAAAGAAAAAGAAAATCAAATAACACAATTCGCAACCCAAAAATGTGTTAAAGAAATAGTATTTAAATCAGGTCCAAAATAATCAAAATCACTTCTAAGCGTGTACTAAACCACTGTCCTTAGGATTTGTTTTGTCTCGTATCAAAATAGTCTATTTGATACAACAAAACCTTATAACAAAACGAAAACAAACGTCAAGGGAGAAAGGATTTATGAGAACTCTAAAACAAGAAAGGATATTTACAGTTTCCCAAACAGTCTCTAAGTAGAGGTAGATCTCTTTGTCAAAAAGCCAACCTTCCCAAAATTACAAGTTGACGGTTGAAGGCCAAGATTCGTTATATATTCTAACATGTTACCTTACGCAAATGCCCATTCGACTCCAAGCATGGATATTACACAGGCAACTTGAATATTGAAAGTAGGGATTGTTAGAATTTAAACTCGTAACCTCTTAGTCAACTAGGCTCAAATATCATGTCAAAAAATAAATTTTCTCAAAAGCTTAACTGATCGATAAAAACCCAATATTGGTTTCATATTCTAACACTCTTGACACCCTCTTTCTTAAAAGACGCAACTTTATTTATTTTGAAAATACACGGATAGAATGTCCATTAAGACACTTCTCGGAGGCAATTAATCAAACACCCAGAAGGCAAAAATACCGAGAAAAGCAACAAACCTGGCTTGGGGAAATTAGGGACGACCCGAATCTTAGATTTGATGTGGGAGACGCGGGGATCGCCGCAGTCGCAAGCCGACATTGTGGGTTTCAAGGTAAGATGAAAAAGAAGC
This sequence comes from Simmondsia chinensis, assembly GCA_018398585.1. Taxonomy (NCBI): domain Eukaryota; kingdom Viridiplantae; phylum Streptophyta; class Magnoliopsida; order Caryophyllales; family Simmondsiaceae; genus Simmondsia; species Simmondsia chinensis. The sequence continues at coordinate 47,278,203 of JAGTTD010000001.1, read as the reverse complement.
AATCTTTATTAACAGGAAGAGAGAGGGAGATAAGGAAGAAGAAGAAGAAAGAGGGGTTACTTATAGAGAGGGAAGAAAAGACCGTTCGCTAAGAGAGAGAGAGTGGCTGAGTGGGGGCTCTCCCTGTGTATAAACGAGGGACTGAGCCTGATATAATTACAGTAAATTTGTAATTTTTAAAATAATTTATAATTTGTTTGTATTATTTATAAGTTATACTAATATTATTAATCTAATAATAATAATTTTTATACTGATAATAAAATTCTCTTTTAAATACCCGAAGAGATTTTTTTAAAGATAGTGTTATTATCAGAGCAGTATTTTTTAGTATTAGGATAATTTTAATGTAATAAATTTTAAAAAGTCTTTATAATTATGATAATACTAGTGTAATGTCATGCAATGCACGAAGAGTGTTTATATTTGAAAATAATTTACTATATTATATTGTCAATGTTTTTATTATTATAAACTTAAATTATTATTTTTAGCTCGTTATTGATATGATAACATTTTTTCCAATGTTTTACTTTTATGGTAATTTTATAAAATTAATTTAGATTTTAAAGAAAAGTTGAATAGTAGGCTCATAAAATTGCTCGGATTAGTAAATAGAAGAATTTGGGGTGAGAAAACTTTACTTTAATATATGTAAGATTAATAAAAACTGGTTTGATAATAGTTGTAGCCGACCGACCCAGGTCACATGCTCTATGCTACGGACCAACCTCTCAAGTTGGGGGTCCTCGGAAACAGCCTCTCTTCAGGGTAGCCCCCTAAAAGAGGAAGGCTGCGTACATCTATCCCGAAACCCTGTTTTTGCGGAAGCTCTTGCAGGCATTGGGTTTATTGTTGTTGTTGTTTGATAATAGTTGTAGCATTTTTTTAATTATGAAATAAATAAAAGAAGGAAATTTGGGTGAAAAGATCAGTTGGCGCGCTTATTGGAGGGCTCTCACACCAAGTCCCAAGACTCCCAACATGAACGATGTTAGCTGTTGAATATCATATGCGTAACAATCATTTGCAAAATAATAAGACTAGTGTGGGGGGATTTGTGGGGTGTAAATTCTTTGTTTGAGTTCGAGTTCGAGCTAAATTCCTATTGAACATTTCAAGCTCTTGTTCGAACTTGGTTTTATAAGATTTTAGTGCATTCGATACTTAGGTCGGGTTGGCTCATTAGGCTTATTGAGCCAAGTCAAGCTTGTTATCGAGCTTAAAATCAAGCGAGCTTTTTAAGTTACTGTCGAGTTATTATTGAACTATTTTTTAACCAATACCAACTGTTAGTGAACTCTTAACGAGCTTTTAATTAGATCATATTGAGCCCCTTAACGAGCTCTTATCAAGCCTTTATCAAACTATTCATGAACCTTTACGAGTAGAGCACTCCCTGCTCGAACTTCGCTCAATAAGCTATTGAGCCTTCACAAACGAGCCCTAATCGATTTTGAATATGATTAGTTTTTTGAACATCCAGTTTGTTTACATCCTTAGGGATTTGGAAATGGCCTACAATTAGGCTACGGATTGTATGGTTTTATTTTTTATTTTGTTTCGGTTATTTCACTTTTTTCCATTAGGAAGACACCGTGTATTTTCTAGAGAATCTTCTTCTCCTTATTACTTATCAAAAAAGGTACTAACCATCAGGGATGGACATTGCTTGGGACCCCTGAAGTTTTCGAGTTATAATTTTAAAGTATTAATTGTTAATATTGCTAGTTTTGTGATCGAAATTTTTATAATTTGTTGTATTAAAGGGCATCATCTGAAATTTTTATTTGAGGCCCGAATATGTCAAAATCTGCCCTGTCAACAATAATGAAACAAGTACTGAAGCATACCATGATCAAAGTCAACAAATGTGTTATCAGTTGAGATGCCAAGCTTTATGAAAATAATTCGTTACAAAATCTATTTCCCTATAAGTAAATACAAATCTGAATTAACAAAAAAAGATTGCAACTAATTAATTAACCTTAGCCTAATTCCTTAAATATAATTATATGCAGTAAGCTAATCAAAGTCAGACTATGATTTTTGAGATGCCTAGCTTTATAAAATAGTTCATTACAAAATTTGCTTCACTATTAATACAAATTTGAAGATATTAGAAAAACATGAACTAATTAGTTAATCACGGTCTGATTCCTTAATAATAATTATACTAGTAAGCAATGAGCTAATTGAGCCCTACAATAATAAGGCTCAACGTAAGTAGTCACTTAATTAATTTATATATTTGAATATATAATATGTCACATTTTTTTTTATATGAGATACCATACTTTATTTATTCATATTCAGCTCATTTGCATGAAAAGGACAAACGAAAATATAAATAAATCATTTATTTAAATATAAATTAGTAATGAAAAGTGTCCAAATCCAGCCTAGATTAGCTACCTAAGGAATCTCCATATATAAAAATGAGATGATATTTTAGAATTGATTTTTTAATTTTTATTTTCTTTTTTATAATTTTTTTAATTTAATTAAAAGCTAAAAACATAAAACAAAAGCAGAGAAAATTATTTTAAAACCTAGTTTTAGTTATCTAAAAATAATAATGAAAAATAATATAAAACAAATATGTAGTGAAAATTAAGCAACACTTATTAATAGGCAACATGCAATGATTCAATGAACATAACAAAATTATTATACCTTATTATGAAAATATATAAACATTAAGCGTGATCATAGACATATAATATCAATTTGCCACGTTTCATTTTTGAATATTTTACAAATTTCTTTCGGGAACTGTGAATAAAAAAGATATACTTATAATGGTCAGTAGAGTTGTTTTAAAAATCGGTTATTATTCATTTGTTCGTGCTATGCTATTTACATGTATCATGTTCTTTTGCTTTTTGTTTTTCATTTTTGTCGTACTGAAAGATTATATGTACTCAATTGTCGAGGGAAAAGAAAAACATAACAACTTTTCTTATATTAATACAATTTTAACATAAGCTGTGAAATAAAATTTTATTCGTAATTTAAACTAATGGACATTTGGATAAGTCATTCAGTGTATAAAATAATTTATGAATTTTATACTTAATAATGCAAACTTTTTTAAATATTTACCGCAAAAAAATTAATTTTTGAGACAGTTCAATCAAATAATGATAGTAACATTTTTTCTATAAAAATATAAAAATAAGATAGTATACATGCTTGTCAAGAACCCATTGATTAATTATTAATCTAGATCTACTTTCATTTTTTAGAATTTTCCAAATGCATTTTCTTTTTCTTGAATATATATATATATACTAAACTTAAACAGTACTTTAAACACATGACAAAATCAATTAATATATCATAAAAAGCACTTTTTCTTTAGAGTTTTGCAATTTTTTTTTCCCTACCAAACCATAAACAAATGGCTCTTTAATCATGGCAAGAGCTCAAATAATAAATTAATTCTCCCAAACCTCGCTGCTAAAACTATTTTAGAGGATATTAGGCGTAATGTATGTATAATATTATCTGAAAAATTGTCTTATCATTGAAGGCCAAAGGATCTTACCATATAAGGTAGCACATACAGGTAATAATTAATTACAGAACATATTGCTTAATGGTATGGTTAATAATTCATTTCTTATTACATTAAGTTTGTGAACATATTTATCAACGAATTATACTATTCTATTAGAAGGTAAAGAGTACAACATTACGGTAATAAAAGCGGGCAACATCAGGGGAAAGGGGGGTACTAGCTTCGGACCTAAGACCTTACATTGAAAAAACGAGTAGTCTAACTACTGCACCAAACCCAACCGCTCAATAATTACACCACATTAGCTAATATTAACTGTACACTCATTTTAAATAGCATTTTCCTTTTAGATTTGATAAATTATCATTTAGGTACTACAAAAGTTTGAATATTTATCATTTATGTACTTACATTTCATGTAACAATGAGGCATCATGACATATATATATTATACTAATATTGTATTTTATCATCTATGTCAAATTCAAAGTACTTTTGAAAGAATTTGACTGATTTTATACAGAAAAAAATTATGTAATACATTATTACTATAATATATATAACTCATGTCAAATTTTCAGTTAAAATTCAGTTATTAATGATAAAAATTCAACAAATTTTATAAGGTACCTATATATTGCCAAAATTTTGTGTCATGTCAATATAATTTTGCAAAAATCATCAAATTCAATTAAAATTTATTATATATTATTGAAATCATATTTGCACAAACATTTTTCCAAAAAAATATTCTATCAAATGGGTCTACGACTCATCAGTTCATCATATTCGCCTAGTCTTTTGGTGAGTTAACTCTTTGGCCTTATTCGAGATCTGCATCAAAATCTAACTTGAAGGGGCCGCCATTACTACTTGGAGTCCTCATGTCCCACTTCCATGTCTCTTTCTCATTGAACCACTACTTGTATTCATTCTTTTTTATGCCAACTTTCGCTTTTTTTTCTTTTCTTATCTTTTTTCCTTTTTCGATCGAAAAAGCAAAAAAAGGAGAGAGAGGAAACAAAAGAAAAAAGAGTAATGTTTATTTGTAAGTGACATTTAAGTAAAAGATGATACTTTGATAGTAACAAGCACGTTGCCAAATCTTCAACCTTGGCATGTTGTTATGAATGTGACATAAATGTTCAACACTATATTACAGGGTCATGTTTGGTTGATAGGAAGTCAATGCGGGAACTGCCCTCCCCCGGGATAAGTTTTGGTTCCTTCGTTTTTAACTAGCTTCCTTAAGGAAGTTCTGTTTCTCATCCCACAATTAAACATCTCTTACCTTAAGAAATACTATATTGCTCTGGCACTAACAATTTTAGATTGACAATAACATTTTTTTTGGACTGTTTTTGACAATAACATTACCCTTTGTCAAAATATGATATGGTTATTGACAATGAAGATATGCAAGGTAAGGGATTTCTAATGTGTTAGTTTGGGAAAGTGACCATTGGATTTGGCTTTTGAATTAGGAGGCCTCATTTTTGAAATTATTTTATTTTTATTTTTATTTTTTTTCCCAATTCCCCAACCTTTCCTTCATGGATTAGATACTTAGTATTTGCAGGATGACCTCGTTTGCCCAAATACTGTTAGAGACCTATTTTATCAGTGGCATCTTCCCTTCCTAAAAGGCTTAACTAAGAAGATATGGTTCATGACCTATTTTGTTGCCATCCCTGTTATCTGTGACACTAGAAACAATCTCATTTTTCGAAACGCAACTCTTGATTGGACTACCATCCTTGATACTATCAAACTGAATGTGAGTTCTTGGTTTCAAGCATTAGTTAACTCCACAAACATCTTCAGTCACCAGTGCATGGAGGGCCTGCCGCGCAGATTAGCCACATCAGCCCTCCCCCAGTTACATGACGCACCGTATATATCCGCTTTCTTAGAAAGCAAATCAGTCAAGGACCATGTCCGAACCGCAACTCCACGTCCTTTTTTCACCCAGGATTGGTCTTGATGTGAAACTTAGGTTTCCTACAGTTCTTTTGTGCTCTTTGAATTAACTTTTGTTTCTCCCTTAATTTTTGCTCTATAAATACGTTTTTATATTATTTGAAGGTTTTCTTCCTCCCATTTTATAATTAATTTTTTTTTAATAATGTCTCAAAATAATTTGGTCATAAATAACAATAATTTATTATATATTATATGTATAAATTTAGTAGTTATGATATAAAAAAATGGTCTATGTGCTGAGTTTGGACCAGACCAAGTGCCTTGAAAACTTTTCAACCTCCTCACTAATTTGTTGGCCATTTCTCTTTTCTTTCTTTTTTATTTTTATTTTTATTCTTTAATGTCTTTGGGACCATCATAGATTTATTCCGCTTTGCCAATTATGGGTGAAGATTCTCTTTATCTTATTAAATCAAATGCTTCTAGGCCTTCATTTACACTATATTTCCTTCATCTTATTTTCATTTATTTCTTTTTAGTTTATTTGTTTTAATAAAATTTGTTTGTAATGACAAAAAATAACTCTGTAATATAAATCAATTGATAATAGTATGAAGGAAAGAATCATTATAATAAATAGACACGGCAGTGAAGGGCGGTGAGTGTAGCGTCATATGAGGGTAAAACGGTTGGCGGTTGTTAGGAAACGTAACAACTAAAGCACAACGAAAGATTCAACGAGAAAATGAAATCAAAAATTTACATAATTCGACTAAAATTGCTTACATTCACGGAATTGCAAGGGTTATTTTATTATTGGAACTTTATAGAGAGTTTTTCTTCTGATTTACTGTATATTTTCTCAAACCCTAAAATAGGATTTATACAGGCATAAGTAAGAAACCTTGATTTTTCAACTGAGATTACCAAAATAGGGTCTGGGCCTCAATCTGGGCCCAGATTTGTAACAATATAAAACTAGGCTCTATACAAGAAGCTTAAAAAAAGTATATGTGGATAGTAATGAAAACTAAAAATAGATCATTGTGGTGAAAATTCAAGCCAATATAGTGTTTGTAAAATATTTTATGGGATAAGTTGTAAAAAAAATTAAGTTTTTATTTTTTTGCTTAATTATAAAATAATTTTTTTATCTTTCTATTGAAGTTGTGAAAAAGATGTAAAAAAGTCTTTTATGCCAATCAAATATAACTCTTGCAATTAACTACAACCTTTTTCACAATATTAAACTGTTAAAAAGTTGAACCAAACGTAATCTAAACTATTGAGACAATTGTCAGTCGTTGAATGTATACAATATATAATCCGACATTGTATTGCAATTTCCAAAAGAAACACCCCCCATGCTCTATCAAATCTAACGAGCTATTCTCTTTATTGTCGGTTGGTTTTAGATAAAATTCTTTTAAATTCATATATATTAATTCTATATCTCAAATCTATAGATTCAATAATAAACTACTCTATCCACAACAAATATTTTCAGTACCCTAAATGCTTCCTTCTAAACAGGGTATGGGGGAGTGGATATACGCAACTTTCTACTTTTAGGTTCTACCTTGAAAAGCGACCATTTTTGAGAATCTGTAATCTAAATGATGTAATGTGAGAACTCCTCAAGAGATCATATATTTTAGTACTACTTCTATCAAAATATGCTTAAAAATTACTCTACTTAATATCAATTAATTTGACGGTAAAAGTATGCTTAAAAAATGCGACAACTAGAGAGGAGAGTAATTCAAAAAGTAGAATCCCCACTAAAAGACTTTACGGCGCCACTCATTGAATAAATAGTACATGCCTACGCCTACAGGCCAGGGTGGCTATAACTAATAATAATCCAACTTTTTGGACTTTGATATATAATATTAATACTATTATTAAACCATGCAGATATTCTTGTACCTTGTCTTTTATTTTTTGACTTTCTTCTTCCTCTCTGTTATCATTATTATTATTCGCTCACGCAAAAGATTTGATCTTTTTTTTTCATTAAGTAAAAAGGATGGTTGACCCATTGGAGCCCTATTTTTGTAGTGAAAGGCAAGTAAATGGATAAAGTATTAATTTTTGTCAAAAGGTAAAGAGTCCGATTCCTTCCGATCTTTTCTTGAAAAATTTTTGACTTAACTTGCTTATGTAATGTGTGCCTCGCCACATGAGTTGAGGTTTGTTGAATAACCAAGTTCCTCGTTAGAAAAAAAAAAAAAAAAAGGGTATAAAGAAGGGTTTGTAAATTTGCAAAAACATCGTTGTCTATGTTGAGTATTGTGTCCAATTTCTGGTGCAATCTGAGTGCATGAATTGGTTTGATATTTTGTTAGTATAGATCTTATAGATGCACAATAGTTCGAATTAAACAAAAATGTACCCCGCAAAATAATATTTTTTGTATTTTTCTTAATAGAAAAAGGGTACAATTTTTGTATTTGTATATCTAAATTTAAGGTATGGAGAATCCTGTGATTCAGCCTCCAGGATATAAACACTTGAAGGAGGCTCTCCAAGATTGTTCTCGATCAAGTAAATAGTTTCTTCAAGGAAAACATGCATTTGGCTATCGTCTTTTTTGAAGGATGAATAAGGTTTTTGTGGGTTTAGAGAGAGCATCGAAAGTTCTTCTCTCTTCACTTTTTACAGCCTCCCAAAACAAAAGCCAAAGATGCAGGGGAAATTTCTAATCAAAGGCCCTCTTAGATTGAATCACAGGCTTCGACTATGAAACATATGACATGGTTAATAACAGGCCCAATGATTTTATGAACCTAACCTAAATCAATATTTGTCTTTCGAGCTTAATTTTTGTGTGTTCGGGCTTAGGCTTGATAGTCTTTTCTTTTGAATGTGGGGATTGACTTGGTAGTTCTTGATTTGAGTTTGAATTTCTAGTCTTTGATTTGGTTTTAACATGGTGGTCTTGATGGGCTTTTGGTTATTTGGTCAACTTGAGATTGGTCAATTGTTGACTTTGGTTGAATCGAATTTAGACAAATGTTTGCAATATATTTGTGATCATTATAAAATTTTTATGTCTACAGGCCCAAATAAGGCTCGAGAAAGCAAAGGTTTGAAGTTACTATATTTAATGCCAATTAATTTTAAGATAAAACTTTCATTTGAGCTTATATATGAACATCATATTTGTTAATTTCGAAGGTCAACCTCAAGGCTCTGTAAAATTTCACATAGTATTATAGTAGGTTGATGATCATATGCTCTTGTTCGACAAACCAAGTCCTTTAGAAAAGAGGGGTCCATTTGAATTTGATCCGATATGGCCTTCTGCAATAATTGCCTAACCAGTGAATCCAATTGAATAGAAGAAGGCGATAGGCGTAATTGAAGAAAACTCACATGTGAGAGGAAAAGGGCTCCAAATGTGAATCTGTTAAAAATTTAGTTGTGACAGAAAAAAAAATCAATATGATTAGTCATTACTCCACCCTATTTTCAAGACGAAACTCATCTAACTTAGACTTCTATAGAGTCTTACACATACCAACATTTTAATCGAGGTCTAAGAGCCAGTAAAATTTCCTGTTTGATAAGTGACTGCTTTTGCTTTTTAATTATATATTTTAGACATATCATTAGATATAATTTTTTGACAATAAGCTCTTAGCATTTAAAATAAAGTAAAAATTTTGTCAAAAAAAAGAAAGTAAAAATGACAAAAAAAGTAAGGGAGTTGTTATTAACATGGAAAATAACTATTATTGTCAAAATAATAATGTGACTTTCAAATAATAAAAGTTACAAAATTATCTTAAAAATTATGATCTTACTCAATAATAATAATTTTACCATAATGATAATGTTACCAAAAATAAAGGAAATCTAGAGTTCTGTCCATATAAAATCTTGCGTTCCTTACTTGGGGTACGTAACACCTGAGAGAGTTTGATTACCCTGGACCACTTCCCTTAGCCCCTTCTGTATTAAAATCTTATACGTGTTGTCTTTTTCATAAATTTAGGTTAAGAACCAGACTTTTTTAGCTAGCTGGCACATTTTTTAAAAAAATTAGTAATTTGGCAGAATTTTAAAAATATTTAGCGACTTGACATAGTTTAATGGTTGCACGACGTTTGACGTCTCATACGTAGTGCAACAATTCCTTTTTTTTTTTTTTTAAGTTTTACATCTTTAAACTTTAAAAAAATTTCTTTTTAATTTTATAATTTGAATCACTAAATACATATACATTTTAATAAGGAAGATATAAATGAGAGGCACATTTAAATGAGGAGATAGTGATATGTATATTATTATTTAAACTATCTCATACATGAACTATGGTATTATAATACTATTAATAAGGAGGATATAAATGAGGGACACATTTAAATGAAGAGATGTTGATGCTTCCAATAAAAAATCTCAAGTTTACGCATTTGTACATTATTATTTGAACTATTTTATTAGATACATGTAACTCAAAAACTAAAAAATTATTTCATATAGTTTATAAAATATATTTTAAAAATTCATATATATTAGTTTTTGAGTTATATGTATCTAATAAAATAGTTCAAATAATAATATATAAATACATAAACTCGTAATTTTTTGTTGGAAATATCAACATCTCTTCATTTAAATGTGTCCCTCATTTATATCCTCTTTATTAATAGTATTATAATACACCAGTTCCTGTATAAGATAGTTTAAATAATAGTATACATATCACTATCTCCTCATTTAAATGTGTCCCTCATTTATATCTTCCTTATTAATAGTTCAAATAATAATATACATATACCTTTTAATTTAAAATACATATAAATTTAGTGATTTAAATTATAAAATTAAAATTTTAAATAATTTAAATTAAAAAGAAATTTTATTAATTTTTTTAAATTTTAAAGATGTAAAACTTAAATATAAAAAAGGGGCACTATTGCACGATATACGGGACGTCGTGCAGCAGTGTTGCACGATGTTTGTAATGTTGTGCAGCTTCTTTGCTACAGTAAACCGTGCCAAATCGCTAAATATATTTGAAATTGTGCCAAATCGCTAAATTTTTTTTAAAAACGTGCCAATTAGCTAAAAAAGTCCAAGAACCAACTATCACAAAAATTTAAGTTGATAAGTGAAGGTTTAGAAATGGTTTTATACTCAAAGGTGTCCCTTCATACGAATGCCCATTGAGTTTGAAGCATAGATAATGCATAGGTCCGTCCACCCATACCTTATGGTTGAAATAGATTAGTATTTAGAATAGGGGTTATGAAGATTGATCTCATGATTTCTTGGTTAATATGGCTCTGATACTATATAAAAGAACCAACTTTTTTAAAAGATTAAGTTGATCACTGAAAGCTTAGGATTAGTTTTATATTGTAACACGTCTCATTACACAAATACTCATTGAGCTTGAAAAGTTGATATTGCAAAAGCCCACTTCATGCTTTGAGGTTAAATTATGTTAATATAATATTGGTAGCATGCATGAGGCTAAGAAGATCCTTGAGGCTGAGAGAATAATGGAGATGAGAAAAATGCTAGGTCTGAACTTCGATGGCTTTGACCCGCCTACGATGAGAGCCATACTTAATGAAAGGTTTACCTGACTACCTTTTATCCTGTTTCAATTGCCCTGAGATCCGAAGCAATCATAGTGGTCAGTTAGATTAGTCCTGTTATGCCGGTTGTTGTTTGTAGTCCTGTTTGATCATATTCTTGTTTCTGTGTGCCCCGTTATTTAACAGGTTTTATAAGGGCTCGCTAGCTCGAACGCCTGAATTGTATCGGGATCTGATCGCTAATTATCAAAAAAAAATTATGTTAATATTAAAAGGAGGTTTTGGGATTCAAATTTGTAATCTCTTGATCAACAAGGCTCTAATACTATATTAAAGAACCAACTACACTAAAAGTGTAAGCTAATAGGTGAAGTTTTAGGAATGTTTTTACATTCCATTAACTCTAGTTGACCTGAAAATTTTATGATAACAGTAAAAAACCGAAGAAGTAGTAGAATATATACTAGGTTGTTTGGTGGTTGATTATATACTAATAATTTTATTAGTATATTATACATTTTCGGGTAACAACACTTGAGCATTCAAAACTATCATATTTACGGTGAGTTAGTACCTGCTATTCAATTATCATGGCCGGTTATAACATATTTTTAGTACATAAGGAGTCGAACTGGTAAAATACCAAACCACATTATGACAATACGTGGAAAAATTACCCCGAACAAATCACTTATAGGAGATCTAGATTTGCTAAATACTCCTTAGAATGAACAAACGTGAACCTAATTCGAAAAACACAACTATGTAGTCAGGTAATATGTTAATTTTCTTCTCTATACGTGGGCTAAAATATGACAATTTGATAGCGAGCCCGTTACTCACAACTTTTTAGGGTTGGGGACTCTTCGCAGACAGTCTCCCGACAAGTTAGCACCCTGTAAGGGTATGATTGCGTACATCTAAACTCTCTCCGAGCTCTACCTTAGCAGAAGTCTTTTTAAGGCACTAAATTTGTCGTCGTTGTTATCGAACGAAATTTGAGGTCATTGCCCCTACCGAATTGGCAATTAACAAATAAGATCCCAATGATTAAAGAGGAAAAAAAAAAAGTTTTTGTAATTAGAAAAATTGATGCACTCAACTCCGGAAATCTCGCCATTTTGATACAAATCAGTGTAACTTCATGTTTTTTTTTTTTATAATGATTGATTAATAATAATATTAACTTGTAAAATATGCATAAACAGATAGCACAGGTAATACATTATCTTTTTATGCATGAAGCTACTGTATAACTGTCATATTCATTATTAGGTTTATTAGGGCTTCAGTTATTGACACGATATGACGATCAATGACTGTTCATATTTTAGAGTTATGATTTTAAGAGGCCTATTTATAGAGCATTTTTTGGCTGGTGTTGTAGAGCGAATAAGAGTGAGCAAAATATTATAATCCTCGGTCTATATTAGTGAATATTGTGCTCTCCCTCTATGGATATAAGCTCTCGTAAATTCTGGCGTTCAATACTTCCCAAATCCTTTTCGATTTGTGTTTGCTATTTCGATATGTGATTCGATATTTCGCGAGTGGTCATAACGGCTCCTTGTGCACCTCGGTGTCTTTAAAGATTATTTCCCATCAATTATGTATCAAAAGAATATACATGAAATAGTATTAATATTTTTTTTTATTTTTTTTAACATGAAGAAGCTTGAGGGTAAGAAACTACATTCCACTAGAATCATCGATTACAATGTACATAAGTCCACATGGGACACAAGATCATCAAACATGCGTTACAGAGGTTCCTAAGGCGCGATTCCTTGTAATAAAATTGGTTGCTAGATTGCACTTGGAGCTTAGACAAAAGTTAACATATGAAACAAACCAGTCCAAATACAACAAAAGATAAGATCTGATCTATAAAATTTGACGCATTTATTATCTTTATCCATAATGTTAAGTTTGTATGTTTTCAATCTCTTTACTAGCTCTCCTTTGCATGGGGACCAAAAGAAAAAAAAACGATATTTTGTAATAGATCTTGACTGAACACATATGTATTAATTACATATGACATATTAGTTTTCATTTTAAAGTTACTATTTTGACCCTTGTACCGAACTAAATATACGGACAGGAGTGTAAAATTTTTCTAACCTCAAACTTGATAGATAAAATTGACATATATGAAATCTATATTATAGAAGTTTAAGTGAGATTACATTTTAAAATTTATTAACATTAGTTATAATAATTTGTTAGACTTATATCGTTATTTTTTCTTCTACACAGCTATAATAATTAAGATTTCTTACTAAATTCAAATGTTACATTCTAGATAAGGATGGGTGGCATTACCTAGGAGAGGAGACGGAGAGGATCTTAAGGAGAGGGAGCCTAGAGATCCTGTTGTCCCCACACCCACACACACACACACACACACAAAAAAAACAAACGTACACACACCAATTAGAAGGACAGTTTTATTCTTAAAATAGTGCATGAAAATAAAATTTTTTTAAAATATTACGTCTAGTTAGTACGCTCTTGCCGCATGAACCTGAATAAAATAGTCAATTTATAATATTAGACTAAAAAAAGATTTAAAATTAAAAAAAATTAGGATTATGTAGATTTGTTTTACAAAAATATAACTGTAAATTCTTTTTAATCTAAAATTTAAATCTTTTTTAGTCCATTATTATAAATTGACCATTTTATCTTTACCTATATGTCAAGAGTACACCAATTAAACGCGTTATTTTGAAAATTTTTAATTTTTATTTGTATTTTGGTAATAAAAATGCCCAATAGTGTTATTTTTGAAAACTATTCTGCAATATATGCATAGAATTATGTGGTAAAAAAATACTGAACTATCAAAGGTTAAAATTGTAATTATATAATCTTAGTTTGATAAAATTTTATGATGCTATTATTAACACGATAAAAATTATTATAGTAGGAACAATGATGTGACTTGCAAAAAATGAGAGCAACTAAATTACCTTGAAAACTACGATCTTGCTCTAATTATAATAATTTTGCTAATGTCAATGACGCCTAGGTTGGGGGTCCTCGGAAACAACCTCTCGTCATGGTCTCACCCTGACGAGGTAAGGCTGCGTACATCCTACTCTCTCCAAACCCTGCGCAAGCGAGAGCCCTTGTGACATTAAGACTGTTGTTGTTGTTGTTGTTATTTGCTAAAGTCAATGATATTACCCTATTTTATTTTGTTATCAAATGCATAGTACTTTTTTACATTCGTAAAAAGAGTAAAACATCATCACTAAAGAGGGAAATCAGCACTTGAGAGAAGACGCGATGAACTTTGAATTTAAAACCTCTTATTTGAAGGATTGAGAGTTAAACCACTATACCGATACCATCAGCTCAGATACATAATTATATTATTATATGTATTTATAGCAATTTTCATAGTGAAGGAAGCAACAAATATTTGGAAGAAAGGGGAGTTAGATGCAGGTACGTTTAAGGGAGGGAATGGGGACAGCAAAGATTTCTCGTATCTATGCCTTCATTGTTTATGGCCCATCTTTCTTTACTTCTTATGGTTGTTGATGTCGATGCCCTTTAATTACTATCTGGTCATTTTTTCATACCCTTACTTTTCTTGCATATGTTTGCACGAACACGTAACAGGATTGTTAGGTTTCCTGTGTGGAGCCTAGTTTTATTTTGTAATGTGTCTGGGTGGTTATTGTTAGAGTATAAAATCAATCTTGAGTCTTCAGTCTTCACCTATCAGTTTAAAGTTTTGGGAAAGTTGGTTCCTTGACATGATATTAGAGTCTTGTTGATCAAAAAGTCATGAGTTTGAATCCCAATGGCCCCTAGTTTCATTATTAATATAATTTAAGAACAAAATATGAGGTGAACATGTCCAATATACATGTTTTAAGCCCAATGCCATTTGCATGAGGGGCATGTTAGAATATAAACCAATCTCAGAGGCCTTTACCCATTAGTTTAAGCTTTTAAAAAAGTTAGTTCCTTAACAGTTATAACTACTCATTAAGGTTTTGCATGAGTATTCTTGTGAGAGGGTAAATTCTGTCGTAAAAAAAGATAGTGAAAAGTTTTGCAACTATGTGGATGTAGCAAATGGAAACAAAAGAGGGCACCAACACGCTGTCATCGGATCCCATTAGAACTCCGAAGTTAAGCGTGCTTGGGCAAGAGTAGTACCAGGATGGGTGACCTCCTGGGAAGTCCTCACCCTCAGGTTGGAAGCATTGGGAAACAGCCTCTCTTCAGGTTAACACCCTGAAGGGGAAAAGCTGCGTACATCCTCCCCCCAGACCCTGCGTAGGTGGGAGCCCTTGAAGCACTGGATATGTTCCTTATTTTGGATGTAGCAAATGGAATATTTTAAAAGTCACGAGAAAAAATCCACGAGAATGTTACATTAGGAACAAGTTGGTCGTTAACAACCAACTATGCCCTACTCGTGGCATTTTTGTGTACTCACTTCTCGTACCGTGTAGCAAAGCCAGTAGCAAATTGGTAAGAGGGTCACTGATGGGAGTTTCAAGCTGTATTGATGACCGTCATTCTGCATAATGTTAAAGTTTCTACAAGGTACAGAATTCTTTTAAGTTTAGATTAGTGAAGCCTCGGGATTAGTTTACACTCTAATATGTCTCCTTACTTGAATGTCCACCATTGGGTTTAAAGCATAGATATTACACAAGCCCACCTCGTACCTTGTGCTTAAATTATATTAGCATTGAAAGTGGGGGCCGTTGGAATTCGAACTTGTGATCTCTTAGTCAATAAAGATCTGATATCAAGTCAAGGAAACAACTTTCACAAAAGCTTAAGCTGATGGGTGAAGGCCCAGGAATAGTTTTACACTCTAACAATCAAGTCTAAGTTTCTCCCCCTGCCCCACGTCAAAATTGGGGCCTGTTAGGATTCAAACTCATAACCTTTTGGTCAACAAGCCTCCAATACCATGTCAAAAATTATTTTTTTCTCAAAAGTTGAAACTAATGGGTGAGGAGATGACGGAGATGACCCATGATTGGTTTATACGCACATAGGAAGCCTATTTGGAGTTCGTGAGATGCAAACTGTGTCAGAGATGCGAAAATTTCACAGCACTTTAGGCCCAACCTATGAAGTTGAAATATATGAGGTTCATATATAAATAGATGTGATGTTAATCCTAAAATCAATTAGTATTAAATAAAGTAGCTCATTAGACTTATATATTGATCTCTTTTTTCTTACAATTTCAATATGAAATTCTTATTAAACTCGTACGTAGAGTGCCCGAAAAAAACAAACTGGAGACATTATGAAAAATTTCAAGAGACAGGTAATCAAGATAAGGGCCCAAATAACAAACAGTAACTGAAAACTTAAAACTAAGGCCCAAAGTAGTGAAAGAAATAAACAATTAGGAAAAAAAAAATTGTATCACAATTTTTTTGCAAATTATAGAAAAAAAAAATAAAAAGAAGAAAACAGCACACAAAAAAAAATGATAATATTATTATCAAAGCAAAATTATTATTGTCAGAGAAGAATTGTTATGCGAGCGAAGAACTTCCTAATCTTACCTGATTGATCTCAAATTGATATGTCTTGTTGATTATAGATTTGATTATACAATTGTCGTTCACTTAATTGTTCCTTATATTTGTAGTTATGTTAATTCTATAAATGTGTAATTTATATTTTATTTTCAGCGATTACGGTGCCTTATCTAGATAGTGATAGCGATAAAGCTCTAAATAAGTTAGAGTCATAAATATAACAAAATCTTAAGTATGCTAACAAAATCTTAATTTTTGTAAATTTGTTCAAATTGATATTTATTTTTTCTATATTCCAAAAATTGTCATTAATGAATTTTTTTAGATTAAGCTCTCATATTTTTCCACTTAAAATAGTTTCTCGATTTTTACTCCATGACAAAATTATTACTCTATGTGGTGACTAATACTAGGTAGAATTTAATGATAAAAAGATTAAGTTTGCAATAAATAAAAGATAAGAGACTACTTTAAATATTAAGAAAATGAAAAACATTAATTTGAACAAATTTACAATGTCAGAAAAGAAAAATTTTTAATAAGTTTACTGACATTAGGGATCAACATTGTAAATAATTTAACTTGAAGAAGAATGAAATTTGCTTACAATCCTATCGTTAATTTAACATTAACTTTATTCTGAAATTAAACTGATATAATCTATTATATTATTACAAAACTCCCACTATCCATAAACCCCCCTAAAATTCTCCGTTTTAAGAATGTTACATTTCTATTCCATTCTATCATAAAATGACTTTTTCAAACACAAAAAAAAAAAAAAAACACTAAAACAGCCACTAATGAAAAGATATATGTCTTCATAAAAGCACATATCTTTTAATAATAAATAGGTATGTTTCTTTTGTATCTTTTTCAGTAAAGAGACATATCTTTTAGTGAAGAAACATATATATATATATATATATATTAAAGACAAGACATGTCTATTAACCAAATGACTTGATCATTGGTGTTTTAATAGAAGTCACCCTTCTTCTCTATAAATATGATCTTTGATCTTTGTCTACTATAACATATAAACCTATGAAATGAAAAATAATTAAAAAGTAGTTAAGAGGGAGAAATGGTCAATCAAGGATTGTTATTAATTAAGATAACGTTCTTAATCTTAATGTGTGAAAATTATAAAGTTCAAAATCTGTCAAAATTTTTATTGTATACAATAATATTATGCATAATACAATTATAATATAATAATATAAAAAATTAAAAAAATATAAATACCTCCATACATTACACGGGATAACACTCGTATAAATTATTAGTAAATATGTAGTCACAATTAAAATTATAACAACTAAAATAACACAATGAATAACACTCTTAAACTTTATTTAAATGGTAAACAATTTCGTTTTTATATCATTGTTGTAGTCTAAAGGTGGCATTTATTTACGAGGTAGTTTGTGAGAGAAAGGCGTAAAAAGAGTGCACCAGCCGGGAATCGAACCCGGGTCTGTACCGTGGCAGGGTACTATTCTACCACTAGACCACTGGTGCCTGCAATGTCGCATGGTCGTGCTTAAATATATAAATATATATACATTCCAAATTTAAATGAAGTCCAAATATATTTCATTTTTAAAAGTAGTCCACTATATTATTGTTTTTGCACCAGGTTCGGGTTATTGTTAATGTGTTCTCGTTCTTTTTCTTTTTTCTTTTCTCTTTATTCCGTTCCTCTCTCGTTTTCCATTGTTGGGCTATTTAAAGGCCAGAGGTTGCTTTGAGTTGGTAAGTTGCCCAAGTCAGAATCTCGGGAGCGAGTTAGTCGCTAGGCGAGTAACTCGTGTCTTACGTTGGAGTTGGCCCTAGGCTCCCTAGTTGTCTTGGATTGACAGGCTGCCCCAAATCAATATCTCGGTGGGTGAGTAAACCATTTTATTATGATCGAATAAGTCCATAGCTTCCAAAGGCCTCTTTCATTCAGAGGGCCATATTCGGCTTTTCCTCTCTTTCCGGATTTCGGATTAGTTCCTTGGTCTTTTCCCCACAGTTATATATTAGTATCAAGTTTGTTACTGTATTAGGTCATTGGTAGCATTTACTACCTCATAATTCAATAAGCCAAACATTTTTTATGCAGATTAGTCTCTCTCTTTACTCTTTTATATAAAAACATTCTAAGATTAAATAGGTTTTATTGTTGATAAAATAGAATAGGTCTTACTGATTTTTTTCTTAAACAAATAATATTTTTGCCATTAAGATAGTAATTTTTTGTTGAATTTTCTAAGATACTTGTTAAAATATAACAATACTTTTAATGTAAAATAACACAAAACACTATATTGAAAGAAAATTGTAATTGTCAGGGCAAAAATTGTTATTATCTGAGTAATAATGTGACTTACAAAAAATAAGAGCTACATAATTGTCTAGGAAATAATATTTTTACTCTGACAATAACAATTTTGCTCTGGCATAACATTACCAATAATGTTATTATCAAGTCAAAATTGTTATTGATAAAGCAATATCATAGGATTCAAGATATTTTTTATAGTTCATAGTGTTTGTAAGTTATATTTTTGCTCTGATAATAATAATTTTTTAACTTTATTAATATATATATATAATTTAAAATGAAAAAACAGAGGCTGAGAGATCTGCTAGGAAAGGCCTTTAAGCACACTGGTCTCTAGGCGAACAGATTGGTCAGCCAGCCTACTTGCCTATCGCGCAGACATATTGAAGCGTAGTTTCACTAACCAAAGCTTATCGAAACTCCAATTCCACCAAATTTTTGAGGACGAGGGATTGGATTGTGTTGATTTATGAGAATAGCTCATGCGTTTTCATGAATAGGTAAATTATGAGTATATTTTAATTAAAAATGAAATTCTTAACCCTAAGCGATTACCATATGAATAGGAGACGCCACCAACTAATATACTCTCATGATAGGCAATTCCACCAAATTATCATATATATATATATATGTATAGTAGAGTTCTTATAAGAGGATGAGAGAGGCGAATTCTTGCCCTCCATTGTAATAGACGGTAAAAATTTGTTAAACATTAAATAAAATATAATAATTTAAGGCCATACACCTTCATGGGCCAAAACTAAAGAAAGGGTAAGGGAAGAAAATTATTTTTTTCTCAATACTTAATAAATATTAGCCGTAAATTATTTTTTTTTAATGTTCAATAAATCTTGGTAGTCCATTACAATTGAGGGCTAGGATTCGCCCCTTTTACGTTCCCATCCTCTCATAAGAACGTCACCCTATATATATAGTTATTATTAATAAAATAAAATATATTATTTTTAAAATAATAATTTAACTTATAAACAATAAGAGTTGTGACTTATTATAATTTTTAAATATACAACAACAACAACAACAATAAACCCAGTGCCTCCAAGGGCTCCCGCATAAGCGGGGTCTGGGGGAGGATAGATGTACGCAGCCTTCCCCCATCAGGGGGCTACCCTGAAGAGAAGCTATTTCCGAGGACCCCCAACCTGAGAAGCTGGTCTGCAGCATCGAGCATGAGACCCTGTTGTAATAAAGGATAAATCAAACCTGGAGCTGGTGCGTTGTTGATACTCTGACCCGGCTAATACTTACCTGGGCCCGCTCTTGGTTGTCAGTTGCGGGTTGCTGGCTTTGGAGCGGTGGTGGTGATGATGGTGGTGATAAGGGGCTGCTGGTGGTGGTGAGACGGGTGAGGTGTGGTGTGGTGGTGGTGATGGGGCGTGGTGGGGTGCAGTGGGCTGGGTTGGGGTGGGGTGTGGTGTGTGGGTGGCGGTGGCGGTGGTGATGGTGGTGATGAGGGACAGGGGTGTTCGAGGTGGTGGTGGGTAGGTGGTTGTGGGGTGGGCGAGGTGGTGAGTGCGTGGGAAGCTAGCGGCAGTGTGACTGCATGCCTTTTATTACATTGTGCACTCTAGTTTAATGGTTAATATTGTGTTCACCATTTCTCATGTCAAGTGTCCAAGGCCACCAAGGATCAATTTTTTGAACATTTTAATTCATTTTCAAATACTGTAAAACTCTATATAATATACTAATCCCAATAGATTTATAACTTTTCACTAAGTTATGATTTTTCTTTTTTGAAAAACACTAGGTTCTGATTTTATATAACTTATATAAAAAAAAATTTCTGTTATATTAGTATAATTATTCTATAAAAGTTTATATATATATAATATTCTTAATTTTTAATAAATTATTTATATATTCTATTTTTTTTTTAATTCTTAATTTGTTTTGAATATGAAACTTAGACTCAATTCAATTTTAGTGGATAAATTATCTCATTTTTTAATTTTATCTATAATTTTTTATTTTCAAATGCTACCCAACAATGTAAAACTTCACCCAAATTTCATATTTCAATTACCTCATATATATATATATAATTATTTTTTTTTATTATAAATATAGAACCCAATTCGTTGAATTTTTAATCCTCCACTAACTATAGTATATGCCAAAAGTGAACAAACTTTTTGAATTCGCCACTAATCTTATATTGTTAAGAATAATTTTATTCTAATAATAATAATAATAGTAATATTATTATTATTATTACTACTACTACTACTACTATATATATAATAATAATAATAATAATAAAGTCATATAGATTACATAAAAAGGCGCCATTCCCATATTCTTGTTAACCCTTCTTTTCAAAATACACACCAAAAACCAAAGCATTACTGGCTATTTTAGGGGAAAAAATATATATATATATATAAGATTAATTAAAACAAATTTACGAATATTATATTCTATTTTAAATTAAAAAACAATTTATAAAATATTAGAAACTAATGAAATAAATAAGTCAAACTAGCCTCATTTAGTGTTCAAAAAAAAAAGGGTAAATTATAGAAAATTTTCTTTTTTTTAACCTTAAAAATAGAAAACCCCACTTACAAATAAAAGCACTCACAAAACCCCAACACTTTTAAAAATTTATCACTTAACCCCTATGTAACTTATTTTTTACCATTTTGCCTCTAATGTTTAATTTTATTTTTAGAAAAAAAATTTATACTATTAGAAAAAAATTAAATATTTTATATTTTTAGCAAAAAAAATTAAGAAAATTTTTTATATTTATAAAAATATAATTTTTTTAATTAATTATAATTATATAAATTTAGAAAATAAAAAATAATTTAAAAATTTTTAGAAAAAAATATTATGAGATAAAATATAACTTTTTTTGGGTTGAGGGACAAAATGGTTAAAAAAATTTATTTGGGAGCAAAGTGAAAATTTTTCAAAAATTAAGGGATTTACTGAGTGATTTTATTTGTGAGGGATTTTTTTTTTTGTTATTGAAACAAAAGTTAGGGAATTTTCTGTAATTTACCCAAAAAAAACTAGCCTCTTTTGGTATATAAAAAATAGACGCAGGAAGTAAAAATTAATGAAAAGTACTGATCTCGACTCTTGTTTGGTTTGCCAAAGAAGTTGGTAGAATACAAAAAATAGCAATCGCTTAGTAATTTTAAGTTCTTCAAAACACATGAAATAACTTACTTAACTCATCAAATAAATTCTAATTTATTTTTTTTTAACTAACATTTCCAAAGAAGTTATATTTATCATCCCAACAACCAATACTTTGTATGTACTTTTTAAAAAGCTGACATATAAATTAAATTCATAAAAAATAAAACTCTCATAGAAATTCAATTAATACAGCAACAAAAGGAGGCCTCAAACCTCATTTGTTATGCAAGAAATAGATGTAGTAAATAAAAATTTATGAAAAGCAAGAATTTGAACCCTTGTTCGGTCGACAAGAAGTAGTCAGAATGCAAACATATAAAATAACATACCTAGCCTTTCCTAAGTAAATTATAATTCCTTTGTTTTTAACTAATCTCCCAAAGTAAGTTTTAATTCTCACCCTAACAAGCAAATATATTTTACCTACTTCACCTAAAATTGCCAAAGAAATTAAATTCCCAAAAGATATAATTTTTCACAAGTATTCAATTCACCGTGGCGGCAAAACGAGACCTAAGTACAACATTTTTTATTTATTTTTAAATCAACTAAGTATAAGATTTCAACAATGGATATTGTCATAACCTATCAGATTACACCTTTGACCTTCCTATTTTTCCGAGTCAACAGAAAAATAAAAATAAAAAATCCTTTACAAAATTGGGGAGCACCAAAATTCACTTTCCCCTGTCAATATATCCCAAAATACCCTATAAATCATAACGTTAGACTACCTTTTTTTGAATTTTACCCTCCCCCTTTCAAAGCCTCCAAAAAAAAAAAAAAATTAAAGATAAATTATATATTAGTACCTAACATTTGATGTATTAATTTTTTAATTTATAAATTTTATAAAATAGATTTTTAGTCTAAAAGTTATAAAATAGTCCAAACTACAGTATAAAATGATATAAAATTGTCGTCATTTGTCAATTTTACATTTGTGTTTAGACTATTTTATTTAATATATATAACTTTTAAACTAAAAAATTATTTTATTAAATTTGTAAGTTAAAAATTAATACACTAAAGTTCAGGGCATCTATGTGAATTAATAGGGATGATTTTTATCAGTAAAAAGGGGACCGGTTCGGCACACCCTTTCTTCGGTTCAACCCAGCATCTTTGACCGGCTCAACCGGTGGAGGGTACTTAGGTCGGTTCGTGAGGGTCCGCTTCTTTCGTACTATTTCGGTGGTGCTGGTGAAGATAAGGTGGGCAGTGGCGGAGGAGGTTGAACCAGAAGAGGTGGGGAGTGAACCTGATGAACCGGGTGAGTCGAGGACCGAGTCAGGAGTGAACCGGTAGTCGTCTAAGTCGAAGAAGGGGTGGGGTGGGTTGGTGCACAGGAGGGATTGGATGCTACCCTGTGTAGACAGCATATGCTGCACCTGCAAAAATTTCATCCAAATCAAAAGGTTAATGTTATTGTCAAGGTAAAATTGCTTTTATCAAAGTAAAATTAAAATTTTCAATGCAATTAGGGATGTAACCAAGTTGAGCTGAGCCAAGTCCAAGCTTGTTTGGCTCGAGGCTCGGCTCGCCAACATTTAGTTCGGCTCGAAGCTCGTAACTCGATTAACTTCGTCACTACTCGAACTTGAGTCTAGTATGTAATTTTGCTCGAACTTGTACTCAGCTAACCATTCGAGTACTCTTTCATACGTATATTAAGATTCAACATGTACGTTCCATCATAATTTTGAGATATAAATGTATTAACTTATGATTTTATATTCTGACCAAAAAAAAAAAAACTTAGGATGGTATATGATTTTGTGTATCTACCTTTTTAATATATATAAATTCATTTATAATAAATTCCTCCTTAATTAATACAAACTCAAATGAGTAATTATCTAATGCAATTCGAGATACTGAATGAAACCAACTATCAAGTTGAGTATCGAGTCGAGCACATAATCGAGTATCAAGTCAGGCATTGAAATACTCAACTCGTGATCGTTTATAAGTCAAGTACTCTTTGACACTTGAACTCGAACTCAGTTAATTCAAATTCAAGTCGAGCTTTATCCAAGCTGCTCGAAAGTTAATCACGAACACCTCGGATCATCACGCCTAACAGTTCTACTTCAGTCTAATGTTTTTGCCCTCCAACTCTGATATAAAATTTATTTATAGAGAGGGACCCATAATATCTGAAACAAGGCTGTACACTTCATGAATTTTCAGAGCCCCCCCACTTTTTTATATAAAAAATTTTTTCACGAAAAAGTTTTGTGCAATATTTTAATGTATTCAGAACGTTATTTTGATTTATTTTCAATAATTTTCAAATGTATTTCAAGTTTTAAATTGGAAAACTAAAAAAATTTTGCAAACCAAAAGTGAATTACGTGAAAGCACAGCTACTCCCCAGATGAACAAAAATGGTAATAATGGTGACAGATAAGGCATGTATTTAAATTTGACACAACTGTTCTTGCTTTCTTTTAAGATAGCTTTTTTTTTTTTTTTTTTTTTTTAATTTTGTAATCAAAATAGTTAGAGTCGATGGTTATGTATTTTGTTTATTGTAACAATTTAATTTTATATTTTTAATTATATTTATTTATTTTTTACATAATTTATATTATTTCAAGTTAATCCCATATTGAAAATTGAAGCTAAAGTGAACGGTATAATATTTAACCCTAAGGCCTGCATGTTTGTTATTATTAATTTACTGTTGCTCGACTCTTCTCTCTCATACCTTCTTCTCTTCTCTTAGAAGTTGGGGGCCCCAAGGAACGACGTTCTTACATGAAAGCCTCTACGAGGCACAGGGTGGCTGATGTTCTATTATGATAGATAAAGAGACCCGATATAAAACAAAAGTGACCCAATTTCAGCCCCCTTGTTGACATCATTTAAACCCATTTGCGACCCATTCGTCAAAAATTATATCATTAAATTTAACTTTAATTTCATCATACAATTAAATTAATACATTTACAATTAAAAAAACTACATTAACACAATAAATAAAGTACGGGACATATGCCATAAATAAACCCAATTAGAAAAATAAGGGATCAATTTTAATTACACAATGGAGCAAGTGTTGTTATTAAAATGATAGAAAATATTATTTACAAAATAATAATGTGACTTAAAGTGAATAATGGACAACATATAAAAAACACTATTCAAAAATAAAGGATTATTTATGTCAAAAATCCTATACTTTGCCTATTGTTTTAATTTAGCCCTTGTACTTTTAATTATTTCAATTAGGTCCTTTTACTATTTAGATTGTGTTAATTTGATCCTTAGAGTAAAATTTATCCTAAGTTATTCATGAAATTTTTAATGATTCAGTTATGAATTGGGGTTAAATTGAGTCAATAAGTGAATTTATAGTGGATTATTTACATCTAATATAATTATACCGTTAAAAATTATATTATTAACTTAACTTAAGTTTGATAATTTGACTAAATTGACACAATTTAAATAGTATAGGGATTAAATTAACACAATTAAAAGTATAAGGACTAAATTGACACAATGAGTAAAATACATGAATCTTTAGTGTAGTAGCAACAACAATAGACCCGGTGCTTCAAGGGCTCCCGCCTGAGCGGGGGTCTGGGGGTGGATGTAGGTAGCCTCACCCCTTCGGGGTGTAACCCTACTGAGAGGCTGTTTCCGATGACCCGTAACCTTATAGGGTTGGCAATACAAAGACTTCTTAGGATGTCATCCATCCTGGCACTACTTTGGCCCAAGCATGCTTAACCTCGGAGTTCTAATAAAATCCGGTGCATTAATGTCGGGTAAATGAACCCTCTTATCCTTTAGTGCAAATAACCCAAAATAAAAAGGACAAGAGGTGAGAGAGAGAGAGAGACCTTGCAGGAGAGAGAACAGAAAAGAAAGGGGTCTTGGAGGCAGCGATGGCAGGTGATGCAAACGTTACCGGAGCTTCTGAATGGCCGGGAAAGTGGCCTCTCCTTCATGAACACCACTTTTGCACTGTTTGTGTAATATGCCTGCCACCCACATTCTCATACTTTTAATCCCATTTACTTTTGTTCGGTAAAAGTTGTTATTATCAGAGTAATAATGTAATTGACAAATAATGAGAGTTATAAAATTATCTTTAAAACTACGATTTTGTGGTAGCAATAAATAACATTACCCATATTTTAATACAGAAAAACCAGCAAAATAATTCAATTAATTTTGTATTTAATTACTTGTACAAGAGAGCAGTCCATCAGCTTCTCTGCATCCTTCAGCCTCAGCACATCATGGTACACATATCTCCTTATCTGATTGTTATCATTGTCACACCAAAGAATAAAAAAAGGTCAATTTTCACAACTCAAAACAATTAAGTCTAGTAAAAAATCTTATATTAAAATTGTGAGGAAAAATAATCAATATATAAGCCGTGTTTGTCCTAATATTTAACAAAAACTATTAAATTTTTAGGCTTTCAAACTCGATATAAAGAGTTGGTATATATTAAGTCCATATATAATTTTAAGTGAGATTTTCATATTAAAACCAATCAACATCAGGTAAACTAGCATGTTAAGCTTGAATATCAATTTTCTCATAACACTCTAATATAAAATTCTTGTTAATGGCTGAAACAAAATATTTTATATTTCACAAAAAGGTCAGTTGTCCCGCTTGAAAACTCGGTAATTACTCTACATATTAGTTTGGTACGAAAATGTCGTAAAGAAGAAATCAACATACAAAATTAACGGGCTGCTCCGCTTAAAGATAATTAGTTTCAGTATAAAACCCTATTTGAACTTATATGTTGATCTCGTATATATCAACTATGAGATAAAAATTTCAATGTAATAGTTGAGTTAAAATGGTGACCTGCAAGAGACGGTGTTTACGGTGAGAGGCGAGACACTGAGGGCAGAGACTCAAGCAGCAATCCAAGCAGAACACATTTTTCTCGTTCTTCTTTGCATTCAAATGCACCAAACATGGCTCAAAGAACCCTTCATTCAACAGTACATATACCCACTTTGGAATTGAATCATACCCAACCTAGAACAACAATTGCATACAACACCATTCAATCAAATTTTGCGCTGAAATGTACAAATAAACCAAAAACAAAAGTGAAATTGAAAACCCAGTACACAAAACTCAGTACCCACCATGATTTTTGCAGAGATTTGAGTGGTAACGAAGAAACTAAGAAGTGGGTTTTGTTCTTCTCACAGAGTTGCATAGACTAAGCCATAAGTAATGAATTTTTTACTTCAGTGAAGGGGAAAAAATGGAGGAAAATGGGTAAAAAGAGAGGATAGAGTGGGAGAAGAGGGTCTTTTTTTTATTTTGCAAGGAAAAGGAAACGGCGCCTGAGCAGTGAAGTGCAGGTACTCTGAGAGAGAGAGAGAGTTAATTGGGGATGGAGCGTGCAAATTGAAATTGGTGAACACCAAGACTAGAGGTTATTATTGATAAGTCGGAACAAAATATTTTTTACGAAGTATCTTAATTAGTCCCTATTTAAGGAGAGACTGTTTTCGATAATCCTCAACCTGAGGATTGTAATACGAGGACCTTTTAGGAGGTCATCTATTTTGGTACTGCTCTCGTCTAAATACGTTTAACTTCAAAATTTTAATGAGATTCAGTACTTGTGTGTTGATACCCTCTTGATAACCAAATAGAATATACAAGAGGGAAAAAAAAAAAGAGAAAATTGAAATGGGTACAGTAATAAGGCACAGTAGTAATGGGGGTATTGTGGTAAGGTTGAAATGGGGTGCAAAGGGTATGGTAAGCTGCGAAGTGGGAGAAAATCAAAATCAAATCTTTAGTGCAGACTTAGAGCTGCTACCTCATTTAATAAGTTTTTCATAGCTTTCATTTTAGGGTTTGAAACTTGCGCCTCAATTTTTTCTTGATGCTTGAAAAAAAGTTTTACATTATAGTTTTAATAGAGAAAATATTATCGATTCTAGTGGATTACTTTATTAAATATCAATTAGTTTTTAAAGATGTATTACTTGAATTTATGTATGAATTTTATATATGTTAATCTGATATATTAACTAGTAGTACATCATCAAATCATCAGGAATTTAGTGTTTGGAAAAGAGATTAGAAGAAGAGAAAGGGAAATTAGGGTTAGAATAGATAGAGAACGAGAGAGAAGAAGGGAAGAGAAGGAAATATGTGTTTTGTTATGTTTTATTTATGAGCTCGTACATGAGTATTTATAAGGAATACAACTATTTAGGACTTAGACCACTAGGCATTATTATTGAATACATCATAATCCCATGCATCAAGTCTAAGGCCCGGTGGAATGTCGTAATTTGGTAGTTAAATGTTTCGATTTTTCCAACAACGATTTGAGTTCCAAGTTACCGGTTCTTAAGCCTTGTTTGATTGCTGCATGGATTAAAATCTAGTGGAAAGTTATATTTTTTGGAAATTTAATTCTTCGAAAATATAAAGTTCTAATATCTTACTTTATTAAATATCAATTAGGTTCGGAAAAATATTGCTTGAGTTTATATGTAAATTTCATACATGTCAACTCCATTAGTCGAGTGAGTCTAAGGCCTGATGGAATGTTGCGACTTGGTAGTTAAATTTTTTTTATGTTTTTCAACAGTATTTTGAGTTCTAAGGTTACCAGTTTTGATAATCTTGAGTTGTTGTCCATATTAAGGAAATTTACGAATCTTTTTTAGCAATTTAAAAGGGTAATGCTACTGTCAATGGTAAAAATTTTAATGTTATTAGCGATCTTATAAAAATTTGTGACTATTATTACTCTGACAATAAATATTTTGTACAGACAATAGCATTGCTCTTAAAAAAAAAAAACATATAATCTTAGTAGTTAGCTAATTTTGGGTGTAAATGAATAAATAGTTCGAGAAATTATTCATGTTTTAAATTGCTATGGGAATTTGTTAATGATTTATTTCGGTGTTCAATAAGTGAACCAGCCAATTTTGAATGGGATCGACAAATTTAGTAAGTTGTGTAACTTGTGTTCTAATAAATAATGCTATGCTTGTTGAATTTAATTAGCAGCTTGTTAGAGATTCGTTAATAATTTATCAATGGCTCCTAAAGAACTTGTTTATAGATCAATATTAAACTTGTAATAGATCAGTCGTGGCTCGATATTTGGTCATATCTCACAAAGTAGCAACCATTTGATGTAAGACTATGGCTCGTTGATAGCGTCAATAGTATGGCCTAGTAATGAACTTAACTTGTCTAACTAGTCGACTGATCCAAAATATCAAGCTCACTGGTAGTTTATTAGACGAGTTCGAGAGTTCGTTAAAGGTTTGAATGGAATCGGAGCTCGAGTTTAGACAAAAGGTACTTGGCTACCCTCGTCAAGGTAAATTATGAGAAATTCGAATATATTAATTGAGGTGAGCTAATTATTTAATTATATTATTATTATTTTGGTTTCACTGTTTAACAATTTTGATATGAATCTTTCTTCTTTCAATTTATTAAAAACCAGCATTTGTATGTGTAAAAATAATTCATTCTACATTACTCATTAATATAATCTTTTACATCATAGACATAAGCATACAAAGTTGAATAATATGTAAAGCATCAAATATTTTAAAATTTTTCGTCCAAAAAAAAAAAAAAAGAATTTAAAATTTCCTCCACTGTTCAATACAATTTTAACTTTACTCGTGGCAATTGTATTTTGTCGTTTTCTTTTCAACACTATTATATTTTATATTTTTTTTAAGTTGTTACTGATATTTGCAAAAATTATTATTATCAAAGTAAATATATGACAAAAGTCATACAATTATCTTAAAAAATATAATATTACTTTTATAATAATAATATTATTTTTTAATCAGCTATTGCATTTTATGATTTATATTTTATCAGTTTGTCTACTATACAAAAAAATAAAATTTTATATAATTTTATGAGTTATGTGTCGACACATAATATTTATGTGCTGATATACAACTCACAAAATTTATACACAGTAAAAACATTATATATTTTATAGTTTGATTGAGCAAGAAAGGGGATGCTTGATCAAAAAGAAATCAAACTTGATATAGACTGATTTGATCCTTTAAATCAATCAAATTTCAGCCAAACTCCTTCTAATAAATGGTATCGTCGTTCATTCTTGTTACACTTTTTTTTTTAACAGTAAAAAATATGAAGAGCAGTGTAACTTAGCTGCAAAATAAACTACCTTAACATAGTATTTTAGAGAGTTAGTTTTTAAAATAATGCTGAAAAATAAAAAAATAAAAAAATAATATCAAAAAATAAATAATTACCAATCTACTATTGAACCGCGTTTAGAAAACGCGGTTCACTCCAAAAATAACCGAATTAGTTTATTCCAGTTATAAAACGCGTCTCAAAGACGCGTTTCATGTGAAAATAAATCGCGTTCGCTGTTTATTTGAAGATAAACCGCGTCTTAAAGACGCGGTTCATATACAACTAAACCGCGTCTTTAAGACGCGGTTAATATTATTGTAAAAAATAAGTCTTGAAGTCAAGGACGCCCACGCTCGGAACGAATTCAAAATGAAATGAATGAAATGACTATACACGAAGGGTCACAAGTAGATTTTGTAAGAGAAAATGTCATAATGTATTGACATGCAAGATGAAAAAGGAGCACAAGGCTCGGTTAGCAGCTAGTAGCAGTGAAATATATGACGGTAATATTTATTTATGTTTCATTTTTTTGAACATTTATTTATGTTTTATTTATATTATTTTTTATATAGTAGTTCGTTATTTATATATATCTATTAGTTTGTTATTTATGTTTTTTAAACTCATAAAGCAATATAACCGCGTTTACTATTATGGTAAACCGCGTTTTGTAAACGCGGTTTATGCTATATATAATTTTTCGTTCTTGATGCGGTTATTTTTACATATAACCGCTTTTTATGAACGCGGTTTAATATAACCGCGTTTATAAAACGCGGTTCAACAGTAGATTGGTAAATATTTATTTTTTAGCATTATTTTTTTATTTTTCAGCATTATTTTGGGATCCAACAAAAAGAAACTCGAATAAAATAATTTACCAAAATACGAATATCATCACGAACCCTTGCCTCTTCCGGAGGTTGTTCATGCTATTTTTTTTTGAACACTAAAAAGCCCGTTCATGCTAGTTTAATCCATATAGAATCTACTATTATATTTTTTAAATTTTTTGAAAGATCAACCTGTGTTATAAATTATTTTTCTATTTATAGTGGTAATAGGAATACTCTTAGACGGCAACATTTAGGAATATGGAATGAGTAATTCCAAACTCAAAATGTTTTATTTAAAATTTGATAGTTTAATCACTATATTACCTTTAGTAATGCGTACACTGTCTAAATCCAAACCTTACTTTCCAGTATTCCGTTTTCACCCTCTATTATATGTTGAATTATATTTTGGTCAATTAAATTGTAGCAATTTAGTCACAAGATAAAAGTTACTTAATTTTTTGTTCGTGTTAAAAATAGTAAATTTTTTATTTTTTTTTAAATCACAACTTGTTTTCATTATTTTTATAACAATGTAAATATTTTGCCCGAAACATAGACTAATCTCATCACAAAACTATATTATTACAATTTAAGTAATACAAACACCAAATTAATATAATTATTATAGTGAATAATATTGATGCATTTGTTTGTAAGTTATGTTCATAAATTATGTATTTTTTGTTCAACTATGCATTCTAATTAAGTTTTTTGCATGGCTATATAGGTTCATCGCTTGGAAACGATACACTTTTAGTTCAAAAAATATTTGTATATCTTTTAGTGAAAATATATTTTTTTTTAAATCAAAACAAACAAACATTAAATTGTATTTTCTTTTAGTAATTAGATTGATGCTCTATAATTAAAATATTTGTAAATTCAAAAAAATAGAGCATGTGAGTTTGCTCAGAAAATAAAAGACCTTTCAAAACTTTATTATCTAACTTCAAATAAAAACTCGATTGTAAATTTTAAATTAATTCATATATGGGTATTTAATACTTTTATTTAACATTGAAATATCAAAAAATTATTTGAGGTATATCAACAGCTATTAATTTTTTTTCTCAAATACAACAGCAAGATCAGCTAAATAAATTTTTGGATTCCACCCAAATTATGGATAGCGTATTTCCCTCTTCTGGGCATAATGTCAAATATACTCCACTCAATTTGTAGAATTCAAAATTAATTATTACATTAGTGTTTAATATTTTTCTTTTACTATAAAATGGGTTAAATATTAAAAAAATTATTTTGATATAATTCAATACCTTTATAGCATCTTTTTTCTTTCAAAAATGATTAAAATTATGGTAATTATGTAAAAATTAATCACTCTTTAAATAATAGCGCATTTATATTTTTAGTCCACAATTTTTCTAGAATAATATTTAAATTTAAAATTTACATATATTTAATAAATTAATCTAAATGATGATGTATAAGAGATTAAAATAGGCCTCCCACTTAACCTTTATTCGTTAATGGTGTCATAACATTGTGGGTTGTGCATGTATGAGATAAGAGGAACAACAATGAGATAGTCAGTTTAATAGTAAAGTTTTATGCCATTTTGTACCATCATTTGATCTATTTTATTAAAATATATGTAACTTTTTTATTAAAGCATCATTTAGTTACGTTTATAATTAAAAATTAATACATTAAATTTTTAGGATATTAATATATAATTTATCCCAAATAATAAGTTTTTTGAACATTATCTTGAATAATAAGTTCAATATTTGTACTCAGGACCTTGTCTTAGTGGTTGGAGACAGGTGAGATGATAGAGTATTATTTTAGATCAAAGTGTCTGAAATTTGATTCCCCATTTCTTAAAAAATTCTTAACTTAACTGACTTATATGATATATGAGTCACTACATGAGTCAAAATTTACCGAATAACCTGATTTTCGTTAAAAAAAAGGGTTGAGTATTTGTGACATTGACGAAAAATAAGGCTTGCATGATGTCGTGGAACTGTGAAAACAACGTGGAGGATTTAACGCAGATCTCCTAACAATTTTGTAGCCCATTTTTTTCTTCACTCTTTTGACCCCCCTATATAAAAATGCAAACATCTAATTAAAAAATTAAAATAAAAAAATTAAAACTCGAGTATTTATTATTTAAATACTTTAATATTTATCATTTAACACTTATATTTTTTTCAATTATGTTTCATATTATTCATTTATAACAAAAAATTTTCATATTGTGATAAAAAATAATATACCCAGTGTCCTAAGGACTCCCACCTAAGCAGAGTCTGGTGGACGAATATACGCAATCTTCCCCCCCTTCATGGTATTACCCATAAAAAGAGGCAGTTCCGAGTGTCCCCAACCTGAGGGTGAGAACTTCCCAAGAGGTCACCCATCCTGGTACTGCTATTACCCAAGCATACTTAACTTTAAAGTTCTAATGGGATTCTGTGACGGCGTGTTGGTACCCTCTTCGGTGCTTAATTAATAAAAAAAATAAAGGTATTTGAGTAATTGGTTGTTTTAAAAAGGGTAGATTACTTATTATTTTAAGTTTAATTTATTAATTTATAAACTTGTGAAATAATCATTTAACCAAAAATTGTTTAAAAGCAGTATGTAAGTTGCAAAATGGCATATCTTCTAACTGTTCTTTGTTAACAATGTCATAAAATTGTTGTTCATGTGCAGTTAATAGGGAACATAGAGGGGATGGTGAAATTATCCACAAAAAGGCAAGTGTTACAACTTTGACACTATTATTTAAACTAATTTATTAAATATGTATAACTCAGGGTTCTAATATGAAAAAAAAAAAATACACATTAGTACCTTAAAACTTGTTGAATTATTTTTAAATCCACAAACTTAATGAAATAATTTTTGTAGTCCAAAAAGTTTCATATATTTAATAAAATTGTCAAACAATGGATGTAAAAGCATATAAAACTTATCATTATTTGATAATTTTATATCACTATTTAAATAAGTTTATTAAACAAATATAATTTTTTAAACTGAAAAAATATTCTATAAAATTTATAAATTAAAAAATTTAATACTCAAAACCTCATATTATTATTATCAAATTTAACCTAAAAAATAATCCATTGCCAAAAAGAAAATAAAAATGCAATAATAACAACAACAAATCTCACATCCTCACTCCAATCCTCCGTACCCATGGCGGCCCCACCTTCCAATCCCTTCACCACCACCTGTCTCCTACGCGCCGCCGCCACCATCACCATCTTACGCGCCACCCTCCTTCTGCTCCTCGTCCGCCACCACCATCACTCCGCCGCTGACTCCGACTGCACCGGCCGGTGGATTCACATCAGGAAACTCCCATCCAAATTCAACCTCGATCTCCTCTCAAACTGCTCCACTTTCTACCCTTTATACGACGATTTCTGCCCTTTTCTAGCCAACCATGGTCTCGGCCAGAAGACCCACAACCGCACCCTCTCCTGGTACCGCACCGACTCCCATATGCTCGAGCTCATCTTCCACCGCCGCATCCTCGAGTACCCCTGTCTCACCGCCGACCCCGCCGCCGCCTCCGCCGTGTTCCTCCCTTACTACGGCGGCATCGACGCTTTGCGCTTCCTTTATGGCCCCGATGTTAACTCTAGCGCGCGTCATGGGGTTGATCTGTTTGAGTTCTTGCAGGAAAATGAGCGGGAGATCTGGGAAAGAAACACGGGTCATGATCATTTTGTTGTTTTGGGCCGACCCGCGTGGGATTTTAGCCAGGTGGTGGATGTGGATCCTCCGATTTGGGGTACTTCATTTCTGAATTTGCCGCAGTTTTTTAATGTTACTGTTCTAACCCTAGAGTCTAGATCTTGGCCGTGGCAAGAGCAAGCGATTCCTCATCCGACGTCGTTTCATCCGCCGAGTTTGGCTTTGTTGGAGTCATGGGTGCTGCGGGTGCGCCAGTCTCGCCGGAGTACGCTTATGCTCTTCGCTGGCGGTGGTGGCTTGTCGGCGACACCCAACATACGGCGGAGCATCCGTGACGAATGTAACGCAAACTCGACTGACCCAAATTTGCGGTACCAGAAAATATGCGATGTTGTTGATTGTTCAAATGGGATTTGCGAGCATGATCCAATTAGGTACATGAAACCCATGTTGCAGGCGAGTTTTTGTCTGCAACCGCCGGGGGAAACGCCGGCAAGACGATCGACGTTTGATGGGATCCTCGCCGGGTGCATACCGGTGTTCTTCGAGGACCAATCGGCGAGGACCCAGTTCAAGTGGCACATGCTGGAGGAGGAGTTTGATGAGTTCTCGGTAACGATTGCTAAAGAAGAAGTGGTGTTCAAAGGGGTGAAGATTGTGGATGTGTTGATGGGCATACCAAGAGGGGAGGTGAGGAGGATGAGGGAGAAAGTGATGAAGTTGATACCCAGTGTGATTTATAGAAAGCATGGGAGTTCATTGGGGTTGAGGGCGAAGAAGGATGCGTTTGATATCGCCATTGATGGGACCTTGAGGAGGATCAAGTCTAAGCTCAGAGAAATTTGAGCCCCTTCAAGTTTTGATCGAGGCCCGGGTTGGTTAACAAAGGAATTGAATTTTTACTAAAAGTTGGAGTGTTTGGTTGTCAGTTAGGACAATAGCACTTCACGAGGATGCTAAGCAAAAACAAATTGAACCAATTAGAAATTGTCAAGAAATTTGCCAATTTCTTGACAACCAGACAAGTAGGAAAACATCTGCTTCCCATGAATTTTAATTTCCTGCGGTTACTTTGGGGTAAACCGATCAGGGCCTTAGTTTGAATGATTCTTTGAATACTAACCCGTATTATTCACGTTTGGTTGGTGCTTCTGTTGATGGTTGTATTGGCAAGGTGTATATTGGATTTGTTGTTTATGGTTTCATTAGTACCTTATGTGCTAAACAAATAACATGACTTATGCGTGATTTGTTTTCTTTTAGGTTGGTAAGGGTGGATAAGCGTATTTTGTTAGCATTGGGGTCTAATTTCAAGTGACGTTTTTGGCCCCACACAATCATTATAACAACAATAGCAGCAACAACAATTGATCCAATGTCTCAAAGGCTTTCGCGTGATCAGGGTTTGAGGGGTAGGATATACATAGCCTTACTCCATCAGGGTGATATCCTAATTAGAGGTTGTTTCCGATGACCCATGACCTGATAAGCGTGAAGAGCATGGAAAGCATGGAGAGCATGTCAATCATTACTACTAGATCAAGTTAAATTTGGTAAAAGAGCATGGTTTTGATGGGTTTTGTTTATGAAGTAAATGATTACTCTATAAATTTGGCTCATAGCGCACTAAGGTTTAGTCCATAGTATACTGCTAAAATTTATCCCTTATACTATTTGTAAAAAGTAAAACTGTTATGCTTTTCTCCGTGAAATTAGCATTCGGCTGGATTACATAAATCATGTGTCTTGTGGTTTTCTTGCTATTCTTTTTTGTGTGCTTAATATTTCTGTAAGGATTTCGACGAGTGGGGTGGTCTACTCGCTCTTTATGTGATGGTTCGTTGAATGGTTTGATTTGAGTCTGAGTGACCTAATTTGTGTCATTAACAATATTACACCCTAGAAGAAGAAATTGGTTCATGGCAAGAAGGATCTCCTGATGTAAATGATATGAATCGTCGGTCTTTAATCTCATTGGATTCTCTCAAAGTTCAATATATCATCCATTCATGTCTTCTTGGCCAAATGTAGGTTTGGACGAAAGAATGTCCTGGAGAAGGGTGAGTAGGCTCGAACGAGTAGATAGTCAACTAGATGGAACCAGACGAAAAGGGCAAGTTTACAGAAGTCCCTTTTTGGGTAAACCCAGTCTATCAGTGCCAAAGTTGAGTAAGAAATAGAGTACTCGCCCAACTCCTAACTTGTACGCCAATTGATTGTTGAATGCATTCATAAACTCCCATACATGTCACATGAGAACATTTAATAGATATCACATCATGAATAAAAAAGGAACTAGAAACTCGCAAAAAGCGAACAAGAGAATAATAAAAAGAAACTCTTTCAATTTTGGTGTTTTGTTCTTTTTCATTTTTGTTATCTATCATTTTTTACCCTGGTTGGACATATTTTCTCATCTTTTTCAATTGTCGAATAAAAGAAAAGAACAAGGAGTAACAAACGGCCTAAAAATGGTAGAACATGGTTTCGACTTAGCTCTCCTTACTAGCAAACCCTTCATCAAAGCAATAAGCTTATCATCAAAAATTAAAGCTAATATTTTTTTGATGCAAACCGGGATGTAAAGATTGTACTTTCATAGAGAGAGATTATAAGACAAAACACTTTTAGACAACAGGTATAGAACACTTTAAACCAAAATTTGAAGGAATTTAGACAGGAAGGTTGAAATTTTGATATGACTTATAGATATTTATAGTAATCATGAATTATATTAGCACTTTTAATATGAAATTAGTCATACTCTCACATAATTTTATTAATTCCAACATAATATATTCATGTGATAAAATATTAAAACCTCAAAATACAGCAATTGGTAAAATGGTACAATTAGAGGTGTTCATTACTAATTAACCGTACCATTTAACTTATCAATTCGGTAACCTTTTAAAAAATTTGTTAAAATTCAAATTACTATTACCACCCATTTAAAATCTGTTAACCGCGTCAGTTAGTTCAATTCGGTTACTCGGTTAACCACTTATTAAAAAATAAATTTAAGTATTTTTTTTCCCATTTATACTCTAAAATTTTGCTACTTTTATGTTCTCCAATAAAAGGTAAAATATATAATATTAATTTGAATTTAACCAATGAAAAAACGGAAGAAATTGAGATTTGTAGTGGGAAAAATGGAAAGTAGGATTTAGGTTTAGATCGTTAATTGGATTTGACAGTACAAAATTGAGCATGAGTGTTTAGCAC
The DNA here is from genome assembly GCA_018398585.1 of Simmondsia chinensis. NCBI lineage: Eukaryota > Viridiplantae > Streptophyta > Magnoliopsida > Caryophyllales > Simmondsiaceae > Simmondsia > Simmondsia chinensis. The sequence continues at coordinate 47,240,239 of JAGTTD010000001.1, read as the reverse complement.
TAGGCTATAAATTACAATGCACAACCGTAATACTCTCTTAAATATAATAATTGGTTTATTCAGTTAATCGACTTAATGAAGCCCATGAACCGTTACCGTCCAAATTAACTGAATTTTTTACTGGTTCGATAACCGAACCGCTTTATTCACTCAGTAACCAATATTTTCAATTTGATTTTCTTGATTTCAATTCGATTTTTTCGATTTCAGATTTTTGTAGACACCCTAGTTACAATCTCATATTAGGCAGTGAAAAAGACTATAATATAGATTATGTTGTGATCACTCTTTTTCAAATCCTGCTGCAGCTGTACGAGTCTAGTGGTATTAGGATAATTCGAGTCATATTTGTTTCGTCGCATTTTATTTGGGTGCCGTGGCATTGTAATTCGGTAGGCAGTTTCGCGGCAAAGAATCGTCTTAAAGGCACATGTTCGCACTTTTCTAGGAATGACATCTGCAACGATGTTATGTATTGCATTATTCGGGACTCTTCTTCTATAATATAATTGCCTTCGGGCTTTGTTTTGCAAAAAAAAAATAAAAAAAAATACTTATAATACCATATTTCCTCTCAACTGCGAGTAGCTCGCTGATCTCTCTCTCCTGGCGACCGGAAATGGCTGCGACATTGTCATCTCAGCCTTTTTCTCTCTCCTCTCCTCTACAGAGAGCAGGACTTAGAGTTTCTCCTCGATCCGCACCTCTCAATCTCGTCTTCACCACTCGCCGATCCTTCCCTCCAATTCGATCTTCCGTTGGCGCCGCCGGTACTCTCTCTCTCTAATTGTGGAGAAATTTCTCTCTGATTTGCTCGATTTGGTAACCGTTTGGTTTGTTGTTGCATTTGAAATGTAATTGCTTAGATTTGAGCAATGAGCTTGATGCTGTTTCGAGCTTCAGTGAAATCGTTCCCGATACCGTTATTTTCGATGATTTTGAGAGGTATTGTAATTTACGCTTGATTCTTGCAATTTGTTAGTATCTGGATTTGAAGAGCAAGGAATGATCTCTTTCTATATTGCCTTCGCTCGTTTTTTTTCAAATTTGGTGTACCTGTTTGTTTTGCGCCTACTAAGGAATCAACTGTCCCAAAGGGAAGTGGATGGGGGAAAATCCATTATTGATTTTATACTCTATCATGTTCCCTCACGCAAATGTCCATTGGACTTAAAACATGAATATTGCACAGGTCAAACTCATACATTGTACTTAAATTATGTTAATATAGAAAGTTGGGGTTGGGATTTGAACTTGTGACCTCTTGGTCAACAAGACTCAGCTACTGTATTAGAGAACTGACTGTCCCAAAAGCTTAAAATATTGAGTGAAAGTTCGGGATTGGTTTTATAATCTAACAATTCCCTTGCTTGAGTGAAATTTAGGTTCCCTCCCACTGCTGCTACTGTCAGCTCCTCTCTTCTTCTAGGAATCTTGGGCCTCCCCGATACAATTTTTAAGGTATTGACAGTTATGAAAGCTGATGAGTGTAATCATTGTGATTGTGCAAAAATTAACGTGTCATTTACAAATTTCAACTTATTCCTATCTGTTTTTGGCTTAGAGTGCAGTGGATACTGCATTGGCTGATTCAGAGTGTGTTGGGATTGACAACTCGGATGTTAGATTGTCTTGTTTCTTCAACAAGGTTTCTTCATTTTCATATTTTTTTTCCTTTCATTGCTTTGTTTCTCCACCTTGGTGAAGGTAGGTGCGTGGTGTGAGCATTGAGCATTTATGTGGACTGGTATAAAACTGCAGGCCCTGGTAAATGTTGGAGCTGATTTGGCTAAGATGGTTCCTGGTAGAGTGTCAACTGAAGTTGATGCTCGTCTTGCTTATGACACCCATGGTGTAGTACGGAAGGTATGAGATCCCTAAATGTACCCTCGCTTCTTGTTTGTAGCTTTTATTAAGTTCTGTTAATTTGTTTTGGGTTCACACGTTGTATGCCTGTTGGTTGACATCGAGGAAAAAGAACACTGTATGCTGTTGGTTTTGCTAGCCTACTTAGTTGATGGGAATTTGAGTATATGGTGGTATTGTTCCTATATTCATTTAGTATTTTTCCTCCAGTTGATACTTACTGAAAAAACTGCTGACTACTTTCTGCATGACAAGAAAATGTTGTGCCTTGTGCATTATGTGCACTTTTAGAATGGCGCCTTTTAAGGTTCCATTTGCTGATGCATATTGTTTCTTGTAATTGATTCTATAAGCATGATTCATCTACACACGTTGAGTGGAATTCCAGTCACTCATGTATCGTAGTGTAATTAAGATGAATGAAAACTCAAATGAGAAGAATCACGGTGGGAAGCTGAAATGCATATAAAATCACAGTGATGAAGATTTTACACAAAAAAATCAGAAGATTGTTTTTGAGGCAATGTGATGGGGTAAAATATCTGACCATCAATCACAAGCAATTCTGAATACATGTGGAGTTCCATTCATTCACATGATATAGCGTGTCCAAGATGAATGAAAACACATAGGAGAAGACTCATTCATTCATATAAGGAAAGTCATAGAGACATTTAATGTATAAATAACGGTGACAAATTTTTCATATTTTCTCTCATGGATTGATTTAGTAAAAGGTCTGAAAATAAAACTTGTATCATTCCAATTTTATAGGAGTTTCCATTAAATCATACATGATTATATATAAAAGAGAATGCAGTTCTTCCTTGGCCTTCTATCCTCTGATTCCCTCCCCTCTTCTTAAAGTGGCACCATAACACACAGAAGAGATAAATCTTATGTTTCAATCTTTGGGTGGATTGATCATGGACTTCATGGAAGAAATCCTCTGCGTTTCATTATATTATTGGTGCTCTTGACAAATGTTATATGTTGACTCTATATTTGTCTTTCCTGGCTGGACATCTAGTAGTAGCGCCCCAGTTGACAATACCTATCATTGCTAACATTTATACGCGGGCTGCGCCAAATTCTTAGACACCTAAAGTCCATATGGTAAGGTCTTTTTTGTATATCCTAACTCCCTTTGCTGCTTCAAATTTCAGGTGCATGACCTGTTGAAGTCATATAATGATATTGAAATCCCTCCTGAGCGGCTGCTCTTCAAAATACCTTCAACATGGCAGGTCTTTGAGAAGACGATTCCTGAATTGCTGCATTTCTTTGTAATTATAATAGTTGCTAGTTATTGGTTTCATGATCATGTAACTTTCATTGCATCTGTTTGCAGGGAATAGAGGCATCAAGAGTGCTGGAATCTGAGGGCATACAAACACATTTGACATTTGTCTACAGGTAAATCAGAGACTTCTATTTAATTCATCATTCAAGATTAATGTATGTGAAAACTTGATGGGGAGAAAGACAATTCTTGATTGCTTACAATTTGAATAAAAGAATTAGGCAACATTGTCGTTTTTACCCTTTGTTGGAGATCAAAGATCTTTTGAGGATATTGCACAGTGACCTTTCTCTAACATACTGAAGTATGCTTAGAAATCTGCAATCAGGAATCCCAAAGAGCTGATAGTGTGCCAAAAGTGCAATGCTTGAAACCATGATGTTATGGCTGTTTTGGAATGTTTATCAAACTGCTTTATTTTCATTTTGTATATGGGCAAGCAAGGAGGATTATGATCTTCTTTGTTTAATTAAGTAATTGCTAGATCTTGTTGTTAGAATAATACATGAGCATTTATTTAATATAAGGCATGATTGTTTCTTATGAGACTGTCACTATTGTTTTAAGTGTATAAGATTGAGATAACAGGACATTAGTTCTGTATGGCTGAAGATAAACACAAACGCTAACATGTTATGTGTAATACTCCTTTCTTTTCCAACATATAGTTCAAGGTGAGAGCTCTTTTCCTTTTTCCTTTCTAAACCAAAATTTGCGTTATGTTGTTTGGCATAGTTCGTTTATGTGATCATATATACTCCAGAGATCATCATTGTTATATCGGATAGCTTTTCAAGTATGTTGCATAACACTGATGAACTTTTCATCTTAGAACTTGAGTTGTTTGATGTACATGAGGCCAACCTCCTTTATAGGATTCACGTACAGTGTAGATCATTGTTATTAAACATGATTTTAGGAGCTATGCTGCTGGATCTGTTTGTTATTTTGCTTCTGATATATGAGTGTTCTATGTCCAATCATTTGCCTTGCAACTATGTAACTAGGGTATGTTCGGATCTGGTGCTAGATTATTGAACATTCTGTGGCTTTTTCCCTCAGTTTTGCCCAGGCTGCTGCAGCAGCTCAAGCCGGTGCATCTGTCATTCAGATATTTGTTGGTCGAATTAGGGTAAATTCTACGTCTTGGAAATGACATCGTTGCAGCCTATAGTCTGGCTTCTTATATGTCAAATACATTCCTTCAGGATTGGGCACGTAATCATTCTGGTGATCCAGAGATTGAGGCTGCTCTTAAGAAAGGAGAAGATCCTGGTTTGGCATTGGTCAGTATCTCTTTTTATTTTGTTATTGTGTTATACATCTAAAACAACCACCCTTGTTTCACAAGGGCTCCTGCCAATGTGGGGTTGGGGAAAGAGGGGAGAGGGGGGGGGGGGGGGGGGGGGGGGGGGGTGTTGAGATGTACGTAGCCTTACCCCTTGAGGGTGATACCCTTAAGGGGAGGCTGTGTTCGAGGGCCCTCAACCCTAAATATTGTGTAATATCTATATAACAGAAACTTCAGCTTTACCTTGACACAGGCAAATGTTGAAGAAGGATCTTAGTCTTAGTATGTAGAATGAAGAAAGCAATAGTGAAAAGAGCTTTCTTTGTTTTATCACCTGTTCTTAGTAGTCTTTATCAGCTGTGATGCTCCGAATGATATTATTTTTGTGTTGTCTCAGCCTGATCCGGGAAATAGCTGAAACATAGATAACCTAACTGGTCACCTTGAATGCTGACCATCTGCAGCTGCCCTCCAATGACCATAGGTGTGCACATTACACTTATTTCACTTTGTCAAGTTGAGGGACTCAGCTGTACCAATACAAGAATATAGTCATATGCATAATGGGCCTAAAATATAGATATTTGTCAGCTATGGTTACCTAGTATATGTGAAATATGATGTACAAGGAACTAGTGTCAATGATTGAAATGTCCATTTTCAGTAAAGCTGAAACAGTCAGTAGTGGATAATGTTTAAGCTTTGCATTTTAATGGACTAAATTACATGTCTTACTATATGGTCCTATACTTATTTGTTGTAAAGTAGCAAGTAATTTGATACATCTTCAAATTGAGGGTGAGCTTGGTGCAACATTAAGATGACTTGGTAGCATGGGTCGGATGGGAGCCTCTTTGCATTTTTTTTCCCTGATAATTGGAGAGAAAACTCTCGATACAAAAGGCTTCTCTGCAGTTGCAGGGGCAAGGGCATGTACATCTAACCCTTCCTAGACTCTCTGAGAGTTTTGCGTACTGGAGTACTCTTCTTCAAATATTACTGATCTGAGATGAGGATTAGAATGAAAATTATATCAGATATGGAGCTAAATGATTACATTCTGCCAAATTCATCTCAAGTAATCCTATATTGTGGAAGATAGTGCTTAATGGGTTGTGTATTAGAATAATTTGCTAGCCTATGTATGATTCCTGTAAGTCTTGTACTAATCTCGAGTGGGGGAAACCTGAGCCCATTTAGTATATTTTTCAAACGACCCTCTTCCAAGGCCTGTCACTTGATGCCCCTTCTCTGTACGGTGGTGCCTTCGGCTATTTTGCAATTTGGTAGTGTACAGAGCAAAAGCATGCTTTTCAGCAAATTTTTTCTTGTCAGATCTCCTGTGTCTAAGGCTTTTGGATGATTCATTGCACATGCTTAAGATTCTGCATCGAAATTATAGATCACGATGCTAGAATAATCCCATGTTTTCTCAGCATGAATTGGCCTTTCCATCTTTCTGTCCCAAAATGCGGATTATTGTTTCCGTGTTCAGACCAAATGTACAATTATAAAAACATGTTGATATGCTGAACATTTGTAAGAATATCATTGACTCCTTTTATTGCTTTGATTTATTACCAATATATTATGATTTTTCCATTCTAAAAAGTGATTTGAAAGTTGGATATGGATATAGCAACTTGTAATATAGAGATGGTTCTTAACATGTCTAGAATGTTAAAAAGAAAGGGTACGATGATTATTGTAACACCAATTTAATTGATGGTATAATAGTTACCTGAATTGTTCATCTTGGCTGGTTAATTGTGGTTTTGTATCTAATGGTGATTTCCCTTTTGCCTGAATAAGTAGCTTAATTGGTGATACGTGATTTTACTTGAATTGCTGCATTCAAAACCTCCCTTTTGTATTGATCTTTGCGTCAGGGCACATTTACTGGTTCGACATTTTCATATCGGGCTAATGGTAAGTAGACCATCTGTAGTTTTTAAAAGATTCACATTAGTGGTGTAATATCAGGGTTGACAAATCATATCTCTTGTTGTGAAGCACGGTGTTTTATTACCTAGGTATGCTAAAGGTGTATGTCATTTACGTTTTATCAGCTAACATTGACAATTTCATATCACTCAAATACTTCTTGTTTTCGACAATCCAGAACTTGGCAATCATCTATGTAATTATTTATGCTAGTCTGAGTTCTGCATTGATTTTCACCTTCTGGCTTTTAGAAACAATAATTTTCCTTTAAGATTTGGGCATCATCATCTTCATTATCGAACACAGACATTAAACATCTACTTTTATTTGGGAAAAGAGCCAAAGTAATTGATGGGTAAAGTAGTCGTACCCAGCAGTGAAGTAGGGTGAGTTCAAAAAAAAAAAAAAAAAAAAAAAGCGGTGATGTAGGGTGAACCTTGAGCTCATTTTTCCAAGGCTTAATGATGGTGACCTCATGCAATATTTTTGTGTGTCCGTGTGATTATTTCATTGTTCATTGGACGAGCTGAACAATCAAGGGGTGCTTATCCTCTGAAAGTATTTGTTTCATTTTCCAGGCGACAAAGGCATATAATTACATTCATAAATATGGACATAAATCCAAGCTAATGGTGGCAGCAGTTCGGAATAAGCAGGATTTATTCAGCCTTCTTGGGTAATAAACGCTTGTATCCTATTTTTCTCGAGTTAGTTTTGTTTCTTGAATTTGTAATGAGTCTGATGATGGCAATCACCTGTGACTATTAAATGGCGATTATTCTTTATCAGGGTTGACTATATCATTGCACCGTTGAAGGTGTTGCAGTCTCTTAAGGAATCTGTAACTTCTCCTGATGATAAATATGCATTTGTGAGAAAGCTCTCTCCCCAATCAGCAGCCACTTATGAGTTCAGAGAAGAAGAGGTCTGCCTTCCCCCTTGATTATTTTTTGCTCATTGTTCAAGTTTGCTGTGCTTTTCATATGATATTAGTGGTTAACAGACAAGCATCTTTGAAGCGTGTATATTCTTGTCACTCCTAACAGATGAAGCGGTTGCTCAAAAACAACAGCCTTAGAAGATAAAGTTAGACATCTTATTGGGAGATGTGGTGTCATTTGTTCTGCACTAGAGCGCAGAGATAAGACTCTAGGCTAGACATCAGATATTGACTCAAACTACAACAACAACAGTCCCAGTGCCACAAGGGCTCCTGTGTAAGCAGGGTCGGGGGGTGGATGTACGCAGCCTTCCCCCTTTAGGATGCTACCCTGAAGGGAGACTGTTTCCGAGGACCCCCAACCTGAAGAGCATGTCATCATGGAAGCATAGTAGCCTGTAGGCATGAGAGCAATATAGTATTAGAGCAAGAGCAATATAGTATTAGAGCAACACATAGCATAAGCCAAACAAGATATTGACTCAAACTAACCAGGTTAAATGCGGCATGACATAAGGTCACATGACTGGAGAAGGAGCTATTTGGCATAAAGTAGAAACCCATGTTGCAAACTTGCAATATGTTTCATTTTTCTGCACTTCTCACCATATCAATCCACTCTTTGTACATTCTTCACTGTTATCTTTCACTGTTCTTTATAGATCCAGTGATCCAATAATCCAAAGGCTGCCAACAGGATTGACTTTGCACCATGGCTGTCACTGCTGCTTTCCGCTTAGCTACCCCTCTTTCTTATTCTTCCTCCTTTCTCCTCATTTGATATCGTATTAAACCCAATCTGGGAACTGTCCTGGCTTCACCATCGACCGCCTACTTCACCCACCTGAGCAGTCATCTCTGTGGCTTTCTTCTTCTATAGAAGCAAAGTTCTCTTTCTTTTCCTTCTCAAGTCTTCTTTTCTTTTTGTAGTTGTATGGGGTTGGGAGGATTTGAACCTAAGACCTAGTCTTATTCTATTTCAAGGGCCTCAATCTTGGTTTGTGCTTACCACTAGACCGGAGTTTCATTCCATCCTTCTTCATAAGTCTTCCGCTGCTACTTAGCTTGAAGTGCTTGTAATATCGCAATTGAATAGCTTGAAGTGCTTGTGATATCGTAATTGAACAGATGCAATTTTTTCTTGAGATGCTTGTGGCAGAGAAGGTTTTGATTGTCTTACTTTGAGAGCATATTGAGCGTAACTCTAAACGGTGCAATGGCTCACTGGGGGAGGGATACGTCACCATATATATTGACTGCCACATGCCAACACGACTCAGGCGATGTGGGATACTTAACGAATTCCGTCAAGATATTTTCTGTTAGTTCTGTTATTCGAAGGGAACCTTGACTTTGAGTTAGAAAATTATTTACTACTTTTCAGAATAAAGTTGGAGTATTGTATAGGCTAGAACAATCCTCAGATTGAGTTCAGCATTATTTGCTTCCTTCCAGCCCCATCCACACCCCTCAAAATAGAAAAGAAATTTGCAAGAAACCAAATGATTAGAAGAGTAAAATTAACACCATTAATTTCTTCCAATTAAGTCCAATATTAAAATTACTGTTATTTTTTGCCTGAAATTGTAACATCACATTCGTCGTTTGTAATCTTTGAACCTTTTCCAAATACCCTCTTCACGTGGAAAGTGTTAACTTTGCAATTTCAGTAAGATATTAATATGAAATTCAATAGTGGACTTGCTTGGAATTATTTTAATTGTATAGTGATTAAAATGACATAATTAAAAAGTATAGGAACTAAATTGACCGTTGACATAATAAGAAAAGTATAGAGACTAATGGCTTAAATAACTGAGTGAATATGGAAGACGATTTTATGTTCTTTATGCCTGCATTCTTTTGTACAAATCATTGCAATTCTCCCGAGATAGACTCCGTGATGTTTGTTTCTAATGTCAGCTTGTGAAGTGGGACCAAAAAAGCCTCGCATCAGCAATGGGTCCTGCGTCAGTGGAGCTTCTAACGGCTGGAATCAACGGCTATGTTAGCCAATCGAAGCGACTCGAGGAGTTGTTTGGGAAGATCTGGCCGCCCCCGAATGTGTGATCTTCGTCTAACCGGTGACAAAACTCGTATCTTTTTACTTAAATAAAATGAAAAATTGAAGACTTGAATCTTTTATCTATCTGAATGTTTGCTTAGCAGCCCGATCCGACTCTTTTGAACATTGTTACTAAAGTAAACTTCTATCTGCTGTTATGGGTTGCACGTCTTGGGTTTTTTATTCAAGATTAGTGGTGTAAATGAGCCGGCTCATTATAAAGCTTGAAAGACTCAGCGCAAAAGGCTCGGTCTATTTCCCTTAATGAGGCTGGCCCGACCCTAGTGGAGCTCGAGCTCATTGGCTAGCTAGCTTAAACAAGTCTAATTGATTCTCGATACAATTTACTAGGCTAAATATACCTAATTAAGCCAAGTTTTAGCCTAGATTAGCCAAACTTGAATGTAAACAAGCCCAAACAAGCTTAGATCTAGCTTAAGCGAGTCTAAGTAAGGTGATCTTAACTCAGAGTTCGTCGAGTTGGGTTTGAGCTCAATGGAACCAAACAATCAAGCATAAAGTTTCCAAGTCTAAGCTGAGTTAAATGTTAATGAGCCGAGTCTCGAGCACAATGAGTCCAGGCTAGGCTTATATACACACCCCTATTGGGCATGCGTAAGTATGAATTTCTTTCTTATTATTAACCATAAAGTATTCTAACCATAATATAATACCAACGATGTTAGCAGCAAAATCTTTTTTCTGGTTACATCAATCATTCGGTTTGAATTTCTTGATTTCATTCAAAAGAAGTATGTATAAGGATTTTATATTGCCTGCCTCTTTATAATGTTAGGGTTGCAAATGAGTTGAGCTGGGCCAAATAATGGCTGGCTCGGTTCAGTACGGCTCGTTAACTTCACGAGACTAGCTGGGCTCGGTATCTTGTGTCGAATCAAGCTGCATATCCATGATAGGCTTGGCTCAACAAACGAGGAACCGACTTGGTATTAGTATCTTGTAAGCTCGATTATTTGGCAAGTAGGTTGTCGAGTTTTTTGGACACGTGCGCTCGTTGGGCTCATTTACTAGGCTCGTTAGGCTCATTTATCGGGCTTGTTAAGCTTGTTTAAGATTATTGTTACTTGGACAGTTAGAAAAGGTTAATGAAATAAATAATACATAAAAATTGGAAATCCAAAAGCATATATATTATTCAATAAAAGATCAAACCTTAATGGACATTTAAATACCCAAATAGCAACAAGTATCGAAGGAAGAAGTTCCACATGGCATAATTTGGACATGCGTTCCGTCTCATGAGCCGATAAATGAGCGAGCTGAGGCTTTCAGGCCGAATTAGCCACGGTGTGATTTGGCTCGTTTATATAATCGGGCCGCCCTTAAATGAGCCGAGCCGACTTAGACGAACCTGATCTGAGCTGTTAACAAGCCGAGTCAACCGGGCTCATTTGCAACCCTAATTACCTTTATGGATGTTTCTTTGTGGGCCTGAAGTTTGGGTATTTTTAAGCAGCGCCACATTGTGGTAAGTGACTAGTCATACATTATGAAAATATTTGTTTTTAGAAGTTAAAACTCTTTTTAGGGTGTTTTTGTTAAAATATTTTTAATTATATTTTTGTTTTTATTTTGAAAGAGAGAAACTATATTTTTAACTTCCGCTTAAAATAGAAGAACATCTACTGCTACTTGAAAGCGTTTTTATATTTTGGCCAAACATCGAGAAAAGTTCAAAAAAAAAAAATGATTTTTTTTTTCTTTAAAAGAACTTGACCAAACGGGCATTTAGCATGGGGTCAGTGACCCCATGGGCCGGGTCGGGCCGGGCCGGGCCGGGCTGGCCCGAGGGCCTCCAGGGCCGGGACCGGCCCGGGACCAGGCCCGGGCCCTCTATAGTGTGGGCCCGGCCTTTTTAACTAATTAAAAAAAAAAATAAAAAATACATAGTCGTTTTGTACTAAAATTATTGTAATTCATTGATAAATAATATGAGATACAAATATATTTCTTTCCAAGTATACATGTTCAAAATAAATAATACTAAATATATATAATAAATAAAATACAATATACAACAAGTAATTATCAAAAAAAAATCAGTAAATAAATAATGTATCAAATATAAATACAAAGTTGAGGCCTAATATTTAAAAATACAAATTTATTTATCAAAAAATATAAAGTTTGACATATGGAGTGTGCGGTCATCTTTTGACGTAAATATTTGAAAGTAAATAATTAACATACAAAAGTCTTGAATCTTGATATCAGTCATATTGGGGGGTTTCTACACCATCATTTGACGTATCAGTTGTGCGGTCGTCTTCTTCATCGCTCGATGAATCCATCTTCATTCTCTGTTGATCTCTTGCCTCAGCTAGCAGCCAATCCTTCAAGCATACGGACATCTCCAAGCTCGACGACGATAGCTTTGCCCTCTTCGTTCCAAGCAACCTGCCACCAAGACTAAAAGCACACTCTGATGCTACTGAAAACACCGGACAACTTAGTATATCACGTGCCATGGTGGAAAGCACGGGATATTGGGTTTGGTTTGTGTTCCACCATTGTAAAAGGTCAAAATGCGGGTTGGCCGGCGGCCCGAAAATATGGACCAACGGTGTCCGCAAGTAATAATCTAGCTCGTCACATGACGTGTGGGCCACTGCGGGTGTAAATTGCTCCAACAGCTTCCACGAATATGACATGTGTGAACTACTTCCACTAGATGTAGAAGATCCTACTGCAGTAGTACTAGGATTATTAAATGATAGTTTACGAGAATACTTAGAAAATAAATTATGCAAGTCGTTATCGACATCGGCAATGAAAGTGTTGACATTAAGAGTAGGTTGCAAATATTTAAAAAAATGTTGGCAAAACAAGTTGAAACCCCCGCGTTTACAACGAGGGTCTAAAATAGTTGCAAAGCAATAAGTAAGAGGTAGTTCAGAAAAATATTTGGCAAACTTTTCTTTCATTGCCGTAATCGATACGAACAAAATGGGGTTGGATTGATTACTCACCATCCAATTTATAATATCAAGCAATGTTGATATTGCTTGAGGCATGGTCGGATAGTAGCAATCCGAAAAAAATGTTGTGGACTCTTTAAACATGCTAAAAAATTTATAAATTTCATCTATTGTCTCCCAATGTATACCGTCCAGGTTGTAATCGCGTCATTCTACACGATTTTCCTGGGCGAATTTCATCAGAGCGTCTTTGTATGGTAGAATGCGCTCTAACATTACTACCGTAGACGACCACCTAGTTTTGGAGTCTAATTTAAATTGTTTATATTCTATGTTATGCAACCTACATACATTTTTAAATCTTTTTTTCCTAGCGACGGATGCTTTAATTGATATTATTACAGATCTTAAGGTGGCAAGGGATGCGTCTATAAGATCTAAACCATCCATTACCATTAAATGCAAAATATGACAGATGCAACGAATATGAAAACACTTCCCATCTAACATGGGTCTCATTTTCCTAATTAAATGTGCTACGGATGCAGTGTCATTGGAAGCATTGTCAAACGTAACACTGAAGATACGTTGTTCTATGCCCCAACCGCGGACTGCCGACATAATCGCACCCGTAATTACCTCGGCAGTATGGGGGCAATCTAAAAGCCCAAAATGAATTATTCTCTTCTGGATGATGAATGATTCATCGGTCCAGTGTGCCGTTATGCACATATAAGGTTGGTCGGGTTTGGACGTCCATACATCCAACGTCAACGAGAACATGCTCGTGTTCGTCGCAAAAAGTGTATGTATCCCAATTTTAAGATTGTGGTACAACGTAAAAGCGTCCCGCTTTACGGTGTTCCGAAGAATCCTCACAATTGCGGGGTTCACACTTCGTTGGAGGTAGTTGACGAAATGTGGGTTTTCGCCGGTACTAAAAGGCTTTTCACTCAAAATTACTTATTTAGCTAGCCCCCTACGGTTGCTCTCCTGAGAGAACCTAAAATTAGCAAGTGCACCGGTCACTTGCTGTACTAAACGTTGTTGGCTCTTTTCCGGGAATTGCTCGGGGTGGCACTTAAGTATATGTCTATTTAGTGTGCCCGTCCCACTGCCAGGTTGATGGCTAAAATTCTTAGGTGGGTCACATAATTTACATGTTGCTTTATTAGTTGTCGTATTAAGGGTAAAGTGCTTCCATACCCCACTAGTTGTACGCCTATTAGTCAAGGTACTAGTTTCAGGCTGGGCATCGGTGGTGGGGGTGGGTTCCTCATCAGTTTGTGAGTCTCCAACCCCACCACTACCTGACTCATGATAATCTTGTGGTTGTGAAAAGTTATAATCTATGCTATCATCAGTGTATTGGGGTGTTGGGTCTGGTTGTATAAAAGCTCGTTCTTCAGTATCAAGTAAGACAATTCTAGTCCTTTAGGGATTCTGGGTGGCCGAGAAGAGCTAGAACTAGCACGACCGGCTCCAGATGATGAAGAGTTGTGTGCCATATTAGTATAAATGATTATTATTTATAAAATGCAAGTAGTAATGCAAATTAAATAACTAAAAATGTGAATCAAAAAAAATTACGATACTAAAATTATCGAAACGAGAGAACAATGAAATTTCGCACTTCAGCCAAATACTTTACGAACTTCGAACTTTAGAGCACAATTTTGCAATTAGCAAATTAGAGAAGATGGGAGATGATGAATGTATAGGGAGAGAAGAGAGAATTGAAGATTTTGTGAGAAAATGAGTTGGGGAGGTTTAAGTATTTATAGAAAAAAAAAATATGATTTTTTTTTTTTTTTTTGTAAAAAAAGAGCCGTTGGCTCTTTTGGGTCGGGCCGGGCCGGGCCCAGGCCCTAAAAAAATTAGACCCCAGGCCCGGCTCGGCCCGCTACAGTGCCATGCGGGCCGGGCCGAGCCATAAACGGGCCGGGCTAAGCCGGTTTCCGGGCCGACCCGGCCTGTTGGCCACCACTAGGGGTCACCCATGTTTTAAGCAATTATTTATTTATTGTGGAAAAGTTGTGAAGTGTTAAGAATGTTATTTTATGTGTAACAAACATATGTCACGTGGTGCATGATTGTGTTGATTTAGAATGATACGGTTTGGGTTATTTACATTAAAGATTTTTGTATTTTATCTATTATATTAATTTTATTTTTATACTTTTATTAGTCTAGTTTTTGTACAATTGGTATCGTGTTAATTTGGTCCTTACAATAAAATATCTCTACTCTAGATTAGGTTAAATTGAGTCAACAGGTAGACTTTTAATAGGTACATGCATTTAATGTGATTGTGCTACTAAAGATTATGTCAATAATTTAATTTAAATTTGATCAAATGATTAAATTGATATAATATAAATTGTATAGGAACTAGATTGATATAATTAAAAGTAGAAAAATTAAATTAGCATAGCGAGAAAAATATAGAAACCTTTGCATAAATAATTTTTTTTTTAATAAACTAATAATTTTATATGATGTATACGGTAGGTAAATTTTCAGATACAGTGCTCTGTAAAGTATTCACGAGCTACGTCCGGTCCAATTGTTATAATCTTTTTGCAGGGCCGGTTTCTGAACACCTCCGCTTGAACAAATCGATGCATTGGATAAGCAATAATGGGTTTTTAATAAAATATATATATTTATTGACAAAAAAAGCAATAATAAGTTCATTTTTTTTCCGAGTATTTTCCGGATGTACCGGAATACTTCGGTCAAGTTTGGATTGAAGTAAAATCTCTTAAGACGTCTACGATGCGTTATAAATGTGGCACCAAGTTATTTTTTCCCAAAAGGTTTCAATATCTATCAGTATACTTGTTTTGTACAAGAGATTATACAAAAAGTTGTGGCGTTCTATAAAATCTTGTCCCAAAATATTAAATTGATAGATGGCTTGTGCAATAGCCCTTATGTCAAAATGGCCAATGTTTTGAATTAACTTTTCTCATATACGAGGACAAGATTTGAGCTCTTGGAGTCAGATATAGTACGTCGTAACAGGCCCACCTCTTTTTGACAAAGGTCAAGAGTTCGACCTCATTTCCCTTGTCCCAAATTGTAATGTTTTACCAAGCATGGAGTGGGGCTGATACTATTTGAAGCAACATAAGTGGTTGCTTTGGGTTCTTAATCTGTTGGGGCTTATTTCAGAAAGTAATTATGTTATCAGTTTGTGTCCATGATATACCACCATTCACAATTGAAGAAATAATGGTTCTATACATAACACATTATAATCACGTGTATACTTAACATATAAAATTCATGCATTAGCTAATATTGTAATATGAGATGGATTATTCGAGATATGTTAAACTACCCTAAACACTTCAAACATAAAAAAAAATACCCTTCAATCAAATTTGTTTTGAGCTGCTAAAACTTTAAAACTTGCTCTAATAGAGAGGGTAAGGGTAGGGGAGGTATGGTATTGAGGACTCTACATGTGAGTCTAATTGAATCCCACATTAGAGTTCTAAAGAGAGAAGAAAGCAACATACAACCTTAGTGAATTACTGCACGTAGTCTAATACTTGGGCTTATATCTGAATCTCGTGTGTGCCAAACTCCTTACGCACAGTGAAATTTAACATGGATCAGAGAAGGCGAGTGGTACGTTTGTCATAGACTCACATGTGAGGGGGAGTGTTAAGAGTAAGAACTTCACATGTGAGTAGAAATATCAATTCCACATAGGAGTTGTAGGAAAGAAGAGACCAACTTATAAACTTAGTTGGTTACTTCACTTAATGCCAATTAATTTTAGGATGGAACTCCACGTGGGCTTATATGAGGATCTAATATATGCGGAGTCTGTGGATCGGGATAGATCCATGGAGAGCATGCATGTTAGGGGGGGACTATGAAGTGAGTCAGATGTTGTATGTTTTGGGGAAGATGATTGGAAAGCATGTGAGAGGGGGATCACATAGCACGTGGGAGCATACCTACTGTTAACATGGCCTGTCTCCCCCAATCATGTCTTTGGATTATAAAAACACCTCTTTTTTTTTTGTGATTTGTGATTTGGGTTTGGGGTTTTGTCATTGATTTCTTTTTGTCCTCTTACCCTTAATGCTCACTTTTATTTAGCGTCATTAAGATGGGTGACCGCCTGAAAAGTCTTCACCCCTCAGGTTGGGGAATTCGGAAACAACATCTCTTCAGGGTACCACTCTAAAGGGGAAAGACCGCGGATATCCACCCCCAAATCCTGCTTAGGCGAGAGTCGTTTGGGCATTGGTAATGTTGCTTTTTGCTTTTATTGACACTCAGTTTAGATTCATATTTTTTAGTCTTAATTTTTTGGTATGTTATGCTGTTGCTATTGCTATTGTACTGATATGTTATGCTTGTTATGTTGTTATGTTATGCTTTTTATACTTTTTTGGATTGGGGTCCTCGGACACAGCATCCCTTTGGAGCAGCACCTTGAAGGGCTAAGGCTGCATATATTTCACCCTCTCCCCGACCTTGTATTAATGGGAGCTCGTGAGACGCTGGGTTGTTGTTGTATAGTCTTAATTTTTTGGGACTGTAAAATTAAGGGAAAAAAAGAAAAGATATAATATATAAAAGAAAGTAAGTAAAGGGAGGAAAAATTTTGGCTAATATATGTAAAAGCAGAAAAAAGGGCAAGAAAGTTAAATAACTTGGGTGAGTTTTTTTTCAATAAGTTAAATACAAGCCCAACAAAAGCACGTTTTGGTGCAAGGTCGGGATTGAAAACAAATAGAAAAACCCAAAACATCCAAGACAATAGGCTGCCCACGGAATGATACCAAAACAAGTGAATGCCTTGACAAGGACACGCCTAAGCCTAAAGACACTAAAATTAAGCACCAAAAGACAATGTAAACGAGTTACCTCAAAAAAAGACACTCAAGAAAGCCTACCCTAATGACAAACAAAATGACCAGGCCAAGAAGTGCCAAAACATCTGATGCAGACCGTAACAAGACAACAACGATTTACAAGAAGATCAACCCAGAATAGACGCTTAATATACTTTAATAATATAACTACAATTCACCTTATTTGGCGGCTTACTTTTTCTTGATCCTTTTCAATCTCTTTAAAAATTTTTTTTCGAATCTTCTTGTTTATCATCGCGAAATGATCCACCTATCGGTCTGCAAGAAACTAGTTCCCCCATGCAATGCCCTCTCTGTATATCTATGTTTTAAAACAAAAAATACAAATAATTAAAAAATATAGGAAAATAATTTTTGGAAAACTTTTAAAAGTATGATAATATATTTTAACATTGAGATATTAGATTAATAAATTTAGATTAAAAAATATGAATTAAAAAATATAAATATTCTACTTTTAGTCAAAAAATAAGAATTTTATATATTTAAGCAAAAGATAAGAGCTTTATATTGTTATGCAAAAGACATAAAAATTTTGTATTATTTATATAAATAAAATTATTTAAATTAATTATAATAATAGAATTATAAATTTGGAAGATAACAAAATATTTTTCAAAATCTAAAAAAATATTATAAGATAACTTATTTGAATTGAAAAATGGATGAAATTAAAATTTTAAAAATAAATTAAAAAAAAATTTGAAAAAAATTTTGAAAAACATAATTAAAAAAATATTATCATATTTTTTCAAAAATTTATGTTTTCATAATCCATTTCAAATTTTTAATTTCATAAATCCTTAAATTTCAAAATTTTAAATATAATTTGAAATTATTTCAAACAAAAAAATATTATATTTTATCTCATAATATTTTTACAAAAATTTAAAAATATTCTTTATCTCTAAACTTATAATATTATTAATATAATTAATTAAAATAATAATATTTTTATAAATATAGAAAACTCCCTTATTTTTAGCTAAAGACATAAAAAATTCGAACTTTTGCCTAAAAATATAAAACACCTTCTGAAAATAAAATTAAACACTTAATCATTTCACTTCTAACGGGGGCAAAATAATCAACAAAAGGTTGAATCAAGGTTTAGCATTCGATTTCTAAAAGTAAAGGAGTTTAGTAAGTAGTTTTATTTGTAAAGAAGGTTTATTATTATTAAAGCAAAAGACTGAAGAATTTTACTTAATTTATCCCAGTATAAATTTTACACCAAGAACTAAAGCGATACAATATCACTTACATAGAGACAAAATTGATTCAATTAAAAACATAAGAACTAAATTGACATAATAAATACAGTTTAATTATCTTTGGTATAAAAAACCTCCCTTATTTCAATAATATTAACACATAATTTATTCTAATATAAATTTATATAAAAACTAAATTGATATAATAAACAAAGTTTAGTTACTCTAAAATGTGTCCTAAAATATAGTATCGTTTTGCATTGACATAGTAAATCTCTTCGTATATTTGGGAAGTTTTGACAGAACAGTTGTCCCCTCTCCCCCTTTCTACCGCCATGCCATTCTTTTCTTCTCTCTCTCTCTCCTCCTATATAAATTCACCCCCATCTCCCCTCCCCCCTTTACACATTCCCACATTACTCTCTCAATCTCTTCAACTTTCAAATTTCAAATTCTAAAATCCTTTAAACTATGGTCACCGACCCAGAGGCCGCTTGGGCCTACGCGCCGCTCCCCAGCGACGGCGATGCGGCGGAGAAGGGCCGGTCAGTGAAGATCGGGGTTCTGGTGTTGACGGGGTTGGTGGGGTTGGCGCTGATAATGGCGGTGTTAGATGACAGTTACCGGGTGGCGGAGCCGGAGAAGGGGATGCCGGTGCCGGGGAGGGAGTGGAGGGTGAAGGGGTCACGTGGGAAGGAGGAGGGGGTGTCGGAGAAGACGAATAACAGAGGAGGAGAGAGATTGAGAGGGGAAAATGGGGGGATTTTTGAATGGAATGATTTGCAGTTGGGATGGCAGAGATCTGCTTTCCATTTCCAGCCTCATCACAACTGGATGAACGGTCTCTTCTTCTTCTTTCATCGTTGTTATTATTAGAGTAATAATATAATTTACAATAAATAATAACATAAAATTTTACAAATAATTTTATCACGATAATAACATTACTTTTATTTTTGAAATGAGATATGATATTGTGCAAATGAAGAATGTTTAGTTTGACTTCTAGAGTTATTTGTGTAGTAAGTTTGTGTAATTTGTTAAGTGTGTGGTTTTTAACTTTGTTAATTTTGTATAATTTACATTATGTAAGTTTTAGTCAGAGGCGGATTCATTGAAGTGGCATCGGGGGCACAAGCCTTTGGACTGAATTTTAGGTATTAGTTGTGGCTTTTTATAATTTTTAAATATAGGTATATAAAAAAATTTGTGCCCCCTATTACATTGTACACTCTAGCTTGATTATTAAATGTCATGCTCACTATTTCTCATATCAAGGGTCAAGGCCAAGGAGTATTAAATTTTTTAGAACATTTTAATTATTATACTTCTTTTAAAGTTATGATTCTATATTTTCAAACACTATAAAACTCTATATATATATATATATAATATATTAATACTAATAGATTTATAATATTTTAGCAAGTTATGATTCTATTTTACTTATATGAAATTTTTTTTTTCTGTTGTATTAGTATACTTATTTTATAAAAGTTTATATATATATAATCACTTTTACTTTTTTTATTATAAATATAGACCCTGATTTGTTAAATTTTTTGATCCTCTAATGACTACTAATATATGCCCCTAGTGAAGAAACTTTCTGGATCCGCCACTTATTTTAGTATAAATATAATGTTAAGTTAGGGATAAAATTTATAAGTTACATGTTATAGGTGTGTTTAAATTGAATCAAGGATGGGTTTTTAGTGTATTTTATGATCATGCCATTAAGAGTTATCATTAACTTCACTTTAATTTCATTACAATTTTAAATAGACAAAATGTAAATTAATATAATTTGAAATTTAATGATTAAATTGTTACATTTAAAAAAGTAGAAGAACCAAACTTGACTTAGGGTGTGTTTAGTTCATTTTATTTCAACTTGTCTTTTTTCAGCTTATCTGTTTTTAATAAGATCTATCCATTGAAGGTCTGTATCTTTTTACAGTGAAGTGTTTGGTTGTGCTGTGCATAAATATCTTTTTTACAAAATAAAATGTTTGAATACAAGTTTAAAAAAAGAACTCATATATTATAATCACAAAAGTGACTTAATAATATATTAATTAATAATAGTAGATACAAAAATCATAATAATAGTTGGTTATGGTAGTGAAGAGTGATGGGCATAAAAAGGGTGGTGGTAGGTGGGGATAGTGACAACAAGTAAAAGTAGGTCATAGTGGTAAATATTTAATATTAATAAGTTTTTTTAAATCATTTTTCTGAAATAAGCTGTGAAAAAAATTCCGTTTTGCGTCTTTTTCTGGTTGGTTATAAAATAGTTTTTTTATCTTTCTATTTAAGCTATGAAAAAAGATCCTTTCTGCCACGCAAACCCTGCAGTCAATTAGATCTTTTTCACAGCTTTAAGCTATTAAAAAACTAAACCAAATGTAGACTTAGTTTAGTACTGAACTTCTAGGGTCAGAATCATTACTCAGAGATTGAATCCCACTAGTAGCGAATAACCCCACCCTCTTCTCACAAACCTAAAATGCAAAAGCACTTTTGATGTAAATAATGCTAAAAGAACATTTGATTTAATTACTGATTTATATTTTTATATTTCAATTTTGTGAGATGTATATAGTAAGTGTTAATTCTTTCCTTTATGAAATCATTGTCAAATTCATTATTCTAGGATATTCCAAATTATGAGATCTCTTGAAATAATTCTATAATTACATTCCTTTTTGGTTCTAACTTTTTTAGAAATAATTTTCCACTTTCCCCGTCCTGAATCCCTCTTTCATTGCATTCCATCAGTTATTTACACTGATTCGTTATCATATTTTTAAATTTGTTTAAATTAGTTTTTCGTTCTTTTCTAAAATGATATGTTTTATTTTATAATGAAATTAGTCTTCCATCTAATGATTGAAATAAAGTAAAAATTAAAAAGATAAGGGACCAATTTTTAGCAAATTTAAAAACATTATGAGTTATTCTAAATAAAGGAAAAGATTACGAACTAATTTAAATAAGCTTAAAAATTTTAGGAATTAACGGTGTAAATAACACTGTATTCCATGAAAAAAAAAAATCGAATTCATTCATTTTTATTTATGTATTATATGATGTTCATCATGAGTTCTAATTTGTTATTGGTTTTCATGTGCTGTGGCCCTCCTGCTTGATCTCATTGCGAATGTCTCTCCCCAGATCCAAATGGTAAGTGACCCCACTTTACTCTCAATATCTGACATATAATAGTTGCCATGAATACCTTCATTTAATGTCAATTAATTTTAGAACGAAACCTTACTTAAACTTATATGTGAATCTCATGTATTCCAATGAAAGAGTCGGACCTAGACGCCTGTTAAAATCTAACAAGTACGTAGAATTTTCTAGAACATATGTACGATTTATTTGTAACCTTTTCTAGAACAATATTGCGATTTTAACTAGCTATAAAGATACAATAGAGATTCAGCGATAATACTAAAATAAAACCGACCCATCAAATTTTCAATATACTAAACCCTCTATTCTTTTGCCTTCAATTTTTATACTTTGCAAAGTGAAAATTATGTCTATATCACTTAATTAGTTTAAATTAGATTATTTACATCACACTATAATATTCATATAATTTTTGTTGGGCAAAATATAGTAAGACTCCCTGAACTTTACAATTAATCACAATACACCCCCTACACTTTTGATTTTGAAAAATAGCTCCCTGAACTTTGCAAATAAATACTACATACCCCCTTCACTTTCAATTTTAAAAAATGGCCTCCTAAACTTTGCAAATTAACACAACACACCTCCTGTCCTTTTAATTTTATAAAATAGGCCCTTGAACTTTATTATTAGTCACAACTCATCTCCCGAACTTTGTTAATAAATATAACACACCACTTAGATATTTATAAATTTCAAAATAAAAAAGTATGAAATTAAAAAAATTGAATAAATTATGAAAGATAACTTTTTTGGAAAAAGTGTAAAAAAAGTATAATAATAATTTAAAATTTTATTTTTTAATATTTTAAAAAAATATTTTTTAGTATTTATTTTCAAATTTTTAATTTCGTATTTTTTTAATTTTAAATTTTTAATCTGATTTTAGAATTTATTTTTTAAAAAAAATATTATGTTTTCTCTTATAGTATTTTTTTAGAAATTTTAAAAAAAATATTTTAATATCTTCTATTTACTATATTAATTAAAATAATTATTTTTTATAAATATTAAAAAATCATCTTATCTTTTATCTAGAAATATAAAGTTCATACCTTTCGTCTAAAAATATAATTTTCTATCTTTTGTATAAACTAAAAAAATCTCTCTTTTTTAATTTGATACAAAGCTACTACATTTCGTCCAAAAACATAAAGTCCTATATTTTATATAAAACTAGAAAAATCCTTATTTTTAATTTGATAGTTTTTTTTATTTTAAATTTATTATTCTAACTTTTATTAAAATTAAAAAATATGATTATATTTTTTCAATTTTTTTTCATAATTTGTTTTAAATTTCAAATTTTCGTATATTTTTCAAAAAAATATCTTTCATAATTTATTCAAAATTTTTAATTTCAAACTTTTTATTTTGAAATTTATAGATGTCTCAGTAGTGTGTTATGTTTATTAACAAAGTTCGGGGGGTGAGTTGTGACTAATAACAAAGTTTAGGGGGCTAGTTTATGGAATTGAAAATGTAGGAGGTGTGTTGTGTTAATTTACAAAGTTCAGGGGACTATTTTTTAAAATTAAAAGTGCAGGGAGTGTATTGTGATTAATTATAAAGTTCAGGGGATCTCACTATATTTTGTCCATTTTTGTTTGATGGAATGAAAGTAGAACTTACCATTATTCAAAAAACAGTTGAAGAAATTTGCCAATAATTATCTTGGAATCGAGCAATATTATATATCCAATATATATTTTGTATATTTAAATCATATATCTTGATAGTGCTACTTGGAAATAAAATGACAGGACCAGTGTACTACAAAGGATGTTATCACTTGTTCTACCAGTACAACCCAACAGGGCCGGCGTGGGGCAACATAGTATGGGGCCACGCCGTGTCGAAGGACATGATCAACTGGACCCACCTCCCCTTAGCCATGGTTGCCGACCACTGGTACGACTCCAATGGCGTCTGGACGGGCTCCGCCACCATGCTGCCCGGCAACCAGCTCGTCATGCTCTACACTGGCTCCACCAACGACTCCGTTCAGGTAACATTGACACAACTTGATAACACGACTTTATGTTATGTGGGAAACTTGAATTCAACATGACATATCGAGTTGAGCTGAGCACCGAACTCGAGCTTGATGTGGATTATTGAGCTTGAATAAGAGATTGAGTTTTTGAACTTTTGTTTGAATTCGGTTTAATAAGATATTAGTACATTTGATATTGGCTCGACTCGGCTCATTAACCGAATCAAGCAGAGATGAGCTTGCTGTTGTGTCAAGCATTTTTGAGTTAAGTTCGATATTGAGTTACTATTGGTCCTTTATTGAGCCATTTTCGAGCTAATATTTAGTGATCAATGAGCTGTTAATCAACTCTTAACTAGCCCTAATCAAACTATTGGCAAATGTTAAATTGGACATTTTCCATTCAAACTCAACTCATCAAGCCTATCGAGTTTAAACTCGACTTGATAAGTTATTGAGCCCTGTAATGAACACTATGAGCGATAATTGATTCCGATCATGAGTAGTTCATCAAACATTGGTTCATTAACACCCGTACATGTCATGATTTCAAAACAATCTTTTATGTCTTTTGTCGTGTTTAGAACTCATTAACTTATTCATACCACATAATATAACACATTTGTCACTTCTACATCCAGGTCCAAAACCTCGCCTACCCGGCTGACCCATCCGACCCGTTCCTCACCAACTGGGTGAAATACCCTGGCAACCCGGTCCTTGTCCCACCATCAGGGATCCACCACAAGGACTTCCGTGATCCGACCACCGCATGGTTCACTGCTGGCGGGAAATGGCGGTTCATAATCGGGTCAAAAATAAAGAGAACAGGCATTACAATTGTGTACGAGACATCAGATTTCAAGACCTACGACATGTTGGACACCATATTACACGCAGTTCCGGGTACGGGCATGTGGGAATGCGTGGACTTTTACCCAGTCTCACTAACCGGGTCAAACGGGATGGACATGTCCACAAACGGGCCACATGTGAAGCACGTGTTGAAGGCGAGCATGGATGATGACCGGCAGGATTACTATGCAATAGGGAGGTATGATGATGTGAATGTGACATGGGTACCCGATGACCCGACCCGGGATGTCGGGTTCGGATTGAGGTATGATTATGGAGGGAAATTTTATGCATCAAAGACGTTTTATGACGAGGAGAAGAAGAGGAGGATATTGTGGGGGTGGATGCCTGAATCTGATAGTGAACTTGCTGATGTCCGAAAAGGCTGGGCCTCTCTCCAGGTAACTAAGAGCTTATTTGGTATCGTTTTTGGTTTACTGTGTCAGAGTATAAAATCAATTTTGAGCCTTTATGCATCAGCTTAAACTCTTTAAAAAGTTGGTTCATTGACATGGTACTAAAGTATTGTTAACCAAGAAGTCAAGAGTTCAAATCAACCCCCTTCCGATATTCACATAATTTAAACATAAGGAATGAGGTGGCCCAGTGGAATATCTACGTTTTAAGCCCAATGTGCGTTTGCATAAGGGGGAATGCTGGGGAATAAGAACCTTCACCCATCAGCTTAAAATACTAATACACGGATTTTAGATTTTACAATGCAATGAAACATGTATCAAAAATGATTTGCTCTTGTTCTTATTTGTTATTTCTAATTTTCACTTAAATTGGAAAAAATTAGGCTCTCGGGCTACGTTGGTATGATTTGGATCATTTTGAGCACAAATCTGTGCAACTTTATATTTTAGAAATTTGAGATATGCCAAGGAACGAGCACCCAAGCTGATGGACAAAGGTTACAGGCCTAGTTCGTGCATTACGCTTGAATTATATTACTCTTAACAATGGGGTTCAGCGCCTGATCTTTTGGTCAGTAACACTCTATTCCCATGTCAAGAACCGATCATTCCAAAACTTAAGTTGATAAATGAATGCCTGGAAATAATTTTATACTGTAACAAGATCACATATGAACAGCTGGGTCCAAGCCGAAAATCCCTAAAGATGATTCTAAGTGATGCAACGCTTAACAGGCTCTTCCAAGAACGGTATTGTACGATCAAAAGACAGAAAGTAACTTGATCCAATGGCCCATAGAGGAAGTTGAAAGCTTGAGAACTGATGCAAAGTCATTTGACAACCTTAAGGTCTCTGCTGGATCAGTTTTGCCCCTAGATGTTCACTCTGCCTCTGAGGTTTGTGCTTTATTTTGCCGAATTTGATTTATTTCATCTTGTTAGAAAAATACCCAAGAATTAGATTCGATTTAAATGGGGAAGAAGGGAACTGAAAGAAATTGAGAAGAGAAGAGAGAGGGAAAAAAAATAATAATAACAGGTAGGTTTATGTAAAAAACTCTCAATTTGAGGGACAAAGTACTGGTGGAGGAAGCAATCTACTAAGAAATCTGAAGGAGAGGAGGTTTTTGCACATAACGTTATAAATATAGATATAGACTATAGTTGACAACCTTGGATCTCTCTTCATGGGTTTGCTGGACTGAAGCAACAGAGAAGGTTTATAGGAGTTAAGAATATAAATATGTTAAGAAGTTTACATGTGAGTCTAGTGGATAATTCCTCTTTGGAGTTTACAGAAAAACAAAATCAATATATAAGTCTAGTAAGCTACTCCGTTTAATGAGAAATTGATTTTTAGATGGAAATTTACTTGAACTTATACGTACACTTTAGTGCCAATTCTATGGATCGGACTTAAACCTAAACAAACTTCGACAAAACCCTTTCATCAAAACCTACTTTTTTGTATATTGATAAGGAAGGTGTAACCTCTTCGCTAAATAGGGAAACCAACTCTTTGATAGTTGTATGAGGATGAACTTCAAAATCTAAGACCTTGCACTTTGGACAAAGAGTTTAACCATTACATCAACTCCAACGGCTCACCGAACCTGCTTAATTATGATGACAAAATCAATTATTTTGGGACCCAGCATTTCTACGCTCATTAACAAATCAAAACCTTGCTTGGTGATGCAATAGTTGGACATTGTTGCTGAGTTCAACATAGACCCAGTTGAACTGGATAAACTCCCACCTATTGACGACGACTACAGCTGCTCCAAGAGCGGTGGAGCCGCTAGCCGTGGCACACTAGGACCATTTGGGCTTCTGGTCCTGGCTGACGGTGACTTGTCCGAGCTGACTCCGGTGTATTTCTACATTGCCAAGGCCAGCAAAGGCGATCTCAGAACTTTCTTCTGCACAGATTTGACAAGGTCAGTGCAATACCTTCTCTTGTGCTTTTTTCATCATTTTTTTCATCTATACATACATACATACATACATACATATATGTATATGTATGTAGAGCTGGGTAATGTTATTATTTGGTTAAAATTGTTAACGTCAAAGTAACTTTATTAATTTTTGTGGCTACTATTTGCCACAAATCACATCATTATTCTAATAATAACGTCTTTGTCTCTGTCAATAACACTACCATATATATATGGTGTTAGAATACAAGATTATTCCTAGACTTTCACCCATCTATTTAAGCTTTTGGGGTAGTTGCTTCCTTGACATGATATAAGAGTCTTGTTGATTGAAAAGTCGCGAATTTGAATCCCAATAGCCTCACCTCTAAATATTATTATATTTCAAGTACAAGGTATGAATATGCTTGTGTGTTCTCCACACTTCAAGTCCAATGGGCACATTTGCTTGAGTGGGCATGTCAGAATATAAAATCATTCCTGGATCTTCAGCCATCAACTTAGCTTTTAGTATATTTGGTTTCTTGACAATTGCATTGAGATTAATTCTGGTTTTTTGATCTTGTAGGTCATCTCTTGCAACTGATGTGACTAAAAGTGTATATGGAAGTACAGTCCCGGTTCTCAAAGGTGAAAAGTTATCAATGAGAATCCTGGTATGTTAGTCCTTCTTCCCAATCCTATTCTATTTAGGGCCTTATTACTAATATGAAACAAATAAATCGACAATAGTAAATCCCAAAAGTGTGAAATTTCACTAGACTTTAAACCCAACTTAACGAGTTGACGTATCTGAGATCCACGTATAAGGCAAAATGATGTTTCATTCCAAAATCAATTGACAATAGGCGAAGTAACCCAATAGTTTTATAGGTTGCTCCTTTATGCTTCACAGATTTTTGTTTCTAGGTTCGAGGGATTCAAATTGTTACCCACTATTCGTGAATAAGACTTTCCCAACAACATCAACAACAATAAACTTAGTGCCACAAGGATTCTCGCCAATGCAAGGTTTGGGAGGGTTGAGATGTACGCAGCCTTTACTCCTTCAAGGTACTACCCTAAAGGGAGGCTGTGTCCTAGGTTTCCCAAACATTCTTAATTACACATTTATAAGCAATGGAAGTAACAAAATCTGATGTTGTGCTTGAATATACATGTTGAAATCATCTATCAACTTCACCGAGTAGTTTAAGCTTCTTCGATAGTTAATCTCTCAACATATACAATTTGAACAGGTCGATCACTCGATAGTAGAGGCATTCGGGCAAGGAGGAAGAACCGCTATCACAACTCGGGTCTACCCAACTAAGGCCATCTACAAAGACACCAAACTCTATGTCTTCAACAACGCAACTGAGGCTAGCATTACTGCATCTATCAAGACATGGCAAATGAGCTCTGCTAGTATGCTTCAAACTCTGCTACCTCTTTTCCTAATTTTCTCTGCTCTTTTCTTAACGATTTTGCGCCCTTATCTATAGGCTAGCGACTTAGCGTACTTAGATTCATTTATTCATTTCTTTAGAGCCTATTTGATATTGTTTTCTATTTACAACTTTTGGGTTTTAAGGAACCAAAAACCGGGTTTTGAAAAGTGGTTCTTTTGGTTTTTGGTTTTCTTTTCTTAGTTTTTCATCAAACTAGGAAAAACCAGTAAACAAGAAGTCAAAAACAAGTAAAAATCATTTGCAAAAGCTTGAAAACTACAAATAGAAAACTATATCAGACAGACACTTGCTTATTAGTGTATAGGATTATATAGGACAACGATATACACTACGACAAATTCTAGGTGTATTGACACCAGTACACAAGCATATATGGCACCAAATCTTACCATCAAAAAGAAAACTACCTCTTATGTTTCTGTCTTATCAACAAGTACTGCATAAGTTAGTGTCATACAATAATAATTTTTCTCAGTGTATCAGTCATTTCACAATTATATATATAACTCTTGTTTATGTGTTTTTTGGGACCATAGGCTAAGGAGACATTTTGGAGAGAGAGACAAGAAAAAACCAAGAGTGAAGGAGAAAAGCATGTATATTCTTGCATTGAAGAGCAAACATTCATGAGGAACAAAATGGAGAGAGAGGAAAGGACAATGTAAAGTACAAATTCTTATGTGTCAAGAAGCAAAATGGAGATGTGATTCTGAGTCCAATTATTCATTCAATTAATTATTGTTAATCACTTTGATTAGCAGAAATTATCATAATATTTGATTCTGATATTTGTTGATCCTTCAATTCATTCTTTGTATAATCATTTTTCATTCAGTTTGGCTTGTTGTAATGAAGTTCATTTCTTATGCTTAGAAACAATTATTCTCATTTTTTTTTTTTAATCCAAATGAACTTGAAATTCATCGCTTGATTTTCTGGTTATTGGCCTTATTCCTGTGTTAATAGTACTTCCTAGTAGGGACTATGAAAAAACAAATGAATTAGAACTCACATAGAGGTTAAGTACTTTCACTTCTCACGTTCTTCTAATTTACTAATAATCAAATAAGAGGGCAGATGTTTATTTCACATAAATTTCGATTTCTAGCGTTTACTTCCTAGTAATCGAACCAAGCCTTTGTCTTTTATATTAAAGAACCAATTACTGCAAAAGCTTAAATTTAAGGGTGAAAGTCTGGGATTGTGATGCAGCGCAGGAGTCTTTTAGATAGGAGATACAAATTAGCTAGATTTGCTTTAATTTTAGAGAGGAGTTGTGTTGAGATTTAATTATTTTATTTTCTTAATTATCTATATTTATTTTAGTTTTTAATCTTATTTAGGAAAACTTCTCTATTTTAAAGGAGAGGGCCAATTAGGATTCAATTCAATTCTTAGAAATTTGTGTGTTATTTCTAATTCTCGGGGTGTGAGAATTTAGTTAAATTTTTTTCCCTTTATTTCTTAATTGTTTTAGCAATAAGAAATTTAAAAGAAGACTGTTGAATCTTCCTTTTTCCAATTTCCATAATTGTGTTGCATCAAATTGATTTTACATTCTAAGGCGTCCTTCTACGGGATTGTTCATTGGATTTGAAGCGTAAACAATATTGGTAAAATATTCGGATATGTAAAAATATTTTAAAAACATGCTATTAAATCTCAAAATATATTTAAACTGAATATTTTTAATCATTTATTAAAGAACATTGACCAAGGAAAGCGAAATAAAATTAAAAAAAATTCGAAAGTTGAAACATAAGTGAATAATATAAGGTTTATTCAGATATCATGAGAACATGCTCATCACGATAAAGGGTATATTTGATATTGTATATTTTATTATAATTTTTAAGTTTTTAAAGGATTATTTACGTCGAAAGTCCCTGTAGTTTGTTTATTATGTCAATTTAGTTCTTGTACTTTTATTGTGTTAATTTAGTCCCAAAATAATTTGAAATGTGTCAATTTAATTTTTTGGTCAAATTTAAGTTAAGTTATATGCAAATAACTTATTATAAATTCACCTATTTACTCAATTTAACTCAACTCGTAGCTGAACCACTAAATCTTTAATTAAAAACTTAACATAAATATTTTTAAGAACTAAATTGATACAATGCATAAAGTACATGGACTTTTAGCTTAAATATTATAAACTATATATTAGAATGAGTTCTTTATTATTTTTTATTTTATTTTCAGCATTTTCCTAATTAGAATAAAATAATAACTAAGAAATAAGAAGAAATATTTCTAATATTTTGATTTTTGAATTTCTGAAAAATATATAGATCTTAAAGAAATAAATAATTGGTCACATTTTATGTTATTATTTTAAAATATTTTTTAGACTGTAAAATAATAATATAAAAGATTAGGCTATGATAATGATCACTCTATTATTATCAAAACATTTCTAGAAACAACACAACCCTACATTTTTTTTTTTTTTTGATTATTGACCTTTCAATATTTGTAGAAATAATAAAATAATTTTTAATTTTTTAAACTTAATTTTAGTACCTTAGCTTCTATATATTAATAATTAGATATTTTCTTTGGCAAAACCTTATGCCGAAAGTTTGAGAAGGTAAAATTGTCTACGATAAAAACAAAGTCATTGAAATTTGATGACTTGGTTTAGTTTACCGAGAATTTGGAGAAGATAATGGCATGAGGCTTTTTAAATTGATGAAAAATGTTATCGTTTGTTGAAAAATGCTTGAAAACGGTGTGTTTCATTCTCCTAAGAACACAAGAATAATAACGCCGTCAAACTTCAATGTCACGATTCAATATAATACATAGTTTTTGACATACACAATCATCCTTTTATAGTTTTGATATTAGATATCATCGAAGATGATACATAATTATTAATACTAAAATAATAAAATTATTGAAAAATAAATCAAAAAAATCAAAGTTCTTTTATTATTTTCAAGGTCGACTTGGACAACAAAATAAATAATCCTACAATTTTTGTTAGATAATATTATTGCAAGTTAAAGTTATAATTATCAAATCAAAATTACAATTTTTAAAATAATTTTATAACTATTATTATTTATAAATTATATTATTACTATAATAATAATAATTTTTACGCAAACAATTAAAAAAATAACATTTTCAATGTCTTTAATCCTCGTGGAAGGATAAGCATTTAGTCCTTTTGGTCTTGGCGTCCGTACCATTACAAGTACGGCTGTTACTGGACCCCTTCTACTTCTCCCTTACGTGTCAATCTTTTCTACTATTGAAATTAAAAGAAGTAATTCAATATTCTTTTTATTTATATTTTAATTTTTAAAATTCAAAAATTAAATCTACAATATTTTTTATTATTAGTTCAACCAGAAAAAATCCTTTCTCAAAGTAATTTTTGTTTATTAAAATAATAGTAGAATGACACTATATGTATCAAACCCAGACCCTGCTTTTACGGGAGTCGTTAGAGACACTGAATTTATTGTTGCTGTTACACTATATGTATCAAAGTCGGTATATACTAGAAAAGAGCGGGCAAACAAGAGTTGGCGGGTAGGAGGTAATTGGGTCGAGTTATTCGACAACTACCTCCCTCTTGAGCCTTATCTAAGTCAGGAATCAACCAATAAATACTTAGTAAAAGGAATCTAATCGCCATAATCTTACTTGTCCATTTTGCTCCAACTACCTAATTCATCATCTGAGCTCCGAATACACAATCCTCTAAGAAAAAATCTTGAATTTTACTCATCCGCTTTTCATACCAAATACCTTATACGTGTGTCAAATAAAGAATAATGCTGAGTGTTGCTTGAGACATCATCCCATTTCTTTTTCTTATAAATATTAAATCAAGCGCAACAAAAAATAGATGAGTGATTTTAAAATTTTGCACCACATATATTAAGGAAAAAAAAAAACCCATTTCCCATTTCTTTTTTGTAGAGTTTGAACTCAACTTTTCTTACTAATAACCAATATGAAAATAGTTTTCTTATTATAAATTTAAAAAATATAAGTAAAAAAATTAAGAAAAATTATCATTTAAGTGCTTTAAAGTTTGAGCATTAATCCCTTAGTTATCTTATATTTTAATATATACAATAAGATATTTTAAATTTTAAATATTATATTACTTAGATACCTTAAAGATTTAAAATTTTATTAATCAGATATATTTTTATCAAAATTTGATAAATTTTTATTAGAAATTGTTAAAATTAAATATAATTTCGATAATATATTAATATCTTCACTATGATTTGATAATTTTTCTCCAATATTTAGGTAATTTATATCACATTCGGTGTATATTTTATCATAACTAATATACATCATCATAATTACATATTATGCCAACATTTTTTACATAAAATTAGCTAGATTCTTACAAAAATTTATCAAATTTTAATGAAGAGTAAATAAGTGATAAAAAATTTTAACCTCAAAGTACCTATTTTATTTTATATATATGTATATATATAATGAAATATTAAGATATTCAGGTAATAAACGATCAACTCTAAAGTATCTAAGTAATAATTTATCAAAAACTAATACTAAATGTATTCTAAATAATAATGAAATAATTAATAGTAAGTCAATCCCAATCCAAAGCTCTAAAGTTCAACCCTAAACCTAACAACAAATCCCAGAAAAATATTTCCATTTCCTCCCACCCCCATTTAATTAAATTAAATTAAATTACAAAAAATCATCGTTAATATCCCCCAAGCATCCCCAACATCCATCATCGCTGACTTTAAATCTTCTTAAATCTCATGATTATTCCAAAAGAATTTCATACCCTTACTCATAAACTAGTTTAATCCTGTGCGTTACACAGACGATGTTTACCTTTGAGAAATAAATGTATCAGTTGTTGATTTGTTGAATTCAAATCATACCCATTGCAGAGCATGAAAAGATACAGAGGATTCAAGCTCCGGCGCAGGCTAACCCCGATCTTCAAATGGGTCACCCGGACGAGGAACCCGAATAAATACCGGCCCCTGGATCATCCAACCCGGAAAAAAATCAACACGATTTCGAAGCTCTGCAAGTGGGGGAGTTCAATTAAACGCGGGTTATTCAGTTCCAGTCGAACCGGGTACCTTCGGGTGGGTCAAGACCCGGATGAGACTAAACGGTTGAGTACTCCAAAGGGGCACTTGGCGGTGTACGTGGGTGAACAGGAGGATGACACGCGGCGCGTTCTGGTCCCTGTGATTTACTTCAATCATCCCCTGTTTGGACGGCTGTTAAAGGAGGCAGAGGAGGTGTACGGGTTTGAGTATCCGGGTCGGATCACGATACCGTGCCCGATGTCGGAGTTTGAAAATGTAAAGACCCGGATCGACGCGGGCCGAAAGTTTGTTGCTCGGCCGCTCCGCCACCAGGGGGGTTTAATTTAAATCACTGGTGAGGTGAGCCACGTGGATTTGTATATGGTAATTTTTATTCTGAGTTTTAAAAATTTTTTCTTTAGAAAATTTTGGACCGGTTTGATTGTCATATGAATTAAATTCTTGTAAGATCTTGTATTTTTTAAGAATTTAATTTTTGTGTCATTACCCAGACCTACTTTTTACTAACTAAATAAGAGCTAAAATTCGTATTTTTTATAAATGTTTACTTTTTTGATCTACTTTATAGTTACCAAATGAGGCCTTTATTTTGTTCTTTTTAACAGTAGTTGAATTTGATGACAATGTGTAGAGACTCGATTGTACAAAGAAAATTTCATGGTAAATAATAATCATTTCTACTTTCTCGTCCCATGTTTAGAAAATGTTATTGTTGAAGTAAAATTATTATTTTTGAAGTAGCTATTTTTATATTGATAATAATAATTTTCTCAATTTATTTGGATAATTTTAGATAGGGGTAAGGGTAAAAGGGGCAAGGGTGGATTAGAAAATAAGGCTTTGTTAGATGAGAAAATTGTGATTTTTTTTAGTGGAACCCTATTTTTGTTTACGTTGTAAAAGTGGGGGCATCAAATTTTTAGGGCATTTGTTGTGAGTGACCTTAGTATTTTCCGCTAAAAATTTGTTGAATTCCAATAAAAGTTACCAATTTAGAGTGAAGAGCAACTATCTATTGTTTAAATTATATTTCGAATTAGCATTTTTAGATAAAAATATATTAAATAGGATGGATATTAATTTCCATTAATTTTTGTTAGCATCACAATGTATGTTACTGTTATATTAAACATCAATCATGCGTCTATAAAAAAGGAAAAATGCCATAAAATATAACTCCTTATTAATATATAAAAATTTCCAAATGCCACTTTTTTTAGGCTGGTAAGAGAGGATGATGTTATTTTGCAACAAGTGAGATTCGATTTCAAGTGGCGTCCTTGACCGATGGTAATCATTATGACTAGATCAAGTTAAACTTGATAAATACCGCATTACATAATTGGAATTGATTTTTTTCATTTTTTTGTTGTTTGAGGCGCATTATTTGACAAAAAAAATTTTCGGTGGAAATATTTTTCCCCCAAAGGGCAGACCCTTGTAAAATGATGAAGTAATCATTCCAAAGCTTCCAAGTGTCCATTGGTCTTATTTTGAATCAAATCGAATTCATATTGGCTACAAAAATGTATAAGATAATTGGTGCAAGATGTTTTCTTTTAAAATAAATAAATGAACATCATAAGTAAGAATATGTTTTCCGTCAGAACAAACTGTGAAAAACCTAAAGCGGAATTTATTTTCTTTGAAAACTGCTTTCAAAGGAAAATATTTTTTGAGAGAAAAAATATTTTATTTTGCCACATTATGAACTCCGAAGTTAAGCGTGCTTGGGCGAAAGTTGTACCAGGATGGGTGACCTTCTGGGAAGT
Source organism: Simmondsia chinensis (assembly GCA_018398585.1). NCBI lineage: Eukaryota > Viridiplantae > Streptophyta > Magnoliopsida > Caryophyllales > Simmondsiaceae > Simmondsia > Simmondsia chinensis. The sequence continues at coordinate 47,205,058 of JAGTTD010000001.1, read as the reverse complement.
TCTTACCCTCAGGTTGGGGACACTGGGAAACAACCTCTCTTCAAGTTAACACTCTGAAGGGGGAAGGCTGCGTACATCCACCCCCCCGACCCTGCGTAGGCGGGAGCCCTTGAGGCACTGGGTATGTTTTTTTTATTTTGCCACATTATGAAATACTAAAGTAAAATATTATATATAGAGAGAGAGATTTTGTTCTCTCTCTATACATATATATATATATCACTATAAAAATTGTTATTATCAAAATTACGTATAAATAGTGAGATACACAAAATTATTTTAAAAACTATAATTTTATTTTGTCAATAATAATTTTGCCAAGTAATATATTTATTTTTTTATCTATTCATGCGAAATGTGGAATTAAAAAAGAAAGGGTATCTTTCAGCGTGGTGCTATCACTCATTTTTTTAGCATGTTCAGGATTAACGTTTGTACTTTTGACTAACGCCCACTCATACATTATAAAATACAAAAATATTAAATAACTATATATTCTTAAGATTTTAATTAATACTTTTATAAATTGTAATATTTCACTGTAGATATTAAATAATTTATTAGATTAGTATTTAGAATATTACTTTATAAAAAATAGTCAATAATAGCCCTCAAGACGTTTGGAGGGTTGCTTATGTTAATATTATATTAATATTATACCCATATGGTAAGTTGATATCACCAAGATTATGGTGTCGATGGAGACATTTTAGCAGCTTATGATAAAACTTATAATGTAAATGAAAATAGTAACCAAACAACATCAGGTACATGTCAATTAGTTTCGTCATATAATTAAACAAATGCAAATTGGAAGATATATATGGTCTCGTTTTGACAAACACCTTATATATGGGATTTGTATTTTTTTTCTTTTTGTTTCTTATAGCTACGATACAATTTGATAAGATCAAAGCAGGGTGAAGCCTCGAAATAGAGGAGACAAATGGGTCCAAGAGCAAGAAACAAAAAGCTAAACAAGAAAAAAAAAATCTAAATAAAAGCTTGATCACAGGAAAAATTTTGTTTTTTGAGTTGATTAGCCACCACAGTTGTTAGATTATAAATCATTCTTGAATCTTCACCTTTTAGTTTGGACTAAATTGAGATAATATAAATTATACAAAAACTAAATTGATATAATAAAAAAAAGTGTAGAGATTTTGATATAAATAACCTTTTTTTATATTATTTAAACGGTTAATATTCAACATCAATATATGTGAATTGGCAAGATGAATAATAGGTCTCCCTTTTTTGCGATGATTTATTCATGAAACTTCTATAAATCATTTGCTAATTCGAATAAAAATTTAATAATTTACTTTTTTCTTAATACTTTCGGAGCTTTAAATCAAAGTTATCTCAAGGCCTACCGAGCAGTTTTTAGTCAGCACAGAAATAGTTATTTTTATCCGATACATTGAACATTCATTACAAGATTTATTATGACAAATTCTTATATTGAAAGGGGTTTAATCGATCTGATCCATCGTCTTATGATTTGAGATAGTTCGATCTTCATTTTGGATCATTCCAGTCTTTGACCGATATACACCACTACTTAAGACACATTAACTCTAATTAACCCTTTGACCAAACCTACACACATATAATATACGTGAGAAAATATAGAATTATAAGATAATATAAAATTATTATATTTTAATAGCTTAATAAATTTGAAGCATATATATGAAATAATTTTATTTAAGATAAAAATTAATTGTGCCGGTAGAGTATCCAAAATCTGCCTAACAATATGCTTTTGAATCTTCCATTAGATTTTCATTTTTGTGCTTTATGTTTTTGTTTTTTTAGCTTTTGTTAGTTTATAGAATAAAAATAAAAGCTAGATAAGAGTACTTTGGTAGGACCGAAAAATCTAACAAAGATACAAATTTTAGCTAGTTCTTCTAGATGTGTTAGGTCTCAATATTATAGTCTTACGAAATGACATAAGATTAAGGCTCCGTTTGTTTGGGGAGAAAATTATATTTTAGGAAGTGGTTTTCCCCTTTTCTGTTGTTTGGGGCAAGATTGGTGACGGAAAAAGTTTAACCGAAGGAAAACCTTTTCCTTCAAATGGGGGAAAATGACTTCCCTTTTAAAAGAGGGGAAGTCATCATTACGAGTGGCCTAGAAATATGATTGCGACAATATATAGTATTCACATTAGATTTTTCCTAAAAAATGCTAAAACGGTATATGATTTCGGCCATATTTAGGTAGTTTTTACATTAACATACAACGAACTTTTTATCGTAACTTTCTAAAAATATTGACGTGACTTGTAAATATTATGTAATTATGTATTATATTAGCATTTTTATATTTGGTCAGATTCTTACAAAAATTTATCAAATTTTGATGTATGGTACCCGAATGATAAAATATTCAAATTAAGGGTACGTCATTATATACATTCAAATGTCATAATATGTAATAAATGCTTAAACATCAAGGTATCTTAGTAATAATTCTACAATCGTACAGAGTTTAAATAATTTTAAATATATTGTATTACTACTTATATTATCCTATAACTAGGTATAAGATGATTCCTTTAGAACAAGCAAGGAATATCAAAATATGGAAACATGTTTTCCGTCGAAACAAATAACGGAAAATCTCAACGAGAATAGCATTTTTCAAGGAAAACCTTTTCCAAAGGAAAACGTTTTTCGTTGGAAAAGTACTTCCGTTGAAACAAACGGAGCCTAAGTATCTCACTTTATCGGGATATACTAACATATGTCAGTTTATATAATGGGTGCATCCCTTTCTATGAAGCCAATATTCTCTATAATAATAAGACCTAGTTTTCAATATTTGGGTTGATAGTGGTGCTTGCAGTTGTTTGGCAATGATCTACAATGCGTATGAGATGGGTGTGTTAAGTACAGACTTACAGGTAACAACTTATATTTTGATGATATTGCTTTCTTTAACAGCTTTGAACCCAAAATCTCTTGATTAAAGAGTTGGGAGATAAATCACTACACCAACACTATTAATTTTTAAAATTGTATATATACCATAGTGACATTATAAAATTAAAGTATGATATTTAATTAATTACAAAAGAGATTGAGACTGCAACAAAAGTGCTGGAGTAGCTCAGTTGGTTAGAGCGTGTGGCTGTTAACCACAAGGTCGGAGGTTCAAGCCCTCCCTCTAGCGTTTAGTTAACATTTTCTTCACTTTTTGATCCACCAATGTGCCACTTGGTGGCGAAATTCAAAAGCCCTTCTAGCCTATACAATAGTACGACAACAACAGTCCCAGTGCCTCAAGAGCTTCCGCATCCCTTTTAGCCTATAATCAACAATTTTAACCTGTATAATAATTATCACCCTATTTATCAGACACAGTATGAACGTATGTCTACAAATTTGCGTTTGAACTCGATAATTTTATAGGTCTTTCTTTGGGTCTAGTTTAAAGTGTCTACATGTCAGTTTAGTATCCTAAGGGCTTACTCAAACACACTTCCTCATGAGAATATCCATTGGGCTTAAGGTGTGGTATTACAAAGGTTATACTAATACCTTATGCTAAAATTAGTTAGCATTAAGAGTAGAGACTATTGCAATGCGAACTTGTGAGTTGTGACCTTTCAATCAACGAGCTTTTAACATCATGTCAAAGAACTAACTGTTCCAAAAATTTAAACTGATGGATTAAAGCCTTGGAATGGTTTCATACTCTCACACTATATATTGTATTCACGTATACATCCCTATTTAATACGAGTACTTTAAGACATTAACGTAATGAAGAAGTAACAATTCCATAAAATAAATCACACTGACAGTCTCCCTGAAATTAAGAATAGCTTATCAAGTTACAGCACTTTGAAATCAGCAAACATTGAAACGCAGAAGATTGATAGAATATGCAATATACATAGCAACAATAATTTCATCGTGGAAAGTAACAACAATGCTGTAGCTGTAGCAATTCAAGAAGAAAAACTCGCTTGCTAAGCGCTTATTTGGTATTGTTTTTTTGTTTACAGTTCTTCGTTTTCTGAAAACTAAAAACTAAGTTACGGAAAGAACTGTTTCTTGTTATTATTTTTCTAGTCTTAGTTTTCACTCAAACTAAGAAAAATAGATAACATAAAAACCAAAAACAAAAGAATCGTCTCTAAAATATGTCTTTTAGTTTCTAAAAAACCAAAAATTATAATAGAAAATGAATCAAACAAGATAGCTATATATCAATATCTTCCCCTCCATGAATGCCACTTCAATTTCAACTGAAACCACAAAGGAGAGACACCCAAAACGCCTCGTTGCAACCTATGATCAAACACATCAAACTGCACTTTGCTCAACGAATCTAAAAGAACCTGGGCTGGAACTGCTGGAAGCAGCACTGGAACTGCCTCATTGGGCACGGTTTTCGCTAGTTCACGCGCTTTTTGCAGGTGGGTATTCGCCACTGAAGCCATCTCAAAAACCGCGTTAGAAAGGCGCTCGCGAGACTCCATGCTAATCTCTCTCTGCCCCTTCTCTTCAATCAACAGGCCATGTTTCTCAGCAACCTCTGATGGAATATACGCGAAATGGCGGTGACGGCTAGCATGGTATGGCAGAGACCTTTACGACACCACACCAAAAAAGAGATTTAGGGATTGTCGATAGGGTGTAAATGACCAAGCCTGCCCACAAGTGGCTTGTTGTAAATCTCAAAAGGCTCAGCTCATTTTGAGCTCGAGCTGAGCCCAAGCCTAATGAGGCTTCAACTTGTGGGCTACCGAGCCCAAATGAGTCTATCTCAATATAATCTATTAGCTTAAATATGTCTAAACAAGCCAAGTTTGAGCCTAAATGAGCCGAACCCGAGCCCACTGAACCCAAGCGAGCCTCAATTGAGTTTAAATGAGCCTACAAATCGCAAGCTTAGTTCAGAGTTCACTGAGGCCAGTTCAAGCTCAAACAGATCCAAGCTCGAGCTTGAAGTTTACGAGCTTGGCGAGTTTCAAGCTAAGCCTGAGTTGAGCTAAATGTAAATGAGCCAAGCCCACTCCTAATTGTAGAAGACATGTTTTATTACATTTTGTCAGCCAATTTAATAGGATAAGAATATAATACCTCTTTTTTAGTCAGTATGACACTTTAGTTATCTTTGTTATATTTAATAAGGTAATTTAGGGTTTATCTCTTTAGTTAGTCAATAGGAAATACTTTTAGACTGCAAGCGCAGCTTTATAATTCAATATCTTTAATTAAGAACAAACATTACGGAGTTCAGTTTCTGGATAGCAAGTCATGCTACATTACCTTAGGAGTAAAGCGAGGCCACTGGCTTTACCAATATGAGACGCGGCATGATCAGCTGCAGTGGACCTAATCCCACCAGCTTGAAGCGTTGAGTACAAAATAGTAGATTGCGTATCCTCAGCGTATTTCTCTAACTCTTCAATTCTCTCCGGTATTTCAGTATCTTCCCTTTGTGCATCTTTTATACGAGCCTCTACTGATCTTTTTAGCCACCCTTTACTGAGTTTGAGCTCGGATATCACTGAGGAGAGCGCTTGAGCTATGGGATGCTCAATTAGCTTATAGGTGTAGATTTTGTCAATAGTGTCTTGCCACCATAGGAGGCGCATAAGGCCAATCTTGGGGTCAGACGAGACATCCATTGCTTTGGATGTCTCGACATTGAAGGCACGAAGAGCAAATGCAGCCTTTCGCATCTCGGGGGGAAGTTCAAGCAGGCAGAGATAGTGGTGGTAGTCATAGCTTCGTACTTGGTTTACACAGTATGAGAACGCTGACTTCAAGATGCTAGATCTAGAAGTCGCATTCATTAAATATTTGTTCCTATGAAACCTGCAAAGATGCACATAAAGATAATCTCACTACTTAAGGCTCAGCATTTGCCAAAGAGTATAAAATTATTTTCGAGCCTTCACCCATCAGCTTAGATTTTTGGGATAATTGGTTAATTGATATGGTATCAGAGCCTTATTACTCGAGAAGTCATAAGTTGAGATCCCAAAACAATCCCCTCGCAATATTAATATAATTCTAACACAAAGTATGAGGCGGGCATGTGCATTATCCATGCTTCAAGCCCAAGGAACATTAGCATGAGGGGCATGCTAGAACATAAAACCATTTATTGGCTTTCACCCCTTAGCTTAAGCTCTTGGGATAGTTAGTTCCTTGACATAATCGACAACGCTTCCTCCCAAAATGGCTACACCTCCCTTAACACACACACAAGATAATAGAGGAGCAGGATTTCGCAACATATAGTCCTACTCGCTTTCACCTTGAAAGAAAACAAGGTTTTATCACCAAATCTAGAATAAAGAATGAGAACAAAAGGAGAAGCCAAAGGGAAAGTAAATCCTCGGAGGCAAATCAATAGAAACACCCACCAGAATAGGATAACAACAACAACAGCCAAACCTCAAAGAGACCCCCGCCAAAGCAAGGTCTGGGAAGGTATAACGTACGCAGCCTTACCATCGTAGGGCACTATTCTGGGGAAGTTGTTTCCCAAGGGTAGAATAGGATGAACTAATACATAATTTTAATAAGAGCTGTTTGGTAGTTGTAATGACCAGTATGAATCCCACACCTAGAGATTCGTGTACAGATGATTCCAACATCAGAAAAAGATTGTAAAATAGCAACGATGACTAGGAGGTAATTATATGAATCCCAAGAGCTCCTACTCTCAATATAATATAATTTTAGCAACAGGTATGGAATGGGCATGCGCAACAAGTTTCAAGATTAATGGGCATTCGTCTAAGAAGGCGTGTCAGAGTAAAAATTATTTTCGAACCTTCACCCATCGGCTTAAACTTTTGGAAGAGTTGGTTCCTTGACAATTGTAAATGCAAGGTACAAAGATGAGCGTAACTAAAACGATTTAAGGCTTAATATCATTTTGGGACAAGAACCCAAGTTGACAAATTCCTAGCAGCAACTAAACTTAAGAACTGGGCTTGCAGGTGAACTATAATCTAGAACAAGTGAAATTAAAAAGGGCTAACACGACGAGGCAATCGACACTATAAATTACAAATAGAATCAAATCAAATGACATGGAAATGAGAGTGCTCGCATCTATTCGGCTTATGTGTGGAGCCCAATTAACGAGCCTTGGTTATAAAGCAAAGGATTGAGCCAATCCAATTTAGACTCACAGCGCATTACCATTTAGTACATGACTCTATATACACACTAGAGTTGTATAAGTTTTATAAACCATAGAAAACTGTCACTTGTCCTATTCCCAAAATAGTTAAATCAACCGAACCACGTAAATTTGGTTCCTTTTGTTTTCCTCTCTCTCTATTGTGTGTTTGCCATTTCGACTTATAATTTTCGTATTGTGGGTGTGACCCTCGTAAAATTTACAAACATAGAAGTCAAATTCAGCAACTACTATAAGATACGCGTATGTTAAATTCTCATAGCGGCAATTTATCAAACAGCTTCAAGACATAGAAATGGGAGTTTAGTTCCACCAAAATTACAAAATTAAACTTCCCCTGAAGGGAAAATACAGGATCACAACACCAACCAGACCCAGATCAAAACAAAAAGGCCTTAGGCTTATGTGGATTCTAGTTTCAATTCGCCTTGTCTATAAATTACCAAATTAGAACGATCTCATTTAGATTCATGACACACTAAAGTTTATCGCGTGACTATATATACATATTAAAATTGTGTAAGTTGGGTGTACCAACAAAACTTATTAGTGAAACTATTGTGCTCCAACGACTTCGGCTAAACTGAACCACGTAAATTCGGGTGTTCTAACTTTGCTCGCAAACATAAATGCAATGGGCACTTACCAGACAAGTAGATATCAGAAGAAGTTTTGATATTGCAGAGAAAATTGGAGAGAGACAAAGATGTCAGCTGAGAAAAGAGCCCTACTCTTCTGTAACAAAAGTTCTTGAGGGAAGGCATGAAACGCAGCGTTTGAGAGGCCCATTTTCATTGGGCTTTGATTGTGGTGTTTCTTACGAGGTCTGGATCCAGGCCCATGTTTGGTTATAGGATGTGGCCCAAGTGGGGATGACTTCAAGCAACTCTTGAGACCTACAAAATTTTGAAGCTTAGAATTTTAAAGATTTTATTTTTAAAGTTTTAATTGTTATGATTATAATTTTTATAATTTATTATATAAGTATTATGTTCCTAAGAGAATTTTACTAGATAAAGGGCTCTATTTTAAATGTTCGCTTAAGGCCTTGACAATGTCAGAACTGGACGTACCTATTATGGAATTTGAGTATTTATCAATTGAGTATACAATAACGTTTTAATAGATATAACGAAGTATCCTAAAGTTTAAAAAAATTTATCACTCGGGTACCCTATAATTTAAAAATTTTATCAATCAGATACTTAAAAAAAATCTCAGTGGACTTTAACTAGAAAATGCTAAGCGGAACATAGTTGCAACAATATATATATGTCCTCTATCATAGTTTCATGATTTTGCGTCATAAAATGCTAATATGATACATTATTTCGATATTAAAATATAAATATCTTCTATCATAATTTTGTATTTTTTTTCATAATTTGCTGAATTTTTGCTTAAGACATTAACATGGCTTATATATATGTTATTATTATCACATACGGCATCAATATTTTATGGTGAAAATGGTTCAATTTTGAAAAAAAAATTGCCACTTTTTGACAAATAGGGAACTTACATGATAAAATTTTAAAACTACTAGTACCTCATATCTATATATTGGAATGTCACGGCTACCTATGTTATAAATGATCAAATTTCATAGTACCAAAATAACAAAATTTATAGGAAGCATGTAGAAGAGGATAAAAGGGCGTCTTAATTGGTTGCATCTCCTACGCATGTGGTCATCGCCCAGGGGTCAGGAGTTTAATTCTCGCTGAAGATATACTTATGACTTATTTATTCATGAGGATTGTGGGCCTCCTCATGGGTTTGGATTAGGTGGGGCAACCAAGTTCCTCGTTATCAAAAATCATAAGAGGGATAAACAAGGCCGGATTTAGGGATTTGACCATCTTTTGTTTTAGCTAAAGCTTAATTAGCCCCAGCCACATTGAGTTTTGATTGGTCCCTTCTTGTGCTTTTGTTGAACTGAATTCAATGTGATATTGATATGCTCAATACTAAACTCACTAGTCTAAGTAAAGCAATAAATCTAGTGTCTCAAGACTCTCGCCCACGCAGGGTTTGGGGACGGACGTATTCCGCCTTCTCCCTTCAAGGTATTATCCCTGAAGAGAGGCTGTTTCCAAGTGACTTTAACCTAAGGGTGATGACTTCCCGGGAGGTCACTCGTCCTGATACTACTCTCGCCCAAGCATGCTGAATGGGATCCGGTGACAGCTTGTTGGCTTACTAGTCTAATTGAGACAAATCAAGTTTCAAATCGAGTTGAACAAGCTTACATATTGAATGAAGCTCACTATTGATCTAAACTATCTACTATTAAGTCATTTATCAATGCATTAACATATTAAGCCATTACAGAGTTCTTAACGAACTATTAACAAATATTTATCAAATTACTAGCAAACATTAATATATCAAACACCCACTGTTTGGAGAATGTTTAGGTTTTCTAGTAGTGTGTGATATGTGAACTAGTTTTCATGTCGTGTTTTTTGTTTAGTTATTATATTTTTCTTTCAAATTTTTCTACTTACAATCGGCCAAATGTATTCATTTTAATATAGTTAAAATGTTGAAAATATAATTAACCGTAAAAATATTTTAAAATTAAGGTGTCTTTTTGATCGTCAACGAGTATCGTAAGAATTTAAAATTTATAATAATCGATATTTGGTATTTTTAGTTAAGGATTTTTTTTTTAATTGAAAATTATATAAATTTTAGACGTGTTTTTAAAAAATTACCTAAATTTTATAAAATTTGTCAATATTAAATCTTAATATTAACGCCGTTAAAATCCGTTATTTTTTACTGACACGGCTTTTGAAGAAAAAAGGGAAATTATTTTAAAAAATTTAAATTTACATATATAAAATAATTTTAAATATCCAAAAAAATTATAAATACGTAAAAAAACTATATTTTTGAAAGAAATATTTAAAAAATATTTTTTAAATATCACATCAGTAAAAACTAACATTATATTAATAGTGTTAAATTAAGGAATGATATTAAAAAAATTTATAAAATTTAGGTGATTATTTAAAAAATTACAATTATGAAATGATTTTTTAAAACTGTACATATGATTTTTGGTAAAAAAATCCTTTAGTTTTTTTTTGATAATTAATGACAGAAGCATGTAACTCGATCAAGCGAGCTATGAGTCAACCCGTACAAAAACGAGGACCAAAAAAAGAAAACAAAAAAAGGAAGACAATCAAAAACAGGAAAAACACGAGTCTCAAATACGGCTAGGTAGGACAGCAAAAACAAGACCAATCAAAAGACAGGAAAAGGGGATAATGACTCGATAAATCTACTAAAGTAAGGCACCGAGCTAATGCACATCAAATCCATCAAAGTTCAGTCCTAATCTTTTCTCCATCTCTAATGTGCGTTTCGCGGCAAAAATTAGTTAACAAGTGGAAATTTTTTTTAAAGTTTCAATTCCTTTGGTTATACTTTTTTTTTTAAGCACAATTCCTTTGGTTATACTTTGATCAAAAAATAATTCCCTTATATAGAAATTAACTTATCAAACGGCATAAGTAAGTTTTAATTTTTATCTAGATAATTAAATTATAAATATGAGGGTTATTTATGGTAAAGGTTCTTGTACTTTATTCACTATGTCAATTTAGTTCTTGTACAATTCAAAATGTGTCACTTTGGTCCTTAGAGAAAATTTTACGTTAAGTTTTGAATGAAATTTTTAATGGCTCGATCATAAATTGGGTTAAATTGAGTAAATGGATGAATTTATAATAAATTACTTGCGTCTAACATAATTTTATCTTTCAAAATTACGATATTAACTAAACTTAAATTTGACCAAATGACTAAATTGACACATTTTGAATTATTTAGGGACTAAATTGACACAATTAAAGTACAAGGACCAAAAATTGATTATGTGGACAAAATACATAAACCTTTAACATAAATAGCACTAAATATAAATATTAACTGTTTATTAAAAGCCTAAACTTATGAAAAATACAACTTATAATAGAATTCTAATTCTCATATTAACAAAACAATACCTAAAATTATCTAAAAATAAACATTTTTTTGAACACAAAAATTAAACATTAGGGTTATTTACACTAAAAGTCCTTGTACTTTGTCTATTATGTCAATTTGGTCATTCTACTTTTAATTATGTCAATTTAGTCCCTAAACAATTCAAAACGTGTAAATTTAATCATTTGATCAAATTTAAGTTATATTAATGACGTAATTTTGAACAATAAAATTAAGTTAGATGCAAATAACTTATTATAAATTCATTTGTTTACTCAATTTAATCAAATTCGTGGCCAAATTATTAAAAAAATTTTATTTAAAAATTAATATAATTTTTTTTTCTAAGTATCAAATTGACACATTTGAATAATATATGAACTAAATTAACACAAATAAAAATATAAAGATTAAATTAATATAATAGATAAAATATAGAAATATTTGGCGCAAATAACCTTAACTATTAAAAGCAGTTCAATTATCAAAGAGGGCACCAACACGCCGCTACCAGATTCCATTAGAACTCCGAAGTTAATCGTGCTTGGCCGAGAGTAGTATCAGAATGGGTGACCTCCTGGAAAGTCTTCACCCTTAAGTTGGGGGTATTCGGAAACAACCTCTCTTTAGGGTAATATCCTAAAGGAGAAGGGCTATGTACATCTATCCTTCAGACTCTATTTAGGCGAGAATTTTTGGGAACTGGTGTGTCGCTTTGCTTGCTTTTATTAAAAGCAGTGAAATTCGTCCAGGCAAACCCAAACCCTAACAAATACAACTCATCGTCACCCAAACTCTCCCAATCCCCACCCCCAACAAGAACTTTCCAGAACCCTTACTTTCCCCTAGAACTCTCTCGTCTTATTCTTCTTCCCCCCCTATTAATCCCCTCTTCTTCTCTCCTTCTCTCCCACTCGCTCGCTCTCTCTCTCTCTCTCTCTCTCTCTCTCTCTCTCCAGATTCCTATCCTATGGCGGAAGAAGCCAAAGGCAAAGGCAACGCCGCCTTCTCCTCCGGCAACTACGACGACGCCATCAAGCACTTCTCCGACGCCATTTCCCTTAACCCCACCAACCATGTCTTGTATTCCAACCGATCAGCTTCTTACGCTTCCCTTCACCGCTACTCTGATGCTTTGGCTGATGCCCAGAAGACCGTTGAGCTGAACCCCACATGGGCTAAGGGCTACTCCCGCCTTGGCGCGGCTCATCTCGGGCTTCGGAACTATGGGGATGCTATTGTGGCGTATAAAAAGGGTCTTGAGATTGACCCGAATAATGAAGGGTTGAAATCTGGGCTTGCTGATGCGCAGGCGGCGGCGTCGAGGCAGAAAGCGCAGCCGGCTTCGCCGTTTGGGGATGCCTTTTCGGGGCCTGAGATGTGGGCTAAGTTAACGGCAGATCCGAGCACAAGGGGGTTCCTTCAGCAGCCGGATTTTGTCAAGATGATGCAGGAGATTCAGAAAGACCCTAACAATTTGAATATGTATCTGAAGGATCAGAGGGTGATGCAAGCGCTTGGGGTGTTGTTGAATTTGAAGTTCAGGACTGCACCGGAGGATACGGAGGTTCCCATGGAGGAGGAGAAGCCTCCAGCGTCGCCACCAAAGAAGGAGGAGCCGCCCAAGGAGAAGGTGCCAGAGCCGGAGCCGATGGACGTTCCGGAGGAGGAGAAGCAAGGGAAGGAGAGGAAGGCGGCGGCACAGAAGGAGAAGGAGGCGGGGAACGCGGCGTACAAGAAGAAGGATTTCGAGACGGCGATTCAGCATTATAGTAAGGCTATTGAGCTGGATGATGAAGATATCTCTTTCTTGACTAACAGGGCTGCTGTGTATTTGGAGATGGGAAAGGTACAAGATTTTTGGTTGTCTAGCTATTTCATTGTGTTTTTTTGTTATGTTTAAATGATTGATTATTCTTGGGCGAATACTTAAGAATTGGGTTCGATTTAGATATGAAAGAATAGATGAAGTTGAAAAGAGAAGGGAGAAAGAGAAAACAATAACACGAATATTTACAAGAAAAACCCGCAAATTAAGGGAGATCATGGGTGGAGGAGAAAGCAATCCACTAAGAAATCTGGAGTATACATTCGGTGTATGACATATATAGGCAAAATTAGAAACCCTAGTTCTCTACTAATGGGCACAAGTTCCTTCGTTTTTGAATCGAGAACACAAATTTGAGAGGCCGCACAACAATTACTTGTGCTGGTATATTAGTGCAGTTCTAGCTATTTGCAGAGTGAATTTGCACCTAAGTTAGTGCTAGGAAGTATGCTACTACAGCGAAAAGAAGCTTGATAGTTGGGTACTGATTCTCCCTCTATGATGCAGTTGATGGTATGTCTAGATAATAGGTGTTGAATTCTGTATAGATCTGATTGTATCTTTATAAGTCTTTCAAGACTAGGGCTACCGAGGTTTGACACGACTTGATAACACGATCTAAGCAAGACATGCATTTACTGAGATACTTTGGATCTACCTTACATGATTTGATTTTAACATATCCAAATTTGATTTATTTCCTTTTGGGCAAATTCGACTTGTTATGTTGTTATTGGAACATGCATGCGGCATAGATAGGAATATTGATTTAGCATGACACTAGTGTCACCAGTACAATGGAGGCCAGAAGAGGGATTGGGTTTGGCTCGAAAAATTGGTCGTTAGGAAGCTTTGAAACAGATTTCTTTCTGATAGTTGTGATGCACTTTGCAAGTGGTTTCCTAATGCAGAGCTTGCGGAAATTTAGGCCTAAAGTGAAGTGTTCCAAGTTCAATTAGCATATAACCTCTATGCTTCCGATGTTGTTGTACATCTTACCCTCCCCAGACCCTGCCATGGTGGGAAGCCTCTTTGAAGAATTAGGTGGTGGCTGTTGCTTCTGATGTTAGTGCTGGATAACAAAGTACATCAGGAGGATTTGTTAATTTTGTTTCATGTACTATAGGCTGGCGTACTTGTGATGGTTGCTGTCACACATCATTGCTATTACTCCGTTACCATGAAAGCCTCTATGATGCAACACTGAAAAAGAGGTTTAATAGTTGTAAAAGATATAATATTTTATAAGATTTTATTAGGTTATTTGATATTATTTTTAGTTTTTAGGATATGTTGTTAATCTTTGTTTTAATTAAGAGGATATGTCCCCTAGGGACATAGCCTAGTGGCTTAGAACGCTGGTGGCCATACACTTGGGTTCGAATCTCCACTATGGCACTTATAGTTCCCCTTTATGGGGATTCTAAGGGGTACCCCCCACGTGTTTGTATTGAAGTGAAAAAAAATATAAGAGGATATTTAGTTGTTTTTATTTAGAGAAATAGTTTCGTAGTTAATTACATATTCATCTATTTAACTATCCAATAGGGATTAGCTTTTTAAGTTAATATTTTGCGCTTTTGGAAAAAATTATGCCTGAGTTGTTTTGAGTAGAGAATGGTACGACATCATTTTACCTCTGGGATGAGTTTCATTTTCACATCTCTCAGTGCGTATTAGTTAATTTGTCTTGAAAGCTTACCCGTGAAGAGCCTGACAATACATATTTTTGCGTTTTCCATGATGTAAAAGCTATTCAACCTGCTGAGAGCAAGGCGCCCGAGTATTTGCGGCATATAGAATGAACTTACCCAAAAGTTCGAAATTTTGATATTATTAGTTTGGGATGGCTTGTTATCGTGTTCTGTTTGTACTTTTTAGTTTTTCAAAAACTAAAAACCCAGTTTTGAAAATAAGTTCCTCTCGTTTTTAGTTTTTTGTTTTAGTTTTTACTCATACTTTGAAAAACTTGAAGCAAAAAACCAATACAAGAAGGAATCATTTGAAAATATGGTTTCTAATTTCTTAGAAACAAAAAATTGCAAATAGAACCCAATACAAAACGAATACTTTGTTAAAAGGATTTGAGTTTTCCTATAGACTGAAAGATGTCGAGCATAAGTCAATCACTATTGCTGTTCGTATTCTAGAAATACCTGGTACTATCTATGGCTCTAAATGTCTATGTGGGTGCAATTGCATGCCTAAGATGTCAAAACACTTGCAATTGTGTGTATGTTCTTGTTGACTCTTCATCTCTCACCCCCTCCAAAGGGAAGAAGAAAACAAGGCGATATATTCTCTTACCACTTTCTTCTCCATATTATAGTATGATGAATGCATCAAAGACTGTGATAAAGCTGTTGAAAGGGGTAGAGAACTTAGATCAGACTTCAAAATGATCGCGAGGGCTTTGACTAGGAAGGGAGGTGCCTTGGTGAAGATGGCTAAATGCTCAAAGGACTATGAGCCCGCAATTGAAGCGTTTCACAAGGCTCTCACAGAGCATCGCAACCCTGACACACTGAAGAAGCTGAATGACGCCGAGAAAGCAAAGAAAGAGCTAGAACAGCAGGAGTACTTTGACCCACAAATAGCAGAAGAAGAACGTGAGAAAGGTAACTGAACCTGTGTATTAAATGCTTTCATGGAGATTATGTTTACTGAATGTTCTATGGTTTTCTCTGTTTATTGCTTACCGTATGGATAGAAACAAAAGGAAAATGCTTTATGTAAATAATTTAAGTATACGAGCTCTTGTGTTGGGCTTGGTATAGTGGTTAGATCACCAATCCCAAGCATGAAGTCTTGAGTTTGAAGCTCATCTGCCCCTCCCCCAAAGGCTGGTGGCTCTACTTAGGACAATAATGTACCTCATTGCCGTTGTTTTTTTTTTTTTTTTTTTTTAAGTGGACAATTCCGTTGCTATTGTCAAGTGGTTGGCTTCCATGAATAATGATTTTTTGTCCTTAACATTATACAAAATCACTCTGTTCTGCACCACCAAAGTACTCGCATCTCTGCGAAATAGTTGATAACTCGTCTCCTGTTCTGACTCTCTCGGTTGCAGGTAATGAATATTTCAAGCAGCAGCAATACCCAGAAGCAGTGAAGCATTACAGCGAAGCCATCAGAAGGAATCCTAAGGATCCTAAGGTAACAATTGTTTTCTTCCTGATGCTGCTTCATTATAATTATATGGCGCTTTCTTAAACTATGCATTTAGCTTTTCTTCTTCTCGCCATCCAGGCATACAGCAACCGTGCTGCATGCTACACAAAGTTAGCGGCGTTACCTGAGGGACTGAAGGATGCAGAGAAGTGCCTTGAGCTTGATCCCACATTTGTGAAAGGGTACACGAGAAAGGGTGCTATCCAGTTTTTCATGAAAGAACATGATAAGGCGTTGGAAACTTACCAGGAAGGGCTAAAACATGATCCTAACAACCAGGAATTGATGGATGGTGTGAGAAGGTAATACCTAAGTGATGCCCGTGCGTGACTTTTACACTGTAAACTTGCTCCTTTCTCACCCCTTGCTGTTTAGGGTGCAAATGACCTGAGCCTGCTTGTGAGCCCTTGCAATCCGACATGTCATAAAGTTAGAAAAGTTTGGCTTGTTACAAGCTCGAGCTAAGCCGAGTTGGCTCATTTATCTTAGTGGGTCCAATCTTAGCTTAGTGAAGCTCAAGCTTGTAAGTTTGCAAAATTGAATGAGCTTAATTAAGCATATTATGATACAATTTTATTTGCCTAAATATGCCTAATCAAACTGAATTTGAGCTCAAATGAGCCAAGTTTGAGCATAAACGGGCCCAATTGAGTCTAAATAACGTAAGCTTAGCTTGGAGCTTGTTGACCTAGGTTTGAGCTCAGCAGAGTTGAGCCGAGCCCTAGCCTATGCCAAGCAAAGCTCGAGCTTGAAGTTTCAACCTTGCAAGCTTCAAGCCAAGCTTGACTAGGTTGGGCTCAGTGCATATTATGTACAACCCTACTTGCAATGCATCCATCTTCTTGCCGACTGACATTAATTTCTGCACAGATGTGTAGAACAAATCAACAAGGCTAGCCGTGGGGACTTGAGCCCGGAAGAACTTAAGGAAAGACAGGTAGTGCACCATCTTACCGCAGCCATTTCTTTGTTTTGGAAAAGGGATGGTGGGTGTGTAACTGAGTATTGAGCCATATTTAACATGTTTGCCTTTGCAATCACTTGGCAGGCGAAAGCTATGCAGGACCCAGAAATCCAGGGTATTCTCACTGATCCAGTGATGAGACAGGTACTAGAGTTATCTGAGAGATGGATGCTATTACAATTTTGTTGCTTGTTCTTGTGAAATTTCCACGGGACTTAGCCCGACCCCTGGATGGCATATATGAGGTCCACTTCTATGCCTAGAGGGGTTTTTTTTTCCCCCAAAGCCATTTATCATCAGGCAGAGTAACCCACTAGGTTTATTATACGATGCATGAGAGTATCAAACTAAACTAAAATGAAAGGAAATTCCAAGAAGAAAGAAAGAAACTTTTCATTCTTCATTCTCACTGATTCATGTCAAAATCACGGTTTTTAATAGAGATGCAATACACCAATAGAAACACTAGAGATAAAAGTAAATGAGTAAAAAGGGGAAAATATCCAGCATAATATTCAACGAATCAAATCTTGAGGAGATTGGCTCTTCTCCCCTACCATGCTCTAGCTGATACCTCGAGCATTACCCTTTTGGGCCTGTACTCTCCTTAGTTTATCTCATGGGTCATATCCGTTTATATATCGATTTCTTTTTTCCCACAACTTCGATGTGGGGCAATTTAACTACATTGACAAGTGAAGTTCTCAACGTGTTTTCTTTCAATGCATTGTTTGGTTGCTTACTCGGCTATGTTATTTGTATGTGCAGGTGTTGATTGATTTCCAAGAGAACCCCAAGGCAGCACAGGAGCACATGAAGAACCCCATGGTGATGACCAAAATCCAGAAACTGATCAGTGCTGGAATTGTCCAAGTCAAGTGAAACTGAACCAATCCCCAAAAATAAGTTTGCATTCATTCATGTTAAATGTCAACGAGAACATTTATATTCTGTCACTTCTGCTGGAACTTGGTGGAGTATAGCCATTTCGACTTGTGAAAATTTTGAGCTTTTATTTATGGTGATGTCAAATTATGTGGGCTTTGTTAAATTGTAAATTTTCTTATACATCGAGACTGTTCTTGATATGGGCAAGAGCACAATGCTTTCACTGTTGATGGTGCAACAGGGATTTTTATTCACATCAAGTGAATATATGATTTGGATATGAAGGCAACATTTCATTTTGTCAATATCCTTCATCTCGAATTCTCCAATCTAATGGACGGTAGTTATATATATATATATATACACACATATGTGTTCAATTGAAAAGTTCAACATAAACATTACATTTAATGAATTACTATTTTTTTAAAAAATATAGAAAACAATTATGTAAATTTTATTTTATTTTGTTTGATAAATATATGTAAATTTTATAAGAATGTACAGCCGTTTTTTAGGATATATCATCACAAGAACGTACAGGACTTCTTTTGGTTTAATGGAAATTTTTTTTTTTTTTTTTTTTTTATAGATTGTTCAATGCAAAATATTTTTATAAAATTTTATTTTTTAACTAAAATGTCATTTCTTTATATAGGTTTATTTGAGGTTTATGCTGTCAAAAAAATAAAGATTAGTACAAATGGGATCAAATGACACGTTCATCCCTTGTTGACATGATGCCTCCTGCTGATGAATTAAAATACATCTTAGCTGTTTATTAATCACATACAAAAATAATCCATCAATTTGAACGAATTATAGAGAGTTTTTTTTTTTTTTTTTTCAAATTATCTTTCTGTGTCCATCTAGATAAACGGAGGAGTTCTTTTTATAGGGTTCTAATGATCTATATACCAGATATGCCATCTACAAGATAAAATTAAGAAGTTGCAACAAATGAGCAGCCACAATGCGGTAAAAGGGGAGAATATTGAGCAAATATTTATCTTCCTAATTCAATACCTTTAATAGTTAACAAAGATAATATATGATCATATATAAAAAGTTGAAGAGCATCCAATACACATTTGGCTAAGTTCAGAATGTAGTGTAAATATGGAATAAGGTTATACAAAATTAGAAATATTTTTTATTTTTTTTTTTGGTTGAAAGAAAATCAATTTATCTTATAAAAGAAATTACTTATCACTAAAAAAATAAGAATAATGAAAAAAAAAAAAAACCTAAACTAGCTCTATTTGAATTTTTATGGCACTATAATTGCAAAATTAAATGAAAGGCACTATTAACCAAAATGAATATTTTGGGCACTAAACTAAGCATGCGCAAATTTTTCATGTTCAGTTTAATGCTAAAATATTAATTTTGTCTAATATAATATCTTTTTATTTTTATTTTTATAATTACATTGTTAAAAAATTCACATAAAAATAGTTTAATATTTTATTAATTATTTTTTCTATATTAAAAATAACCTAAAATTTTCCTATTTACATGGTGTCAAATAAGTTTCAAACTTCACCACACAATGCTAAAAGAATTAGCCCATGTGTAGTTGAATGCCAAAAATATTCATTTTGGTTGGTACGCTATCTTTTTTTAACTTCACAACTATAGTTCTAAAAAGATTCTTATAAATCTAGTTTAGTATATTTTTATTATTTTTCCTTGTACAAGAAAATAATAAAACTGGAATAATGTTATTGACACAGTAAAATTATTATTATTATTAGAACGGAAAGCCGTAGTTTTATTATAACTCTTATTATTTATAAGTCATATTATTACTCTAAACATAATAATTTTCACCCAACAATAACAATTTTCAATAATAAAATTGCCCTATTTTTGCTAATGAGGAACCCGGTTACCCAATAAACCCCTGCCCATGCGTCGACTCACACATTATATAAGTTAATTAAGTCAAAAATTCCTCAAAAAAAGTTCAAAGAAGGAATCAAACTCCAGATCTTTTACCTAAAACAACGCTCTATCCCTTTGATGGGTAAAGTTGCCCTATTTTCTCCCTATGTATTTCAGCTATCACGCAAACACCAGATTCCATTAGAACTTCGAAGTTAAGCATGCTTGGACAAGAGTAGTAACAAGATGGATAACCTCCCGGGAAGTTCTCGTGTTGCACTCCTCAGGTTGGGGTTCTCGAAAATAGTATCTCTTTAGGGTAGCACTTTAAAAGAGAAACATTGTATATACCTGCTTTCTTAAACCCTACTTAGACGGAAGTCGTTGAGACAGCAGAGACAAAACATTAAGTATTTCGGCCATCACCTTTCATCCTGCTAGTAATTTTTGATTATCCGGTTGAGGTTTGCGGAGACCCCAACCCCCAAAACCCCCACCTCACACTACTCCATCTCTCTCCTTTATCCTCAACACATAATCCCTCTTATTCTGCCTTGACCTAATCCAATTCCTTTGAGGGAAGAGATTTAGACCTTCAAATTCTTCTCCTTTGCTGCTAAACTCTGCAGAAATGGCGGCTGAAGCAGCGAATATAATGGGGTGTAGCTTCACTCTTTGCAACTTCAATGGCTCTAGGCCCCGCCCTGTCTCTCTCCTCCGCCGCCGCCTCCCCGCCGTCGCATCCCTCCTTGGTACTGGCCGCGGCGCGTCTCATGCTTCTTCACTGTCTGAGTTCTTCGGGAGTGTTCGTATTAGCAGCAGCAGAGTTAAAGCGGGGGTGAAGCGGAGGAAGTTCTCTGTGTTTGCTATGGCGGTTGAAGGTATGAGTTTGTCTTGTAACTCTCTGATTTCATATGGGTTTTGCAGGTTTTGTGATGGGTGTACTCTTGTTTATGGTGAATTTGGTGGCTGCTATGTTGATTATCGATTTGATTATAATGAAGTATGTGGTATTTGTGTTCTAGGAATTGTGTTTACTCTGTTCAATGTGTTAAAAGAAACCAATTTTTTGAATAGTTTAAGCTTATTAGTGTAGATCCATAATTCGTGTATATTCTACATGTTACCTCACGTAGTCAACAGGTTTTAATAACACATCGAGAAACCAACTATTTTATTTGCAGTTTGGTTTTTGAAAAACAAAAAACCAGGTTTACAAACGACTTTTTCTTATTTTTGGTTTAGTTTGAATAGAAAGAGAGAGCAAAAAACCAAAAACTGAAATTTTTTTTCCAAAATATGAGTTTTAGTTTCTAAAAACCAAAAACAATGAACCAAAAATGATACCAAACAGATTTTTGAATGTTGTAGCTTGAAGGTGTCTACTTGTGCTTGTTTTAGTATAGGGGTATGTTTGAATCGCATATAGTTCCTGCAGGAAGATGAGATATAAGGAGGGTCAAATGAAGTTATGTATCTTAAATTGTGAGAAGTTTCGAAAAATCTCGCCCCTCTTCTCCTTCCTACTTGGTGGTGGTTGTTCAAATCTTTCCACCATATCGTTGTAATTGCATATGTATACTGACTTTGACACGCCTTTCTAACTTCACAACGAACTTCTGCGTTCATGAAGCTTGTATGCTTTAAGATGATATTCGTTAACACTTTGCAGACATTGTTCAGACTCAACTTCAGACCACAATTACCGTTATCTGAGGAACATATACCAATAACACCATTGTGCTTCTTTGGTTTTGTACTACTCATTTTGCCTTTAACTGGCCATATTGTTGACTTTCTGCAAGAGTCATGATATTTCATGTGTATGTCTGTGAATAGATATTTTACAGTCAAGTCACTTGTAATAATTTCATTTGTGTTGTACTTGTTTCAAATATGTGTTAGATTGGTGCTTGAAGCTGTAATATGATGAGTGGATATTTTTCTGGAATGTCATTCCCTAATATTGCCTTATGTTGAGTTTGATTGCTTATAGACCTAGTAGCGCACCGCACTGTAAGAGGAGAGACAGGCTTTATATGCCTGAATTGGCTCAACATTATTAAATACATGTAAATACTAGTGTGCTCCTGTGATTGAAACTTAACTTTAGTCTCCTTTTGGTTCAATGGATAACATTTTCCTTATGGAGAATTTTTTCTTCACAAAACATTTTCAACTAAGAATATCTTTTCTTAATATTGTCGTTTTAGCTAAAGAAAGTAGTTTCATTCTATAAATTTGTATGAGGTTCACACTTGGCTAAGTTGTGGTTTAAGTGAAGCATATAATGTAATGTTTAATGTTTTCCCTCTGCAAAGGAAAAGGTTTTTCCTTTTTGTTGAGGGGAATTCACTTTCTTCTCAATGGAGGAAAACGTATGTTTGTGGTTGTTGCTTTGAAATAATGCGAAGAAACAATAGAATTGAGATAGAAAAGGTTTCATGTTTTCATGTTCCTTACTTTTTGACAGAGGCAAAGCGTGCGGTGCCACTACAAGATTATCGTAACATTGGAATTATGGCTCACATTGATGCGGGAAAGACAACTACAACTGAGCGGATCCTGTTCTATACGGGCAGAAACTACAAGATTGGTGAGGTACATGAAGGAACAGCGACCATGGACTGGATGGAGCAAGAGCAAGAAAGAGGAATAACAATTACCTCAGCTGCAACAACAGCATACTGGACAGATCATCGTATCAACATTATTGATACTCCTGGTCATGTTGACTTCACACTTGAAGTCGAAAGAGCTCTTAGGGTTTTGGATGGTGCTATATGCTTATTTGATAGTGTTGCCGGGGTTGAACCACAATCTGAAACTGTATGGAGACAAGCAGACAAGTATGGAGTTCCCCGGATATGTTTCGTCAACAAAATGGACCGTCTTGGTGCTAACTTCTTCCGAACTAGGGATATGATAGTGACTAATTTGGGTGCTAAGCCGCTTGTGATTCAATTACCTATTGGTGCAGAAGATAGTTTTCAAGGAATAATAGATCTTGTGAAGATGAAAGCTGTGGTCTGGTCAGGTGAAGAGTTGGGTGCAAAGTTCGCGTATGAGGATATTCCTGCTGATCTTCAGGATTTGGCAGCTGAATATCGAGCTCAAATGATCGAAACCATTGTCGAGTTAGATGATCAGGCAATGGAGACCTATCTGGAAGGAAATGAGCCTGATGAAGAAACCATTAAAAGACTTATCAGGAAAGGAACCATCTCAGCTACCTTCGTGCCAGTGTTATGTGGGTCGGCGTTTAAAAACAAGGGTGTCCAACCTTTGCTTGATGCCGTGGTGGATTATCTTCCTTCGCCACTCGACTTGCCTCCTATGAAGGGTACCGATCCCGAAAATCCAGAAGTGACCATTGATAGAACAGCGCGTGACGATGAGCCATTTGCTGGGTTAGCGTTCAAGATCATGAGTGACCCATTTGTGGGTTCCCTAACATTTGTAAGAGTATATGCTGGGAAACTACTTTCAGGATCTTATGTATTGAACGCGAACAAGGGGAAGAAAGAAAGGATCGGGAGGCTTCTCGAGATGCATGCTAACAGTAGAGAGGATGTGAAGGTCGCATTAACGGGTGACATAATCGCTCTGGCTGGTTTAAAAGATACTATTACGGGTGAAACATTGTGTGATCCTGACAAACCGATTGTGCTAGAAAGAATGGAGTTCCCGGATCCTGTTATAAAGGTTGCTATTGAGCCCAAGACCAAGGCTGACATAGACAGGATGGCTGCCGGTTTAGTGAAGCTCGCTCAAGAAGATCCGTCCTTCCATTTCTCCCGAGACGAAGAGATCAACCAGACAGTGATCGAAGGAATGGGAGAATTGCATCTTGAAATCATTGTTGATCGGCTCAAGAGGGAGTTTAAGGTCTGTAATATCCTCTTATGTTCGAGTACTTCTTTAAGTGACACGCTCTTTATGCAGTTGTTTAAGCCACTATATATCTGTATCTATGTGCAAGCTCTAGGGAGTAAACGAGTTTGAGTTGAGCGGAGCACTTATTGACCTTTCGTACCTTTGTTTGAACTTGGTTCGATAAGATATTAATGTGTTCAATACTGGGCTCAACTTGACTTGGTAGCCTAAGCAATTTAAGCTTATCATCGAGAGGAATCGAGCTCGTAATCAAGTCAAGTGGACTTAACTTACTGAGAACAAATAGTTAACATCGAGCCACTATTGAATCATTTTCAAGCTAAAATCAATTGTTAACGAACACTTACCAAATTGTTAACTAGTTGAGCATCCTCTGTTCGAACTCGACTCATTAAACTTATCGACCCTACTATAACTCACCTTGATAGGTTAATGAGCCCCCCAAACGAATACGGATGAGCTCTAATCAATTTCGTACACGAGTAGTTCATTGAACATTGGTTTATTTACACCGCTAGGAAGCTCTGGCATCAAGAATATTGATCATGGAATGACTGCTGTCTGAAGATTATATAGATATTTCACTACGGTATCAATTGCTTTTTATAATTTGATATACTCTGCGTTGCCGAGTGAATATCTGATGATGCAAGAATCTCATGAAGGCACAGCGGATCTCTTACGATGCCAGGATCTTACAAAAAACTCTATGCATAAAAATATAATCTTTCTTGAGGATTTTACAAATGCATAAAAATATAAACTTTTACGCTCTCGAATGTCCTAATTATCTTCATCTACAGGTTGACGCTAACGTTGGTGCACCACAAGTAAACTACCGCGAGAGTATATCCAAAGTCTGTGAAGTCAAATACGTTCACAAGAAACAATCTGGCGGACAAGGACAGTTTGCTGATATTACTGTGCGCTTCGAGCCATTAGAGGCTGGCAGTGGATACGAATTTGTAAGCGAAATAAAGGGAGGCGCGGTGCCTAAGGAGTATATTCCAGGTGTAATGAAAGGGCTCGAAGGGTGTATGAATAACGGTGTACTCGCAGGTTATCCTGTTGTCGATGTTCGTGCTGCATTGGTAGACGGTTCTTACCATGATGTTGATTCGAGTGTCTTAGCTTTCCAGCTGGCAGCTCGAGGCGCTTTTAGAGAGGGAATGAGAAAAGCGGGTCCCAGAATGTTGGAGCCCATAATGAAAGTTGAAGTCATAACGCCTGAAGAACACTTGGGAGATGTTATCGGTGATCTAAACTCGAGGAGAGGTCAGATTAATAGCTTTGGTGATAAACCTGGTGGTCTCAAGGTATGAACAAATAGTTGAATTGGTGTTCTTGCGTGATTAATTGTTTGATTTTATGTTCCATTTTATATTTGTTTTACAAGTTCAACTCACCCATAAAATAGGAGCTACTCAGAGCCTAGAGGCTATAAATGACAAATATTGGTCCTTGTACTATTCTTGGACCCCCATCCTGTCAGAGCTTTGTTGATCGAGAGCTTGCAAGTTAGAATACCAATAGCCTTCACTTATAATATCAATGTTATTTCAGCATATAACATATGAGGTAGGTTTGTGCACTATTTACACTTCCAACCCCCATAGCCATCTGCATGAGGGACATTGTTAGAGCATAAAAGCATTCCTAGATCTTCACCCACCAGTTTAAGTTTTTGGGATAGTTAATTCCCTGACAATATATCCATGTTGAGGCCCAATAGTTTTGCACGAGAGATATAGTGTCGAAGAGATCAGTCTTGTCAATTCTGTTGGCCACAAATCTGTTCTCTTGAGCTGATCATACGGTTTTCCTATGATCATGAACATTAATTTCCTTTTCCGCGATACAAGAACCTATGTACAAATTCACTCAAAGGTCTCAAATTTACAAGTTATTCGCTGCTCTCAGTGAAACATCGTTTCTTGGGAGTTATCCTTGTCCTGGCCCAAGCTATGGCAATTACTTTCGCGCTTCTACAATAAAGAAAGATTGGGACCTTTTTGGTCAAGTTTGTTTTCTGAATTTTAAGGTATTTGTCCCGAAAAGAATTGTACTTTTAAATAGAAGTAAAAGCCGTTTTTGTGCTATTACGTCGAAATAGGAAAACACTGCTTTTTCTTTAAAGTAGAAACAGTAGTGAAGACTAAAATTCTTTCAGATCAAAATGCCCTTAGTGATAGCACTCTCATGCAAAAAGTATTTCCAAAATGTACAATTTTTTTTTATAGTTTGGTCAAACGGGCCCTTAGATTTTTGCTCTTATAATATCGGTGCTGATGAATGAGACTGGGGACGGGTGCAGGTGGTGGATGCGTTGGTACCGTTGGCAGAGATGTTCCAATACGTCAGTACTCTCCGCGGAATGACCAAGGGACGTGCTTCGTATACAATGCAGCTGGCAAAATTCGACGTCGTCCCTCAACACATCCAGAACCAGCTCGCCTCCAAAGGGGAACCTGTTGCTGCTTAATTTTATTTATTCATTCTTGCTTCGTTTTTTAACTTTTTGGCCTTGTATTTGATGATTTCACATATGCATTTTTAGTGTATAGGATTTGTAATCAAAGAAAATGACGCCCGAGCAATGTAGCAAAACTTTATATTTATATGTATTGGTTTATAACTTCAACAACAAACCCAGTACCTCAAGGACTCCCGCCTGAGCAGGTCTGGGAGGATGAAATGTTTGCATCCTTATCCCTTTATTTTTTCAAACCGAGCGTTACCCCTTTAGTTAGTTACCCTAAAGAGAGGCTATGTCCGCAGGCCCTCAACTCACGTCAAACTCATCGGTGAAAATAGTTTGAAAACGGACATAGCCTTTTTTTAGGGTAGCACCTCTCACCCCCTAGACCTTGCTTGGACAGGGGAGCTCTTGAGGCATTGGATTTATTGTTTTTGTTGTATTAATTTTAGTTTTTGTCAAGCCTTCTAATAAACAAAAAACTTAAAATAAGAAAAAATTATCCTCAAAACAAGGTTTTCATTTCTTATAATTAAAACTAGAGATACTTACATTAAAGGTCTCTGTGTTTCGCTCATTGTGTAAATTTAGTCCTTATACTTTCAACTCTATTAAATTAGTCCCTTTACAATTTATGTTATACCAATTTAGTTTGATGGTCAAATTGAAGTAAGTTAATGACGAAATTTTTAATGGTACAATTACATAGATGCAAGTAACTCATTACAACTTTACTTATTGACTCAATTTAACTTAATCCATGGCTGAACCAAACCATTGAAAATTTTCGTCAATAATTTAACATAACTTTAGCTCTAAGGACAAGATTGACATAAATCACTTGTATATGAATGAATTTGATACAATTAAAAGTATAAGAACAAAAATTGATACAACAGACAAAATATAAAAATATTTCATGTAAATAATTCTTAAAATTATAAATAAAAAATAATAACAACCAATACTATAAATTACAAAAAATATAATTGCTGAACAACGAATTTACATTTTCAATTATAGTAGCGGAAATTAAAATTGAAATTTAATATTATATTAATAATTTTCCTCGTAGGCCTCAAGGCATCCAGTAATTCATCATTCATGGTGGATGCAAGGAATACATGAAATCACAGCTAGCCGTTGGCCAACGCATATTAAATGACTTTTTAAGTGACAGTTGAGCACCACAAATACTTCATCCAACAACAACAATAACAAATCTAGTGCCTCCACCACAAATATTTCATCCCGACCCTTAAAATATGTGCTTATATTATGGGCTTTTTGTAGAAAATTACCTTTAAAAGTTAGTCATTTTTTAATATGTAGAAGTACGCTCGTGATTGTTGGTCATCGTAACAAATGGTGGGATTCGGGCCATGCGATTGCATCTATAGAATATGATATTACTTTTTACAAACTAATGATTTTATGTCACATAACCGAAAAATTGAGTTGAATAAACATAATATTTTCCTTCCATTTTTTTGATAATTATCGGCAAAACCGTAGTATATACGGGCATTGACACGGCGAGACCTCAACCATCCTGTAAACGAAGACGGGTACAACATTTTTATAATATTTTCCTTCCATATGAGGGGACGACAACATTTTTTGCCGATTTCATCAAAAGCATTGGCGATAATTAACAAGTTTTATAATGTTTTCTACATTTGTGGGTTAAACCTAAGACCTGGTGAAATTTTATGTATCCCACATCATCTGCATATATTAGCATTTTTTTAGGTGAAATCATATCCAATAATCTCTAAAAGAACCTTTTTTAGTTCCTTTATGGTATTGTAGGGTTTCCGTTGTTAGTAAGTTATTGACATTTTATGTTACCTTTTATTGTATTTTGAGTTTTCTCGCTAATTATTGAAAAAAGCAACATTCCATGTCACGCTTATGTCAAAATCAAGCTCGCCCATGAAACTCTGGAACATTAATGTCACATGTTCACTATTTCATATTTAATTAAGTATCTAATACATATTAAACATTATCTTTCACCATGTAATAAAATATTATACATACACCAAAATGATAGACACTTGTGATGTAGGACTCAAATTTACTAAAAGATTGATACACTAACAAGCAGACTGTTCTGATTGCCAGTGCAAAAAATGTTATTGTCAAGAGCAACGATATTCAAAAAGTTGCTCTGACTTTCATAATATCGCTTTGATAGTAATATCACCCTAACAAGAACCGTAACGCTAGGAAGAGGAGGCATACATGTTAATAAAGGCCAAGGCAATGCTAGTCAAATGTGCAACCTTAACAACTTGAATTCGAACACTTTCCTTAACATTACTTTCTGATGGGTTCATAGTCGGATCATCCCCATCAAAGCCATCCATGCAGGTGTTGTCATCGGTCAATGCTGCACTAACCCATGTCTCAATGTCATTGATCTCGACCTTCAAACTCATCCCGTTTGAATTTGTTGTTATCTCTTTCATGGACTTTTGCACCTGTAAAAAATTTTATATGTAAGTCTTGTAACAAGTTTCACACTATAGTGGAGTGAGAGTAAGCAAAGGATCAAATAGAAGATTGACATATGTTGATTATACAGCGGAAAGTCCAGTATAAACCACCAGAAGTAGAAAAGTTATGTCAATTGGACCGATTATAATGATATTAAGTACTATAAGGATCTAAATGGTGCATGTCTGGTGGTCTAAGATATTGATTTTTTCCTTTCTTAGAGCCAGTTTAATGTCATTTTTAATTTAGAGTTTTTAGTTTTTAAAATATTATAAATCGAGTTTTAAAAATGATTTTGTCTTAATTTTGGTTCATTACTTTTAATTTTTTTCTCAAATTGAGGAAAAAAACTAAAATAAAAAAAAAATCAAAACTAGAAAAAAAATATTCTCTAAAACCTAATTTTACATGTTATTTCCTTTTTAGTTTTCTCTCCCCCCATGAGTTCATGGGGTTGAGTATTGTATCTTAAATATAAAATAAAGAAGAAACTTAGCATATAAAACATCATATATCAACTTTATACTAAATTTAAATACAATAAAATTCGACAGACCTCGTCAAGAGAGTCCCCTAACAACTCCAAACAATCTTGCATAGGACCAGCCTCCTTAGTGCTCACCCCATGACCCTTGGCCAACTGGGCAAGGGAAGTCGAGGTCGACTTAGTGGCCCATGAAGTCACATTTAGCGCAACCTGCGCTAGCAACTTGGGGTTGGCTTGAATTTGAGGAGCATAGGATGAAAGCGATGCGACACAGAGGTCGGGGTAAGAGGTGGTGGTGCATGAATTTTGAATAAATTGGGCGTTTGAGTCTACTCCAGACCGTAATGTCCTAATTGCTTGTGTTGAGGGTGAAAGAAAAACGAAGAATAGGAATGGGAAAAGGAGATGAGAAAAAAAGGGTGAAATAGACATTTATTACAGTGTTTTTTTTCCTGTTGTAGTCACTCTCTTTGTATGAACGAAACAGGAAGTTGGAGTTGTTTAATTTGTGAAGTCGGAAGAAGTACATGCGGTGGTTCATTTATATATAGAAAAGGGTTCCTTTTGGTTTGTAGTAAAGTGGGTGTTTGGTTGTGTAAAGTGATTGGTGGCCTTGGGATCCACCAACAAATTAAATTTTATTGGCCCTTTTTTGAAATTATTTATACAAAAATTCATTGTACTTTGTTCAATGTGTTAATTTAGTTATTGTGCTTTAATTTACGTCAACTTTGTCCATAAATAACTTATATTATAAGTAACCTAATACAAACCTACATCATGACCTAATTTAAATCAACTAGTGACCCGACCATTAAAAGTTTGATTGCTAATTTTTACTCAATGATCAAATTGACACAATATAACTTGTGTAGGGACCAAATTGATATAATTGAAAGTATGAGAAATAGATTGATACAATGCATAAAGTACAAGAATTGATAACTTAAATAACCTTAAAATAATTCCGAAAATTTTATTTTAGCATTTAAACTTTTGTAAGAATAATGCTATATGAACTTGTTTCGCAACCTTATCACTAATTATCCAAAAGGAAAATGCTATATGAACCAAATTTTAATACTTAATTTATACATTTCATACTTATGGTCATTAATTTGGTATATGGTATTGTTCTTTTGATTCTAAATAAAATATTAGATTCTCTTTGATTGGGTAGTTTCTGGGGGGGAGCCACATTAGGATTATAATAACCTATCATGTATTTTATGAGACGGTTTGAAGAAAGGTCAGTGTTATTATTATAATAATTTTGTTAATATAAGGAAGATAATAAAGATTTTTGGAGTCTTGTTGTGTAAAAATTGTCGTGACATTAATAAATGATATCTTGGTAATAACATTACCTTGAGAAAATATTGAGTTTAAGAAATTTATTGACAATAAATATAAGCATGATATTTTCTAATGATGTGATGATCAAGTAAGTGATTTACTTGGAATTTATTATTTTTGATAACTAAAAGGGAGGAGGAGTCTCTAATAGATACAAAATATATACATTACAACTAAATAAAAATAAAAATAAAACAAGACAAATAATCTAGATCTCACAGTGGAATTGCGCATCATGTTCAAAGTTAGGCTTGTAGAGAAGGCTAGCTTTGATGGTGTTATAGTGTCTTCGCTATGGGAGCCTAGCTGACGGAGTCAAAATGGATCAAGGAATGGCCGTGGCAATCAGTCTGTACGGGTCCTCCAAACAATGGTGGAGGGAGACGTCGGAGCAACGAAGTAACGCTGGAAATCATGTTACAACCCTTAAATTTATAATCTCTAGAATCCGATACCAATTGGGATGTAAGTTTTAAAAATAAGTATATTTCTTGACTTTCAAATATAAATAATAAAGAACGTCATAAGCCAAGTTTTCTTGAAATTTATGATAACTTTTATGATAGAAATGTGCCAACTGAATGCGTAAAAATTATAAGGTGGTTCGTCGGAATTTGGTTCACATGCAGGATAACACTAACAGCATTAAAGAGGCCACGTCAGCACTGCATGGTCCTAGGCGTTACAAACAATTTTTATTTTTTTTTATTTTGATAAATCAGCGAGAAAATAACATATATAAAAAAATATATGTACAAATCTATAAGGGTCATACTTTAAGTTACGATCAAAGCCTACAAAACGAAATCAAATGCCATAAAGACAAAAAAAAGAAACAAAGCCATAAAACTATATCAAAGGCAAGTCGGTCAAGAAACCAGCTTGTGCTTAATCCTCCACCATTGAAGACGCTGAGTATGTCAACGAGCATCACAGAGTGAAGGAGCTGCAATAAGTCGACTGTAGACCAATCTGGTGACCTCCACAAGGATGGTCCATAAAGGCTTAAACTGGGAGTGCTGAATTCTCAGGTTACGCTAGTACTAAAGGACATAAAGTTGCCGAAAGACAAAGGTGGGCAATGACATGGTTAATCCCAAGGCCCCTGAGCTATAAGAATATTAACAGTGCATAATCTATATGTAATTGTGTAGCTATTATTTTTTATAAGTCAAATTTTTATTCTGACAATACCGTTTTAATTTGTTCACCTAGCAAATTGACAGGCTCGATTTGATTAACGGAGAATGTGCTTGGACATGATTAGGAAATATTCGAGGAAGCAAGTACCCAAGGTAGATATTGCCAAGGGATAGAAACTCAAGCTCGAGCTAGCTAGCAGGGACGCTACAAAATGAACCTGCATTCAAGCTTATATAATTATTAACCTGCAATGCTAAAAGAAACGCGGCCTGAGTGACATCGAGAAGATGTTGACCTCCAATACGTTTCATCTTTAGTTGAATCCTAGTAGATTATGAGCGATCGAGGCCGAAATGTGATTTTGTGAAATTTGGAGCAAATAATTAGTACATAAAATTTATAAATAAGAGAATCAATAGTTTAGTAAAGAGTTTCACAATCATATCACAAACTCTTCAATTTATTTCTATGCATACCGGTGCTTATCTTTATTTTCCTTTTCCATTATAGTAATCCTTATTCTTTTTCCTATTTATTTCAACGAATAAAATCAAAGTGTCAGAAATGAATTTCGAGAAGGTACACTTCGTGAGCAATATGCCATAGTTTCTTTCATTCGCCTTTTTATAGTAAATTTAACTTGTATTATTGGTTCAAGGTTTTGATTCCTAAGCCTCGAGCATGAATCGATTGATCTTGGAGTGGTCACCCAATTTGGTCCGCTTTGTCTTAACCTTGTAAAATTTTATCTTACTTAAGTTATTTTAAGTCAAAGTTTGTTAGGCCTATCGCTTAACTGAATGGGGCTGAAAACAGGTTGTTAAGCTCTCGAACTTATCTCCAAACTCTAAGGAATCTCCCGCATTGCTCTATTCCTCCATTTGGATCCATATCGGCACTTTTATGCACATAAGTATAAAACTCGTGAAAGTCCACTTAATTGAAGCATTGGTATGATCTATTTTAAATAAAAACTAAAAAGTTAAATATACCAAAAATATATAGCGAGTAATTCGGATATTCAAACCTAACTTACCCCCTAGTTGAGGTAAATCCTTTTTCCAAGTTTGTTACCTCAAATATACGACGATTACAAATACACAAACAAGACATATATTCCAATGTGGGCAAATTGGTTAGAAAACGCAAGCCACGGGGATTCTAACATTATGTTGCAGGATTTTTTTTTTTTTTTTCTTTTTGCATAAAACCCTCCTTCTTTCTTGTGTAGATGTCTTAAATATCCCTTTGAAAAGAGGACATACTTAAGGAGTTTGTTTATACCATTTAAAATAATTATGATGCAGGCCCTATAAACCGAAGTTAAGCGTGATTGGGCGAGAGTAGTACCAGGATAAGTGACCTCCTGGGAAGTCCTCACCCTCAGGTTGGGGGCACTGGGAAACAGCCTCTCTTCAGGTTAACACCCTGAAGGGGAAAGGCTGCGTATATCCGCCCCCAGACTCTGCGTAAGTGGGAGCCCTCGAGGCATTAATGGAAAGGAAAAAAAAAAAAAAAAGAAGGCAATTGCTTTATTAATTTTTAAATACACTCCTTTTGCACACAATATAATAGAATATATAACAAACATATTTTAATAATTGTGATAATGATCAAATATATAAATATTTATGGATATATAATATAGGAATAAGTATCAACAAATATCAATAATACAGTCTCACCCAAATAATTGGACTCCGTCAGCCTTTTCCAATTATGCATATTAAAGAGCTTTTGAAACACTGAATTTATTGTTGTTGCAGTTGATAGGCTATGAATTATGATTGGTTAAAGAATTTAACGACTTTTATTTTTGCAACAGTAAATACTACATAATGGGACCATACTTCTCAAATCCTCTCAAACTCCTCTTTCGAAAAATAATGAAGACAAGATTCTATGCTAGGTCTCAGGCGTCACTGTTAAATTTCACCAGGTCTTTTAAGCCTGACCTCTAGAGTTGGAACATAGGAGGTCTATATATAAATATAAGCTCAAGTAAGATTCCATCCTAAAACCAATTGCATTCGGTGAAGCAACCTATTAGACTTATAAATTGACTCTTCACTTTTACAATTCTTATACAAGACTCACATGTGGAGTTCTCAACACCTTTTAGAGACTACAAATTAAGTTCGCTGACACCTTCAAATCAAACAAAATTATATTGCTAATTACTCTATATTTAGGCTCCGTTTGTTTCAACGGAAGTACTTTTCCCACGGAAAATATTTTCCTTTGGAAAAGATTTTCCATGAAAAATGCTATTCCCGTTGAGATTTTCTGTTGTTTGTTTCAATAGAAAACATGTTTTCACATTTCGATATTCCTTGCTTGTTTTAAAGGAATCATCTTCTACCAATCATCTTATTCCTAGTTATAGAACAATATAAATAGCAATACAATATATTTGAAATTATTTAGACTCTGTGGGATTTTAGAGTTATTACTAAGATAACCTGAGGTTTGAACATTTATTACATATCCTGATATTTAAATATATATAATAACGTACCCTGAAGTTGAATATTTTATCACTCAAGTACCATACATCAAAATTTGACGAATTTTTGTAAAAATCTGACCAAATATAAAAGTGCTAATATAATACATAATTACGATAATATTTATAAGTTATGTCAATTTTTTTAGCAAATTACGATAAAAAGTTCATCGTATATTGATGTAAAAACTACCTAAATATGGTCGAAATCATATGCTATGTTAACATTTTTTAGGAAAAATCTAATGAGAATACTTATATATTGTTGGAATCATATTTCTAGATCACTCGGAATGATGAATTTCCTCTTTTAAAAGGGAAGTCATTTTCCCCCATTTGCAGGAAAAGGTTTTCCTTCCGTCACCAACCTTGTGCCAAACAATGAAAAAGGGGAAAACCACTTTCTAGAATATGGTTTTCCTCTTAAACAAACGGAGCCTTAAGTTGTATGCATTTCATTTTTTGACAAATAGTACACGATTTAGCCAAGACATGGATAGAGTGCCTATTTAGTCAAACTGTGAAAATTAATTTGTTTTTTCGTTAGCATTTTATAAAAGGTGCTTTCAATACTATAATTTTGTCCATAAAGATTTTTAATTTTCATTTCTACTTCTATTTTATAGGAGAAATATTATTTTTCAACTTCTACGACTTCTAATTTTGTTTAAAATCATTTTTTATTTAGGCCAAAAACACAAAAAATTAGTTGCTTCCGTCATCCGTTGGAGCCGTAACACAAAAGAATGAAATTATTTTGATAATTAATATTGTTTTAAGTGATCCAATGATTATCTTTATATGAATTGAATATTTAAATCGATACATAAAATATTTTTCTCATATTATATATTTAGTTCCTATGATATAATAAATTAAAGGGAAAATACTATAATAAGACGATAGTGAGACCGGCTATGTCTTACGGGGCAGAGTGCTGGCCAGTTAAGCACCACTATACGCAGAATATGAAGTTAGCAGAAATGAGAATGTTGAGATGAATGTATGGACACACAAGGAAAGATAGGATCAGGCATGAAGCCATAAGAAGTAAATTAGACGTGGCCCCAATCGAGGATAAGCTACAAAAGCAATGTTTGAGGTGGTTTGGGCAAGTTAGGTGGAGACCGAGCAGTGCACCTGTCAGGAGAAGCGAACAACTCCATATTACATACGGGAATAGACGAAGAGGCCGACCAAAGAAGAGTTGGATGGAAACAATTCAACAGGACCTCGCCTATCTCAATCTCAGTAAAGAAATGGCCCTATATAGAGCTCAGTGGAAGATTAGTATAGGTGTTACGGATATAACGGGGTAGGAACGACGAACGCTCCTAGGCTAGTACTAACGCCACTAGGTATTCTTGCATGCCTATCTGTTTATACTCATTTCTACCTTGTTTCTTGTTGTTTAAACCATTTATACGCTTGCATGTTGTCGTTAGGTAGCCTCTCTTCCATAAATGTTTGCCGCTTTTGCGTTTTGGTCTTGCTTAGATGCTCCCATGCTTGTCATGCTCCCCGTGCTCTTCGTGCTTTTCTTGCCCTTCTTGCTTCTCAGGATGCGGATCCTCGGAAATAGGATCTCATTAGGGTATCCCTCTAATGGGGTAAGGCTGCATACATCCTACCCTCTCCTAGACTCTGCTCACGCGGAAGCCCTTGTGGCACTGGACCTGTTGTTGTATATAATAATTTTAGTGAAATTTTGGTGTAGTAAGCAGAGACTGAATATATTTATTTTCTATGATAATGAGTACTGCTTTTTTACGCTAATAAGTCTCCTAATATTGTGTTCAAAAAATAAAAAAAATATCCTCATATTAGTGTTCATGTTTGGATCTTGAACAGTGTATAGACCCACCTTATACATTTCATTTACATTAATATTGAGAACGGCATTAGTATTAGAATTAAAGATATCTCAATGAATAAGGCTTTGCTATCATATCAAATAGATTAATTATTTCAAAAGTTTAAATTGATGAGTAAAAGTCGGTTTTTTTTTATAAGCGATAAAGTCGCAATACAAAGCAGGCAACTAGAACAAATGAGCCCTGAGTCAACGTATAAGAACGGGGATCAAAACAACAAAACTAAACAAAACAAGAAGTCGTATTTAATTTCATAAATTGATGCTGGGATTGCATAGGTTTAGTTTTGGGCTACTGAGCCTCATACGGTACAAAGATTTATGCAAACCTCATTGCTTGCTGATCTTTAACCGCGATCATCTAAATTAAGATAGCGAGATATTGGGTTTAGTACAGCAGTTAGGCTATGCACTACTCAACTATGAGGTCTTGGGTCGCTCCTCACTAAATATTTGCAGCCATTGTTAGGGCACTAATATGCCTCTTTATCGTCTAAAAAAGATAAGAGTACAGTCAAATACCTCCATATGAGAACTCTGGAACTAAATGTTACTGACCTTGAGTTCGTGTTGAGCTATAAATGAGTTTTTGGTGCATCTGTTTGAAGCAATATGCACTGGGTTCAGTGGTTCGTTTAGCAACTCATTTTCAAATTTACAAAAGAATCATACCTTTGGATCTCTTTACACAAAAATTCCAATTTAAGAAAGCTTCTACTTACCGGCTGAGGTTCATCTAAACAGTTATATACTTGAGAACAGCTGCACGTAGCTTCTCCATAAATTCTGCAGCTTGGGTCTGTGTCCATGAAATCAACATCAACTTAGATTACATTCAATGTTAATTCGAAGTCCGAAAATGAGAAGTTTCATTGGACCCGCTTTGGATATTGGAGTTGCTAAGTGAGATCCACACAAAACTCAGGTGTAGTAACCTATTAAGCTTATATGTTAATCGCATATTTATCATTTTGATACGAGATTTTTGTTATCAGGTCATATGTGTTGTGCTCAAAACTTCACCTCCAATCATTTATTGCTCTCGCGGGCTTAGTTTATGACATACAAAAGGGGCATCCTTAGATTTTCCGATTGTGATAGGCAAGGATCTCACATGTAAGTCTATTAAGAAATCAACATATAAGCTTATTGTACTATACCATCAAATACAAATTGATTTTAGGATGAAACCTCACTTGAGCTTATATGTGGTGCTCAAATATGTCAGCTCCATGGGTTGGAGGCCCTAATGAAATTTCACAAACAATAGGGAGGACCATCCACGCGAGCCCAGACCCTCTAACTTGCTCTAATATCAAACTGGTATACATCGGACCGGAGCTTGGTCTACATATTTGCTATGTGAGGTCCACATCCACATATAAACACAAGTCAGGTTCCATCCTAAATCCAAAAAAATTTACGAGAGTCTTTTGCTCTTACCTGGTTACTCTGTGAAGCACTTGCTATGTTCTCATCAAGAAGTGTTAACAAAGCCCTATTCAGCTCATTCTTCTCTACCATCTCCAGTAACTACAAGTTCAACAACAGATATCTTGAGTTCAACAACTGAGAATCAAGTTATGCAATAAAAAAGACATGAAGGTGATGTGTAACACACAGTTGCTTTCATATCCATTGATGTCAGAATCTTCGTTAGGCTTTCCCTACCCTTTACGAGTTCCATCTGCATTTTATCATATCCCTCTGAGAAACAAAAACAAAAAAAAACAAGGGTGAGTTTCTGTGTGAAATTTTATTGAGAACTTTGCATATGAGCATAGTCAAATTGTCTCATATTGGAGTTTGGAGCAAAGAAAGATCATCCTATAGGCTTAGTGGGATACTCCACATAATGGCAATTAGTTTTTTGATGGAATTCTGCTCGGGCTTATATGTGGATCTCATATATGTCTATTAGAACCACCCACAAACACCGAACCTTAAATTGAAATAACAAACACAAATAAAGGGATAGGGGGAAATATTTGAACACTAGGATTTGCGTAGTTTGGTCAAAGATTACGTCCATAGAGGAGGAGCAACAATAACTTCACTATATAACCGAGTTATTATGACAATATCTACACTCGCACACTACCTCTCACTATTTTGCTCTCTATACTTTCCCCTACTAGACCATAGCACAAGAGAACCCTATCTATAAGCCTCTATACTTATAACATCTGGTAGCACAAGAGTCACCATTAAGGGCCATAATAATTCCGCCATAAACTTGGTTGTTTCATAAGACCACAAATTTCCAAACCTAAAAATGCCAACTTCATGGATCAGACCTAAAGCTTGGTCGAATTTCACATAATGCATCATAAATGTTGAAGTCAATAAAGTTAAACAGATATTCATGAATAATGACCTGTTGCTTCCAGGAGAGCTTTCTGCAGCGCCTCGAGCTCGATCAACCTGTCTTCCATTTCCTACAAACACAAGAAAATGTCATTCTGGGGTTAACTGGGTGCTATGCAAGTTACATTCATGAGAGAGAACCTGAGTTTTCGATACTGCAAATCGGAGCTGACCCAGTTCGAATTTTAGTTGATTGAAAAATTCTTCATTCAATCTGCAATTTCACAGAGATTTAGTGTCAGACTCTGTAAAAAGCATTCTCCATACAGTAACATATGCATGAAAATGCAGCGAAGGATGTTAGAATACAAAATCATTCTTGAGTCTTCCTCCGTTAGTTTTAACTTTTGGGAAAGTTGGTTCATTTGATGACTAAGGAAGTCACAAGTTCAAATCCCAACAACCCCCACTTTCAATATTAATATAATTTAAACACGGGATATGAGTAGGTCTGTACTATTAAGGAGTCCACATGTGAGTCTATTAAAATCTCACAT
Source organism: Simmondsia chinensis (assembly GCA_018398585.1). NCBI lineage: Eukaryota > Viridiplantae > Streptophyta > Magnoliopsida > Caryophyllales > Simmondsiaceae > Simmondsia > Simmondsia chinensis. The sequence continues at coordinate 47,166,029 of JAGTTD010000001.1, read as the reverse complement.
AAACAATTGTGAGAGATAAGAGATCAACATATAAATTTAGTGGTTTACTCCACCTAATGCTAATTGCTTTTAGGATGGAACCTCACTTGGGCTTATATATGGATCTCATGTGTGTCAACTCCGTGGGCCCGGTGTATTTTAACATACACTATCCACCCTTTAGACCCAACTAGCATTCAAGTGAGGAGACATATGTAAGAGTATAAAACAATTCATGAGCCTTCACTAATCAACTTAAATTTTTTGGAAAATTAGTTGCTTGACAAAGGAACCCAAAAGCTAATGATAAATGAGACCAACAGATCTCCTCTCTTCATCACAACCACTGCAAGCCCGCATGAGAACACAATCACACTTTGATTAGATTCCCCATTGGATTCTGATAGCTATTGTGTTTTATCATTAATGGGTGATTCCTCGCTAAAATTGAACACCCAATCAAAGAAGAATGACAGTGGTTGAATGAAACTACTGATCTCTCACCATTTTTTACTCCTAAGTTGTAACCTATAACCAGGAAGCCTTTGGACAATAACAAAGGCACAAATTTTAAGAATAACATGTGAGAAACATCAACGACAAAGAAGACTTAAATTTAGACAACACCATTGTGACAGAAGGACAAAAAGATGAAGGGAGAAGCGACAAGAGTCCAGTAAATAGAGTTTAAGAAGGAAAATGTAAATTCCAGGGCTCACTTTGTTAATGCCAAAGCAATTCTACCCTTTGCTTCTCACAAGATTACTTTTATTGCTTTGATGTTAACAAAATAAGCCCAACAGTAACGATATCGTTTTTAGAATGATGCTCAAATTAGAAATTGAATGGAGCTTAGTGGCAACCAGCAATGCTTTCATGTCTTATGGCCCAGATTCATCAAAACCTCCACCAAATCGCAAATCCCTGCTTCCCTCCCACTCCCTTGCGCGCTTGCTTGGGGAGAGGACATGTCGTTTTTGGTGGAATAAGACATGTTAGAATGACCCATTAGCAATACCCATGACAGATACTCATCACAGCTAAGATGCACATTTCGATCACTAAACTTAAGATTTGAGGTGAGCCTTGTGTCACAAACCTAAGTCCGTGACTTGGATAGATTTTGAGAAAGAGAGAACGAGAGAGAGAAAGAGAGTAGAATTAAGAAGAGAGTTAGAGAAGAGATGAAGAAAAGAAGAGAAATTTTAGAATAAGTTAGGAAGAAGAAGAGGAATTTAGTAGATAGAGGAAGAGGGAGAAGTGACGGTTGGGAGAGGGGGAAGAGAGAAGAGTAATTTGAAATTTTCACTTTGATTAATTGATGATTAAAATACAACACTTGCAAGTATTTAAATAGACATTTTGGAGGGAAGGCTCCCTAGGCCCTTAGACCCTAATACATAGCCTACATTTTAATTAATACAATTACATCATTACAATTCAAATTACCCCTTTGCCTCCTAAACACCCCCAACCGGTTCCCTCTCTAAACCCAATTCAAAATTTAAACTAATTTATACTTAACTAATTTTATAATTTTTACATTACATAATCGATACAAAAATAATAAAAATGAAAAATAGTTGTTTGGTTCCTTGGCTCGTGATAGTCACAACTGGGGTCATGACAAACCCTTCCCCTTGAAAACATCCTTGTCCTCAAGGATGTAATGTGGCTTGAATGCTTCGTGCCGATCCCCGTCCTTGGAAATTGCTCCCATACCCTTGCCTTGACCTTGATCTTTTGAATGTCTCTTCTAGTGATCTTAGGCTTGAGATGGTGATGCGGTGTTGAACTTCTTGATGAATCCAGGGTTTCTTGAATCTTTATCGATGCTCCTGGAGCTTCAGACCATGAATTCCATAAATCAACAAAAGATAACTTAACCGGCATTGTTATGACATCACAGCCCAATTCGTGAGATTTTAATGGCCATTCCAGTACCGACTTCATAAGTAGCGACTCGGTTTTTGATTTTGAACCCATTGCCACTATCTTGTCAGTAGCTGCTATATCGTCGTTCACGTTCGAATAGTCCACATGTTTTGACTCAACATCTTCAACTGTTATTATGTCCACCTCAAAGTCATCTTCAGGTTCAAGACATAGCAAGTCAGCCTTTAGCGGGTTTTGAACATTGGTTCGCTCTTTCGGTTTCTCCTCAGCAACATCACTATCTGAACTAATCTCCGCCATAACATCACACCTCGGTTGAGGTCGTGGTGGAAGTTCAAACTTCACACCACGGCTATGACAAAGCCGAGCTACAGCTTCGGTTAGATCTCTAATGGAAGCTCTTAGCTCCTCGATTGAACTCCTTTCTCCATGGTCGCGGCAATCTTCAAGTGAGACTTGAGGAGTTGGGTTGTGGACATGAATGTTCATCACACAACATTCGTCGTAGATGCACCTTCCATGTAACCTCTTTCGTGCAATTTCAGCATCTTCCTTTGAGGCAAAGACCACCCGGGCTTCAACCTTTAAGGTAGATGTCAAAGTGATCTTGATTTCTTCGAGCCAACCATAAGGAGAGAAGACTTGGTGGAGGACGTTTTCGGCGATGGGATAGAAAACCTCCCAAATCTTAACAAGGAGTGTAGTCTTGTTAGAAGCTTGAGGAGATTGAACATACATTTGTTTTTTTTTTTTTTTGGTTCGGTTACTGTTCACGGGGGTTGCTGTTCTTTTTTTTTTTATTTTTTTTTTATTCGGTAATTCTGCACCTGATTTTTTTTTTTTTTTTTTTGGGTTTGGAGACCTTCAAGGGAAGAAAAATTGGAGCGGCTCCTTTTTTATTTTTTTTTTATTTTTTATGTGGTAGTGATGAAACGTAAAGGATAGACTAAGCCACTTCGATCGGAAGATAGCTCTGATACCACTTTGTCACAAACCTAAGTCCGTGACTTGGATAGATTTTGAGAAAGAGAGAACGAGAGAGAGAAAGAGAGTAGAATTAAGAAGAGAGTTAGAGAAGAGATGAAGAAAAGAAGAGAAATTTTAGAATAAGTTAGGAAGAAGAAGAGGAATTTAGTAGATAGAGGAAGAGGGAGAAGTGACGGTTGGGAGAGAGGGAAGAGAGAAGAGTAATTTGAAATTTTCACTTTGATTAATTGATGATCAAAATACAACACTTGCAAGTGTTTAAATAGACATTTTGGAGGGAAGGCTCCCTAGGCCCTTAGACCTTAATACATAGCCTACATTTTAATTAATACAATTACATCATTACAATTCAAATTACCCCTTTGCCTCCTAAACACCCCCAACCGGTTCCCTCTCTAAACCCAATTCAAAATTTAAACTAATTTATACTTAACTAATTTTACAATTTTTACATTATATAATCGATACAAAAATAATAAAAATGAAAAATAGCTATTTGGTTCCTTGGCTCGTGATAGTCACGACTAGGGTCGTGACACCTTGGTGCATTTGGGAGCCTCTTCTTAAAATTGTAGGATAGGTTGCATACATATGATGTTTCCCAAACCCCAACTTTGTGGGAGCCTTATAAACACAATTGCCTTTGCTTAACCTAAGATTAATGCATGAGGCCTTATTTTGGTAATTACAATGCTATAAGGTTTAGGGTTTTTTTTCCACAAATAGTAAGAAGTTCAATTGGGTTGCATAAGGACGTAATCCTTCACAAACCCCAAAATTTCCCTCACCCTTGATAAAGGTAGGATTTGATCCCAGGTCTCGGATACCAACCCCAAGAAACCTTACCATTAAGCTAGCTAACACCTTCAAATTAAGGTTAAGGTAATAGGATAAAAGATCCTAACTTCAAATCCCACCTTCTCCAATCCCACTAAAACGTACTACACACTGAAGCTACTTTGCAGCTGCACTCACAAATGCATTGATGCAAAATGTTGTGAAATGTACCCTCTTGTTCGCACTGACTCTTTTTTAATTATATCCATTGCCTTCTCCAATTCAATTGGATCCAACATTTATTGAGAGGTTATATGTGCATCAAATTCAAATGTACTTCTCTTCTTGAGGACTTGGTACATCAAATAAGAGTCCAAGGTCATCACATACTTCAATACCATGTGAAATTTTATCGGTTTTTTTGGTAAGTTCTAATTCACAAGGTTGGCATATGCAAAATCCACATATAAACCCTGTTAAAAAAAGATACAAGCTAAGGTGGTTTGGAAACTTATGAAACCTCTAATGCTTGTCCCACATAGGAAAAAGAGTCGAGGTGTTTTTACTTTTATATAAGAGTCGTTTTAAACACTTTGAATTAAGTTAATGATTAGAGAAGGATGGGAACCACATTCGCAGGCCACCCGCCCATTGTATTGTGCTCGAGCATAGAAGTGGGTGTCCTTTTTCTAACGGATACTTTTAAATACCCTTCTCAAGCTAAGGTTCCGGATCATCAAATACATCCCAAATCAAATTGCTCTCTCTCTCTCCCTCTCTCTTCATCTCTGTCCTTGTCTACTCAAAACTTTGGGAAAAGTTGTTAGGACCTCTTACCCGACAATTAACAAGTGCACGTTAAGAGTTGAATTGAGTTAATCTAGAAGGAGGGCCGCCAATAGTACTGTGTGCACCGGAAGAGCGGCAAAATCATCTTTTAGGACAATGGTCTTTACCATAACGCGGTATCATTGTTTGTAAGATCTTTCGGTCCGAGTGAGTTTCCATTCTAAACTCTTGTTATATTACATGGAGAAACCCATTAAGTTATATACTGATCACTTTTCTCTCACAACTCTCATGTGAAATTTTTTACTAAAGTCATTCAACACACATTACTCAAAACAATTAACCGCAAGACAACGGGGAAGGAACAAACCTAGGTCTCAATCTTGCAATCTCGAACTCAATCTCTTGAGCTTCGGTATCAAGGAAGTATTCAATCAACTCCGCTGCTGTATCCGGCACAACCCGAGACTGAATTAAAAACCAAACCCCATTGTTAAATATCACCGAGCCTTTAGGCCTGACCCACGAAGTTAGCATACATGAGATCCACATATAAGTCCACGTGGGGTTTCATCCTAAAATCAATGGACATTAATTACGGTATTTCACAACAGCAGCATCAATCTCAATGCCACAAGGGCTCCCACTAGAGCGGGGTTTTTGGTTTTTTTTTTGGGGGGTGAGATGTATACAGCCTTACCCCTTCAAGGAGCTACCCTAAAGGAAGGCTGTGTCTGAGGGCTCCCAGCCCTAACAAGCAAAAAGCAAACGAAACCATGAAGCAACAATAAAGCAGAGCAACAGGGAGCAAAACACAAAGCAATAATAGAGCAACAATAAAACATGTAAGCAACAAACAATAATAGCAAACATGTAAGCCAAAGGGCACTATGGACTAGCTTCGTTATGCTCCTTGATCCTAAACCGATATATAAGCTACACCTATTCTAACCCTCTTATTAAGCTTATATATTATCGCTTCTCTTTGACAACTCCGACGTGGGATTCAACGAGACTTCCACGTGGAGGTTTTTAACATTCATAATTCACACTCACAACCCACATCTTCCACATCGAAAGTTTAAGCAATAAAAACTAAAAGAGAAAATGAACCTGACGAAGAGCGCGGCGGCGCTCCTTATCTTCACGAATTTGACGCTCGAATTCTTCCTTGGCTTCAGCGTCCTTCTCGAGCCGCCTCTTGAACTCTAACCGCGCTATGTGCCCCGTCTGTGGCGGCGATTTGAATACCCCCTCTGGATCCTTAACAGAGACGAATTAACAAAGACACTCTTAGGACCCTCCATAAAATACCAAAACCCTAAATCAAAATAGTAATCCTAAACGAAACAGATTAGAGAGTACAATAAAAAATATCAAAATTTACATGATTTAGCCGAAGCTTATATCCACGGAAGTGAATACAATAATTCTATTATATTATTGAAAAATTGCACGAGATGTCTCAACTCTCAACCCTAATGTAATTATACTTGATTCTAGTGCCTATATAGCAGGATTGTGAGGGGAAGTACCCATTGAACGCAAGAAATTCTAGGTCGGGAAGATGAAGGGCGGGGAGTGCGATGTGGCAGAGTGGTGATGCTGAGAGATCCAAGTCTCAGTGCCGCCATGGATGCACCACTTAGCTTAATTTTTGTAGGTAAACTTGTCAAATTGAAGGCTCTGGTTGTGCTTGCTATGTAGAAATGGAAGTCATATGAATTTTATCCTGTTATCCGTTTGGCGATGTTCTTACACCTCGTCCGCCAAATACAAATGGATTATTTATGAATATTAAAATCTCGATTCGAATTTTAAAATTTTACGATTTATAATTTTATAATTATCGACCAATCTAAATCTTAAGTACAACCTTAATTTTGTAGAATCTTACGATTGGTTGATATTGCATGAAATTAATAGATAGAATAGTAATATAATTTTATTATTCTATTGATTTGACATCAATTCTGTCAACGTATACAAATAAAAATTTAAAATGTAAAAAAATAAAGCACATACTACAAACGAATTTACTTTATTAGTTTAAAATAAAAGAAAGTTAATTAAGAGTTATATATTTTTAAGAAACTTAAATTAAGTTTAGTTTCATGTTTTAAACTTAATATAAAGTTCGATTTGCAACATCTATCTTAAAAGTTCTCATGATTATTGTAGCATAAAATGATACATCTATGTTGCATGATAATATTTTGATTATATTTCTTATATATACTCATATAAGTAAATGTCTTATTAACAATTTTTTGACTATATAATTGATAATAATACAAAATTTTAGTAGAATCTTACGATTCTTGATTCGATTCTACGATGTCAATTCTAAAAGCCCCTGCCGATTCTAAGTAGAATACCAATTCCAACAACTTTGGATATAATAAACATATATGTAGTTATTGACAACGCAAAAATATTATTGGAAGAGTAATAATGTCACTTCGAGTCAATAACAATTATAAATTTTTAAATCGTTGCTTTGATATTAACATTTTTACCCCAACAATAACATCACAATATATATATATATGAGAGGGTGAGAGTGAATTTCGAACCACTCATTTAGCAGTTGATATCATCTTCCACTCACCATATAACCCCCTTTCCTCACTTTAACCAAATGTGTAGCCCAGAATTCACCCTCTCATCTCACACCCTTTTATAAAAGTCATCCCCATATGTATTGTATATATGTATGTATGCATACTGGTATGGAGAACAGTATTTTTCCTTAAAGAGTGAAAGCAATAGTTGTGGGTCCTTAAAGAGTGAAAGCAATAGTTGTGGGAGGAGGATGATCGGTTTTGAACACAAAATTTCTAGCTTCAAAGAGTGTTAAGACAAACTAATACACCAACAACTTTTAGCTCAAATGGATGTGTGTGTGCGTGTGTGTGTGTGTATATATATAACAATAGTTACCAAAGTGGGCACCAATACGCCGTCACTGAATCCCATTAGAACTCCAAAGTTAAGCGTGCTTGGCGAGAGTAGTACCAGGATGGGTGATCTCCTGGGAAGTCCTCACCCTCAGGTTGGGGGCACTGGGAAACAGCCTCTCTTCATGTTAACACCCTGAAGGGGGAAGGCTGCGTACATCCCCCCCCCCTAAACCCTGCGTAGGCGGGAGCCCTTGAGGCACTGGGTGTGTTCCTTTTATATAACAATAGTTGGTTTTCATTTTCACGAAAGATGTTGGTCAACTTTCCTTACCAATGTAACTATATAACTATATAAATAGGTTAACTGTATTGAAAAAGGATTAACTGAATACAAATTCAAATTCAATTTAATTATCAAGTTAAAAGTGTTAATTCAAATTCAATCAGACTTGAAAACATTCAACCCAAACCCATTATCTAGATGTTGTGCTTGTGTCATCTTATCATTTTATCAGCTCTATTTAATAGCATGATAGAGCGCCATTAGTCAACAATCCCCCGTACGCCACGAGGCTACTTCATAGGCATTCATGTTACGAGACCTCCTAATCCAACAAAAACTAGCATCAACAAGTGAAAAACTAAGCATAATGATATCTGAAATGATACTGTTGCTCTCCCAGGGGAAAACATTGCAGAATCTCGAGAAGAAGTACATTACATTTTCCAATCGCTTTCAATGCGTACTCTAGTCCAGCCAAAATGAATAGCTCGAAAGCAAAGTAACTCGAATTAGGTGTACACATATGCCCGGGACCTTAACAGACTGGTCGGAATTGAAGTCTCTTCAATTATGAGATCATGGACTAGACCAATTAAAACCAGGTTGGTTTAGTCCAAGACCAATTAGAAGCTGGACCACACTAATTTGGACTCGTTTTCAATTACCAAGGGCAAAAACAAGAAAAAAAAAAAGTTTACAAACAGAAGTAAAAAATATAGAAATTTGATAATGGTGCATATTATATAATTTCTCTTAATTTGTGTTCACCATCTCCTCCCTAATAAAAAAAGACTGAAAGTTACTCACTCAGTTTGTTTATAATATATTACTTAAAAAAAAAAAGCACACATTTTTGTATATATGCCATTTTTACATTAGGTTATTAATTACCTAGAATTTTCTGTAATATAAAACTCATTAATTCTACACATAATTCTCATAATACTTTATTTGTCATTGTATTTTAAACATAGCATTGCTTCAATAGATTTATGGCTTTGTTGTCTTATTTTTCTGTCTTTTGGTTAGTCATGTTATTGTGTTTTGCCTAGTGGTGTTTGAGGCTTTGTGTTTGGCTTTTTTTTTTTTTCCTTATCTTTTTGTGTGTTTGGTTTTATTGTTTTGGTCACCGTTCTTTTACGGGTTGATTCACTAGCTTGATCGAGTTGCCTACTTTGTACCGCAACTCTGTCGCTAATTAACGGGAAAAAAAATCTAAACATAGTATTATGGTGCTCCATTAGTGCGACAAACCATTGACAAATAGTATTGAATAACTAATTTTGATATATAGTAACAATTTTCATGCAAAAGTCATTAATTTTTTAAATGTTGGTTGAAATAATTAATTCATTTATAAATATATAAATTATATACAAAATAAAGCAAGTGCTACATTATTATCATGCATGGCTAGCACTCCACATTTAGAAACTTGTAAGGAAAAAGTACTCCACTTGTTCTCCACTGATCGATGTTCAAAAAAAAAAAAATTTATTTCAAAGGAAAAAAAAAACAACTAGAGCTTAAATAATCGCAAATATATCCCAATTTGTTTAGCTTCGTTTTCTACATTGACAAAGCCTGAGGAGGGACGTCAAATTCGCACTTGCATCTTGGGTTGGCCAACTATCAACTCAATTATTGGGACAAATCAGGAACCGGCTTTTATTTAGTATATAATGATACCGATACACATTCCTTTTTGAAGGTAGGTGAAGAAGGAAAAAAGGGTAATGGCAATTTAACATTTACTTAATTTGTATATTTATAGTGTTTATATATATCATAAATTAATTAATTTATAAAATCGTTATTGAATAGTGCTTTTTATAATTTAACTATAAGTTATTAAATTCCCAAATTAGACATACAAATTAGCTATATTTAATTTTTTTAAAAGAAATATCCTATCATAGTAATTTACATGTACATTATTTTCTAAATAAAATCATTGTCTATTGGCTAATAAATGTGTATCCAATGATATGACGTAAAAATAATTTTAGTAATAAAAAAATTATTGAATAATTATTTTTTATAAGGTAATAATTTTTTACTATGTGATTCTAATTAAAATTTATAATGAGCCAAGTGCCAATCTTAACCTTGTAGTTTTTTCCTTTTATTTTCTCCGTAATATACTTTTTTAAACTAGTAAGGTCATTATATGGGAGTGGGGGAAAGATGCCGCGAACTCGAGACTCCAGGAATGGCTTAAAGCATACTCAATCATTGGGACACAAGGGTTTGGACTCAGGGCCAGATATAACCCCAAGTCACCTAAACAACCGCTTGGAAGCCCCCGAATTTTAGGGGCTTCAAATTTTAGATGATATGGTTTTTGAAGTAATAAATTATTAATATTAATATGTTTGAAAAGAAATGTTATTATATGTGAAGGGCCCTACTTTAAAATTTTGCTTGGAACCCGAAGAATGTCAGGATCGACCCTAGACTCTCCTCTTTTTGGTTAATTAGAGAGAAAACTCTCGATATAAAATCGTGCACCCATGAAAGTGGAGCTCGAGAAAGCCCACAAGAATAATGTTAAACTCTCTATGTACAAAACTCTTCGTAACATTGTTATGTTATATTATTATTATTATCGTTGTTGTTGTTGATGTTGTTGTTTACTTGTGTCATTTTTTACAAGAATAATTACAATTTAGGTAGTTTATGTGGTGCCACGATCTCTGGTTACTCCCTATAAAATGAGGGGGAACAAACAAACACTAACGAAGTGTAAAAATAAAAAGCAAAGAAAAATAAAAATGGGGGGTGGCAAGTGTGAATAATTATATTTGAATGAATAAGAGGAGTACATGGAGTTCACAATATATAGGCAAACATTAAGAATCAAAAGACTAAGAATACCCCTAGGGTTACATAAGTCAAAGGGCAAAAAGGTAAAGTGCAAAACCCTAGGAATATTCTAGAATATAGTCTAATAGGCCCCCTCAATCTGAGAGGGGTGATAGCACGCGAAGATTGGCCTTGTGTTGAAAGAAACGATCGGCCGCAAGACCTTTGGTGAGAATATCAGCTACCTGCTTTGTGGTTGGAGTGTAATGAACTTGAAGATCACCCTTGAGGACTTTCTCCCGAACATAGTGGAAGTCAACATCCACGTGCTTGCTACGGTCATTGGACACCTGGTTAGCAGCAAGGTAGGAGGCGGAAACATTGTCACAGTAGACGATGATGGGTCCTGGGTGGCGGATAGCCAGGTCGCGCATGATGTACCGAAGCCAGTCACTTTCAGCAGCAGCCTGAGCCACAGCCCGATACTCAGATTCGGTCGTACTTTTGGAAACAGTTATCTGCTTTTTGGCTCGCCAGGAAATGAGGTTTGGTCCAAGGTAGACAGCATAACCAGTGGTAGAGCGACGAGTGTCAGGGCAACCACCCCAGTCAGCATCAGCGAAGGCTGTGATAGTGAGAGTGCGAGCAGGTTGTAGGAGAAGACCATGATCAGGAGTGGATTTGAGATACCGGAGAATACGCTTCACAGCCTGCCAGTGGGGATCACGGGGAGCATGCATGAACTGGGAGACCAGGTTGACAGCATAGCATATGTCAGGACGGGTCATAGTGAGGTACTGCAGGGCACCCACTGCGCTCCTATACTCAGTAGGATCCTCAAGCAGGGCCCCGTCACTCAAAGAGAGATGTGCTCGGGTGGGTAGGGGGGTTTTGACCGGTTTGGCGTCACAGAGACCAAGTTTGGTGAGAAGGTCCACAGTGTATTTGTGTTGGGAGAGAAAGAGACCACTAGAATTGCGAGTGGCCTGAATACCAAGAAAGAAGTGTAGCGGGCCAAGATCTTTCATCGAAAACTGGGTCGAGAGGGACTGGATGAGAGACGTGAGGTGCGAGGGGTCAGACCCAGTGAGGATAATGTCATCAACATAGAGGAGGAGACAGGTCAGATGAGAGCGTGTTTTATGGATGAATAGTGAAGGATCAGCCCGACAACAGGTGAAGCCAAGGTGAAGGAGGAACGTACTGAACCGTTGGAACCATGCCGGAGGAGCCTACTTCAACCCATACAACGCTTTCCGAAGGCGACATACGTGATTAGGAAACTTTGGATGTATGAAGCCTTGTGGTTGTTTCATATAAACTTCTTCCTTAAGGTGACCATGTAGGAATGCATTTTTAATGTCCAACTGCTGTATAGACCAGTTGTATGTTACAGCAAGTGTAAGTATAAAGCGTATGGTGGTTGGTTTAACAACAGGGCTAAAAGTCTCCTTATAATCAAGGCCTTCACGTTGATGAAAGCCTTGAGCAACAAGGCGGGCTTTGAACCGTTCAACCGAGCCATCTGCTTTATATTTCACTTTATATTTCCAAGTACTATCTATAAGGTTTTTCGAGTGGTCATGTGGGACAAGATCCCAAGTGTTGTTAAAAAGTAAGGCATTAAATTCATCCGCCATGGCTTGCTGCCATTGGGGATTTTTAGCGGCCTGCGAGTAACATGTGGGCTCTTGAATTACCGTAATAGATGATAGTGAAAGTGGGTACCGATTTTTACGGATCCCATCCTTAAGCCTAGTACGCATGGGATGCACATTATGAGTGGGGGAAGGCGGTGGGTTAGGCACTGGACTAGGGTCGGACTCGAAATTTGGAATAGATGACGAAGGAGTATCATCACTGGACACAAGGACCGAAGACCCGAGAGGGGAGGGGGGGTTGGCGTCCGATGGCGCGGGCGGGGACTGCGCAGGCAGTCGGGCCGGTGTACCGTCACTAGCGGGGACAGGAGGCACCGCAGGCACCAGCGGGGTTAGCCCACGGTCAGGAGGTGCTGTGGCAGGTTTGGCCGGAGCCGGAGTCGCGGATGCAACACCCGGGAAGGGGGAAGTGCAAATTACCAACGGTACATTATGGTAAGCATCAGTTTTGGGCACATCAGGGCTAACTAGTTCAGGATAAGGGAATCTGGATTCATCAAAGACTATATGCCTACTAACATATATTCGTTTGTTTAAGACATCAAAACATCGGTAACCTTTATATCGAGCCGCATACCCGAGAAAAATGCATGGAGTGGAACGAGGGGCTAATTTATGAGGGGCACGGGATGTGATGTTGGGGTAACAAACACACCCAAAGACTCTAAAACGATTATAATCCGGGTTGGTATGAAAGAGTTTTTGAAAGGGAGAGAAGTTAGAAAGATTTGGTGTAGGGAGACGATTTATGGTAAAACATGCCGTGCAAAAAGCGTCGTCCCAAAATTCATAGGGAAGTTTTGAGTGAATTAAGAGAGTCCGTGCCATTTCAGATAGATGTCGATGCTTGCGTTCCGCCACCCCATTTTGTTCGGGGGTATCAGGACATGATAGTCGAAAGTGAATTCCAGCATCCCGGCATAGCGCATTCATGCGCCGATGATCGAATTCACCCCCACCATCACTTTGGAAAACTTTAATTTTCAAATTAAATTGGTTTTCAACTAAATTTTCGAAACCGGTAAATATGTCATAAACTTCAAATTTACGTCGCATCGGATAGAGCCATGTAAAGCGGGAAAAATCATCAACAAATAGAACATAGTATTTAAATGTAGAATTAGAGGAGACGGGCGATTGCCAAACATCAGAATGTATAAGCTGTAAGGGCATGATAGTGTTATGTAGCACACGTTCAAAAGGCAGTTTTCTGGATTTACCCAGACAACATGAAGAACATTTATCTAGAAACGTAACAGAAGGACAAAAATGTTGTTTACACAAAGTATTAAGAACAGAGTTGCCTAGATGCCCTAGTCGCTGATGCCATAATGCGCCATGAGTGACCCGTGCAAGGAGCCCAATGTCATGTGGTGAGAAGTTATAAAGTGGTCTATTACTGGGCACTTGTAGAAGCGGTGTCCCCGTAGCTCGGTCCTTAACACAAAAAGAGTTTGAGTCAAATTCAACTCGACATTTATTTTCACGACATAATTGTTTAATCGACAGAAGGTTGTGAGTTAGATTAGGGACAAGCATGACATTGTTTAAATGAAGGGGTGTTTTAGGTATTGTAGTAGAGCCCACATGTGTTACAGGCAATAAGGCCCCATTCCCAACAAAAACACCTTTATGACCAGAATAAGGAAGTAGGTTATAGAGGATACCTGGGTTCGGCGTCATATGGTTGGAAGCACCCGAGTCAGGATACCAGTTGTAGTCATGTGGTTCCCCCATTGTCATGGCAGCGAAGGATTGGCTAGGGTCCGGGAATGAGGAGTTGTCGAAGCGATGAGAACAAGTAATAGCAGTATGACCAGTTTGTGAACAGATCTGACAAAATTGGGGAGCGGGGCCGAGCACACCAGCATTAGAGTGGAAGGGGGGACCGACAGGAGGTCGAACAGAGTAAGGAACACTAGAGGATGGCACCCCAAGGTGGGACCCGTACGGTGGGCCGGTATGGGGTGGCTTGCCACTGCAGCCCCCACGACCCCCTTTCCCCTTCTGACCACGACCACGGCCGCTGCCGCCGTTCGTGTGGTGCGGTTGGGGGGGTTGCCCGGAGGCAACCATGGCATGGGCAGGGTCCGGGTTGGTACGGCCATTGTTACGGTTGAGGGCACCTTCCTCATTAAGTAAAGCGGATTTTAACGCATCATAAGAATACAATTTTGAAGTTTGTTGGGTAAAAGTTGCAAAAGCTGCGTATTCAGGGGGTAACCCATGAATAGCAAAGTGTTGAAATTCTCTAGCAGACACAGGCGAGTCAATGGCAGCTAAATCATCTGCAATTGATTTAAGTTCAGAAAGGTAGGCATCCATGGTTTTGCCATCTTTAGGTAGGGTTATGAGTTGAGTCCGGAGGTCATACTCCTTAGCCATGGAGTGATCCCTAAAACGCTTAGCCAAGGCATCCCACATGTCTTTGGAAGTTGGATAGCGGACAATATCATTAATAAGGGAGCGGGAGAGAGTGGCAGCTATACAAGATCGGAGACTCTGATCTGTGCGTAGCCATGTAATGTAATCCGGATTAGAATAAGTCGATCCGGTGGGGAGAGTTATTTGAGCAGGGGGACAGGGGTAAGATCCATCAATGAACCCTAATAATTGGTGTGCAAGTAGTAACATGTTAAATTGTTCTTTCCATGGGGGATAATCAGAAGTTGATTCGAGTTTAATTGTTACAATGGTAGTGATATTGGATAAAGGAAGAACAATTGGGGAAGCGGGATGGTTATAGATATTAGGGTTGAAGTAATTTGTATTTAGGTAATTGGGGTTTGGGGAAGAGAGAGGGGCGGCTGATAGCGCCACACCGGCATCCCCACCGACATGGGGGAGGGTCGGGAAGATTGCCGGAGCAGATGCGCCACCATCGGTTGGCCGGAATCCACCGGACAGTGTGGGTCCGGCGAAGCCAGCACTGAGCCAGGGTGCAGGGAAAGCAGAAAAATGGTTCGACAATGACGGGATGCCCAGATTAAGGGTCGGGTTCGACAATGGCCTCCCAAGTGGTGGTAGAGTACCGGAGATGGCGACACCGGCATCCATCGACCGAGAGAAGGAAACACCGGTGGTGGTGGTTCCGACAATAGAGGTGTCGGTCACCACCCCTGGTGGGCTAGGCGCTGCGGTGGTGGGCAGAGCATCGGCATGGGGAGGGCCGGGCACTGCCACCGAGCGGGCGCCCCTGGGTGGGCAGGAGGGGAGGGAGTTAGGGCATTTGCGTAGGATCGATTTGGACTAGAAGCCATTGCTCAAATAAATTATGAAAAAGTACGAAAAAAAGAAAAGAAAACAGTAAAAGATGTAACGTACTAGAGAATTCAACACTTCAATTGCATAAAAAAAAAACCGACAAACAACGAAATGAAAAGAACAGCGGAAGGAAAAAAAAGAAAATCAGAGTAATTGCTCTGATACCATGTGAATAATTATATTTGAATGAATAAGAGGAGTACATAGAGTTCACAATATATAGGCAAACATCAAGAATCAAAAGACTAAGAATACCCCTAGGATTACATAAGTCAAAGGGCAAAAAGGTAAAGTGCAAAACCCTAGGAATATTCTAGAATATAGTCTAATATTGGTGGTGGCGGTGCTAACGGTGCTGCTATTGGTGGGCACATTGACATCCGCCCAAAATGGCAGCACCGGCAATGAGTTATCTATGTGTGTGCAAGAAATAGCGGACCATTGTAGTATGGACTCAGGGACTACCGATATGACTGCGGCGCTAAATGAGTGCTGCCTAACGATGAGGACTGTAGCAGTGAATCAGAGGCAGTGTCTCTGCGACACCGTGGTGGTTCCCCTAGTGACGCAGGGATACGCCTCTGATCTTAACCAAGATTTATATACGTGTAAAATTTACTTGTCACTTGACGCCATGTGCCCAGGTTTGTATATTGATTCATCAGTTACTAGTTTTTTCCCGTGCAATGCATGCGTGGTGTTTACATTGTAATTCACGTATTATCATTATTTGAAGTCAAAAGTGACGTGGTCATCCTAATTATGCCTTTTTTATTCTAATTACTACTGTAATGTATAAACTATTTTAGCTCTAGTATTTTTATTCATGTTTTTATGATACCAATAGTTGGGTAGGCGTACTGCCATCACGGGATCCAGTGTTCGAGGCTTGGCATCCCCCTTCCCCTGCCTTACTAAAGGAGTTTGCACTGTTCAAAAAAAAGACCAATATTCATATTATTGTATCAATTGACAAATTAATTTCATCTGAAATTAATAAACTGATTGAATAAATGACAATAATGTTATGCTTCAATGTCAATAAATTTGTTTTTTTAATTTTTTTTATGCAATAACATATCCAGTGCCTCAAAAGCTCCAGCATAAGTAGGAGTTGGATGTACGCAGCCTTACCCCTTCAGGACAATATTTTTTGAATTATATACTATAGCAAATAAAAGGTCACCCTCTAAAAAGTGTGAGATGAAAGTTCGAAGGACTTTTAGAGGGTGGGAGACTTGACAGTAATATAAAGAGAAACATGTTAGAAATATTCGGTATGTGTGCATTGACCATAATGTTTTTTTGTAAGTGAAGCATTAAGCTCAACCTCAGTAAGTACAAGCACCTCAATCCCGACAAGCAAAAGTGCAGCTGCGACAACGTCTAGTTCCCCAGGTGTGCAGTATACACCCTCGGTTAGGTCACGTCCAGGCTCCCTCTTCACCTCCAACTACTACTGCTGCTACTGCTACTACTTCCAGGCCCAGCACAGCTTCAGCTTCACCTTCCAAAGGTTTCATTCTTCGAGGTTTGTATCAATCGAGTCAGATTTGTCTATGTAATCTCTTGGAGCCACTTACTGAGTTCAAACCATGGAAATAGAAATTGAATTACTAATTAGTAAGATACACTGACTATTTTAATGATTCACTAACATTATTTGAAAATACTGGGAAGATATTAATTTTGTCGCAGACTATTTTGTAAAGATAGGCATCACAATGTTAGATCCCCACGTTGCCAAAATTTTATCATGGTACATGTACAGTTGTCCTTAATACTTTCAAGTCCCTCGCCTGGGTAACAACACTTTGGGGTGTAAATAAATCAAAGTTTAGTGAACTTATACTCGTGTTCAAAATCGTTTGTTTTCAGTATGGGAGTTTGATAGCTTATCAAGTCGAGTTCTAATAAGGGGATGCTCGGCACATTAACATTCGTGAACAGTTTGATAAAGGCTCGTTAAGAGCTTGATGAGAGCTCATCAAACCTCGCTAAGGGCCCATTAACAGTCAGCTCAAAAATAATTTGATAATGGCTCGACAATGACACGAATAAGTCAGCTAGGTGGCAAGCATGACTTAATAGCAAGCTTGGATCGGTTGTGAGCTCACTTTGGCTCGATACCAAGCTTGACTCGACTTGATAACGAGCTCGCATCTACTCGATTTGGCTAACGAGCTAGAATATACTAAAATCTTATTGAACCGAGCTCCAAGACTCCATTCAAGCTTTTCTACAGTAATGATGGTTCAATTTCCTCTCATTTCTTCAAGCGTCCGCCACATGAAAACGACAATTAGTGAAGTACATAGATTGGGTAACGAATTCAATAGATATATGAAATTGTTATATAATGACAACACGTGAATTAAAATTAATTCAAGCGTAAACGTCACGGGTAATGTTTATTTTGCAGGGAACTTAGGGAGTAACCGTAAGACAGGAACTACGCAGGGGAAAGGAAATTATAAAAGAAGTGCTGCAAACTTTACTGCAATGACTGCGTCATTTTCTATCTTATTCTTGTTTTTTGCTACTTTCATGTTACTCTTTTAATTAAGGTTAATGTTATTGTCGGGATAAAAGTGTTATTATTAGGATAATTTAGTAAACTTTTGTTGTTAATATTTACTATATGTTATATTGTTATGACAATAACACTTATTGCTTTGATAGTAACGACTTCCTTAATTTTCCGTCCAGCTTTTAATTTTGTTGTGATATTTGTGACTATAAAAATAATAACAAAGTTTATCATTTGAATACTAGTTAGTTTGTAGTCTCTTTCCTGCAGGTTTTTAGCTTGATTTATTGATTACCGGCAGTGGTGGCTTCCAACCTAAACCATATACACAATGTACCTGTAGAATTAAATTTTGCCCCTTACAAATTTTATTTGAATCAATAAGTTAAATTGAATTGACTAAAAGTCAACAATTCACTAGATTCGATTTGATCCCAAAAAGAAATTAATAATAAAAAATGTACTCAAAATCACAAAGTATGTATTCAAAAATCACTGACCTATGTGTCGACACACAGCTTTTGTGTATCGACATAGGCAAAAATTCTGACAATAAAAATGCCCTTAATTGAAAGCACTTCACAGCTCCAAAGTCTTAATACTAAAAATTCTAAATTTAAATCATGTTGCATTTCATTATTACCTTCTTTGGAATATCTCATCATAACGTGCCTGCTGATTATAATCATCATTAATTAATATTGTTATTATTATTCTCAACAAAATTGCCTTTAAAAATCCAATTTTGAAGTTCTTTTCATTTTTCAAAATGGTTGACATTTCTTTTTTTTAGTAAGTTAGTAAGATAAACCATGTGTAAAAAATATATATACAAGTCTACGAGGAGCATAACCCAAGTCATGACCAGGAAGGCCTACATCAATGAATTGAATGTCAAAGACAAAGAATCAAAAAGCTAAAGAGCGTCAAAAGTCAACATGACCAACAAAAGCAAAAGCTATACAAAAGCCATAAATCGGAATAAAACTAATGCTCAATCCCCCACTCGTGCAAAAGTTGAGAATGACGACGAGCACACGGTTGACATTTCCATCCATAAAGCCTAACAAATAGTTATATCTATAGAAGGAAATGTAATCGACCTACAAAAGAGCATTAACTTACAAAACAAAGGAAGAAAAAAGAGAATCAAATGGCTTGTGGGAAGTTGTGGGTGTTGCTACTAATAGCAGCTGTGGTGGCGGTGGTGGAGGTGGCCGGAGCCCAAGAGATTCCCCGGTGCGCCAATGAGCTGGACCCATGCGCACCAGCAGTGAATTTTACTAATGTGAAGCCTAGTATGGGGTGTTGCACAGAGCTGAAAAGAGTGGTGAAGGAGGAGTTGCAGTGCTTGTGTGGGACATTGACCAACTTAACTGTGATTCAGACGTTGAACCTCAACGTGACTGCTGCTCTCACTTTGCCTCAACGTTGTGGGATCACTGACTTTGATTCCTCCTCTTGTACAGGTACATTTTAAATTGACGTTCCTTATCATATTATATGATGGGTAATCGAGATGATTGATAGAGTGCATGTGACCCAACCATAAAAACATAATGGTGTAAGGCAGGGTCAGAAGGCAGAAAACGAACCAAAACCAACAACACCAACAGAAAACCATCATCTAACCGACACAACACCGCTTGAAGCCAAAAAATGCCACCCGCATAACAATAAAACTAAAAACGAAAAAAAAAGGCCAAAAATAGGGACTACGACATCTCTACCACCTTTGCCTTGTGCTAATAATCGTCCTAGAATTTCTTCTCTTCTTACTTTCATTAATCAAGTTTTCAAAATACCTGAATATAATTTCCTCTTCATCGTCAAATTGAAGATCATTAAATTTCTTCGGTGAAAGAGCGCAGGTCAAGTTCTGAAGCAAGAGACAAATTGCTTATGCAAATCCAAACATAACATGATACTAATAAAATTTAAAATATTTCCTATAAAGACATTAATTTTGATATGATTAGCTTGTCATGTCATATTAATTTATCACGAGATTAATTTTATATTTGTCTTGTTAAACATAAATGAACTAAAATTTAGTTAATACATGTAAAATATATTTTATCAAAATAAAGTTTGAATTTTTGTTGGGCTTGCTAGCTTTTATAGCGTCATCGAGTGCACCATCCATGGCTCCGGTCCAAGCTCAAGCTCAAACTCAAGCTCCACCATTCACTCCATCTACTAATGAAGCCGCTTCGATCCTGGCTCCATCTCCAGCTCCGTCTCCTAGTATGTCATTGCATCATCTCCTTTTCTTTTACGCTTCGATATTCGTATTTTTTTTTATATACATTATATAGTAGGGATTGTCTTCTAGTAGATATAACAGCTAAAGTTACATCAAAACAAAAGAAGTTGACAAAAACTGAAACTGGAACCCCTGTATTTTGGAGCGCATCATGGGCAAAGCCACACAAGGACGCCCAACTTTACCCATGGTTGGCAACAAGACGCTCCTTAGGGAGGAAAATGTGGGGCATGGGGAATGAGCATTCTGGATCAGGGTCTGGAAAAAATAGTGAAGATCAATTTTTAAGAATCTTTCATGTAGTGACGAATAGAGATGTCAGTACAGCCAACTAGTGCTTGAAATCCAGTGATGACTCTCAATTTGACAAGGTCGATAATGCATGACCAGTTAGGATTATTTATTTGGGTATTCATGTTAATGTTATAATAAGTTTTATATGTGCATCTTATTTAGTTATTGTACCTTACAGAATGTGGTGGATGATTGATTATGCAGGTTCAAGCATGAAAAATGGAGCCAGCAGCAAGATTGCATGGAATGGATCAGTTTATGGGACACTTCTTCTATGGGCAACATTTTCAGTGCTACCGCCTAAGCAGGGTCTGGAGAGGGTGAATTTACGCAACCTTCTCCCTTTAAAGTGTTATATATCATGAAAAAGAGGGGCACGAAATGGCACAAGTGGGGATTCAAACCCCAAAGCCCCACATGTAATACACTCCCTACCACCAACAACTGCCCTTGTAAATTGTTGGGGTGAATAAAATATATAAACTTTTTTTGTGATGACACTACCTCATGCCTTTTCGTGTCCCACTGTCTCATGACGCATAGAACCGTCCTTTTCTCTAACCCCAATTTTAGGGGTAAAATGAAGGTTTAAAATTGATAATTCTGCAATTATTGGAACTATAATTCTTTTCTTCTTTATTTCTTTAACTAATTGTCAAACAATAATAACTTATTTTTTTTTTTACCCTTATCCCTCTTTATTAAATAGATCCAAATAAAAGTAGAATAATACTTTATTCCCTTTCTTTATCTCTCTTTGCCCTTGATACAATCCAAAATATAATAGTTAAGTGAGGAATACTTTACGTATAAATAAATAGGCTAAGTCTTATATTTTAACTATACCCCTTCCTAACTCTATATATTATTTTAGTGGAGGCGAGTATGCTGAATGATAAATTGATATGAATCTCAATCCCTTCCCCTATCTTGCCCTATTTTATACTTACACTATGCAAATATCTCTATACTTTACAATATATACTGCTTTTATTTGTCGATTGATTAATTGAGTTGGTTGATTCGTTTGGATTGATTTGGATCATAACTACCCTCCTTTTCTACGTTACTTTATCCAGTTGTTAAACAAGATATAAGTGTGAAAAGTGACGTGTGAACGTGTTTAGGTGGGAGTGGGGGAAGTCAAACTGGACAATAATATCGCGTTGGGCCTCTAAAGAATGGACCCACTTAAACCTCTTTCAATTTTCCCATTAAAATGCTTTAGGATCCGTTTGGAATTAAGAAAATTTGAAATAAAAAAAAAATATAAGGAAAAAAGTTAAAAGAAAATGACTTTTTTTCCATTATTTGGAAGTTAGGAAAAAAATAAGGAAAAAAAAAATGTAAGTTTTTAAGATTAAAATTTTCCTTTGCCTAGTTGGAGGAAAATTAAATGAAAAAAAAACTATTATCTAGCATATATTTTCCTTGTATAGTTTGGGTCGTTTAAACTTTTCTGATGACCTATCTTGATAATGTTCTATTTGGGATTTATTATTTAGTTACCCTAAGTTTAATCTTTTATTACCTAAATACTTATATATAAAATTATTACCTTAAGGCCTACAATTTTAGAGAAAATTTTGTTAACGTACTCTGAGGCTTCGTAATATAATTTTAAGGTGCCCGGATATTTTAAATGTATTATAGCTACCTTAAACTTTGGTAATATTTTTTAGGTACCCTCCCCATAACTCTGTTAGGATTGCGTTGAATTATATTAATATGACACATAAATGAACTTAAAGATAGTCTGACTAAAACTAAAAATAATTCTAAATTTTGAAAACATTTAAATATTAAAAATATCCAAAAAAATGTAAATATTTAAAATTATTTTAAGTTTTTTAATTTAAATTAACTATTTTTAAAAATATTACTAATATAAAAATATACGATATATAATATTTTTTAAACATTTACAAAAAAATTTTAACATTTAAAATATTTTGTTAAATTGTTAAAATATTTTTAAAAATTTAAGTATTTTAAAAATTTTTGGAATTATTCTGAATGTAAAATTGAAAATTTTTACGTATTTGCCTTTTAACTTAACATGTCAGCATAAACTAACGTAATACTAATAGAGTTACGCCTAAGGTAATTTAAAAAAAATTACCAATTTTCCGGTTATATCAGAAAAAATATTTCATTATCTTAGGACAATTTATAACACTTAGGTACCTCCAGAAATTTTAATATCCTACCAATTATGTATTTAAATGAAAAATGCTATATCTTTTATGATTAATATATCAAGCATACTTAATATATTCAATTAACTTACGTTACAAGCAAAGTGAGTCATGTTGATGAAATATGAAACTCAAATCAAGTCTATTAAACATTAGATTGACATCGTTTAAGTTGATACACATTTTTTTTTTCCAATTTTCCTCAAATTCAATTGTAAAATTTTGAAATTTTTCATTCAATTTTTTTTCCTTGATATTTTCCTTATACTCCAAACATGAGAAAATCACTTTCCTTCAAATTTTTTTTCATTTCACAATTTTTTTCATATTCCAAACAGAGCCTTAAAGACCAAAAAAAAAAAAGGAAAAAGCAAAATAAAGTGTCAACTCAGGTCAAAAAAGTCTGAAGTTCGAGTACTGCTTGAGCTCAAAAGGTTTGGAGTTCGATTCCCTTTTTGATTTTTCCCTGAGAATCCTTAACTTAACTGATTCTTATGGTGTGTGGATCGCTGTATGAGCTAGGGTTAATCGGGTAATCGAGTTCCTCGTTAGGGGAGAAAAAAAAGTGTCAACTCTAGAGTCCAGCACACATTGCACGCGTTATGCTTTGAATTATTATATTATATTCTTAAGAATAATCAAAAATATTTTATCAATGTATTAAAGGATAATATATTTTATAATATAGTTCATGACAGAGCCTTTTTTTTTTTTTTAATTGCTGAGGTTATTATAAAAATGAAGATACTAAGTTTTAAACCTAAAATAAAATTACTGATTTTCGTAATCGATAATTTATCATTACATTATTTTTGCCAACAGGCAAGCACACATGTTATAAATCATACGAAATTTTAACATTTACAATTATGTACTCAAGAAGAACAGAAAAGGCCCAAAAAACTAGGGGCAAACAACACCTAATCTTCAAGCAATATTAGCTCCTTCAAGCTTTAAGTAATTAATTCTTGACCACACAATCCTCTTGATTTTCTGCACAACCTTCTCAACATATGCGACATGATCAGCGAATCTTTTACTGTTCCTTTCTTTCCACACCAGATACACGGTAACAACCAAAATTAACCTCTTCATTTTACTAGTCAGCAATCTGTTTTACAACCCCTTTTTGAACTACTCTATTTTACCATTAAGAGATGACCTAAACTTAATACTACTCCACTCACATATCAGCTTCCATACTCGCATCACCCAATCACACTTGAAAAATAGATGTTCGCCGCTCTCTACCTGTATACCGCATAACAAACACTGACTACACATGTCAAACCCCTGCTTCTGAAGCAACTTGTCAGTTAGCAAGGTCCTTTTCACAGTCAGCCAAACCATAAAATTGTGCCTAGGGAAACTAACACTCCCCCATATGGTCCGCTTCTAGTGGCATATCTCTTTACAATCCCCGAACACTGTCATATGTTGCTTTTAATGAAAACACTTCATTAGTGCAGTAACTCCTCAGCCCTTCACGTGCAGCAACTCTCCATGTCTTCAACAGCTTGTCACGACTCTTAAGTACTCCCTTCCAGACACTAGACTCTGTACCCTTTCGCTCAACTTCCCAAATTTATCATTACATTAGCTAAAACCATTCCATGACACAATATTTGGCTTAATAGTTAGCATCATGAGGCATGCCATTAATTAATTGAAAAAAAAAAAAGAAGAAGATATCTATAAAATCAAGTTGTCATTAAAAATATGGTAAAATATAATTACAATATAAAAACTAATTTTAAATAATTGTATATAGACAAATATAGGTACACGACTTGAGGGTTACGAGGTGGGTAATAAATATCCATGAATAATATAGTATACCCCTAACGAATAATAAGATAAGTGACAAATATGGATTTGGGTGCAAAAATTGTATGGAGAAAACGCTCTCCATACTTACTTCACCCACGACTGTCTCTAATTACAAATTTAACATATATATATAACATGTTGATCGAAAACATATATATATATATATATATATATATATATATATATATATATATACTCAAAAAAAAGAAAATAAAAATATAAATTTAAATATAATTAAAAAAAAATAACAAGTATTTTATTCTAGAACTCAAGAACTAAATTTTTTTTTTTTGTCTGATAAAATAATTTTTAATTTCTCTCGCGCCTCTCAATTGTCCTTATTTTCTTCACTCCTCTCGATCTCATTCTTCTAACAAATTCTGCATATTTTTATGCATAAGAACATATGATAAGTCATGAAGTGAGAAGGTGGTAAAAACACCACATATGTGACATTTAAATATGTCACTTATATATGTACGTACATATATATATTAATCATAAAAATTATACCCATAAAATATTTAATATTTGTAATAATATATAAATTTTACAAATTTTGATAATAATCTATATATATTTATTTTTAATAAATTTATGAACTAAAACATAAAGAGAAATAAAAGTAAAATAGGGTCCACCTATCTTGACAAAGATTTAATACATTTGTTATAAATACAATTATCATATATTATTTTCTTGGTCAAACAGTTATCATATATTATTAAATCAAATATATATAATTTCTTTTTTTGAGCGGAATATATATAGTTTTTCTTATCATTCTTTTGAATATAGATTTAATTGAAAAATAAAATTAACTATTAAGATAAGATGATATTATATATAATTTTTTTAAAAAATTGAGACCGATCCCAACCTGTATATAAGAAAAATCAGCAGACCAGCGTACAAGAGCACACCCCTAACCTTCAATACAAAGAACTCAGCCACACCTACCCTGAGACAAAACTGTTGTCGAGCTGTTTTGGTTAAGTGAAAAATGATTTCCACCAAATCCTTCTCGACCCTGGCACTTCTCGTGATGACAATGGTGGCGCTGTTGGCTGCGTTTGCTGAGGCGCAAGCCAGCGGTAGCCAATCGTGCGCGTCGAAGTTAACCGCGTGCGCGCAGTACCTGGGCACCAGCGCCGGGAAGCCTTCGGCGTCCTGCTGCGGGCCATTGAAGGAGGCCATAACCAACGAGAAAACTTGCCTTTGCAGCATCTACAACAATCCAGGTCTGCTTAAATCTTTTCAAATTAACATCACTCAGGCGCTTAATCTTCCTAAGGAGTGTGGAATTCCCGGTGCTGATGTTAACTTTTGTAAAGGTATTTGTTAAGTTTTCCTTGTTTGATTTGTGGTTGAATTTGTGATGGCTTGTTTAGATCTGAAATTAGGGTTTTGACTTTCTTTTATGCAACTGGAAATAGAGGGAAGGAGGGTAAATGAGTTACTCTTACTTAACAATTATGCTTTGTTTGGATATGTCAAATGAATATGTTTAAGAATAAAGAGAGGTAAATAAGTTTCGTAAAGATTTTCAATCATTCCCACATTAAAGTAATCAATTTCCCTTTTTGTACAGTAGAATATCTATGTAATTTTACTTGATAAACTGTTAATTCTTAAATTATTCATCTCCTAAACCAAAGGTGAAAGTTATGTTGGTACAACTAGAGTATGCAAAATCTAAATTGGTAAGTGGATTGTCGAAAATCATGTGGCTTATGATATTCATGTTGGTTTGATTTCACTTTATTGTCACAGGTACGGCGCAATCCCCATCGTCGTCTACAGCATCAGTGCCACCACCAGGTAACAAGAATTTCCTTCTTACTTTACTCTCATGTCTGTGTTACGCGTTATGTGTGAAGTTTGGTTTTAACAAGCCTTGTCAATAAAGTAAAGGATTTCACCAATCTCTGTACTGCAGCTTAGTGGCTACACATACACGTTAGAGTTGTATTACTTATGTGAACCGTTAAAAAGTTGTCTCTTGTAGTATTTGCAAAACAGCGAAATTGTTGCATTCTCTTCCATGAATGTAGGCTTCGGTTCAACCACTTGAACTGAGTGTCTCGGGTTTTCTCTCCTTCCCCTGTTCTATACTTCCTATTTTGATTTAGGGTTTCTGTGTGTATGGGTGGCCTGAATAGTCTTCTTGTGAGTTGATTGGTCCCCTCAAACCCTTTTCTCCCTTCTAGGTGTTCATATACAAAACTGGCTTCTCACTGGACTTTGTGATCAAAATTATTTGTCTTTATACAATGTTTGGATTTGTATATAGACTACATGTGAAGCTATCCCTTTGCCTTGTGGCGTGACATGTAGCTGATTAATAATCATTTCTGCAAAGATAAGGCAATTATGATTATGTTCTAATAATCAAGCCTTATGGTAACTTTTCACATGACAACTCTGTTAGGTCCTTTATCTTTTAAATCACCTTGTCGTCCGCTACATGATCGTGGACCTACCATGTTAAATTAGGATAAAACTGAATACAAGTTTCTTTTTCCTCACGTGACGGGAGCGTAATAGCATATCCTTTGGTCTTAGGCCGGTCCTGAGATTTTAGGAGTCCAAAGCCGGTTTTGATAGGTTGACCCTTTTTCGATAATTGAGGTGTATAGGTCGACTTAATCACATCTTAAATATTCCGTTTTATATTATAATCCCAACTATATATTTGCATACATATTTATAATATATTATATATAGATCATTATTTCTTTAGTTATGAACCGTGATATGCGGTTTAGGATAGAGGACCACAAGTATTAGCGCCCTTAGGCTTATACGTATGCTTGTTTGATTATATTTACTATTGATGTATGTTGGTTGCTTGTTTTTGTCGCTTTGTTGCTTTATTGTATAGTGCTGCTTTTTGCTTTCTTCATGCCGTTGTTTTCATACTTTTATGCTCTTATGCTTTTGCTTTTTAGGTTGGGGTCCTCGAACACAGCCTCTCTTTAGGGTAGCACCCTGAAGGAGTAAGGCTGCGTACATTCTATCTCCCGGACCTTGCATATGGGTGAGCCCTTGAGGCACTGGGTTTGTTGTTATTGTTGTTGTATATGCGGTAGAAGCAAACTCATAATACACATAAACAAATTAGGTGCCCAAGCAACTGCTTGCGTTGCTTGGGGTTTTAACCTATCTTGTTTGTTCATTTAGCCAAACAGAGTGGTGGCAAAAATGGTTAGATTGTTGTCGATTTTACTATTCTTCGATAACCATTTAAAAGTCAAGTTAGGTGTTCTGCATTTATGACTAGTATAAGAAGATGGTAATTCAGCCCTCATGATGACTTTGCCATGACTCATGAGGAGATGAACAAATTAGCGTGTTAGATGGATGAAGATATTTCTACTTTTAATTTGGTCTCACCAACTTTTTCGGCAATGGGCCCCTGACATTTCTAAGTCATAACAACATGAGTTTTCTTCTCTGGAAACCTTTGTCTTCTTTGTTGCCTTTTTTTTTTAATTAAAAATATTTAGCGAGGAAACTCGCAGTACAACAAAGGGCACACCCGCAGGAAGCGAGGCCCAAGAGCAAAAAGAAACTAGACTCACACAAAAACAGAAATGGGCCAACACAAAAACAGAAATGGGTAAAACTAGTGGCTTAAAGCACCAAACACTGAAAAGGACCTCCTAAGCCCACCAATTAAGACACCGATATGAGTCTTCTTTGGTTCCAATAGCATTTTAAAAACCTGGTGAATTAATGATTACATAGGAACAATTTTCTTTTTAAATGAATGAATTGTCTTTGGCTGTGAGAAATAGGTTATTAACTGAGTCATAGAGGCCTTAAAATTGTTGAATATATAATAACAAAAGTTTCCAAGTCTTACTCACTGTCTAAGTATCACTTTCTAGTATCCGAATTTCCAAACTCATTATGGGAGATTTGAGCTATTGGGTTATGTCTCAGTTGGGTTAGCTCATTGGCAAGTATTGCGAATTCCAGGGCCGACTTTGACAGTAGGCTGTCCAATAATTAACATTTGATGTTCAGTATCAATACAAAATGGGATTCAAAAGGTGGACATAGCCTGCAAATCCCATTCATGTCCAAAATAAGAAACAAAAACAGGCATGGGGAAGGGATATGGAGCTGCAATTCTTATGATGGCTTGAACACCCAAATTGAGAAGAGTTTGGAATCTCGAAACCCCATGTTCGAATCAACAGCTATTGTTTCACCATACCCGATTCGAACTAGTGCTTGAAATATGTACATCTTAGAAGATTTAGGATCCCAAAACTCATGGTTGCCCCAGGTGCATTCTATTACGACTGTGGTCAGACACCATCACTGTTAATGTTCTGGAATAAGAGCTGTTAAATTTAAAGCTACATCTTTTGCCGTACTAAAAAACTACGAAATTATATAAAGTGATTGAGTTACGTTGTCTGGTGAATGCAGGGGGTGAAACAGGCAGCTCGAAGAATGGAGGAGGGAGGATCACGTGGATTGGTGGATCAGTATACTACAGCTTGATAGTGTTGTTCATCACATGTTTGGTATTCTATTAGAGGTGTTATGATTTTCATCGGGAATGATATTTCATATGAACATTACGTTGGGCATTATAATATATGATTCTGTAACTGATTCTGCGTCACATGTATGTCTTCTAGTATTATTATTATTATTATTATTATTATTATAGAGCTGGACTTGCATATGCTGCATGAGATGAGCTTAGCTTATTTCTTGTATGTTCATTGTTCTTTTGAGGATCTTGTATTATGTCATGGTGATGATATATTATCATTTGATTTTATGTGGGTTCTAAATTATATGTAGCACTTTCACTAAAACTTTACATGTGAGTGTAGTAAAAATGATTGACGACGGAATTGCACGAGAATAGAGATTAACATAAAAGCATAGTGAACTACTCCATCTATAGTTAATTGATTTTGAGATGAAACTCTGTATGAGCTTATACGTCAATCTCATATATGATAAATATATGGATTGAGTCTAAGGCCCGCTGAAACTGTACCCGTTTAAACTCGGTTGAGTTTACATGTGGACTAGAAAATTTTCTCTTTGACCGCCTAAACTTAGCTTGGAAAATCCTTAAGGTTGAGGATTTAGAACCCAAACTCAAAACTTGACATTCATCTGTCTAGCCTGACTTGACCCAATCTCAAAATCTTAGGCTCGTCTGTTAGGGGACAAAATTAGATTCTAGAAATTGTTCTTACTATCTTCCGTTGTTTGGCTGGTACTTATCGATAGAAAAGATTTTTCACGCAATGAATGGAAAATGACTTTCTTTATAAAATGGGAAAGTCAACATTTCATATGGCTCCAGAAGCTTCGACGTTCCATCGGTCCGAATTTGATGGTATATATTGTATCATTATTTATATTGTCTTATA
This sequence comes from Simmondsia chinensis, assembly GCA_018398585.1. Lineage (NCBI taxonomy): Eukaryota > Viridiplantae > Streptophyta > Magnoliopsida > Caryophyllales > Simmondsiaceae > Simmondsia > Simmondsia chinensis. Next base: position 47,136,156 of record JAGTTD010000001.1, on the reverse strand, counting down.
ATGAAGTATATGATTATTAGTTGAAAATTTTTTCTTTAAACTAAACAGGGAACATCACAGAGTAGGAATATGGTTTTTATTAGAATAAAGAATAAAAAACCTCAAGCTGATTTTGATTTTTCTTGAAAAATCTTTAGCAAAGGAAAACTTTTTATGGGAAAAGAGGACTTATCCTTTACCAAATGGATCCTCACGTAAGGTGTATTTGAGCCGAGCCCGGCTAGCTTGAGGCTTGGCTCGGACTCGACTCAAAGCTTGTCAAGCTCCGAATTAAGCTTGTGACTTTTACACTCATTTAAAATTAATTTAGGCTCATTTAGGTTCAAGCTTTATTTATTTAGGCTTAAATTTAGCTTGGTTAGGTATATTTAAATTAATAAATTATATTAAAATAAGCTCACTAAGGCTCCTAAGTCTACAACCTTGAGCTTTATTAGGCTTGGGTTCGGCTTGACAAGCTAAACGACTCGGCTCGGTTCAGCTTAAACTTCAGAAGAGTTGAGTTTTTCAAGCTTTACTAAGAATTATACTAATCAATTCTTTTAAATTTTTTCAGCTCAGGTGTAATTAGAATATAAAAGCTAATGTTAAATTAAGCTTTTAAAAAAGCTAATACTTACGTCATTTGAAGGCGGCTAGCCACGCGTATTCATATCTGAAAGTTGTTTGTAACAATCCATGAGTAGGACTTGCCTTAATTGACAAGAAAATTCGCCCCAACTACACCTGGAAATTGACTTCAGAAATTTGTGTTGTCAAGAATTAAATATATTGATGAGTAATAAACATAACAAATATATATATATTAAATCATTTATTATTAAGTAGTTGTGATCCTGTCGCTTTGAAACTTAATCGATCAAGGTAAGAAGTCAAGAAATTTTAAGGCGATTAGATTGATAGTACAAGGAGAAGGCGGTGGAGATGTTCTAGGCCCTAATTTGGTGTTTTGTATGTGGGTTTTGAATTGAGACTAGTCTAGTTTTTTTTATGTTTGATGTTGTAGTTTTTAGGATTGTTATACCGTGCCTTTTGGTTAGCGTATTTTGGTTATGAATGGTGAAGTTTCATTCAGGTGGTGGTTTGTTTGGTATTGATGGTTATGGTTTGTTGTTTGCCTTCGGGATCTTACCTTACACAATTGTGCTTTTGAGGCTTGTACTCCAATTATATATTAAAAAAAGTCTATATAGGTAATAAATTGTGTTTCACACTCAATCTAAACGCTATATTACAGTGTTCTAGATGTAACTTCCTATAGTGGAATACATTGTCGTTTTACTACCCAACTTATAACATAAAAAATTTCACCGCATCAATGATTGAACAGTTTTTATGGCGCAGTGTGATATCGTGTTACTTTATAATCTATTATGAACATTTTTATTCAAGAGGTTTGATATGAATGGTAATGAAGTTTGACCGTTGACAATTTCCTATTGTGACGTGTGTTAGTCTATAATGGCGATAGTTTGCATAGTGTTTTTGTCAGTTGGAACATGAACCATTATCAGTGTAGATTTGACCAAAATATTTCAAGTTTAAATATGGTAAGCTCATATCAATATAATTTAGCTCGGTATGTGAGGAATGTATGTACACCGTCTATATTTCTAGTCCAATAAATATATGTGATCAGATATATTAGTGTATAAAATTATTTTTCTTTGTTCACCTAATAAATTAACCTATTCTTGACCAAAAATAAAAAATAAATTAACCCATTAAAATAGTTTGTTTTCGGCTTCTTGTGCAAGTAATTTTTTTGGCATAACAAAATATTCACTAAGGATATATTTGGTTCAGCTTATTGTAGCTTATCTTTTTTCTGCTTATCTGTTTCAATAAGATCTATTAATTTAAGATATGTACCTTTTTACAACAAAATGTTTAGGTATGTTGTGCAGAAATATCTTTTTTACAAAATAAAGTGTTGAATGCAAGTTTAAAAAATAAACTTATCTATTATAATATCAAAAATAACTTAATAATATAAATTAATTAATAATTGTATGTAGGAGAGAATCATAAAAATAGTTAGTCATGATAGTGGAGAGTGATGAATGTAGCGACCCACGGGTATAAAAAAGGGTTATGGTAGGTGGGAGTGGTGATAACAAGTGAAAACAAGTCATAGTGGTGAAGATTTAAAATTAATATAGTCTTTTTAAAGTATTTTTATGAAATAAGTTGTGAAAAAAAAAATTCAACTTTGCATCTTTTTTTACTTAGTTATAAAACAGCTTTTTGATCTTTCCACTTAAGCTGTGAAAAAAAAATGTAAAAAGATATTTTTTGTCAACCAAACGCAAGTCCTGTAGTCAACTAGATCTTATTTACAGCTTTAAGTTGTTAAAATGCTGAACCAAATGCGGCCTAAATATGATTAATTAAAGCGGAAAAGATGAGTTCAGATAATGAACTAATTGGGCCCAAAACAATAACCCATTTGTCATTGTAACAAATAAGGGCTCGGGTTCTAATTTGGGCTTCTCTGGTGAGTGAGCCCACAGGACCTTAACCCGTGGCCCCCTTTTGATCCACCTGGTTGAGTAAAGGCCGGATGTTTCTCTATGAATAACATTAGATGATCCACCAGACGTTTCAATGCGAGATTCACGCAACCAAATTAAGTCGCACACATTTTCTGTTCACAGTACAACGTTGCACTACGAGGATGTTCTTACTTGGTCAAACACTCGAGGTGCGATCGGGTTACCCACATTGGTAACACTTTATGGGGCATTGAGACTTGTCTTACCATAAGGGTTTGGACACATGGGTTGAATTCTATTAGTAGCAGGTCTTCCGAAACCCTTCGGCAACACAGATTGCTGACATGGTAGTCTAGATTAGCAAGGATGATTTACCCTTGGCTGATAATGAATTAGATGATTCAACAACATTCCTACGCTAAGATTTAGTCCGCTTATAACGCTCCTTCAATTCGATCTTCAACGCCATATTACACAACTCATCAACAGTCCATGGTACTTGTAGCCCAATTTTGCTTGGATAGACAATCTCAGCCATTAGTATACCTTGAGATGCGTTGCACTTTGATCTCTGGCTAGGTTATTTCATGTAGTGATTCTTAAAATTCAGCATTATGGTCAGCTATGTCCAGTTACCTTCCACAAAGTTCTAGTACATCTAGAACAAACGTTGGTCAGAATCTGGTGGGAGAAGCATCCCAGCAAATGTATTTTCATTTTCATTTAATTTATGATCAATCCTTGCCGTTTTGTTTGGGATTCTGCTATGATCCCAAAAATCCGATGCACCCCCTTTGAATATGTAAATCACCAATGTAAACCTCGTATGCTCGGGAACATTTATCATGTTGAATAAATGCTTGACCTCTAAAGTCGAGTCAAGAAAAATCTCTAATGTTTAGATTGTCATTGTAGGTAGGTGACTCAGTCTTGATACAATACCAATCTTCATCCTAACTGTAATAACAGGGTGGACTTCTCTTTAACCACCACCATCTTCGATAACTTTATTTGAAGCAAAGGAGTCGGTATTGCTAAAACATCGTCAATTAGAGATTTGAGGAGAATTATGGTTACCAACACACTATCACCGGATCCCATTAGAACTCCGAAGTTAAGCGTGCTTGGGCGAGAGTAGTACCAGGATGGGCGACCTCTTAGGAAGTCTTCACTCTCAAGTTGGGGGCGCTAGAAAACAGCCTCTCTTTAGGGTAATATCCTAAAGGGCAAAAGCTGCGTACATCTCCCCCTCTCAAAAAAACTCTGCTTAGGCGGGAGTCCTTGGGGCGCTGGGTATGTTGCTTTTTATAGTTTAGATATCGATGGCTTTCGGTAACTCCCTTAACAAAGAAAGAACTAAGCAAAATGATATTTGAAAGGCTATTGTTGTTCTTTAATGGGAAGCAACAATGCAAGAGAAAAGTACATTACATTTTTACAATCGCTTTCAATACATACTCTAAACCAACCAAAATAAATAGCTTGAAAACAAGCAGCTCAAATTAGGGGTGACCTCTATCACAAACTAGACCGATTCAGACCAAAGACTGAGGAATCTTAAATTGTGGGACCACAAACTGAATCAATCAAAACTAAGTTGCTCAGGCTCATAACCAGTTAGAAACCTGACTCGACTGAAGTAACATTCTTAGTGCTTTAAGGGCTCCGTCTAAGCAAGGTTTAGGGGATGGATGTATGCAGCCTTCTTACTCTAGAGTGCTACACTGAAGGAATGTTGTTTCTTCAAGAACCCTCAACCTAGAGGGTGCAACACGAGGACTTCCTAATTAAAAGCTATTTAATATAAAGTTATTTAAACAAAGCTAAGCTCTATCCGTTACACAAAAGAACCTACTAGAACCACCCCTTCACACTTCAAATCAGGTCTTCCCGTTTCTACCCCAAAGTAAATCACTCCTTTTTCTTCTAGATATCATCGTCTCCATCTCAATCAATCTACCAAAGATTCAATTTTTATTTACAGATTGCAATCGAAACCCTAAAATCAAGATGGATCCTTCGAAAGTCGATCAATTGAAGCAGTTCGTTGAGCAGTGCAAGTCCAATCCTTCCGTTCTTTCCTCTCCTTCTCTCTCCTTCTTCCGCGATTACATCGAAAGGTACCATTTCTTTAATTCTTTGTTCTTCGTCGTCGTTTCGAAATCAATTTGATTCGTTGATTTTATTGTGATTGATTTGTTTCAGTCTTGGAGGAAAGCTTCCGCCGGATGCACATAGTCGAAGCGAAAAATCGGTACTTTATCACTTACTCTCTCTGTTGCTGTGTTGTGTATACGCTGAGTTTTAGTAGGACCACCGACGATATCGAAATCTTAAATTAAAATGGTAATCATAAACAAAAGGGAATCAGGGATTATAATCAAGAGAATTGGAATTTAAGTGGTCCAGTCGAAACCTACCTTAGCGGAGTTGGAGCAATATGATACTAGGGTAATGTTATTACGAGGGAAAAATTGTTATTACCAAAGCAAGATTATTATTTTTAAGGTAATCTTGTGGCTCATTTTTTGTGTAAATCTCATTATTGCTCTGGCAACATTAATTTTTGCCGTGGGAATAACAATTCCGTAATTCTACTTCATCTTTGAAAAATTACACGAGACGTCTTAACTCTCCATTCTATGTTAACATACACAACCATGGTGTACATATGGGCCACCTATGCTAAAACTCTAGTGTGTCATGGGCTTAAATCATATTAGCCTAATTATTTGCTTTATAAATAAGGCTCAATACAACCAAATTTCACATATATACATAACAATTTTGAATTTCAATTCAAAAGGCTGATGGATTACATTGAGTATTCAGTGCTTTAATTAGTTTGGATGTTAAAAAATGGTTCAGGTGGATGAGAGTGATGAGGATATGGAGGAGGTGAAACCGCAGCATGTTGAGGAAGAAGAGGAGGATGAAGTTGTTGAATCTGATATTGAGTTAGAAGGCGAAACTGTTGAGCCTGACAATGATCCTCCCCAGAAGGTTCAATTTTTTCTTTAATGTGGAGTTTTGATGTTTCTTGAGATCGAGTTCCTCTTATTGCTCGAGGTTCTTGCTAACTGTATTATATACTGGACGCTACATGTAGAAAAATTCATGAACCTTCACCCATTAGTTTAAATTTTTGGGATTGATAGTTATTTAACATGGTATTGGAGCTTCGTTGACTGAAAAGTCAGGATTTTGAATCCTAAAATCCCTTGAACATAGTATTAATATAATTTTAGCATAAGGTATAATATGGGTCTGTGTTATTCTCACTTCAAGCCCTATGAACATTCACGTGAAAGATATTGGCATTTACCTGTCAACTTAAGCTTTTGGGATAATCGGTTCATTGACATTGGATTTGATGTAGATGGGTGATCCTTCAGTTGAGGTAACAGATGAGAACCGGGAGGCTTCCCAGTCTGCAAAGGCCCAAGCAATGGAGGCCCTTTCTGAAGGTAAGTACTTTGCAATGATTTGTAATTTGGTTTATTGGTACTCTCTAGCAGTGTTCAGCTGTTAAAGGAAGCTAATTTTGTTTGGTTTCTTCTCATTAGGCAAGTTAGAGGAGGCCATTGAGCGTTTAACTGAAGCAATAACACTTAATCCTACATCGGCTATTATGTATGCTGCCAGAGGTAAATGTTTGGTTTTCTATTTATGTTGATTGATTGCTTACATATTTGCTGGACTTAGCTGATGTTATGGGTTTGTAATTCTGGTTCTTGCAGCTGGTGTGTTCATCAAGATGAAGAAGCCCAATGCTGCTATCCGAGATGCAAATGCAGCCTTGGAGGTACAGTACAGTTTTATCAGTTGATTTGCCATATAAATTTGTTTGTGCTCACATTGTGTCGGCTGTCTGATTTTCCGGAATCTTATTGCTATTTCTATAAATGAATGGATGCATTTTGAGTACCATGAATTGTTTTAACATTTTGTATTTCTTCCCACCTATTGAAATTGACTGACATATTCTTATAATTGACTTTGCGTAGAAAATCCATCGTAGTTTGGTGTGTTTTTCCTTGCCTGGCATAGTGTTGTATTCTTCTCGCAGTTTCTTCTTATGGAACAACACTGGATTATTTTCAGCATGAATGGATTTTCAACATAGCAGGCCAAATAATTTCTTGTTGTTTTTCCCCAGATTAACCCAGATTCTGCCAAAGGATATAAGTCTCGAGGTATTGCAAGAGCGATGCTTGGTGAATGGGAAGAAGCTGCCAAGGATCTTCACTTGGCATCAAAACTGGACTATGACGAGGAGATAAATGCTGTACTTAAAAAGGTCAGAGATTTGTGACATTGCTCTTGCCTTTTTGATTCTTTGTGACTTAGTTACCTTGAATTGTCATTTCAAGTTCTTGTCATAGCATTATTTAAGGATATGAAAAGCGTGAGGCTTGCTTTATGCAAATTATTGAACTGGAGGGGTGCTTGCGGATCGCAATTGTATTGGAGGAAACCCTTACTTTTGTTCATCTGCAAGCAGTGAGAGCTTGATATCATAAGGCAATTAAATTTAGATCTATGACATTCTCATTTGTCATATACTCTGTGACGACATCTTGTGCCTGAGCCTTCCTCTTTCTCTTACAAAACCAGCAGCTAAATTTGATTTGCACTGTCTGGTAACCTATGTTTCTGGGTTATTTTGTTTGGCAGCTGGGGTAAGGAGAGGATAAGGTAATATCCTACCCTCGTTTGGATATATCAAATTAAGAGGGGTAAAGTAAAGAGAGCTGTAGTTAAAATAAGGGCAAAATTGTCCAAAATTTCTTAAAAAATTACCCTCCTCCCCCCGTTACCCCCCAGTTTGGGGGTTGAAGAAAATGGGGTTAAAGGGGGGTAATGGAGGGTAAGTTTTTACCCCTCAAAAGCATTTGCCAAACAGAGTTACAAAATTACCTCCTTTTACCCTTGCCCCTCTTTACGCTTCTTTACCCCGGTGCCAAATAGGGGGTAAAGAAAGGAGGGTAATGGGGGGTAAGTTCTTACCCCCTATTACCCTCCATTACTTGTAAAAAATTTTGCCAAACAGGGGTACAGATTTACCCCTATTACCCGTACCCTCCTTGACCCCCGTTTACCCCATTGCCAAGCAGGGGTGTGGTGACACCTTTTCTTTCTTACGGTGCTTAGTTTTACAAATATTTGTGACCCAGTAGGAAGAAAGATCGAATGGTGCAGTTCCGTGTACACTAACTATACATGACGTTTTTGTTTATATATAGGTTGTTTATGCTTCTAACATTGAGATTTCTTAATGCTAAAGGCGTGTTTTGGCAAACAATTCCAATTGCTCTTCCATTTCAAAACAAACTTGTCCATTTTAATGTCCACTTATTTGCGTCTGTCACTAACGAGTGATTCCACCCATATATGTTGAACATCCTCAATAGAATTACTAACCATTTGAGATTGTTGTAGCTAGCCTTTTGTAATCTAATGAACTACTTAACAAAAAGTAGAAATTTATCAAGGTTCTATTTGTATGGTCACTGGAAAATGAGCTGTTTTGCAGGTTGAGCCTAATGCACACAAGATTGAGGAGCATCGAAGGAAATATGACAGGCTGAGGAAAGAAAGGGAGGAAAGGAAGATTTTCAAAGAGAGACAACGTCGCCGGGCTGAAGCTCAGGTTCATACCGATCTATTATATTTATTATTTTTCTGTCATTGGTGTTCGCACTTCGTTGCTTCATCAGCTTCATATATCTAAGTGCAGGCTGCTTATGAAAAGGCTAAGAAGGAGGAGCAGTCATCCTCGAGCAGCAGACCTGGAGGCATGCCTGGAGGGTTCCCAGGCGGAATGCCTGGCAGCTTTCCAGGTGGTATGCCTGGTGGTTTCCCCGGAGGTGGTATGCCTGGTGGTTTCCCCGGAGGTGGCATGCCTGGTGGTTTCTCCGGAGGTGGCATGCCTGGAAATGTTGATTTTAGCAAAATATTGAATGTGAGTTAACACCTTGGGAAGTCCTCACCCTCAGGTTGGGGGTACTCGAAAATAGCCTCTCTTCAGGTTAACATTCTGAAGGGGGAAGGCTGCATACAAACCCCCCCCCCCCCCCCCCCCCCCCCCCCCCCCCCCCCCCCCCCCACCCCCGCCGCGGGAGTTCTTGAGGCACTGGGTATACTCATTGAATGTGTGAGTTAATAGTTCTAAATGGGGTAATGTTAATGCTAGGGCAAAAATGTTAATGCTAGAGCAACTTTCTGAAAATTTGCGGTTATTATTCATCTAAGCCATATAATTGCTCTGATAATAATCACACCATTTCAAATGGTTGTTTATCTACTTAGAGCCTGTTTGATATCATTTTTTATAGGTAGTTTTTGTTTTTAAAACAGAAAACCAGGTTTTGAAAGTAGTGTTTTTTGGTTTTTCTGTTTTCAGTTTCTACTGAAATTAGGAATAAGGTTTAAAACAAGAAACCAAAAACCAAGAAAAATTGTTTCTAAAATATGATCCATAGTTTCTAAAACCAAAAATTGCAAATGGAAAGCGACACCAGACAAAACTGGCTTGTGCTTTGCACTTTTGCATGTTTGAGCCTGTTTGATATCATTTTTTATAGGTAGTTTTTGTTTTTAAAACAGAAAACCAGGTTTTGAAAGTAGTGTTTTTTGGTTTTTCTGTTTTCAGTTTCTACTGAAATTAGGAATAAGGTTTAAAACAAGAAACCAAAAACCAAGAAAAATTGTTTCTAAAATATGATCCATAGTTTCTAAAACCAAAAATTGCAAATGGAAAGCGACACCAGACAAAACTGGCTTGGGCTTTGCACTTTTGCATGTTTGGTGATTTTGAGTTAATGTCTTCTAACATTTGCCATTTATTGTACCAGGATCCTGAATTGATGGCAGCCTTTAAAGATCCAGAGGTTATGGCTGCTCTTCAAGATGGTATGTGTTGAGAAATGTAGCAATTAAAGTCCTGCAATCTCATTCCTTTACCCGTTGTTATACTTCGTAGTTTATATGAGCCAAAGTAGAGTTCCGTCGTCGATTAAAGGGTTGTTCCATGTCATTACTCCAAAACTTGAAAGTGAAAACCCAGCCATTAACCCTGGAACTAAAAATGACTGCATAGCCATAGATGTGCTTCTATGTCGTTTCCAGTTGGCCACAGCAGTATAACTTACCATAGGATATCAAGCTTTAAGAAGGATGTGGTTAACGTCCATTTTTCTCCGTAGGATTATTATTTTAAATTGCAGAATTTGCTTTCCCAGAATAGTGATGACATGAATATTACTGGAAAACTGTAAATGTTTTCCCATAGTTAAAATTGTGTTAAGGTTGCGTTGTTCACCACTATGCATGAGCGAGTGTAATTGAATGGTTGATTCTTGTGATAAGGCCAAGTGCTACGACATTGGGCTTTTCTTTGCTGCATTCTGCATGTTGAAAGTTGTCCTAGGAAATGCTGATAATGTGTTCTGATTTCTTTATCTGCCATTGCTTACATGTTGATAAGTTGTTTGAATAAAAGTAGAATCTTTACTCTTGTTTACACACCAAGATGATAGGTATTGGTTTGGCCAAATTGTATAAAAAAAAAAAGAAAAGAAAAGAAAAAGAAGCCTTTTTCAGAAGTATTTTTGTTTGAGAAAATTTTACTTTTTGATTATGCTTATGCTTATTCTTCAAAGGAGAAATATTATATTTCTATTTCTCTTAAAAGCAAAAAGATATCTCTGCTTTTCTGTAAAACATCTTTCTGTTCACGCCCTTAATCTTCAAAGCAAGTCCTAGCATTCTACTCATACGACTGAAAGATGACGACTCTTGGTATCATAGTGAGCAGTACATTGTATGTGTGACTAGTCGAAGTATACTTCAGGGTATTTACAACATAGGTCTTTGAATTTTTCCACTATATCACTTTAGTATTTTTACCTTTAATTGTGTCAAGTTAGCTCTTTTATAATTTATATCGTATGCAGTCCCATAGTGAAATTGAAATTAAGTAATAAAGGTCATTTTTAATGACCTAATCTTGTCAAATGCAAGTAACCCAATACAAACTGCCTGTTGAGTTTCTTCCCAATTTAAACCCACTTGTGATCCAACCATAAGAATGTTGCCAGCTTAACTTTAAAATTTACTGTCAGGCTAAATTGACATATGGTAAACTGTACAAGGGCTAAATTGACGTAACCAAAGTAGAGTACTAAATTAACAAATTAGATGAGGTACACAGATGTTTGGTGTAAGTAACACTATATTTTATCATGGTAGATATTACCAGTCATCCGTCATACATAGGCCAGGTGGGTCTTCCATTTCATTACACTGGGAAGTACTTGCCAGATATACAAGGCACGGGACACATAACCAGATCACTGAGCATTTTGTCAGCTGTACTAAAAGATTTGAACTAGTTTCTTATGTTATGTAGATCAGGATTTGCCTGTAACATTCTCTGGTGCTTGCCCACATTGACAGAGAATAAAGAACTAAGAAATCGGAAACTAGTTCAGTTCATTTGAGGCTTTTGTTCCTTCTTTTACTTGACCAAGTATAGTCATCATTTTGATCCTTGTGGACAAGTCTCTTATCTGGAATTGCCTAGGACTTTATCAAATTGGTTTACATTTAATCAGTATTGCTCACTTTTAGCTTCTGTTGTTTCTAATTCGGCCTAGTAAACTCATTTGGGAGGTATAGTTTTTTACTTGTGCCTATATATACGGTTTCTCACGGGTTCAAAATTTTTATTTTTTTTTATTTATCATGGTAAATTCAGGGGAGGGGGGGTGCTCTAGTGGGGGCTCGAACCCCGGCGCTCTCACATAGGCAACCGGGAACCACACCACTAGGCTATGAGCTACTTGCTCTTATCACGGGTTCAGATTGTATCTTCCTTTAGATTTCTTAGCACACTGCTTTATCCTTCACCCTTAGTTTTTCCCTCAATTTGAGGGTTCTTTGCATAAAATTTGTGTTGTATTTTCCTCCTTTAGAATTCTTAGCGGATTGCATTTTCTAACAATTAATTTCAATGGTTGATTTGTTTTTAACAGTAATGAAGAACCCAGCAAATCTGGCAAAGCATCAAGCAAATCCGAAGGTAGCTCCAATACTTGCAAAAATGATGAGCCAGTTTGGAGGAGGAACTAGTTGATGCAACTCCTTACTCATAATCCCCTGGCTTGTCAATTGACATCAAAATGATACAGCACGGAAGAAGAAATTTACTAATATTTATGTTTTCTATAATCCGTAAGCATCTTCTTCTATGCTGCATCATAAGTTCTATGTTTCCGGGCCCACATAAGACGCTTTTAAGGTAATTCCGTTTAGCTTTTCTTTCTGTCATAGTTATTTATGAACCTTTCCTTTTTTGTATGACAAAGACAAACTTGGTGTGAATTTGAAGAATTTAACTTTGTTTTTTTGATAATCAATCCTTCAGCGAGCTAATATATCCGACACTATTTGCAAATCGTAACTGGTTTGCTGGGGTTGTAATGGGAAGTTCAAGAATTTCAATGAAATAGTGAGCACTTCTTGGGATTGCCTATTATTTATAGCGTTATAAATGTTATTTTTTCTTATATGTTAGCTACGTTCAGGGGCTGCAATATTCTTTTTAGGATAAGGGGCCTTTCGGGAATAACTTTTTTTTTAGGGTAGCATCCTATAGGGGTAAGATTGCGTATATCTTATCTCCTCTGCCTAGGCGGGATCCTTTTTGAGGCACTGGACTATTATTGTTGTTCAAGGGCTGCAATGGTTATCGTTTTGGACCATGTTCAACCACGTTGTACCCAATTTTAGACCATGCCGAGCTGAGGGTCATTTTAGAAAATATAGTTTCTATTTTTATCTTCAGTTTTTCTTTTTCCACTTTTCATTTATAGAGTATGAAAATCGATAACAATTTTTTATTGTAATGGCTGAAAAGAAGAGGAGGGAGAATGATTATTGGGATAAGAAAAGATTAGAGGTATTTAAAAGAAAAATATAATATATGCTATAAATTTATGTACCTAATTTGGGTGCTCAATAATGCGTAGCACAATAAGAATCATATTAAATTATCACATTTTTCAAAAACTAATATATTTATGACATGCATAATAGGGTACATAGTTAGGTAAATAAATTTGATACATGTAATATTGCTCCATTTTGAAACTGTTGATGGAAGAGTTGATACATGCATAAGTAGTTTGAAACTAATTTTCGACTTTTCTAATGGAGAATGAAAAATGAAAAAACTATTTTTATTTTTTTTTAATGAGAAAATTGACCTATATGCGCAACTTTATGAAAATTTTTCTAGAAAAAAAACTGAAAAATTATATATAGACCTTAACTTCTAACGATGACTTAATATCAACGCATGGGACTCCTGAAGTTTCGTATATTTTTTTGTTCTTTTAATAAGTTAAGAGGGAGGAAAGACTCTTCCATGAGACACACAAAGAGTTCACATGAAATAAAGAAATGAAGATAACGAGGATATAGAAATAGAAAAAAACCGGCACCCTAAGCCTAGAAGTCCACCATGGTCATAATCGGGTGAAATTGACACTTGACTTTGTAAAATGGTTCACAACTGAACTAGTAACTAAGGGTGAGAATGTAGACGGTGTTGTCTAGAGTTGGAAGTAGTTGTTGAGACTAATTTGCAAGGATTTTTCATATAACCGTAGATGGGGATGCTGATAGAGTTAATTAGCACTTGGAATCAGGTAATAACTCAAATTTTTATTATATCAAGATGCGTGCCCAATCAGAAGTTGGATTCTGGAACGTGAAGGCATTCTTGAAATTCCAAATTGCGTTAATAACAAAACTATGCTTTATTGATTGAGCCTTTGGGGAGAGGAATTGCTGCGGACGAAACAATTTTCTAAGATTATCCACCGCTATTGCAATATGGTGATCCAAAAGGTTCCATGCATTTTGTAAGTAAGAAAAAAGATGTATGCATGATACGTTTTTAGAAGAACAAAATGAGCAAAGAATCTGGTTAGTATTAATGATCTCAATTCTCACTAGTCTTTGATTTGTATTTAGCCTCTCAAGAAGAACCAACAACGCCAATAACTCAATTTGAAAAGGAGCAAACCTGAACTAGAGTCCTTTGACCTAGCTCAAATGGTTGGTTGTTTGAAATAAGATTGTTGCATTATAAGAGGGGTTGGCAGAGAAAGTACCCTTAAGATAATGTTGTCAATTCACGACATCATCATCAATAGGATAGAGTAGCTTCATCATGTTATTTTTAACCCTGCCTGGACCTCGATTGCCCACCTCAATAGGCCACGATACTTGTTTCCGATGACACGTTATACCATTCCAAAAACATTCGTGCTCTATAATGGAGAGCTATAATGTGGTAATAGAGAAGAGTCTAAAGTATTTATCTTGTAAAGGACAATTGTTGATCCACTTATATAGCCAAACAAGTGCTTTACTGTCACAACCACTATGGTTTCGCAGCTCTGAGGTAATGATGGAGTCAACAATCGCAGCTCTGAAGTAATGATGGAGTCAACAAGGTAATAGATGTTTCAAAAAGAACAAAAAAGCCTTTTTTAGGGTCATTGGAAGTGGTGTGAGGGTGAGTCATTAGCTAAGCCCATATTCGATATGGATTATTCTGCTCCAAAGGGAGAATTCTCGACATTGAAGCACCACACCATTTAAAAAGCAGCGGCCTATTCCGAGTGGAAGGATTAGAATGCCTTGTTCCCACAAGGCCTTGGGAGTTTTAGAGCACTCCACTTGATAAGGTAATAGAACTTATTGATAGATGTGAAGGTGTATGAAACTTTGAACTATCTTTCATTTGATCTAAAATGAAAAATAAACGAAAACTAAAACAAAGCAATAAACCAACGAAAAGTAGAGAGATAAGAAAGAAAAAATACAGATGCTACCGATTTCATTCATGCTTTTCCAATACCAGGTTGAGTCTATTTATAGTAGCTTATCCCCATCCTAGTCAGACCCACACTACTTTCTACTAGATTATCATATAATTTTTCAACCCATGTACTTATTTGGACACGTATCAATATTTAATATTCAATTACATGCAAAACTAAATAGGAAGAGAATTTGAGAATAAAAAAGTTAGCAAAATCATCCCTAAATAGTGAGAAAGGGGAAGAAGTGGGGAGAAAGGAGCATTTAGTTTTGTCTGAAGGGGTCGTGGTCAAGTGTTATTGGTCCCTCTTATTTCACTTCATTTTATATTTTATTATTCTATGACGACTGCATTACTCATTAATTATGTCATTATCATCATTAAACTCTTCATCCTCTTATCACACAATCCCGACAAGAAACCAACTGTTCTAAAAATTTAAGATTGATGGACAATAACAACAACTACAGTCCCAGTGCCTCAAGGACTCCCACGTATGCAGGGCCTAGGAGGGGTAGGATGTATGCAGCTTTATCCCCCAAGGGTGGAACCCTGATGAGAGGCTGTTTCCAAGTAGCCCCATCTTGATAGTTGATGGTTATTAAGATTGATGGCGACGACTCTATTATGATAATTAGTTCGCGAAGATAAACAAGAAGAGTCCAAAGAATTTTTAAAGAGGATCAAGAAAAAATAAGCCGTCGCATAAGATGAGTCGAATGTATCTTGTTAAAGTGTTTTAGGCATTTGTTATGGTTTGACTTTCTTGTAAATTGTTGTTGTCCTGTTCTGGTTTGTACCGAGTGTTTTGACCCTTCTTGGCCTGGTTGTTTTGTTTGTCATAGGGGTAGGGCTTCTTGGGTGTGGTTTTTTGAGGTAGCTCGCTTTTGTTGCCTTTTGGTATTTAATTTTGGTATCTTTAGCGCAAGGCTTGCCCTTGTCAAGGCGTGCATTTGTTTTGGTCTCCTGGTTGTAGGTAGCTTACTGCATTGGGTGTTTTGGGTTTTTTTTGGTTTGTCTTTGGTCCCTGCCATGTACCATCGTGCTATCTCGGTGTTAGAGTATATACCATTCATGGGTCTTCACCCATCAGCTTAAGCTTTTGGGAAAGTTGGTTTCTTTATATGGTATTAGCGTCTTGTTGACCAAGAGATCACGAGTTTAAATCTCAACAGCCCCCATTTCCAATATTAAAAACAATTTAAACATAAGGTATGAGGTGGGCCTGTGCATTATCCACGTCTCAAGCCTAATTGGCTTTGTGTGAGGAGCCATGTTAGTGTATAAAACCATTCCTAAACCTTCACCCATCAGTTTAAACTTTTGAAAAAGTTGGTTTCTTTACACTCGGGATTGTATTTAAATTATCAAAAAAAAACCGAAGATTTATAAATTATTTTATGTTCTAACATACTCCTCACACGAATACTATTGAGTTTAAAGTATGGATAATGCACATGTCTTTCCATACTTGCAATATATAATATTTAAAGTAAAAGCTGTTGAGATTAGAACTCATGACGGTAAACAAGACTCTGATACCATATCAAGCAACCAACTATCTCAAAAGTGTAAAGTAATGAGCAAAGATCGAGGAATGATTTTACGCTCTATTACCACCCTAATTCAGTAGTAAATATCTTAAATTACTTTTTTCTTATAAAGGCATTTCAAGCCCCTCTTTTTTAACCGTTAAAGGGCAATTACAGTTTAATTTCTGATAGTACGAATGTACGATGTAATGCCCATTACATATCATCAAAGACAAAAGTACACAGTAACGTATTGCCCGCTATACATAATTTTTATAATTAAGATGAAGAAAGCGCGAGAAAGAGACATAATAAAAAAAATAATAGTAAAAATAGAGCAACAAATGAGATTATTTGTTGAGATAATTACGGTTAAACCCACTTGATGGAGATTTATGCTCCTTATTGATTTATTAATTATACCAGTTTGGTAGTTCTTGTGTCGCTTTTTAAGTGTGATTAGTGGTGTTTAAAAAGTCTGAATTATTATACATTTTTCACTTTTGTTGTTGTTCATCATCACCTCATACCACAGCATCATCCACTCTCGACAAATGTTAGGCACAGGAATACATTCTTTTAGTAGCGGATTCAGAAATTTTTTTCCTCGTGATAGTCGTAAGAGTAGGGACCAACGAAACATCTTATATATAAAATATAAATAACCAGAATCTCAGTTACCTTGAATTTGACTTAATATTAGACGCAAAGCGTCCTTCATTTTTTTAAAAATCTCCACCATGAACAGAGTTTACAAAACCCATCAAATCTAAATTGCAAATATTTTTTTTCGATAATTAGCAACCGGGTTGCGATACAATGTAGGTGCTCGAGCTAGCTGGCCCTTATAAAACCCGTTAAATAACCGGGCATAAAAAAACAAAAACATGATCAAATAGGAAAACAAACAACAACCGGCAAAATAGGACGAATCTAACTAACCACTATAATTGATTCGGATCTCAGGGCAATTGAAACAGGATAAAAGGCAGTCAGATCGCCCTTTCATCAAGTATGGCTCTCACCATAGGCGGGTCAAAGCCATTGAAGTTCAGACCTAGCCTCTTTCCCATCTCAATTACTCGCTTAGCCTCAAGGATCTTCTTAGACTCATGCACGCTACCACCCCACTTTGGCCTATTCCTCACCCTCTGCTTGCTTGAGGTCTTACCCGATTTCTGCGCGCTATTTCTGGGCGACATATACTTCAAGAACTCTTGAAGCTCCAGTTTCTCTCGCTCTTTCTTCTTGTGCATCAAAGCTCTCCTTTCCCTTTTTGTCATCAAATCTAAATTGCAAATATTCTTGTGAACAGTTACATAGACTTATCAAATGTCATTAAGGTCCAGTTTCATAACACAACAGTTTGGAATTTGATTATCTATATAGTCTTTTAGTTCCTTTCCATTAGAAATGTATAGAAATCCAATCTAAAAGACTTCTCTTTTAGAACCACGTACTAGAACAATGAATTGGCTTCAAGGCATGTACCTGACCTCTATTCTAAATACTTATTTCGTCCTTAGAAATAGTCCTCGGGATGCGGTAAGACATTGTTACAAGGTGAGGCGAATGTAGAGAGAACGAGTTTTTACAATTTAAAGACAAGAGAATGATATCAAAGCAAGTGCATAATCCTGATGATGGAGGGAACATATATAGGTTTCTAAGTATCTGTTTAGATGAGACAACTCTTTCCCAAACATGCAAAACATTTTCCAAACGACACAAATTATCGCGCTAGTTAAAGGTCAAAACTATCATGTATGTCGACGCACAGTCTATTTTTCTAGGCATTGTTGTTTCTTGTAAACTGTGTACCAATATACGATTCCTATGTATCCACACACACCATCCAATTAGCTTTATTGGAATTTGGGTGTCGACATACACCATTCTATGTGTCAACACACACCATGCACCGGACAAAATACTTTATTTTGAAAATTTTTCAACACCTAAGAAATAATATTTGATTATGTGGGTAAGGAACTTGGCCTATGTTTCCATGGAGACAACTCCACTATGGTGAATCACTTCAAGCTAAGGAGAATTGGATGAGTTGTGCATCCCGATCCCCTAAGAGGATGAATCATTGTGGTGAGCCCGTTCAGGGTGTTTGTCCTTTTGTTGTCATGCGATCAAATTTTCTTTTTCGACTTGTTGGGGTTGATTCATTGTCTTTTTTTTTTTTTTGTGTGATGGGTATCTTTGTTCTATTTTGTTCCTATGTTTTGTGGGTCATATTTCTTATCGCTTTTTGAATTTCCTTATATGTTTTAGACTCTCCTAATCTTGTTGGGTCTGTATCATTGGAGTTGCTCATGTCCTTTTTGATATGTTTTTCTTTACTTTGATTCCTCTGCACTTTATTGCATTTTGTTGACAATGAAGCTAGCATATTACTATATATTTAGGCATTTATTGGACATATTAAATTTTTATAAAGTACTAAGTTTATGAAATGAGACATTTATACTTGGATTCTTTTTTGGGAATTTTATATTATTAAATATAGTTTATGTATCTAACAAGCATATAGTTTTATTTTCGAAGGAGCCTGCTAATTAATTTAGTAAAGTCTTAAAGAGATGGTATTCAAAACCTGTAATTGAGTCCTGCTTTCATCATGTGAAAGTTAAAGGGGATTCGGGGAGGATTACTTCCTTATACATCTCATATGACTTCCTTATCAGATGTAAAAGAAAATACAATGTTTATTCTTCCATGCATAGGAGTTCTTAGAGGACTATTTTGTTTCTCTAATTGTTGTTTGAGTTTTTTACTTTTTTGGACCGGGTGCATATATAGGTTCTTGTATGACTATTTTAGTTGTTTTAGCAAATGGTTTTGCTCTATTTTCCCTTCTTCATACTCTGTGTGTGTCTTTGGATCATGATTGAAGATGACGATTTTTGTACCACGAGTTTTCTCACTACATATCGGAAAAAAAAAAAAAAAAAAAACTTCCATCGCTTTGTCTCATTAATATCAACTATCAAGTGACCATATTTGCATATGCATCTCCTTTGCTTTCTTTTGGACTAACAATCCATCCCAACTGAAACTGCCTCATATAGCAAATCTTCAAGCCCATGCAAAATGAATTAATATGTAACTTACCAAGACTTTCAAATACTACGACGACAACAACAGCCCGGTGCCTCAGAACGACTCTCATTAAGGTAGGATTTATGGAGTAGGTATACGCAATCTTACCTCTATAAGATACTACCCTGAAGTGAAGCTGTTTCTGTAGGGTCTTTGAATGACGAACCCAATTAAAAAGAAAAAAAGGAAAGACCCAAATGCAAGCAAACTAGGGGCAACAGCAACAGGAAACTGCGAAACTTGGGGGAGTTAATTTTACCAGACAATGTCAATCTTACAATCAATGCCACCCTATCTTGCATTCCTTGTATTGTTGGTTCTATTACCCTTTTTTCTAGGAGAGTTCACCTTTTCTTTCCGATAATTAACGACACAGTCGCATTACAAATAGACAGCTCGTACAAACGGGGCTGACTCAACTAGTATAAAAGCGAGATCAAAAAAGAGATAAAAGTAATACAACAGTTGAAAATGGAGATTATAACAGAATTACAAGTAGAACCAACATATGCTAGAAGACTTCAACCATCATTGAAAGTAATTCAAAGTCGACCAGGAACAGGGCGAGTGAGACATTGTACCAAAGCTAGGAGAGTTGGCCTTATTTTCTACAATTAACTCATCGGATATTAGAAGGAAAATTTTTAGTATATTTAATTTTAAGGGAATTTATCACTTGGATATTATGAGATCTAGGTATTTATTACCTAATATCATGATATTTTAATACATACAGTAAGGTATCCATGGTATAAAAGTTTTATTACTCATGTAACCTAGAGTTTAAACATTTTATCATTTAAGCATTCTATGCACAAATTTGGTAGATTTTCGTTTGAAACTGTTGATATGACATGTGTCTTTCATTATGATTCGGTAAGTTCTTATCCTAGTCCACTGAATATTTTCTAAATTTTTTGATGACATAAATTAAAGCAACCAGGTATCACGTTAGCGTTGTTTGGTGAACATTTTCTGAATTTTAATGAAAACTCTTAGTACAAAACTGTCACACTCGCTAAAATGGGAGTCAAGAAAGCCCACTAAAATGGGGAAAAATAACATAGCAACAAACTTCAAAGCACCTAGTCGCCTACTACTACGCCAACTTTTAAAGTATAAGAATATGCCTCAACAAGCTTATACACTTATTTCGCACCAACAGATGAAGCACAAAAAGTCCAATGGATTACACCTTTACTAACAATTGAAAACACAGCAAGTCAAATGAAAGGCATTGTTGGATACATGTAAGCCAATACAGAACTTCGAAATCTGACGATTTTCTTTAGTTTTGTTGGATGCGCACACAATAAACGCAGAACTTTTAAATTACAAGGTCCTTAATTTGACACGTACCTAAATTTTTTATTTTGTAATTTATTTGATTAAGCTTTACAATGTATTAAAAAATGTTAATATACATAAACAATCCATTTTCAAAATATTCATCTTGAACCCTAAAACTCTTAGGACCCACCTATATTTTTTAAAAAATAGCCGTTAATGTAGTTTTGATGTATTATTCTTGCGGGATCCAGCATCTACTACGTGGTGGATTTTAAATTCATCCTGCCGTTGGGGGATTATGAGAAGATGGCAAGTGTTTTTATGGGGGCCTTTGATAACGACCTTCATTATTCCACTAATTTAAACCCCACTAATTTTTTATTTTATAATTAGCGAGCAAAGCTTAATACAAACTCCACTAATAATAATAATAATAATAATAATAATAATAATGTATTAAAATTGAATTTAGCAGTGTGTTTATTCATCATATTTGAGCGGGGTTCATTAGTATGAAAGCAAAACTTTAACTCTAGCAACACGTCTGCCTCGGTATTTCATATAAGACAAATAAACAGGCATAGGGTCCTTTAATGGGTGAGGAAGAGCTAGGGGATCCATGAGAGAGAGAGAGACCGTGGTTTATTCTATTAGAAAAATGGATGCTCTTTAATATGGGTATGAAGTAATGGTATATACTTACTCGGCTTTTCACAATAGCAAGCTGTTCAATTATATTTATAACATAATATACTAAAAAATGCTTATTAAAGAAATTAAATCAAGAAAATCAGCTAAGCATGCATCACTATCATCTATATCTTTCCTTATGGGGTAAGTACACAGATCTTGTGTATCATAATATCACACTTTTCTTGTAAATAGACCTTTTTCAATTTCAATTTCAATTTCGCGAAGAGAGATGAAGTTAAACTTGTTGTGCTTTGTTAAACTTCGTCAGGCTATTAGCCTGATCCATAAAGTTAGAACATACGACCCACAAATTAAGTCTGAGATTTAGGATCGAGTCCAAGCAGTTAGCTTTATTTTTCGTTCATGCCCAAATTCTGACCTTTCTGATTCTCTTCTCATCTAGAAGAAGGTGGTAATGTAGCGGACCATCTTCAAAACAGGCAATAAGTGAGAGTGGATAATTGCCCAAGTTGAAGTGCTAAAATACCATTGATTATGCTGTATAGTTATAAGTAATACGGAAGATAAGTTTCAATTTCCTACACTGATATACTAAAATAATAGTTTTTATTGTAATTGACCCCACTAATTTTGGGTCCTAGCTCCGCCATTGAAAGCAGGGTCGTATCATATGTATGTCCAGCTTTGATTAGGATGCACAGCTTGGATATGGGATGGAGTTTTGATGTTTTGATTTGCTTAAAAAAAATAAAAATTAGAACATACGAGGTCTATAAATATGCAAATAGGATTTAATTTTAAAATTAATTAATATTATATGGAGTAACCTAATAAACTTATGTGTTGATATTTTGTCTCTTACAACTCCTATGTGTGACATCTTATTAGATTCACGTGTAAAGTCCTTAATTTTTGTGCCAAAGAGTACATCTGAAAAATACTCATAGAAGAAGATTGTTGAGAACTTTATATATGAATATATTAACAAATGTTCCCATCGGATTGGTAATATAGAAGAGAACATTAGCTTTCGATCGGAAAGACGCTGATCCTATGCCAATTTACTAACCCCTTGAATGTATAAACTATTTACATTTTTTTTTAAATTTTTTTAAATACCCAGTGCCTCAAGAGCTCCTGCTTATGCAGGGTCGGGGGGAGGGGGGGGGGGGGGGAGGATGTACGCAGACTTCCCCTTTCAGGATGTTAACCTGAAGAGAGGCTGTTTCCCAATGCCCCCAACCTGAGGGTGAGGACTTCTCAGGAGGTCACCCATCCTGATACTACTCTAGCCCAAGCACGCTTAACTTCGGAGTTCTAATGTGATCCGGTGACCGCGTGTTGGTGCCCTCTTTGGTATAAACTATTTACATAAAACTCAAAAATAATTTTATAATTTGTTTTCACTACAAGAAATCTTCGAAGTAGACCTAAATTGGTATGAGGTCAACTTAAAGATTAGATTAACATCGGGTTAAGTCAAATATATGGTTCGATCAATGCTCAGTGTAGTTGTACTTTTGTTGGCCTATTTTGAGTTACTTTGATTATACATTTTATGTTATTATCTACTCATTAAAAATAAACAAGAACCAAAGACAATGTGAAGTAAATGCAAAAGTAATTATTATTTATTTATATGTTCTGTAGGGACATAACCTAGTGGTAGAGAACGCCAACAACTATGTACGCCACCTGGATTCGATCCCCATTAAGGACTTATTATGGCTTCTATTTATGGGGAATTTAAGAGGTATTTCCGACTCCCCTCTCCAGGCATTACCGATTTAAAAAGAAAATTAAATAAAAGAAAATTTATTTTTAATTATTTATATAATCTAAAAAAGGGGTGAAATAATTTTGATGGTATACGGTGACTTGCAAGTAATTTGATAGAGTTACCATATGTGTGTTGACACCTGGACAGTACTATTGACAACAAGTCGCATTTCTTATATGCTCGGGTATCCCATTTTGCTTTAAGGTTTGATTAATGTGTTTAAATACCTTAATAACGAGTAATATTATTGTTACAGTAAAAATATTATTAACAGAGTACAACAACAATAACAATCTCAGTGCCTCAAGGGCTCCCCCAAAAGCGGGGTCTGGGGGTAGATGTATACAGCTTTCCCCCTTCAAGGTGTCAATCTGAAGAGAGGCTATTTCCGAGGCCCTTCAACTTGAGAGATAAAAATATTATTATATTATTAACAGAGTAATTTTTTTAAAAATTTGTGTTTATTATTCATTCTAAGTCACATTATTATTTTGTTAGTAACAATAATAACAACTCAATGCCTCAAAGAGGCTCCCGCAAAGATAGGGCATGAGAGAGTAAAATTTATGCAATTTTACCCTTACAATGTACTTTTCGGTGGAGAGGTTGTTTTGAAAGGGCCTCCAACCCTAAAAGAATCCTACTCAAGTCAAATAAAAACGAGGATATCCAATGTAAATAGGCAAACAGACATGCATTAAACAACAATTTTTATATATAAAAAAAAAAAATATATATATATATATATATATAATGAGCAAAAGCATGTAGTTAAATAAATAAAGGTTACTTGTATGAGTCAAACCTGTGCTAATTGTTGTGTGGTTGGGTTGACAAGTTTAAGGGAAACACAAGTCCAAATCCTAAAAATGGGGTAATTAACTACTCCGACAGAGCCGTCTCGGGTAATGTAATCTCTTGTATTTAACTTCCTCCATTTCTTATTACCAATTCTAACATCATTAGTATTATTAAATATAAAAATCATTCTTACGATTTTTGCTTATCAGCTTAAACTATCCTTTAATTTCTACCTATCCTCTGATTTCTGCTTGATGTGGCCTGCTTTGTATTTATTGTTGTTGTTTGTGGT
Organism: Simmondsia chinensis; assembly: GCA_018398585.1. Classification (NCBI taxonomy): domain Eukaryota; kingdom Viridiplantae; phylum Streptophyta; class Magnoliopsida; order Caryophyllales; family Simmondsiaceae; genus Simmondsia; species Simmondsia chinensis. Next base: position 47,112,302 of record JAGTTD010000001.1, on the reverse strand, counting down.
AGTTTATTGTTTTGGTCTCCGTGTGTTTTGAACTATTTATGATGTGATACTCTTCTGCTGGTAGGTCACATGCCATTTGCTGCGGACCAATTTCAGGTTGGGGGTCCTCGAAAACAGCATCTCTTCAGGGTAGCCCCCTGAAGGGGGAAGACTGCATACATCTATCCCCCAGACCATGCTTATACGTGAGCCCTTAGAGGCATTGGGTTTCTTGTTGTTGTTGTCGGATTTTTGATATGTTATTAGAGTCTTGTTGACTAAAAGATATAAGTTCATCAAATTCTAATAGCCTTTATCCTCAATATCTACTTCTACTATATATTATTGCCAAGTTCCTCCACTCTCAAAAGCCACTAAACCCCAATCCAAGTAATTCTAAAGGAGTGTTACAAAAAACCCTTTAAACTTCAATATTAATAATTCTAAGAGAGTGTCATTTAGGCTCCGTTTGTTTCGGGGGAAAACCACATTCTAGAAAGTGGTTTTCCCCTTTTCTTTTGTTTGGCGCATCATTAGCTCAAGGAAAAGGTTTTCTTGACTTCCCTTTCAAAATGGGGGAAGTTGTGATTCTAAGTGACCCAAAAGCCTTGGCGGTTATCATCATGTAAATCGAGATCGAATCAAAATAAACCCGATTGTACTGTAGATATTTAACGTCAACAATGAACAAGAATTAGACTAAATAATTAAAAGCAGCTTGGATGCTACTTTATTATTGTTGCAATAGAACAACTTTAATCAAATTGAATTGTTATATAATATTATAGAAGGAAATTATCTAGATAATATTTTATTTGTTACTTCATATATGTTGTATTATTACTTATATTGTCCTATAAAAAGATATAAAATGATTGGTGAAAAATATTTTTTTAAAACATACACGAAGACATCACAATGGGGAATTATGTTTTCCTTTGAAACAAACAACGGAAAACCTCACTCGGAATTTATATTTCCTTCGAAAACCTTTTCCAAAGAAAAATTAATTCCTAGATTCTACCTTTCCGTCAAAACAAACGGAGAATATTTGAGGTTATGTGAAAGAAAGAAAACAATAAATTCAATATATGTACCTAGTAATTTTACAAAGTATATAATGTTGTATCTTTTATAAAATTTAATTAAATTCCAATATGCTTATATACAAATTATATTTAAAAATATAAATATCTTTCATATATCACACGGGATAACATTAGTTAACAAAATTAAAGCACAGAGAAGCCCAATGGGTACAAATATGTTCAATCAGATCCAATAATTTGTCAATAAAAAATACGGACATAAAACATGATTTATCAATATGTACAACTAACTCTTAATACGATTCAATGAATTTTTATCATATAGTTGGTTGGATTATCGTTGAAAATAATTATATAAATCATATATATTACTGTAGTTCTATACCATTTCAACATTTTTTTTTTGTTGTCGAAAATTAGCTGAATTCTAACGGAATTCACTAAATTCAAGTATAAATGCCGAAATAATGAAACTTTCAAATATTAAATCACCTTATTATATATTATTTTGAAATAAAATGTTATCATCCTATTCATATAATAATCTTATGATGCTCACCTTAAATTAAACCCATCATTCGATCAGTTGAAAGGCAATTTGATGAATAATGTCAAGGATGAAATTACTGCTTACTTTGTTCTTCTTCTAAAATATGTTATCTTTTCATATTCTTTACAAAAAAAAAATTATATTATCCATATATATATATATATATATATAGATATATCTATTTATATAATATATCTAATATATACTTTTTACAAAAAAAAATAATGCTATGGGAACAATCTAGAATTACAGTATGACAAAGCAATGTGATTGGTTCATATTTTATGGGACGCACACGCATGCGCGTGCCCCTCCTGTCGCTGCTGAGCTGGCGCAGATGGTCTTGCTTACGTGGCTAGCTCTTGGACGTCCATTTGGCAACGCATCACACCACAAAAAGATGCTATTCAATTTAAAAATAAGGGAGTTGTTACTACCAAAAATAATAATATGACTTATAAACAATGAGTTATAAAATTATCTTGAAAAATTGATACAGTCAAAAGGTAGTGGCATAATGAAACCCACATATTTAGACTAGGTGTACAAATGCCAATATATATTAAGAAGTTACTCCACCAAATGTTAATTGATTTTGGAATGAAACCTCATTTAGCCTTTATGTAAACTACGATCTTACTCTGAGAATAACAGTTTTGTCCTAACAATAACATTATACAAAAATAATTTACATAATTATATAGTAAGAGATTAATATATAATTTTAGTGGGCTACTCGTAAGCATGATGAAATTAAATACATATATGCTTATAAATTTGGTTGAAACCACATCCAAATATATATATATGAATCTCATATAAGCTAACTCTATAAGTTAAGCTTAAGGCCCGTTAAAGTTTCATAAACTGTCTATCCTAATTAAATATATTAAGCATTACTCATTTAGAAACCTATCAAGCAAAATCAGTTTGTTCCCATGTGATAGACGGATATTAGTGCTTATATTTTCAATAACTCAAACATATGTTGCGATATTATCTGGTCTAAGTTGATTTATCTAACATTTCTCAAGTATATCAGATAAATGATATGTGAAGCAAAGGGTAATGTGTGTGAGCAAAATAGTTGATCCTCAATGGAGCAACTGGTGTCGTAGTAGCATTGCTTTTTTGATAAGTAAGAAGATAAGATTCGCATAAGCATACATGAAGAACTTGTACAATATACAAGATTCAAAAACAACGACAAAAGAACTAGCTAATTCTTATACTTTTTATTTATGCAATATATTGTAACATGCAATGTGTATGTGACATATATATTTAATAAAGAGCTGATGCCATAAGGTTTAGGTGATTTTAATTGAAAATTTTAATATTCTTAAAGGCAATTAGTGGTTAATTAGTAATACATAAGTATTTTTAAAGGAAATTTTCTCTAAAAATAAAAAAAAGAACAGTTATTGTTCTCCTATACTTATATGAATCATATTAGACATCATGACTTTTTACAAGTTAATTTTTTTGTATTATAATTATTTCTATTACACTGTAACTTATATAAAGATCTATTTTTGCTCAGTTATAAAACAAATGAATAAGAATGTGTTAAATTTTACCGGGCCTTTGGGCTCAACCCACGGATTTGGAATCTATGAGATCCACATATAAGCTCAAGTGGGGTTTCATCCTAAAACCAATTGGCAATAGGTGGAGTAACCTATTAGACTAATAAGGTGATCTCTTCTCTCTTACAACTTCAATGAGGAATTTTAGTTATTAGACTTACATGTGGAGTCTCAACAGAGTGGATGATAATTAAAGACATGAATAATTGTGAGTTGACCCAAGGTGTACCAAATTGTCTCAAACATTTTGCTTGCACACACAGCATAGTAGAGTGTGATGTGCAAAATGTGGTAAGATTTGTATTTCAATGACTGCTTGCTTGTCATGTCGATTTGATTTCATTTTTCTTTAATTTACATGTTAATTAGGGTTTTTAATGTTTTTGGTTAATGGATTAAGGGGTTTTCTGATATTCACGCAAAATTAAGAGGGGCATGTCTGGACCAGTTTATCGGTATTCTGTTTACTAGATTTGTTGCTTTAACTCTCAAATTATAGATTATGCATTATTATTTGCAATGTCTGCTATAATTATTGTGATTTACATTATCCTTGCACATATGTAATAGATCCTGTTTAATACACTATTTGACTAGCAGGTCGTGGGAGAGTGCTACAAGAGATCGACTTCCCAATCGAATAAGCCATGACGACAACCTAGATTGTGGAAACATGTAATGGCATCCCAAAAATTAATGTGCTCTATGGTGTGGTACCATTGTGTGGAGATTAGGGGTGTAAATGAGCCGATCCGGCTCACGAGCCCTCGTGACCTGGCTCGTAATAAAGCTCGAAAAGCTCGGCTCGCCTTAAGCTCGAGCCGAGCCGAGCCAAGCTCGAGCCTAGTGAAGCTCAAGCTTGTAGGCTCGCGAGACTAAACGAGCCTTTTTTATTATATATTTGCTTAAATATTGCTCAATGAAGCCACATTGGAGCCTAAATGAGCTGAGCCCGAGCTTAAATGAGCCCAAATGAGCCTATATTGAGCTTAAATGAGACGGAATATTACAAGCCTAATGCGAAGCTTGCCGAGCTGAGCCCAACGAGCCGAGCTCAAGCCTGAAATTTTAAAGCTGGGCGAGCTTCGAGCCGAGCCCGTGCCGAGCTTAATGGTAACGAGAAAGGAAAGAAAAACATAAAGAATGTGCATATCCTTGAAGCGCACCATAATCAAAGTGATTTTATTTTTTTACAAATTATAGGGTGTTTGCGTAAGCTTACTCAGATCTCAATCAATCTTCGGGATGCACATATTGCCCATTGACTCAGTGGGTAGCTACAAGAAATTGTTTGCACTCAATGATAGGATTCAAATCCTAATATAATGATTAATTCATGAGAAATGAAGTCCAAGTTGTCAATAGAAACTGTTGTTTGTAACCCCTAATTTTATTTTTAAAATTAATAAAATTATCAATTTGTTTGTACCGAATATCCTCATTCATATATAACTGACACACATAATAGTTCTTTTGTGATAATGAGAGTAAAGGATCCTCGTCTATATGTACATGACACCTTGCTTTCCGACAAAGTTGGTTTCTTTTTGTGTATGTGCAAAGGAAACATTCTTAAATATTAAAAAATAAAGACGATTTTATCAACCCAGAAATTTCATTTGTACAGGCTAGAATAGAGGCTGGATCGAAGAGACGATATTTGTGAAATTTGATTCAATGATTATGTGTTGCTGTAGCAGCCAATCTTTTGTTTCGTAAAGAGTTTTGCAGTGTTACAATCCTGAATCCAATGAGAGCCAAGAGGACAGCTTGATATTATGATAAAAATGGATTATTTGATGTATGCATAAATTGTCTTACACACCCAATCGTCTGTAAAGCACTCTAAGATCAAACTTACTTTGAGTCTCTAAAATCTCCAAACTAGGCGCAATCATTACCACTTGAGTTAACTCCTTGCACTTTTTATTTTAGTTTTTATTAGCAAGAATATGCTATTATTATTTATAATTATTATTTTTTTTTTGTAAAAAGGCAAGTGCTGATATATTATTATTATTATTTAAATTTTTACTAAAAATCACATAAATTTTAAGTCTGATTTTAAAAACCTACCTAGATTTTTGTAATAAAAAAAACCAACTAAACTTTACAAAAACTTTTTAATATCACATCTTATTGTTAACACTGTTAATTTCTGCTAATTTTGCTGATGTAACACTTAAAAAAAATATTATTTAAAACTACAGAATTTATTTTTATATATTTACAAATTTTTTAGATACTTAAAATATTTGTAAATATTTTAAAGTTATTTTATATATAAATTCAACCTTTTAAAATTATTTTCCTTTTTTTCTTCAAAACCTACGTCAGCAAGAACTAACAGATATCAACGACGTTAACATTAAAGTATGACATTGAAAGAATTTTCAAAGTTTAGGCAAGTTTTTGAAAAATCAAAAAATAATCTTTTTAAAACTGTATCTAAAATTTAAATAGCTTTCAGTAAAAAAAGAAATCCTATGATTGAATAATGGAAGTTTGAGTTGTATGCATTGTGGCAATTTCATTATATAATTTTTATATTAAAATAGAGGTCACATGCTCTTTTCTACGAATCAGTCTCTCAGGTTGGGGATCCTCGGAAAGAGCCTCCCTTCAGGGTAGCCTCCTGAAGGGGGAAGGCTGCGTACATCTACCCCCCGACCCTGCTTTTGCGGGAGCCCTTGCAAGCACTGGACTTGTTGTTGTTGTTGTATTTTTATACTAAAATAATAAATAAATAAAAAAGAAGCAAAAAGACATGGAAAACAAAGGGGGTCCAACTAGAAATCAAGTGAACAAAGAGACTCCAAACAAGGATAAGATGTGATGATGATAGTGATTGTTTTACATTTTATACCCCACCATGCCCCTTGGTTTATTCTCCACACTCTCACTAACCATGGTTTATTTTTCATTTTAATTATCATTTACTCTTTTTTAATTATTTTATTAATTAAAAATAAAATAAAGTATTTAGACGTGGGGGTGACGAAATGAGTGACGGCATGGTTGAGTAAGAGTGAGAATTGAGATTGTGTAGGACTACCCCCTACAAAAATTTATTTATATTTATATCCCATGTTTATATTTTAAAAAATATAATTTTACAAAGGATAAATTACATATTAGTATTTTAAAGTTTAGTGTGAAATAATTTTTTAGTTTAAAAAGTTACATGCATTTAATAAAGTAATTCAAATGGTGAAGTATAAGGGTGCAAAATAGGCCCTGTTTTTATTTTTTTATATTCTTACTATTTTATTAAATATTTATAACTTTTTGGAGTAAAAAATTTTTGTATAAAGTTTGTGGACTAAAAATAAATACACTCAATTATAGGGTACTAGTATGTAATTTATCGTTCTACAAATCTTTGTATTGAAATTTTATAAAAATTTATTTAAATTTCACTTGCTTATTTATTTTTATATATTGGTGTTGCTGTCACATTAAATTTAATACATCATTTGATAAATATTATGTGAAGCTTTAAAATTATCATATTTAATGTTTGAGAGATTTTGAGGAAGGAAAAGATTTAGCAATAATATATAGATATATATATATATATATTTCAAGTATTGGTGCCACATTAAATTTAATACATGAATACTTTTTTTTTTTTCTCTTTTTATTATTTGCTAAACTTTATGTGAGGTTTTAAAATTTAATATTTAATGTTTGAGAGATTTTGAAGGAGAGAAAAATTTAACAATGATATACTTTTTATGTTAATATGAATTATTAGCAGTAATTATACTAAGGATTACATGAAAATGTCTAAAGAATATCCTACTAATATATTACTAAGGATATTATACTAATAATTACAATTATCAAAGGGGACAAAATTATTTCTTCATGTAGGAGAAATTAATCTTCGTGAAAAGAGAAGCAAAGTTGCTTTCTTTTTTACGGGATAAAACTTTTTCTGTTAGAATTTTATACCCACAATCTGGCGTCAACTTAAAATGGACTAAATTTGAATACGACACAATTTATTAAATTAACTTGATTTTTAAACTAGGTAAAACAAAATGTAGAAAAAAAAAAATTTGTTTTAAATTTGAAATATTTAGAGGAAACATATTTTAATTAAAGAAGATATTTTCCGTCAAATCAAATAGAGACTCAATATATTAGTATTTTATGAAAATGGTGGTCTTCTTTTCACTTTTGGTGATAAATTATTTTTAATATTCGAAACAGTAATTTTAATATCACAACAGAGCAATTTTAAGAGTTCATAAGACTCGCCCTCAAATATTGATGTAATAATATTTATAATATATCAACTCTTAATTTTATTAAATTTTTAACGGGCCTTTAGACCCAACCTACAGAGTTGGGACATACATGAGATCTATATGTATATAAGCTCAAGTGGGGTTCCATTTTAAAACCAATTAGCATTAGGAGTAATTAACTAGGCTTATAAATTGATCTCTTTACTCTCACAACTCTTATGTAGAATTCTACTAGATAGACTCGCACGTGTAATCCTAAACAAAATTTCTAAATACAAATGAAATCTCATTTTGCCCCTTCAAATGTGAAGTAAAGCATTTACTTTGAAGTAGATGAACTAATAAACGTATATAGTAATTGGCTTCATTTGGTTAGAGGAAAATAATTTTCTTTCACAAAACTTTTCTTTTCTAAATAATTGTTTGTTTAGATTAAAGATAAAAAAAACCGATTAACTTGATTTATATGAGGTACACGCTTAATCAAGTTGCAGTTGAATCTGAATCTTGTGAAGGAATGTATTCTCCTAGCCGAAAGGAGACCAATTTACTCTCTGTGGTGGAAAATATATTTTTTCTTGAGGATAGTGAAGGAAGAAATATAATTTACGATTTTAGCTCTATACCATATGAAATATTAGAGTCGATTGACTTATCGGGGAAAAAAAATAGAGCCAATTGAGTTACTACAGTTTTTATGGAAAATACAAAATAAAATCCCAAATAAAGATGTCAATAGAGATCTTTTTTTTACAAATAAAAGGATAAATTTTTTGGAAGTACATCAAAGATAAACTCTAATAAAAATCAACGAAAGATAACAAAACAAACAAAATTGACAAATCAAAATGACGATCCTAAATCCCGGGCGCAACATCAACAAAGTTGAGCAACAATCATCTAGCTTTGTCCATAGTCTACACCTGAAGGCACTACTTAGGGCAAAAACAATGGAGCATAAGGACTGAGTATTTTAGTTCTAAGTCCAATCTAAGGTGATTAGAGCTGTGAGCGACCGGCTTGAGAACGGACATAAAGTACAAGATATATTTTAATCTACTAACAGCAAGAATTACTATTCATTTATACAACAACATGAAAAACACTTCTCTCTCGAAACAAACAAACCCATATGAGAGAATGCTTGGATGCAACTCAATAGTTGGATCACTCGTCACGGTGTTGTACTTTAGGTGTTTGGCGTAGTGGTCGACGTCTAGATATTTTAGGATTCATTGTTACGTTTTTGTCCCTACTCTAGCGGGCTTAATTTCTTGAGCTCCGCTTCAATGATTACGCCAATTTTATACTGAAAATTATCTCTCTAACCATTGAAAAAAAAGGTGGATCACTCATAATGCTTCAACATCCCACATCTTGAGTGAAAACACCAGAAGAAGTTAGATTGTAGTTCGAATGCACCTCTCATAGGGGCCCCCCCACCTCCTCTTAACTATAAATATGTAGGTAAGGTTGGACAAAGTACCTCATTTTAAGAAACCTCTCTTTTCTTTCATTAAACAACACTTAATCAAACTCATATTAATCACTCTAAATCTCCCAATTTCATTCAAATTTAGTGAGAAAGTTTGTGTTCGATTAGTTTCGCTAAGGGGAAATGGGAAGGCAACCGTGTTGCGACAAGTTAGGTGTGAAAAAAGGGCCATGGACGGCCGAAGAGGATAAGAAGTTGATAAACTTTATACTAACAAATGGGCAGTGTTGTTGGAGGGCTGTGCCCAAGTTGGCTGGACTTCGGCGGTGTGGTAAGAGCTGTCGACTTCGTTGGACGAACTATCTCCGGCCTGACCTGAAAAGAGGGCTTCTTAGTGAAGCTGAGGAGCAATTGGTCATTGATCTCCATGCCCGCCTTGGCAACAGGTACACAAATTCGATATCTATATTAGAAATATATATCATGTTCATTATTACTATGGATCTCGATGCATGCATGGTCATTGCTATTGGTGTACATGAAGGATTCATACAATCAAACTAACCTGCCCAAGATTTAGATTGTTAATGATGGTTTAGAAGTGATTTCATTATCCTACATATATACTCATCCATGCGAGTCTCTATTTTGCTTGAAATATGATGATAGCAAGTTCATTGTATGCCTTGTTTTGAAACTCGTATATTAATATCAATAATAAGAGTTATTCTTATTTAAATTCAAATCTCGGAATTGAAGAGGTTTTATTACCTTATCAAATGATCTATTAACTCTAAATTTAAAGTGTTTGATAAAATACATGATTTTATTTTATAACACAGAGTATACTATTACATAATATTTACCTCTAATATTGATAATGAGTCTTCTCATGCACGTATCCTTTTTCATACCAATCAATACTGTACATCTTTATCAACATATAAATTTATAATATAATACGAATCATCACTTTAACTATAAAAAACACATGTTCAAACTCGTTATCTCGTTGGCTTTGTCATATAAGTCTAACTTAAGCTTATCAGTGATGTCGTACAATGTTATGCAAGTATATCTATAACATAACGTAACTTATGAGCATGAAGTACGTAAGAGAAAATAAATATTTTATTTTTTTACAAACTTAATAGAAATGATTAATGATTTGAAAATTATCATGCGTATTCCATGCATCATATCAACATTGCTTTTGAAAAAAAGCTCACCAACTTTGGAGGTTGATGTTCAATCTTTTATTTTTATTTTTTTAATTTCTCCACTACACTATATTTTCTACCTACTCCATTAATTATTTATTCCACTATATAGTATTTTTTGTATATATTATGATTACGTACGTCTACAAACTTTGAATTTCATTGTACTACATATTTTTTTACTATATAAAGTGTGAGAGGTTAATTAGTATCGTTTTCAGTTTATAAATATTGATTTTTTAATCTAAAAATAAGATTTTAGAAACAGTCTTTTATTAATTTTTGACTTTTGATTTTCAGCTTTTTTTTTTTTTTTTAATTTAACTAAAAACTGTAAAGAAAGAACAAAAAATAAGATACAATCATTTCAAAAACTGATTTTTAGTTTCTAAAAATCTGAAAGTTACAAATAAAAATACCCTCTAAACTTATGATATCTTGTTCTAAAAGTCTCAGTCTCGATAATATTTATATAATTAGACAAAAACTTATTGAGTTTTTTATTTGATTGGTAACAGATGGTCCAAAATTGCAGCAAGATTACCGGGAAGGACAGATAACGAGATAAAAAATCACTGGAACACGCATATAAAAAAAAAGCTACTTAAGATGGGAATTGACCCTATGACCCATGAGCCCTTGAACAAACAACCCACTAGTGACCTGGACCTGAACCCAAACCCAAACCCAAACCCAAATCCGAACCAATCATCCTCCAGCAATACCAGTGAAGTCGAAAATAATAATAGTATTAAAGTACAGTTACCAGCATCATCATCAACATCGTCGTCAATAATCATGATGAACTCCAACTCATCAACGGACGACATTAACTCCACTAGCCCGCCCACAGAAAACAGTTCCTCTACCACCACAGACGATTATCCCACCGACTTTATTATAGACACCTTTTGCAATGATGACTCCTTAATGAGTTGCTTATGGGGTGACAATAATACCAGCAACCACAGCAGTAACAATAATCATGGTGTCTCGTCATGGAATTTTCCGACCACTGCGACTGCCACCAGTGACTTGAGCGGCGTCACCGGTTTTGGGCCACCAGCATGGGAGGAGGACGGCGGTGGGTGGCTGTTGGACTGCCAGGATTTCGGGATCCAAGATTTTGGATTGGACTGCTTCAATGATATTGAGGTCATGAACACATTGAATGCATTAGAAATGGGAGACAAAATACAATAATAATTGTAAAATTAAATTAAATTCAAGTAATTAATCTACAAAAAAAAAAGATATATGTTAATTAATCAATAGCTATTTTGTTGTAATTAGATGTAATTTATGATCTGTTTGTTTGGTTGTTTGGGAAAAAATTCTCAAACATTTAGATCTGAGAAAGATACTTCTTTGCATACAAAGAAAAGTGATATCCGAAAAAAGTGGTTATCCTTGAGTGGATAGTGATAGTTGTAGTGTAAATTAAAACGATGTAATGTTGGACATAGATGTAAACAAAAAGTTTTAGATGTACTGTTATTGTATGTTCTTCTGTGCGAAGGAAAACCTTTGTACATATTGTATATGCAACTATTTAATAATAAAATAATGATATTATTACAATATTCTTATCCAATATTAAAATATTATTGGGATTTGTTTTTTTCGAAGCTCTCTAATTAATTAATAGAAGTCTTTGTTTTCATATTTCAACTAAACACATGATTGCTTCACATTTTATAGAAAATACAACCTGATAGCAATATCGAAGTAATACCTAATTGAATCCTCTCTTTATCAAAAGAAGGGAATTAAAATGGACAGGACTGTTAGTATGTTACCTTATACAGTTCGCATGGCTCCCTAATTATATAAAAAAAATCTTTTTTTTACAGCATAAATTTTAACTAACAAAGAGCAATGTGCATAGAACACTCCAAAATTTTATAAAATGGACTTTTTTAAACTTTATAATAACTTTGTGAATCATTCCAATACTTGATTATAGGTGGTGCATTCTTTAAACTAAGTTATCCCTTTTTCAATTCTTTAGGCATGCATGTGTATATACTTATACTACGTGCTAATTTAACTATTATGTATTCATCTAGGTAGTTATCGAAAAAAATGTGACGTATTTGTTCACCATTCGTTGTATATATGTTTTGAGTAATATACTTTTCTTAACTTCTTTATTAGAATTCCGTTCATAGACTAAATTTTCCATCGTGGCAAGTTTAATGACAAAGAAAGATGGTGAAGCTGCTCGTCTCAACTCAAAAACGGTATTACCCAGTTGGTTAATTTTCTATGAAAAATAATGTGTTGATAGAATGTAAAATCTTGATATTCAAATTTAAATAAAACGTCTTTCTCTAGCTGAATTTGAATACTTTGTTGGAGATTTTCATGTATTGGAATTTCAAATTGTTGAGATTTTTGTTGATTCTGCTCGTTTCTATATGTTTTACATTAATTTAAAAGAAGTCGGGGCTTTTACAATGACCAAAACAAATCAGTACATAATTTTAGTACAAAAGGGGTTATAGCCATCACCATCTTCATAATATATACCATACTTTAAGCATAGGATAAGGTCCAATATTATTCATCCTATAGATGACAATCCACAAATATATGTGTAGCACTAAGCACACCAACTAAAAATTTACATTCATTATTATTGCATTTTTTTGGCAATTAATATATATGTATATTGGTAGAGCTAGACGTGGCAAAATGGTAACAAATAAATTAGATGGTTTTTTTTTGTTAGAATATAAAATCAATCTTGAGCTTTCACCAATTAGTTTAATCTTTTGAGAAAGTTGGTTTCTTCACAAGTTCGAATCCCAACGGGCCATCTGTAACATTAATATAATTTAAGCACAAAGTATAAGGTGCGCCTTGCAGTATCCACCTTCAAGCTCAAATGGATATTTACACGATGGGGTATGTTAGAATATAAAAGTGATTCTAGATCTTTACCTATCAGTTTAAACTTCTAGAAAGTGAATTTATTGGCATCTTTTTATTTTCTTAATAAAAAAAATAAAAAGCAATGACGAAAATTAGGTGAAGGGGGGGTGTCGATATATTAAATTGGAACGTAATGCAGTAACTTTTCACTTTTGTCATTATCACCCTGCCCTATACGTGGATCCTTCACCTACGTATTAGCACAAAAATATTGAAAAAAATTGAAATTTATCATATTTTAAAGTTTGAGTATTTATTATATAAGGATTATAACATTTTAATATATATAATAAAATATTATTAGTTTTGAAATTTTAACGATTAAAACTCTGAAGTTTAAAAACCTTATCAATCAAATATCAACACAGACTCCATAGATTTTTGTTAAAAAATATTGACATACATAATTATGATGATGTATAAGTATTTTGTTATATCTATTGAGTCTTTCCCAAAAAAATGTTGAGATGACACTTTATTTTGATAATACATACTTTTTCGATAAGTAGCTTTCAACAATATATATATTTCTTTTATTAGAATTCGGTAATCTTTATTTTAATTTGTTGAATTTTAACAAAAAATAGTGATATAGCTCATATGTTTATCTTAATCACTTACCATATCTGCAGTTTTTACTGTAAAAATTGGCCAATTTTTGGGGAAAAAAACTGCTCTGATTTTGGTATAGAGTATTTAATAGATAAAATTTTCAAACCTTAAGGTCTCTTACTATATGTACTAAAATATAATTTTTATTTTTTTATTTTTTATGTTGGTAAAGGCAGGGGAGGGGGGTCACTAGTGGGGCTCGAACCCCGGCGCTCTCACTCGGCAACCCGGCGCCTTATTAGATAACAAATGCCTAAATATAGATGTTAAAAAAGCCCAAATTTAAGAATAACTAAGTAATAGATTCTTGAAAAGTAATGTATATATATATAATAATAATAATAATAATTATACTTATAAAAATTTATCGAGATTTATTTTTATAGTAGAACTCACAAATTAATACAAAAAGCCACATTAACAATTTCATCTCTACACAGGCACAATGTATGGAAAAACTAGACTGCTGATACGTGTGGAGCATAAGAGACTCGTGATACAAGAGACTTTTCAAACTTAATAATACGTTATATTCTGATATAATTAATATATTTTATGTTTTTTGATCAAATAATTATCATATAAATTTAAAGTTCTAAAAAATGAAAACATTGTCCATACGATATTTAAGTTCTTAAAAATCTAAACATCATCCGTGCATTATACAGGGATCCGCTCGTTTATATTATATGGAAGGTACATAATAAAATTATAGAGGGCATAACATTGTTAACATGCATGCCTTTATGGCCATTTTAATATAAAATGCTAATAATGCATCATGCTAATTAATTATTCTTGATATAATATTTAAGAAATAATAATTGTAGTATTTTATTCGACATAATCTTGGAGAATATGTGATCATATTGACAATGAAAATAATGGAAGAATCATGGAGGATCATATCATCAAAAACTAGAATTAAAGAATCAAGAACGTTTTGAGTGTCGAGCAGCCAGCTGTCTCGAAACTTAAGCTAATGGGCGAAGATTCAAAAATTATTCTATACTCTAACACGCTCTCTAATATAAATTTCGATTGAGTTTGAAACGTAGATGATGTACATATCCACTTATATATTTTGCTTGAGATATATTATTATTTAGAGTGTTGAGTTGTTGAGATTTAAACCCATAACCTCTCAATAAACAAGGCTCGGATTTTGTTTTAAAAAATTAATTTTTCAAAAGTTTAACTTAATGAGTGAAAGTTCAATAATAATTTAATACTCTAATATATACAGAGAAGTTCTTATTTAGATCTGTATCCAACAATATATAATCTTAAAATATGATTTTTTTTTTTTTTATATTTACAAACAAATACCACATTAAAAGATAAATATATATTCTGAAGTACATATTTCTTATTAAAACATAATGCACCCTAATTGATATTCAAGTTAGTTTGCGACAAAGATCAATACAAATCACATTTTATAATTACATAATTATTTTTAGATTTTTAATTGATGACAAGAATATGCACAAGGCATCAATTTTAAAATTTTTAATTTTTAATTTTTGAGTATTTAAAATTGAGTTTTACAAATGATATCATCTTATCTTTAGTTTTAAATTTTAGATTTTGAATTTTAATTTTTCCAAAATTTTTAAAAATTAAAATAATTAAAAATAAAAAAATTATTTTTAAAATTTAATTGACCTAAATTTAAAATAATCTCAAACAAGCATTACTTTCGTAGTATTTAATATGTTATTTTTTAAAATTGAGAGGGAAAAAAAATCTGTAATAAATACAAGATGAATATAGTATCTAATATATTATGAAGTAATATATAACTTGTTGGCATGTTGCTTATTATTTCTTGGACAAGTACCTTTTTCATATAAAAAACAAGATTATGTCAAACATATTCATTCAAATAATTCAATTATACACTTATGTGATTGCAATATTTTACCTACCTACTCATTCCCTTAAATTATTCTATAAAATGTTAATCATATCTTACACTGAAAAACTTAGTATCTACGCCAAACTAACGTTGTAGAATCAATTATATCTTATTACTAAATTTATTTTTCTTTTGTGGTACAGAATAAAAATGTAAAACTTGATATTGAACAACGTCAAAAGAATAAAGCACTTCGGTATCCACTGAAAATCAGAGAAAATATTGAATTGAGAGATATTATAAAATGGCTCACAAATTATAACCAAACGTCATATTTTATAGGCAGTAAACAAAGATAATCCTAAATAAAAAATTATAAAAATATGCCTAAACTAATCACAAGCCAAAAGTGGCCCAAAAACAATGTCAAGAGGCCGAATTTGGGTGTTTTTGGCTATTTCGCTCTATTGGGTGTATGTTGTAGCTCCTTTTCCCTATTTATCATATGTACTGTCATTTGTGTGGGCCGTACTCTTGTAGGTGTGCCTACTTTTGTATCTCGAGCTTGTCTCGTTAACTATCAAAAAAAAAGAGAGGCTGGATTTGGGTTAAACAGGTGGGGCAAAAGGCAAAGTTTTGAATTTGGGCTTCGCATAGTTTGTTCCGTGGGGTGTTATATGATATGTAATAGGCTTTGTAACTCCGGATCAGAAGTTATGGCTATTTTAAGTAGCAAACGCAACAATTTTATTGTATACATTACACCATTTAATCTTCTATATATATATATTGTTATTCTTGTATGAAATTAGGGTCAATATGATGAAAAAGATGGTTACTTGCACGGGAGTATACAATTTATCATTACAAAAGACGAAGGGAAGGACTATGCCATTACCAACCATATATAATAAATCGAGTATAAAATTGAGTATTTAAACAAATATTTTAATTTATATATTTAATATATGATGAAAGTAATTAACTTATATTAAAAATTAGACTAAATAAGGCATGTTATATAGACTTAAAAAATATTTCATCATACTCAGTTGACAAGAAAATTACTATTTCATAAATATATAGTCTGAAAATCAATTTACAAAATTGTAGGATATTGAAATATTATTACCCTTATTATTATTAATAATAACAATAATTTTTATTTGTATGATTAAACACATATAAAATTGTCAAATATTAAGAAGAGAAATAAAGGATAAGCAAACTTGAGAATTAGGCTTCCTATATATAACCTTAGACCTCATACATATAACATATAGATAAAACAGACGATATATATATATATATATATATATATATATATATATATGATAGTACTCGACTTATAACTACTGCATAGGAGTTTGTACATGTACGATAATATAGAGTTATTTACTCCGTTAGTCCTAATGTTTGTATGTCTGTTTAAAATGGTTTCTCATCTTTTTTTTGGGATAATTAAGAGCAGCAAAGTGAGAGTCTTTACAACAATAACAAGCAAAATAAAGAAGTAAGAAGAAATCTCAGGAGAAAATCACGAGTTGGAAACGCAACATGAGGAAAGCAAAGTAATGTGAGCCGCCTTTGTCTATGGTCCACGACATGAATGATTGAAGTCTAAGTAGCATATGGAGCGGCTAATCATTGTCTTGGTAAGAGATCAGAATTGCAAATCAATCACGCTACATGAATGATCGAAGTCTCGTCTTTTATTTTTGTTCAAAATAGTCACTTATGTTGGTAATTAAGCATGTTTAAATTGGTTGTTCATCTTTTTTCTTACTCCCTAATGTTTTACTTTGTAACAAAATTGGTCATTCATCTAATGATCAAAATTATGTGAAAATTAAAATAAAAGGAGACCAAATTTGTTATAAAATAAAACACTAATAACTATTTCAAAAAACAAGAAAGATGATGGATGAATTAAAATAAATTTATAATTAATAAAAATTATATATTTATAATAAAATAAAATTATGATAAATCGGTATGAATAGTATGCAAGTAAATATTTAGTAGTGGTGAAATTACGTAAGCATGATAAGAGGGTGATGACATAATTATAAAAAAATAATTAAACTAAAAAGTGTAAAAAATTTGTGCAGAAATGTCAATGAAAATGGGTACCGTGACGCACTTCAAATAGCTGAAGTTGACCGTTGTCTTTGTCCTCCTTTGGACTGTTTCCACGCTGGAGTTTAACCACTTCTATTATGTCATTTCTACTTTTTATTTACCAACAAAAAGGTTAAAAAATATTATTACTAGACGACGACGACGACGACAACAACAATAATAACAATAGACCTAGTGCTTTAAGAGCTCCCGCATAAGCGGGGTTCGGGAGGTGTGGATGTACGCAGCCTTATCCCTTCAGGGTGTAACCCTGCTGAGAGGCTGTTTCCAAAGACCCTCAACCTTATAGTAATAATATAATTAATAATAAATAATAACCATAATTATTTTTTAAATTTACTCTGTTATTAACATTTTACCCCTAAGAATAACAACAACAATAATAAAAACAGACCAAGTACCACAAGGACTTCCGCATAAGCAAGGCCTGAAAGGAGTGGAATATATGCAGCCTTCATGGAATTATGGAAGCATAGAAGCAAAAAGCAAAAAAGCAAAAATCAAATAAGTGTCTAGGTGAAAGAGCATGCATAATGACACAATGCAAGCATATAGAAAGTATAAGCAGCGAGTAGCAATACAACAATAACACGACAGGCCATAAGCATAGCCAGCATGTGGCAAAACTGTGTGTAGACAAACTCTAAGAATAACATTACTCAAAAAATTTTAAATTTCAAAAGAAATTTGGTTTTTTACATCCAAATAGCAGTATTATAGTAAATTGCTTTTATCTCAATTGAGTACCTAATAGATATCTAACTGTAAACAATTACTGGTAAAAATGCTAGCAAAATGATGTTTCACAAGGGTCGAGTAAAGTAGCGGTCTTGCATGCCCACTTACATTTTTGCAAGTTACTCGTCAATTCACACCTTTAGGGATGTTTTGCCTTCCTTCTTCCTACTGCTCCTACTCGGGTAGGGAAACAACCAACAACCACGATCAGAAGTAACTAGTTTACTTGCCTTTCAGGTCCTAAGACAAGTAATAGGTGACAAACAGGGTTTACCTTCAACTTGCCAAAGCCTAACACTTACTTGCCACGTGAGGTCTATAATCTTATTACTCTGCCCCTTGGGTTCGAGTAACAAACTCACCCTCCAACTGCCTCCAAATGCACAATCCCCCAAAGGGTCTCGAGTGAGCAAATTCTTCCTTACACCTTGTTCATGCCGAACTCCAAATACATACAACAACAACAACAACAACAACAAATCCAGTGCCTCCAAGAGCTCCCGCATAAGCAGGGTCTGGGGGGGTAGATGTACGCAGCCTTCCTCCTTCAGGAGGCTAACCCAAACTCCAAATACATTTGTCAAGTAAAGGATAAAGCTAAATGTCCTTAGAGACACCTCATCCACATTCCCTTTCCTTGTAAATGCTATGCCAAAACTCAAACTGAAGTAAGTCATTCCACATTGAAATTGAGCTCGACTCTCCTCACCAAAGAACCTTATATCAAAAAATAGTAAAATATATAGTAACCTTTTCAAGGTTTTTTTTTTTTTTTTTTATAATTTTATAGAAAGCTACCATCAAAAGTTCAAAATTTTTGAATCAACCATCCACATCAACGTTATTAATTTTCCATTGAAGGCACACATATAATTTTACATTTTCTTAGACCAGCGAGAGGAAGATAAACACACATGTTGGTGTTAATTCACTTGGTAGACGCAACATACTCTTAAGTGAGTCTCTATGGGCACATTCGAATACCAATATACGCTTTTGCGTTTAGGGAATCGAACTTGAGCATAGAGCAACCAAAGCAAAATCGCCTGTGTAACTCAAACAAAATACTAACACATTGATGTAAGTGATTCAGTGAAAATATTTAAACCTTTGCCCATAATTTTCTGAAAACTTAAAAGCTATGTTGTTTAAATGAAAAGTAACTACTTTTAAAGATGTGTATATATATATATATATATCAAATACCGAGATAACTAAATATATTGTAGGGAATGGTCCCAAAAAGGGGGCATGATGAAGGAAAGTTTGAAGTGTTAGGGGTAAGTGGAAAGTTGCATCATTTGTATTAATGCTTCTTCAACTTTGAAAACCATGTATCATTGCCCCCCCTCTTATTATTTTCTTCTCTTTTATTATTTTATTTCTTATTATAAGATAAAATATGTAAATAAATAACATTTGTCAGCTAATATATGCTCCAGCTTTGGGGCATAATATATATTGGAAGGAATGGACCATACCCTCTGAAAAAAGCTTAGCTCCCCATTTCAATTTCATGAATGGGTTGGGGATTATGTGTCCATTTCTGTTTTGGATACATCATCATTTGTTTCTATAAAGTTTATATCTTTTTGTTTCATAAAATATAAAAATATATTTATAATACAAAAATGGGTTATTTATACTAAAGATTTCTGTACTTTGTTTATTATATCAATTTAGTCCTTATAGTTTTAATTGTATCAATTTAGTCTCTCTATATTGTGTCAATTTGGTCCCTAGAGCAAAATTTATGTTCAGTTTTTAATAAAATTTTTAATGCCTCAGTCATGAGTTGGGTTAAATTGAGCCAAGGGATGGATCTTTAGTGGATTACTTACATATAATGTAATTCTGCCTCTAAAAATTAGGTGAATAAATTAACTTGAAATTGACCGATGGACTAAGTTGACACAATATGAATTGTAGATGGATTAAATTGACATAAGTAGAAATACCAAGACTGAAATGACACGATGAGAAAAGTACAAATATCTTTCGAGTAAATAATCCTAAAAATATTATCATTTAGGCATCCTTGAAGTTTTAGCATTTATCATTTATCTACATGAATGTTTCAATATATGCAATAAGATACTCTATGTTTAAAGATTTTATTACTAAGATATTCTAAAGTTTATCAATTTTATAAATCAGTTACCTACCACTGTTGAAATTAGAGGGTTATAGTGGGAAATGTTGACGTGGAACACGGTTCAAGTAATATATACCATCCCTAGTTAGAATCTAATATTTGTTTTCCTAAAAATTGCTAACATAATACGTAACTTCAGCAAGACGGAATTTTTCCATCAAAACTTCGATGTATTGTAGGAACAACTAGGGGCAACCAAGGAGATCTTAAAGCAGCTAACTTTCCAAGTGGAGCATCTCGCCCAGTGACTTACTCTATCAATCAGTTAGTAAAACATTATATCGTTAAAGCTGCTCTATGTGTCAATTCGAATCTCTATATAAGTAGGTAGTAGAATTCAAGGGTACATTGTTTTACCAAACAAACTGACACCAACACGTGGGTTGTATTCCTTTTCTATACAAGAAAACTCAAAAGTTATGATAGTCAAGTAAAAAATGACAACTTTTAAAGATAATTTTCTATTAAAAAAAAAAAAAAAAAAAGAACCGATATATTTTATGGGACTCCATTTGATAAGTACATATATGTAGGACCATAGAATAGTGAAGAACATGTATGATATGTTCATATTAAAAATGACTTTTAAAAGAAGAATGCTCCACTAAAAAGGAGGTTGGTAGATTAATAATAATTAATTATTGAAAACTTTAGCATTATATAGTGTAGTGGAAAAAGGCCCTTCACGAATGCACCGCCCTATCATATCCACGGAATTTTATAAATCATATATTAACATAACTACAGTTCATTTACTAGTTATTAAGGCACCGGATCCCTCTTGAGAAATCCTCGTCTTGCCAACCCTATAAGGTTGGGGATCCTCGAAAACGACCTCTCGGCAGGGTCATAGAAGCTTTGGACTTGGGCGCTTTGATGCACATAAAGTGCACAAAAATAAATATCAATATTTGTTTAAGTGTAGTCGATAATTTTGACCGTTTCAAATAAGAAAATTTTTTTGACCGAACAAGATGTCGAGGTACTTTTGGGATTTAAAAACCAAGGTATTGAAATTGACGATTGTGGAGATAAACCAAGGCTGAATAGCTTGTAAAGAGTTTGGCAGTTGGATATGCAATCAAATGGAAGAAGCACTTGTCACACACGGTAACGCCGATGACCGATTTAAACTGGGAGACCATGATCGTACAATTTATATTATGCCACTTTAATGCAAAGTAAAATTGATGCTAAGTTCGCAATGGAAATCGTCAAGTCACGAATATGTTTGTATTGTGCCAAATAGTTGACATGTATGCAAGTGCGCAAGTGCTCAAATACACAAATATGCAAATAAGTGCGACAATACTTGCACCAAAGAGGAAGTCAAGACCCCTAGAAACTCTATTGCAAGCAATAAGCTGCACTATTCTACGCCGCTACATAGGCTATATCTATGCTCGTTCTCCATCGAGCTCTATCTAAGGCCATCTCCTCCCGTAGGTTTAGTGGATAAGGTCCTGTCGGATTGTTTCCAATCATCTCTTCTTTGGCCTATCTAAGGCCCGCTTGTTCAATGCACAAACTCTAATAAGTAGCTTAATCTATCAAGAAGAACCATCCCTATCAAATTGAACATGTAACCAATCTTTTTCTCTTGACAGGGAAAGACGGCTACTTTGTGAACAACCCTAGTTGCTGGTCCTGCTTCTGTAGCTATTTGAATTATCACCTCTTCTCCAGGCTGCGTACATCTGCCTCTTCCCGACCCCGCTTATGCGGGAGCCCTTGAGGCACTGCTTCTGTTGTTGTTATTGTATTTATTAACATCACTCCAGCATATCAATATTGCCATAGCTATTACTAGCTATTCTCTGTGCGATGCATGATCGAATTTTATTATTTGTCTAATATATTTACTTATAAATTATTATCGCTTAGGTTCAATTTTTTTCTACAAAACTCTAGTATATTATGATACAATGCAATAATTGCAACCGTATAATCCGCTATAATTTCCTAGTAGTGCTACTTCCCATTAATCTAGTTCATCTCCCTTTACGTAGGGCCTTATTGCTACCTCTTCGACACTTAGCAAACATTCGCAGATGTAGTTTCGGATGAATACATATTAGATATTACATATAGTATATCACACAATGTAATAAATCAGACATGTTAGTATCATGTTTACCGTACTTAAATAATATTTTTGAGATTATTATTGTAGTCCCTATCAAAATATGCCCCCAGTGAAGAATTTTTTTGGATCTGACGCCTTTGACAAGGGTTTAGAGTTGAAGTGTAATTTTACTCTATACTAGGATACAACATAGGACTAGTTATCCCAATTTTTTGTAAGTATTTAAAGTACATATATATTGACTCATGAGAGTAGGGGTGCACATCGATCTAAGACAAGACTGGATCGAAGATCGAGTTATATTAGATCATGAGACTGAGGATCGGAATTACTAAAACCAACTCGGTGGACCGATTTTTCATCTAGTAAGTGCAACTGTAAGAAGGAAAACACTTCAATACAAAAGTTAAAAATTAAAAAAATAATGATACTGGTTTAATTTGCACAAGATATATAGAATTTGAGCATAATTATACAAAATATTTATATAATCATTAAATACTAAAACAATAAAAAAAAAAAAGCAACATTCCCAGTGCCCCAAGGGCTCCCGCTTAAGCAAGGTCGGGGGGTGGATGTACGCACTGTTCCCCCTTTATGGTGCTACCCTGAAAAGAGGATGCTTTCGAGAACCCCCAACCTGAGAGGTGCAACACGAGAACTTCCCAGAAAGTCACCCATCTTGGTACTACTATCGCCCAAGCACGCTTAATTTCAGAGTTCTAATGGGATCCGGTGCTTTCGTATTGGTACCCTCTTAGGTATTAAATAGTAAAATAATAAATATTAAATTTTTTAAGATTTAATATTTTTAGATCCATATATCATATATTAATAATATATTAAAATTATGTACCAAAAATATTTAATACGAAATTAATGTTGTTCAGTATTCAATTCGATCTTCGAGTTTTCTGGTCTTGGACTAGACTAGACCGGGCCAAAGACCGATTAAGCCTATATACTAGGACCAAAGACCGAACCATTATATGGTCAGTCTGGTCCAGTCCTCAACCAAAGTGACTGGTGCGCACACTACAATAAAACAGGGCAATTCTCGGCGCATAATTATCGGCGTTTATACAAACGTCGAGAAATCTCGGCATTTAAATGCGTCGAGACAAAGCGTTGAAAATTCTCGGCATTTTTAAACGACGCAAAAAATATCGGTGTTTATAAGCGCCGAGAATCTCTCGGGGTATAAATACCCCAAACAAACCCTCGCGCTCACACCGTCGTCTCTCACCCTCACCTCCCGCAAACCCTAACCCTCGTCTCTCACCCTCACCACCCGATTTCCAACCGCGTCGCCGCCGGCGTTCTCCAGTCACCGTCGCCGCCCGGGTTCGCCTCTCACCGTCGCCGCCCGGGTTCGCCTCTCACCGTCGCCGCCAGCGTTCGTCTCTCACCCTCACCTTCCGATTTCACAGCTGCTCTTGCTTTGCTGTTAGTATGTGATGTCCTTGCCCTAGTTTCGGTTTTTATTTTTATTGGACTGCTTATTCTTCTACAAGTGTTATATCATTTGAGTTGGTTGAAGTAGTTTTATTACAGTTTTGTATTATCGCCGTTTCACACTTTCCCCTGCTTCATGCGCATCCTTAATGCTATAGTTCGAATGATTCTATCGTTGCATCTCATCATTTCAATCGATTAATACAAAAAATTATTGTTTTGACGAAATTCTTGTGTTACTGTGTTTGATTGATGTTTAAAATTATGTGTTGGTGGCGCTTGTGAGTTCAATTTGTTAATGTCAAGGAGATTAGATATCGATTTCATAATTTTTAAATTTGAAAAAATAAAACTTTGTTGCTGTATCCCTTGTTTAGATGGATCCTTCACATTAGAGGATTAAAATTGATTATAAGGAACTCATGTATCTTACTTTAATTTCTAACTTCTCCTAAGTCCCATTAATTATTTGTTTTTGTATTTGTATATATTTTGAGTGGTTGATTAAATATTTGTCTTATAAACTCTATCTTTTTTCAATTTTTAGGTAATTTGATTACATTACTTAATATTTAGAGATATGGATACGAGTTGGATCACGCAACCAAGGATTAGTCAAGCTTATATTGATGGTGCCATTGAATTCATTAAGTTGGCTAAAGAAAACCTTATAGAAGGAAAAACTCGATGTCCATGTAATAAATGCAAAGTAGCCAAATGGTTCTCATTAGAAGATGTGGAATATCATATCCTTTTTAAGGGTTTTTGGCCAAAGTATAAGAAATGAATTTTTCATGGAAAAGAAGATATTGTTCAACAATTGAGATGCAATAGTCAAACATCTACCAATAATAATGAGGGAAGGGCCATAGGGCGAGATGATATTGGTGGATTACTACGAAAAAGTATCGGAGTTGATATTCCTCCCAGGTTCGCCTCTCACCGTCGCCGCTCGGGTTCGCCTCACCGTCGCCGCCCGGGTTCTCATCTCACCGTCGCCGCCCGGCTTCGCCTCTCACCGTCGCCGCCCGGGTTCGCCTCTCACCATCGCCGCCAGCGTTCGTCTCTCACCCTCACCTTCCGATTTCACAGTTGCTCTTGCTTTGCTGTTAGTATGTGATGTCCTTGCCCTAGTTTCGGTTTTTATTTTTATTGGACTGCTTATTCTTCTACAAGTGTTATATCATTTGAGTTGGTTGAAGTAGTTTTATTATAGTTTTGTATTATCGCCGTTTCACACTTTCCCCTGCTTCATGCGCATCCTTAATGCTATGGTTCGAATGATTCTATCGTTGCATCTCATCATTTCAATCGATTAATACAAAAAATTGTTGTTTTGACAAAATTCTTGTGTTACTGTGTTTGATTGATGTTTAAAATTATGTGTTGGTGGCGCTTGTGAGTTCAATTTGTTAATATCAGGGAGATTAGATATCGATTTCATAATTTTTAAATTTGAAAAAATAAAACTTTGTTGCTGTATCCCTTGTTTAGATGGATCCTTCACATTAGAGGATTAAAATTGATTATAAGGAACTCATGTATCTTACTTTAATTTCTAACTTCTCCTAAGTCCCATTAATTATTTGTTTTTGTATTTGTATATATTTTGATTGGTTGATTAAATATTTGTCTTATGAACTCTATCTTTTTTCAATTTTTAGGTAATTTGATTGCACTACTTAATATTTAGATATATGGATACGAGTTGGATCACGCAACCAAGGATTAGTCAAGCTTATATTGATGGTGTCATTGAATTCATTAAGTTGGCTAAAGAAAACCTTATAGAAGGAAAAACTCGATGTCCATGTAATAAATGCAAAGTAGCCAAATGGTTCTCTTTAGAAGATGTGGAATATCATATCCTTTTTAAGGGTTTTTGGCCAAAGTATAAGAAATGAATTTTTCATGGAAAAGAAGATATTGTTCAACAATTGAGATGCAATAGTCAAACATCTACCAATAATAATGAGGGAAGGGCCATAGGGCGAGATGATATTGGTGGATTACTACGAGAAAGTATCGGAGTTGATATTCCTCCCTCCACAAGTCAACCCCATTTGTCTGATGAACATGATTGGTCGGACCAAGTTCCTCTTGACCAACCCAACCAATCTCCTGAGGAGAAAGCCAAGTATAAAAAGATATTGGAAGCTTCTAACATATATGAACTAGACTATTATGGGAGTTGTAAAGTTGTCATTTTTCGTTGTGATTGGGTAGATATAAATAGGGGCTTAAGAACATTTAGAAATGATGGTGCTTGTGTGAACTTCTCTAAGTTGATGCATACGGGTTGATTGTTGAAAGATGATCCATTTGTCATCTCATCTCAAGCAAAGCAAGTTTTCTATATTCAAGATGAGATGCAAAAGGGATGGTATCATGTCATTAAGACTAAACCTAGGGACTTGTATGATCTAGGCGAGATTTGATCTTTGTTTTTTTAGAGTTGTGAAATAATGTTACGTGTTGTTTCATTTTGTCCATGTATGTTAGTTTTCTTTTGTACGTGTTGTTTCATTTTGTCCATGTATGTTAGTTTTCTTTTGTATGTGTTGTTTTATTTTGTCCATGTATGTTAGTTTTCTTTTGTACATGTTGTTTCATTTTGTCCATGATCTTTGTTTCATTATTGAAGGATTGTTTTACGGAACATATTTGCTTCTCATTTTATTTTTGTACGTTCTATTATACATCTACTAATTCTTTTGTTTTTGAAAAAGCGTGGATTCACAATGAGGAGGTTTTTTAGAAGTGGCAATCAGTGCAGTCCTCAACAGCAACACCGAAAAATGAAGGAGGTGATGACAGTCGGCCAAGACCGTCAACATCTGAAGCAGAGGAACCAGTCAGGGAAGCTGGTGTTTGGTCCACTGACGTGCCATTTGATGAGAGGGAGCTACTTCAACTTATCGGTAAATGTTTTCAATTTTATAGCATTAATTATGGTAATAATTTTCCAATCAATTAGAAAAGTAATGGTATATCTTAATCGTTAATAGATGGCCAAGGTAACTTGAGTACCTTAAGGACGATACCAGTTAAGGAAGTATGGCATCTTCCTGAAGGTGTAAGAATTATTGTGCGGTTCAATGACCTACGGCAACCAATTAGAAAGGGTGGCGATTTGTTGATCCGGTTTATTGGAGAGGTTGCAAAAACGGGACGGTTTTGTCCGCTTGGAGTAAGGGATTGGCGTACAATGAATAACGAATACAAAGCAGAAGCTATTGAGGTTATCCGAGTAAGTATTATTTATGTCTGAAGTTTACTTTATATATACGATATAATATGTATGTCTGAAGTTTTTGAACTTTATCATTGTATTAATTAAGGTTTTATTCCTTTGCCTTTTTGTGACATTATTGTTGGATTTTATGTTTTAGGGGAAATTTTCAATGCCCAGTGATGTATTGATTGATAAATCAATACTAGAGCATCTTGACAAAATGTGGAGGCGTTATAAGACGAGCTTGAAAGCGCAATATTGCCAAGGGAACAAAACTGAGGCCGAAGTTATTGAAACAATGCCACAAGGAGTTAATCGTGACCAATGGATAACTTTGGTACATTTTTGGTTTTCTCCACAAGGCAAGGTAAAATAATTTCTTTTTAAGTAATTTTTGATTGGTCAAAAAGGGGAAAGCAGATTGATATTGATTATGAATGTAAAGTTTTTCTTGGATTGATGTTGATTTCTAATGTCAGGAGAAGAGTAAATGCGGCAAAGAAACATGTGCCAAGCAGAATCAGTTTCACACGACTGGTTCAACAAGTTATGCCAATAAAAGAGATAGTTTTGTAAGGACTTAAGTATATGTTTAGTGTATTATTACTATCTACCTGTTAAATTAGTTAAAACTTATGTTGACGTGTTGATTGTAGGAAATTAATAAAGGGAGGAAGCCCACGAGTATAGAGTTTTACCAAGAAACTCATACCAGGAAAAGTGGTGGCTTTTTTGAGAACACGGTTTCACAAGAATTTATGGTGGGTTTTATTATTATCTCACATTTCTTTTAATTTAAATGTATTTAATGTCTTTTTCTCTTCTTTGTAGGATACAGCTAGAGAAATAGTTGAGGCTCGACTTAGATCTTCTTCCAGACCTCGATCAGAAATCGAGGAGGAAGTATTTGCAGAGCTAATGTATGAACAGGAAAATCCGGGCTATCGAGCGGTAGGCTATGGATTTGGCGTGAAGAGGAGTGATATATACGGAGTCACGGGTGAACTAAAGAAAAAGGGACTCGATCGTACCGGTGATCATGTCGAATTACAAAATATGAAAATAGAATTGGCCAATGTAAAGCAGCAAATGCGAAGGCTCCTACCCATCTATGATGCTGTTTCTTCTGGCCAAGCATCATATGAAATGATAGCAGAAGGTCGAGCAATTATTACTGCGGTTGCTGATCCGGTAAGATAATCTATTTAATTTGTATTTGTTTGTACTATAATGCAAATAATCGCCTTTCTAATCCTTTATAAATAATGAAATTGATGATGTGAATGATTGAGACAAAAGGTGGCATTGAGGTTGGTACTTTTGGGGAACTATATAAATTTACCATGTGAAGCAAAATTTTGGATCAGATATACTAAATCTATTGTGTTGTCTATACAGGGTAGAGATGAATCGGGATCAGGTGACGGTGAACCCCCAAATTTTTTTGCATCTCCAAGCACGCCAAGCTCATTCGGTTGATTGGTATATTTGTGAAGAATGTACTTGACTAAGTTAGCATTGTATATATATTTTTTTTTGGTTATTAGATTAATTATGTTGATATTTGGAGTGAAAAAAATCTCAAATTTTGTCTTGAACTATCGAAGTACATTGACAATGATGTAATATTTTGATTGTCGAATTCGGAATCTTATGAAAAATTTATCAGTTTAATTGATATTTTTTATTTAAGTAATTTTGTATATACATATATATGTGTGTGTGTGTGTGAAAAATATGCACAAATAAATAGACAAAAGGTCTATGCTAAGAAGTAAAAGTAAGGTATTTAAAAAACTCGAAAAATCTCGACAATAAAAAATGCCGAAAAATACCGGCGCTTATAAGCGCCGAGATTGTCGTCGCTTTTATTTTTCGGGGTTTTTTTTCTCGGCGCTTGTCCTAAGCGCCGAGAATTCCAAAAAAAAGCGCCGAAATTTACCCCTTTTTGTTGTAGTGGCACTGATTTTTGTTCACATGTACATGAGAGGGTGAGAGTGAGATCAACATCGTCGATCTAATCCGGGGGGTGATGTGGTAAGGCTCCTAGTCATTGATACGAATAACGATACACATCTCACTCTTGCCCTCTTATACGAGTCAGTGTCGTATACGGGTGAGTCTTATCAATGGCAAGTGATAAGACTCAAATGTACAGTTATGCTTGCTTGATACAGTTTGCTTATCATATTAATGCTCTAACTAGTTTGGCAGGTGTTTTCGTATGTGCAAAGTCACCATGGACAAAAAAAATCTATTTTCTTTTTAGATGAATATTTTCTGTTTATAACTTATATTTCTTGAAAAAAATAAAAATGATATTTTTAAATAATTATTTTTCATTTTTAGGTTTTCACTTTTGAGTTTTTTTTTTTTCATAGTTTGAATAAATTTGGAAAATTAAAAAAAAAATTGTTTTTTTCCAATAAATAAGAAAGTTTAATTGTAGAATTACCCAATTTGTGCTCAAACCCTTTAAGTTTACAATAAGAGAATCTTCCCCCCCCCCCCCCCCCCCCCCAAACCAAAAAAAAAACAAAAAAACACAATTTTTCTAAAATTTGAGAGTTCTTTCTCTAGAAAGGAAAATATTTTTAAAGCAGAAGCTAATTTTTTTTACTTTAAATAAAAGATAAAAAATAGTTCTTCTCTTTTAAAGCAAAAGTAGAAGCATAACCTAAAAAATTTTTTAGACAAAAAATATCTTTATTAAAAGCATTATTTACAAAAATACTTCTAAAACAAATATTTTGAAAAAGGAAGTTCATTTACAACTTGGTCAAAGAGGCATAAAATGAAAACAACATAACATTGAATTCACACATGTACCCTACATACAAAATACAATACGCAACATTTCCGGTGGTCCATGAGCTCCCACCTAAGCAGGGTTTGGAAAGGGTGGATGTATGTAGCCTTTTCCCTTCAAGGTGTTACCCTGAAAGGAGGCGCAACACAAAGACTTCGTAAGAGCTCATCCATCTTGGTACTACTCTTGTCCAAGCACGCTTAATTTCGAAGCTCTAATGGGATCCGGTGCTTGCGTGTTAGTACCCTCTTAGGTATCCTGTTTACTTTAAATCATTTTCCAATTCATATACATTTCAAATCCCTAAAGCAGATTATAGAGTTGGTCCTAACATACCCAGACTCATAATTGATGCTTGAAGTAAAGGCCCTATGTATTGGGCTAGGCCCATTCAATGTAGTCCATAAAAAATGTACCATATTAGAACATTTAGGCCACCCTAGTTTGAATATCGTAGTGATTATTTTCAAAGGATACAAGTCTAAACAGACACAAACGTGCAGGGCAGGGTCCGAAGATAACAAATACCGAGACAATTAAACCAACACTCCAATCCTCAACAAAAGGCTAAATCAAAACCCAAAAAAACCAAGACCAATAGGCAAAAACAACCACATGCCGAAACAGTCAAATCCAAAGCCAAACGAGAAAAAGATCAGAATTGAATCATAGTGATTATAGCAAGAAAAAAGAAAAGGGTTTAAATTACCCTTAAGCAAAAAGACTCTCCACTATTCATATCTCTCATTAGTTACTTTTTTCTTAACGAGAGTTGTCTAAGCCAGCTTACGCACACCACGATTAGTCCTGGGTTGCACTGCAAATAAATTAGGTCTCACAGACCCAATGGGTGGCCCGAAAGAATTATTCACACCCAGTGACAGAATTTGAACACAAAACATAACGCTTTATATTGATTAGGTCCAAACGCCTTACCACTCGGTAAAATCTCTATGCATGTGTGAGAGAGAGAGGTGTTAAAAGAGTTGCGATTGTCAAAAGAAAGCGAGCAAAGGTTGCAGAAGAGACATCTGGTGTGATGCATTATTACAAATACAATAGAAGAGGCATCTGAAAAATAAATCACATTACCATGAGATAGAGGCCAATTCAATCTGTTCCAAACAAAGTAAAAAGAAATTGAAAGGTAAAGAGAAAACTAGACTTACGATTAAGAGATAGCCCTGTGTGTGAATCAACCGCGAGAACTCGATTTAGAGCTTGGATACTCCCTTGAACTTGTCACAAGAGACCTATTGTTGCGAAACGATTTGCGGCCTTGTTGCCTTTATGGTAAGTATGAGACACTCTGACCATAGCAAACCATGAAAGCATCTCTCAGATGTCCTCTATAATGTCTTGATTTGGCAAGAGCTCTTGAATTCCCTCCGGATTACAGCAACTCAAACCAAACTGTCTCCCTCAATGTTAAGACAACTAACACCCAATTCTGAAACACTTTTTTGATGCCTAAAATCTCTGCATTAGTCCTCGTATTGCACTCGCTTTTATTTTCACCTTATTTTTGACCCGTTCACAAGCAAGAATAGGCTTCAAAGAATTTTTTTTGATAAGTGACACCGGAGTGCCGATACAAGACAGGCAAGCTCGAAAAAACGAGGCCTGAGGCTAGCCGAAAGACGACCAAACAACAAGAACGAGAAAAAACAAAAGAAAGAAGAAAACAGGACCTCAAGCAAAAGAAACACGGAGAGGCAAAGAGCCCACTGAAGACCAACACAGCCAAAAACAAAACAACGCAAGCAAACCTAAAGAAGACAAAAACCAGCCACACAACCGAAAACGGCAAGCCTGGAGCACACTCAAAACAAACGGCCAGAAACCACCGAAAAAACCCAAAGGAGCCGGAGCTGGGCCAGCAAACACGAAAAACCCCAGCAGCAACCAGAAACAAACAAAAGAAAACAAGCCCTAAACGCACGCCAAATCAGTGAGCAAGGATGTCTGCCACCTCAACCGGATCGAGGCCATCAAAGTTGATGCCCACCCTTTGACCTATCTCTAAAACCCGCTCCGCAGACAGGATTCTCTCATCATAAGCATCTTCCGTGATGTTCTTGCTTCGATTACCCCTATTTCGCTTTTTCTTCTTCTTCTTGTCTGACTTAGGCGATTTTCCAGCATTACTTGTAGGAGACATATCCTTGAGGAAGTCTTGCAGCTCCCATTTCTGCCTATCCCTCATCTTCCGCTTAATCGCTTTTCTCTGTCTTTTTGTTGTGTGCACTTTTCCTTTAATTTTCCAGCCCGGGCTAGGCCCTCCCATGGGAGGAGCTAACTCTTGCTGACACGACAACATGCTATCCTCTGCTTGGGAGTGACCCATTGCTGTTATGGGCTCAAATCCTGGAGGGAACTCAGGGCCAGATGTTGTTGACTCACTATCACTGTTATCTCCCCAAGTGTGGGTATTAGGTGCGGTTATCCGGGCCTGATGTTGAATCGCTGGATCTTCACTATCACTGTTTCCTCCCCATGGCAGTAGCAGAGGGGGGTGCATCACCTGCTGAGGAGCGCAAGGCCTGGCATGCAAGAACAATTGCTGCAGGGCCCATGTTCCAATGATTTGTCCATTGCGGTGGAGGGAAACATGACCAGACGGCTGCCAAGCCACTTCCGGCCCATCATTAGCCAGCAGCAGGGCAGGAGTTCTAGACTCCTCACTAAAACCTGAGTGCTCGGGTACCAGATGCGGCGACGGATGAATCTGTGAGGAATGCCTTGTCACGGTCGTGCACTCGTTCCTTTGAGGGGGATGTGATGTGGAAAAAGCCTGCTCCCTCGCCAATCTAGCAGATGCGGCTCTGGACACAATGCTGGGAGAGTAGTCTGGTATCAAAGCAGAGCTTCCTTCTTTCACGCAGATCAAACGGGTTCCCCCACTGTGGTGGACCTGGACTATCTGGTGGATACATGTTGTGTGGCAAGTGTCCACCAGAATCCTTGCAACATTAACGCACCTCATAGTGGATGTTCTTGGATCCACCCTAATGAACCTCCCCCAGAGTTTGGCGATATCGGCAAAGCACTCATTTGACCAACACTGGACCGGCAATCCGTGTATCTCAAGCTAGACCCTTCTATTAAGGGACCCAAGCGTCTCCCCCGAGTATTTATAAACTTCACTGAACATTCGTCGGAGACTATCCTTGCGGGGGCCGAGGTAGGCATCCATAGTGTCAATCGAATCGCAGACCAGAATAAAGGAATTGTTGCTTAAACCTTTAGGTGTGAGTCCGTAAAGGTCGTTATCAGTGATAAATGTAAAAACATTATCAAGACTGACCTCAACACTGGAATGGGCAATAATTGACCGCTTAAGCCATGCCTCAACTCTCTTGTTAGAATTTGACACTGAAATTCTCGGAAGATCTGTACTAGCATGTGCCCCACTTCGATTAGTTGATTCATTTCCCTGGTCATGGGTCGTATATGTGGTTCTGTCTTGCTGGGCCGTGCTCCGCTGTGGTCGGCCTCGAGTGGACGTAGGGATTGCACTTCTGACTGGAGTTGCCCATTGCACCTTGAGCTTCACACCCGCAACCCATCTCCCATTCATGGACTTGACAGCCCTTGTAGCTCCATTCACGTCATGAAACCGAACAAAACCATACAACTTTGTAGTTCTCAGCCTTCTTTTGATAGGGACGAATGTGTCATAAATAGATTTGAATGCGCGGAAAACAGCCCTGAGCCACGAATTTGTCGTTCTTTCCAGTAAACCATCAACGAAGATAGATGCCCCTGTACCAGCGTGCAGCATTTGCGATGGTTGAAGAGGTACCGTGGTCGGAGGTGGCTTCTGTTACTGCAGTTGGTGGTGGTGGTGGTCGGCGGAAATTGGAGGCTTGGTGGGGGATTCGGTGGTTTTTGGAGGTCGATGTATTTGGTGGTAGATTTTAGAAATTGGAGGTGTAGCGTGTTGGAGTAGGTTCGTGGGAAGGTGGAGAGAGATTACCGGAAGTTTGAAGCACGATGGTGGCCCGGTGGCGACGCACCCAGTTCGTGGTGGAGGGGGGGGGAGATCCGTCGAAGCCCACCCAAAAACGTTGACGGCTGCAGCAAGACTTGTACGGTCGGGATGGTCGGACGACGTCGAGCCCTTTGGCGGTGACTCCGGCCCCCGAGATGCAACCGCGCGCCCACACGCGCCGGTACTGGGTGACGCGTGTGAGGGCTTTGGACCGTTGGGGTTTTTGGCTTAGGAAAGAAAAGAGGGAAATAGCTGTACGACCAGGACGGCGAGCCCACGTCGATGCCGTGACTGTGACTCCGGCCCCCGGTATGCCACTCACGCGCCCGCACGGGCTGGGAAAGGGTGGCGCGTGTGGTTCTCTATTTGACCGTTGAGAGAGAGAGAGAATTTTACCCATTCTATAAGTTTTATATTTTCGCATTGCATCAGGCTTCAAAGAATTGTTCAGCAAGGGCAGACCGATAGCATCAACCCCCTCCCCCCAAAATCAAATATGCTTGGGTGAATGCCAGGGGCCTCAATCGTCAATGAATTGAACACTTTCTCTTTTAGGTTGGCAAGGAGAGGCTGCGGGTACTTTTTGCTACTAGTGGGATTCAATCGAAAATGGCATCTTTGGCCCCTATGATCACAACCGCTAGACCAAGTCTTACTTTGTGGATCAAACATTTATTACAAAGGTATTGTCAAGAAACTAATTGTTCCAAACATTTAAGTTGATGGATGAAGGCTCAAAAAAGGCTTTATACCTAACATGCCCCATCATGCAAATGTCCACGGGGCTCGAAGCGTAGATATTATATAGGCTTACCTCTACACAGTGCATAAATTATACTAACATTGAAAGTATGGGCCATTGAGATTCAAACTCTTGAACTCTTGGTCAACAAGGCTTTGATACCATATTAAGGAACAGACTATCCCAAAAGTTTAAACTAATAGGTGAAGACTTAGGAATGCTTTTAATCTAACATGTGTCAATTTTTCACATAGGCGGTGTTCAGATAATATCAAATGCATACCTTACTTACTGTCCTTCCTTGAAGAATCAGCATCAGAATCATCAGAGTCCAACTCCCACCAAGCACCATCATCTTCTACTTCATCTTCCTCACTCTCAACATCAACAGCATCATTCCACTTATAAACATCTTCCTCGTCTTGTGGATTATACGACCATTCAAGTATTTTCAAAATATCGTGATCCTTCCACCGCCCCAGAACTGAAACCGCCTCCTTCTTAGCTTTACCCACCAAGATTTCCCTCCAAGAGAAACAAGCATCTGCATTTCTCTTAAGAACGCCATCATTTTGATCACCAACAACAACAGTCTTGACACATCTCTCCCTAGCCTCCTTCAAAACTCCAACAAAATCCGAATCATCCGAGACAAGCACCAAGCAGTCTACGCGCCTATGATCCATCATATCGACCATGTGATTCCTCAGGGCAGAATCTACCGCTTGTGGTTTATCAGACACAGTCTTAACCCAAAACCCAGCTCGTTTCAACTCATCTGCTAAACCATACCCTACTTTTGGGGTCAAAATATCCTGAGCAGCTTTCTCATATTTCTTCATTTTCATCGCATACTTCCCAACTAGGTTCACCCTTTTCTTCCCTTTTGCAGGCTCGATCTGACTAACCCGTTTCTGGTGCTCCTTCTTATGTATTTCAAAATGATTAATAAGCTTCTCTTTCTTGTGAAATTTCCTCCCACACACCCTACATACATATGGCTCAACAGGCTTTATGATACCCTTATTTTCCAACTGATTCAACAGTTTCTGCTCTTTCCTCTGCTCTAAAACTGATGGGGGCACGTAGCTAAATGAGTGGCGATTTGCATAAGCGACCATATATTTTACTATACCAAAAGAAGCGACTGCTCTTTTCAACTTATTGGCGGCTTCAAGGGGTGAGATTGAATTTGGTGGTTTGTTATCTAAGTCCCAAAAGATCCCAACTTTGTTTTGGGTAATTTTCTGTACCATTGACAATGATGAATTTGAATAACTGAAGCAACCGTTCGATCCAAAATGATTAAACCCATTCAATGCAGGGTTTAGGAGTAGAATTTGTAGCCTTCTAATATGCATTGCTCACAAAATACCAGAACTTTTGGAGAAAAACTGCTCTTTTTCTAGCAAACGAAACAAAGCAACAATGAAAAATTAAAGTGAAAAAAGAAAACAAGACACAAAATTTTCATAGTTAGGCTAATTGTGTCTACATCCACGATGTTACAGAGACATTTCACCACCTTCTCTCACATATATCACCTCACAAATGCTAGGTAAGAATAATATACAGCCACACAAAACCCCGTGCACCAGTAAACGCCAACAGTTGGGTGAATTTTTTTCTCAATGCTCCACACCACGGACATGAACTATAACAGAATAAAATCAGGCTCTACAAAGGAAGCCCAACGCTTCTATTTCATCAGAAGACACAACTAAAAAAGTAATTGAATCATAAAACCCTAATTGTAAGCAATCCTAAAAGCCAAATGGGAAAAGTCTAAATGATTACAGAAAAGGGAGAAAAAGAAAACCCCAATTACAAATTGAAAAACCCAGAAGTTCAAAACCCTAGAACATCGTAATCGAAACAGAAGGCATACCTAGCTGCTGCTTCGGTTGCATATACCTCCACATCAATCGCCTATACTGGAATCTCTCCCCAGTTTGGAGTAAAGTGGACAGCGGATTTGAGCACAAAGACATGGAACAATGCAGCGGCAACGGCTACGGACCACATTGGTCGGTCAGCTAAATAAATATGAATTTATATATCAAATAAACTATTCTACTCATTACTAATTAATTTTAAAATGAAACTTCTTTCGTCCTCTTACTGTGGTGTAACACTAAGGTGGTTATACCGTTAAACCCCAAACAGCTGCCCTCTTTAAATTTTAACTAAGATTTATAACAAAAAATGACAAAGAAAAAATAGTCCTTTTCTTTTATACATTCTTATTATTGCTTTTTTTATATATCCTTCATCACTTTGTTCCAAAAAAATATATATATCCTTCATTACAACTTTATTGTCTTTATTTTTAGAAATTTAGAATGAAGTCTATTAGTTAATATTCTAATCAAAATGTTCAAAAAAAAAATTTTAATCACATAATAAAAGAAAAAAATATATATATAATTATTATTAAAATAGAACTACCTAACTAAATGCTAATTAATTACAAGTTGTTACATCAATTTAGGGTGTAACCTAGATTATTAGGGTTACGATTAGGATTTCGATAGATTGAAAAAGAGAGTTTAGATGAGAGAGAGAAATAGAAGAAGGGGGTGAGAAATTAGAGAGGTAGATGAGAAGATATTTGTTTTGTCCTTCCTTCCCCTAATTGATACCCTTATATCCCTATTTATACTAAATGACACCCCTATTTACATGTAACACAAGCCTAACACGTGATTGACTTATTCTTTTGATAACAATAAGGGTATTAAAAAAAATGTAACCGAAATTTCGAACTGAAATCCTAAAATACTGACCCGAAAATGCGGTTAATCATGCCAAAACCAAACTTAAAAATTATGATGTATTTCGGGACGGTAATGGTTAGTGATTTTGTCCATTTCGGTTAACCGATTTACCGAAATAATATATATCATATATATATTTTCATATGTTCATAATATTAATTGTTTACTATGTATGTTTTTTCTATTATATAAATGACTTTTGTATAACTTTACCTTTTTTTTTTAGTTCATCACCTACAATTGAGTATTTGTACCTTATTGTTATATCCCAATACTAATGAAGCACTATGTGTGCTACTCGCTTGCTCACATATTAGTTAAAATAAGATATTATACATTTAATTTTTTAGAATTAGATTATAAACTCATAATTTGTTGAATATTCGCATGTCTAATGTATTTTTTGAACATTTACAAACCATTAAGGAGATAGATTGTATAACATAAAAGAGGCATTGTATGACTTTTCCGGTTACCGGTTAACTGACATAACCGAACCGAATTACCGAAAGTCAGTTAGCCGGTCATTTCGGTTACGGTAACGGTTAGAGATTTTTGAGTGTTTTGATTACAGGTAACCGAACTGAAATATATTCCGGTACAATTAACCGAACCATGAACTCCCCTAATAACAAGTGGTTGCTATAGAAGGCTTGGCCGAGAAACAGCATCGGCGGGGATGCCATTGAGGATAGTCAATTTTGGTTCCAAATAGGGCGAGTAATGTACTATTTGAAGAACTCGGATTCGAGTGTCCTCCCCTTATTTCATGGCATTATCAATGTAAGGAAAATAAATCTATGTTAGATATTTTTACCTAGAGTTCCTTTAAGAAATGGAATTGTCTTTTAAGAAAAACAAAATTGTTGTTATCAAAGTAATAACTAACTTTCAAACAGTGAAAGTCATAAAATTATCTGCAACAACAACAATCCCCACTGCCTCAAGGACTCCAGCGTACGCAGGGTCTGGAAGGGGTAGGATGTACGTAGCCTTACCCCCTTAAGGCGGGGCCCTAATTAGAGGTTGTTTTTGAGGATCCCCAACTTGATAGTTGCTAGTTAAAAAGGGCACGTAAGTAGAGTAAGTAGAGCATGTAAAGCATGTATACAGATCATGAAGGACATGTAAAGTGTAGAGAGCAAGAAAAGCATGTAAGGCATGCAAAGCGTGTGAGCATATAGCAAGTAAGCATGCAAGCATATAGACAAATAAGCATGTAAGTACGTAACCATGGAAACATGTAAGCATGGGAGTAAAGGAGCATAGCAACCAGGGCAAAAAGAAAAAGCAAACACGATAGGAGGAGAAATATCTACATGCGACATCCTGTGACAAATAGGGAGGGTATAGCGCATAGAAAGTGTCAGGGGATAGAGACAGAGAAATTAGAGAGAGAAAGTGAAAGAGAAAGAGAGAGAAAGTAGATAGAGAGAGCTAGCTTACTTGTGCTCCCTGATCCTATACCGCTAAATCAGATACCCATATACTAATCCTCAACTGAGCTCTATCTAAGGCCATCTCTTCATTTAGGTTAAGGTAGGCGAGGTCCTTTCGAAGTGTCTCCATCCAACTCTTCTTTGGCCGGCCTCTTCCTCTCTTCCCGTTTGCAATAAAAAGTTGTTCGCATCTCCTTACAGGAGCAGTTGTGGGTCTCCTCTTGACATGCCCAAACCACCGCAGACGTTGTTCCCTCAACTTATCCTCTATTGGGGTGACGTCTAATTTACTTCTTATGACGTCATTTTGGATCCTGTCCGCAACCTTCAGCTTCTACATGTGATGACACTTAACTAGCCAGCATTCTGCCCCGTAGGACATAGCGGGTCTCATTACCATCTTATAGTATTTACCCTTTAAATTTAGCGGGAACTTCCGATTGCACGGTACTGCATAGGCCATCCTCCATTTATGCCAACCCATTTTAATCATGTTGTTGATATCTGTATCCACTTCACCGTCTTGTTGCACTATGGAACCAAAGTATTTGAAGCATGCTTTCTGTGGTATGCACTCTGATCCAATCTTGATAACTTCTGTGCTTGGCATGGTAGTGGCCACGTCTAATGCCAGGAATCTCACGGCGTGAGTTTGAAAATTGTACCATTCATTTCTATTCAATGAAAACCCAATGATGGGTCAATTATCAAAAAAAATCCTATTTTGAGGTCTTCCAAGCTCGTAAAGAATTAAAAACATGTGCTTGAATTTAGTCACCTAATTAATATATCAATTTATAAAATAATGTAATTAAATTCTAAAACAACATTTTCAGTGCCCCAAGGGCTCCCACCTAAGTAAGGTCCTAGGGAGGGAGAGTGGATGTACGCAGTCTTCCCCCTTCAAAGTGCTACCCTGAAGAGAGGCTGTTTTTGAAAACCCCCAACCTGAGGGGTGTAAACACGAGAACTTCACAAGAGGTCACCCATCTTGGTACTACTTTCGCCCAAGCACACTTAACTTCGAAGTTCTAATAGGATCTAGTGTTTGCGTGTTAGTACCCTCTTAGGTAGTGTAATTAAATTTTGAAAAATGGAAATAATTAATATAAGTGGACATGGATAATCATTTCATAGCTGTATTAGGGGCAAGTAAAAAGAGGGTATTAAAGATCCATTGGATAATCTGAAGTGGATATAGATATACAGAGGAGACAACCCTGCGTCCTTTGCCCTATTGCCACCCCTAAACAGACTAAGTGTCAAGCTTACTCGATATTGTTTTCTATTTATTATTTTATTTTTAAAAAACTCAAAATCAAATTTCACAAATAACTTTTATCTAATTGAATTTTTGATTTCATTCAAATAAAAAAAATAAAAAAAGAACACATCATTCTCAAAAATAGAGAACTAAAAATTATAAATGAACAACGGAGCTACAAGTAGAGGTGTTCGTTACTAGTTAACTATACCATTTAACTTATAGGTTTGGTAACCATTTAAGAAGTTTGTAAAAATTCATAATCATTACCACCTGTTTGAAATCGGTTAACCGAAATTTCGGTATCGGTTAATTTGGTTCGATTAATCGGTTAACCATTTATTGAAAAAAAAATTCAAGTATTTTTTCTTACTCATTTAAATCCTAAACCTGTGCTACTGCCATACACTCTAAAAATAGGTAAACTAAGTAACCACTTATGTATAGGTTGTCAATTGTATTTTGAAGTCTATACAATTGTTATGTTAGTTTAGATTGGCTTAGGTTAGAAATATAAAAAGTTAAAACTAAGTTGAATTGAATTTATAATCATATAAAACTAAGCATGAGTATCGATAACTTATAATGCACAACTATAATGCTCTCGTAAATATACTAATCGGTTTATTCGGTTAACCGTTTTATTAGAATCCATGAACAATAACCACCCAAATTAACCGGATTTTTTATTGGTTCAGTAGCCGAACTGCTTCTTTTAACTCAATAACCAAGATTTTTGGTTTGATTTTCTTGATTTTGGTTTGATTTTTCGGTTTCGGGTTTTTGTGGACACCATAGGTAGCTACAAGTAGGGGTGTGCAAAATACGGTTTAAACCGTAATCCAAACCATAAATTACGGTTTGGTTTGGTTAATTAGGTTTATGGTTTGAAAAATTATGGTTTGGTTTAAAAACTTTGGTTATTAGGATTTACGGTTTAAGTTTGGTTTAAAACCAAACTTGAACCATAAAACTATAAAAATCATAAACTAAAGAATCCAATGATTATTTATGTCGTCAAAATCATAACAAGTTATATTAGTGGTAAAATTTACTTGATAACTCAATAAAAATAATTAGGATTATTTACACTAAAGGCCTTTGTACTTTTCTGATCTTGTCAACTTAAGCCTTATACTTTTAATTATGTCAATTTAGTCCCTTTATAATTTAGATTATGTCAATTTAGTCATTTGGTCAAATTTAACTTAAGGTAATAATGTAATTTTTAACGACAGAATCATATTAGATGCAAGTAATATTTACTCGTTGATTTAATTTAACCCAATCTGTGACTAAACTATTAAATATTTCATTAACAATTGAACAAAAATTTTAACAGACCCAATGTTACTGCTGAATTTTCCAAAAAACGTTACTACTGAATTTAACAAACTAATTTTATGTGTTGTTCGTAGTTTTTGTTTATGTAGTATGTAGTATAAACATATATTATACTATTAATTAGAAAAAGAAGTAAAGTTTTCCTATTTTTTTATGTTTTTGTAGTTAATGATGATTTTAATATTGATCAAATTATGTTTATATTAGTGTTAATAACAATTTTTATATTATAATTGTTAAAACCATAAACCGAACCGGACCGGACTAGAATTACGGTTTGGTCCGGTTTGGTTTGTTAGATAAAACGGTTTGGTTTTGGCTTAGAAAATTTGTAAACCGTATTTTTACGATTTGGTCCGATTTGGTAACCATAAACCGCCAAACCGGACCGTGTGCACCCCTGTCTACTAGGAGTCAGGGGACTGGCATTCACTCCTTTTATCTTGGGCTTCAAGTCGGGCTGATTGGGCCTGGTAATTTTTGGCCCAATCAAATTCATCTTCAATAAAACAAAAGTTTATTTGATTAACTTACGAAAGATTATTTTTTATAGTAGTATTTTATCTAAAATATTACTCTAATGTACTCTATTATTAAGAGTGAAAAACAACAATTGCTTCTATTTAAAATTATTTTTCTTTTAGAAAAATCTGTAATTGTCTCTTACGGACTCTCTTTAGTTTGTAAAGTACCCAAACTTCACTTTCTCTAAGGTGTTAAAATTGACAATAATTAGGGTTTATTATAGTGTCACTTTAGAGTAAATTACAATTTGTGGGCGTCATGTTAACTTTGCAAGACAGAGTGTCTATTGGTTCTGTTGTACTGGTACGAGAGTATAAATGATTTAGAAGAGTCTTTGTAATATTCACGTTTCAAGTCCAATAGGCATTTGCGTGATGGAA
Organism: Simmondsia chinensis; assembly: GCA_018398585.1. Lineage (NCBI taxonomy): Eukaryota > Viridiplantae > Streptophyta > Magnoliopsida > Caryophyllales > Simmondsiaceae > Simmondsia > Simmondsia chinensis. The sequence continues at coordinate 47,069,729 of JAGTTD010000001.1, read as the reverse complement.
CATATCAGTTATTAATTTAAGTTTTTTGGATCGTTAGTTTCTTGACCAAGGGAATAAAAACAATTGATCTTTTCCAAGTGCGAAAGCAAAAAATTCTACCCATGTCATAGAATATGCTGGGTTAAATAGATCACACAAAAATTGATGTATACCTAACATATAATAGTTCATCCAATAGACAATGGATTAAGTTATATAGAATATGAATAGAATTCGAATTAAGTCACAATCGTATAGTTTTAATGATGTGGTGCTTATTGTATGATGTGAATATTTAACTGCATTACTAGTAACTCATTTGGTACGGCTTCGCAACATTGTCAAGTTATGTGGTCTAAAAATATCATATAAATAATAAATACCTCCCTGTCATAAAATTATAAAAATATTATATTCTATAGAAAGAGAATAAAAAGACAGGCCCAAATATATTCAAAAAAAATAGCAAGTATTTTATGTAGAAACTGTAGAACAAGAGAAGTTTTTTTCTTTTACGCAAATAATTCCCTCAATCTCATTTCAATTCTCTTACTTCCTTTTCTGTTATTTCATTTGTGTTTACTTCACACTGCCTATACGTTCACTTGCATACATGCATACATGTTCACATGATTTTTTTTTTTTTTTAGGCTTTGCATGCTATCCTTGCACGCTCTCCATAAATATCAACTATCAGGCTGGGGGTCCTCGGAAACAGTCTCTCGTCAGGGGCCCACCCTGATGGAGTAAGGCTGCGTATCCTATCCCTCTCATACCCTGCGCAAGGGGGAGCCCTTGTAGTATTGGGACTATTGTTGTTGTTGTTGTTGTTGTTATTGTTGTTACTTCACACTGCACAAACTTTATTTATAGTTACATCAAATAACAATAGTCATGCAGTGAGTAGCGAGAAGATGACGCGTACGAGACATGTGTCAATCATTATGCATGCACAAATATATATATCCTGCTGCCAGGTCACATGTTCTATGCGGCGAACCTGCTTCTCAGGTTGGAGGTCCTCGAAAACAGCCTTTCTTCAGGGTAACCCCCTGAAGGAGGAAGGCAGCGTACATCTACCCCCCAGATCCTGCTTAAACGGGAGCCTTTGGAGGCACTGGGTTTGTTGTTGTTGTTGTATATATATATATGTGTGTGTGTGTGTGTGTATAAAGATTTTTTACATAATTAGAAATTTTCTATGATATTTAATAATGTCCAAACTCGACTATAAAATGACACCAAAAAATATCTAATATTTATAACACTTCCCAGTTAAAAACCAAAAATCTAAATTTTGCTCCCAAAAACAAAAAAAAAAAATCTAAATGAAATTTCAGGGGTTTGTTGTTATCGTTTTGTTTTTATATAATTTTTAATGGTTTTCTCTCCTATGATTGTTTAAGTATCGGTGTAGCTTTAACAACGTCCTCTGGCTTTCGGTTCATCCCGATTTTATTTTAAGGCGTCTTTACATTTTTCCTTTTTGGTGCACATCTTTATACTTGTTGGCTCGCTTTTACGAGTCACGATTAACATCGCTAATTATTGAAATAAAAGGCATATTAATTACACTTTTATTCATTCAATTTTTTACTAAATAAAGAAATTTATTATTAGTATCTTTGTATTTGACAAATCAAATACTAGAATGTAGCGCAATTAATGGGCACATGTTAGAATGGCTTATTATGAAAATTTTAGAAAATTATTCATTATAAGTTACATTATTATCTGGACAATAATAACTAGTGTTGTTCAAATTTGAGAAAACTTAATAGCCGTTAAAAATTAGATTTTTGTAAGTCTTAGTTTATAGTTTTTATTTTTATTCAAATAAAAAAGTTTGGAAATTACAAAAAATTATTTTAAAAATATGATATTTTAGCTTTTTAAAAACTAAAAAAGTTTAAATAAAAAACAATATCAAATAAGCTTTTTTTTGAACACTAAACAAGATTTAAATGTATTGAAATAATACATTTAATTTATATATTTAATCATATAATAAGAACCTAGTCAACCATAAACATTAATATTAAATTAATTATTTTTATAAATTAGTAATTTTTAATTATTAGACATTAGATATATAGATTAAATACATTATTTGATTATTTAAAGCACTGTTCCAAATGTAAAGATTAGCGGATTTGATATCAGTGACATCACTGCTGACCTTCATTTTTATTATTCTTCCCTAAAGTCAACCGCAAAAATATTTGTATTTTTAATTTAAAATACAATTCATTTTTTTATAATTTAACAACTTTCTATATATTTTTGTATTTTGCATTAGTTTATAAACATTATTATTGATTAAAATTTTCATGACATAATTTTTTTGAAAAATTGTCACTTAGGTATCTTAAGTTTTGAGTATTTATTATTTAGGTACCCTGAGACTTGAGCATTTATTACTTAGGTATCCTGATATTTCAGTATATACAATGAGGTATCTTGAGTTTTAGTTATTTTATCACTTAGATACCCTAAAGTTGTAAAATTTATCAATCAAATATTCTTTTGTCAAAAACTCAATGTAGATTTTCATTAGAAAATGTTAAAATTGAACAGAATTTCAATAATATATTAATATCTTTATTAAAAATTGATTTTTTTGCCAAAAATGAGTTCACATCAATTTTCAGCAAATATTTTATCGCAATTCATTGAATTTATGATGAAAACATTCGCATTAGCTTGTTTCTATTATTGTATTCATGTATTAAATCAACATTTATTGTATAAAATCGATCATAATCTTATAAAAATTCATCAAATTCTGATATAGTGTATCTATATGATGAAATATTCAAAACTCAGCATACCTAAGTAATAATTTTCCTTTAAAAAAAAATTGGTAAGACCTTCTTGGGAGAGGGATGGAAATGTAACGATCGAATCCAGGTAACTTTTCTGACCCTAGTGATCTTTGCTATCCAGCTATATCCCTAACGACCTTCTCATGACATACTTTAACGATAAGCAAGGCTGACTCAAAATCCTCACTCCAAATTCATAAAGATTAATTGTATATTGTCTATCTCTTAGGTCATTGATATTCAAAATAATTTATGTCAGCTACATGATCCAATTCACCCAAAAAAATAAACATATAAGTGGGATAACGATGCAACTACCTTGCTAATTTAGTAGTTCTTTGTTAATAAATAGTTCCCATTTGATTCTAGAAAATAATAAAGAAAAAAAAGAGAGACATTATGACATTAGAGATCTGTTTAGTCAAATTATGAAAAATATGTTTGTCTCCTCAACACTTTCAGCAGAAACAATAGAGTTATTTTGGTCTGACAATTTTTTGGTACTAAATTATATTTTTTGCTTTAAAAGAAAAAAAAAATATCCATTTTCTTTTATTTATACTTAAAACACTTTTTTTTTTAAACGAAAACCCTCAAGTTTTATAAAATATATCTTTTCCTTAAAGAACACATTTTTCCCTCAAAGCCATCAATGAAACAGGGAGCCTTTCCCAAAATGGCCTAAAATAAAGAAATATTACCCAAAATGGCTTATTTAAAAAAATATTTCCTCAAATGGCCTCCACGTCAGCAAAATTTAAAATTTTAATTTTTTTGTTTTGTCTTGGGGTTTAGGGTTTAAAATTTTTAAACAAATTTTTTTTTAAATTTGCTAACGTAGAGGTTATTTGAAAAAATATTTTTTAAAATGGATCATTTTCGGTAATTTTTTTTTTTAATTTTAGACTATTTGAGCAACGGTTTTAAAATAAGCCCATAATTCCCATATTTTGTCAAAATGGCTTTGATAAAGGACGCACCTGGACACAATTGACACTACGTATCACATATTGTTTATTTGTTATTAATCTTAAATTAATTAATCACGATTTAATCGCATGTGTTTAATGCCAAAGCCATTTCTATATATTATTTTTAAGCTAGTGTTAATTTTTGTATTGCATAAATGTTTAATTGCTACAAGCAACTACATGCATGTACCTTCTTATAAGTTTACAATATCCCAAATTTTTAATCTTAATATAATAATATAGCAAGAATATAATATATTATATATATAATATGAAAATAGAGATATGGGCTAGATTTTAGATGTGTGGTTTAATTTGAATTGAAAAGTCTTGAAACTGCTTAAAATGTTGGTTTAGAATGTGTAGATCGTATTTATGTAAAGACATAATTATGATGTTTCATTTCAATTTAAAGTCTATGTGAGTGTGGAATAATTTAAACTTTGTCACTGTTTGATAGTTCATGATCAACTGTATAAATATGTTAATTTGACCTATTAATGCTTGTTAGTGGCACATTAAGAACTTGTTAAGAGTTTGTTACTTGTTAGTGGCTCAACAATAGATTGATGATCTATGGTCGATGACCCATTATGTAGCACGGTAGTGAGTTTGCGTCTCTAGTAAGATGAATTCAATCTGATTGGACCGTGATGGCAAGTTTAATTGAGTCAAATATCATGCATTCTAGTAATTTTCTTTTTTTTTTTTTTGGATAATTAAGTGTGGAGACTAATAGTTTTTCTTATCATCTACATTAACGTTGATGTGTTGGGGTCATTTCACATGACCATCTTTAATGACCGTAAATAGAGTAATGTTTGAACTCTCCAAGGTTATGATCGCAAGAAGCATATAAGTAGAACCTAATTACACTGGTGTAGTAGACCATGAGCAAGAAGATTGTAGTCGTCTATTTATATAGTGAATTTTTGTTGTTCCTTTGTATGAACGTAGACTTCTGTTGAACCATATAAATTCCAGTATTTTTGTTTCCCTCAATCTCCTTTATTTGTGTTTGTTATTATCGATTTAGGGTTTAGTGTTTATATCTGGTCCTAATAATTAGTTTGAAAATAGTTCATAAGCTCATTACTATAGTTTGGCTTTATCTCAAACTCAATACGATTCCTCAAATAAGGAGATACTCAGTTTGGTTCAGGTTGTTCAAGCTCCTCCAAACTAGCACCTATCAAAGCAAAACGGGGACTGATACTACATATAGGTTATTTGCACCAATAGTTATTATGTCGATACAATCATTATACTTTTAATTGTATTAATTTAGTCCCTATAAAGGTAAAATTGTTTTAATCAAACCTATTGTTAAAATTTATATTAATTTCTTGTGAAAATTGTAAAACAACTGGGCAATTATACAACAAGCCCAGCGCCTCAAGGGCTCCCTCTAAACCAGGGTATGTGCTTTAATTTAGTCAAACAGGTGTTAATACAAAACGTAAATTATACCTAGAAAATATTTTGGGTTATTTATGCCTAATAGCCCTTGTGCAACTGTATCAATTAGTTATTATACTTTTAATTGAATTTATTTAATCTCTATAAAATCTAAATTAGTTTAATCAAATTTAGTTTTGAAATTTATGTTAATTTTTAGTGGAAATTGTAACATTATTTAACACAGACATATACTTTTCAAATCAAGCAGGTTTTTAGAAAAGAGTGAACCCTAATATAGAATTAATGTCTTCTAATAATATTAGCTGTAAATTGATTTAGTCATCATTTGGTATGCGAAAAGTAGAAATCATGAAAAGTACAAATTTTAGCTTTTATTTAATTGACAGGAAGCATGCAAAATGTGAGAATTATAAATTGCTAAGCAAACAATTCCTTCAAAATATATAAAATAACTTACTTAGCTCCCTAGGTAAGTTTTAATTCCTTCTTTCTAAGGAAGTTTTATTTCACATCTTGATAATCAAATATTTTTTACCTATTTTCTTAAAAGTTGACACATGAATTGAATTTCATAAAATACAATTTTTTACAGGAATTTAATTTCAATATTGAACTTATTAAACAAATTAATTATATAAAATTAAATTATTAAAAATAAAAATACATATATTAAATTAATACAATATACAAAACAAAAACGCGCACATCATATTTGAGGTGAGAGAGTGGTGCTGACGGATGCGATGATGTGTATAATGGTAATCGTCAGGTGAGCGAGAGCGATGATCGCGCTTAGACTTGTGGTCAATCCTGTCCGTTGGATTTTGCAATACTGCCAGACTTGTGGGACCCACTTCTACACCTTGTGCTTTGACCTTTTGACCATTTCTTGTCCCTAAAGATAGCATTTTCGATGTTCCAAGGGCTTCTGTCTAAATAAGGTCTGAAAGTGGCTGTACGCAGCCTTCCTCTTTCAGGATGCCCTGAAGAGAGGCTGTTTCGGAGAATCTCTAACCTGAGAGGCGTAACACGAGAACCCCTAACCTGATGGGCTAGTTTTAAGGTACTTTTAATACTATTCTAATTATAGTTGTCGCTCTTGACTATCTAGGAAGTATCTAGAGCACTAACGACCAAGCTCTTTTCCATGAAATTATGAGAAGTATTAACATTGGTAAATTTGTTTTATGTCGTGGATTTCACATGTGAGTCTATCTATGTAGTAAAATTTTATATAAGAGTTTTGAAAGTGAAGATATCAATTTATAAGCCTAATGGGTTATTCTACCTATTGCCAATTGGTTTTCGGATGAAACCCCACTTGGACTTATATGTGGATCTCGTATGTTCCAACTCCGTAGGTTAGGCCTAAAAGCCCGGTAAATTTTAACATTTTATGTAGAATTTATTAATAAAGTGGCTAAAAGGATTATTACTCTATAATTAAACGCACACATTTATAAATAAAATTACTAGCATTATACAAGTTAGTTTTGAAAAGCTGAATTTTATAATGCTAATTAGGAATGTATTAGTGTAATATATCACATATATAATTTGAGCAACATTTATACAAATTTCTATATATCGATTGTGTGTGCTTGAAATTGCAAATCAAACACCAAAACTATTTAGACGTTTTATAATAACCTATCCGAATCCTATTTCCTGGGATTTCATGACACCCTGGTTTGCTTATTCGAGCTGCCTGCTTTGTATCGCGACAATGTGTCTAATTATCGGAAAAAAAATGATACCCTGGCTTGCTCCCATATCAAAGCTAAATGAGAGAGATATATGTCGATCTATTCTTTCTTACAGCTTTAATATAGGATTCTTACTAAACTTACTTGTGAATTCCTTAACATTACACAAGAAATCTATGCTTCAGTTTTTTTTTTGGTCAGACTTTGCTTCATGTTGCTATGAGCAATTATGTAAATGTGCTATCTATATATCGAGGGAGTCGGTTCCCAAAATAATGCTGAAAAATAAAAAAATAAAAAAAATAATGCTAAAAAATAAATATTTACCAATCTACTGTTGAACCGCATTTTATAAACGCGGTTATATTAAACCGCGTTTAAAAAACGCGGTTATATGTAAACATAACCGCATCAAGAACAAATATTTATATAAAGCATAAACCGCGTTTAGAAAACGCGGTTTACTATAATATGAACCGCGTTTAGTAAACGCGGTTATGATGGTTTATGAGTAAAATAATATAACTAACAAACTAATAGATATATATAAATAACGAACTACTATATAAAAAATAATATAAATAAAACATAAATAAATGTTCAAAAAAATGAAACATATATAAATATTACTGTCATATATTTCACTGCTACAAGCTGCTAACCGAGCCTCGTGCTCCTTTTTCATCTTACATGTCAATACATTATGACATTTTCTCTTACAGAACCCACGTGTGACCCTTCGTGTATAGTCATTTCATCCATTTCATTTTGAATTCGTTTTGAGCGTGGGCGTCCTTGACTTCAAGAATTGGGCTTTACAATTATATGAACTGCGTCTTTAAGACGCGTTTTAATCCAATATGAACCGTGTCTTAAAGACGCGGTTTATCTTCAAATGAACCGCGAACGCGGTTTATGTTCACATGAAACGCGTCTTTAAGACGCGTTTTATGACTGGAACAAATATTTTTTCATTAATTCGGTTATTTTTGGAGTGAACCGCGTTTTCTAAACGCGGTTCAACAGTAGATTGGTAATTATTTATTTTTTGCCATTATTTTTTGTATTTTTTTATTTTTCAGCATTATTTTGGGAACCGACTCTATATCGAGGACCTAAATAGAAACCATAATGAATAAAGCAATACTCCTAGTGCCCTAAGCGTTCCCGCCTAGGCAGGGTTTGGGGGGTGGATGTACACAGCCTTCCCCCTTAGGGTCCGAGAACCCCCAACCTAAGAGGTGCAACACGAGGGCTTCCCAGGAGGTCACCCATCTTGGTACTACTCTCGTCTAAGTACGTTAACTTCAAAATTCTGATGGAATCCAGTGCTTGCGTGTTGGTACCCTCTTAGATACAAACCATAATAAATAGATAATTGTTATATGTCACAGTGCGAATCAAATTTATATGATCTTTTTCGTGTATACGATAGCTAAATAGTAATTTTTTGCAAGTATTTTCCTTAACATGGTTTGATTATTGAAAGTGTCTTGTAGTCTTCAGATGCTTGGATGTTAAGAAAATGCACTTTGACTGCATCTTTACTCAATAATATATAAAATTAGTGTCCAGTTATGAAAATCAAACCATGGTAATTTCTTTATATAAAATTATAAACAAGTCGAGCAAAGTTTCAACTTGTTAAGTTCGAAGCTCAGTTTGATAATATAGGTCTTTGTTGGTGTATTAATTCATGGGCTCGGGAGGGTTCCTTAGGTGTTTGATATTTTTGGCCATTAGTTTTCTCCTATTTTTATTTTTGTGGGAGTTGTGTTTGTTTTTTCTCTTGGGCCCCGTTTTCAGTGCTCTCTTTTTTGTATTATGAGTTTCTTCGCTATCTATCGGAAAATATACACAAATTGGATGATAAGTACAAATAGTACTTCTCCACCTTAAGAAATAATATTCACATCATTTTATTATAACTATTCATTAACACTTGTATGCATGTAGGTTGGTGGTACCACCATTCACACTGCCCATATTTTTGTCTTGAAGATTTTTTTTTATCGAAATGATAAAAGACACAAATAAAAGAGAAGAAGAAAATAAGACAAAAGAACAGAACAAGAATGATAGAACTTAATGCATATCATGGACAAAGCCAATCTGCGGCTGATTTGGGTTTGCAGCTGAAAGTGTTACTTAGGGAGGTAACTGAGGAGCATGAGAAACGACCAATCTGAATCTGGATTTGGGATTAGTAGTCAAGATCATTATGCGAGGGTCTTCCATGCAATGCTGTGTATTGAAACCAAGTGATGACCTTTAATCTTTTAGTGTCGATGATGTGTGGCTAATTAAGAATAGAGCTTCGCAAGATGAGATTGTTTCTTGATTCCCTTTGTTTTGATAGATATGAGAAAATCATCCTCATAAGTGTTCTTGGTTCCTAAGTTGTAAAGGTTATTAAATAAATTGTTGTTTGTTTGATGATATTTATTGCTCAGATAACTAATATTTTATGAGTTTCCCGTTCCTTGTCCCTGATTTTGATTGTATCGATTTTGCTTGCTTTATCCTTTTTTTTCCCCCCTACTATGTCTTGGTATTGAGCATCAATCTTAATCATATAATAAATAAAGTATTGTTCACTTGGCTGGGTACATCTTGTAATAGGATGCTTTCCAACTTCTTAGACTTGAAAGTAATCGACTTCTAATTTTATCAAAAATGTGTTTTTAAATTATCTGACTGCATTCAATAGCCTAGATAGCAGTCTGGTCGAGATTTATTTTCAAATCCTTAGCAACTAAACTCAATGCATGAAATTCAAATTTAAGAATCACGTGACATGCATGTAACTTTGGTTGCCGATAGAGTTTAAAAATGTAGACGAAATTGTTAGAAAGGTCTATTAATTAGGGCGTGATTGTTGAAATCATAAGGATTTCTTTAACTTAAAGTAATAATTCAAAGCACGAGAAAATATTTAGTAATCACCACTATGAAAATAGAAAGTCATGCGGTCTTTCTTGAGCTCCGTTTCAGTGGGTGTTTAAGCTTGTACTGAAAGTTTTCTCTCTGATTATCAAAAAAAAAAAATTCATACAACTATATCTAATGATGATATATATTATCAATAAATATACTATAAATTCGAGACTTTAGATTCAAATTCCTTTTTTTTTTATCAAACAAATTCCTTTCTCGCAATCTCAATACTTCATAGTTTATAGTTATTTTATACTTAAAATACATTATATTATGCTTAAGTCATATGTTCAAATCATAATCCAATCATAAATTTTATCTTCTATGTTTAGATTTCTTTTAATATAATTCAATATAAAGTAAATCAATTACTAATTTCCTGGTTGACCATTCATTATAAATATCTTTCTTTTTTCTCATTTAATATGTATAATAATAATAACCTAATATTAAGCAAACATTTAAAAACACTTAATTAAACAGTAATTCTTATACGCAGATTAATCATATCAAAGATTTTACAAAGAATATATAGAGCGAGAAGTTCCAAAATGTTGGTATAATAAAAAAAATTGTTGTAATTTGACTTTGCACGAAAGTTGAAGACTCTCATCGTTCCTACAATAATTTAATTCCGGGTCGAATTTGACTCAAAAAAAAATGTTATCTAAATCCAACTCGACCTAAAACCTATTTATCAACATGTAAATTAAGATTTATTATGATTCTTAATTAATACGAACTTGTATTGTAAATAATTTTAAATTATTGTATATAAGGCTTGAAGACACATGTACAAATCATAATAAAGTCACAATTTTTACCTTGCAAGTATAAAATTTGAAATAAAATAAATTAATTACTGATGCCCTATTTGACCATTCATAATATTTGAGCCATTATTCAAAATAACACAAAAATAAAAAATATTTTCAAAACTAATTTAAAAAAAAAAAATTTCTCAAATGACATCTATGTCATCATTTGTTCTTTTTTATTTTTTACCCTCTTTAATACATTTATAATTTTTTTTGAATTTATAATATTTTATGAATTATAATAAATAAATTAAAGTAAATTATTTATTGAATTTTAATTAAAATTATTTATACACAAATTAATCTAAATATTTAATAAATAATTTAATTTAATTTATTTGTTATGATTAAGAAAGTATTATAAATTTAAAAAATTATAGATGTATTGAAAATAAAATAAGAAAGTAAAAAAAGTAAAAATAAAAAAGTTAAATGATGACGTGGATACCATTTGAGAAAATATTTTTTTTGAAAGCTAGTTTTGAAAATAATTTTTATTTTAGTGTTATTTTGGGCTTTGACTCTTCCCAAGGATGAACAAGAAGTTTGATCTGTGCGTGGATTACATAGGGCGGTGCAAGCCAAGTATCAACTAAAGTCCCGATGACAAGTGGTTCCAGTCATACGGATATGGTATATGATTCTCTATGCCAAATGAGTTTTGGTTTTTGTTTGTAGGTGTTGTATGACTTAACTAAGCAGATACAAGTAAAAGTGCTAGGAGCTTTGAGTTTATCAGGAGTTTGCATGGGTATAGACGTCTAGGTGTTTAGGATGTTTTGCTTCTGGGTCTAGGAGCTACTTCTCTTTTTATCCCGCTCTTGTAGACTATCTCGGATTCCACTTCAATGGATGCGCCGGATTTTATATCGGGAATTTTTTTTGGGAAAAAATGAAATGAAGAAGAAGTTACTGGATAATTGATGGGTCGCCCTCAGTCGGGAAAATAGCAACTTGACTTGTATACCACTTTTGGTGTATTCACACAAGCCAAGCCAAGACCAACAAAAACGGAAACCGTGTCGGACTAACCATACAATATAGGTTTACAATAGTGTTCCAATACTAGGTTGTCTGCTTGTCACTATCAACTATATATATCAATCACCATTTACAAAATTATACATATTATATTTCAAAAGTTTAAGTTATGGAAAAAATTAGAGAGATGACTTTCAATACAAAAGCCAACACATCTACTAAAATGGAGCAAGAGAAAGCTCACAAAAGCAGCAAAAAGAAGAACATATTACAACAACGTACCCGGAAAAAAAAAAAAAAAAAAAAAAACCCTAGCTATTGTATACTCGCACCTGTAGCAACCTAGCTATGTTAAGCATTTACGAGAGGAAGATTTTAAGCTTTTGGGGAAGCTCTAATTTCCATATCCACTTAAGAGGGTATCAACACGCAACTACCGGATCCCATTAGAACTCTAAAATTAATCGTGTTTGGGTTAGAGTAGTACCAAGATGGGTGACATATTGGGAACTTGCACCCCTCAAACTGGAGGTTCTCGGAATTGGCACATTTTTCATGAATTTTCTAATAATCGAATAGAAGAACAAATGCACATTTTTCATAAATTTCAAACTCTATTAAATTTTCAACCCATGGAATTGATACACAAGATTTACATATAAGTCTAAGTAGGGTTCCATCCTAAACCCAATTAGCAATAGATGGTGTAACCCATTAGACTTATAAATTGATCTCTTCACTTTAACTACTTCGACATGGGATTTTACAGTTAACTCACATGTGAAGTTTATACTCTTAAAAACTCCTATATTTAGAGGTGGCCACCGGTCCGGGCTGGCCCTAAAACGGGCCCGGATCGGCCCGTTTATGGCCCGGCCCGGCCGGCCCGCACTGTAGCTGGCCGGGACCCTGGGCCGGGCCTCGGGTATGTCTTTTGGGCCCTCAAAGCCCGGCCCGGCCTGGCACGTGAGGCGGGCCTGGGCCCGGGCCCAACAGAGCCATTGGGCTCTTTATTTATTTATTGTTTTTTTAAATTATATTTTTTTTCCCTATAAATACTTAAACCTTCCCAACCCATTTCCTCACCAAATCTTCAATCCTCTCTTCTCTCTCTATGCATTCATCATCTCTCATCTTCTTTAACTTTGCTAATTGCAAAAATTATGCTCTAAAATTCGAAGTTCGTAAAGTATTCAGCTGAAGTTCGAATTTCATTGTTCTCTCGTTTCGGTAATTTTAGTATCGCAATTTTATTTGATTCGCATTTTTAGTTATTTAATTTGCATTACTACTTGCATTTTATAAATACTAATCACTTATACTAATATGGCACACAACTCTTCATCATCCTCTGGAGCCGGTCGTGCTGGTTCTAGCTCTTCAAGGCCACCCAGAATCCCTAAAAGGAGTAGAATTGTCTTACTTAATACTGAAGAACGAGCTTTTATACAACTAGACCCATCACCCCCATACACTGATGATAGCATAGATTATGACTTTTCACAACAACAAGATTATCATGAGTCAGGTGGTGGTGGGGTTGGAGACTCACAAACTGATGAGGAACCCACCCGCACCACCGAAGCCCAGCCTGAAACTAGTACCGGTGCTAGTAGGCGTACAACTAGTGGGGTATGGAAGTACTTTACCCTTAATAAGACAACTAATAAAATAACTTGTAAATTATGTGACCCACCTAAGGATTTTAGTCATCAACCTGGCAGTGGAACGGGCACATTAAACAGACATATACTTAGGTGCCACCCCAAGCAATACCCAGAAAAGAGCCAACAACGTGTAGTACAGCAAGTGACCGGTGCACTTGCTAATTTTAGGTTCTCTCAAGAGCAACCGAAATGGGCTAGCTAAAAATATGATTTTGAGTGAAAGGCCTTTTAATACGAGCGAAGACCCAAATTTCGTCAACTACCTCCAACGAAATGTTAACCCCGCCATTGTAAGGATTCCTCGGAACACCGTAAAGCAGGACGCTTTTACGTTGTACCACGGGATGAAAGCTGGGGTCTTCACACATTTTGCGATGAACACGAGCATGTTCTCGTTGACGTCGGACGTATGGACGTCGAAACCCGGCCAACCTTATATGTGCATAACGGCACACTGGACTGATGAATCCTTCATCATCCAAAAGAGGATAACTCATTTTGGACTTTTAGATTGCCCCCACAATACCGAGGTAATTATAGGTGTGATTATGTCGGCAGTCCGCGACTGGGGCATAGAGCGACGTATCTTCAGTATTACGTTCGACAATGCTACCAATAACACTGCAGCCGTTACACATTTAATTAGGCAAATGAGACCTATGTTAGGTGGGAAGTGTTTCCATATTCGTTGCATTTGTCACATTTTGCATTTAATGGTAATGGATGGTTTAGATCTTATAAAAGCATCCCTTACCACCTTAAGATCCGTAATAATATCTGTTAAATCATCCAACACTAAAAAAAGAAAATTTAAAAATTTATGTAGGTTGCATAACAGAGAATATAAACAATTTAAATTAGACTCCCAAACTAGGTGGTCCTCTACGGTAGAAATGTAAGAGCGCATTCTACCATACAAAGACGTTCTAATAGAATACGCCCAGGAAAATCATGCAGAATGGAGCGATTACAACCTGGCTATTATAAATTAGGAGACAATAGATCAAATTTGTAACTTTTTTAGCATGTTTAAAGAGGAAACGACATTTTTTTCGGGTTACTACTATCCGACCATACCTCAAGCAATATCAAGATTGCTTGATATTGTCAATTGGATGGTGGGTAATGAATCCAACCCCGTTTTGTTCGCATCGATTCAGGCAATGAAAGAAAAATTTGCCAAATATTATTCTGAACTACCTCTTACATACTGTTTGGCAACTATTTTAGACCCTCGTTGTAAACGCGGGGGTTTCAACTTGTTTTGCCAACATTTTTTCAAGTATTTGCATCCTACTCTTAATATCGACACTTTCATTGCCGATGTCGATAACGACTTGCATAGTTTATTTTCTCAATATTCCCGTCAATTAGCGTCCAATAATCCTAGTACTGCTGCAGTAGGATGTTCCACATCTAGTGGAAGTAGTTCACACACGTCATATTTGTGGAAGCTGTTGGAGCAATTTACGCCCACAGTAGCCCCAACGTCATGTGACGAGCTAGATTATTATTTGCGGACACCGATGGTCCATATTTTCGGGCCGCCGGCCAACCCGCATTTTGACCTTTTACAATAGTGGAACACAAACCAAACCAAGTATCCCGTGCTTTCCACCATGGCACGTGATATACTAAGTTGTCCGGTGCCTTCAGTAGCATCGGAGTGTGCTTTCAGTCTTTGTGACAGGCTGCTTAGAACGAAGAGGGCGAAGCTATCGCCGTCAAGCTTTGAGATATCCGTGTGCTTGAAGGATTGGCTACTAGCAGAGGCAAGAAATCAATAGAGAATGAAGCTGGATTCATCGAGCGATGAAGAAGATGACCGCACAACTGATATCTCAAATGATGGCCTAGATACCCCCGAAGGCGACTGATATCATATGTCAATTATTTACTTTTAAATATTTACGTCGAAAGACGACCGCACCCCCCATATGTCAAACTTTGTGTTTTTTTATAAACAAATTTGTATTTTTAAATATTAGGTCTTAACTGCGTTGTATTTGTACTTGTATTTGTTACGTTATTTATGCAGCCCGCCCGTTGGCCACCCCTACCGATATTACTTTAGGAGTAAACAAACAATGACTAAGATTATAAATTAATATTGTATTACCTCTTTTAATTAAAAATACATCCAAACAACAAATTATTCTAAGAATTTCAAGTTGTTGAGAATTGATTCTTTGTTTAAAATAAAATATAAAAAAAAAAAAGAAGAAGAAAATTCGCCCACAGAAATCTATCCAGTAATGCCAATCCTCGTAATATCATACGTAAGACTCCTTACCCTCTCTCTCTCTCTCTCTCTCTCTCTCCAAATTGTCAACGTTCTTCTTCTTCCTCCTTTAAATACAAACCCTCAGTTTGGCCCCTCGGTTCATTCTAAAAGATCTCCCACCACCACATAAAAAGGAAACAAAACTACTTGTTTCGATTCCCAGTTGTTTCATATTGATTGATCCTAAAATTGTTTGTCTTTGCCACTTAGGATTCATCTTTTTGCGTGTTCTCCCAGAGAATTTGCTGCTTTGATTTATAGGTTTTACATTCAAAAACCCAGAGATTGCATTCAAAGAAGAAGGAAGAAGAGAGATGAAGTTAGTTTGGTCTCCGGAAACTGCTTCTAAAGCTTATCTTGACACTGTCAAATCTGTAAGTTTTTCTCTTTTTTTTTTTCAGGATTTGGGGGGGGATTTTGTTAAGCTAAAATCGTAAATGTTTCTGGGTTTGAGAAGGGAAATTCGGTTATTGAATACCCATTTCCAATTTTTCATGATTTTATATGCTAAAAGTTTCATCCTTGTTCATTGATTTTGGGCGTTTTGGTTGCTAATATTGAAACCCAGAATTTGAAAATCTTTGATTTTAATTTCTTTTAATCAGAACAAAATGATAAAGTTTCTGTCAGTTCTTGATTTCATTTCTTCAATCTGCAACTGATCATTTCATACAATTTCTGGGACTTTCTGTGCACTTAAAATTCATTCAAATTTCAATCTTCAAAATCCATATGACTAATTGTTAAATTTAACTGGCTGACCCACAAAATTAGAATATATAAGATTTTTATATAAGTTTAAGTATGGTTTATTCTAAAACCAATTGGTATTATATGGAGTAACTATCGGTTCCTTACAACTTCAATTGGGGATTTTATTAACACAAATTCCCATCTAAAATTTCCAAATTAAACCTTAATTGTAACCCTAATTCTTTGAATTTCTCTTCTCTACAGTGTGAATTATACGAAGAGTCAGGAGTACCTGAACTAATATCCGCCATGGCAGCAGGTTGGAATGCAAAACTAATAGTAGAAACATGGTCACACGGCGGCGTAATCACAACAAGCATCGGCCTTGAGATCGCCAGCCACCACACGCGTGGCCGACACGTGTGCATAGTCCCCGACCAACCCTCCTGCTCTGAATACTCCCGTCTAATGAATCTCGCCGGATTCTCGCCGGAAATTCTCGTCGGCGATCCGGAGGAGGTGGTGGCGGACCTCGCCGGAATTGACTTTCTAGTAGTCGATTCACGGCGGAGCGATTTTGCTGGGGTTTTACGGGTGGCGAAGCTGAGTAGTAGAGGGGCAGTTTTGGTATGTAAAAATGCGAGCTTTAAGACCACAGCGGGGTTCCGATGGCGGGGAGTGATTGACGGAGGGTACAGGGTGGTGCGCACGGCTGCGCTGCCGGTGGGGAAGGGGCTGGACATTGCGCACGTGGGGGCGGCGGTGGCGGTGGCAGCGGGTGGCAGAGGAAAGAGGCGGTGGATAAAGCATGTTGACAGAAATTCTGGGGAGGAGCATGTTATCAGAACATGAAATTTTATTTTTTTTATTTTTTTATTTTTTGGGAAAAAAAGGGTTTTTTGGGGTTTTTTTTTATTGGGTAAAACCATGTGTAAATAGAAAAAATTGGATTGTGAAAGTTTTGGGTGACATTTTGTTAGGTTACTCCTTTGTACATAAAAAAAAAAAAAAAAATTGCGAATGGGAATGTGAAGCATAGAGCTTGGTTGTGATATGATTATGTTTATGGAGTTTTTGGTTGGGTTCTTGAGGGTATAATTAAGCTCAAGTTCCTTGCCTTCTTTAGAGGAATCCTCCCCCTATTTATAGTGGAGATATGCGTGCGTGTGAAGTAATCCAAGAGGTACCGCCTTGGAGTTAATCAAGAAGGGGACGGTAGAGGCGTCTGGCCTCGGTACCGCCCTCGGTGTGACCAAGAAGGGGACGGTAGAGGCCTCTGGCCTCGGTACCACCCTGGGTGTGACCAAGGAGAGGGACGACAGAGGCCTCTGGCCTCGGTACCGCCTGAGTGTAGTTTTTATACTCATCAGATTAAATTTTTGATTTGGGTATTATGGTAACATACTAACGTTATTATCAAGGCAACGTAGTTATTATCAAAGCAAGATTGTTATTTTTAAAATAATTTTGTGACTCCTATTGTTTGTACATTACATCATTGAACTAGCAATAAGAATTTTTGCTTTAGTAATAACAACTCACCAATACCATAGTCTTTAATGCAAATCGAGATATGGTTGAATGGGTGAACTTGTCAAGTGACTTGACGAGAAGGGTCCATTAGCAACTAAGAGTACGAAGATATGAGGAAGAGCGTGCTTTCTACAAGCAGCAGCTAGAACTCAAGCTTTCTTTTTGTAATTTTTTTTTTTTTTTTTTTCTATTAGCTAAAATCTTTGTAGGGGTTAGCTTTTTTTTTTTTTTTTTTCCCCTTTTGTTTTCAGATTACAAACAAAGTTGTGCTGTAAGTGGGAATGTGTGCTATAATAGATTTATAAACTCTTCGAGAAGGTAATTTTTCACTTATATGTAAAATTAATATTTCATTTCACCTCTTAATTTTCTTCAAGAAAATTCAAGTTCGAGTCCTCCCTTTATTCATCTTTACTTCAGCAATCAAATCAAAGGAAGGTCGTAAAAATCATTTCTTCCATATTCGGTTAGGCGACTTCATCACTGTTATTTTCATTTTATTTGGAAATTCTTGTTGGAACCTTCTAGATTAGAGGATTGAATTATAGTTGTGAAAAGAAATGTTGAATTCCAGAAGCGAAGAATGTGTTGGGTTGCATATCTTGTACGTTACTCTTTACCCTTTCCTTTTTCATTTGGAAGCTTCCACTTATGGTGGGAGTGTAACTTTTATTTGTTTTCGTTAAAGAACTAACAGTTCTAAAAACTTAAGCTGATGGACAAAAACGTATGAAAGTTCTGTAGTCTAACATTCTTCCTTACGCGAATGCCCTTTAGACTTCGAGCGTGGATATTATACAATTCCACTTCATACCTCGTGGGTATTGAAAGTAGGAGCTATCGCGATTTGAATCTGTTACTTTTTGGTCAACAAGGCTCTGATACCATGTTAAGGAATCACTAATCCCAAAATCTTAAGATGATAGGTAAAGGTTCAGGAAAGGTTCCATAGTGTAACAATACTCATCCTTTCAAATGTCAGGCAGGGCTCAAATCGAAATTAGAATCTAGAACTTGGGGGGGTTGTTGATCAAGAACATGTTAGAAGGATATGGTGCATTTTCTGTCTGTCCTGTTCTATTGTTGCGGCAAAAGCAGCAACTGTAAAGGCTTCTTGCTTTCTGGATAGAGCTCGGGGGTGGAGGAACACAATTTCTAAGTCAAATAGTAAGGAAATTATATCATCCCTTAACAAGCAAACCACTATTAGCATTTCCGTGGTCATGTAATGGGACTGCTCATATACAACAACAATAACAACAACAACAGACCAAGTGCCGCAAGGGCTCCCGCATAAACAGAGTTTCGGAAGGGCAAGATGTACGAAGTCTTACCCCTTCAGGGTGTAACCCTACCGGGAGACTGCTTCCGAGAGGGTGCGACCAGATACTGCTGCTCTAGCCTCCTCCTGCTCTGCTATCTACTCTTGCTTTAACTCTAAAATAATGAAAAGATGGGTCGTATGGTTCAACTACTACAATGAAAGTACTATAACTTGGTTCATCGTAACACCATATTTAGAATTTTATATTGTAACTGTCACTGAAAATATTACTTAATTGCTTTTCAGCAAAATTGGTTTTCCTTGATTGATTAAAATAGCTCACCTATATCTCAATAGAATTAATACATGACATATTTGTAGCTTAATAGAAGGGTATAGGATGAGAAGTGTATCTAAATAACTCAGTAACTTAATTAACTAATAGGTCTAATCAAAATTCTAACAAGTTCATGTTTCTCATACATGACACGAGTGAAATTATATGCCAGCTTTCATTATGATAACCTGGCATTTAGCATCATAAAACTGCATTAAGCAACAAAACAAGGTTTTATATTATATGTTCTATCTAACATTAAGAAGACACTTTTAAGACTACTTATACATGTTGAAAATACAAAGATATGATGTCTAAGGAAAAGAGATTAGGAGTCCATTTGGTCAAACTGTAAAAATAATTGCCTTTTCAAAAGCTTGTTTGCACAAATACAATCATAGAAAGTGCTTGCACTAGGGGCATTTTTATCTGAAAATTTTATAACTTAATTTCTACTTCTACTTTTAAGACGAAGCACTATTTTTCAACTTCTACTTGAAAGAAGAAAAACAACTTCTATTTCTATTTGAAACACTTTTATCTTCCGAACAAACACTTTCAAATCCGACGAAAGAGTAATTTTTCCTTAAAAAAAGTTCCTTTTTAAGAAAAAAATTTGGCTAGACAGACACTAAATTGACAGGGAAAATCATATCAAAAGAATAAGATGAAGTCCAAAATATGTTATAAGACTTCAAAAAAATTGACTACATCCCTAATGATGCACAAAGACGCAATCTAGAGATACATTCAACCTTTGTGCAATTTAGAACCATTCCCAATAAAATGTAACAGCATCTTTAAATTTTTTTTAATAAAAATTATTATTTTTCATCATTATCTTATTGTCATTTATGTGTAGCCACCCCCCATAAAAAGAGTTGAAGATGCGCTTAGGCCTAAAATTATTAAAAAGGCAGTCATGTTTTCAACAGAAGGCGGCTGCGGCTAAAGGCTTAGGTGGGTTGAGAATAAGCACATAGAAAATGTAGAAAACTACATCAACATTGATATTAATAAGCTATTTATCATTTTAAGCATCACTAGATTTAAGCGTTTATCATATAGATATTTCTACCACTTTAATATATATATAATATATAATGAAACACATTAAAGTTCAAAAATTTTATCAATCAGGCCTTTTAAAATTCTATAAATTATATCAAGTACCTTCCCTCTACCCTCGACACAAAATACAGTAAATTTTTGTTTAAAATACTGACACTAAATGTAGCTTTGATAATATATCTGCATTCTTTTTTTAGTATTACAGTCCCCTTTAAGGATAACACCTTAAAGAAGTAAAGACTGCATATATCCTCCCCCCTAACCCCCGACCCTGCATATGCGTGAACTCTTAATGCACTAGATCGGTGGCTGTATTCTTTTTCAGTATTAACTTACCCTCCATTACCTGCTTTTACCCTTCAAAAACATTTGCCAAACAAGTGTAAGGATTTATCTCCCTTTGCCACTCTTTACCCCATTGCAAATAAGGAAAAATCAAAATGAAATTGCATCAACACACACACGCCCATATGATGACAATATGGATTCATCGAAAATAGCATGTTCCAATGAACATTTGCCGTCTAACTTCGCAAAATAAAGTGCATGCCAATTGTTATATATTTTTTTTTTTCCTACCATACTCGTAGCAGTGGTCCACTGCAGTCGAGTAGGAGATTCCCAAATACTAACACACGTACTAACCAAAATACGCATAATATCTCGAGTACTATTAATGAGAGGAAGGGTACCAAGAGAGAAGACAAATACGTAGAAGGATCATCTTTCAGCCTCTCGTTCTTCCGCGTGAGCCACCAGCATCAGCCGCTCTCCTTCCAGTGTGCTGTGAATTTGCCGTGCCATTTCTCATGGTTGCGACACTCTGCTGTGGGCGTTGGGTGGATGGAAGCGCCCAACCTCCTCCTTGGCTTTGTCGTCCACTGCTGCCTGCTCCTACATTAGATGTTGAATAATAAAGACCTTGATTGCATCAGTAGAAATCCAAGGAGAAACAAAGGGAAAAGGGTCCTTTAGATTGTGATGGACATGCCATAGGTCGCTACCTTGAAGCCATTTGCGTCTTCACCCATCAAATTAAGCTTTCGGCATAGTTCGTTCTTTAAAATGATATTAGAATGTTGTTAACTAACAGGTCATGAGTTCAAATTCCAACAATACCACTTACTATTAATATGATTTAAGCACAATATATAAGGTAGGCCTGTACTTTATCCATGCTTTAAGCTCGATAAGCATTTCGTGTGAGGAGATGTTATAGTATAAAACTATTACTGTGCTTTCATTCATTAGCTTAAACTTTTGGTACAAAAGGTCCCTAGACAAAGGTTAGCTTATCGTGATTGCTTAGCGGATCAGGCATGTCTGAGTGGATTATACGGACAGTGAAAGGCAATAAGCATGAAGCTGCACGAGGAAGCCTACAGAATGAAGAAAAGATGCAGACTGCAGAAGAATTCAGGAAGGGGAAGGGTTGACACATTGAGTAATGACATTTGGGAATATGATGAATAGTCTAGCCTTCATCAGGCACCACTACTTTCAAATGTCAAGTTAGCATCACATTCGCAGAGAAGGATAGGCTGTGTTTAATTCAAAGGAAAGCATTCTTAATGGAAAATTTCTTTTCACAAGACATTTTCAATTGAAAATATTTTTCTTAAAGTTTCTGGTCTTTCTAGCCAAAGAAATTTGTTACATTCTACAAATCGTAGTTCTGGGGTATCTACATCCACCATCTTCTTCAAGATGCCATGAGATTCTTTACCATCATGCAACAAATGAAGACAAAAATGGTCCAGGGCCTACCTTCAGATCCCTGCAATCTATCCTTCCAACCAGGCAAATGCTTCCCAGAACTTCCTTTCCAAGCTTCTTCAAAACCCACAAGTTCATCTGCAATAGGCCAAGTTATGCCGATTTTTTATCACATTTCTCTAGCAGAACAGGACTACTTAGTACACTTGTACGGTAGGTTAATACCTTCATTGAGATTGTGCAATGTCTCCATTTTGTCTACTCTACCATCCGAATTGAGCTTCCTCGCCAAAGTATGGCCCTACATCACCAGAATAGCGCCATTACACATGAATCACCATCATTTTTGTAAAACCATCTGAGAATGAATAACTGATGCAACACTCAAGACACGATTTAATGATTTTAGAAGATGCATTCATTTATGTTATATTTTTTTAGGATTAACATGCCACATAATGTTTGTTTCATAGTTAAAAATCTTAGGCTCCCTTCGTTCTCTTTATAAACTGTCAATTCTATTTTCCCTTTTATTAAAAACTAGAATCTTACTCAGTTGTCTTCGTTTATATATTGTAATTCTAGTCTTCTTTAGAAAACATAAGCAATGCTTTTGAAAATTGGAAAAAGGTGTTTTAACCCAACACTGCTTTGAAAACTAGAAACTGTGAACAATTTTTGGATTTTTATAAACCAAAAAAATCAAGAAAAAAAAAAAAAAAACCCCCAACACACCCTTAATTTTTTAGGAAGTTCTTTCCTATTTGACTTAGTATAGCTTGTTTATAGTTAAATTCTTATTTCTAGGGAAGCCGGTTTCTATTTGATTTAATATTTATTTCATTAGTTATCTAATACTATCTTCAGGATTAGTTTTTGCCTATAAATATAGCTATATAGTTCATTATTTCTCAATTTCGAGAAATATAATTGAGTTTAGATTTTGAGTAGTAAGTTGTGCTATATCAATAACACACCACAAGCAAAGGTTGTGCCAAGATAACAGGTGGCATACCTTCTCATGAAGTCCCCTTGAAATACGGTGGTTTGCTTGACCAGTAGTACTATCGGCTTCTTTGTGTTCTTCAAATTTAACCTACACATGTGGATATAGAAATACCAAGAAGGAATGTGCAGTGATAAAACTAACAGGGAATGAACATATAGGAACATTGCGACACAACAAAGTAAAATTTCATAGGTATAAAATGTTCATCAATTTAAACACTTACTCCATCGCTGCCAGATCTTCGAGTCATAGATTGAGTATAATATGCTCCATCAGCACCACCATAAGCAACGCTGGAGCTCTGAAAGGTGAAGCTGTGAGATTGTGGCTGTGATCGCGCATAATTCACCATGTTACCGTCATTCCTATACTGGACTTGCTTGCTCTTTCTCCCTGCAGTACCACAAGAACATATCAAATACAAGTTTACGTGAAAATACAACACAACTGCTTACCAGATGATGCAAGGAATCATGTTTTACCTGCAGCAGCATCATCAGGATCCTCAATATAAGGCTCTTTGTCTACTCTACTGTGCTTCCTAGGATTATCTTTCTTCCCCTTTGTGCCTTCGTCTTCCGCTTTCTCATCATCTGAATCTATCTCTTCAATTATAGGACCCCTCCGTTTATTGGGTTGTGGATCTTGATGCTCTAGAAACCCAGCTGATGGAGCTTCTGGAAAAGGCCTACCACCAGAACCAAAGAAGCCGGACTCGAACATGCTCCCAAATGGTCCATGACCACCAAATGGACGGGTGAAGAAAGGATCATCAAATGGATCCCTGCCCCCAAAAACACTTGACAGTAGGTTCTGCTGTCCTCCAAAACCACCAAATCCGGGAAAACCAGCAAAGGGGTCACCAAAGTCAAAAAAGTTATCCCTACCCCGCCTGCCTCCCTGCATTTTGCTTTTGTTGCTAGTAATAACCCCTGTAAAATAACATAATAGCTTTTCAGTATTTAGAACACCAATGCAGGGCGAGATTACAAACCATAGCGGAATTTAAACCAGTAATCAATACACAGTGAATTTGGGATCATCTCACATATTCAGCACAAACTTTCTCATAAGTGACAGCCATGATAAGAATCATACTACTCAATAAATAAAAGCTCTCGGACCAAACTACACAACCCCAGCAATTTTGCCACTGGTCCCGCTTATTTGCAAACAGTATAGTGGCACTTTCATGATTTTGCATTTTTAGGGTTTTGTTCAGTTTCCTTATAAATAGTCCTTTGGCTGGTTGTTCTCATTCAATCAATGAAATTCTCAGTATAGAAACCCTAATTTTCCCTCTTGTTTCGGTGGATTCCAAATTTCTATTTCGATCTTGACGTGATCAAATCAATTTATCGTTTCCGTTCTGCATCATATGACATCCTCGCCAAAAGCCTAGAAACCTAAAATTACAGCAAATCAACAACTAGACGCATCTCATTCAACGAAGATCCAATCCAAGAACCAAAGAACAAGAAACTTCCTACATCTCCACCGTATCTAAACATAAATCATCAGAATTTCATACGCTTCATCCTCAATACTATCAAAAGGACGAAAT
Source organism: Simmondsia chinensis (assembly GCA_018398585.1). NCBI lineage: Eukaryota > Viridiplantae > Streptophyta > Magnoliopsida > Caryophyllales > Simmondsiaceae > Simmondsia > Simmondsia chinensis. Next base: position 47,044,952 of record JAGTTD010000001.1, on the reverse strand, counting down.
TTGAACAAAATTCAATTCGATCACAAACGAAAACAAAATTACGATCAAGCAGTTAATTCTCCTGGTAAAAAAAAAAAACTACACAGGAAAAGTACAAGCATAAGAAACCCTAGATAGAGAGGATAGATAGAAATTAACAGGAAATTTACCTCAAATTGAAAGATTAAAGAGAAAATCGAAGAACAAACCCCAGATTTCGCCGCGGAGATTATCAAAAGAAATGTCGGGGAGGAGAATTGCAAGATGAAGAATCCTCCTCTCTCTCTCTCTCTCTCTCCCCTCTGGTTATGAAGGAAGGTTAAATATTCTTAGCGGATCACACGGTTAACCCCCCCGATTATGGAGAGAGAATGACGAATGTTCTAGTGCCCACACCTGTCCTCTCTTTTTTTTTTTTTTTTTTTTTTAAGGAGAAATTCGATTACCTGATAAATTTTGACTCATAAGTCAAGAGTTTCTTAAGGTAATGGTTTGAGAGAGAAATCGAATCTTAGACCCTTTTGGTTTAAAATAATACTGTATCCTCTTATTTGTCTCTTATTACTAAAGTAAGGACCGAGTGGATTTTTTTTACTAATTGTATACTTTTAATAGAATATTTTGAGATTTAGAAACTTTATTAATTGTTGATTTTGAAGTTGTAAACTATTATTTTATTAATTAAGTGTCTTTTTATTAGAACTTGCAAATATTTTATAAAAATGAATAACGTGATATAATTTAAATAGTATGCAATAGGTGGTTAAAATTTCATGATGTTTTTGCCATTAAGCTGGCTTGACTTAGATATTCCACAGTATACAGTTAGCTTTTATTATAATTTAATGAATTTTAATCGTAATTAGATGAGTCTTTGTCAAGTACTAATGCGATTTAAACACGGATCAAGATAATTTGGAAGAGCAATGTATTTGAAGAGTTATTTAATATATCCGTCTCTAATATTCGTAACTGCATGTCTAGTAGATCTTTTATCTTTTTTTGTTATAATAAACATTTAAGTTTTACTTGATAACCGTAACTTATTTGATAATTGACATCTGATAAAAATTAGGGTAAATTATAGAAAATCTCCCTGTCTTTTGCTTTAAAAATAGAAAATCCCCTCTCACAAATAAAAGCACTCACAAAATCCCCTCACTTTTAAAAATTTATCATTTAACCCCATGCAACTTATTTTTGACCATTTTGCCTTTAATGTTTAATTTTATTTTTAGAAAAGAGTTTTATATTATTAGACAAAAATTAAATAATTTTTATTTTTATATAAGTTCAGAAGATAAAAAATATTTTTAAAATTTTTAAAAAAAATATTATGAGATAAAATATAATTTTTTTTGTTAAGGGGCAAAATGGTCAAAAAAAAGTTATTTGGGGGCAAAAGTGATAATTTTTCAAAAGTTAGGGGGTTTAGTGAGTGATTTTATTAGTGAGGGGGATTTTTTGTTATTGAAGCACAAGTTGGGAGGTTTTCTGTAATTTATCCTAAAAATTAAATGATGGAGCACCAATTTTATGATAAAATAAAATATAAGTGCCTATTTAAATGTCCTAACTCAAATTCAGTCACTACTATAACTCCAAAAAACGCAACGGGCTTTACATATCTTTGAGTGGGCTAAAGGTGGCCCAATAAAAGTTGGGCTTATGAAATGGCTCATTAGAAGAGCACCAAGCATTTAGGCGAGGCCCATGTATTATTAACGTATTAATTTTGGATCAACTTTAAGAAACTATATTATTTCAAAATAAATAATCATAGCCAAAACAAATACAACAAGAATAATTTACATATATTTAAAAAAATATATATGAAAATAACCAACGACCTCATAGTTGACTCGTGACTGTCCACTTATCCTTGCCGAATTAAGGACTTGTTTGACTTGGTTTATTTATAACAAAAGCAACGTTTTTTAAAAAGTTTTTTTTTTTAGATATTAAGTAATGAATAATTATTAAATAGAAATGAAATATGTTTCTTTACTTTTAAGCAAATGAAAAAAAATAACGATTCTTCTCTCCTTTAAAGCATATAAGCAAAAGTGAAAATTACAAAATTTTCTTATGAAAAAGTTCTATTAAAACACTTTTCAAGACAGTTCTTTTTCAAAAATTGATTACAAAAAATATTATTTTATAACATAATCGAATAGCTTTAAATTGCTGAAAAATTGGTGTCACACACGGTTTAGAATTGTTTTAAAAAATAGTGAGCTTTTTAATTATCTATTAATGAACTACTGATAAAATAACATCAATTGATAAGACTTGGTATTAAAAATCTAAATCAACATCATCACAAAGAGTGAAAATTTTATTTTCAAAGTCACTATATTTGAGTATAATTTTATTATTAATTTAAAGCATTGAAATATAGTTCATCAATAAAATTTTAAGGATAATATTGTCAAGAAAAAAAAATTAAGGCTAGAGTGCTGTCATAAAAAATTATTACTATTATTTATTATAAGTTATATAATTAACGTACTTATAACATTTTTTTTTTTTTTTTTGCCAAATGGCAAGCACTCAGATATATAAATCAAAAGAAGCACAAAAACAACCACACCAGCAACCAAGGACGGCCACAAAAGAGAAACAAAAGAAAAAGAGTAAAAACCAAAAGCCCCCAAATGGAGCCAAGGCACACCTCACTCAACACTCGAACAAAAAGTTAGAACGACACCACACAATAGTAATTATTGAATCAACAACATCTTCACTCCTCTTCAAACCATGGAAAATTCTCCTATTTCTCTCAAGCTAGATATTGTACACTGTTGCAACTACATCAATCCTTTTGATAGCACTCTAATTCTTCCGATTCCGGACATGATGACCCAACCAGCTCATTATGTCCCGAAGCCAAGACATCTTAGCTAAACCAAAGATTTCCGCCACATGCAACCAAACACTAGAAGAACAGCAACAATCAAAGAAGAGATGATCAAGATCCTCACTTGCAACACCACAAAGATAACATCGGCTTGGGAAAGAAAAACCAATCTTCCTAAGACAGTCTTGAGTAAAAAGACAATTAGATAGAGCTCTCCACAAACAAAAAGCATGCCTAGGGATCGTAAATCTCCAAATCAATCGCCGCCAGTGCCAAGGAACTCCTTTAACCCGCAATCTGTCATACGCAACACGAATATTAAACTTTCCATCCGAAGCACAAGCATTCAGACCAAATGCAGCTCTAGCAGCATCACTAAATAGGTTCGTAAACAAAATTGATTTATAACATGTTTTACCTTAATAACAAAATACCAAATTTTAAACTCCTTCACTTTTAAAAAGTTTCAACTAGTTTTGTTTACTAGTGCTTTGAGTTGCATAGGTTCGTAAACGAATCCAACGTTCGATGAGCTACTTGTATTCGAAATTGACTCGGCTCGTTCGTGTTCATTATGGGGGCCTGATAACTTGTCGAGCTGAGTCCGAGCAGGTTCAATAAGCTTAACGAGCCGAATTTGGCTTGCTAAATTTTATAAACAGTTTGATAAGGCCTCATTAAAGGCTTGATAAAATCTTGTTAAAAATTTGTTAAGAGTTTATTAACATTTAATAATAGCTCGAAAACTGTTCGACAATGGCTTTATAGTAAATCGAATAGCTCGGCTCGATAGTAAGCTTGACTTAAAAACAAGCTCGACTTGCTTATGAGCTCAATTCGGCTCGATAACGAGCTTGATTAGCCTAATGAGTCGAGTCGAATATCAAACAAACTAAAATCTTATTGAACTAAACTCGAACAAAGGTTCCTAATTTTGATAAGAGCTTGCTCAATAAGATTTTTATTGAGCAAGAATTCTAACAGTAGGGTGCTCGACTCAGCTCGTTTACTCCCAAATATGCAGAGCCTGTCGTTTATGAGATTAGTTTGCTCATCCTAAACTAACTGCAAGGTGGCGATGGCATTGGCCCGCACCACTCTCTCTCTCTCTCTTCATGAAACCTGCAAAAGTCAATCGTCTCTCTGCACTACACAGACTGGCCCCGTGCGAACCTCACACGTGATCCCTTCTCATTCCTCTTTGGAGTCAAAGTCCTTTGTTTTAATCACCGATGTGTCGAAATCGAATAAGTTAATTCGTCTAAATTAAATTTTAGAAAATTTAGTTACTTAATTTTTAATAAAAATTTTATTTGTTATATAAGTAGTTTAAAATGGATAAATTAGTTATCTAAGTAAAAATTTCAAAAACATTATTATTCGACTTTAAATAAAAACTAATTTTAATTATCGAGGTGTTTTAAAATGATAAAATTTACCCTACAAGTAAAATTACAAATCTTTCAAATACTTTTTCTAAAAATATGTTTGAGAACAAAAGAAAGGTAGGTTTGGACCTAGTTTGACCCGGTGGATTTGTCATGCGTCAACTCGTGACCCGGTTTACCAACCCGCCTATGATACATGTCATGGATTCGAACTTGGTTCGAAAATTCCCTTCCTATACCCAAACCAATTAAGGGGATTGATTCATGTCGATGTATATGTACAAACAGATGGAGCATGTTGGACAACAGGTCGACTTGGGTCTATTTATTGGTCATATCTAATTTGTCTTCGAATGTATAGACTACGCTATGATAAATACCAGAAGGCCTTACTTGGCTACACACTATATTATGACATGTTAGATGTTGACTATATGAGTAAAAAAATTGAGCTGCTTATTTTATCTGTTAAAATAATAATAAAGAGAATTCCTCTAGAATAAGAAATCCGTGTTTATAAATAGAGCTATTTTCTCTCGTAATTTATTTTCAATTAAGGCTCCAAAACTCAAACACTCTCTCCCTATAGTTACCCTATCCAAATTTAGGTCTTGAGAACGTGGAAATTTAAAAGACTTTGGTAACGCTCTCAATTATTCTACGCCATTCATAAAAGCGGTTTGCTGAAAACAATAAGAAAATTGTAAATCCAATTATATAATTGAGATACAACTAAACTTTGGTCTCGTTTGATTGCCACATGAATTAAATTCTTGCGGGAAGTTGAATTTATTGGGAATTCAATTCCCATGTTAACTTCCCAAGAAGCAGGTAAAAAATGTTTGGTTGCAAAGATGAAAAATAAAACTTCTTTGTTGAGATTAGTTAAAAATGAAGGAATTAGAACTTACCTAGAGAGGCTAGGTAAGTTACTTCATGCCTTTTGAAGAAATTGAAAATTGCTTAGTAATTTTCATTTTCCGTATTGTGCCTACTTCATGCCAACTAAACAAGAGCCAAAAAGTGTATTGCCTATGAATTTCTACTTCTTATATTTATTTTCCATATATTCAATAAAGCCTTTTTATTTAATATTTACCTATATTGCCCCACACCACACTTTGATCGCTTTTTTAATCAAGTCACACTTCACTTTGGCCTTCTTTGCTAAACGCTGGAATTATATTCTTATGGAAAGTTGTATTTTTCAGAAAGTCGATTCTCATGTGAACTTACTAGGAAGTAGGTACAAAATATTTGGTTATCAATACGAGAAATAGAACTTCCAAAAAAATGCTGGGTAAAAATAAAGGAATTAAAACTTACTTAAGAGAATTAGGTAAGTCATTTCTTGCGTTTTAAAGAAATTAGAAATTGTTGAGGAATTTTCATTTCCCACGTTTTGCCACTTTCGCAATCACCAAACACGATGGCAAATGTCCACTTTCTATTAATTCAGATTTTCCGTGTTTACTTCCTGGGTTCTTTTTTATAATAATTGAGATAATAAGATCCTCAAAAGTATATCAAAGAAGTCCTCTAATAAAAATAAGAGCCAAAATAACAACAAACGAAAGAAAAAAAGAAAAAAAAAAGATCAAAACCACTAAACTAAACTAGAAACACACACTGAATATTTACTTCTTGGTAACCAAACGAGACATTTAAATGGTAACAAAAGAAAACAAATAACAGACAGACCCAGTGCCTCAAGGGCTCCCGCATAAGCAGGGTCTGGAAGGGATGGATGTACGCAGTCTTACCCCTTCAGGGTGTAACCCTGCCGAAAGGCTGGCAACACGAGAACTTCCTATTAGATCACCTATCCTGGTACTACTCTCGCCCAAGCACGCTTAACTTCGAAATTCTAATGAGATCCGATTATATTAATGCCTGGTAAATAAACCCTAAACGGTAGCAAAAAACAAGTTGCAAATTCCCATAAGAAGGAGCCGTATTAAATGCAGGTTCCTACCTCCATCTTCTCCAATTAATTGACTTCACATGTTTCTCTCTCTCTCTCTCTCTCTCTCTCTCTCCGTGTTGGTGAGCTTTGGAGATAAGGATTAAATGAGGGTAGTTGCACCTTTCACAAATTGGAGAGAGTAAATGCATTTCTATTTCAATTACAATTCTTGTCCTTTTGTTTCTGCTCTTCCCATTCCCATAAAACACTCTCACATCACTATGTCCAGAGAAAAATCTTAATTACTGATCTCGATGGATGATATAGGACGAGTATTCGAGTAGTTTATGAAAGGCTTGGACTACCAAAAGTTCAAACGGTTGAGTCGGAAGAGTTGAATATGACTACGATTTAAAACAGGCATAACTTCTGTATGAAGTTATGAGGCTTATTATGTATCAATCGAATATCTAGAACTGAATTAGTAAAATCCAACTCGTTCCCTCAAACTCGGCATCTGCAAAGCACTTCTGGGATGCTTTTGTGTTTTATGGCTGACGTAGTGACGCTTTTTGTAGCTTTGCAATGTTAAGTTTTCTTGTTAGTGTTCTATCAATACCGTTAACCGATGTTTTGTGCTGCATTTCAAAAATTTTCTAGCATTTTCTTTCTCAAAATCAGCGGATTCCGAGCTTCTCCAATTCTAACATGTTGAATAATATTGAGTTTATCTTCCCAATCCACAAGAAAGGATCACAATATGAAGAACATTATATTGAATGATTGAATTTGCAGTTAAACTTAGGTAGTCTACTAACTCAAGGCGTTTACATCTGTATAATTTTCTTTTAATGATATTCATGGTTGGTGTATCAATTCTTTGTTAAAATTTTGTTGCATTTTGTCGCTATTACTTTTTATAAGTTGCAATATTAGGACTTGTTTGTTATTAGAAAGTAATAAAAGAATTTGTAATTAATAGATAATAAATATTTGCCCTCTTAGTTGATTACCAAAAAATTGATAGAACACTAGAAGCAGAAATTTCTGTGGATTTCAATTTCTCTATTACACATGAATTAACTAATCTACGAGGGTTAGGTAAGGTTTATTTTTCTCGATGACAACTAAACATAAATAAATTGACACATAAATAATGAAATTTCCATAAAAATTTAATTCTCTTATAACAAACAAAGCATTGGTTTTTGACTATAATACTAAAATTAAGAGCATTAATAATTGCTTTCCTAATGATGTTTTATAGTCCCTTTTAGATTTGTATTTTTTTTTTTTTTTTAAGATGGTAAAGACACAATATTAGACTAATGTAAGATGTGTCATAAATAATTTTTGAGATAAATACTATATTTAAGTATATTTTTTTGTGACTCGTGTTCATTTCAAGATCAGTCATAACATTCTTAGAGCCCCAAGCAAAACTTCAAATGAGGCTTTTCATATATGATAAAATTTCTCTTAAAATCTATTAATATTAATAATTATTACTTTAAAAATTATAATCTCTAAAATTTGAGGCCTCTAGAATTTTGGGGCCTCAAGCGGTTGCTTAGGATTAGAAACGGCCATGGCCGCAATGAAGATGAACTAGAATTTTTGGTGTAATTATGTTGATTAATTTTCATATTGACATCTCGCCCTAATAATATCAGCTTCTTCAAAGAGGAAAGTTTTTGAGAATCAAGTATATATATTAGTTAGTAGATCATAGATTATAAAATCATTCATAAATTTTTTATTTATTGGCTTAAACTTTTGAAAAAGTTGATTGTTTGGTATAATATTAGAGACTTATTGATCAAAAGATCATGAGTTTGAATGTCAGTAGTCCATGCTCTCACTATTAACATAATTTAAATACACGGCGGAATTGGTATGGTTGGCCTGCATCCTTGCTGGTGACCGCCTTTCCTTCTATAGTATAGTGAAGTCGGGTTGGAGCTTCAGAGTGCTCTTTCATACCATTCCTACGACTTCAGAGTGCTCTTTCATACCATTCCTAGCCTGCTTACGTGCATTGGTTAAGTCTTCTCCTGTTTTTGTGTCCTCTCCAATGATGGTAAAGTCTTCTAGCGCCACTTAACATTTTCTTTTTTCTTTTTTTTTTTTTTTTTTTCCTCTTTCTGTGTTTCTTGTTTTCATATGATGTTGCTTTATTTACCTTTTCCTACTACTTGCTTAGGCCTTGGTCTTGCAGGTGTGCCTATTTCGTATCACGGGTTTCATCGCTAATTATCGAAAAAAGTATATTATAGAAGTTGAGTCAATGTATTCTTCATGTTTTAAGGTCAAACAATATTTGCATGAAGACTATATTAGAGTATAAAACTATTTATTGACTTTCACTTATTAATTAGCTTAACTTTTTGAAATAGTCGGTCTCTTAAGAGCATATTACTTTAGTGACTCCTTAGGCCTTAATGGTTGGTAATCCTTACCGACACATAAATGGAGAAAAGAAAGAAAGAAAAAAAAAAAAAAAAAGATTAGTTTATGTTTACCTGAAAGACTGGTTTCTTGAACAGTTGCCTAAGTACACGTCTTCAAGAGAAAGCATCTCCAACTACTTCACGGCTCTGTTCAATGAAATTAATTGTGCTCAATACTCGGTTTAACTTGTTAACCGAAAAGTTGAATCAAGCTTATTATTAGATCGAGTCAAACTTATTATTGATCCGAATCTAGCTTATAAGCCGAGCCGAGCCGAGCTTGCTATCGAGTTGAGCTTACCATCATGTTGAGTTCTTCAACTCCAAGTTACTATTTTTCAACCATTATTGGATCATTGTTGAGTGAGAATTGACTGTCAATAAGCCCTAATAAACTCTTATCGAGTCTTTTATGAGGTTTTATCGAGGCTTTATTTAACTGTATGCAACCATTAAAGAGTTGAGTACCCTCGTTCAATCTCATCTCGATCAGCTATCGAGCCTCGTAATGAACAAAAACGAGTCATAATTGATAAATGAACACAAATAGTTCATTCAACGTTAAGTTCGTTTACATACCTATAAAAAGCCAAACAAATCTATAACTACAAGATCAGCTGATTAGAAAAAAAATATTGTTTTACAGTGACAAAAAGTACAATATTTATCCTACATAAGGTGATTATCAGCACATGGGAATAAGGCAAGTGATTCGAACTCAAAACTTCATGCTTAGCAGTGTAAAGCATTAAATGCTAAACCAACCCATACAGCTTAGAAAGACATATGTTGCATTTGAAATCCTACTATGAAGTGTTCCATATCTATGTACAAATCGATGCAAACATCCTACACCAATACATGGGAATAGAGCAGGTGATTCAAACCCAAAACTTTATACTTAGATAAACATTTAATGCTACACCAATCTATATTGCTTAGAAAGAGATATGTTGTATCTGAAAATTCTGCTATGCAGTTTCATATATCTATATACAAATCCATATAAACATCCTATAGCACATGAGAATAGGACAGGTTATTCGAACCCAGAACTTCATACTTAGAGAAACATTTAATGCTACACCAATTTATATATCGCTCAGAAAGAGATATGCTGTATCTGAAATCCTGCTATGGAGTTCCATATCTAGATACAAATCCATGCAAAAATGCTACACTAGCACATGAGAATAGGGCAGGAGATTCGAGCCCCGAACTTCATGCTTAGGATTAAGAAACCTACGATGAAGTGTTACATATGTAGATACAAATCTATGCAAAAAATTTTGAGCATTCTACAAGCTCTAGAAACCATTCAAAAGCATTTAATTGATGAGATTGACTTCATGAGCACACTCATTTCCATTGCAATTCAACATTACATTGGATTAAATTTAGGACCACCACCAACCTCCATCATTACATCAACACAATTTAACACAAATTTAGAGTTACATTATTTACATTTCTCAGCTATATTATATAACTTCTGTTCATTTATTTTTCATTTTGAGTTATTGATTTATGTAAAATTCCACTGGACCTCTTTGGTCCGATTCACGAAGTTGGAATATATGAGATCCACATATAAGCCCAAGCGGAGTTCCATCGTAAAATCAATTGGCATTAGATGGAGTAACTCACTAGGCTTATAAGGTGTTCTCTTCTTTTTCACAATTCCAATGTGGGATTCTACAAGACTCACATGTGGAGTCCTCAACAATTTTCGAGTGATTGAAAATAAATTCTTCACATTCTTTATTTCTAACTTTAAATGTTGATGACAAAACTTCTTATTTTTGATTTGTAATTATGTAAACCTTAGGGATTATTTATTTATCAAGAGGTAACATAAGAATTTGACATATTAATTAACTTTGGCCTAAGAGGATTAGATCAGTTTTAATTCTTAGGAAGTTTTGTTTCACATTATGCCACCAAATGCAATTGATACACGAATTAGATTTATGAAAATTCAACTTTTTCTAACAATTTAATTTACTTTTTTTTGCTAACGAGGAACCGAGTAAACCTCAACTCAAGCGGCAACCCACACACCACATGAGCCAGCTAAGTGAAGGATTCCTCATAGAGAGGTTCAAACGGGGAATTGAACTCCAAATATTTTGATCTAAAGTAATACTCTATCACTTTACTTACCTCTAATAACTTAAACAAGACTGTAATAAGTATAATTTAATTCACGTATTAACTGAGCATGATATTAAAAAAAGACCTATTTAATGCCACCACACTGCACGCTTCCCATACTTGCCTATTTAATCCTAGTCTACATTTTTTTGCACTATTTTTGGGTTTTATTTTACTAATATTAAGGATTTTAATTTCCATTTTTAGACTTTATAATCACTAAACGTTTAACAAAATTTTAGAAAATTATCTACTATATTGTAATTTTTTCCACTCAATCGTTTTTACTAATGTCTTAGACCTCATTTGGTTGCTATATGAATTAAATTCTTGCAGAAAATTGTAGTTCATGAACATTTAGTTCATGTATCAACTTTTTAAAAAGTAGGCAAAACATGTTTGGTTGCCAGAATAAGAAATAAAATTTCCTTTGAAAATCTAGTTAAAAAAGAAGGGATTAGAACTTACCTAGAAGGGTTAGATAAGTTACTTTATACTTTTTTAAAGAATTTAAAATTATTAAGCAATTTCTGCTTCTTGTATTCTGCAAACTTTCTGAAAATCAAATAAAAATAAAAATTTATAATTTTTATTAATTTTTGCTTCTTACACTTACTTTTTTTTTTACACGTCAAACGAGGCCTTAATCTTCTAATAAAAAGTTACAGGCTAATATGAGTTTCAAAGTGGACAAATTAATTTCTTCTTTCCCCTGTTTTTTGTTTTCATTTGTCACTTTCATCATTTTTTGATCACAAGTTAACTTTAAGATAATAATATAATATAATATAATATATTTCGAATAATATTATTATCAAAGCAAATTATTAGCAAGCAACATTCTCAATACTCCAAGGGTTTCTGTTTTCATAGTGTCTGGGAGGTTGGATGTACGTAGCCTTCCTCCTTCAGGGTGCTACCATGAAGAGAAACTGTTTCTAAGTACCCCCAACCTGAGGGGTGCAACACGAAAACTTTTCAGGAGGTCATCCATCTTAATATTACTCTCGTCTAAACACGCTTAACTTTAGAATTCCAATGGGAACTAATGCTTTCGTGTTTGTACCCTCTTAAATGAAGCAAATTATTAACATCTCTAATAAAAATTTGTAACTATTATTCATTACAAATCATAATATTTTTTTATCTTAATAATAACATCACCTTAAAACTTTTATGGAGAAAAAACTATATATTATACCGCTCTCCAAAATTCGAAAAAAAGAACCAAGTATATAGAAGGGGGAGAGAGAGAGATAAAGGGAGAAACACTCTCAAAGGCAACTTTTAACCAAAACAAAAAAAAACAAAAACAAAGATGGCAGCTCTTCTCTCTCCTTCTTCTCCCTCTTCTTCTTCCTCCAGAGCCTCCAACTCCCCCTCTCTCCTCCTTCACCGCTCTCATCTCTTCACCCCTGTAATCTCCCCCCCCCCCCCCCCCCCCCCCCCCCCCCTCTTTTCTCTCTCTCCCTCTCTCTTCTCCTTGACTTCTTCTTTTTACGCATCTGTTTGATATCGTTTTTCGTTCGTTGTTTTTCAATCTGTCATCGAACTAATATTTCCAATAGCTTTAAGTTTGAATCCCAGTTAAGAAGTGTGGATATTGCATATGTTTACCTTATATTTTTTGATTAAGTTGTGCTAATTTTTTATATTAGAAGTAAAGACAAGGTTGAACGACCTTAAGGGGCGCCCTTTTAAGAGAGGGAGCTTCAAAACCTCAGCTCGAGAAATAGTGAGGATAGCATGAGAGGGAATTTGGTCCTAGTAAGAAACACCCGTAGTTTCACAGCTAGCATTAGTCTACCAATCAGCTGACCTGTTTGGTTATGTGAAAACATGAGAGCGACTGCTCAAAGGATAAACTAATGGCATGAATGTCTTCCCAATTAACGGGTTATTCTAAAAGTTTAAGATTATTAGTGAAGTTTATGGAATAGTTTTATACTATAACATATCGGGAACTGAAAATGGAAAATAATATTAAAAAATTCAGATTTCTGGGTTTCTGAAATTTGCTTTGTTTTGCAGATACAAGAAGGAAACGAAAGCGAAGAAACAGAAGAACGACATCGTTTTAGCTCATCAACACCCAGCAGCACCTGTGCAGAGAGCGTAGTTCACCACCCAACCCCACTCCATCCCACCAAAAAGAAGAAGAAAAAGCCGCCGGAAAACCCCTTCTCTGGTGCCGGTGCCGACGACCTTTCCGTCTCCTGCAACAACTGCCGCCCCACCACTCGCGACAGAATCTCCATAGTCCCCGTTGACCCCCACCATGCATTTAAACAACCTCTCTCTATGCCCAGCCCCAACGCCATTTTCAAGTCTATAGTCTTAAGCCTCTCCCGGAAGAGCCCCAAACCACAGCCGGAGACAGCGGGGCACACGACGGAGGACACGGCGGAGCTGACACAGAAACTCCTACAAGCTAGCAGAAAAAGAGATGAAGCCATTCTAGAAGCTTCTAGATTGAAGTATGCCATGGCTGAGCTTGAGAAGAAGCTCAATAGGGTTGAACTCTACTGCCATAACTTGAAATCTGGGCTTGAAATCTGCAATACCCAGAATCAGAAACTTCATCAGAATCATACACAGATTGAGAATTTCCTTGTTGCTGTGTCCGAGTCACGGTCCATGGTTAGAGCCCTGGCTCGAGCCCTCGCCGGGCAGCTCCGGTTAATGGGTCCGAAGGTAATGGACAGGGTGTCAACCACCCTGCAAGCATACGACATTAAAGTATCAATCTTTAAAGCAAACCCAAAAGTTATAGTGCTTTATCTCGAGTCTCTCCTAAACATAATCTTCTTTGAAGATTTTGAAACAGTTGGTTTCTACAAGAACTCTGCAAATCGTGTGTTAAACCCACTTGAAAGATGCCAATCAAACTACAAAACTTTCACTTCACTAAGAGAACTAACATGGGATGAAGTGTTAAGCAAAGGAACAAGGCATTTCAGTGAAGAATTCAGCAGATTTTGTGACAGAAAAATGAGTGAGATAGTGGGGTTTATGGGTCTGACCCGAGCCTGGCCCGAGCCTCTTTTGCAGGCCTTTTTCGGGGCTGCAAAAGGGGTGTTTTTGGTGCATTTGTTGGCGAACTCAGTGCACCCGAGCCTGATGGTGTTGAGGGTGGATAAAGGGGCGAGTTTCGATGGGGTGTATATGGATGAGATGGGTGGTTCGGAGAAAGGTGGGAAGGTGGTTCGGATCATGGTGCAGCCTGGGTTCTATGTGTATGATAATGTGATCAAGTGCAAGGTTCTATGCAGGTATTATAATAGTAGTGGTTTTAATAATGATAATCATGATAGTGGTTTTAATAATGATAATCCTGATAATAATGGGGTTATTTTGGATAATCATAGGTTAAACCCTTCACCTTAGGGGATCATTGATAGATTATTTTATGTGGGATTTTGTATAAAATGCCCATTTGATATTATTTTCTGTTTTGTACTTTTTGATTTTGATAAATACTGATGGTGTTTTGAATCAAGTTTTCTTTATTTTGAAATGGAGTTTTCAGTTTTGGTTAAAGCCTTTTAAATTCAAAAAAGAAACAAAAAATAGGGACGAATCGTTTCTGAAATTCCGTTTTCAAGTTCTCAAAAAATCAAAAAGTGTAAACAGAAAACGATATCAAATAGACCTAAGTTGTTAGATTTTGGTACTATAAGGCATTGACGGATAAAACTGTGTATTTGTAAGTTTTCATGGACTACATTTGGCGAGAAATTTGTATAAATTTAGCTCCATTTTCAAAAAATATTGGTAGCACTATTGTTGGATATATGGGTGATGCCCAATTAGTCATGTTAGAAAAATGATGCAAAATTATGGAGAAACCATGCTAGATAAAGGGAAGAGACGTATCAGTCGAGTCTTTTGAAGATGGCTCGCTCTAACACATTAGTCATTCATGATACTGTTGTCAAAACATTCTCTAAATTCGACCAAATAACACTAAGTAAAAGCAGAACGAACACATACAAAATTCTACATTATTACTATAGTTTTGAACATATGGTCCACAAATTAATACTATTCAAACTTACTATATCACATGTCCAAATAAATCAACACACCCACTTGGATTTTGTTCTTGTAATTTTGTAGAGGGAAGTCAAAAAGGGGAAGAGTCAAAGTGAAATTTTGTAATTATATACGTTGAGTTGGGTTGCCTTTGAACTCATTGGTGTGTTTCGAGATTCATCTATTTTGAGGGCGTAGATGCCCTTTTTCTTGGATCTTTATTCTCATATTCCCATTTTGTTGTTTGTTTAGTGGGGTCTCTCTTGTTTTGGATCCTTTTTGCACTTGCTTTTTGATTCTCCTTTCCTTCACCCATCTTTCTCTTTGTGTTCTTTTGAAGCCTAAAGTTTGTTTGTTTCAAAATATTGCTCAATTGGTCCACACCCACGACTTGTTTCTTGGTCTAATGGAAAAAGGAAATGGGTGTTTTATATAAGCTCTCATGTGCTAACGATACCGAGGCAATATCGAACACTTCATTGTTTAATAACTGGATAAAGGAGGATAACGAGGAGTACGGGTAACAAGGGATAAGCGTTTGCCCTTATTTGACAGTTTATTTTGAGGGATAATAGAAGGTAAGACTTACCCAATTAACCCTATTTTCTTTGGCCCTTAGTTACCTTTATTATCGTGTTCGAAAAAAAGAAAAGTTACCTCTACTACTCCTATTTTTTTAGCTTTCAATTGATGCTTTGTTTGCTAACTAGGTAAAGCAGAATAATAAGAAGTAAATAGAGGAAAGGTAAGGCATTATTCTTATCATTATTTATATATGTTTAATAAAGAGCGGTGTGAAGAAAAGTAAATGAGTTGCTCTTATTTGATAATTGAGTAAAAATAAAAATAAGCGCAAAAGAGATAGTAAAAATAAAAACAAATTTATCCAAAATCTTTATTTCTCTTCTTTTACTCCTCAAATTGGGGGTACAGAAAATTAGAGTAATTGAGGGCAAGTTTTAATCCATATTTCCTCCCATTACCCCTCCAAAAAATTTATCAAATAATGGTAACTAATTTGTCAAATACGGATAAGAGTTAATGTCTCTAATACTGTACCTCTTGACCTAGTCGCCACAGGGTGTACAACCCGGTGCAACTTGAACGATTGCAACAGACATTGAGACTGGAGACCTAACCATCAAAAACTGGGGTTAGGTTTCGTATCATAATGAGAATTTGAGTCTAACTACATAAGAAAAATCGACTTATATGAGAAGGGACGTTAAGTATTATTATATATATAAGTTGCAGCACAATGCCTAGATATTTAGGATATTTAACAGATGTATGAATTTGCACGTCTTTAAAAAGAGGCAG
Source organism: Simmondsia chinensis (assembly GCA_018398585.1). Taxonomy (NCBI): domain Eukaryota; kingdom Viridiplantae; phylum Streptophyta; class Magnoliopsida; order Caryophyllales; family Simmondsiaceae; genus Simmondsia; species Simmondsia chinensis. The sequence continues at coordinate 47,028,860 of JAGTTD010000001.1, read as the reverse complement.
TAGATATCATGACAACATCGGATTGGCCTATACTAGAAGGCCAAACTAGAGACGAGGAATACATGAATTAGGGTTATTTACGACAAAAGTTTCTGTACTTTGTTCATTGTGTCAATTTAGTCCTTGTACTTTTAGTTTTGTCAATTTAGTCCATCTACAATCCACAATGTATCAATTTGGTCCTTAAAGAAAAATTTTATATTAAGTTTTTAATCAAAATTTTAATTACTTGGCCGCGAATTGGGTTAAATTAAGTAAATGGATAAATTTATAATAAGTTACTTATATCTAACATAATTTTGCTTTCGTCATTAATTTAACTTAAATTTGACACATTTTGGATTGTGTAGGGACTAAATTGATATAATTAAAAGTATAAGAACTAAATTGACATAATGGGTAAAGTACAGGGACCTATGGCATAAATAACACTAAATTTTATGAAGGGAAAACTCTCTTGGGTGACTAATCCTGGTTGCAAAATGCTATTTATAGAGATTTCTAATGCAAACACATATAAAAACATAGAGTACAATCGAAAAATAGTAAACAAGTTGTTTATGAACGTCTATGAGTTCTTAATGAGCTATTTGCTAATTGTAATAAGGTGAAGAATGCTCTTTAAACTCTACTTATATTAATCTTATTCATACTTAACTTACAAGCTTTTCTCCGTGCGATGCATGGTTGGTTGTACATTTGTATTCAAGATACATTGTCATTGTTTGTCTTTAAAATAGTTGCATTTTTCTTTAACTGTTCTTTACTGTCCATTGGGATAGTCGTCACGGTGTAGATCTTCTCAATTTTGTCATATCGTTTCATGCTCATGTCTACTAATCACTGTGCTTGTTGTTCCATAAAAATTTAATATATTTGTGTTAACGAAAATTTTTGAATACTTATAATTCATTTATGTTTCATTTGGTGAAACCAACCTGAATGGCCCAACCCGTTCAAAATCTCTTCTTAATTAATCGGCTATTACACCAGTGAGAGTATGAGCACAACAATTCTGCACAAATAAAAAGCAACATTTTCAGTGTTCTAAGGGCTCTCGTCCAAGCAGGGTCTAGGGGGTAGATGTACACAGCCTTCCCCCTTCAGGGTGTTACTCTGAAGAGAGGCTATTTTCGAGAACTTCCAACCTGAGGGATACGACACGAGGACTTCCCAAGAGGTCACCTATCTTAATAGGGCAATTCTACAGAAATATCAAACTTAAATGAGTAAATAATTTAGAAATTAATTAAATAATTTGTGTAAATGACACAAACTTTCAATTTAATTAAAAAAACCTAGCTAAGTCATCAATTTATACAACTGAGACACAATGAGCATACTGAGGTCCAATCTAAAGCCATATCAGATTGCGACATAGTTGATTTCTATCGCAATTCGATCCATCGGTCAATATCCGAAGTCAAAAATATTAAAGCGTTGATCTTGACTCGATGGGTTCTTTTCTCCTCATACTGTGGTAGGGTTTTTCGATGTAGTCTCCAAATTTGTTCATTTTTTCCCATTATTCACTGCTTTTCAAGTTGTCCTCATTTCAACAAATTTCAAGCCTAAAAACGAATGATTCGCACCAAGTACACATATAACAGCTGAAAATATCTTGGGAATGGAGCATGTATAAAAATAAGAAGCATCACATGCCATTTTAGATACCGATTTGGTTAAAAATTTTGAATTATAATAAGAGTTTACTTGATCATAAATCGAAGGGTTTTGCAATTGACTCACTTATTTAAAGTCAATTACGATTGTTTACGCTCAAGTTTAGCTCATTTGACTAACTTTGTTCTTTTCATAGTTAGAATACTTAGCCAAAAAACGTACAAAAAAGTACAGAGAAAGTCAAGAACTAAACAGTATCATATGGAAGAAAAGGTGCACCGAAACTAAAAGGGAAATTGACTAGTATAGAAGCGCTTGTTATAATATTGTGGTTCTTGAAATAAGCAATACTAAACAGTCCATAAGCAGTTTGTATTTGGCCAACCTAGCAAAGAAGCGCTTATTGTGATACTGTGAGTGTATGACCAATGTATAAAAAAAGTGTTTTTTATAAATTAACATAAATGGCATTAACAGGAGTATTTTGTAGTCAAAAACAATCACCTAAGAACCATTTTAAATATTTGATATATTTTTAATATCTAAATATATTTTTGCATCATTTAAAATATTTTTTAAATATATAAAATATATTTTAAATACTTAAACTAATTTTTAATATTTTAAAATATTTCTAAAAAATTTAATATATATTTCAAATATTTAACATATTTTTTTAACATATTTAAGATATTTTTTCAAAAATATCAAAAATATATTATTAATTATTAAAATATTTTTTGAAATATATAAACTATTTTTTAAATATAAAAATTATTTTTCAGATATATAAATTAATTTTTAAATATATTAACAAACTTAAAAATGTCTGAACCAAATTTCTCAATTGTTTAATTTCGACGTCTACTTCTACTTAAAATTAGAAACACCAAATTTCTGCTTCTACCTAAAAGCAAAAAAACAGCTTCTACTCTTAATAAAAATCACTTTTTGTTGTTTTCCAAATACCCTACAAATTCTAAAAAAAATATTTTTTTCAAAAAAATTACTTTTCTTTCTAGAATAAATTAAGCCAAACGAATTCTTAAAATATATAATATCTATAAATTTTAAAAAGTTACTCAGATATTAATATTTTTATAATAACAATACCAAAAAAAATCAAGCTATAATTATTCAAATCAACACTTCAACAATAAGGTTCATTTACCAGACATTAAGGCACCGGATCCCATTATAACTCTGAAGTTAAGCGTGTTTGAGCGAAAGTAGTTCCAGAATGGATGACCTCTTGTGAAGTCCTCGTATTGCCAACCCTATAAGTTTGAGGTCCTAAAGAATTACACCTTAAAAAAATAATACTATATATATTCACCCTTTTAAAATCTTGCTTATGTAAAAAACTTGAAGCACTGAGTCTATTGTTGCTGTAACAGTTCAACAATACAAACAAAATTCTCTACATCTTAAAATCGCATCCCCCTTGTGTCTCTCGAATCTTTGTTAACGTGTTTTGCCAGCTTAGCCACCTCCCTCCGCCGCCAGCGCCGCCTTCACTCTAAGGAATGTTACCTTACACGACGGTTACCGCGGCGGAGGCCGCCATGAACCGGTCACTCACGGCGGCGGAGATACTGTGGCTCCGATATTCGGCGAACAAGTCCGATTACTTCTTATACTGCCACAACATCATCTTTCTCTTCGCCATTTTCTCTCTGTTTCCTCTTCCTTTCGTCTTGATCGAGATCCTCCGTGCTTCTAACTTCGAACGGTATAAAATCCAGCCGAAGGTGAAGTTGTCAGTCTCTGAGATGGCGTCGTGCTACAAGAGTGTTATTAAGATGTTCTTTCTTGTCGTTGTGCCGCTTCAGCTTGTTTCTTTTCCTTCTATCAAGGTAAAATTGAGGGTTTGTATTTTGATTTTGGTTTTTGTTTGGTGTTTTTGTTGCATTGTTTCTGTATTTGATAGTGAGATTGTTATTTTGTTGTTTCAGTGGATGTGCAGTGATTCGGAATCTGTTGAGATTGAGATTTGGTTGAAGTTGGTTAAATTATAAGTATTAATCATCGTATTGGTTTGCATGTCGATATTGTACAAGAATCAACTATTTCAAAAGCTTAAAGTGACGGGTGAAGGTGACCTAGGATTGGTTTTATAATCTAATATGCCCCTTACGCAAGTTCTCATTATGATTGAAGTGTGGATACTGCATATGCTTACCTTATGCCTTGTGCTTGAAGAGTAGAGATTGTACAGGCTCACCTTATACCTTATGCTTAAATTATGTGAATATTAAAAGGACATTGTTGCGATTTGAACTCATGACCTCTTAGTCATCAAGGGTCTGATATCATGTTGAAAAACCGACTTTCAAAAGTTTAAGTTGATGCGTGAAGACCTAGAATTGGATTTATAACAAACAATTGAAGATAGATGTCCATGGAATCATGGAATCAGACTTGAATGTTCACAATTTTGGTATTATAATGCCGTGGACGTTGTGGTTTCTTTCTATTTAAGCAAGATTTGAAAAGGGTTGACTGATAAAACATAGAACGAATTTGATATTATTGTATGATTTTGTCGGGTGATGTTTTACTCTACCTCTTTTGCTTGATTTTGGCAGTTCATCTGTATAAGGACAAGCTTGCCATTGCCGTCATTTTGGGAAATAGTGATGCAACTAGCTGTGTACTTTATTGTAGAGGACTACACCAATTATTGGATTCATAGGTGGCTTCATTGCAAATGGGGCTACGAGAAGATCCACAAGGTGCACCATGAGTATACTGCTCCGATTGGATTCGCTGCGCCCTACGCACATTGGGCCGAGATTTTGATCCTTGGGATCCCTTCGTTCCTCGGCCCCGCAATGGTTCCTGGTCATATGATTACATTTTGGTTGTGGATTGGCTTGAGGCAGATTGAGGCCATTGAGACTCATAGTGGGTATGGATGCAATTCTCACTTCTCGGTTTTTTGATTGATGATTGGTATTGATTTTTGACATAATGATGCTGAACTGTTGATTTTAAAGGTCTTTTCAATCCAGTTGAGTTTGCAACAAAGTGGTTTGGGATAGGAGGGTCTTCATTATAACAACGAAATATTATCAAAAAGAAGCAATTTGTTTTAATGTAAGACTATTTTTTGTCCCAATTTTATTGTTTTTTTGGCATAATTTCATATAATAAACATAAATACGGAAAATATTTTCCTCTGTTAATGGGAAATTGACTTCCCCCCAACGAAAGAGGGAAAACATTTTTCTTTACAGGGAGGAAAATGTTTTCCACTGTAATCTCGTCATATGCTTCACTTCGACTTCAATTTAACCAAGCATGAACCTTGTACAAATTTATTAAATGAAGCTATTTTTAGATAGAAAGACTAAAAGCTTTAGGAAACTTGTCAACTTTAATTGAAAAGATTTTGTAAAGAAAAATTTTCTATAAGAAAAATCTTTTTCAATGAACCAAATGGAGATTTAGTTTAATCATTTACCTAGGACATCCGAAATTTTTTGGGTTTTCTTTTTTATTGCTCCAGTGATGTATATGATCATTACATCCTTCGCAGTAGGCTTGTGATTCGTGTAGACATTCATCAACACATCTGTACCAGCTTCCCTTTTCGAGTTGCAAATCACTCTCCTGTTAGTGATAAGAACAGCCATTTTGATACCCATATAACTAGAATTTCTCGTTTTTATGTGCTATGGAAAATTCTAAAACTTTGATCAATTGACAGAAGGGTTATTGCTTCCATGGTGACTACATGTTTCTTATTGTTTCTCGTGATCAGGACTTTACATTTCGAGTTCTAGAAAACTTTTAGCTCGAACACCCGCCCATCCCTCTTTAATTACGCTTGCTTTTCTTGGGTGGTTTTTGATTATTTTCTCATTGTTCTGCACGATGCTTTTACATTGTAGAGTGCAATTTATTTCGAGCCTAGTTTTTGCCATGGATCTACTTCATATAGCTTGATGCAACTAAAGCACACGTATCTGGATATTCCTTAATTTATTTCTTAACTTGGTGTTCTTCTTTACCCAAACAAATCTTAGAAGATTTCATATGCACTCTACATGTATTCCACTATGCAAGGACATGGTCTACATTTGTTTATTTTTGTGTTACTTGTTAGCGTTATAAGTCAAATCCTTCATCTTACAAAACAAAATTTGCATTCTACATCTTTGGGCTCTTGTGACCACGTTATGCTACACCTTTTTAAGCAATATCTTCAGGACTTCGTTCTGCAATTCTTTATGATTTTATACCACATACTGTGCTGCGGTTGGTGTCCGGGACTAGGTTTAGATGTCTTCATTGAAGCGGACCCATGACGTTTACTGTTCTGAGCTCAAAATGATTGAAAGAATAAACAGAATGGATATATGTTGGTTAAGTTTGGGGGAGGAGGGAGAGTAGAAAACTCAAATAATCAAAGCTTAGGCACTCCTCGTATTTTTGGATTTTCATCCATTATGTGTGTCATATTTTAGCAAGGTGTGCTGTTTTCTATTTCCTGTTGTAAAGATTGAAGCGATGAAAGGCTGGGGGGATGCCTGATGAAGATTACCTGTTGCATTACATGAACTCTATTGCAGCTGATACTTAAAATATAATTTCCAAATCACCCCTTTAACTATGTAGGTGCCATGAATTTGGCTTCCTTTCGTCCGGAACCTTCTGTGTGTTTTAGGGGGAAGGTTATCGATTATCTTACCCATATTCAGGTTTTATTCAATACAGAGGGGTAAAAGTAAAAAAAGGTAAGTGACTTACTCTTGTTTCACAAGTGGGTGAAGGGATGGGTAAAAAGAATTATAATTAAAAATACTAACAAAATCATCCAAAATATTTTATAAGTTTTATCCTCTACCTCTTTACAGCCTGATTTGGGAGGTAAAGAAAATGGGGGTAATAAAGGGTACCCCCGTTACCCTTTAAAAAAAAGGGTTATTCATTTGACTACCTTGACCTTTTTGGTAATTATAGAAAGGACCCTAACATTTTGGAATTATTAAAAAGGACCCCGAGGATTTATCGTATTAATAAAAAGGACCCTCTCTGGCTATCTGAGGTCATTTTGAAAGGTTTTTGAGCCATCTGGTTTATTTCGATTCGATCTCAATTTGCATAATAATTACCGTGAAGGTTTTTGGGCCACTCAGAATTATGATTTCCCCATTTTGAAAGGGAAGTCATTTTCCCTTATTTGTTGGAGAAGGTCCTTTTTATTAATACAATAAAACCTCGCGGTCCTTTTTAATAATTCCAAAGCGTCAGGGTTCTCTTTATAATTACCAAAAAGGCTAGGGTAGTAAAATGTAAATATCCCTAAAAAAAAATTACCTAATAGGGGTAAATGTTTACCCCATTAACCTTACTCATCTTTTCTTGCTTTTACTTTGTTGCCAAGCAGGGGGTCCAAGATTTTGTGCCCCTTGATTATTAAAAGACCATTTGTGTCAGGGAAATTCTTCCGATTGTAGTGATATTGATGGCTTCTTCTGGCTCTGAAAAGAGGAGTACTTATTTCTTCCCTAATACCCAGTTGATTGAGATGTTAGGGATTGACATAGTAGTAACTATCCCGCCATAACTTCAGAGCAGTCCAGGTTGAAACCTCATTAACGCCCTTCCTAATGTTAAATGTCTTACATTACCTTTCCTATAAATGGCTTCTAAAGCTTTTCTTACCCTTCCAAAAGATATTTGAAGGTGTTTGATATTTGGGGTTTGATGGGAACATTGAGAACGTCATGTTATAGGCATGATTTCCCTTGGACGCCCACAAAGTATATCCCCTTTTATGGAGGTGCTGAATACCATGATTACCATCATTACGTTGGAGGACAAAGCCACAGTAACTTTGCTTCAGTGTTCACCTACTGTGACTACATTTATGGAACTGACAAGGTTAGTTTATAGTTTTTTTGGTTATTTATAATCTTTATTCACTGTGTTAATTTAGTTCTGTTTCAGTCTAGACATTGTACAATTTACCCTGTGCCAATGTAGTCTAATAGTTAAATTGAAGTTAAGTTAATGATGTACATTTTATTGCCATATTCATATTAGATGTAAGTAACCTAATATAAACCTATCTATTAACCTAATTTCAACCAATCAAGAACCAAGCTATTAAAAATCCCATGACTAACTTAGCATAACATTTAGTCAATGACCAAAATGAAAAAAAATTTTAAATTGTACGAGTAAATTGATACAATTTAAAGTATGAGGACTATATTAATACAGTTAGCAAAGTACAAGAACTTTTAAAGTAAATAATCTTACCTTTTTAAGTTTCATTAAAAGGGTGCAAAGCATCCGAAATCACCCATTCTACTACTACTCATGGATTTTATAGTAGTTTCAATTATTTTCTTGTTCTTATGGATCAAGACTAAAATACTTATTAACAAAGCTTTTCTATGTATTTTTTTATTAGGGATACCGATATCAGAAGAAGCTTCTTGCCAAGGTATGCCTACAGCTAATTTTTGTGCATGTTCAAACAATAGAGCATTACTTCATATATGAGCCGCTTCTGTGAGACTATTATTTAAAAAGAAAGCGTTAACAGTAATTGGAATATATCTACAGTTCTGTACAGATTTAGATCTATGTTTCTATTATCCATATCTACATCAATATTATCATGGTCGAGACTCACACGACAATCAATACTCAGGATTTCTCTCCGGGAATTGCTTGACATTTCTGGACTCTGCATATTCTTATATACTCTTATGTATACTAAATTTGCTACCCTATGAGTACAACAACAGACCCAATGCTTCAAGGGCTCCCGTCTCAGGTGGGTCTTCGGGCGGGGGGGGGGGGGGGGGATGTGCGCAGCCTTATCCCTTCAGGATGCTACCCTGAATAAAGGCTGTGTCCGCAGGCCCTAACCTTGAAAACAAATGTTAAAAACAAAGTATAAGTGGACAATATGAAAGCAAAAAAGTACAAAGTAGAAATTAAAAAGTAAAAAGTAAGTAGTAAGTACTAGTAGTAAGTAGACAACAGAATAACAAGATAAAGCAACAAAAAGTCAACACGGAAAAAGGCAGCAAAACCAGTAACAAAAGAGCACCCCTATCACAAGCAATCAAGCAAGCAACAATCAACAATATCTAACGTGAGAGCCTAGGGATTTACGCACTAGTTTCATAGTTCCCTCCTTCCTAAACTACTATGTCAGCTGCCCCTATTCTAACCCACCACTCACCTCTATCTAAGGCCATCTCCTCATTTAGGTTTAGTTTGGTGAGGTCATGTCTTATCATTTCTACCCAAATTTTCTTTGGCCATCATCTACCTCTCCTCCTGTCCGTAATGTGGAGTTGTTCGCATCTCCTGTCCGGTGCAGTATTCGGTCTCCTCCTAACATGTGCAAACCATCGCTGAGCATTGCTCCCTCAACTTATCTTCAATTGGGACCGTGCCTAACTTGCTTCTTATAACATCATTTTTTATCTTGTCCTTCTTTATGTGTACACGCATCAACTGTAGCATCCTCATCTCCGCCACCTTCAACTTCTGCGTATGTTGCCGTTTAACTGGCCAACATTTTGTACCATATGACATAGGTCTCACTATTGTCTTATTGTATTTTCCCTTCAGCTTCAACTGAAACGTTATGTCATAAAGTACCGCAGAAGCCATCCTCCATTTATGCCATCCTACTTTAATTCGGTTGTTGACATTCTTGTTAACTCTACCATCCTGCTACACTATGGACCCCAAATATTTGAAACAATCTTTTTTGGGGACACTTTCCGACCCAATCATCACCTGTCCTAATGCTCGGCCTTGATGAGGAACTACCCTATGAGTACACGATTTTAGTCTCAAATTAGTATCACATGGTATCAGGGCTTTGATCACTAAAACATAAAAAAAAATCCTTATATTCTTCTACCCTAAATGACATATGGGCAGAAGCCTAACTCCTCTGCCCTCTTTCGGCCGCCTCCTCTGGTGCCGCCACCACTACAGCAGAGCCAGGAAAACCCGGCTTCCCCTAATCGAGTAATGTTGTCACCACCTCTGGCACTCCTGCCCTACACATACACTGATTTTTTATTTTATTTTATTTTTATTTATTTATTTATTTATTTTTATTTTTTTTTGCGTTCGTAATGTCTAGGGGAGGGGGTACGCGGATTTGAACCTGAGCCCTAGGGTTGGCCAACTGTTACCCCAACCACTAGGACAAACCAGGGGACCAGCATATAGTGATCATAATCGCGTTCTATTTTATTGGACCAATTCTCTAAACCTATGGTTATGGATCATAAATGAGTAACTTATGATTTTTTTGGGTAATAATGCAGTTGGAGGAATCAACAAGCAATAGTCAGCAAAATGGTGGCTTATATTATAATTCCAGCCAGGACCTTAAATCAGAGTAGTAGTGGGGCTTCAACATCTCTCGTGTAGCAGCCATATTTTTGGGGCTCAGAAGAAATTTTTTGGGTGGTCTAGGTGAGTATTGACATTCACTTTAGGGCCTGTTTGGTATGGCTTTTAATTTGCAGTTTTTAGTTTTTGAGAGACTGAAAATTATGTTTTGAAAACTATTTTTTCTGACTTTTCATGTTTTGTTTCTACTTTGAGCGAAAACTAAAGACAGAAAACCCATGAGAAGAAAAATCATTTTCAAAATATAGATTTTAGTTTCTAAAATAACAAAAAAACCCAGTGTCTCAAGGCTCCCGCCACTGCAGGGTCTAGGAAGAGTGAGATGTACTCAACGCTACCCCTTCAGTGTCCGAGGATCTCCAACCTGAAAAGCATAGATTTTAGTATCTTAAAAAGTAAAAACTGCAAATAGAAAATTATACCTATCAGGCTCTCATTATGGCAATTGTTTGAGATGAACATGTGGACGGTTGTAAATCTTAATAACTTGTTTTTCTTTCTTTTTAGAGTCAACCATTTATGAAGAAGTGTTGCAGTTGCATCTTTATGCAATTGATATGATTGTTTAACTATGATTTGAAAAGCCCCAAGTTCATACTTCATGCCCCAAAACCAGAGGCAAGACTGTACATGTCGATAAAAATATAAATAGATTGTCATTGTGCAGAACCGAGTAGTAATGAAATAGGCTTCAGTCGTACTACCAACCCAGTTACTCGTTAGCTTTCTCTCTTCTAGGTTACTTGCCTACTTTCTCTCCCGACGACCCAGGCTGGGGACCACCCACCAACTACAATTTGAGGAAGCAATGTACTCGTCTTCCGTGCCTTAACATAAGCGAGTACGGCACCTGAATACCGAGTACAAAATATTAGTTACCAATCCGCCAATACATGTCAGCCCAAGGATCCCACGAACGACCCGTCACGCTATCCCCTTTATGTATAGTACTGAGCTAATGCATAAATAAAGGGCAAGCTATCACGACCCTAGTCGTGATCTTGTCCTAGCAACACATCGAGACACCCAATAATATTTTGATGCAGCGCGTGATGGGAAAATTGGGCAACGGGAAGGTTCAACGGCCTTCCCTTTTGAATTTTATTATAACTGAAATAAAATTAACAAAAGAGGTTCATAAGCTCGATTCTCACAGGTTGAGAACTCGAGATTACGAAAGGGAGAAAATAATTTATTGGAATTTAAATTGGATGATCAAAAGCCCCCCCCCCCCCCCCCATAGGGAAGATTAAGATTTAAATCTACTAAAATTAATGGAATCAAAATCTGAATAAAATCGGGAATAAAGTTAGATAAGTAAAAAATACCTAAACTTTCCTATCCTAATAACAATAAAATCTGGAATTGAATAAGATATGTAAAGTAACTAAAATTTCCTAAAAACAAGGCCAAACACGCAGCTCCAAGCTAACGGCAACACGGCTCTGCACTGCTTGGCGTCACGCCAAGTCCTCCCTGCTGCCAAGCTGGGCACCACTCAGCTCGCTGCATCATCCTCTCCGGGTTGGAAGGGATTCGTCCTCAAATCTGACTGGGGATCAACGCTGATGTTCTGGCTAAAGTATGGGCTGAGATGTTTGACGTTGAAAATGTAGGAAGTTCGCATGCCAGGCGGAAGCTGTAGGCGGTAAGCGTTGTCGTTAATTTTCTCAAGAACCACAAGCGAACCTATCTTCCGTGTTGAGAGCTTATTATACTCCCAAGCTGGGAATCGTTCTCGTGTTAAAATAGCCTAGACCTTCTCGCCAACTTGAAAGTGAACACCTCGCCGCCTACTATCACGGTCATCCTTGTACCTGGCGTTGGCCTTCAATAACCGCTCTCTTGTCTGTTCATGAATGTCCTGAAGGGAGGATATGAAGTCCTCTGCCTTGCCATGAGGACGTGCCAAGTCTGGAATTGGCGCCAAGTCAATAGGAGCTCGTGGGGTGAACCCATAGACAACTTGGAACGGTGTGAACCCCGTGCTTCTGTTTACTGAACTGTTGTAGGCGAATTCGGCTTGGTGAAGCTTTTGTGCCCAACTCTTGGGATTCTCGGCAGCCAAACAACGGAGTATGTTCCCTAAGGAACGATTGGTGACCTCAGTTTGGCCGTCGGTTTGCGGGTGATGGACCGTGCTGAAGGTCAGAGTAGTGTTCGCCAATTTCCAAAGGCTGCGCCAGAAATGGTTGATGAACCGAACGTCCCTGTCGGACACTATGCTGGACGGTAAGCCATGGAGCTTGTAAACGTCTTTGAAGTAAAGGCTTGCAACGTAGGTGGCGTCTGCTGCTTTCTTGCACCCAATGAAGTGAGCCATCTTCGAAAACTGATCAACAACAACAAAAATGGAATCAATTTTGCCAACTCTTCGCGGCAACCCCAGTACGAAGTCCATGCTCACGTCTGCCCACGGTTGATCAGTTACCGGTAATGGTAAATAGAGTCCCGTGTTGGTTATCCCTCCTTTAGAAATTTGACAAGTATGGCATCGCTTGACAAATCTCTCAACCTCTTTGCAGATTGTGGGCCAGAAATAAGTGGCGGTAATGAGCCTCAACGTCTTGTCCCTACCAACATGTCCAGAATTATGCTTCTCCTCTATTATTTTCTGACGCCAACTAGAGTGTGGTACACATAGTTGGTTCCCCTTGAACAGATACCCATCATGGATTGAGTAATCCAGCACTAGGCCAAGCTGTGCATCACGCCAAATACTGTTGAAAGTTGGGTCATCACGGTACAAATCCTTGAAATGCTCGAACCCGGTAACTTCAGTCTTACATTGCCTTAAGACCATTGTCCTCCTGCTTAAGGCGTCGGCCACCTTATTGGTCGCGCCAGAAGTGTGTTTAATTGAAAAGTGGAAGAGTTGGATGAAACACGCCCACTTGGCATGCCTCTCTGACACCTTCTCTTGACTATTAATAAACTTCAGGGCTACATGGTCTAAGTACAGAGTAAACTCACGGTTTGCTAGATAAGACTTCCAATGTCGGAGCGCCCTGACCAAAGCGTAAAACTCTAAGTTGTAAGTAGAATACCTCAGCTTACTCCCATGAAGTTTCTCGCTGAAGAAATCAACCGGTCTTCCTTCTTAACTTAGGACGGCGCCAATACCAACCTTTGAAGCGTCGATGTGTAGCTCAAACGTCTTTTGAAAGTCAGGTAATGCCAATATTGGGGTTGTAGTCAACTTTTCCTTGATAATGGCAAAAGCGGATGCGGCTTCAGGAGTCCAAACAAAAGAACCTTGCTTAAGGCAATCTGTGATAGGCGCCACGACAGAGCTGAAGCCAGGAACGAAGCGCCTGTAGAATGACGCCAGCCCATGGAAGCTTCGTGCTTCACTAACGATTTTTGGTGGCGGCCAGTCACGGATGGCTACGATTTTGCTTTCATCAGCCGAACTACCGTTCTTGGAAATAATGAAGCCAAGGAAGGTCACCTTCTCCCTCATAAATTCACACTTCTTCAATGTGGCGAACAAACACTGACTTCTCAAGGCAAGAAGTACCTCTCTCAGATGATTGACGTGCTCAGTACGGTTACGGCTATAAATTAAAATGTCATCAAAATAGACGACAACAAACTTGCCAATGAACGGACGTAATACCTAATTCATGAACCTCATGAAGGTACTAGGTGTGTTGGAGAGACCAAACGGCATCACCAACCACTCATAGAGACCTTCTCTTGTCTTGAAGGCTGTCTTCCATTCATCCCCGGGAAATATTGATATCTGATGGTACCAACTTTTGAGGTCCAGCTTCACAAATACCTTGGCGCTTTGTAATTGATCCAGAAGATCATCCAGTCTTGGAATAGGGAAACGATACCGCACTGTTATGTTGTTGATGGCCCTACTATCCACACACATACGCCAACTCCCATCCTTCTTTGGCATCAACAAAGCCGGGACAGCACAAGGACTCAAGCTTTCTCTTATGAAACCTCTAGCAAGCAACTCTTCAACTCGGCGTCTAAGTTCTTCATGCTCAGAAGGACTCATGCGGTAATGGGGTTTGTTTGGCAAGGATGCTCCCGGGATTAGATCGATTATGTGCTGTATGTCACGCAAAGGTGGCAATGTGGCTGGTAACTCATCTGGGAAAACATCAGCAAATTCCCTTAACAGAGGCAAGATTTCACTTGGCAACTTGTTGGGCACACTGTCAACTTCCTTCCCAATCAGAACAAACACAACCCTGGTGTCGCCAACTTCCTTAGTAAACATGGCGCGACCCTGCACATTGGGGTGTTGAGCCACGGTAGCCTTTGGTTCCTCCTTCTTGGGTAAAAGCACTGTTTTCACCCCCTCATACATGAAACTATACGTGTTCCTCCGTCCATCATGCAAAGCTTCTCGGTCATATTGCCAAGGACGCCCTAAGAGTAGGTGACAGGCATCAATGGCGACTACATTGCACCATACGCCTTCCTTATACCTTGGCCCTATTGAGAAATTCACGAAACATCGTTTGGAAACTGTCACCTGATTACCCTTCTTCAGCCAAGACAAACGGTATGGTTGAGGATGGGCTTCAGTCTTTAACGCCAACTTGTTAACCGCCTCCTCGGAGATGACGTTCTCACAGCTTCCTGAGTCTATAACCACACGGCAAACTTTCCCGCCAATAGTACAGGTCGTTTGGAAGATATGGTTCCTCAGCCAATTGTCTCCTTGTTCATTCCTTGGCATGAGGCAGACACGCCTAACGACAAGACATTGACCCTCGTCTCCTATAATGGGGTCCTCTTCCGGTTCCGCCAAGTCCTCTTGACCATCTTCTTCGACGGCCTCATCTTCTTCGTCAGTAGGCTAGTTAATGAGAAAAGCCTTACCCAGTCTATCTCCTTTTCAGCATTCGGAGGCACGGTGACCTACTTCTCCACACTTGAAACAATGTATGCGGGACGAACCGCCTGCCTCTTGATTAATCTGCTTCCCAATAACAACAGGAGGGCCTCTGTTATGGGCGTTTTGATTCTGAGTTGGCGACACACGGTTTTGATCTCTACCGCTTGCTTGTGTGTTCCCTGTCACGCCAGAAGGGCAGCGCCTTTGTTGCCGCTCCATATTCACGGCTCTCTGAGATGCTTCCACCACAGTAAAGATATCAAACATATTGAGTACGTCTTGGATGGGCTCTCTTAGACCGCTAATAAAGCGATCCACCAGCTTCTCTTCAGACTCTGCCAAGTAGTTCCTGGTGACTAGGGAATTGAACTCAGCAGTGTAGTCTTCAACAGACTTCGAACCTTGGCGTAACCCTTGAAGGCGTTGGTACAAGATCCGTGTATGATTGTACGGTAAGAAGGCGCTGCGAAGGTGCTTCTTCATCTTCTCCCATGTTTCAATCTTGGACTTTCCTTACCTGAACCAGTTTTGTTTAAGCTAATGCCACCAGGCGGCAGCCCTACCCCGAAGGCGAGCAGCGACTAGTGGTGCCTGTTTTCTCTCCGGTATTTCCCTGAATTCAAGGACTTCCTCGACGGCTACAAGCCAATCTAAGAACTCCTCCGGACGTCCTCCTCCATTGAACTCCGGTATTTCGATCCGAAGCCCGGATTCCCACCTCCGATCATCACAATCTTCACCACGACACTGCTGGCGCCTAGGCCTTAGGTTCGGTTGGTCTTCATCGAAGAAAGGGTTCATAAAGGGGTCATCCTCGTCGTCACCATTCACGCCAGGCGAAGGGTGGCGTTGGTGCCTCGCTCCACCCATAGAGTTGAGGTTAGCACCGATTTGGACCAAGTGTTGCTCTATCCGCCGGAATCTCTCTTCCAATTCCTCAAATCTCCTTTCATGCTGCTGGTGGCGATCTTGGTCGGTAACGTCTTCCACGGTGGCATTTTTTGGACATCTTCCAGGGGCCATTGTTACAGGAAACGAACTGAGCTCTGATACCAGATGATGCAGCGCATGATGGGAAAATTGGGCAACAGGAAGGTTCAACGGCCTTCCCTTTTGAATTTTATTATAACTGAAATAAAATTAACAAAAGAGGTTCATAAGCTCGATTCTCACAGGTCGAGAACTCGAGATTACAAAAGGGAGAAAATAATTTATTGAAATTTAAATTGGATGATCAAAAGCCTAGCCCCCCCCCCCCCCCCCCCCCCCCCCCCCCCCCCCCCTCTTACAGGGAAGATTAAGATTTAAATCTACTAAAATTAATGGAATCAAAATCTGAATAAAATCGGGAATAAAGTTAGATAAGTAAAAAATACATGAACTTTTCTATCCCAATAACAATAAAATCTGGAATTGAATAAGATAAGTAAAGTAACTAAACTTTCCTAAAAACAAGGCCAAACACGCGGCTCCAAGCTAACGGCAACACGGCTCTGCATTGCTTGGCGTCACGCCAAGTCCTCCCTACCGCCAAGCTGGGCACCACTTAGCTCGCTGCATCATATTTTTTTATATTTTCTAATTTAAAATTTTACCCAGAATATTCTAGAATATTACTTAGAAAATATTTTAGGAAGATGAAGTGGTTTCCTGCCCATTTTCTCCTTGAAATCACACGTGACTTTGGGTGATGAGCAAGGAATTAAGTAAGGTTCATGCACTAGCTTTAAGTCATAATTGTAGTAGTTGGATTCTAGCACTATAAAAATGTGTATGAGTTGCAAGTTGTAATCATCCAACAAAAAATATTATCAATGAAAATCTATCTTCTCTTATCTTGACCTTCTCTCTCTCTCTCTCTCTCTCTATTTTCCTCATTCTCTAAATCTCTATTTCTTTCTCATCTCAAACTCTAATTCTAATTCTCTCACTCATCTAAATTCTATCTATTTCTCTTTTCACCTAAACTCTATTTCACCATCACGAACTTAGGTCCGTGAATATCCCGTCACTAACCTTTGGGTTCGTGAAACAAGCATACAAATTCCCTTAAACTTTCTGAACACCGTGTTCAATTCCTTTCTTTAAAGTTTTGAGTTCAATTCTTTTGATCCTAAGAACCCTTCTAAAAGTAGGCTTAGTTGATAAAGTCTTTGGAATGTGGAGTCTAAGACCTGAGATTGAAGCTTGTTTTCTTCATGGAGAGAAAGGTTAAGGAGATTTTGGAAGAGCTGCCTCCGGTATAGTTTATAAGTTTAAAACGGATAGGATGAAAGTAATTTATTCATCGACCAACAAGCATCGGTGGCAAATAATTTATGAGTGTTTTCTAATTTTGACAATTTTCGAATTTATGAGGGAATCAGTATAAGGTCTTCCTTTATTCAAACATTAGGTTTTAGGTTCGAGTTTACTTTCTGGATTTCTATATGTTAGTGGTTCTGTTTAGAGTGAAAATTTTACTATTTAATTCATTAGGCACTAACGTTTGCAAATTTATTTAGCTTGGTTCCTTATATTTTATTATCTAAAATAGTCCTTTATGTTTAATTTTGTTATCAAATTAGCCCCAATTTAGTGATATATACTCGGTCAAAAATTAAAGATAATGGCTCAATTTTATCCTCAAATAGAACATAATGAAATATTTTTCTAATATAAAAGACGAGATTAATTTTAATAAACTTTCGAAGATTAGAAACTAAGAGAACAAATAACTCTATCGAAACTCGTCTTAAATGCAATGTCGAATCAATGAGAGAAGGACACAAATACAGAACTCAATTCTAAATCATACTTCACATTATTTACTTTTTGTTGATATGTCATTATAATTTGAAATATCAATATGACATTGTGTAATCTTACAATAAACTCATAGAATTAGTTCAAATAGTAAGTCACTTTGACCTGGTTTATTTTAATACATTAGGTTCGTTTTTCACTTGGACCTTGCCACTACTAGACATAGGGTCTATGTCCCTAACTTAACATGTTACATGTAGAGAAACTTCTAAGTGGGTGACGTACGTAACTTGGGATTAGTTGAGATGCGCGTAAATTGGTCCCCAGAACCCGATTACAGTAAATAATGTAACCATTTACACATGGCCCGTGGAGAGTGTTTTAGGCCACGATGTGATGGGCCAGGCCAAGCCCAGCCCAAGCTTATTAGACTCGAGACTAAGCTCATCAACATTTAGTTTGGCTCGGGCTTAGCTTAAAGCTCCCCAAGTTTGGCAATTTTAGGCTCGAGCTTGACTGGCCACAAACTCAAGCTTAGGCATGTCTTGCTTTAAGTCACTCATCTCGCCTTATTATAGCTTTATTACCAGACCTATATTATTATAACAAATAGTATAAATATATTTTACATAAATTATATCGACGTAACAATATGTATGAGATCCTAATCTAGCCCATTGACCATAGCACTGTAAATGGGCCTATCTCGGCCCATTAACCGTTTGGCATTTTCATTTTGGTGCAACTAGGGTCTATTTGTCATATTTTTATGTTTCTTTAGTTTTTGATAAACTTCAATCATTTTTTTTTCTTACATTTAAATTTTTTTTATTTTGCCTCATTTTTTTCTTACTTTGAGCAAAAAACTAAATTTAAAAAATTAAAAAATAATCATTTCAAAAATTAGTTTTTAGTTTATTGAGAATAAAAAACCGCATACAAAAAACCACACGAAATACATCCTATAGTAACCCCATTCTTGAAATTATAAATATCACCTTATATTGACGTTGATCTTCAACTCTTAATCACAGAAAAAAAAAAAAAAGATACCAATTTACGAATTCAGTTAGGTCACATCAGAAAATAATGGGACTAAAATTTGTTTGCAAATAATTAAGAAGAAGCACAAAAAATGAAAGTGAGATTGAATTAAGGTGAAAAATAGTGATTAATTACCTGATATAACTAAACACCAAACTTAAAGACTAAAAATGAGCTATAATAATCATGATGGACCATTTCAATTTTACGCTCACTTACCTTTCACAAAAATATCATTCATATGGGGGGACAGTTGTACGGAACATAGCTAACTCTTTCATTAATTTGACAATGACTTATATATTACTATTACTACTCTAAAGTTTGGTGTATAATTTTTTAGATTATTATATAATATTTTAGTTTAAAATTTACATGTATTTTAACATAAAGGAACAATTGATGGTGTGAAAGGGGGTAGAAAATTTTGTTATTTATTAGTAAACTTACCACGTAAGAGGGTATCAACACGCAAGCATCAGATCCCATTAAAATTCTAAAGTTAAGCGTGTTTGGCCGAGAGTAGTACCAAGATGGGTGACCTCTTGGGAAGTCCTCGTGTTGCACCACTCAGGTTGAAGGTTCTTGGAAACAGCCTTCCTTCAGGGTGCTACGGTGCGTACATCCATTCTCCCCCGACCCTGCTTAGGCGGGAGCCCTTGGGCCATTAGGAATGTTGCTTTTATTAGTAAACTCACCATCTCCTTATTGTTCCTCTCATTAGAGGTGTAAATGAGCTCTAGTTGAGCCGAAGCCGAGCTTGAGCTTAGTGAAGCTCGCGTTTGTAGGCTTGCGAGCCTAAGCGAGCTTTTTTTAGTATAATATATTTGCTTAAATATTGCTCATTGAAGCCATATTGGAGCCTAAATAAGCCAAGTCCGTGCTTAAACGAGCCTATATTGAGCTTAAATGAGATAAAATATTGCAAGCCTAATTCGAAGCTCGCCGAGCTTAGATTGAGCCGAGCTCAAGCCTGAACTTTCAAAGCCGAGCCTGAGCCTAGTGAAGCTCGAGCTCGTAGGTTGGCGAGCCTAAGCGAACTTTTTTAGTATGATATATTTGCTTAAATATTGCTCATTTAAGCCACATTGGAGCCTAAATAAGCCGATCTTGTGCTTAAACAAGCCTATATTGAGCTTAAATGAGCCAAAATATTGCAAGCCTAATTTGAAGCTCGTCAAGCTTAGATTGAGCGGAGCTCAAGCCTAAACTTTCAAAGCTTGGCAAGCTTTAAGCCGAGCTTAATGCTAACGAGCCGAGTCTTCATGCCTGGCAGGCTCGACTCAAATACACTCCTATCTCTCAATTTACACACGAATTACCATGTTATGACACTGCTAAAATGACAAGTTAGGTGAGAGGCCTATTTTAGACCTTTTACGTATTATTATTTGAATTAATTTATTAACTACATGTAAACCAAATTGAACATTACAAAGCAATAAAAACATTTTCAAAGACAAATTTTCTAATCCTCAAAAAATAAAAAATTGCAAACAGAAAACATAGCACTAAACAGGCTTTACTAATATCTTTTTTCATTTGCCTACGGATATAATTGAGCTAAGCTCAACCAAAGCTAGTCAAGCTCGAGGCCCAGTTGTCTAACATTTGACTTGCTTTAGGCTTGACTTAAACCTCGTGGATCCCAAAAACGCGAGCTTTGGCTTATTATAATCTTCCTTAAGCTCAAAAAGGGACAAGTATTTTGAGAACTGGTTCGTTTCATGATCACCACGCTTTTACCAACCAACATCAAAGGCTTAACATGAGTTGTTGGATTTTAGTGAAGTAGTTAGACTACCCACTTCAAAATCTTGGGGTCTTGAGTTTAAAACTCATCTCCTTAATCATTAGCAATCGCTTTTAAGACATTGTTGTACCTCTTTACGAGCCTTAACATATTCTTTTAAATATAACATAATAATAGAAAAAGGGTTATTTATTTCAAATGTTCCTGTACTTTGTTCATTGTGTCAATTTAGTCACTGCCAATTAAAAAGTTGTCTATATGATCTTTAGAGAAAAATTTATGTTACTTTTTTAATAAAATTTTTAATAGTGCAACCTCGAATTGGGTTAAATTGAGTAAATGGATGAATTTATAATCCTATTTTTTTTAGCCCATCATGAGGGTGTTTTAGTTAGTGGCGTCTCCTACCCATGCGGTCATCGCCTGGAGGTCAGGAGTTCAATTCTGAGGATATACTCATGACTTACCTACTCGTGGGGCTCATGGGCTATTCTCATGGGCCAGGGTTGGTTGGGGCAACCCAATCCCTTGTTACCAAAAAAAAAAAAAAAAAATCTAACGTAGTTTTTCCATTCAAAATACATCATTAACTTAACTTAAATTTAATCAAATGACTAAATTGACAAATTTTAAATTATTCAGGAACTAAATTGACACAATTAAAAGTACAACAATAACAACAGTCCCAGTGCCTAAAGGATTCCCGCATAAGTACGGTCTGGTGGATAAGATGTACACAGCCTTACCCCTTCAGGGTGGAACCCTAAAGAGATGCTATTTCTAAGGACCTCCCAACCCGAAAGATGAGACAGTTAAAAGTATAAGGACTAAATTAATATAATAAATAAAGTACAAAAATCTTTGATATAATAACTCTAAAAAACAAAAAATACCAAATTAGAGGGGAAAAAATGAGAGTCGGTTCCAAAAATAATGCTAAAAAATAAAAAAATTTAAAAAATAATGCTGAAAAAAAAATATTTCCAAATCTACTGTTGAACCGCGTCCAAAAACAGCGTTTAATATTGGCATAAACCGCGTTTCAATAACGCGGTTATATCTATTAAACCGCGTCATAAAGACGCGGTTATATTAATAAAACCGCGTCTTAAAGACGCGGTTTTGTGTTGTTATAACCGCGTCTTTATGATCAGGTTTACTAGGTTTATCTAATTCACGCGTGTTCTCTCCGCTGCTTTTACCGTCTCTCTGCCTCTTTCTCGTTAACCCACCACCAGTCACGTCGTTCGCCTCCTCCTTTCTTTTGCTTATACAATGGAGATCTTTCAAGTACTATTATTAGAGTTATTTGACCTCCACTTATGATGTTGGAGCTTCATTAAGAGAGACATGGGATCAATATGATAATCATCACAAATTGCGGCATAATAAAAGCTATAAACGAACAAAAAATTGAAGAATTGCAGCATAATGGTAAGTATAAGTGAAAAAAAAGGGCTTTTTGGATTGCTGACGTTAAACCGCGTTTTGTAAACGCGGTTTAGGGGTAAACCACGTTTAGTAGACGCGGTTTAGTGGTAAACCGCGTTTAGTAAACGCGGTTTATATTAAGGTAAACCGCGTTTAGTAAACGCGGTTTATACTGATATAAGCCACTTTTTTTATCCGATTTTATTGAAATTTAAACGTGTTTTGCAAACACAGTTCAATAGTAAATTTGAAAATATTTTTTTTTAATATTATTTTTTTAATTTTTTTATTTTTTAGCATTATTTAGGAATCGATTCAAAAAATGAAGAAGAGAGAGGGTGAAAATTCACCAAAAAAGCTTGAGAGGGGGGTCCCGCAATCATGTGATTTATTAAAAAAGGCCAGCTGTATTAGTACCCTTCTTAACTAGTAGGTGTAACGGCTTTCTTTTTTATTTTCTTCCTTAATTTTTTTTGAATTTATATTGTACGAATAATTTATTTCTTTTTAGTTATTTTAGTATAAGCACTCTTAATATAGTCTATTAATTAATTTAATTAATTAATTTAGTTACAATTTTATTGAATTAATGTATACTCAGTTTGTTAATCTACTCGCATTGAAAGAGGCTCATTCTTGTGCATTAAACTAGTTAAAAACGTTTTGAGTTATTTGAGTTACTATTGAGTTAACGTTGATCCTTATCCAGCTAATTTGCTAATACCATTTTAATGAGCCATTAACCTTTTATTAACAAGCCTAAGAAAGCTCTTGCTAATAAGCTAATCACTTCTCTTTCACAATCAGCTCGTTAAGCTTATTAAATTTGTTCGAATACAACGTGTGTTTACTTATCGAGTCCCTAAATCAAAAATAGATGAATTTTTTTTTAATTTTCGCAGACAAGGGGTTTATCAAACACTTAATTTGTTTATACCTCGAATTGTAAGGCTTATTTGACATCTTTTTATTATAATTTTTGGTGTAAAATTTAAAGATCGAGTTTCGAAAGCAATTGTTTCCAAATTTTAATTTGTTGTCTTTATCTTCTAGAAGAAACACTAAAAATGCAACATTTTCAGTGCCCTAAACAGGGTCTGAGATGATGAATGTACGCAGCCTTTCCTGTTTTCGAAAACCTCTAACCTAATATGAGGACTTTTTAGGAGGTCACCCATCTTAGTACTACTCTTGCTAAAGCACGCTTAACTTTGAAATTTCTAATGAGATCCGGTACTTGTGTGTCAGTACAAATAAATAAATATTTAAAAAAATTAAAAAGAGAGATGAAAACCCCTACAAACAAGAAGTCTTTAGATAATTTCAAATGATGCTTTGGGAATAGATTTACCATGACAAAAGAGACATACATAGTCAACCCTACCTTTATTTATTTTCTTTTTCAAATAAACTTTACCCTATAAATTAATATAAATATTAATATGGGCTAAATATATTACTATTAAAATATAAAATATTTATATTATAAAAGACAAAAATATTTTTCTTTAATTCAATAAAGACTGTCAATTAACCATTCTTTACAGAGAAATAATTATATAATTTACAGTATAAATATTCTGACAACAGTAAAGTGAGTCTCTTGTGTCAACATCATTCTAAATTAACTTAGCTTTATTATTCCTTTAAACTTTATATTATTTTTCTTTCTTATTGGGTGGGGAAAAATCAGATTCATAATTATATAATATGCATTAGTAATACATGTGGGAAGCTCCTTATTGGTAATTATTGGGGCCCAATGATAGTATTCGTTATGTCTACTTTTTACCTCTATTTATTTGCTTATTATTGTGTTTTATGTGCAAATATTCATCTTAAAAAGTATCAATAAGCAAGTATCGGATCCCATTTGAATTCCAAAATTAAGCATATTTGGACGAAATTAGTATTAAGTTGGGTAACCTCCTAGGAAGTCCTCGTGTTGCACCCTTCAGGTTGGGAGTTCTCGAAAACGACCTTCCTTTAGGGTAGTACCATGAAGGGCGAAGGCCGTGTACATCCATCCTCCCCAGATCCTATTTAGGCGGGAGTCCTTGGAGCACTGATAATGTTGCTTTATTTGTAAATATTCTTTTGATTTTTTGGCACTCCGGTTAAAAAAAGTAAATAATTGAATAAAATTAAAGAAAATGTTATAATTTTTATGTATATCAATAAAATTAGTTAGATGTTATATAATGTTTTAAGATTAGAAATGTGTAGGATTGAAGATTAATGTTGCGCGTTACAGTGTCAGAAAATAGTAAACAACAACAACTAAAAACAAACATAGTAGTGAAAGGACGAATTAATTAAAAGATGTATATGAAAGCTAACAACGAGCCGTGAAAATAGGGAAACTCCACTATCTTGAAAGACGATTTGTTTTGTTGTTTGGGTAAATATAGTGATGTGAATGGTTATCCTCAAGAGTTAACTTGATCCGTCTATTAACGAGCACTTGTTAGCTGTCAGTTAGGAGTGACAAGGGAACATTTGTCCAAAATATTGAGACTATTTCAATGAGATTGAAGTACAGAAAAATATTAGAGATTGTTGTTTGAAACCTTAGCTGAGCAAGCCTTTTATAGTAGAGGTGACTGTTGGGAGTAGGTGGGAAAAACGAGACTTGTATAGACAAAGGGACGAGATGAATTCCATTATTCGGTGCAAACAATTACTTGGGTCAACCACTAAATTTGTGGATTTCAATATACCTTGTTATACATAAAAAATTGAACTTATGAATGAGTATTCCATGCAACATAGGATTTATAGTTCAAGTACGTAGAAGCTGACTCGTGTGTATTAGTTACCAAAAAGGTTTTTCTGATATATATCAAATGAAACGTGTTTAGACATATTAATTATAGTTTAACTACTTCAGTCTCTTTTAAATTACCTTATTATTGTAAAGGTAGACCTCCTACCGACAGTAAAACACTTCACTAATTTTACTTACAGCAATAAAATACAAAAAAGTAACAAACAGCAACATAAAATAAACAAATGTGATGTTATTGTTAACAAGATCATAGTTTAAAAAAAAAAATTTATAATTCTCTTTATTTATAAATCATATTATTATTTTAATAATAATAATTTAATCCTAATAATAATAATTGCCCAAATAAATTGTAATTTACACATAACCATACCAAAAAAAGTAACCATAATAATTACTGCAGTTTGATATTAATCATCATTATTTTGAATTTGGAGAATTTTTTTTCTTTTTTTTTTTTGAATTATTATTAAGATTTTTTTGGGTATAAATAACCTTTTCTTTTAATTTAATAATGTTATTAAAGCAAAACTATTAGGGTATATTAGAGACAGGGATAGCCTTACATATCTTATCTTATATTTTACTGATTTATTCTTATCTAAATGGGGTTAACTTTAGCCCTTCTATGTGTTCCTCTCTTTATTTATACAACGCTAGGCAACCATGTTTAATATGCCATATTAGTCAATATTCACATGATATCCGAGCAAATATGAAACCTTAAAATTTATATTGTCTTCCTCTGTCTTAAACGGCAGTCCCTCCTCCCCCTCTCTAAGCTTCGAAAAGACTCCTACCAAGACCGAGCTTGGAGAGGTTAAGATATATACAACCTCATCCTTATAGAATTCTATTCTGTAGAGAGGCCATTTGGAATGGTCTTCGATCCGAAAAAAGAAAGAATGAACAATATTTACAAAATTAGGGTCAAATAAAGCAATATACAAAAAGCGAGCAAGCAACAATAAAGTACTAACAATAACAGATATGTAAATTCAGGGACAATGATATGACTTGTATCGTAAAGGGACCATAATTTTTTATAAAATTACTTTAACATTAATAATTTTATTATAATAATAATATTAATCAAAATATACGGCTGAGATCCTATATAATTGACGAAGGGTATTTGACAATCTTATCAGATATGACTGATTTTCTTGTATTTTATTTGATATATGACACTCATACCCTACTAAATTTATATTAAAAATTAAGAAAAAAAAACATTAATTCAACTCTCCTATATTAAAATCTCAAATATTTTTTTTTTGAATAAATAGCATGTGTAAAAATATTATTTTGAACTCAAAATTTGATTTAATACTACAGACTATAAGACACGCTACTAGAGTCTTGTTAATTGAGTTATCGTGAAGTTAAATGCTAAGATTGCATACTTTGAGTATTAATATATAGTTTAAATATGCATATGAGATAAGTTTATATTGTTAGAGTATAAAATCATTTCTGAATCGTCACCCATTAATTTAAGAAAGTTGGTTCTTTGGCATGATATCAGAGCGGGTGATTAATTCTAGGCTCATGTTGAACGCAAGTGTCCTCGAAAACGAGAGGTGCATTTGAATTTGTTCTATCGAGGCCTCTCCGATGAATGCTGATTCCAATTGGATGTAATTCCCTACTGGACAGGAAAAAGCGAGGGAGCGTTTGTTGTAAACTTACATGTGAGGGAGTCCAAATGTGAGTCTAGTAGCATCCCACATAGAAGTTGTAAGAGAGAAAAAAAAATAATATATAAGATTAGTGAGTTACTTTACCTAACGTTAATTGGTTTTAAGATGGAACCCTATCTAGTCTTATACGTTGATGTCATGTGCACCAAATTCATGGGTCAGGCCTAAAGGTTCGATGTGTAGTTCAACTTGCTATCAAAACATGTCAAGGAACCAACTTTGAAGTTTAAGCTGTTGGAAAAGTTTGTTCTTGACATGGTATCAGAATCTTGTGACCAAGAAGTCACGGGTTTGAATCACAATACCCCCACACTTTCAATATTAACATACTTCAAACACAAGGTGTGAGGCGAGCTTGTGTAATATCCACGTTTAAAGGCCAATACGCATTCGCGTGAAAGAGATTGTTAAAGTAAAAAATCGTTCCTAAATTTTCGCCCATCAGCTTGAGCTTCGAGAAAATTGGTTCCTTTAACATATATATTATACGCAGTTCAAATTCAACGGGACAAATACATGAAGGGACAAGCTAGTGGCTAAACAATTTCTGAAACTTCAATATTTTAAGATATAGAGATTTAATTCCTTTAAATTATTTTCATAAAATTTCTTAAAAAACGTTATTGTTTTTTAAAATAGTAAAAAAATATATATATAATTATTTTTGAAAAGGAAAAAAACAATATATATCTGAAAGTTGAATGCAGGTGGACGAATTTATGAAAGAATATTTTGATGCCTCATCTGTGTGGAGACAAAACCACTGGACGATGCATACATAAACAATTAAATTATAGAATAATATTTTAAATATTTATAAAGTATAAATTATATTACTTACTAAATTTTTAAATTAAATTAAAAGTTATTTACGTTAAAGGTCGCTGTACTTTACTCATTGTGTCAATTTAATATGTTACATGCAATTATAGTTCATTTAGGTAGTTAGTTTGTTAGTATGGATAAAGAATTTATAGTTGAGTTGGTTAAATCGGTTAGGGATATTCTTGTGATGAGTTACTATATAACTCTTTAAATACATATGTAGATTGAGTAATTCAATAACAACAATCAAACAACGTTTCTCATCGTTTTCTATTCTAATTATCTGATCTTCTTCTTCTAACTCTCTCTCTCATCTAAACTCTCTTTCTCAAACTATCAAACCCTAACCCTAGTAATCCAGGTTACACTCTAAATTGGTGTAACATAATCCTTGTACTTTTATTTGTATTAAGTTAGTCCTTTAGTTAAATTTAAATTTAGTTAATGACGTAATTTTGAAAGGTAAAATTATGTTAGATGCAAATAACGTATTATAAATTTATCCGTTTACTCAATTTAACCCAAGTCATGGCCAAACCATTAAAAATTTCATTAAAAACCTAATATAAAATTTTTTTTAAGGACTAAATTGACACATTTTGAAAAGCATAGGGACTAAATTGATATAAATAAAAGTACAAGGACTAAATTGACATAATGGACAAAGTACATGGACCTTTGGCATAAATAATCTTAAATTAAATACATAAATTTATAATATTATCAACCTAAATTTAAAGTTTAAGATGTCCCTTAATATTTAGAATCTTAATTGGATATGCTCTTGGTTATTAAAAAAATAATAATAATAATATTCCATAAAATGCAAAACAAACAAAGTCTCATCTGAACAAAAATAATAATTATTATATTATATGCATGGTAAAATTATTATATATTATTGTATATATAACATTTTTCTTTATGGGACCTTTAAAAATAACTTTACGAGAGCCGCTTTGAAGTATTAGGCTATTATTGAATAATATTTTTATTTTAAAAATTGCAGAGCGGGTCAAGGACTAAATTATCCACCTTTGGATATATTATTTGTTTATTTATAAACTATATTTTATGGTGATTTGACCAACAAAATGTTGGTCAAACATAATGTTAACCATATTGGTTTTTTTTTTTTTTTAAATTTTATTTAGAGCTTTCTGCACTTGCTCTATTATAGTCTCTCTTTTAGATATGTGGCTGCCATTTGTTTTTTGAATAGTATTTATAATTTTCTTTCTATGAATATGCGACAACAGTAATAGTCCCAGTGTCATAAGGGCTCCCGCATAAGCAAGGTCTGGGAGATGGATGTATGTAACCTTCCTCCTTTAGGGTGCTACCCTGAACGAAGGCTGTTTCCGAGGACCCCCAACCCGAGGAGCGTGTCATCATGTAATCATAGAGCCTGAAAGCATAAGAACAACATAGTATTAGAGCAATACATAACACAAGCCAAGCGTACGAAGCAAAACTAGGTAAAGGTGTAAACGAGTCAAGTTAGGTATCCTTTTGTTTAAATATTGAGCTCAGATTCGAACTAAACTTTTAAACCTTTGTTTGAGTTATACTCGGCTTGTTAGCCTTATCTACCCAACTGAAATTCGTTATCTAGCTACAAGCTCGCTATGTAGTCAAGCTAAAGAATTCAAGTTATTATCCAGCTATTAAATATCAAGCTAGCATGGAGTTATTAATAAGCCCTTATGTTTCAAATCTTAAACTAGGGTCATTAAACTTATCGAACACGAAAGAGTCCTAATCGATTTATACAATTCATAATCTTCTATTCATTGTTTAAAAAATCTATTCAATAGTTTATTTAAATAATTCAAAATGACCATAAATTCTTAAAAATTAAAGAATACTGTTTATTATATATAAAAAAATACAGCCTTTCTTATTCCTTCATTAAATATTTGCACTTCTTACTTTTTTTTCAAAACATGTTATATATACATTATATTAAGCAACATTTTCAGTGCCTCAAGAGCTCCAGTCTAAGTAAGATCTGAGGAGGTGAATGTACGCAGGGTTCCTCCTTTAGGGTATGTTTCCTAGAACCTCCAACCTGAGGGGTGCAATACGAGGACTTCTCAGACATGTCATATTTTATTAAAATATTTTTTTAAAAAAATTGTATTATGATAAGGTGACAATTCAGCAGCAGCATATGTTTATTTATTAAAAAAATAATAAAGTCTGAGTGAGTCAGTGACGAATCAGTACAAGGTTTTCTCCTGCAACTCCAAGGAGTAACACTGACCATTTTGCAGCCGTCTTATTTGGAGCTTGCTCCTTTGCATGCTCCAAAATGATGCATCATGTCAACTTTATCGGTCGATAATATATTCAGATTATTTTTAATCACTGTCTTTGACGAGCATATAAATTAGTAGATCGGTTTAGCAAATTTGGGTTCTAGAGGGTTTGACATTTCAGTGTGGCAGTGATGATCACCGGACGGAGCCCACGAGCTGATGCCTTTGGTTTTTCTGTTCATCGTGGATAGTACCTGAGCTGCTTTGTCCTTACCGTTCAAAGAAAAAATACTCCAAAATAAGGGGAGTTGAAATTGACAATTTCTAAAATATTTTACTATTTTCACATAATAAATATGACTTATTTCATGTAGAGTTATTTAATAATGAGAGTCGATATCAAGCTTTAAGAAAAGGAAGAGAGGCAAAGTTTCGGGATGCTTTTTGGCGTATGTATAGTGTAAGGTGTTAAAGAAACGCGCTCTTTTTGGTTGGAGGTTTAGCTTAATATTTATAAGGAAAGTGATGCAGTCATGCCTTAGCTTTTGGCTTTTACGAGGCGGACGAATCTTGGCGGGTTGGTATTGGCGAGTTGGAACTTAGCGGGATATATGGGAGATGGGCGAGAAAAGGCTTGATCCGAATGAAATTTAACTTCAATTAGGAAAGCTTAATTTAGATTAGCAGAATTTTAGTGTTTATCTTTTATTTATCTCTCTTAATTCAGGACATATTTGGTATAGGGTTAACAAGGGTTAATGGATACAAGGGTAACCATTGCACTCCTTTTAATCCTGTTTGTTTTATCATTAATGGTTAACCTATAAAAAAATTTACCCCCAAATAGGGTTAAAACATTTGCAATACTCCCCCTAGTGCAACATCGATAATGAGGGAAGGGTAAAAAAAAAATGTTCAACTTATTTATTATTTGGAAAATTTTGATATTATAAAAATATATTTTATATATTTAAAAAATTATTTAAATATTTAATAAAATAATCTAAATATTTTTAAATATTTAATTTTAGAAAAATATTTTAAAAATTCATAAAATATTTGAAATCTATACAAAATATTTTAAATATTATTATAATATTTATATATTTAAAAAATAATCTAAATATAAAATATAAAAAACATGCATAAAAATTCAATAGTTAAAAATATATAATAATATTTAAATGTTAAAAATATAAAAATAATAAAAAAATATTTAAATATTAGAAAAATATTTTATATATTTACAAAAATATTTTGTATATTTACAAAAATATTTTAAATACTTAAAAAATATTTCAAGATTAAAAGAATACATTAGATATTCAAAAAACGGAATAAAAAGCAGAAAATATCTACTATGGTGATGTTCGTAGTGACCGGAGGTCAGCAACGATGTAGGTGGGGATAGGTCGTCGGCGTTGTAATAGGTATTATATGATTTTTTTTAATAATTTTAAATTATTTTTTAGATATTTAATGCTCGTCAATTATACAATGGGTGATTTTGTTCAATGTTTTAATAAATAGTTATATTTTATTATAATTAAATTTAAAAATATTTAAAAATATATAAGTAATAAATTGGCATATGAAAGAATAAAAAGAAGTATGTTACACTCAAACCAAATATAATGAAAGATTCATGGGTTAATGTTTACTCTTTTAAAAGTGCACAACCAAACAAGGTGAAAGGAAAAAATTTTAATGGGGTAATGGTTACCCTATCAACAATTACACAATTAAAGATTACCCCCCCCCCCCCCCTCTCTAATCCCATACCAAACATGCCCTTAATCTTTTATTCTAGATCAATTAGCTTCTCTGTTTAAAGAAGAGGAAGACTAGGGTTCAATGATTCAATTTTCTCTAAGGTTTTTATGTGTTTTTTCTCTTATTCTCGGGTTGTGAGAATTAGAGTTAACTACTCTTCCCTTTGTTTCTTAATTGTTTTAGCAAGAAGAGTTTATAAAGGAAGGTTGTTGAACCTTCCCTTCTCAATTTCCTTCTTATCTGTGCTGCATCAGAAAGGACATGTAGTTGAGGCGTCCGTAGGAACATTTGATGCTATCCTTTACTTGAAACGTGTATATGATACTCTACATGAATAGTGGGCAAAAAACACTTGGGTCTTTTCTTGGAGGCTTATGTATTAGACCTTGAAGAGCAGATTCAATACTCGAATTTAGGTGGAAGAGTAAGGTTAGTGTTAAATTTCACCAGGCCTTTTAGGCCCAACCCTACAAAGTTGGAATAAACAAGGTCCACATAGTAGCTCAAGTCGTGTTCCATCCTTAAATTAATTGGCATTAGGTGGAGTAACTTTTTTTTTTTTTTGGATAATTATAAAGAGCCCAAGCTCAATACAAAAAGCGGCTGCCGCAAAGAGGGCCCCGAAAATAAAGTACCACAAAAATACGACACAAAAAGAACCCAACATGCAAAATGCATAGCCCTACGACTCCTATAAACCCAACCACTCAGGAGCTCCTAACTTTAACCCATACCAACAAATTTCCTAGAATAACCTCAACCTCATTAGACTTATAAATTGATCTCTTTACTCTCACAGCTTTTATGTGGGAGTCTAATTTACTAGGGTCATATGCGGAGTCTCAACACTTTCCCTCACATGTGAGTCTATGACAAACGCAGTATTTGCCTTCTCCAATCCAATTGAATCTAACATTCACTCAAGACGTCTTCAGCACAACAAACTCAAATGCACCCCTCTTCACAAGGACACAGTGCGTCCAACAAGAGACTGAGATCATCCACCCGTTCTAATACTATGTTAAATCTCATCGGGCCTTTTAGGCCCGACCCATGGAGTTGGAACAAACTAGGCTCACACGTGGAGTCTCAACAATTAGAGGCTTTGGGAGAGTCGATTACCTTTTCGAAATTAAGAGCAATGAGAGCGGATTGACCAAGAGGGAGAAAAGCCGACGAATAACTTATGAGAGTGGGGGTTGGCGAGCATATATGTAATTAACTAGCCATATATGAATAGGACGGAACACGACACTATTGAGTCCTACTCTTCTACCCCTTCTCACCTACTCCTGCTCGCTCATCTTATACCAACTTAAATGATACATGCCGATAATTTTCATCAATAATAACCTATATTATCTCCTACGTATTAAAAATAAACTTTCAATTTGAGCTTCTAGAATAATAATATAGCGACCTTAATAATAGTAAATAAGTTAAATATAAACTCAAATTACAGTACAAAATGAAATAATTAAATTAAAGGGTTATTTACACCAAAGGTCCTTATACTTTGTTTATTGTGTTAATTTAGTCCATGTATTTTTAATTGAGTCAATTTAGTCCCTGTACAATTCAAGATGTAAAATTTAGTCCTTTGGTCCATTTTAAGTTAAGTTAATGACATAATTTTTTAACCCTAAAATTATGTTAAATACAAGTAACTTATTACAAATTCATCCGTTTACTCAATTTAACCCAACTCGAGGTCGAACCATTAAAAATTTCATCAAAAACTCAACTTAAAATTTTCTTTAAGGATCAAATTGACATATTTTGAATTGTACATGGACTAAATTGATACAATTAAAAGTACAAGGACTAAATTATCATAAAGGTTAAAATACAGGAACCTTTAATGTAAATAATCCTAAATAAAAAAGGGTAGAATAAAAATTACAAATGTACACCAAATCCATGCATGCTACCTACTCAAATCTGAGTGTGGAATGCACCATTAGATTTGGTAGCCCATTTTCAAACGATTTGTCCCCCCTAACCCCCCTTTGGTCAACTCTCTCTCCTCCGTAACCTTGATTAACTTTTCATTTAGGATTTTTTTTTTTTTTTTACTGAAAATCACGAAAATTTTATGTGCATTTTAAAAAATTATGAGTTATTTATTTTAAAGGTTCCTGTACTTTTATTATTGTGTTAGTCCCTCTATAATTTATAATTTGTTAATTTAATCCTTCGGTCATTTTCAAGTTAAGTAATTGACCTAATTTTGAGCACCACAATTATGTTAGATGCAAGTAATCTACTAAAGATTCATCCCTTGGTTCAAGTTAACCCAACTCATGGCTGAACTATTAAAAATTTTATTAAAAACTTAGCATAGATTTTACTTCAGGGGCCAAATTGATACAATATTAATTGTAGAGGGACTAAATTGGCACAATTAAAAGTATAAGGATTAAATTGACACAATGAGCAAACTACAAGGACCTTTGATGTAAATAACTCAAAAATTATTTAATTTTTTAATGCCATATCTAAACTTTTCAAAATTGTTCAATGTCATACCTTAGTATCCGTTAATTTTTGCTGACATGACATTTCAAATAAAATATCTTTTAAATAGTTAAAATACTTTAAAATTTTAAAATTATTTTGAATGTATATTCTATTTTTTTTAAAGTTATTTTTTGATTTTTTCAGAATGTCATGTAAGCAATAATATGTAATATAGAGAACTCTTTTAAAAAATATAGAAAATTAATTTAAATACAACAACAATAACAACAAACTCAATGCCTCCAAGGGCTCCCGCATAAGCAGGGTTTGGGGGGTTAGATGTACGCAGCCATCCCCCTTCAGAGGGCGGGAAAAAAAATTAGTACTTTCTTTTTTAATTGTATGTGCATGTCCATGTACAATTGAATAAGACCCACACAAGTAAAAGGGCCAACAACAACAACAACAATATGCCCAGTGTCTCAAGAGCTCTCGCCTAAACAGGATCTAGGAAGGGTGTGATGTATGCAACCTTACTACTTTAGAATAGGTTATTTCTGATAACCCCCGACCTGAGAAAGTTGCAAAGCATGAAAGGCACAAAAAACACGAGAAGCATAAAAAGCATGAACACCCAAGCACTATGAAATGTATGAACAACTAAGCATAAAAAGTATGAAAAGCATGACAAACACAAAAAGTATGAAAAGCGTGAAAAGTATGAGCACCCACGATGAAAAAGGCCCAAAAAGGAAAATCCAAAATAGCTTATGAAACAAAATCCTCAACAAATACACTTATTTATTCTCGTAATATAATGTACATTAAGTGGTATTAGTTATGTATGGAAAATAATAAATTAAGTTATATTGTAAGATAGGATTTAGTGTGTCACGTCATTAATTCATGAATATATTATTAAGAATTCTTTATTCTTTATAGTCTTTTATTTTATATATTCATGTCGTGCGTCAATTTCTTCCATATAATTTTTTATTTTAGTAATATAGTTCATGACTATGTTGTTATAATCTTAATAAAAAAGTTAACGACTCATGTCTTTTGAGACGGAATGCTCTATTGTATGGTATGTATATGCAGTGCTGGCCAACGGGATGACCCATGACCCAACTCATAGGTTGTGGGAACTGTACGAACGGGTCTGACCAGCTTGGACCCCTTCGTACAGTGGTTCGAGCTGGTTGGTCTGGGGAAAATTTTTTTGATCGGGTTCAATTGGTGATACAATTCTAGGGCAAGTCGACTTGAGCCGAGTCATGGGTTTGACCCACAAAGGTCAAATATTTTTTGGTTTTTATTTTTACCAACTTTTTTTTGAAAAGATGATAAAAACAACAACAACAACAATAAACCCAGTGCCACAAAGGGCTCCTACATAAGCAGAGTTTTTTTTTTTTTTTTTGAGGGGGGGATAGATATATGTAGCTTTCCCCTTTCCAGGAGTTACCTTGAAATGAGGCTATTTTCGAGGACCTCCAACCTGAAAAGATGCTAAAAACATGAGTACAAAATAAAAAAATGATATTTTTAATAGCATAAAATATATGAACTACTTAAAAAAAATAAATTTGTACCCTTAATTCTTGGTTTCAATGCTTCATTTGTCTCCTCGGTATCACTATCTCTACCAAACATGATGAATATTTTGCTTTTAGGCTTCTAATTTGTATGATATTAGAGTTTTATGGTCAACTTTCCTTAGTCCGATTGTATGTAAAGATTTAATACCATAGAATTTAGAGTATTTTGTTGAAGCCTTTATATGACTTTGACTCTTGATCTTCAGATTTCATATCAAAGTTTACCAGCGAAATTATATGTAAAGATTTAATATCGTAGAATTTAGGAGCATAAAAGCTAAATACTCACCATGATTGTTGGTGATAAGGAGACATATCCCTTCTCTCTTCCTTCTTGATTTTATCAACCACTTCGAGATATCGGCGACGAGAGATATCCTAAGGTGGTCTATGACTTACTACGATAGTAAGCCCACCACTCTCTCCACCGCCAATGGTACCGCCGATCGCTGCTTCCCAAACAAGTATGAAGGAAGCGATACCATTTTTTGCAGTAACAACAAATCTTCCCTTCTTTAGTCTCTTTGGTGTAAAAACACCAGTGGTGGCATTGTTTTTAGTCGAGACCCATGCAATAGAATCATAGAGAACTGGGTATCTATGTATGTTTTCCTCGTGTTAGATTGTATATCCCTTCCCTCTTTTGAAAATTTCGAAGAAGAGGGTTGTTAATGATAAACATGATTGTGATAATATATACATAGAATCAAATATCATATGTGTTATAATAGTATGAGCACATAATCATGACAATGAGAATGTGGGAAAAGATAGAAAAATTTTGGAGAAAAATTGAAATTATGGGTTGATGAAATGAAGAATGAGGTATTTATAAAAAAAAAACATTTTTAAGGAATTATTTTTAAAAATTAAGTATTAAAACACATGAAATGTCTTAAAATAACTCAATGTGCTCACTTTATAAGTATAGTAGGCCAGTGTTCACCATACAATAGCAGGCGCGCTAACTGTGTCAAACACGGGTTATAGCAAGCCATTGTCGAGTTCAGTCAAATCTTTTTCAACTCAAGATCTGACCTTTTAAAGTGAATCAATAGACCGAGGCTGACTCGCTAAAGTAGTAGGTTGAATCAAGTTCCCTCATTTGACAGATCGAACCAGAAGAGGTTAGGTCACAGGTTGACCTGCCATCGGCCAGGTATTGCTAATTGAACAACAGCGGTACAATTGAAATAGTACATAAACTAAAATACACTCACTCAATTAACACATTATATAATAGGGAATTGTTTTTAGCAATATAAAAATTGTAATTGGTTGAATAATGATATGACCTGCAAATAAGGAGAGCCATAAAATTACCTTAAAAATTATAATTATTAAAAATTTCACATGTCAGCCTATGTAGTAGAATTCCACGTGGAAATTGTGAGAGTGAAGAAATGAATTTATAACTATAATGAGTTACTCCATCTATTACCAATGAATTTTAGAATAAAACACTTCTCAAACTTATATATGGACCTCATATATACTAATTTTGTAAATCAAATCTAAAAGTTCAATAAAATTTTACTCTGATAATAACAGTATTTTGAAATATTGGAACCAGAAAGGGAAGAAACAAACAAGGAGAGGGGGTCCTACCAAGAAAACCTTCTTCCACCACTATAAGGGGGCCCCTTTAACATGAGCCCCCCACAACAATTCTTAAATATTAAATATTTAATCAAAATTTGAAAAAATAAACATAAAAGTAACGAAAAACAAGAAAGAGACAGACTATGAAAAAATGAAAAAAAAAATTAAATGACAATGATGACCAGTGCGCGTGTGTACCACGCTCCTTTTCACGGAAGTGCACGAGCGGGGGTGCGTCCCTCGTGTAAAACGTTGGACTCAACTGCTTGGCTCTATGTGTTTGGGTTTTTGGGGGGGGGGGGGGGGGAGGAATGTGTTCCCTTCCAAAGTTTATATATAATTGTTGTCAACTTCACATGTGAATTTTGAAAAATTTATATTAAAGTTGAAAGAAAGAAGATATTACTTTATAAGTCTAACTGATTACTTCACCTATTGCTAATTGATTTTAAAATAAAATTTTATTTGTACTTATATGTGGATCTCATGTGTGTCAATTCCTTGCGTTAGGCCTAAAAAGACCCAGTAAAATTTAACCATAATACTAGTACTGATAAAAATTTAAGTGGGATGAAATTGTACATATATCGTAGTAGGTATGGATTAGACGAGTAAGAGTGACAGAGTATGACTCAAACAGTGTTGTTGTTCGTTTACGTGTTTTCTGGGAAGCTACTCATTTCTTTATATTCACACAAGTTACTTGTTAATTTTCTACCCCTTGGTTTACTTCATTGCCCTTAAGCAGGATCTTAACTGAGATACAACAACAACAATAAACATAGTGCCTCAAAGGCTTTCGCTAATGCAGGATCTTTAGGGGGTGAGATGTACGCAGTCTTACCTCTTTAGGGTGCTGCTCTAAAGGAAGGCTGTGTCTGAGAACCCCCAACCTAAAAAGTATAACGACATACTAATATAACTGTAATAACACAGAAAGAGCATAGCGCATAAAGCAACAAAAGTAGCAGCAAGCAAGCAATAAACAATAAAGTATTAAGCAAGAAGCAACATAACCCAAAGCAACAGGCAGCAAGTAGTTAGGCGCCAATAAGCCTTTCTGGGGGGGTTTTTTTTTTTTTTTTTTTTTTTTTTGGGGGGGGGGGGGGGGGGGGGGGGGGGGCGCTAAAACTACCCTAGTTATGTTCTTCTCTACTAAACCGCTACATGTGCTATACCTATGCTTGCTCTTAACTCAACTCTATCTAAGTTCATCTCCTCATTTAGGTTTAGATGGGTAAGGTCGCATCAAATTGTCTCCATCCGACAATTCTTTGGCCTGCCTTTCCTCTCGTCCGTAGTATGGAGTTGCTCGTATCTCGTAACAGGGTTAGTGGTCGGTCTCCCCCGAATATGCCCAAACCACCTCAAACATTCCTCCCTCAACTTATCCTCGATTGGGCCCACATCGAATTTACTTCTTACAACGTCATTTCTGATCTTATTCTTCTTCGTGTGGCCACACATCCAGGGCAACATCCTCATCTTCGCCACCTTCAACTTCTGTGTATGATGCTGTTTAACCGGCCAACACTTCGCATCGTATAACATGGTCGGTCTCACTACCGTCTTATAATATTTTCCCTTTAACTTTAACGGAAACTTTCAATCACGTAGCACAGCAGAGGCCATTCTCTATTTATACCAGTCTACTTTAATCTAATTGTTGACATCCTCGTCAACTTCACCGTCCTGTTGCACTATGAATCCCAAATATTTAAAACAGTCTTTTTTCGGAATGGACTCTGATCCAATCTTGGCATTTTCCACACCTGGATGCCGTACAGAACTTGAATTCCATATATTTAGTCCTGGATCGACTGAGTAGTAAGCTTTTCGATTCCAAGGCCTTTCTCTAAAGTTCTAGCTTTTCATTCACCTCTTTTCTAGACTCCCCCACCAGATCTATATCATACGGGAAGAGCATGCACTAAGGCACACCCCCTTG
Source organism: Simmondsia chinensis (assembly GCA_018398585.1). Taxonomy (NCBI): domain Eukaryota; kingdom Viridiplantae; phylum Streptophyta; class Magnoliopsida; order Caryophyllales; family Simmondsiaceae; genus Simmondsia; species Simmondsia chinensis. The sequence goes on along the minus strand of JAGTTD010000001.1, from coordinate 46,990,033 downwards.
GATGTCCCTAGTGAGCTCATCCATAACGAGGATGAACAAGAAAGGACTCAAGGCAGATCCTTGGTGTACTCCAACTGTAATGAGAAAGCATATGTCTCTCCATCTGCTGTGCGCACATTTGTTAATGCGTCCAGCGAATTGACTAAGATGCTCACTCAAAAACAACCCGCTTACTTCGAATCCACTAACTTGACTAGCCCGATTGGATCTAGGTTTTATTTGCCAATCTAGGTTCATGTACTAAGCCTGTTTTTTGATATTTGAATGCACAAGCCTTTAAGAAAGACCCCAAGTGTTACTTGCCAACTATTCATATCAGGTACCACATTTTTTTTTATAAATATTAAGCTACAATTCAGACTAAAGAGAGTGCAATTTTCAGCATCTTACACTTCACATACCCAAAAGCATGAAAATAAATAAGAATGAGTTTTTTCCAAGGCATTACACAAACGATGTTTAAATTTTAGGATGATAATGTCATTTACATTTTTTGATAATCAAATCAATCACAAGCTAAGGTCTGCTCAAAATTCAATCATGGGTTGAAATCGATCGAGTAAGAATTCATAGCATTCTAGATTTTTGGTCAATCTGGTTGCATAATTTCGTGATTATGCCAGCTTGTTGTGTCGAGTTTGAGTTATATAATGTCATTTCAGGTTCATGTTATCTCCAAATTGATTTATCTCGGGTTTCATTTTACTCTTTATTGTGAAGTTTTCCCATCCTATACTCCTTCCCCCTCTAATCTCACTATTGAAAGATTGAAAAAAGTTGTTCGCCATTAACATTACATTTTAGAAATAATTTTTTTCCCCTAATATTTGTTTTCTTATTAAGAAAACCTAGAAGTAAAAATAACTATTTTCAAAATAAAATCTTAATTTTTTTAATAGATAAAATTTATAAATAAAAAACGATACTAAGTAGACCTTTTCTTGTTAAGGCCATGGTTGGTTCAAGTTGTAAACTACTTTTTTAAAGTATTTTTGGTATAAGTGTTTTTTTTTAAAAGAGGTTTTAACAAAAGTGCTTGTATCAGAAAAAATTTTAACCTTTTGATTCAACTTTAAAGGAAAAACACGACAAAGGTTCGAGGATTGGTAAATGGTTATTGATTAAAGGAAAAAAACATTATTTTTTTACTTCTATTTTAAAACGAGAAAGTAGCTTCTATCCTTATTTTAAATACTTTTCTTTTCAAACCAAACAAGCTAAGATTCAATAAAAAGTACTTTTATATAAGAGAATAGGGTCATTTACACTAAAAGTTCCTCTATTTTTCTCATTGCATCAATTTAGTTCTTGTACTTTTAATTATGCCAATTTAATCCTTCTACCGAGGAAGGACGGGGTCAGAAATGACATTATAAAAAACAAATTGGGGGTGGCCCCAATCGAGGATAAGTTGAGGTAGCAAGGTTTGCGATGGTTTGGGCACGTTAGAAGGAGATCGACCACTGCCTCTATCAGGAGATGCGAACAACTCTATATTACGAGTAGAGGCAGGCCAAAGAAGAGTTGGATGGAGACGATTAGACACGACCTCATCTACCTAAATCTAAACGATGAGATGGCCTTAGATATAGAGTTGAGTGGCGGGCTAGACCAAGCTTGGGTAATATAACGGATTAGGATTGAGGAGCACAACGAAGTTAGTCCATAGTATCCCTAGGCCTATATATTTGTTATTGTTGGTTGTTGCTTGTTGCCTGCATGCTTTATTATGCTCTATTGTGGTTGTGTGCTCTGTGCTTTGCCTTGTGCTTTGTGCTTTGTGCTTGGTGGATTGCTATTTGACTGTGTTTATGTCTCGTTTGCTTCTACGCATTTTAGGGTTGGAGCCTCTAGCATAAAGCCTTCATTTAGGGTAACACCCTAAAAGGATAAGACTGCGTATATCTCATCTCTCAGACCCTGCTCTGGCAGGAGCCCGTGTGGCACTATGATTGTTGTTGTTGTTGTTGTTGTATAATTTATATTGTATCAATTTAGTTCTTCAATCAAATTCAGTTAAATTATTAACATAATTTTTAAGAGCACAATCATTTTAAATACAAATAACTCACTACAAATTTATCCGTTGAGTCAATTTAACCTAACCATATTGAAAATTTTAATATAAATTTTGAATAAAATTTTCAATATGGTTAAGTTAAATTGACTCAACGGATGAATTTGTAGTGAGTTATTTGTATTTAAAATGATTGGTACAATATTAATTGTATAAAGATTAAATTAACATAATTAAAAGTATAATGACTAAATTACTACAATTGATAAAAATATATAGATAAAAATATAATGACTAAATTAACACAATTAAAAAAAAAATTTATTTTCAAAAAAAAAAAATTGTCAAAATAAGTCCCCAACATAATATCTTTCCTTAGCTTTTTCAAAAATAAAATCGGACCCAGAGTCCAAAATGACTGCAATCACCATGCGCAGACCATCAGCGCGTGAACTCCACTCGTCACATAGAAAAGCACAAATGCACAAAACGCTCTTCACAATCCCCCCCTTCTCTCTCTCTCTCTCTCTCTCTCTCTCTCCCCTCTCGTCCCGCTTCTCTTCCCCTTCTCTCTCATGACAACTGCTACGAAATTTCCCCCACAAAAATAACCCAAAAACCCCCAAATTCGCCCCTTTACAATCCCCAATTCACCGTACCCCATCAAAGTTTTTAATTTTTTTATAAATTTTTTCTCTGTTTTTACCTGGCATGGAGGCCGCTGGAAAATGGGTTCCGGCGAGTACCACCACAACTCTCCGGCTAAATGTACGGCGAAGAAATCATTAATGGAAAGACTTTTCACAGGAGAGGAATTTTCCGATGATGATAGAGGACGAGTGATAACACCCTTTTTATAAAACCCTCTAATTTTCCGACCCAGTTGATTTTCTTACCAGAATTTTTGAATTTACCTTGTGGGTGTTGCGGTGGGGCCCTCAATGTCATCCAGTAACACCACTACGCCGCCGCCGATTGAGTCGCCGGCGGTGGTCACGGCGGAGGAGGCGGGGGCGAAGGCGGTGCGTAAGAGGTATGAGTCGTTGATGACGGTGAGGAATAAGGCTATTAAGGGTAAAGGGGCTTGGTATTGGGCGCACCTTGAGCCTCTTCTCGTGCATAACTCTGACACTGGGCTTGCTAAAGCGGTGAAGCTTAAGTGTTGTCTCTGTGACACTATGTTTTCTGCTTCGAACCCTTCGCGCACTGCTTCTGAGCACTTAAAGCGCGGAACTTGCCCCAATTTTACCTCCTCGGCTGTGGCTGCGGGCAGCGCAATGGCAGGTCCCACGGCGGTGGAGTTTCCCCATCATAATCACCGTAAGCGGAGCGGTGGTAGTGGTGGTGGTGGGGCGAGCGCGGTGCCTATTAGCTATAATGTGTTGCCAATCAGTACAATTGACCCATCTAGGTACTGTTCTGAGATGGGGTACTCCCCGGTGTCTGCGGGTAGCGGCGGTGGTGGTGGAGGGGGAGGGACGATAGTGGCGGTGCAGCAGCAGCAGCACCAGCAAGTTCTGTCAGGTGGGAAAGATGATTTAGTTGCTTTGCAGACTTTTGAGGACAGTATAAAGAGGTTAAAGAGCCCTAAAGCATCACCTGGTCCAGCTTTGAGTAAGAACCAGGTTGATTGTGCCCTTGATTATTTGTCTGAGTGGGTGTACGAGTCATGTGGGTCTGTGTCCTTTTCTAGCCTTGAGCACCCTAAATTGAAATCTTTCCTTCATCAAGTGGGTATGCCTTCAATTTCAAAAAGGGAATTTTTTGGGTCCAAGTTAGATGCCAAGTTTGAGGAGGCCAAGCATGAATCTCAATTAAGAATTAGGGATTCTGCCTTCTTTCAGATTGCCTCTGAAGGGTGGAAATCAAAGAGTTTTGAGGAGAATTTGGTGAGTTTGGCCGTAAATTTGCCAAATGGGACCAGTCTTTATAGGCGGGCTGTTTTCGCGGGAGGCCATGTGCCTTCTAAGTACGCAGAGGAGGTCTTGTGGGAAACAATTGCAGATATTTGTGGGCATTCTGTGCAGGACTGCGCCGGGATTGTTTCTGACAAGTTCAAGAACTCGGCATTGAAGAATTTGGAGTCTCAGTATCCCTGGATGGTCAATCTCTCTTGTCAGTGTCAGGCGTTCAATAGCTTGATTAAGGACTTCTATAGAGAGCTTCCATTGTTTAAGCATGTTGCCGAGAATTGTCTGAAACTCGCAAATTTTGTAAATAACAAGACCCAGGTACGAAATAGCTTCTGTAAGTTTCAGATAAGAGAGTTTGGCCACGCTTGTCTTCTACGAGCGCCCACGAGGGAACATGAAATCTCGAATTTTGAAAATGTTTATGCAATGATGGAAGATATTATCAGCTTTGCCCGGGTGCTTCAGCTGGTACTATTAGACGAATCGTACAAGGTAGTGTCAATGGAGGATCCAGCTGCTAGAGAATTTGGAGAGATGATTCGCGATGTGGGGTTTTGGAATGACTTAGATGCAGTGCGCTCGCTTGTTAAATTGATCAAGGAAATGGCTTATGAGATCGAGATTGAAAGACCTCTAGTTGGGCAATGCCTTCCTTTATGGGATGAACTTAGGACAAAGGCGAAAGATTGGTGCACGAAGTTTCATATCTCAGAAGGGCTTGTCGACAAGGTCATCGAAAGGCGGTTCAGGAGGAACTACCATGCTGCTTGGGCCACAGCATATATCCTTGATCCACTCTATTTGATTAGAGACAGTACCGGTAAGTACTTACCGCCATTCAAATGCTTGACACCTGATCAAGAGAAGGATGTCGACAAGTTGATAACCCGGTTAGTGTCTAGGGATGAAGCGCATATAGTGTTGATGGAGCTAATGAAATGGAGGACAGAAGGGCTTGAACCGGTGTATGCACAAGCAGTACAGATGAAAGAGAGGGACCCCAGAACTGGGAAGATGAAGCTTGCCAATCCACAGAGCAGTAGGATCGTATGGGAGAAGTACCTACCTGAATTTAAATCACTAGGGAAAGTAGCCGTTAGGCTTATCTTTCTGCATGCCAGTTCTCGCGGGTTCAAGTGCAACTTATCTTTCTTAAGATGGGTGCAGTCTCATGGAAGATCGAGGGCGGGCATGGAACGAGTGCAAAAGATGATATTCATTGCAGCTCATTCTAAGCTCGAAAGGCGGGATTTTTCCTGTGATGAAGACAAGGATGCAGAGATTTTCACCTCAGCAAACGGTGAGGATGATGTGCTAAATGAGGTTTTTGTTGATCCATGATCGATATTCAACGTAGCATCTTTTGTTTCTTTTTTTTTTTTTTTGGTTTAGAATTTATATGTTGTAGAGTTGATTGGATTCTTTTAGCCCCCTTTTCTTCTTTTTTTTTTCTCCTTCCCCCTCACCTTTTTTTTTTTGGCTTAACATTTGAAGATTTAGGGGCAGCCATGTGGTAAAGGGAGACATTTTTAGGCTATTGAATTTTTGTATTTATTCTCTGTTTAGGTTTCTGAATTGATATGTGATTTGCCCTTTATCTTGGCTTGAATTGAGTTTGTAGAAAGAATATTTCTTAGGACAAGAAAAATTATGTATCATTCGGTTTTTCAGTTTGGTTAACCATATATTTAAGAAAATTTCTTTTGTGTGTCCTTTACAAAATCTGGAGTTTTACTTATCAGCACATCTATCTTATGATGAGCTAACTGAAATTTGATCCTTTTATGTAGTTAATTATGTTGAATCATGACAATATAAGAGAACATTATGCTATCTTCTTTGTGTGAAAGTGCTTTCTGAATGTAATCATCTTTGCAGTATTCTGGGCAAGTCAAAAAAATGCTTTCAGGTACTTCTTTACTGCTAATCATTTTGGATGCCTGCTTATATGAGTCAGATCAAGGCGTCTCATCAGGCGAGGATCATCTCTCTAAATTTTCTCCTCGATGTGTGGCAAGAATTTTGGTTCCGTAGAGTTACGTTTGTTGGCAATGAATGCGTCTGTATTAACGATGAAGTCCGTGAACCAACACAGTAACATGGAACAATCCTAGCTTTGATTATGGTGTTTCAAGCCTAATTTTGGTTGTTTGTCAGAAATTTCCAGTTCCTTTGCATTTTTTGGATTTTCTTATGTTATTCCCGTTGTATAGCTTCGTATACTGTAGAAACATTGTTTGTACTTGTACTTTCGAGACGCTCTTACTTGCTTCTCCTACCGGTTATAAAAAAAGAAAGTAATATATAGAGAAATCTCTTCATTTGCATACAGGATGGATCTGTTTGCTTCAAAGATTTTTGCTTTCTTCCTTCTGATGACTTCTATACAATCTTTCCATATGTGAAGATATTATTATGCATCTGTGAAGTAGTATATTGATTCAGATAACAGTTGATTTGTGGGTATCTTCCCAAGTTCTTATGTTATATTGTGGACAGGGAAGACCTCCTTGGAATGCTTGGTCATTTTTCAGACCCGTTAACCCATCAAACCAAAGGAAGTTGAGAGAGATCGAACAATTTTCTTTATTCAGAATGGCCCGGATTGTATCATTTTGCTGGATGCAAATCTCGACTGAGATTGAAATTGAAAGGGATGCATGGGAACCGAAGTATTACCAAGGAAGAGCAACTTTGTTGTTTTTTTCCTATGTTATGTCGTGTTACGAATTTACGTCAAAGGAGGTTTATTGTGGCAGCAGAAAGCCTTCAGTCTTGGGACTATTGCTTTCGCCCAGTAGTCCCATTTGTTAGACCTAGGGTCTCTGCTGCTCCCGATTGCATCCTACTTTCAGATTTCATATCACACCACTCTCCGTCGAGTCATGGTTTTTTTTGTCAATTTGAGGTCCCTGCGTCATTATTTCCTCTCTCTCTCTCTTTTGTTCTCAGTTTCTTTTGAATCTACCATATAGCATTTTAACCAAACCCAAATATCACATATTTTCCCTAGCACCTTCTCATTCATGTCTTTTCAGGCTTTGTGTCCTTGACTACGGTGGAACCCCACCATTAATGAGAAGTGGGTGTCTATTTTGAACCTTGTCTGACATGATTAAGAACAAGAGCGCTGGTATTCGTAGATGATTTGCCATGATCACGATAAAGTTCGTGGCAGGACCCAAAAGCGAAAGAAGGACATGTCGGGCTCCAGCTAACCCAAGATGCTATCTTTAGAATTTGGCAGCAGATTCAAACTGATATATTTTCATTTACTGGTTCTGGGTAACTCACCATAATTGGAAACCTTGGAAGTCAGCATGTTCAGGTTCTTCACTTTTCTTCTTTGTACATTTCTTCAATATCAAGTCCTTGCGATTTTGTCAAAATTACATAAAAACCCGATTAGTCTAGTCGTTTGATCTTTCAAACAATCAAATATCCCAAAAGATTAAACTGATGCCTGGAAATCTAGTAACATGCCCCCTCACGTGAATGTGCTGTTAGGTTTCAAGCGTGGATATTACATAGGGCCACCTCATATCTTGTGCTGAAATTATATTAATATTAAATGTGGGAGTTGTTGGGATTTAAACTTACTATTTTTCGGTTAAACAGGGCTCTACAACTATGTCGAGAAACCAGCAAGTCTAAAAGCTCAAGTTGATAAATGAAGCGTAAAAATGGTTTTATAATGTAAATAATCGAATTCTTTAGGTAGTTAGAAAATGATGATATGTTGCTTTTGCTCCAAAAGCACTCATACTTTGGCATCTATCTTTGTGCAGCTGCTCGTTGGCTTTTACATTGTCATGAAGATTCACCCTTGGTAAAAACTCTCTGGTATGGCTTAAAGTTTCCATCTTGGGAGAGATGTAAAATGAAGCATTGGATGTAATGTTAGTTCTAGTCCCGTTTTGCTTTTTTTTTTTTTTCGATATTGGGTTGATGTTTTGCGATTTCGCTCATGATATTCGAAAACATATCACCAAGAACAAGACAACATAGACGGAGAGGGAAATTACTTGAACGATGACTAGATGATGGGATCAGATCAAGCACTCGTGAAAGGGAAACATGACACTCTATGAAGCAGACACCCAAGGCAAAAGGAAACATATTTTTTTTTTGATAAATTGCGACAAAATCGCTAAACAAGCTGGCCACTCGCTAGGCGAGGCCAGAGTCCGCAACAACACGGGGACCAAAAACAACCAAAACAAAACAAGAAAACCCGAACAGAAATGCTCGCTACAAAATACAACACAACAGAGTGCGAGCAAAAGGAAACATATAGTTGGCAAGGTCTGATATAATATGATAATACGAAGCAAATATACAAAAAGAGGGCACCAACACGCCGTCACCGGATCCCATTAGAACTCCGAAGTTAAGCTTGCTTGGGCGAGAGTAGTACTAGGATGGGCGATCTCCTGGGAAGTCCTCACCCTCAGGTTGGGGGCACTGGGAAACAGCCTCTCTTCAGGTTAACACCCTGAAGGGGGAAGGCTGCGTACATCCGCCCCCCTTAGACCCTGCGTAGGCGGGAGCCCTTGAGACACTGGGTATGTTCCTTTTTTCCTAATACGAAGCAAATACGATATGAAGGTAGTGGGATGGGGTTGGAGTTTTTGGAATCAAATTGAATTTGGGTTGACACGTTCAACCCATTCAGAAAATTGGGTTGAATTTGAGTTTCAGTTGGGTTCCATTTGCAACACGTTTAAACTATTTATATACTTAGGTTATTTGAGTTGAACAAGGGTTGGAAGTTCCTAACCCGATTAATGAACAACTCGATTTAGGTTAACTCCTTTTCTAAGGCCCTTGCACAACATGAACACAAAAACAATACAACACAACACATTTGTCAATTCTAACATCTGAATACTAACAGAGCACCTAGTTTGAGGATTGATGATGAAATCGAGAAGCTTCTTTTCATTTTCTACTTTGATAATCCAACAAGACAATCTTTTTAATCTTAACAAAGATACGATTCATGATAAACCACAACAGACTCACTTCGTAAAAACGAAAAAAGAAAAAAAACCCTTTTATTTTTGTTGTTAGTAGAGTAAATTTTGATTGCAATTCATGGGAAATATGTTAAAAATGGCAATGTGCAAGAACTTTTGAAGAAAGTATATAATAAATAGTACTGGTAGTAACCATTTTACCTAACAGGGTACTGACACGCAAACACCAAATTCTATTAGAACTCCGAAGTCAAGCATGCTTAGGCGAGAGTAGTATCAAGATGGGTGACCTCCTGGGAAGTCCTCGTATTGCACCCCTTAGGTTGAAGGTAGCACCCTGAAGAGGGAGGCTATGTACATTCACCCCTCGACCCTACTTAAGCGGGAGCCCTTAGAGCACTGGGAATGTTGCTTCAGTAGTAATCATTTTGTAACTATTTTCATCATACATATGGTAGTCCCCCTTCACTTTGAACTCTTTAACTCTCACTTTCTTTCTCATTATGGGGTTCTAGAAATTATTCCACCCTCCTTCCTGGGTAAAACAACAGTGAAAAAGGTGATTTATCATGTTTAATAATTTAATCATGTTGGATTTGTATTCGTATCATTATAATATGTTGCACATGTTTTGATCATATAGCGAGACACTGGGATAACAGATAAAGTTTTTGTAATCAGTTGATAACATCTGTAAGGAAGAGACAAAAACGGAGACTTCAAAAAGGGAGTAGAGATGAGGAAACAAGGTACTGGATGGATGGCTAGAAGATGGATCATTATTGAAACACACAGGGGTTGATGACTCTAAACCCCATACTCGACTTGTTCAACAGTTATTTCATACGTTTTCAATTAAGAACTATACATGGGAGTCGAGTGAGAAATCTTAAATAGAAGTTGTAAGAGAGAACAAATCAACATATAAGCATAGTAAGTTAGTCCATCTAATACCAACTGATTTTAGGATAGAATCCCACTTGGGCTTAAACATGGATCTCATGTGTGCCTATTCCATAAATCAGGCCTAGACTCAGTGTCCACATATAAACTCAAGTGAGGTTCCATCCTAAAACCAACTGACATTAAGTAAGGTAACCCATTAAGCTTATATGATGGTTTCTTTTCTCTCACAACTACTGTATGTGTTTCTTACTAAACTTATATGTAAAATATTTAATAGATAAAAATCTTAATAAAAGAATGAGAATACATGTAAATAGGAATGAAGAGAGAAGGGAAATGTAGTGGAAGACAGAAAATGGTGTCGGCATGGGGTGACAGCTTACCAACTAAAGTATGTAATTGTTATGTGGATTCTTATTGCTCGCTCGCTCTCTCTCTCTCTCTCTCTCTCTCTCTCTCTCTACTTTTTCTCTTTTTACATCCCAACAGGTATCCAAGTATGTGATATGTAGACCCCCCCTTCATCAACTAAAGTATGTCAAACTGTTTGCACCGTTAATTCGAGGGTTTGAGAACGATGTCGTTTCAGTTAATGAAGCATATGCCTATCGTACGACGGGGTTGGTGTCATTTCGGTTAGTGAGATACATGCTTGTCATGTGATAAGAATCAACTTGAAATAAGTAAGGTAATAATCAGGGATGCCATCAAGGAGTGGAGTCTTGAGTTTGAGGTGATTATCAGGAGTGCATTAAGAAAATGGGGGTCCCTAACTTAAGACTGTTATCTGACATGTCAAAAAGAGACGTCAGCCTCGAGAATCTCCGTGGAGAAGTTGATGAACATATGGAGAAAGCTATTAACCAACATGTAGTTTTTATAACAAATATAGTAATATATTGATGCAAATGGAAGGTATGGTAGATCTCAGTTAGTCGAGTTTGCTTTTTACGTTGTTTGAAAACTTGACTTATTTAGGCACTAGAGTCAAGTCAGGTTGGCTTAGCCATTGTAAAGCCAGTCTCAGTGGTTTGTGAGTGTAAATGGTTAGTCATTGTTGAGCTACATTAAGAGTTTAATGTGTCTTAACGAACCAAGTTTAAGCATCAATAAACTGTACTCGAGTAAATAAGTTGGGTTCGACTTACGTAAGTTTGAACAAGCCAATATTGGCTCGAAACTTGCCAGAACAGGTTCAAAATTATTGAATTGAAATTGATATGTATCAAATTAAAAGTCTAAATATTTATTTTGCACCAATATAATTAATTTCGTTTTTCCTATGTTTCAACAACAACAAGCCTAGTGCCTCAAGGGCTCCCGCATAAGCGGGGTGTGGGAGCGGTGGATATACGTAGCCTTACCCCTTCAGGGTATAACCCTGCCGAGAGGCTGTTTCCGAGGACCCCAACCTTAATTAACATTTGGATCGATAAATTGACATTCTATTGAAATATATTTTAACAGAAATATTATTATTTCATTGCTTAAAATGACCAGAAATTATTGCATAAATAACGTGTTCTATGTAAAACAATCTGTGTATGACAATGTGGCTAATTGAACACCCCACTCCTCAACAAGAAAAAGTTGTTCTTCACAAAGATGGAAGATTATATATTTTGCTCACTGTATCGATTTAATTCTTATACAGTTTATGTTGTATCATTTTAATCTAATGGCAAAACTAAGGTTAAGCTAATGACATACTTCGTAACGATCCAATCATGTCAATGTAAGTGACCTAATGCAAACCTGCCCATGGACCAATTTAAACCCACCCATGAACCATTACAGATTCCATCACCAACTTAAGTCAATTTTACTCTAGTACTAAATTGACACAATTAAAAATACAATCCCGGGGCGTCACTAACTAGGTGTTTTGCATGGGATTTTGAATGTGGTTATTCTAGTTTCTTTGTGTTTGGTACTTTTGTTTTAGACTTCTTGTGGTATGCTTTTTGGTTAGTTTTTTGGTTCGGAGTGATGTTGTTTCATGTAGGGGGTGAACTTTCTATTGGTGTGACCGGTTGCGGTCTGTTGTTTGTCTTCGAGCTTTACCTTACACTTTTGTGTATTTAGGACTTGTATTCCGATTATCCAAAAAGAGAGAGAGAGAGTGAAAGCACCATGACATAAATTGATTAGTGTCCCGTAGGTGGGGTTATGTTGGCTGTTATTTCAAACTTTTTACGTTAATCTCATCAAATAATGCCTGCCTTGTGTTTTAATCAACCTCCTTCAGCAATTATTAGTACAACTTCTATCTAAGATTCCCATACAAAATTTGAAATTATTGATAAAAATTGAAACTTGATGTAAATAGATATGATTTTGGCTCCACGTAATTTACTTTTTTTAGGAAAATTGAACTGACTGGCACCCACAGACCTGTTTATTGTCCACCCAGCACACCACTCACATACCATTATTGTAGTCGTGAACTTCTGACCTCCGTAGCGTGAACCTCCTGAATGTTTGCATTAGCGTGAAATTTTGGCCTCGCATAACATGAACCAACAACAAAGGGTTTCACTATTGTCATCCAAGTCCTAACTGTCGCAAAGTTTAAGTCAGTAGGTGAAGGTTTGAAAATAGTTTTATACTGACATGGTGCAACTTTGAACTTCACCACATTGATGCCAAGCAAATCTATCAGGTCACCATAATAGTTGTTTGGAGGTGGAAACTATCGACAATCACAGGAACTTGACACAGGGGAGCACTAGCATAGGAAATGTGGTCCATGATAGAGCCCTACACGTTCACAAGCTCCGCTTTAGCAACATCCAAACTTAATAAACCCCAACAAACAAATGCGTTGATTTTTGGCGGTGCCATACAACTGTGACTCCACGTTGTAGAACGCCAAGAAAACTCATTAAGTGATTCCTAATAGTTGTTAGAAGGTGGAAACTATAGAAATGACCCCCAACAACAATTACAAGAACTAGACACTGGTGGCGCACTGGCATAGGAAATGTGCCCTATGACAAAGGCCTACACATTCACACGCTCCGCTTGTTAGCAGTGCATCCAAACATGATAAACCCCAACAACTGAATGTATGTTGGTTGTTGGCAGTTCCATACAACCACAACTTACACCACCTCTAGTTTGCAACCTCCAACCAACTGTGTCCATCAAGACCTTTTAAAATCTCCAAAAGCAATGGATAGAAAAGGGAAACCGAACTAAAAGAACCAAAGTGAAGAGAAAACAGAAGGGTACATCTCAAATGGAGGGCTTGGAAATGGCCGTTTTCGAAGAGCATGGATATCCAGAACATAGGAGAGAATTCAAAGCGTAATGTAACAATTATCGTCTCCAGTTACGACAATCTCATATCAAAACTACGTGATATTGGTAATTTAGTCTTAATTTGAAAAGGATAAATACAATAGAAATTCTTTAAACAAATGCTCGAAACAAAGAAGAGAAAACAAATATTTTCTCCTCCGTAATTACATCACACTGTATGTCCAACATACGTAATAATTTGTAATTTTTCTTAAATTATTACCTAAAGAATTCGCATATATTAAAAAAAAAAATTATAGTATAGATTCATTGTACTACTTGATTGATCAAAAACAAAAAACAAAAATAAAAATAAAAATTGTACTACTTGCTAATTATATATTATTAATTCAAGATCTTTAAAATTGACAATACGGCATTCCTATTGCTTCATTAAGAAGTTGTAGGCAACACTAGAATACTCACCGTAACACAAAGTATATGGCCTTTTCTATGTCTAAATATATAAATTTAATGCAATATAAAATTATTAATTTATTAAAAATTATTATTTAATGTTATTTTATATAAGAAAAATTTTCTTGTTAGGTATAGTGATATTTGAATATTTATTACGTAAATACCTTGACATTTTAATGTAAATATACAATGAGGTATCCTATGATTTCAAATTTTTATTAAGGTATTTAAGTAGAAACTTAGGGCATGTTTGATAACAAAGAATTTCCAAATCTTCCAAGACATTATTCCTGGAAAATTGGAATACGTGTTCAATAGTCCGGTTTTTTAATCGGAGAAGTTGCAAACAGTTTTTCAGTTTTGCCTATACTTTCACAAATTTGAAAAATAGTTTTAAACTGTTTTTCAAATTTTTTTCACCAAATAGGGACCGTGTTTTGCAACTCTTCCCTCATCCCTCTTTCACATTTTTCAGACTGCTCACTCATTTTATAATATTTTTCTATATAACCCTATCTCCTCCTGCTCTTACCTAAATGATTTTGGAGTACTTAAGGCTAAGTTCCTAATTTTAAAAGCGATAAATGATTTTCAAGGCAAAGGACATATAAAAGGATCATGCAAGTTAGACATTTATCTTTGCAGAATGTGATAAGTGAGCTTTAGGGATACTCAAGCCTAGGTTCCTTTTTTAAAAGAGATACCAAACTATCCACTAAGGTAGGGGTGTAAACGAACCGCAAGTTTAATGAACTACTTGTGTTTGATATTGATTAGGGCTCGTTCGTGTTCATTATGAGGGCTCAATAGCTTATCAAGCTGAGTTCGAGCAGGTTCGATAAGTTTAATAAGCCGAGTTCGAATAGGAGGTACTCGGTTCATTAACATTTGCGAACAATTTGACAAGAGCTAGTTAAAAGCTCATTAACATTCAAAAATGGCTTGATAATAACTTGAAAAGCATCGCAATAGCAATATCCACTCGGTTTTAAGCTCGATTAGGCTCAATAATGAGCTCGACTCTGCTTGATAATAAGTTCGACTCGACTCGATAAGCCTAACAAGCCAAGCCAAGCCAAGCTAAGTACCAAACACGCGAAATTCTTATCGAATCAAGCTCGAAAAAGGGTTGAAAAAGCTCAATAAGGCTTATCAAGCTTGAGTTTGAACAAGAGGGTTCCCGGCTCGGCTTGGCTTGTTTACATCCCTATTTTAAGGCAACAAAAGTTGAATCCTATTTATTGTTATACATTATTTATGTTTCATTCTTAATTTTCAGAAAATTGGAAAACATGGGCCATTTGAACGCATTTTCATTTTTTATGTTGTAAAACTGGAAAAGATAAACTGAAAATAAAAAAGAAAATGGAGATGAAAAGGAAAATTAAAAATGAAAAAGGAAAACTATTTTATGTTATTAAACAAGGCCTTAGTAAATTTTTTCTCAAAATCCTATCAGTTTTCATCGGAATATATGATGTTGTTGATTATGAGAATATATATGTTCTATTTTTATTTTTTTTTTTGATAAGTAAGAAAGATGAAGGAATCTTCTAAGAAGTACATAACGTCTTCCTGATGGAAGAAACCAAAAAACGCAAAACAAAACAAAAAATAGAACCATGTTGTGCACCATTTTCAAAGCTGGGTGTAAGGCTCGTATATATGTTCTATGTCAATATCTTCTGTGAAAATCTATCGGATAACGAAAAAATTCAGTGAACTATGATTAAATATATTAATATCTTAGTGAAATCATATCTCATGTTAGCATTTTACGATGAAAATATAAGATTATTATAGAGGATACCTATATATTGTGGTAATCATGTTCTATTTTAGCAATTTATAATAAAGCCCCATCGAATTTTGATAAAGGGAGTCTAATTGATAAAACACTAAAATTTTGCGGTACCTGAGTGATGCATTTTTAAACCTTAAGTTACCTCATTATATATATTGAAATGTCAGAATACTAAAGTGAGGATGCCTAAGTAATGAATTGGTTCAATATATTATTTATCTTTTATGAATCAAAATGTTAAATTTCACCGGCCCTTGAAGGCTGATTCATACGAGGTCCACATATAAGCCAAAGTGAAGTTAAATTTTAAAATCAATTATCATTAGGTGGAGTAACCCACTAAATGGATCTATTAAGAGTAAGAATTGCACATGTGAGTTTAAATATGAATCCCACATAAGAGAAGTAAGAGTAAAGGAATCAATTTATAAGACTAGCAGGCAACTCCACCTAATGCCAATTAGTTTTAAAACGGAGTCTCGTTTGAGCTTATATGTGGATCTCATGTATGCTAACTCCGTGGGTCAGGCCTAGAAAAGTCCCTGTGAAATTTAACATGGTATCAGAGCGGTTGATGATCCCGATCTCTTGTTTGTCACACTGTATTCTCGTAAAGAAGGGTCGGAATTTGTTGCACCGGGGGCCTCTCCAATGTTGAATCCAATGTGAGGGGGAGTGTTAAGATTAAGAACTCCACATGTGACTTAAAATGTGAATCCCACATAAGAGAGGTGAGAGTAAAGGGATTAATTTATAAGACTAGTGGTTACTCCATCTATTGCTAATAAGTTTTGAGATGGAATCTCACTTGGGCTTATATGTAAATATCATGTATACCAACTTCATAAGTAGGGCCTCGGCCGGGTGACATGATCTCATTTTCACAACAACTCCTACGTAAGATTCACATTTGACTCACATATTGAATACTTAATACAAAATTTATTTCCTATTGACAGATATAACCCCGAGCTATTATAGATCACCATCTGTTAAACAACCCAGATTTCCTTGACAATTAAATAAAAGATTTTCCAACCCCACCCAAAAAAGTAAACTTTTTTTCTAAAAATAATAATTATGCTTAATTTAATTAATTAATTGTATGGGCCCCAAGCATAATGAATAAAATAAAAGATTTAGGGTATGGTTGATTGGGAGAGGTATAAATGTAAATCATATAATTATAGTAGTGCTACTCTAATAGTTGATGGACCACCTACTACAAAAATTTAGGATTATTTACACCGAAAGTCCTTGTACTTTGTCTATTCTGTCAATTTAGTCCCTGTATAATTTAAAATTTGTCGATTTTGTCCTTAGAGAAACTTTTATGTTAAGTTTTTAACGAAATTTTTAACGGTTCGGTCACGAGTTGGGTTAAATTGAGTAATGGATGAATTTATAATAAGCTGCTTTCATCTAACATAATTTTGTCATTCAAAATTATAATATTAACTTAACTTAAGTTTTACAAAATTAATATAACGGACAAAGTACGAGAATCTGTGGCTTAAATAACCAAAATATTTATATGCTTTCTTTATGAAAAAAAAAATTGACAACTTTATGTTCAACTGTTTTCTCACATGATACATTCATCTTTGTATATCTTATTATTTCTTTTTGTTTGTAGGTGAGGTAAGCTTACTTTTGCAATTTTTTTCCCTTTTTGTTGTTTTGGGTGGAGAGGGCAATGCATTAATTTAAAATATAAGAGTAGTTTGCTACTGTATAAAAATTAGGTCACAGGTTGTCAAGTATGCCTGGGGTTAGGTCTAAACCTAAATAGAATTAAGGTCGAAGCTGTCATTAGAGGGCTCTCACTATATAGCTGTAATCAGTGATCAAAATAGATAACGCCCTTCGAGGGCGAGCTTAGTCTCATCGGTGCCACTACGAAGGTGCAATGGACCCCACTGCCTGAATGACTTGGGCAACACTAAGTAGGTGCGCCATAGGCATTACCAACCTTGGTGAGTAGCCCGTTGGATCTGAGTAGGCCTTGTTGATTGAGTAGCGAGTCATCCTCCATGGTTGTCCTTATCTCTCCCATCATTATTGGCGAGTAACTATTACTGCCCTCTTTGTGGTCGTCATTGTTGCAGAGTGACACAAGGACAGCCGGGGACAAATAATCTGTAACTGTTGAGTAACCCGTAGCCACCAAGAACCCATAGCTACTAAGTAAGTTTGTTGACCTCTTCGCACATTGCCTCGAGCTGGCACCACGAGCCAATACAACCATTTGCATCGCCCTCTGAAGACCGTTGTGGACACCAAGAATCCTGACACCAATGTTAACAATTTTGAACAAAAGAGCCTCACCAAGGGCGAGAATGACCACTATGGTTGTCGTCCACCATAAATGCCCATCATCATGGGCGTCGTCACTATGATCAGACTAGTTGAAACTCCATGACCAGCAAGAGCACAACTAGCTTGGGTCACTCCAGATGAGTACCAGGTTTCAAATACCAAATATCGAACCCCTAATATGGAGTACCAATATCGCATATGGATCTTCCAGTACCGTGTACCTGGTGCCACATACCAGCTAGAGAATACTGTTAGGCCACTTGGCAGCAAGTGAAAATGCTCAAGCCACAAGTAATTCAAGAAACAAAGCCAAATGTCTGCCCAAGACAATTCACCCCCTTTTCTGGTGACTGTAAATGACAAAGCAACAGCTCAATCAAAGCCAAGTCATCCCAAGTCTAAACTAAGTCAGATCTAAGCCAAGCTAAATACTTACTAGCCAACTCCTCCCTTATGTACCCTAAGGCCATGTAGTACAGGTCTCTCTCTCACCATGTCATCCCCTCTTTACTCTTCTCAAACTAAGTATTTTTTTATATTTATCTACTTATTACAAATTCATATTATTATTGCAGATCTATATAACTTAGGTATCACAAAGGTCCCCTATGGACAAAACTCAAGGTTCCTCTGACTGTGTGTTTATCTTACATGTTATACAATCAGTTTTGACGTTGCTTGCTTTCCTCCTCGAATCCCTATTACTAGTTTTTCTGAAAAAAAATATTATTTTATTATTATACATACATACATACATACACACACACACAAACACATATAAATAAATAAAGGTAATAAATTATAAAGGTAATAAATTTCTAAAAAGAACAATACTCAAATTTTGAGGAATATTCATGATAACGAGCCAGAAAACCCTAGAGAAGAGTAGGTTAGTGGCCATGGATCTTGACAGTTCGTCACCTATGGCATCCCCTTGTGAGAACTTTTTTATGCTCATAGTATGTTTGCATCGTATATCTTACCTGTTTGGTCTTACAGGAAATATCAAGTCGGGAGTGTAGCTAGAGCTTAACTTTAGCTTATCCTAACGAATCGCAACTCAAACATAATGAATAAGGATACTGCTAAATTCATCTTAAACATTACCCCTCCCAAATTCTATTATGGCTGGGGCCTACGTGAGGCACTGTGTCGTTATTATTGTTGTTTTAAAAATAATTTTTATATTTTTTGGTTTTTTTTATTTTATTTTATCAAGAAATTAAGAATTAGGAAATAAATGTTTTAAAATATAAATTTTTGCT
This sequence comes from Simmondsia chinensis, assembly GCA_018398585.1. NCBI lineage: Eukaryota > Viridiplantae > Streptophyta > Magnoliopsida > Caryophyllales > Simmondsiaceae > Simmondsia > Simmondsia chinensis. The sequence goes on along the minus strand of JAGTTD010000001.1, from coordinate 46,971,107 downwards.
TTTAAACTCAAATTTATAAGCAGAAAATGACATCAAAAGGCCTTTTAGCAAATGTCAACATTTGATGCTCTTGTCTTACACCCAACCGATTAGGGACTCGCTTCATATAAATGAGTCAAGCTCAGACTATAGCTTGAAATTGTCGGGTTTAAAGCTTAAGCATGATTCGGTTAAACTTATGAAGGCTCGACCTATTGCTATTTTGGCTCAATTTATTTAAGCACATTAAGATTCATAATTTAGCTTTAAATTGGCTTATTTGGGCTCGTGAGTCACCGAGTTAACCTTTCCCGGGCTTTGGTTTGTCCCCTATACTTTAGATGCTTGTCACATTATATTGCAGGTTACGCCTGCCTTAATTCTCTTTTTATATTGATGATGAGTATTAAGTTATAATTATGAAAACAAGTCACAAAGCCTAAGTTTTACCGGGCTTGGGTTTAGTCCACTTGACTAAATGAATTAGCTTGTCCTAACTCAAGCTTAAAATAAGTCGAACCCCCATGGAAACTTCCTCCTAATTAAACCACGGTTAAATTGCAACCCATGACTGAAAAAGATTTTTTTTTTTTTTGGATAATTTGATTGAAAAGATTAAGGTCTTGTTTAGTTACTATATAAATTGAATTTCTATAGGAAGTAGGTACAAAGTGTTTGATTGCCATGATCGGAAATAAAACTTCTTTAAGGTGCCATTTAAAAATAAAGGAATTAGAATTTACTTAGAGGGGCTAGGGAAGTTACTTCCTGTGTTTTGAAGGAAGCAATTTCCAGTTCTCATATTTTACCAACTTCTTGGGCGAATTTGCTAAAAAGAGGGCACCAACACACCGTCACCGGATCCCATTAGAACTCCGAAGTTAAGCGTGCTTGAGCGAGAGTAATACCAGGATGGGTGACCTCCTGGGAAGTCCTCACCCTCAGGTTGGGGCACTGGGAAACAACCTCTCTTCAGGTTAACACCCTGAAGGGGAAAGGCTGCGTAGATCCACCCCTCAGACCCCGCGTAGGCGGGAGCCCTTGAGATACTGAGTATGTTCCTATGTTCCTTATATTCTACCAACTTCTTGGCAAACAAAGAAAAGGTTAAATCTCTACTTCCCATGAATTCATACTTCCGGACAATCTAATAAGACCTAACTAATTATTGGGATATTCTGTGGCCAATGGATGGTTTAAGAAATTGATAACAGTTCAGTGTATGAGCACATGGTTTATTTATTTTTTATTTTTTTTATAATTAAAGACAAAGTCGCAACACAACAGGCACCTCGTACAAACGAGACCTAAATCCACCCAGAGCAAAATGGGAGACAAGACAAAGACAAGGGGCAAAAAAACTCTACTACAGAACAGAAAAACAGAATTTCAAGAAAAATACAAACAAGACGACCAACAAGGACTAAAATGCAGTAGAATTGATTACCATATGATCTGCAGAATTTTGAACCAATGATTCCATGGAGTGCTCCTATTTTAAATATTAGCAAAATATATGCTTATTTTCTAAGGGATTATTCGGTTGACATACATTTGACTTTTTAAAACATGATCCAAATGAACCAATAGATTGCTTTGATTGAAGATCTAACCAAAATATGGTTCAAAATCTTGTCTTGTATTAGATGATCTCAAGTTTTATTGGTTGGATGTTAATATAAAATATCAAAAAATCTAAGTATTCCAAGTAAAATATAAATTGCTGCTAAAATACTAGTAGTTCCTTACAATGGAAAAACCGAATAACAATAGACGAAATCTAAGTTTGAAAGTTGACCCTCGAAATACCAAGTATGCCCGAAGATCTCAATTGGCACCACCAGCTTGGTGTCATGAGGCCCATGACCACCATAATTGGGGGACACGTAAAGGCAAGTATCTATTAGCCACCGTCATGGGTTGTTAGCCAACCCTATATCCTCCACCCGAATGCAGCCATTGTGCATATCAGAGCACCAAGCCACTAAGTTAGCACCATGAACACCACTGATTAGGCATTATGGGCACCACCGACTAGGCCTATGTACCATGGGTGTCACAGAGGCTAGATCGAGTGGTCGTCATATTGTGGATGTGTGTTGCCTATTACCGTTCTTTATGGGAAAATTTTGGCTCCGCTATGGCGCCTAGGAAGTATCCATGTTGTCAAATTGATAAAAGAACATTCAACAATCAAGTAGAAGGGCCACCACAATGGATGGAGTCCTTCATCGGTGCCTAAAATCTTGGTGACTGTCATGTGGCCACCATTGAGGCAAAGCCAATCCGCTCTGGCCATTGCGGACGGGTATCTCCCAGCACTGCCAAGATCAGGGGAGAACGAAGCTTCCCCACAAAACCAAGTGCCCTTCTTGAGATCTTTTGCCGAGAGGTGTCTTTAACATCAAAAGTAGGAAAGCAGAGAACAAGCTTCACCGTCATAAATTACCAGGCCCTATCCTTCACACCAAGTACCCTAGACTACACCAACCACCCTATGAAAGTAAGGTACTTGCCCCTCTTGAGCGAGCACTAAGTTCTGAGTAATAAATACCTAGCACCATGTGTCGGCGTAGGAGCAACAACAAAACTATATATCAGCTGGTGAATAATGCTTAAGCCACATGTCATCCAAAGAATAAGGCCAAGTGTCCTTCAAGGACAACTCACTCCCCTCTTCCACCTCCTATAAATTTTAGCCAGTATCGGACCTTAAAAACAAATCAGGTTTTCTCAAGATTAAACCAAGTGAAGTTGGTTGCGCCAAATGCGTAATAGTCAACTCCTCCCAAATCTCACCTCTAGCTTAAAATGTTCTCCACGAGTCTCTCTTCCCTTGCCATCCCCTATCTACCTATATTTACACTAAATACTTGATTATGTTTACTTACTTTTGGCATATTCTTATCATTATTTTAGACCTCCACTGACTTAAACATTGAAGGAATACCTTGCAGAAAAAAGATCGCCGGTCCATCTAACCGTATGATCATCATATAAGTCATTCTATTAGAGGTGAAACTACTCACCTTCTTCCTCGATATCCCTGTAATAAGTTTATATATATACATAACAGCTCTGATATCTAGAAATATCTATTATATTTTTTTTCATCTATTTAATTTTAATCCGACTAGTTATCTCAGTAGTAGGAAGCAAGTGAAGGGATAGAGTGTTGCTTTAGGTCAAAAGGTCTGGAATTCGATCCCTCTCTTGAGCCTCTCCCCTAGGAATCCTTAACTTAATTGTCTCCTATATTGTGTGGGTTGACGCATGTGTCGGGGTTTATCGGGCTCCTCTTTAGCAAAAAAACAAAAAAAAAAAAAAAAAAAAAGAAAAATTATTTTTCAGAGATCAACCGGTCTTTTATGCGTGGAAACTGACTGCATTTGGATTTCAACACTCACGTGCCCGCGACGGTCTCTCACGTGTGGGATAACATGTGTCATGTGATATGGTGCCCACTATCTTCTTTTTACTGGGTTGTTTAAGTTCTTACTTATTTAAGTTCTTACTTATTATTCATTATTATATTGATTTTTTTTTTTTTTTGGTCCAACATTTTTTTATTATATTGATTTAATCTTATAAATTATTAATTTATATTAATTAAATTCATGTATAATTTCAATTGTCTATGGTAAAATTAATGTTAAATTAATGACTAAAACTCTAGCAGAGTAGTACTTCAACGTAATATTTACTATAAAAAAACTACGGATCAAAGAAAAGAATCAATTTATTATATAAGGAATAAAAAAGATAAAGCCCGGTATAAGATTACTACAATTTAAATTCAAAAGCACCTATATGGACAAAACTAAAAATATAATGACCAATTAGTACTATAGGAAAAATACAAAAATCTATCAAATAATTTATAATCGTATTCTTTTTACAATAATAATAATCCAATGCTTCAAAGAAGTTCCGCCAAGACAGAAAAAAAATCTATCAAATAATTTATATTTTTTTTTTTTAATGAGATATTTAGTTAGAACTTACAACAACAACAATAACAACAGACCCAATGCCTCAAGGGCTCCCACTTAAGCAAGTTCTAGGAGGTGGTGGATGTACGCAACCTTACCCCTTCAAAGTGTAACCCTGGCGAAAGGCTGTTTTCGAGGACCCTTTACTTTATAGGGTTAGCAACACGAGGACTTCCCAGGAGGTCGCTCATTCTAGTACTACTCTCGTCCAAGCACGCTTAACTTCAAAGTTCTAATACGATCCGATGCATTGTGCCTGATAAATGAACCCTAATTAGATATATTGTTAAAACTTAATTGTTGCAAAAAAAAAAAAAAAAAAAATTTGACGGCCACCCATCTTTGTCCACTCAATTTCATCTTTATTTATATAATAATTAACAATTATAACTAGTAAATTTAGCTTTTCTGGGTATATTCTTTTTGTTGATGATTACATAACATAACATTTATTGCAAAATGCACTATACAACTAAAAAATAGAACATATAAGCTAGGAATTATAATGATGATTGTGATAGTTTTTGGTCCCTAAATAAATTATGAATCTCTTTGGTCGATTTTTTCTTTTTTAGAAGAAAAGTGTTCTTTTTAGAAAAAATATTTTGTCTAGGATTTAACGGTATTTAATATGAAAAAAAGATGTTTTTCAACAGGAGCGTTGGCTTTTTTTTTTTTTCTGTTTTTAAATAGTAGAAGAAAAATAGTGTTTATTTTTTCTTTAATTAGAAGCAAAAGTAAAATTAGAAACTAAAAATTTTTCATATAAAAATACTCATATTCAAAAGAGTCCTTCTATGAAAAGTGTCTAGGACAAACAATTTTTTCACAAAGTGGCTGAATCGGTCCTATAATTGCTTATGGTTTTAAAATTACGGTTTCTTCCTAATTTTTCTCATTATGCAGGTGAAACCCTCCATTTAATAAACATAATTATGCAGGTGAAACCAGTCTTATAATCAAACATAGACACTCTTTACCGGGTAAGACTACGTATATCTCTCCCCTCCAACCCTACTCAGGTGGGAGCCCTTGGAGCAATGAATTTATTGTTTGTTATTTGTTTGTATTGTCCTGTGCTATTGTACATTTTCGGACTTGTATTCAAATCATCGAAAAAAACTATTCTCGGATATACACTACTTTGAACTGATTATTAGGTACGACAAAGTTTTTATAATTAGGTGCCCTTAAACGTTGTGAATATATAGATCAGTTTAGGAGTTAAAGCCCGTAATGTGTACTAGGCTTAAAGGCCCATTATGATCTACCTAATGGACCAATGGCCCAAATGAAAACCAGGCCCAATGTCTCATTTTACCTTTACTAATTTTCAAATTAAAAACGGCGACGGTTTTATTTTAATAAAGTATTTTCTTTTAGTACATATTTTTTTTTTTTTTATAAATAAAGTATAGAACTAAGAAAAGTTAAGCAAAACAGTGTAAATTTAAATGTTAGATATAATGTTCAACAAATGTTAAAATTGTAAAGAAACAAAACTAAACAATTCTGAATAAATTTATAATTATTTTACTTTTTTCAGCTTTTTTTTTTAAATAGATAAAAAAAGTGAACAAAATTTTGCAACACTTTATGAATAAAAGTTTAAAAATGAATAAATCTAACTATAGTGCCCAAATTAACCGATTTTTTGTCCGTCAAATATGTAAATTGGGAAAAACTAGTCAATAACCAAATAAGTAGAAATTAGTATTTTTTTTCTAGTTTTGCTTTTTCCTTATTTTCTATTATTCTGCTTTGTCTGAATTTATATAATTTTATTTACTAAATTTAAATCAAGCTGAAGGTAAGAAAAGAGCAACATTTTTTTTCTTTTATTTTCTCTCATTTTGCCTTTACTAATTCTCTTCAGTTTTACTCACTGATTTTTAAATCAAACATAGGGTAAAAAAAGAGCAAATTTTTTGGGGTAATTACAGTCACACAGGTTAGATTGTTAACATCATAGCACTTTTATAAAATTTTATAACCATTATTCATTATAAATCATATTATTATTATAATAATATTACATTAAAAGTCTTTGTACTTTTTTCCTTATGTTAATTTAATCCATATATTTTTAATTATGTCAATTTAGTCATTTGATCAAATTCTAGTTCAGTTATTGAAGTAATTTTTAATGGCACAATCATTTTAGATACAAGAAATTCTAAAAATTCATATTTTGATTGATATAATCCAACGCATAGTTATGATATATTTGATCAATATACTTATTCATCATATATTTAAGGTTGTAGTTCATTGGGATAAGCTGAACTCAAACTTTAACTATATACCTAACTTAATATTTTTGCAAGATCAAATAAATGGGGAATCATGAGGTAACTCACGGGACCTTCCACCATTCAAGTCAGTATTAATCTTATGAAAGAAAGATCAGGCCCGGGACTAGGAATCAACTGTTTCTTTCTCCCTCACCGGGTTGAGCAGATTCAGAAGAACCCTAATTGGAATTCTTACATGTAAAGGTAAGCACAAGCAAGGAAATCCCTTTCTTCATAGAAATAGGTCAACGCAAGAAATTGCAAATGGGGATTCGTCTGGTCGATTTCGTCGTCTCTCTCTCATCGGATCACTGAGGAATCGAAGCAGAGGAACCCAATAGCGCAGTGAGAGAGAGAGAGAGGAGGAGGAGGAGGATGGACCTATTTGTATGGTTGATTTCATTTTTCGTCCTTGTCGCTCTCCTTATCATCGTTGTCTATCAGGTCAACCCTCACCCGAAACCCTAGATTTCCATTTGTCTTGATCATTTTGCTTTAATTTCGCCATTCTGTCATTCGCTGTTATAACCTCCCCGAAAAGCATCAGGATCACAAATCTGAGGCCGGTTCCTATAAATCTCATTTTTGGTACAGCCAAAGCCACTAATTTGTTCCAAGAAAAAGTAGAAAGGTTACAAATAGTAGCAGAACAAAAGTTAACGATCAGGATATAGGATCGAAGGAGGCTATTATCCTCCCCCCCCCCCGCCGCGATCTTCCCTCTTCTGCTCTAAGATTCCGCAACAATGCGATCTTTCATCTCCACTGTCTCCAACCTACTCCACTGTTCCACCGACCACCACCACCTTAACCAACTTCGTCACTTCGCCAAATGGACTCCATACAAACCCCTCCCTAAACCCAAGCATCACCAGAAGCTCCACTCTATCAAAACCCTTCAAACCCAAATCTAGAACTCATACCTTACCCTTCACCTGCCACGGATTCTCCGCCAATCAATTCAAATCCTTGAAACAACCGCTTCTTGGTGATCGTGCTGCCGCTAAGCTTGTGGTCACCAAGAACTCGCTCGTCTCCAAGGCCTTCGCAGGCACGGAGTGGGAGGCTTTGGGTCCTTGTATGAAGGGAATGAACGCCCTCCTGTTCGTCAAGAAAGAAGAGGTCATGGGAGCGGCCATGGGCGGGGTAAGGAAAGCTGTGAAGGAAGGGAAGATGGAGTTTAATGAGTTTACAGGGGCTGTAGTGGGTGGGAGGCTTTATGGGCATTTGGATTTGGAGGTGTTAGAGAGTATGTCGTCGACGGAGGAGGCCAATGGCATGTTATTGGGCTCGTTGTATAGCCCGGCATCGTTATTGATGGCACTGTTAGAAGGATTTGCGGATGATTCTCAGACGGCTGCGGAGGTAGAGATTGAAGCTAAGGATGCAGGAGAGAGCTAAAGTTTTGGCGGTCTTCTGCTCTGGGAAACAGCCTCTCTTTAGGGCAGCCCCCTGAAGGGGGAAAGCTGCGTACATCTACCCCCAGACCCTGCTTATGCGTGTTATTGTTGTCATTCGCTGTTAATTTATGTTATTTGATGTGCTGCTGAATAATAGAGTTCAATTTAGGGTATTGTTATTGCAGGGATATTTTTTTTTGTTAATGTTGGGGTAAGTTCGACATAACTGTAACGAACCTTGATGTTCGTTACGGGGATATTCACGAACCTAGGCTTGTGATGGTGAAATAGAGGTTAAGAGAGGAAGAGAAATAGACTTAGAGAACGAGAGAGAGAAAGAGAGAGAGAGAAATAGAGATTAGAAGAGAATTAACAAGAGAATTAGAGGAATTAGAGAGATTTTGAAGATGAAGAGTTAGAAGTGAGATAGAGAGAGAGAAGGGTGACGGTAGAGAGAGGGAAAAGAGAAGAGAGTTGATTCAATTTTTTACTTCACTTCTTCCTTGCAAAAATACAAACTTGACACATGAATTTATAGAGCAATTGGAGGGAGGGTTGACCGGCCACCCTAAGGGTCTCCCTAATGGCATTTCCCTCCTAATCACAATTTCAATTTCAAAATTTAAACTAATTTAAATTAACCCTTGCTTCCTACTTCTTCCCTCCAACCGGGCCCCTCTACCTTAATTCAAAAATTTAAACTAATTTATACTTAACTAATTTTACAATTTTACCTTACATATTCGATACAAAATAATAAAAGCAAAAACGGGTTGTTGGGTATAAGGTCACAGCCAAGGATCGTGACAAACCCTTCCCCTTGAAAACATCCTTGTCCTCAAGGATGTGTCATGCGTGCAACCTCTAGCATTTGGTTCCCCCCGGGTCGTAGGGATAATTTTTGTCCTCAAGGTTCATTTGCAAAAATCGGTGTCCGTGGGTTGAGAGTTTAGTGCCAACCCCTGTTTTTGGAAAGTGTCCCCATGTCCGAACCTTTCTTCTCTTTTTCTTGATCGGTCCGGTCCCCTCCTTTGGCGGATGGCATTCCTCTTCTTGGCACCACATGAATCAAAACCCGGTTGTTTTGGTTCATAACTTATGGTGATGCTTTGGGGTCCTTGAAGTTCCATTGTCCCTTCGTCCTCCAGTTCCAACTCGTGCGGGACTCCGATGGCGTGTGAATCTACAATGGTCGGCTTGACAAGGTTTTGCTTGACAAGGGGTGGCTCATCAAGCGGTGGTTTGATCGGTTCAATGATAGCAACCTCCTCCCTTGTACCTTGTTCTTCATCACCCGGTGGCGGAAGGATCCCATCTTCGGTTATTGGATAGGTGCCGGACCTTCCGGGTGTGGCAATGTCCTGGGCACCCATGGATGGTGCCACGGTCTCAGCTTCGGGCCTCCCTTCGTGAGCCTTTACTAACCGATCAACGACATCGGTTAGGGCTCTAATGTCTGCCCTCATGTCAGCCATGTCCGCCCTTATTTTTACCATGGTGGCCATTGTCTCGGTGAGATCGTTTGACAACATGCTTCCGTAATAGATTTTTTTTTTTTTTTTTTTTCCTGGATTTCAAAACGCAGCAGAATTATTATTATTATTATTTTATTTTTTTATTTTTTTTAGTTTCGAAAATGAGATGAATAAAAATGCAAACGATAAGATATGCCCTCTTCGATCGGAAGATGGCTCTGATACCACTTTGTCACAAACTCAAGGGTTGGTGACGAGCTCTGATACCACTTGTGATAACTAACGAGGCTCTCCCCGTTAGCCACCGTCACGTTCATGACGACGGTGGGCACGGTTTCGAGCTGAAGCTCTCGGACCACACTAGCATCAAGAAAACTATTAGTAGACCCACTATCGATCAAGATATTTACCTCCCGTTTCTTAATCTGGCCCTTCAATCTCAAGGTATTGTGCGTGACTCGGCCTGAAAGTGCATTTAGAGAAATCTCCATAGCCCCGTTATCTTCTCCTTCGGTTTGCTCTTCAACCGCAACTTCCTCTTCTTGTGCTTCATCTTCAACCTCTTCACCTTCCATACTTTGCAAGGCCTTCTTACAAACGTGCCCCGGAAAGTATTTTTCATGGCACTTATAACATTGGCCCGGCTCTCGTCTAGGTGCACTGGACCCTGCGTGGCTGCTGCTGCTGGACCGGGTGCTGCCAGGCTTGGACACGGACCCCTGGGACTGGGCCGAGCCCTGGGGCGCTGCCGAGGGTGCTGGCCGGCTGCTGGGAACCAGCCGTGTGCTGAAATTGGGTCGGGCAACAGGTCTGGCAGCGTTTTTGATCTCGGTTACAGCAACTTCTTGGAGTTTGGCCTGTTCAAAGGCCATGCTAAGGTCGGTCGGACGGCTTGCCTTGACGGATGCTCGGATGGCGGGCTTAAGCCCACTAATAAAGCTCGAGACAAAGTATGCCTCGCTCAATGCCGGGTGGTGGATTAGCATCTAGCTCTTCAATTCTTCAAACTTCAAAATATAATCTTCGACCGGCCCGTTTTGAGACATCTTGCTAAACTCTTCCACTATGTCTTGGAGCGATCAGTCTCCAAAACGTTTACACAATTCATCCATAAAAAATGGCCACGTCATGTGTGGGTGTCTAAGCTCAAGCCCATGGAACCAAATGTCCCCATGTTCACGAAGATGGCTCGAAGCATATTCCACCCATTCATGTTCAGGCACTTGATACCAACGAAAATATTTAAGGCACTTACGGATCCAAGCTCTTGGGTTCGTACCTTCGAATTTCGGAATCTCGAGCTTTGGTGCGTGGGAGGACAAGGTGCAGTTGCTCCCATGACTCCGGCTAAATTCTCCTTCATCCGTGACCCGAGTGGTATCAGAGCTCGTAACGAACATCAAGGTTCGTTACAATAACAAGGTTCAAAAGTCTTTATTATTACCCCTGGTATTAACGAAAACTGTTAACACTAGGCTGATTCTTCACTTTCGGCTACCTTCTTACTTAGTATTCAATTGCAGATCGTTTATCTATGACATGATCTTTGTAGTTTTTTGTATACAATAGTGGTAAGGAGGTATAACATTGCATAAGTAATGCTACCTACATTGGGGTTTTTTTTTTTTTTTTTTGGGGATTGGGGGGGGGGCGCTAGGGGTTTGAGATCAGCTTTGTACCTAAGGCCTCATGCTTGGGGTTAGTAGCATAGTTGCCATACCAAACCAACAGTTCATATAATCTTAGTAGTTGCAAATTAATGCGTGTCTTAGACGAGGGTATGTGTTAGTTTCTGGGCATGCTTGAATTCCCTGCCCTCACCAAAAGCCATGTTCGAGTTGATTGATATTCATAATCTTATGTGAGCTGAATACATCAATGTGGCATGGGAAGATGTCCAGGTATTGCTAAATTATTTGTAGGCCACTTGGTGAAACTAGTGTGTTTGTAGTGGAGTCCATACTTACAACATGTATCTCTTATTTACTGGCTTTTTTTTGAAAACTGGGCAAAGAAAGATAAAAAAGAGTTGGGTAAGGAGTGGTACAGAGAGGGAAGGTAAGGGGTTTATGCTATTCTTGTTTGGATGTGTTTAATAAAGAAGGGTGGAGTAAACAGGGTAAATGCTTTATTCAATTATGACAAAAAGAAAAGAAAAAAAGAAATGTGAAATTCTTGTGTCGAAAGAAAAAATATCAATCTAATAGGGCTTCTTCTTATACCTATGAATTCCATTTAATCCCCCAAGCCTTGAAGGAAAGATCTTTCTGATAAAAATTTCTATTTCTTTAGTTATAGTCATTTGTCATTTTCCTTCAAACTTGGTTCTCTCAAGCACCCTACTATACTCTACTTGTTCATTTGTGTCTCCTTGAGAAGCTGTTGGGAGTAAAGACGAATGCCAATCCTCGTGGCCAGCTTGACAGAAGTCAGCGACAAAGACATTGTAACTTGGCCCTCAAGCTAGATTGCCATAGAGACGATGTGTGAGAAGGATTCCTTAAGAGAAAGCTCCTTTTGATAGTGCCATCTTCCGCATTCATTTGCTGAATGAATGATGGATTTTCTCCAGAGAGCAATATGCTTCCTTCATTTGGCCTTGTAGAGCATCTACTATGCTTATTCATTGGCTATGAGTTCAAATCCCTCATTGTAACCAAAATGGATTTCTTTAGAGAGCAGGATGAAAATAGCCCCCTTGGATGTGAGTTTTGTGACTTTGTCTATATGGAAGCCTGAATCGAGTGTACTTTCCTTTCAATAGGGGTGTAGTGTATGAAGCTAAACAAGTTAGAAGATTCACACAATTTGACCCCATGCGGCATCATACAGTGATGATGATTTCGGGTGTCGGCCCTTGTAGAGGGAACTTCTAATCAACCAAGCCATATATGTCACTTCCCTTCAATTCTATTTAATGTTAGGCTTTAGACCATGCGTAGGGACCACCCACACACACCGCAACCCATTGAAATAGCAAGCAACAGAAAGGAAATTGTGGGGAAAATTAGAACACTAGAATTTGTGTGGTTCTGCTGAAGCCTACGTCCTTAGAGGGAAGCACAACAATTTCAATATTTTGAAAATAGTAGAGGAGACAATTTTATGTACTTCACGCAAGTCTCACAACCCTAATGACTATATATAGCTGCGCACTAAACTCTGGTGCTCCATAGGCCTAAATCAGGTCAGCCTAGTCCTCCACTTCATATACAAGGCCCATTAAAATTAGGCTCACATACATAAACCCAACACGATATTGTCTTTCTGGACTTGGTTTGCATTGGTGTTCAGCAATTATTCAAGGTAGCGAAACAATGGTTGAGAGATACTTACTTGAAGCTAGATGTGGAAGAAGAAGAGGTTGACATTGGATGTTTCAAGTTGGAAATGTTAATACCCGAATGTGGTTAGAAGACTATTGCAATCGTTTTCATGAATATGAGAAGAAATGGTATTATGACTAAATGTATCTTTGAATTGGGATTTGAAATTGTATTATGACTAAATGTATCATACAGTAATGTAGTCTCTGCCTGTGGGCCTATTTGTGTTCAAAAAAAAAAAGGAGAGAATTGGGATTTGAAATTCATACTGCTGTTAGTTCATTCAAATTTCTTAGTTTTCTTACTTTTGAATTTCCTTGCAGCTTGTGTGCTTGGCAGATCTAGAGTTCGATTACATCAACCCATATGACTCTGCTTCTCGGATAAACAAAGTTATCTTGCCAGAATTTATTGCACAAGGAGGATTATGCCTCTTCTTTCTTGTAACCGGGCATTGGTTTATGGCGCTTTTGTGTGGACCATACTTATACTATAATGTGAAGATGTAAGCTTCTTTGCCACCCTTCATGTTCCACAGTTCAGCTTCTTTGATGCTACTTGAAATACTTGCAAATTGTTTTCCAGATAGATTTTATTTGTGATTTTGTTATTTTATATGTTGTCCGAATAGATTTTATTTGTGATTTTGGGTATTTTATATGTTGTCTTATTGAAGATTTTTTTGCTGTCTGCTGCTTAATGCCTGCTTGGCTGGCTTCTCGTCATGATTAGAGCAATTATGGAATGCTCCTTTTTGTTTATTATGATAGTTGATGGTACTCACCAAAACTTAAGGGCACGTTCAAGATGGTTTTCTGTTTGTAGTTTTTCGTTTTTGACAATGATCTCTTGTTTTTAGTTTTCACTCAAACAAGAAAAGATCTAAAAATCAGAAATTGGAAACTAGAAAAATCTTTCTATAACCTAGCTTTTAGTTTCTCAAAAACAAAAACTACAAACAAAACAACGTACCTTATGTCATTCAGTAACGTTTATGAAGGCTGCCACTCTGAAGATCCACAAGAGCGCTCTTAGATCCGTCGTCATTTCTTGAGTCATTATTTTCAGATAATTGATCAATAAGACGATGGAATATTATGCTGCCTTTAGCTTTAAGTGGACGATGAGTGTAAGATGAAAATGAGAATTTCAAAAGCTCAGACGTAAGGCCCTCTCTTCCCTGTGCTGCTTGGATATTTCACAAGTTTATGCTGTGAAGAACTCTTTAGTTAGCTTGACTCTATATTTTACCTACGATACCCATATCGGTGAAGGTACTTGGGTGTCAATATGTCACATATGCTTCAACTAGACTAATAACAAAGAAAAATGTAAGGGTGTGTTCAATATCATTTTCTATTTCTAGTTTGTATTTTTTGAGAAATTAAAAACTAAGTTTTGAAAACAACTTGTTCTTCTTTTTGGTTTTCTTTTTTTAGTTTTCATTCAAAGTAGCAAAACACAAAACCAGGGAAAAAAAAAAAAGAAGTTTTCCCAAAACATGATTTTCTAGTTTCTCAAAAATCAAAAACTGCAAACATAAACGATACCAGACCAACCCTTAGAAAGTAACCGAGTCTAACCATCTGATTGTACTCTCGTAAGAAACTCATACCTTAATGGTGGGTAACATAGCAAAAATCTTTGTGCGCGGTGTGTATGCCTCTTTGATTATGTGATGGATTCATCTTCTTCATTAAAGATGTTGATTCATGTGTGAAACAACAATCATATTGCAAGTATGGCTTTGGCGTCGAGTTGCTTGGTTAATGAAGTACTTGGATTGCAGACTCAAATGAGATTGTCCTTAATATTGGGTTAGGTACTTGGAGAAACAACATCTGGTAGATGTGACCGAGATCTTCAATTTGCTCCATTCCGAGAAGAAGAAACGGCTGTTTAAGCTCGCATATCTCATCGCCATCCTCCTCCTCTCATTATTCTGGTACGCTCTTGTATCCATTACTAGAAGTGCGATATATAATCGTCTTTAAGGAAACAAACAACTATAAAATTACCGCTCTATTTGGTTCAAAGGAAAACATTTCCCTTATGGGAAAAGTTTCTTCACAAAATATTTTCATTGAAAGTGAAAAGTATTGGTTCTTAAAGATTTTTGTACAGAAAATTATTTAATTCTATAAATTCACTTGGGCAAGTTGAGGTTGAAGTGAGACATATAAATTATGGATATGAGATTATCGCAGAAAATGTTTTCCTGTTCATGAGGGAAATTATTTTCCTCTATCGTTGAGGGAGATATTATATATTTGTGATTGTTGCTTTGATGTAATGCAAAGAAACTATAAAATTTAATGGATCCCAATGATGATAAAGGCACCCTATTTCCTCGGCACCACTGCTCCTGACCCACCCCAAACCTTATACTCCTTCCATCCGAGTCCAACCTCAAGCATGCTAAAAGCCCAAGTCCATTCATGTAATGCAAGGGAAGTTCTTCCCGTAACTAGACGCGATGAATTTTGATCAAAAGATACGTTTTGACCAAAGGGAGCCGTATTGACAGTTTCATAGGAGACATGTTCTTAAATTTGCTATTGATATGGTTGCAGGATGATCTGGAGCGCGATGGAAGACGAAGAAAACTACTGACTTGAATTGGGTAAATTATGAGGAATCCTCTGTTTTAACATCTTCATATGATTCTTACCATTCAGAAACTAAATTCTGAATTCATCTTTGTTTCTGAGGTCACATCTTGTGCAACCTGTTGTTTTCCAAGCTTAAAGGGTCAGGTGGCTTCTTCAGTTCTTGTTCCGTATCATTTTGACATTGTATCATAATGACATTCTTTTTCTTTCTTTTTTTTTTTCACACTTGTTAGTTTCTTTTTGTAGCAGATTTGTTGAGTTATTTACACAGTTGGTCCCTAATGTTTATGAATTTGTTGAAAAATGGTCCCTCTTAATTTTTTCTTTTTTTTTTTTTTGGGACAAATTTAGTCTGTCAGTTGTTTGTTTAATCACGAATGAGGGACTATTTTGAACAAAAGAAGGTAAAGGGATTAATTTAAAAAAACTTATGTAAGCATTAGGGACCAAAGGGAGTGAATAATTCATTTTTTATTATTTTATTATTCTTTTAATTTTTTTTTTAATCCCATGTGGTGTTACATGACATGGAAAGTGACGCCTCACTAATTATATAATGTGGATAACACGATAAAAGATTAAATTTGTCTAAAATTGGAACATATGAGACTACTTTGAATCAAAGAAAAGATGATGAATTAATTTAAGCAAACGTATAAACATTGCACCAACTACTAAATAACTCAACTATTGTCCTAGATCTGCATATCTGGTTTTAGGATTCACTATGGTTGTTTGGACTATCCCGAGTTTATTTTGTCTTAATATATGTTGTTCAATTAGTCGCTTTTCATCAATTTCTCTTCTGTTTCATTAAGAAATCACATACGATGGACATGATTCGTGAGTTTTGAGAAGGAATTTAAAACAAAAGACAAAAGTTGAGTTAGAAAAATAGAGGCAGGCAAATTTGAGCTTCAACCTTGACAAATAATTTTGACTTTAATGGCTTTAACATCTATTATTGTAAGAAACTTTTAGTCAAATATCTCATATTTTCACAGTTTAATAACAACTATTATTGTTATATATATATATATATATGGTGGCGTTCTTATGAAAGGGTGAGAGCGTGAAAGGAGCGAATTCTGGCCCGTCATTGTAATGGACGGCCAAAATTTGTTGGACATTAAAAAAATAACAATTTACAATCAGGATTTGTTGAATATTGAAAAAAAAAAATTTCGTCCCGTATCCCTTCTTTTCTTCTGAAAAAAATAACAAATCTTGGTTATTCATTACAATTGACGGCTAGGATTTGTCCCTCTTATGCTCTTACCTTCTTATAAGAATATCACCATATATATATATATATATATATATATATATGACTTTTACGAGATGATAAATTTTAGACCACATATTTGGTTAAAATGGAGGAAGGGGATGATATCATGTGCGAGTAGGGATGGCAATGGGGCGGGTAAAACCCGCTACCCGCGGGGTACCGGCCCCGTTTGGAGCGGGTACCGGTATAAGCGGGGCGGGTAGTGGGTACGGGTTCGGTGTACCCGCCCCGTACCCGTCACAGGTATGGGGCGGGTACGGGTATAGCTTTGTACCCGCCCCGCCCTGCTCCACCTCATACCCGCTATACCTGTTTTATTTTGTACATAATTAACTTTCAAATTACAAAAAATACGTGTTTACATTCAATAACCCAAATTGTTTATCAATGTTATAAAAAAATATAATTGATTTTTGAAAGTAGTATTAAATAACTAATATGACTCGGTATAGATAATCGTTTTCTACGCACATTAGAGAGGGTACAGGGCGGGTAATGCATACCCGTTGGATACTCGCGGGTAATGAGGCGGGTACGGGTATGAGTTTGTACCCGCCGGGGTGTGTACAGGTATTCACTTCATACCCGTGGCGAGTAATGGGGCGGGTACGGGTATAAGATTTGGGTAGCGGGTACGGGTATGGAGGAGACACCCCCCGTACCCGCCCCGCCCCGCCCCATTGCCATCCCTAGGTGGGAGGAAGATGAAAGGAGAAAATAATACAGATCATTGACTTTAATAAAAAGTATAAAAATTATTTTTTATCTTAATTTAGATTTAATAGTTATTGTTTTTTCTCTTTTAACTCTCAGCCTCGTATAAGACTTGCCAAACAAAGACAAACTTTAACCTATTATTACTATTATCCATCTTATTCCTATTTACCCTGTTGTCAAACCAGAGTGAAAATTTCCCACAATTACCCTTGTGCTGTTAGGCATAGCAATGGGTTGGATTTAGGTTGGGTTTGCCTTCATCCAGGTCCAACCCAGAAAAAATTCGATCCAACCCAAATCCAAAAAAAATACATTTATTCAATACAAATTCTATCCAAATCCAACTCCAAATCCGTTGGGTGAAATGAATGCCCAGCCCAAATTTATAACCCATTTAAATCCTAGAATAAATTTAACACTAAAATCTAATATGAATATATGTAACAATAATATTGTGACAATAGTAAATTAAATGCAAATATTTGGACAAATTGCTACATGTTTTTCCTTCTTTCATTTAATATGTATAACATCATAATAATACAATAATAGGCAACCGTTCAAAATTTTTTTCACAAGTAATCTTTATAAACATATTTGTTACATCGTAATTTTTACTAAAGAAATAGTATAATGCTAGTAAAACTCTAAAATGTTAGACACATAAGAAAATATCAGAATTTGGATTGCCATATTAAAAACTCAAATTTTAGTAATTTTAAAATTTTTCCTTACACTAAATGTAATTTTAGGTCGCATTAGCCCTACCCAAAACCTATTTATCATCATCCAAATCTAAATTTATTTAAAACCTATTTATTATATTTAAATTTACCATAAATAAATTAAATTAAATAAATATTAGAAGAATTCGAGTCCAATTGATATTGCTGCCGTTGCGAAATGGGAGTGACATTCCCCAATTAATCTGAAGATCTCAGCCCTAGTTTCCCCTCTATTTCTTCACACGCACCGCACCTATTGTGTCACTACTCTCAAATCTCAATTCACACTCGAATTCACGTGCAAATTTGGGAGCGACCTGTTGCCATCATCATCTTCGCTTTACCAGGTGATTCGACGTGTTCGATGTTGTTTTTATCAATTGATTTCGTGCTTGATTTCTGATGCTTCCAGTTTTAACCTTAATGTCTTTTTTGGCAACCGAGTAAAGAGAGGTAAAGAGGGGGAGGATAAGGTAAAATTTTATTTTTATTTAGATATGTCAAATTAAGAGAGTTAACGGTAAAGAGGGATGAATAAGTTATCTTTAATTGATAATTAAGTAAAATGGTAAGAATAAAGAGAGTTATAAAATAAAGACAAAATTAATCAAAATTTACTAAAAGTTTACCTTATTCCCTTTATCCCTAATTTGGAGGTTAAACAAAACGAGAGTAAAGGGGGCAATGAGAAGTAAAGAGGGGTAATAAAGGGTAGAGAAGAGTAAGTTTTACTCCTCACAACCCCATTTACACCTCTTAATAGTTTGTCAAACGGGGTAAGGATTTACCCCCGTTATCCTTAGCCCCCTATATCCCCATTACCCTATGGCCAAATAGGGGTAAGGTCTTCGTTGCTGTAGGTTATTTTTGTGGGTACTACTTGTGTTGTACTACTAATTTGTAGACTTTCTTATCATGGCCTATCTTTGGCATGGTATAATTTGGAATATGATTGATAATGTTTGCTTGATAGTTCATTTTAAATAGTTTATAAATAACTTGTGTACTAACCCTCGTTTGGCAACAGAGTAGTGGGGTAAAGGGGGTAAAATTAATAAAGGGTAAATCCATGCCCGTTTGCCAAATTTTTAATAGGGGTGAAGCTGTTGTTTGGTGGTGGGGGGTGGGCCTGTCACCCCCTTTACCTCCCATTGTTTTTAACCCCCAAATTGGGGATAAAAGGGTGTAGGATAATTTTTTTTAAAAATTTGAATAATTTTATCCTTATTTTTACTATAATTCTCGTTACATTTACTCTTTTGTCCAATTATCAAATAAGGGTAGCTCATTTTCTTCTGTTTACCTTGACTTCTCCTAATTAACGTATTCAAGTAAGGGTAAGATATTACCCTCCCTCTCTTTACGTAGTTGTCAAACAAGACAATGCTATCGCTGGTGCCATCAACTGTGATTGTCATATCCAAAAAGTCCAACAACAATAATAACAAACCTAGTGCCACAAAGGCTTCCGCCCGAGGAGGGGTGGGGGATGTGCGCCCCCCTTCGGGTCTCAATTGATGCCTTTTACTGTCATAATCGAACTGGTCTCAATTGATGCCTTTTACTTTCAGCTTATTGAGTTTCTTGAGAGAGCATCATAGGAATGTAAATGGTTCCTTTGTGGAATTCAGTGTCTTGCAAGAGCATCCCTCCAATATCAATGTTCAAACTTTTCCTTTGTCAAACTCAGGCTTGATTTTTAGGAACTGTAAATCCCTTTTCCTGAACAAGGCAGATATAGTCCACAACGCACAACTGTCTAAAAGTTTCAAAGCCAAAACATATAGAATGAAGGGTAAGATGAGAAGGGAAAGGAGCTACTAGAATCATGATAGCTGAACTCCTAAACAATTGAAAGAAGGAGCCTTGACACAGCTTGTTTAGCCCTATGAACGGCAACTCCCCACCTAAGATGACGCACTCTCATCAAAGACCAGATATTTGGGATTCACAATGGACCACTGATAATACACCCCTAACAACAATGCAAAAACGCCATGAGAAATCCAAGCACCTGAAAGACAAATACCAGAGCAGCCTATCAAAAGCACAGAACAGAATCACAAAACGCCCAACTAGTGAAAACTAAGTCTTCGGGACCACCTCCTCACCACTCGCCACTATAGCTACCACCAACGCGCCAACAACACCATCCACAACATCACTCGGAGCCTCCATACTAACAACCTGAAACTTGAATTATTGGTATTTTTTTTGAAATTTTAAGTGCTTCAGAGGTGCAGTAAGCATTGCACTCGAGCTGAATAGCAAATTTTAAGTTTGATTTCGCATCCTTGGACAAAGAATTGGGAGCTGCTGCTTCATCCGGAGCTTTAGTCACTATTTTATTAAGCCCCCCTGCATGGCTTCTGTATATGAGGTGACTTTGAAACCCAAACTAGACGCTGATATTTGAATGTGTTGACTTTGTATTAAGTGCCGACGAGGCTTTTTAACAAATGGTCATAGATTCGTATCGTATCTCTATTCTCTTCTAACCTACCCAACAAAAAAGAGTCCGTGTTCAGTGAGATGGAGGGCCTATTTTCCAAGATTCTTTTTAAAAAAAGAACACTTAAAGTTGTTTGACCTGTAAAGAGAAATATTTCTAAATAAAAGTAGAAGCAGAAGTAAAAAGTCAAAAAGTTTTTGACAAAAATACCCCTACTCACAGTACTTTTTGCAAAAGTATTTTTGCGAAAAGTACTTTGAGAAAAATAGTTTTTTCATACCTTAACCAACCATGCCCCCAGTCAGAAAAATGAGTGACCGTTCTAGGTCTTGTGCTTCTCGTATTTGAAATTCTGATTTCTTTAATTTCTTATGCTCTGAATCCCTGTAAGGTGAGAGGGTAGCACATAGACTTTGTGATACAGTAGTATTTAGCCATTTGAACTCTGCTGTGAAAATGTAGTAGATTCTATTAATGGGCTACCTCTTTCTGGAGGACAGAGCATATATTCGAGTTTTTTGTACTTTTCAGTATCTGTTACCATGTGATGTCTGAGTTCAGTCCGAGTTTTCCCGGTTGTGCATGGAGTGTCATTGTTGGATTCAGTTTAAAGCTGGGCATTTACTCTTCGTCAATGCCTTCGTTGCAGGTAAAGCTTGTATAGCTGCTTCTAGATCATGGTGAATGCTACTAAAGGGCTTTTCATTTCTTGGTATGATACTTCTCTCTTGCTGTATTTCTTTTCGTATTTTGCTGTGTTGTACAGCAAATTCTTGTAATTTAGTTGTTTATGACAAAGGAGCTGTTGTTTAGTATCGATTTCTATTTGCAGTTTGTGGTTTGAGAAACTAAAGACCTGGTTTTGAAAGCGATTTTTTGTATCCTCTGTTTTGCTTCCAGTTTCACTTAAACTATAAAAAAAATTGAAAACAAAAAACCCAACAATCAGGGGAAAAAAAAAATCTTCTGAAAAACCTAGCAAATAGAAAATAATATCAAAAAGGCCGTAAAGTGTTCCAAGGTCGGATATTACAAATCCTGGATTCTATTAATCTTCTTCATCTTGGTCTTTGAGCAAATCGTTCTATTGTTTTCCCCATTAACTAATGTTCGTCTCAATTTAAGACGATATAATTCATGATAGCGCTCAATAGCATACATTGATCCAAATAGTCGATCCCACATAGTTGGTAAAAGACTTTAAATTGTACTTGTGCTTGATTCTCCGCATCAGAAGCATACTTTCTCAGAGTGCGTTCTTGTTCTTTTACAGTGACATACCAATGGCACAGTTCATCATAAATATGAACGCGTCGTTGCCTGCAAACCAGAAATTCATAATTCACGTGTTGGACAGTACTCATCTGTTCGTGGCGCCGCATGCTGGGGATATGATACGAAGCGCAATAGCCGAGTTCAGAGATCAAAATACCTATGAGAAGCCTCCATAATTAGACCCATCTTATATTTTTTTGTATTTCTGTAATGTGTCTAGCTGATAGATCAAAATGCCAAAATATGGTGTATCTTGAGCTTGCTAATGGGTGCATATTATTTGTGTTCTTCTTGAGAAAGATGCCACCAAATTGGATCACATTTTTACTCTAGAAGTCCGACCTTATCTTTCAATCTTTATTTGTGATGTGAATTCACCAAGTAATGATGCTGTGTTTATGCAGATTTTGTATTCAATCTATTGCTACATTCTATACTAAAAAAGCTACTTCACGTACTGCTAATTAGTTTTAGATAGAACCATTCTTGGGTCTCTTCGGAGACATCCGATAAAATTGGAACGATAGAACCATTCTTCGTCTGCATCAACTTTACATTAATCAAATGATGCATTCAACTTGCCCAAAAGAGATTTCGAGATAGGTCAAAGGGTAAGGGCTATTTGATTAATTAAGACAATTAATCAAATTAAAATGCATGGTTTGACATACAACAACAATAACAATCCTAATTCTTCAAGAGCTTCAGCGTACGCAGGAGGGGTAAGATATATGCAACCTTACCCCCTCAGGATGAGACCCTGATAAGAGGTTGTTTCCGAAGACTCCTATCCTGATAGTTGATAATTAAGAAGGGCATGTAAGTAGAGCATGTAAAGCATGTATGAAGAACATGTAAAGTGTAGAGATCATGAAAAATATGTAAAGCATATGAGCATATAAGCAAGTAAGCATATAAGCATGTAAACAAATGCATGGTTTGACATATCAAATGGATATGTTTTACTATTTGGTGTGGATTGTACAATCTGAGTTTTCCATATGTGAAAGCTTCAAGGTTCATTATTCATTTTTCCGACATAACAAGTCTATAAGTTGCATTGTATGTGTTCGCAACGATTACCATTGTAATAGCTTTGTTTTGTTTCTTGCTTTTTAGGGTCAGTAAAGGCCCAATGAATCACGAGCTATGTCATTGAAAATAATTTTATTAATCCTTACTAAAAGCAAAAAAGCAACATTCACAGTGTCCCAAGGGTTTCTACCTAAGCAGGAACTGGGGGAGTGGATGTACACAGTCTTTCCCCTTCAAGGTGCAACACGAGGACTTCTTAGGAGATCACCCATCTTAGTACTACTCTCTTCTAAGCACACTTAATTTCGGAGTTCTAATGGGATCCGGTATTTGCGTGTTGGTACTCTCTTAGGTTGACGTACTACATGATTATGATGATATACATAAGTCATGCCAATTTTTTGAGCAAAAAATTTATCAAATTACATTAAAAGTGTTACCGAATGTTAAATGTAAACTATCTAAATAGTCCTGTAATCATATGCAATGTCATCATTTTTAGTAAAAAAATATCAAATTCTAATAAAAATATTAATATATCATTGGAATAATGTTTTATTTTAGCATTTTTCTACAAAATTTATTGAATTTCAATAAAAAGGTGACTGATTGATAAAATTTTAAATTACATGATTAATAAAATATTATATATATTAAAATGTTAAAACTCAAGAAATTTAAGTGATAATTTTTTTTTAAAAAAAATTCAAAATTCCAAATGTTAACGCAGCCGGTTCGATTAGAAATGGCTGAACCGGAACCACCAGCATCTTCCTCTCCCTCCTCTCCCTCTCTCTGAGTAACAATGGCGGTGACAGTAAACTCAGCCTGTTCTGCTTCGTTTCTACGTCCTAAACCTGCTGTTTCTCCCCCTCTTCCTAGGTTTTTCTTCTCTTCTTCCTCTAATTTCATTTCCTGTTTCTTTTTCTGTTCTTCAATTTGTTGACATATTGATCTGCTCGCATTTTGGCAGTTGTTCGACAAAGGTTTTCGTGGGACTCAAGCCCCAATCCTTATGTAAAAATCGCTCCTTTCCTCAAGTATTTGCCACTAGTTTACTTTCCTTTTTTAGTTTTTGCGATTTTATTGATCTTGCAGGTGCTTTTGGAAGTGCAAAACCTAATTTGAGCGCTCAGTTCTATGATCAAGTGTATAAGAGTGTTCAATCCCGGTATTACTCTGATGTTCATCTCAATCAGCCAATTTTGTTTCAGTTTTTATGGTTCGAATTGTTTACCGTTATTGGGTTGACATCATGCAGCATTTGACATTTGTGAGTTGTGAGAGTCTGAATTTTCATCTTCAGTGCATTAGAAGATGCGTGTCTAAGCTTAAGTTAGAGTTGGATGATAAAAGTTTGAGTGGATTGATATGGCAGTTGCCTTTAACTTATGGAAGTTCATCATCATCATCAAGATCTTGGGGTTGATGGGTTGTTGAGTGAAAACAGTATTCATGGTTGTTTAAAGCAAGACCGGTTCCGAGATTTAGGGACCTGTAGCAAGTTTAATCGATGTGCCCCTTTTTCATAACTGAGGTGTCTAGGTCGGCTTAAGCACTCACTGATTGATCCACTTTATAGTATAATATTAGCTATTACGGGGGGTTCTTTATGTTATATATGTACATTTGTGTATAATGTATCGTACATAGATTGTTAGTTCTTCAACTATCAATTTTGATATGCCGTAGAAGCAAACTGTTGTCTAATTTTCAAGATTGGCCCTTAACAAATTGGGGCCTCAAGCAACTACTTTCGTTGCTTGTGGTCTTAACCAATCCTAGTTCAAAGCTAGACATGTTACTTATGAGTTGTCACATTTGAATCAAAATATGCATTGCATCATAAGACATTCGTGTGCTTGTTGCACCTGTGGTGCCTTTTGTATGAATGGTTAAGTCTATTGCTTGTGCCTCAGTAAATAGCATATGTTAGGGCAATGATTAGAAATGAGTACTGGAATGAACAATCTTAGAACTAGAGGATGAATATCCTTATATTGGGAATAAGTGTTAAGTTGCGAATGCCACCTTGATATAATGGTAAAACTATCAAGGTTGAGACTTTCGGTCGAAACACTTAGGTTCAAATAATCCGACTTACCTACCAAAAAAAAGAGAACTGTGATTTATATCAGAACAGTTGAGTGGGTTTATTGCGAGTTTAACCTCTTTAGCAAGTTTGAGTGGAAGCACTGCGTGGGATACTCTGCTGTTCTTCTGCATTTTATGGGAATTCCTCTAACATCCTGGTTAGAAGTGATTGTTTGCCCAATTTGTAGAAACTTTTGGGCATATATATTAGTGATTCTGGAGTTCTTATTGTTCTTTGTGTTAGTAATTTGAGGCATCTGGGTCTTTTGTTCAATATGCAGTGATGGTAAACCAACACGAGGACAAGTCACAATGATGCCCATTGGAACACCAAGAGTACCCTATAGAACTCCTGGAGAGGGAACTTGGCAGTGGGTGGATTTATGGAACGCTCTAGTAAGTGATCCTCATTTATTAATCTCCTCTATTTGTCTTTTGGGCTCATCTGTCTAGATTTTCTGATCGTTGAGATCACTGTCCCACTTTACCTGACTGCGAAATCATCTGCGCGTTTGGCTCATTTTCATTGTTGAATCTTTTGTGGGCTTAATTGAATGACATCCCGTCTCACCACTCAAAAGAAATTGTAGTCTAGATGTATGCCGGTGATGTGGGAGTCGAGCTGATGTAGCACACAAAAGCGGATTTCATGTGGATGATATGATATTTTTAAGTTGTATCACAATTTGTTAGGATTAGAATAGATTCTGTTATATATCATTATTTTCGTTCTTGGAGTTTTCTTTATTTTAGGAAAGTAGTTTCCTAGTTGATTTAATATTTTTCTTGTTAATTATCCAATATAGTCTTAGGGATGAATTTTTCACCTTTAAATATGACTTTGTCATTAATTATTTTTTAGTTGGAAAATTGTATTGAGTTTAGCCTTTGGGTACAAGTTGTACTACATCACAAGCCTCTTTTCATTAATGGTGAAACTTATTCTTTGGACAGTAATTATGAGATGTTAATGATAATGATGATGATGGGTGGTATGTCTCTGCACACAGTACCGTGAACGTGTGATCTTCATTGGGCAGCACATAGATGAAGAATTCAGCAATCAAATACTGGCAACTATGTTGTACCTTGATAGTATCGATTCTTCAAAGAGGCTTTATATGTACATCAATGGTCCCGGTGGAGATGTGAGTGTTTTCTACAACCACGCCTTCGTTATCTGATGCTTCGGTATCCATCACCGAGCTGGTGTTGCAAATGCCTTTTAATTATTTATCCTTTTCTCTGGTTGACCCGGCTACTGTCTGTATTTGCAGCTCACTCCGAGTATGGCAATTTATGACACAATGCAAAGCTTAAAAAGTCCTGTCGCTACTCACTGTGTTGGATATGCATATAATCTTGCTGGATTTCTCCTTGCAGCTGGTGAGAAGGTATTACATATCTGTTATTTGCATCAGGATCTGTGTAACATTGTGACAGATGTGATCCAAGGTAGATTACTTTGGGTATGTTTGGTATCGTTTTTTGATTGCAGTGTCGGTTTTTAAGAAACTAAAAATTCAGTTTTGAATACGACTTTTTCTTGTTTTTGGTTTTTTGTTTTTAGTTTTCATTCAGACTAGGAAAAAAAAAAACTAAAAACGAAAATCCAAAAATTAAGAAAAAAAAAATGTTTATAAAATATGATTTGTAATTTCTCAAAATACCAAAAACCACAAATAAAAAACTATATCAAACAAGGCCTTATTTTCTGCTCTGAATGGATGCCTATTTGTCCATTATCTGAAAATCATCCTTGCGCAAATATGAAGCGAAGCGATATTTGATTAATCTATCTTTACCACCTCAAATTGCAACTGTGTTGCAGACTGCTTCCATGGTAATCCTTGACTGTAATCATCAGCGATATTAATATCTGATGCAGCACGTGATGGGATAAAAGGGGTACGGGAAGGTTCAACGGCCTTTCCTTTGTATTTTATTAAAACTAATAATAAAATAAACAAAGAGGGGTAGAAACTCGCTCACTCACAACCCGAGGAGTCAAGATTTATCTAGAATAACTATTCATAATTCTCAAATTCAAAAGTCTTCATAAACTTAAGCCTAGCCTCTCCTTTATATAGAGGGGGGATAACAATTCAAATTCAAATTCAAAAATCAAATCAAAACTAAAATGGGAATAAAATAAAATAAAATCCCCTAATTAATCTTGATTCGGTTAAAGCTTCCCCAAATGCCGTGGTGGTTGAAACAGAAAGGAAATCTCTTGAGATACTCGTGTTGACAAGGCCTACCTGCTGATGTAGCCAAGTTGGACAAAAACCATGGTGGTGCCAAGTTCTGGTCCCATGGTGGCGCCAAGTAAGGGTGGCGCCAAGTTCCCAGTTGGCTTGTTCCGTGCAGACTCCTTGGCTTAAGCCAAGTGCCTCCAGTTCGCACCTTTCCTTCTCCTTCCAGTCCCGCCAAGACCAAGCCATGGGATGCGCGCTGCATCAATATCTACATCTTATAACTGAGATGCACCAACAATCTGATCTAACCATATAATATGTCATGTGGGAAAATTTTCTTTTCTCCTTGTCCAGGGTTATCGTTTTGCAATGCCTCTTTCGAGAATCGCACTACAATCTCCTGCAGGTGCTGCTCGTGGTCAGGTATGGCTCTGCATATCTTTTCTGTTCCCTTTTTCTCTTTTTTTTTTAAATTTTTGTAGGGGTGGTTCCTTTCGAGATGACTGTGATTCCTGTCTATTTCCATCTTAATATATGTATATTTGAGCACATAAATTATTTTCAGGCTGATGATATCCGCAACGAGGCAAATGAACTGCTGAGAATCAAAGATTACCTCTACAAGGAGTTGGCCAAAAACACCGGGCAGCCTGTAGAAAAGGTAAGTCCCTTTCTGTTTCATGTTCTTAGTCGACTTTTTTGATTCATAGTTGCATGAAGCATGAGTGGGAGTAGGGTGTGAGCAGTCATAAAAGTTTCTAAAGTTTGGACAAAGAGAGAGTGTTTATATTAAAATAAGTTAGATATATTTAAAAAAGTATTGTAACTTTAATTAATTAAACTGGCATAAGATTTTAAAACAGTTAATATTAACCACTAAGAAACTTTAGTTCTACTCTACTCTTTAAAAACTCTAGTATAAAGCCAAGAACACTAGGTCCAACATATAGAAGGCTATTTTTCAAGTGATATAATTAGCTTACAAGTCATTAGAACACCAGAAAAATGAATGGTTCTACAAAAAGTATTATTTGTCATACAAAACGATTCAACCACCAGTCGAATCACCTTTTTCTTAAGTTTGATACACATTCAAACGTGAATCTGACTTTGAAATGTTGAATTTCATTTCTGAACATATTACATTATAATCTGATTCCGATTGCTTTCGTGATAAACATATCCCGATTCATATATGCAGATTAACCAGGACTTAGGTCGGATGAAACGGTTTAATGCTCAGGAGGCTCTTGAGTATGGACTTATAGACCGTATTGTCAGGCCACCACGTATTAAGGCTGATGCACCCCGTAAAGACACAACAGCTGGTCTTGGTTAGTTTACTTATTACTTGTCCAACATATTTTATCAAATGGATTAAACACATAGTTAATATTTTATGTCTGAACTTCAAATTTAATGAGATTATTTTGTCTAGATTGATAATTGAATTCTATCTTCAGAAGTATATGGTGCTTATTGACTGCTTGTTCGGAAAGTTTGTTTCTTTCTAAGGTTTCATTTCATGCCTATGGCCTATACTCTACGACAAGCTTTTAGCATGAGGCTTTAATAAGTATATATTTATTCCCATTTCTGTTTTTGCTAGTAGTAATTTAATTTTTTTCCCCATGGGAAAGTCGGGTTGTAAAAGAAAAATCTGGGCACCTCATACAACGTTAGTTCCGGGTTAGAATCTTGCCAATGGGTGGGTGCTATAACTCTTTGGGTCCACCCACCGTGTCAGGCCCCAACTTACCAGTTGCACGTAGGGAAATTTTCAAGTGGACAGCACATGAAACTCAAGGATTAGTCAAAGTGAGCGTGTGATGACTTGGATACCGAGTTTAGGACTTGTTAAATTGGGTTCTAGGTGTGCATAGGGTTAGAGTTGGATCTTGAAAACAATCATAATGATAGGGATTAAATATCTATGTGCTTAATCACTGGGTTTGTAGGCATCCTTGTACCCAAAAGGACGATTGATCAATCATGTGTCCAACCAATTAACTTACCCTTTTTTCCGATAATTAGCGACACAGTTGCGGTACAAAACAGGCGACTCGCAACAAGCGAGGCCTAAAGAACCCGAGAAAATCTAGGCACAAAAACACAAAACAGGATACAACAAAAAACAGGACAAGGCAAAACAACAAAAACAAAAGAATAAGAATAGGCACAACAAGGCTAAAACAGCACTAAGAGAGATGGTCTCGGTCTGAGTAAGGCAACGACCCGTGATAGAACTGGAAAGAAATTGACAGGGGGACTAGACAAATAGAGCCCTACTCCATTCTTGCAAAAAGTTCAACCATATCCTATTCGTCGCTATCATATGCCAAACCTAGCCTTTTTCCATACTCCCACTTACGCTTCGCTTCAGAAAGCTTACCGCCGATTAACTTGCCCTGTTCTTAGCTTTAAGCATTCTTGTGTTTAAGAAATAGAAATAATTAAATTTATTCCAATAGCCTAATGATCTTCTTTAGACTGTTATTACGTAAGTATTTATAGTGAAGAAGCTAGGGTCCTATTAGAAAAGAAGCTCTTAAACTGATAATGAAAACTAATCTAAATTAATTTTTTAAATACCAAATAAACAGAATACTAATCATAATGAAATTCTGATCTGATTAAAATTCTAAATGGGAGCAATACTAATCAAAATGAAATTCTAATCAAATTAGAAAATCTCAATCAAAAAAAAAAAAAAAATCAAATTACAAATTCTAATATATGGAATTTACAATAATTAAAATTATTATCAAATACCTTAAATCTAGATCCCGATCTTTTCTGCTTTATGTCCATCACATAACCAAGCATTAGTGAGGCTTTGTAACAAAATCATATCAACAAATGTATCGATTCGAAGTCCTAGACCTCTTTATCCATGGACCTTTCATAGAGATTTAGGCATTGAGTTGGTTTTGTTGTTGTATCAAGGTTGAGACTAGGCAACTCGTGGTCTCTGGGACAATGAGCCAGTGTGCAAGTTTTCAATAACCCATTCCTCCCGCCATCCATTGACGACTTTCGTGATGAAAACCTCGAATTTCCTCTCCAATTCAGAATCATATTCTTCATCGTCTTCCCACCCAACTTCACCATCACTCCCATTATCATCATCATCTTCATAGTACCCATCAGAAGCGCCATCATAATGAACATCATCGTCATCATGACAATTTTCGACATATTCATCACCTTTGCTCTCACTTTCCACAAAGAACGCAAAAGAGCGGTGCTCGTCCAATCCATGGTCTGGTCTGTAACGAGCGCTCCTAGCTAGGATCGCGAAAATTATGGTGTTAAGGAGAGAATAGATGAGAAGGCTATTAGTCGAGAATTTGAGAAAATTGGGGTTTGGTGATAGTGAGAAGCTCAGGAGGGCGCAAACAGTGGCTACGCAGAGTAGGAGGCAGCTGAGGGTGGGTGGTTTCCGGCCAATCCCCATGCAACTTGTGGCCTGTCTTTGAATTCTTTGGTTCAACCCCAAGTTTTAATGCCTAGAGCTTCCTTTTATAGGAGAATATTGAACTGGCAATGCTAAGAATATGAAACTTTGGGAATTTATTACTTTGCTATGAAGTTTTAGGATTTATCGTTTAGGTGTCTTGACCTTTGAATATGTATGCTACCCCTGAGGTTTCAGAGTTTTATCGTTTAGGTACCCTCCAACTTAATCAGGTGAATTTTTGTCAAAATCCAACGCATTTTATATGGAAAATGCTGATATGGCACATGATTTCTATAAGTATATTTGTGCCATGCTATTATTTTTTGTTGAATACTAACAAAAAATTTACCAGACTTCAGCGAAGGGTACCTATATATTGTTCAAATAATGTTCCGTGTTAGCATCTTCAGGTGAAAAGACATTTGATTGCGGTAGAGGATACACATATATTATAAGAATCATCTGCTGAGGCAACATTTGCTAACAAAAATTACCTCGGATTCCAACACAAGTATTAGGGGATCAAAATTTTGAATTTTAGGATACTTAAATGCTATAACTTTTAAATTTCATGGTACTTCATTGCATATATTAAAATGTTAAGGTACGTAAATTTTCATATCTCATGACACGTAAGTGATAAAGTCGCTAAACATATTGTACATATGACCAGTTTTTGTCGAGGTAAGATTGGATTTAAGATTTACAGTTGGAACAAATGTGTTACCATGCTTGTCATGTATAGTTGCATAAGTTTCTATATTAAACTATGTATATTTTATTTTTTATCTTAGAGAATATTCCATTTAGAGAGGGAATTTTCTGGGAAACTTAGCAGGGGAGAATTGTTTAGAGTATAGTTTTGACTTTATTATAACAAAATAAAAATAATATTTAGTAGGTTTGCGTAAGCTAGAACCGGTTCCAAGTCTCCCATGCAGGTAATAGGGAATTTCGTATGATATGAATGAAGTCATTGTGATGATGTGTGATTGCTGATACTTGCGGGTGTAAACTTAAATTAAGTTTAAAAAAAAAAAAAAAAAAAAAAAAAAAGCGTGATTTTCTGTGTCTTTTGCGAAGGGGTGTGTCTCTTTTAAAAGATACTAGATTACAGGATCTAACAACCTTTAATCATTCCCTTGTTCTTTAATTTTAGTAATTTATCCTTTCTACATGATTATGTTTCATTATATTTCTGAGACTATTTCAATAATGACGAAATTAGTCTTAAGGAAAGTGGTTCGCTACACGTCTTGAAGTCTCCTGTTGTTATTGTACTTGTTTCTTGAATCTCCCTAACAATACTTGGCTTCTAGGCTTAGATACCTGGCGAAATCTAACTAGTGGGCTCGGATTGGTGTTTTTGAAGTTGGGTTGACATGTCTAATCCGTTCGAGAATTTAGTTGAATTTGGGTTTGGGTTGTATCAACTTGTTCAACATAGTTGACCCACTTCTATAGTTATGTTAGGTTTTTGAGTGGTATGTAAATGTTACGTATTTTTTATAGCCTATGTCAACATGTGATGAATTGAGGTATTAAATATCATGACCAAAGATCATTTAGGAATGGGGTGGGTCAACCTGTTTTTAACACATTTAATTCACTTATATAGTTATATTAGGTTTTTTGAGTAGTATAGTTCTAGTGTATATTTTTTAATGGCATATGTCGACATAAAATAATTTTTGAATTATTTATAGTCATGTTTAATAGTTATAAATATGTTACGCATTTATTACTACTAGTATAAACTTGAAAGGATGTATTGCTAACATGTTTGTAAGTTGATAAATTAATATATGAAAAAAATAAATAAGTCGTCTATATAATAAAATGGATAGCCCACAGATCATTCAAGAAAGGGGATGGGTTCGGGTTGACCTCTTTTATTATATCTCTCGCAGAACATGAACATTAATGTGTCAAATTTTAAGGCTTCGACACACTTAAGGCTTCATTTTATTGAAAGGAAGTGTTTTTTTTTTTTTTTTTAAAAGAAAATGTTTCTTC
Organism: Simmondsia chinensis; assembly: GCA_018398585.1. Lineage (NCBI taxonomy): Eukaryota > Viridiplantae > Streptophyta > Magnoliopsida > Caryophyllales > Simmondsiaceae > Simmondsia > Simmondsia chinensis. Next base: position 46,938,769 of record JAGTTD010000001.1, on the reverse strand, counting down.
CAAAATACTTTTGGCCAAAAATATTTTTTTTATAATTGTTTTTTAGCTAAATAAAACGATTTTATTATAAGTTAAAGTAAGACTTATGATACGAAACTAAGGCAGGAGACCTTTTCATTTAATTGAAGAAAAATATTTTACAAGTAAATATTCTATGAAATCATGTAGAAAAATAATAGAAATGAAATGTGAGAATTTTTCCAATAATAACAGCAGTTATAGTATCCCAAGAGCTCCAGCATGAGCAGAGTCTAGAGGGGTAGATATACGCAGCCTTTCTCATTTAGGGTACTATCCTGAAGAGAATTTTTCCAACACAAGCAGCTATTGAAGGCAGTGCAACATATGAAGATTGAATGTGTGCATTAAAAAAACATGTTGAATTAACAAAATTTTAATTTAGGTTATTCTTTCATCTCAATTTACTCTCTATGGGTGTTGTGTAATCCTCGCTCTGGTGGAAGTTTTTTTGAGGCACTGGGGTACTGCTGTTGTTGATAAAACATGTTGAGATATGGTAAAGATAAATTTTAACCAACTTTTGGAATTCAAAGTGGAGTCTTAAACCACTGAAATCACATTTATATATTATTTTTCTCCAAACTTAGATTTTTACCATTTTGATTTTTAAATATAGTTTAGATCAAGATGAACATATATGCTAGCTGGGTTTTTTTTTTTTTTTTTGGATAAATAAGGTTGAAATGATAACATTTAAACTTAGGGCAATTTATCCTAATTTTTAGGTAATATTCTCAGTAGTAGACCAAGAGGTCATCGGTAAAGAATGCATTTTTTTTGTCGTGGAAAAAAAATTTTCCATCTTAACTTCACATTCTCCATTTAAATTTATCGAGGTCAAAAAAGTGAGCGATTTTATTTATACAATGGAATTATCTTCTTTAATCTTGAAAAAATAATTTTGAAAAATAAAAATATTGGAAAAGAGAAATAAATTCTATCCTTCAATCCCAAAAAAAAAAGATAAAATTTTTAAAGAAGAGAAACTGAGAGGAAACCATTAAAGAGGTAAAAGCTACTGGACATCAGCAGTGTCGATCAATGTACTGGGAACACTAAACTAGTATTCTACATGATACAAACGCCTCCGGAGGATGGCATAACCAACGAGCTTCTCGTTAAAGTACATCTAAAAAAGTCAAATACATGCAATCTTATCCTCGATTTATCAGTAGAGCCCTAACCTAGATGAACCAGAACTATAAAATCAATTTAGTTTACAGGCAAATGAATAGGAAGTGCGAGCCTAATTTAGTCACCCTTCATAAAGATCCGTTTTTGCGAGCTGAGTGATCTTGACCGTCGGATGCCATGGATGATGACCGATGATCCCCGTGAAAAGATGACTGTAAATTGACGTTTGAGGTGCTTGAAACGCGATGACCTTGACCTCCACACCCGTCTTGGGCTCCTATATTTGCTGTGGGAGTAGTTGGTGTAGTCGTAAAGCTAATGTTTTCGGATTTTTGTTTTTTGGGCTTCTGCTCGTGTTGGTTTCCAGTCAGAAAACTTCCCACCACAATCTGACACATACAAAGACACAACGGTGGTTATTTGGAAAATCAATAAGTTGTCTATTGTTCTAATTCATATGGATCCTTAGGTATGAATTTAATTGTATTTGCTATGAATGTAAACGAGCCGAGCATCCCTTGTTTGAACACAGGCTTGATAAGACTTATGAAGCTCGAGGTTGAGCTAAGTTTTCATCAAACTTTAGAATCTTTATTCAAACTTGATTCGATAAGATATCAGCGTACTTGATACTCGATCGAAAACGAATGAAGCTTAGTGGAGCTCATTATTGAGTCAAGCTCAACTCATTATCAAGCTGAGTCAAACTCATAATCCAGACAAGCTTGCTATCGAGTCGAGCTTATTACTTAATTGAGCTATTCAAGTTACTATCAAACTATTTTTGAGCTTATTTCGACTATTAACAAGCCATTAATGAAGTTTTAACAAACTCCTAATGAACTCTTATCAAACTGGTCGCTAAACTTCTTGAATGTAGGAGTATTCCAAACTTTAAATTGTTTAGAGGCCTAATGTGCTTATAAAGCATTCTTATAAGTCTTTTGTGCTAAAAATTATGAACTGGATATAAGAATTTACAATTGCATACATATCTTTACAAATTTTTAAGAAAATGTGGTTTGAAAGTAATTCATGTTTCATAAAAGACTCGAAAAAATGGCAGTGAGATACTAACTACGAAAATCGTTACCAACCGCAGTATTTAGCGTTTAACTAGTCAAACAGTTAAATTCTAACCAAAAGAAACTTTTACCAAACACGTTGTTTAGCTATTTGACCAGTCGAAATGCTAAACGCTACCTGAAAAGCTAGCCACAAGTTATTCCTAAACATAGGTTAAGATTTAGCACTAAGTGATGTACCATCAAATCTAACCTTCAAAATGTAACTAACAAAAGAAAGAAGACAAGAGTGCGTACCTGCACAGGACCGGCAGCGACTAGCAAACCGGCAACTCCACCACCGACCACTCGGCCATCTGGGCTCGCTAACGAAACACTCATTCCTCCCGATCTGTTTCTAATTCCTCCACTTTCCGATGGCGTAAATGAACCCGTCAATGATAGTATCTCGAACCGACCCTGCTCGGAAAATTAACAGCTCTAGATTCATGACGAAGATTGACCGAAATATAGCCTAGAACTAGAGGAAAATGCATGTTATAATGTTTTGTTCTGTCTCGAATTTTACGTCTCGATTTAGAGGGTTCGGGCTCTTTAGTGGGACTGTTATTTAAGGAATCGGCTCTATATACCCATCTCAGCTAGAGTTTGTATATACATATATATATATATATATATATATATATATATATATATTATCACTCTAAGTATCCTCTGTCTCTGATTAAAAAAAAAGTATCCTCTATCAGAATTATGCGGATTTTCGTGGAAAATATTGGCGTAGAATATAATTACAATAATATATAGATATCCTCTGCTACATTCCGAAGAATTTTTTGATGAAAAATCATAACACAACACGTGATTTGAACAATATATACAAGGTGAATTTTTATCATAATTCGCAAAGAATATCACCAAAACAAATGACTTAGCTCTTACAGACATAGTATGACAATGTGTCACATCAACATTTTTTTGAAGAAAATTAGCCAAATTTTGAAAAATTCACTAAATTTCAACATAGGGTACCTAAGTGATAAAATTTTCAAACCTCAGTTGTCTCATTATATATATGGAAATAGTAGACTATTTAAGTGATAAATGTTCAAACTATCCAGGTACTAAGTGATAAATTCCAATATATATAAAATGTACATAGTGTTTCCGCTCCCGTAGTTTTCCACTCAATTTGAGTATTTTTCAAATAAATCACTATGTCATTATTTCTCTCTCTATTTCAGATATCTTAATTGATATCTAAAATGAACCCAATTCTTAGATATTTCACCCAATATAATGTTACTCAGTTCGATTATCTACGTATCCAATACACGAAAAACAAGAAAAACACAGCACCTCGTAAGTGAGAGTACCCCCAGAAGAGTCAGGTTGACGAAGCGTGACGCTCGAAATCACACCATTGGCTGACAATACACATATAGCTCGTGGTCCTTGTTGCGAAAATGATATCACCTTCATTGTAACATCCTATATATGCCATTCAATAACTTCAATATTAATATTGTGTGTGATAGTTGTGGGAATTCGAATATGTAACTTCTTAGTAGACAATTCCGACTCGATATGCATACTCGCAATCAAATGCATTCACAACTGTTTCTTTCCTTCGTCAAAGGATTAAAAAGAAATCATAAAAGGAGCACATCGATTGCTAATTATTCAAAAAGTTTAAGCTGATATAAGAAAAAACAAGAGTGGTTTCTACGATAATAACAATGCTTCCTTGCACGAATGCACATTGGCCTTAAAGCATGAATAATGCATATGATACACTTTATGAACATGTATCTAGATTTTCATGTTTAAATAGGACATTTACATATAATTACTAATAATATGGTAAATACGCATTTTTTATGTTAATTATATAATTGTATAAATGTTGTATTTTCATGTCTGTTTGAAAAAGAAGTAGAATGTAGCTAATGTAGGACGAGTAGTTGAGGAGTTCATGGAGCAATTGTACTGTCAAAATCCCAAATGGTCGAGATGGAAGCATTGAACCACAAGTGTGACTTAAAATGACATAATTTTTAATCCGGGTGGAGTTACATTGCCCATAGATATCAAAACAAAACTCTCGGGGCTTCAAAGATGTGTTTCGGCCACATTTACGATATGCGACTAGTTTTGGACAAGTACGTAGTTTTGCATTTTTAGGGTTTTACCAATTAATATAAATACTCTGTTAACTGTCGGTTAGGGATCCTCGGAAACAGCCTCCCTTTAGGGTAGCACCATGAAGGGGTAAGGCTATGTACATCCCTCCGTCCCTAGACCCTGCATATGCGGGAGCCCTCGAGGCACTTGGTCTGTTGTTGCTATTGTTGTATTAAATAATACACGAATATGGCATGTATCCATATTTACCCCATTTAAAAAATAAATGAAAACTAAAAATTATCAATATTTGCACCCAAATTAAATACTCATATTATATATTTGCTCAATTTGTCACTTTTACTCTCAAATTATTCGTTGTACCTTATCATTTACTAAGTGTTATGCTTCTCTTACCACTATCATGACTAACATTATCCTTACTTTATAATTTAACAAACTTTTGACCTAAAATTTTCACATACAAAGCCGAAGAATACGCCCAAGTATTAGCTCTTGTGCAAAAGTTTACCTCATACCTTGTTGAAATTATAACAATATTAAGAGTAGAAATTGTTAAGATTCTAACTCGTGACATCTCAATTAGAGAAGTTCTGATACTATGTGAAAGAACAAATTATCTCAAAAGTTTAAGCCGATGAAAGAAGGCATAGAAATAATTTTATACTCTAAGTGTTCAAACAAGGACGTTTGTTCAATTACCTCGCCTGCATTGACTGTGATGATGTGAGGCGTAAAATTAGCGCCAACAGACGTAGGAACCGGCAATTCACCTGCTGAGAAAATCATTCCAATACGTCTAATTAAACTTATCACTGTAACAAGATACACGTAGTTTAACCGAAAAGAACAGAAACCTAGATGGTTGCATGTTTTCACACAGACACATATAGATAAACTACCACTGCCCAAGCAGATAAAGATTCCACATACGAATCTAGTAAAGACTTCACATGAAAATTAACAGTTTAACCAGTACACTAACTGCGACATCCATAGAGAAAGGGTTGATATGACATATATAAGACAACACCTTAGCTATGACCCTTTATAAAATTCATTTTCAAAACTAGTCATAACATATGATTAACTAGTCCAAGATCTCCACCATAGGTTATACTTCATCAAAATATAGTCAACATGGTACCTTCACAGATTTTTATTCTCTCTCACTGACGTGCAAATTTGGTTCAGTTCTTGAAAATCCATCACTCCACAGCTACCCGGTCAAAACCCAGATTTTTTTTTGGGTAGGTGAGATTCGGGTGAGGTTTTTCGGACTTGAACTTTCTATTGTATAGCATCGATTTTGATAGTATTTTTGCTGCTAAACTAAGTCTTCATTGGCAACCCAGATTTGTATAGGAAGGTCTCACTCGAACTGTTGGGATGGGTGTAATATCGTTAAGCTCCAAACCCCTCAAACAAGGATCTTAGGTCCAAAACCGGTCCCCTTTCTAAGCGTTGGTGTCGTTATTTAAGGAAAACGTTGTATCCTCGTTACTTAAGGGAGAAAAGGGCTCCACTATCTCAACAACTATCCCTAGTCCCCACAAAAACTTCTCCCCAAAATATCAACCCAACCACAACTTCAGATTTCAGTAACCCCATCCCCATCTACATGCTCTAAAGATTCTTGACCTCACATCACTAAAATTCTTTTCTTATTTTTGGATATGGACCACTTAACTTCTTCTTTTTTCAACAGATAAAGAGGTACAACACTATCCTACGTAGAATCACCAACATTAAAGATATGAGAGATGCGCTTCGAATCAGAGACTTTATAGACTGGGTTCTTATCCTCGTGATTGGGTTTCTTTCCCTCCTCTCGCTCTGAGTCTTCTTCGTCTTAATGATTAGTTTTGTCTTCGGGCTTTCTGTCCAAAGAAATAAATCACTTATTGAAAGAACGACCCACAAAAAACGAGTACCTAAATTGACAGCCTCATACTTAGGCTGGGGTTGCCGGATCAGTGACCCAACAGTCTTCATCTTCGGCCGCTTCTCGGCGGCGAAATCAATGACAGCAGGTGGCGGTGCCGACGATGAGATGGGCTTCGGAGACAACACCCGCGCCACTGACCCATCTGGCCCATACTTCCTGGGCCTTCCTCTCTTCTTCTTCACTCCACCAAATTCACCCACCTGAGCTCCGGCTACTGGAGGCAGTTGCGGCGGCGCCGGCGTTGCTCCGGCTACTTGGGTGGTGGTTTCCGACCTTGGAGCTATCTGGTAATTTGTTGGTGCATCTGATGATACTATTGTTACCCCACCTCCAGTTCCTATACTTTCTTTTGCTTCCATTTCATTTATTTGATTTAATTTCGTAAATAAAATCTAAAAAAAAAAAATTAACCCAGTTCAAAATACTGCTTAAATTAAAAACCCACCTCAAAAATTTAAGAAAATAAATTGGGTTTTTGATTGATTTGAGTAGAAGCTACGCTTTGTAAAGTAGTGAAGCTCAATCTCTGTAACTCAAGCAGAGATTTTTCGCCATTGAAGAGAGATTAAAAAAAATAATAATAATTTTTGAGAATATTTTTTGGGGGTATTTTTATTTTTAATTTTTGAATTTTGGGTATGAATTGGAGATTTTGGAGAGAAATTAGAGAAATTTTTCTTGGAAAATTAGGTGTAATTTTGGTTTGGTAAACTGGGTTTTGTTGGGTGAGCTTTATCAACTTTCCTTAAAAAATATTAATTGAAATGTGGTAATAAAAAATAAACAGAAAATATAATATTAAATATTTGCATATTAAATAGTATATTATACATTATATTATCTTACATAATAAAATAATAAGGATATGCTTTTAATTTAAGGAAATGTACCTCTGAGAGAAATAAGATATATTTTTGGTAAAGGTGAAAATTAGGTTGCCAACCCAAAAGGACATTTCTTGAGTGATAAGCATAATTAAAAGCTAATTGCAAAAGAAAATAATATTTAAATGACAATTAAATTACATAAAAAATCCTGGACAGATTTTTTCTTTTTAAAATATAATATATTTGTGATCCAATTTTCAAGAAGTTTCCTCTATATGTATTTTTCAAAGTGGTTAGGTATTTCAAATTTTTATTAATAAACATGATATTAAAAAATAATGTAGATGATATGCATAACAAAATACTAAAATATACCAAGTTAAAACAAAATTGTCTAAATATAATTATTCAAGGTATAATATCCATAAAAAAAGATAAAAAAAGTCAACATAAAGTTTTTTCCTCTCAATTTATTATCATTGATTAACATTTTGTAAAAAAAATGTTATCATTAATTAACATTATATATATATAAATTTAGTGCAGTTGTCATATAGCTTCTATTTTTTTGAACAGGTACTATAGCTTCCATTTATATCTAATAAATGGGGATTTTTTTTTTCTAAATTTAACTTATATCCGATATAAGTAGAGGGTCTAAAAAAGTAATTAGATTAGTTAAAAAAATAAAATAGTTTAGCTACTTCTAATTCATTTAAAAATTTGCATATATGACTTGTATAATTATATGAAATGTTATAATACACTTTGATAATATGTACATATGTTATTTTTTCAAGGCAAGGAAGATATTAACATATGTGTCAATGCGTGTTATTATAAATCTACAATAATATGTTTTCTAACTTGACTATTAAATAAGACGATTTTAGAAACAAATATAGTATATTTACATATTTTTTTCATTTAAAGAATGAGTTATGGAGAGCCAAATTTATGTTTTCTTCATAAATTTTATTGAGCACTTATAACTAGAATCAAAAATAATATTCTAAAAATTATTTTCCCCCAACAATTGATTATATCCTTTTCCAATGATCTTTTCTTTTAAATGTTTAATTATTTCATATTTTTAACGTAAATTACAAAAAAAATCTCTTATTTTCGTCTAAAAAAAAGAAAAGTACTCTAATGAACAAACAAATACTTTATTCCCTGCTTATCTCAATCCGTTATATTAGATGTTAAGTTAATTTTTTCATAATCATTTACCCTAAGATGTCATAGCATTTTATTTTATTTTTTAAAAAAAATTTCTATTTTCAGATAAACGATGGAGAATTTTCTATTTTTCGACAAAAGATAGGGTTTTGGTAATTTATCAAAAAATAGCTACTGTAATTGATTGCAATAATTATATAATAAATAAAGGAGATAAGAAAATATTTTAAAACTTTCATCAAAAAGTTTCAAAAATATGTATAAGATAAAATACAATAACTTTTTAACAAATTTTTTTTTTTGAAAAGATAATTTTAAAAATATAAAAGATATAAAACTAAAAAGATCTAGAAAATTTATTCTTTTCGTGTCTTTCACCCATTTAAAAAATTTGAAATAAAATTTCTTTCATTTATTTTTGAACTTTCTTATGAATTTATTTCAAAAACTAGTTTTATATTTTTAAAAAATATATTCTTTAGTTTCTAATTTGTTTTCTCATTTAAATTTTTAGATTGTATTTTATTCTAATAAAATAGAAAATTTATAATATATGTTTTATCTTATAATATTTTCTAAACTGTTGATAGAAAATTTAAAAATATTTTCTTATCTTTTAGGTTTATAAGATTATTATTATTATTATTATTATTATTATTATTATTATTATTATTATTATTAAAAGAGCTATTTTTGTTTAAATTATAAAAAAATCTACTATATTTCTCCTTAAAATAAAAATCCTCTGCATTTTGCCTAAAAGTAGAAAAGCCCTTAAAATTAAACACCTTATAAGGGGTAAAAGATTATAAAGTTAAATTAACAGTCAATTTCATAGGTTGTAGCAAAGGATTAGATATTTGAAAAACGACGAGGTAAATTGTTTATTATTTTTTTTGTAAGGGAGGTTTTTTAGTTGTTAAGATAAAAGATAAGGCAATTTTCTACACTTTATATTTTTTTTTTTGATGAAAGTTAATTAATTTTATAATAATACTACATTTCATTATTTGGGTTTGCATTTCAACCTTAATATACATCCTTTTAGCCCACTACATAATAAAAAAGGGTTTTCAATAAAAATTAATTTCAGGCACATTTTTCAAAAAATTAACTACATTTGCTAATTTTTTAAAGTTATACCTTAATTTTATAAAATTTTTCAATGTCATACTTTAATATTAACATAAACTTTTTAAAATTTTTAATATCACACCTTAATAACATATGTTTGTTGTTGTGGTTTTTGAAAGGAAAAAAATTTTAAAATTTGAATTTACATTTAAATTAACTTATAATATTAAAAAATATTTCAAATATCTTAAAAATTTGTAAATATTTTTAAAAACAACTTTATATTTAAAAAGAATATTTTTTTTAAATGTCTCGTCAATAAAAATTAACGACATTAATATTAAGGCATGAAATTAAAAAGTTTTAGAAAGTTTAGGCATGACTTTGAAAAATTATAATGTCTAGGTAATTTTTAAAATCAGACTTAAAATTTAAGTGATTTTTAGTAAAAAAAAAAATCCTAATAAAATATATCAAAATAGGAGTGAAAATAGGGGGGGAAAGGAGCATAAAACGATAATATAAATTAAATGAAATATTTTAATGGAAGGATTGTGAAGGTGACTTTAATATATGTCTATATTATGTTTTAAAGATATGGTAATTGAAAAATAAAAGCAAGTGATATAATAATAAAATAATAAAAGTGATATCAACCTATTAAGTAAGAAAAGAATAAAATATGATAATAAAACAATTAAAAGGACAGAAGCTCTCCAACATTGACTAATTTTTTTATTTTTGAATTTTGAATAAAAGAAAAAGGCAGCCAAATACATGCAATTTTATATTTTAAATTTCAAATGATGGAGAATCAACAATAAATTAATTAGTCTTAGATGGCTTCATAATTAAATATAATCATGTTAAGATAAGAACAAACTAATTCATAATTTTTTTAGTATTTTTAATTAGTGGTGATAAGCCCAATAGGTAAATATAATACAATATTATTCCTAGATATTTATTTATTTTTAATTATTATTATTATTATTATCACCCACTTTATTGTACCCTATAAAATAATTAATTTGTCCCAAATTTTTTTTTTTACTTTATAGGTATCCTGATATTTTCTTAAAAATATTTGGATTTTTTTTTTAACTAGTATTTAACCTTTTCATTTGATGTTAAAATGTTCAAATTGGGGATCGATACAAACCAAATATAATTTATCTCATATTAATAGAATCTCGAGCTAATATATTTTGACCAAAAAAAAAAGCTAATATGTATATTTATTGATAGTTAACCTTCAAAAATAAAAGATTACAAGGGGAGAAGGGGGGAGATAACTAGAAGAAGAAGGGGAAGATACCAGAGAAACAGAGAAAGAGAGAGACTTGAGCATAATACTCATAATAATACATCAATTGGTATATCCTAATCATTAAGGGTGATCTTTTATTTATAGAAGGGGGTGTTTATATTAGGGCGCGGGGGGGGGGGGGGGGGGGGGGGGGGGGGGGGGGGGGTGGGGGTAGCATATCGGATGGAGGGTCGGGTTGGCAGGAAGGGTTAACGGGTGGGCCTAGGCCCATTCGTAACAATATCGGCCCCTTGAAACGATCCTTGTCCTGGAGGATCGGAAGTAAGGTAGCTGCTACATGTATGTCCACCTGAGGTAAGCTTGGCGGTTGATGAGCGGCCAGGTAGGATATTTGGTGGCAGCATCCCAGAAGGGTGAGGACTAATAAGATGGCGTCCTTCTGTACATCTAATCCCATTCTGGCTCGTATCAGGGATCTTCAAACATAGCTTTCCTTAAGGGCAGTATCCTAAAGAGGTAAAACTGTGTATATTTAATTCCCAAACCTTGCTATAGCAAAAACCCTTGTGACACTGGGCTTCTTCTTGTTGTCGCTGTTATTTGATGTTAAAATCTCATTTGTGTGAAGCAAGACAGAGGTAATTGCTAATTAATTTAATGGAAGCAGAAAGAAATGCTGGAAATATTGACAGCCAATTGACTTCAGGGACTAGGTCTAGTACAGTTAGGTTGCTGGTCTACTGTCTGTTTGCCATGTACTTTTCCAAAATTATAGCTTAGCTAACTGAGTTTTGATCATTTATTACTTATATTACTATCATTTTAGGTACTCTTCTGTTAAAATTTAATTCATTTCCGTTGAAGATGCTAAAGTAAAATATAATTTTAGCAATATATAGATAACTTATATAACACTGACAAAAGACGGTACCAGCACGTCGTCACCGGATCCCATTCGAAGTTAAGCATGCTTGGGCGAGAGTAGTACCAGGATGGATGACCTTCTGGGAAGCCCTCACCCTCAGGTTGGAGGCACTGGGAAACAGCCTCTCTTCAGGTTAGCACCTTGAAGGGAGAAGGCTGCGTACATCCGCCCCTCCCCCCCAGACCCTGCATACGCGGGAGCCCTTGAGGCACTGGATATGTTTTTTTTTTTTTATATAACACTGACCTTGAAAATTTATAGGTAGCTTATATCAAAATTTAGTGCATTTTTATAAAACTTGCTGAAATTTTGCTTAAAATATTAATGTAATTCATATATAGTATCATAATTTTATAGCACATTAGTATTTTTTACATAAAATTGGTCAAATTATTATAGAAGTTCATGAAATTCTAGCATAAGATATCTAAGTGATAAAATACTCAAATTTCAGGATAAGTTGGTAATAAATGCTGGAATCTTGGGGTATTTAAGTAATAAATAATCACTTTTAAATATTTAAGTGATAGTTTTCCTATGCCTCTTAAAAAAAAAAGGATTTTATTGATTTTTAGATGTTTGATGTACGGAGAAAAGTATTTTTAAACAAGAATAAAATTTATTTATCTGTTTTAAAAGAAATAGAAAAATTTGCTTTGAAAGTACCTTCATTCTAAATTTAAAAGAAAGAATTTATCACTTAGATATTCTTTTAGCATTTATCAATTAAAATTTTAATATTTTAATATATACAATGAGAGACCATGTGATTTAAAAACTTTATCATATATATATCCTTATGTTAAAAACGGGTAAAATTTTGTCAAAATTCGATCAATGTTCACCAAAAAAATGCTGATACTTTACATCAGTTTGATAATATATATGAGATCTACCTGTGTTTCAAGGGGAAAAAAAAAAATAGCAGATCACGGTAAAAATTTAAGATTTTAATAAAAGATATATATATATATTACTAAAACAACATGTTGTGTTAATATTTTTGCTAAAAATCATTAGATTTGATAGAATATACCTACATATATTATTAAAATTATGCTTGATGTAACATTTTCGTATAAAAATCTATCAAATTTTCATAAGGGATACTTGATTGATAACTTTAGGGTATATAAATGATTAAACTTTTAAAACAAATTGTACCTCATTCTATATATTAAAATATTTGAATATTTAGTTGATAAATTTTCAAACAATAATCTTATAATATGACCAAATAGACTTTAAAAGTTCTTGTGTTCCTTTTAAATTATTGTAACGCATTAAAAATTTCTCTACTTATAATAATATGGGAAGATAAAACCATAATATATAATTAGTAGCCACAAGAATTATTTGAATAGAATTTTGTTTGGTCAAACTGCAAATAAAATTAGTTTTTTTTTTTTTTATAATTATCTTTTACAGAAGCATCTTTCAAAATAAGTATTTTTATCTGAAGGATTTTTTATTTTTGCTCCTGGTTAACTTTAAAAGGAAAACATTATTTTTAGACTTTTGTTTAATAGCAGAAAAATAACGACTATTTAAAATTATTTTTCTTTCTAAATTAAACACCTTGAAATATTTGAAACTTTTTTTTCTTTTTCCTAAAAAAAGACTTTTTTTTAATAAAAGCCTTAAAACTAAATTAGGTCCAATATCTTATCTATAAGAGTATAAATGAATCGAACGTTCAATGAACTACTCGAGTTTTAAATCGTTTAGAGCTTGTTTTTGTTCATTATGGGGGCTCATTAGTTTATCGAGCTGAGTTTGAGCAGGCTCGATAAGCTTAAAGAGCCAAGTTCGAGCAAAGGGCTGCTTGGCTTGTTAATGTTCATGAACAGTTTGATAAGTGCTCGTTAATAGTTGGTATTGGTTAGAAAATGATTCAATAATGGCTCGGTAATAACTTGATAAGCTCGGCTCGAAAGCAAGCTCGATTCGGTTGTGAGCTTGATTGGGCTCGATAACGAGCTCAACTCGGCTCGATAGCAAGCTCAACTCGGTTCGATAGGCCTTATGAATCGAGTAAAGCCAAGTATTGAACGCACTAAAATCTTATCGAATCGAGTTCAAACAAGGGTTTGAAATGCTCAATAAGAGCTCGACTCGAACTTGAGTTTAAGCAAAGGGTGCTAGGCTCATTTACACCCGCTACTTACCACTTATGCTAAATGTAAGGTTTTTTTTTTTTTTTTTCCTGTGAAAAAATTTAGAAAATATAATTGTCGTTTAAAAAAATAAAAAAAATGCAAGTGTTCTCATGTTAACCACTACTTCAATGGAATCTATGAATTTTTAATACCCATATTACCAAGTCATTATTGGCCATTTCTATTTTTTTATTATATTTTAATTAAATTAATTTCTTTTAAAAATTAATAAATCATGTAATTTTGTGAATTTTAAATAGGAAGGGGAAAGAAAATGACTACTTTTCTAGTTTATTTCGGCTACCTAACCATAACCCACTATTTTTATTTTATTTTTTTTATTTATGGAAGGCAAAAAAAAAAAAAAAAAAAAATTTAAGCCACTTTCATCTATAATTTGTCTTCTTTTTTTTAAAATTTTGTCCAATTTAACTCATAAAATTAGAACTGTATATCGAATAGTAGGTTATCTATTCGGTAAATTTTTTTATTAAGTAATTAAGAAATATAAATATTCACCCTTAAAATAAAAATAAAAATGGAACTAAAATTTTTTAAGCGAAAGAAGCCATCATTCATAGTTCGAAAAAATAAATTATAAAACAAGTAATTATGAAACACATAATTTTATCAAAATAATAATTTTACACAAGTGGGTCGTAATGGCTCTTCCTCAATGAAAAATCATCAATAAATGAAACATATATTATAATTATATAAGGTATTTATCTCTTATAATCATACAAAATCATTATAACCTAGAAAGCATATAAAGAAATTATGAATGCAATGATGCAATCAGTTTTGAGGATTGGACATGAAATTAAATCTTAAAGCAACTTGACGTATGTAAATAATAATCTTATTTGACCTTCATATATGGTCATATATTTTCCATAATTAGATATCAAAAGTATATTATAAAATAAAATTTTAGATATGAGCTAAACTAAATTATGATAATTTAGGGAGCTTCGGAAGTCGTGGCCTAAATAATCGCTTACAATGTTTAGGGCCATAACTGGCTTATCGAAATCAGCTCGTTATAAAGCTCGAAAGCTAAATGGACTCATTTAGTTACATGAGTCGAGATGCTGATAAAGCTTGTGCTAAAAGGCTCACAAGTGTTTAGCCAAAGTGTGATGTTTTACAAAGTCACTTTGGTAAAAAGTATTTTTGCTTTAAAAGTAAAATAATTTTTTTTTTCCTTCTATTTAACTGTATAAAAACATATTATACTTATAATTAAAACATTTTTAATATAAATTATTAGCATTATCTCACAAATTGAGCCAAATTAAATTCAATTGAACGTTAATTAGAGCTTAAATGAGGCTAAAATGTGTTAGGGATAAATAAAGGAAGCCCATGTTTGGAATTGGGCTCATGATCCAACGGGCCGAAATAATGAAGCCCATTAAGAGCAATGTTTTTTGAACCCCAATATTATTTATTAATAGGCCTGGCCAATCCCTATTGGGATTCATTTGCTAAGGTCCACAATGATAAAGGGAAAATAATTGTACACTAAAAAAAAAATAATAATAAAAAAAGCACAACAGAGTACAACAACAACACATACCCAGTATCTCAAGGGCTCCTGCTTATGCAGGGTTTGGGGCAGGTGGAATGTAAGCAACCTTACCCCTTCAAGATACTACCCTAAAAGGAGGCTCTGTCCCAGGGTAGGAGTACAAGAGCCCCTTATTAAATGCTACAAACAACGAAAAACAAAGGGAAATGGGCTTCCGACCGAAGACCTGACACTTTATGGTTGATAGTCTAACCACTACATTGAACCCAATAGCTAACAGAAAGTACAACATAAAACACCAACTAGAGGATTTACATGTATTTTCTTTACGTAAAATGAGCTCATTCGATTTTATTGGCTAGTAATGTCATTTTGGTGAAATTTGACGCATTGTTACGGATGCCAGGTGTGAGTCTAATAAAATTGTGAGAGAAAAGAGATGAATATAAAGTCTAATAAATTACTCCACTTAATATCAATTGGTTTTAATATAGAACCTTGCTTGAGCTTATATAAATACCTTGTATGTGCCAATTTTGTATGTTAGGCTAGTGAAATTTTGATACACATCTTTATTTGTATGTCTATCTTTTCACAGTAGTATGCCGCTAGTATCGAACTTTTCGGATTCATCAAAGAGGGGGAAAATAAGAAGGATGGCCGGAAATGCCCCAAAAATAACAAGTTATGTCCTACATCGACTACGAGCCCTGCTAGGTTTCTAAAGAGAAGAAAGAAAGACGAGTTAGCTATACTCTTTTAAGTTGCACTTCAATAATCATTCAGTTCGTTCATTTTTTTCGAACTTTCTTTTTTCTCTTCTGAAATCATTTTTTTTCAAAACATAAGTAATATTATGGACAAGAAAAAAAATGTTAATGTTAAAACCATTTTGTATAATTTTGTGTTATTATTCACTACAAATTATATCACTGCTACGGCAATAATAACTCCCAAAACATATTATAACAGTAAAAACTTAAAAATTCCCTAAAAAACCCTCAAAAAATAAAAATATAATCCGTGAGAACACAACCACAAATCAAGCTGGGATAGTTGTGATTTCAATTTCTTGAGCCCCAAAAAGGATTAATAAATATATATTAATATGTATAATTTTCTAATATATAATATGTGTATATAAAAATATGCGAGTATATAAGAAATATATAATATGTGTTGATTTTCTATGTGCTAACACACGATACAATGATTACAATTTTTCTTTGGAACTTGTTAATTATTGTTTTAAGAAAATGGTTAAATACTTATAAATACACTATTTTTTGAGTTGTCCAAGAAAATATACAACAACAACAACAACAAATCCAGTGCCTCCAAGGGCTCCCGCCTAAGCACGGTTTAGGAAGGGTAGATGTACGCAGCCTTCCCCCTTTAAGGAGCTACCCTGAGGAGAGGCTGTTTCCGAGGACCCCCAATCTGAGAAGCAGGTCCGCCGCATAGAGCAAGTGACCTGACAGCAGGAAAGGAACAAATAAATAGGGCACACACACGGCAAAGCAAAACAACAAACATACAAACATACAACATAAACATAAACACAAAAACATAAAGCATAAAGACATAGAGCATAAAGCAAGCCACATTAGCAGAAATTCAAGGATAAGGTAGAGATAAGGATAGGGCTAAAGATAAAGATGAAGATAAAATAGGGATACGTAGGCAAGTGGCAGCTCATAAAGCTAGTACACCGCCTACGTGCGCCAGCAGGAACACGAGGCCTAGCACTAGTAAGCTTGACTGCCCTACTCCAACTGGAGCCTCTATTACCCCTATGCTAGCCCTCCATTGGGCCCTATCTACGGTCATCTCCTCCCGAAGGTTCAGGTGGGTAAGGTCTTGGCGGATCGTCTCCATCCATCTCTTCTTCGGCTTGCCTCTTCCTCTTCCGCCTAGTGTAGTAAGGGGTTGTTCGCATCTCCTCACTTGAGCGTTGTCCGGTCTTCTTCTGACATGTCCGAACCACCGCAAACGTTGCTCTCTCAATTTATCTTCAATGGAGGCTATGCCCAATTTGCTTCTTATGACGTCGTTTCTGAGCCTATCCTTCCTTGTGTGTCCGCACATCCACCTCAGCATTCGCATCTCCGTCACCTTCATCTTCTGTGTATGCTGTAGTCTCATCGCCTTACACTCCGCCCCATACGTCATAGTTGGTCTCACAACTGTCTTATAGTATCTCCCCATCATCTTCAAGGGGAACTTTCTATCACAAAGTGCCGCGGTGACCGTCCTCCACTTATGCCATCCCGCTAATAAGTTGTTAATTTTTTATTTGCTAGAAAACTAACATTATTTTCTTTTAAAAATAAAATGGTAAATGGTGTCGAGATGGTGTGGCATCCCCTTGTCTTATGATTTTTGGTGGGTTAATGGAATGCTTTAAAATAAATGTTCAAAATAGATTTGGAAAGAACGGAACGGAAGAATACATAAGGAACGGGTGAAGATGGAGGAACAGATATTTCGGGACATATAATTGACAGTCTGGTATAGGATTAATTACCTTGGTATAGAAGTTGAAAATGTTTTAGGATAGATATATATATTGGCGCCTCTTGTAAAGTTATGAGTTTTGATAAAGTCGATAGTACTGTGTTATCTTGTAAATATTTTTTGACACATTAATGAAAGTAACGCTTGCACGTTGGCAAAAAAAAAAAAAATTATGGTAAAACGTTATACATATATCTTTCACATACATAACATTATGAAAAAATTGAATTGAATGAACTCATAATTAATGTAAGTAAAGATTTTAACTACTTCTAAATTAATCTTAAGAAGCTCAAAGGATATTAAAATAATTATATATCTAGATAAAAGAGTTTAATACTTATATTGAAAAATAAATTATCATTTTAAAAATTAAATAAATATAAGTTATTAAATATTTATGACTTACTGCTACGACGAAATTTTCTCTTTCCTTTCACTCATTTTTAATTTTTTTTGTTATAATGGCGAGTTTTTAGGGTAATCCTCTTTAAAGGAGACAATATTTATCCTAATAGCGATCGTGATACAACTAGTAGCTTATATAAAGAATTAAGAATTTGTAAAGCAATCACGAGTAGTTATATATTTATATTTTTTGATCAATATGAGTAGTCATATTGTTAGTTAGCCAAGAATGATTGTTAGACTTGTTATCATTTTACAAATATCTTCTTCTTATCTCTCTCTCTCATCTCGAGGTCTCTAATTCTCTCTTTAACCTCCTTTTTCTGTAATTTTTCTTCAAATCTAATTCAAATCAAGATACAATCATGATCGATTGTACCAAATCGAACCCAAATGACTTTTTTGATCCTCGAAGTTATCTACTTTTAGGCTATGTCGCTAAGCAACACTAATTTTCTAATAAGTAATGACCGGCTTACCATTTTGAGTCTTAAAATTAGAAGTGCATTTGTTCCACATACTCGACAAGAGAAGACCAACAAGAAGAAACAAAAAGACTCACTTGACGCCCCCAAAAAAAAAAAAAAAAAAAATTTAAATAAAAATAAAGATAAGACTAGTCAAAGTCAACGTGTCTGAAAAGAAGGGCCAATCAGATACCGTAAAAAAAGTAAAAGGAGGGGGGGCATCCGCGGGGCACGTGATAGAACAATAGATGCCAGCCCAGCAACCCCGTTTTCACGGCGCTTATAACGGCTTTGTCGGGTGGTCCACCCCTTTGCTAACGACTTCTTGTTGATTTTTTATTATTAATTAATTAATGAAAATTGTATTATTAAAATAAATAATATAAAACACATTTTATTGCTAACGACTTCTTGTTGATTTTTTATTATTAATTAATTAAAGAGGGCACCAACACGCCATCACCGGATCCCATTAAAACTCCGAAGTTAAGCGTGCTTCGGCGAGAGTAGTACTAGGATGGGTGACCTCTTAGGAAATCCTCATCCTCAGGTTGGGGGCATTGGGAAATAGCCTCTCTCCAGGTTAACACCTTGAAGGTAGAAAGCTGCGTACATCTACCCCCAGATTCTGCATAGGCGGGAGCCCTTGAGACACTGGGTATATTCCTTTTATGCTTCCATGCTTTACTCTTTTTTAAATTGAGGTCGTGAGCTCAATTTTCTTCATCAATATATTAATGTTAATGCTTTTTTCAATTGAAAGTAAAATATCTTTTTTGGGGGAAAATTTTTAGTAAAATATATTTTTTTTAGACTTTTGTTTGTATTTTTAGCTTAAAAATGGCTTTAATACGTAAACGTTGATAAGGTTTATGTTAGGTCATGTTAAGTTTGAAGGTGTTTTCTCATTTTATTGAGAGGAAGATAGGTTTCTTTTCATTGAGGAGGAAATATTTTTCATATATTTGTTATGTTATTATAACATTATGCAAATAATAAAATTGAGGTAAAAAAGTTTTTGCCAAAACAAATGAAGCATAACTGACATATCTTATTAACTATAACTTATTTAGCTGAATCATGTATAGCTTTGGCCGGTTACAATTGACAAAGTGAGATTATAATATGACTTAGACAAACTATGAGTTTATGCTAACATGATTCTGTTTTAATTCAAAAACTGATAAAGGTTATCCCTTTTAAAAATGGGTTAATTATACTTTAATTTTTTTTTTGAGAATTAATGGTACTTTAATATGTTAAGGTTTCATAAAATTATATGTTAATCCATCAATTATTAAAATTATCTTTCAATCAATGCTTTAATAATATTTAATATTTTACTCCAACTGTCGGTACATCTGTAGCCAGAGTTTATAGAAAGACATAAAATACAGTATTTTGCTAATAAAAGGAAAAATTAAAAACATACGACCATTCCTAAAGAAATATTTTTGGCAACATCTGAGACAATAAGATAATAGAACATGAACACTACACGAAAATAGCAAGTTTAGATTAAACTTTTTGGATCTGAATGAATTTGAATTACCAGGTTTAACCTATTTAATTGAGTTAAATTTAGATTTGGGTTGGGTCGATCTATTTTCAACATGTTTAACGTATTTATATAATAATGTTAGATTATTTAAATGATGTACTACTACTGTAGCATATGTATGTTTTTTTTATAGTCTATGTTACATAAAATAATTAGAAACTTTGAATTATCGTTATTCATGTTAATTTGATAATTTATTTAACAAAAATGTCATTTAATTACTATTAGCATCAACAGTGAGAAGTATTATTAATATGTTTATAAGTATAAACTAGCATATAACAAGAACCTCATAATTAAATGGATAACATACGAGTTATCTATTCATTAATTAGGTTCAATTGAATAAGAGTTTAGAGTGTTTAACCTGTATAATAATGAAATCAAGTTTAGATTAACTCATTTTCTAGACCTCCGACATTATAGGAACACAGACACAAAGATACAAACACATTTGTTCGGCCTAATTATGAAGCAATGAAGAGAGACATGTTTAAATAATGAAACGAGTATTGACACAAAATGAGGACCAACAAGGATGCACGGTGTTCCACACTATTGAGGACTCCACATATGAGTCTCGTGGAATTGAAATAGAGAGAAAGAAGAGATCACCTTAAAATCTAATGAGTTATTTCACCTAAAGCCAATTAATTTTAGGATAAAATCCCACTTGAGCCTATATGTGAATCTCATATATGCCAACTCCGTAAGTCGTGCCTTAAAATTTAACACAAACTAATCCATGTGGGGAAAAAGACAAGTTAGAAGAAGTCAGCACATTTAGGCTCCGTTTTGTTTCGGGGGAAAACCACATTATAGGAAGTGATTTTCCCCTTTTTTCTTTGTTTGGTGCATCATTAGCTCAAGTAAAAGGTTTTTCGACGGAAAACCTTTTCCCTCAAATGAGGGAAATTGACTTCCCTTTCAAAATGGGGGAAGTTGTGATTCTAAGTGGCTCAGAAACCTTTGCGGTTATCATCATGCAAATCGAGATCAAATCAAAATAAACCAGACTGTACTGTAGACATTTAACGTCAACAACGGACAAAAATTAGACTAAATAATTAAAAACAGCTTGGATGCTACTTTATTATTGTTGCAAAGAACAACTTTAATTAAATTAAATTGTTATATAATATTATAAAAAAAAATTATCTAGGTAATATTTTATTTTATTACTTCATATATATTGTATTATTACTTATGTTATCCAATAAAAAGATATAAAATGATTGATGAAAAATATTTTTTTAAAACATACACAAAAACTTCACAATGAGGAATTAATTTTTCTTTTAAAACAAACAACGAAAAACCCCACTCCGAATTTATATTTTCTTGAAAAACCTTTTCCGAAGAAAAATCAATTCCTAAATTCTACTTTTCCGTCAAAACAAACGGAGCCTTAATATTGAAGCAACTACTCTTCAACACACACTTACCACACGTCTCAACGTTACTAGTTCTCTGTCTCAACCAACGTCCCCTTTTTTTTTCTTCTCTCTTCTTCCACGGCACTTTTAGGTCACCCACCCTTTCATTTTCTTTCATTGCATCACATCTTTACTATATTATTAAACTTATCTGTTAATTATTAATACTATTTTCTCAAGAATTCACTAATTGGACATGCGAGAAAGCAAAATATTTTTTTATGGTAGCTTTTAGGTTAAGTACAAAGTTTGAAACTCACTAACCCGTCTTTTGCCAAGTTGTAGTCCTATTAAGGGAACTTTCAAATCTTCCAACTAATATGAAAAAGAAATTACAGTTCAAGTAAAATAAACGAATATATAACAAATTAAGAACTCGCTTCATTCTTGACTATTTCAATGAAAACGACTCGAAATGTACCACTGCATAATATCTTAACGCAAAAGAAAGCAGAAACAGGGAGGCAAGAAGAGAGGAGATCAAGTTAATCTTTAAAGAAACAATAGTCAACTAATTAAAAATAAGAAACAATAGTCAACTAATTAAAAATAAACAACCAATATATACACAGTGGCATGCTCCTCTATCAACCCCCTCTCCACTACCTAATCTTCTTTCTCTCTCCACCCCTCCACTTCAATGTCCCAAAAAAATATACCTATTATAATCTTTATATATCATATAATATATATATACTAACACCCCCCACCAACACCCTTTTCCTACTTTCCACGTTTTCCCTCCGTTTTGTTCAAACTCCTTCAACCCCGCATCAACTCTTTTTTTTTTCCTTTGCTTTTTCCCTGTCCATCCGGCCAGCCAAACCCAACTAAAAATACTTAAAAAATCCACCAAATCTGTCATGTTTCCCTCCTTTTCTCTCTGGCCTACTTCTATTCTTTTCTCTAGATACTGTGTTTGTCATATTATGTACACAAATGGGTCATTCCTAATCCATAAATCAACTCGTATGCTAAGGACATATTTAGTATCGCTTTCTGTTTACTGTTTTTGTTTCTTGTTTTCAACTTTTTTTTTTCAATTTGAGTAAAAACGATACCAAATATGTCCTAAATGTTTCACCTTTGAGGATCTTTCAAGAGTGTGATCTGATCAAGCCGAGATTGTACAAGTTCTTCCTTACAATG
The DNA here is from genome assembly GCA_018398585.1 of Simmondsia chinensis. Taxonomy (NCBI): domain Eukaryota; kingdom Viridiplantae; phylum Streptophyta; class Magnoliopsida; order Caryophyllales; family Simmondsiaceae; genus Simmondsia; species Simmondsia chinensis. The sequence continues at coordinate 46,915,987 of JAGTTD010000001.1, read as the reverse complement.
CTCCCAAGTGATAGTAAAATGGCCCCACCCATCCCAATTGGGGGCTCGTTTCTTTCTGCTTCTTTTTGGTAAATCATGGGGAGTTCCTTCACTTTCACCTTACTCATTCCCATTCTCTCTCTCACTGCCTCGATCGTCTTGACATCCGGTGAATAACCCTCTGCGTCGGTCACGTAAAAGATGTTCAGCGCAGTGTTCCCTGTCGTCGATATCTCTGCTCTTGTGACATTTAGACCGTTCTCCCGAAATGTTCGGGTCACAGCTGCTAATAATCCTGGACGGTCGTCTGAACTAAGTTCTAGCCTCACACCCTGAGATGCTCGTCTCTCAATCGCAGCTTGTATGCATTGGACCACTCGTTGCCTTTCGGCATCTGAACTAATTGGGGTTCCATCCGCATGCTTGATGTACAATTCCTGACACAATATTATAAACATTGTTAGCATAAGTGAAGAACAAATCACAAGTATATCTTTTCATGTTAACTGGTGGAGTCTAAGTCATTCCTAAACCATCACCCATCATCATAAACTTTTGAGATAATTGATGCTTTGATATAAATCAGAGCTTGATTGACTTGACCAAGAGAACTCAAGCTAGAATCCTAATACCCTCCGCTCTCAAAATTAAGTAGCTCGAGTACAATGTATGAGGTGAGCCAATGTATATCCACGATTCAGACCCGATAGGCATAGCATGTGAGAAGGCATATTAGAGTCTAGAGTCATCGGCCTCCAACTATCAACTTAAGTTTTTGGGACCGTAAAATTCTTGACAATAACAAATCAATAATATCATAGAGAGATGAATATATACCAAATATGCTCTGCTGGTTTGCGTGTTGATCATTCCATGGAAGACCACATATTGCATATCTGTAAGCGTACAAATAACATCAAACAATAACTTGGACCTATCCTTGCACTGTACAGTCACAACAGAGTAGCCTCTTTCAGTCCAATCCTGTATCAAGACATTGGGAACATCGTATTTTCTTCCGATTATCGGCACCCTATCGTAATCCCGATCTTCAAACATTAGTTGATGTAGCCTCCTTTCTGTATGGGTACCGCCCATGGAAACGGTTGTCTTTGCACTCCTGATGTCATTATCCCCTTTAAGCACATTTCTCAACCGTGACTCGATTCTCTTTATCCTCTGTGAATCTTCAATTTCAGACCCCGAATCACAATCCTTTACATATATAAGGGAAGCGATGCGACCATTGTGAGTCCATACTTTGGCGTTCACCACATTACATTGCAAGTCGGCTAACACTGCGAACACCTCAGATAGAAGGCCTACTCTATCTGTCCCAGTTAGCTCCAAGGCTGTCAGGCCTGTGTAGCTTCTCACGGTTCTTATATCATGAATGCTACCAAGTGACTGTTAAACAAAAATTAAGCAATTAGTTTCAGTTTTACAAGGACATAAAAAACAAAAGATAACTTCAAGCCCGTTTATGAAGAGTTTAATTGTGACAATTAATACAAACCTGTTCCATGTAGCTGATAACCTTCTCATCATTCAGCTTGTTTCCATTTACATCGGTCACATGGAAAACTGCAGAATTTACAACACTACATGTTACTTTACTGTTCAAGTGTGCCATTTATATGCATATTTAATATCCCACATTGGAGATACAAGCGAAAAGAGTTTAATATATAAATCGAGTCTATAGGCCCGATTATACACACCAAAAGAGAAAATGAACTTACCATCCATAAACCACCTCCCATCAGAGGAGATGTAAGCCTTCTTGATACAGAGATTTAAGTCCGTAAAGACTTGAACTGCTTCCAATAGTATACCGTGTTTTCTAGCACTATCAACCTACAATTTTTGAATAAACAACACCCATTAGATGCAAAACTAACCCCATTGACTGAAACAAATAAAATTGAATTAGTCAAAACTACAAGTCTAATGAAGGAGGTCTAGAACTTCACCTTAACAAGCGTGGCTGTAGGGCATACAGCATTGTCAATTGCCACTCTGAGGAATAGTCAAAATTGAAGTGTTCAGAAGTATGAATTTTCCAATTTTTGGAACATAAGAATAAAAAAGGAAAAAGGAACAGAAGATAAATTAATATTTGATGAGTAATGTTATCATCAAGGCAGATTATTATTGCACGAGCAAGATCATAGTTTTTAAAGCAATTTTGTGACTCTCGTTGTTTGTAAGTTAATTCATTACTCTGACAATAATAATTTTTATTCTGATAATAACAAGTCCCTAGTTGATAATCAAGGTTGAGTGCAGTTCTGGCAAAAGAATGTAGAGTAAGGATCAAGCAAAAGGAATAAAGGTAAATTACATATAAGTAACTTGAGATTTGATATATAGTCTGAAAGTTAAGTCAAATAGCGGTGTAAAATGATGTAAAACTTATCATTATTTGATGATAACTCCACCATTCACCTGTTATTTCCCTCATCCCCCTCATGAGCCACAATATCATAACATTGCTAACTAAAAACAGTTGAATTTACATCCTTCCACACTGTTAACACAAAGCCTAATGATATTAATGTGTAATTTACAGAAGAATAAATTAAACATGAAAGGGTGATACGACCAATAAACAAAGAAATATTCAGAAAATTCACAAGAACTCGAAAATTTAACTAAGAATACCGCAGTTGAGCCTAAAAATCACATTGAAAATGATCTAAGAGTTTCCCCTGAGCTTAGTAGTGTCATTAATTCGATATATAACTTCAAAAATTGGAAAAAATTGGAATTTTACCGTAATAATTTGATATTACACCTTTAATTTCGTATAATCAGTGATAAATCATAACATCCGACGATTATAGAAACAATCTCACAAATTAACACCACAAAGTATCAAAAAGTTTCAAGATGCAAAAATTTCACCGCACAAACAACCACAGAACTAAATCAGAACAATTAAAATCAACAGATTTTGCCAGAAACATCGAAAAATAGAAATTCAACACATAAATTCCAAAATCAAACCAAATCGAAAGAAAACTACGAACCTAGGAGTATCCATACGGAGGAGAACCTCCTCTAAGTACGACAACTGCATCTCCTCTTCCCGAAAAACAGAGAAAACGGACCAAAGACAATTCGTTTTGCACTCGATCTACCTCAATACGGCGCCTCACTCAAGTAACCGTCACGAGAACTCGCCGGAAACCACAAGGACTCGCCGGAAACAGCCGAAAAGGAAATATAAGAAGAAGAACAAGAACAAGAACGACGTCGTTAAAGGTGGTATTATTATCTCTCTCCTCTCTCTAGAACAGTGAAAGGCAGTGTTTCCAGCGGAGCGCAAAGCACGCCTCCCCTCAAATTCCCTCGCACACCCCGCTATTTATATCAACCGACTTTCTCTCTCTTATTTATTTCTTTCCATAAATTCAAATTAAATAAAATAAAATCTTTTTTTATTTCCATTTTTTTTTTTTTTGCGTTTCCCTTTTAATGGCACGAGTGTTATCTCGTACGATAAACAGAGATATTTATATTTTTTTAATTTTTTATATTATTATATTATGTATTAATATTAGTGTATACAATAAAAATAAAAATTACGATGGTTTTTGAACTTTATAATTTTTATATATTAAGATTAAGTACATACATTAATTAATAGCAATTCTTAATTGACCGTAGAGTATAAACATAGAAAAAATCTAATTTATCCATTTTAACCACTTTTTAATTATCTTTTATGTTCATGAGTTTATATGATGTGGTAGATAAAGAATCAAAATCTTATTTATAGAGAAGAAGGGGGTGACTTTTATCAAAACACCAATGATCGTATCGTTTCATTAATAGACACGTTTTTTTATTAATAGAAATGTCTCTTTATTAATAAATATATCTCTTCAGTAAAAGATGTGTCTCTTTACTAAGAAATATATCAAAGAAACATACTTTTCTATTAAAAGATATTTTCTGTCATCAAAATATATATCTTTTTTTTAATGGGTATTTTAGGTTTTTTTTTTTAAAAAGTTACTTTGTAATAAAATGGCTTTAAATTTTAAAACTATTAGAATGACAGATTTTAAGAGGGTTTATAGAGAGTGAAGATTTTGTAATATTGAATATTTGCGTTTATTAAGATTTAATTTTGTAACAAAAACCACGCCTGTTACGCAAAAGGCGGAGGGGCGGGCCCCACGTGCTGGTCAATGCCCAATCAGCATCCGATGTGTCAGTTCGGATGACACGTGTATCTTGAATTCTACTCTAAGAGTTTTTTTTTGTTTTTTTTTTTTTTGTTTTTAAGACGGTCTCAGGCCTCCAAACTTTGTATTAAATCAGATAAAAATACATCATCAAGTTCTGACGGTGGAGATTTCCACCAATCTAGACTATATTTTTTTATGAAATAAAGTTTGGCACCTATATGAGAAACTCTATTACATAATCTAAGTATCCACTAAAAATGAACACATACAAAATGGCATTTTAGCCTCAAAACATCCAATATTATCAACTTAACAAGCCACGGGACACAAGCACTAGCATTTACAGCATCTATCACTACTTTCATTTTATTAATGAAATAAATATGCTCAAATTCTCCATATAAACTATAACATTTTTTCTTTTATATTAAATATTCTAATAAATATTTAAGTTATATATACAAACTAATGAAAATAAATAAATTGTATGAGTTAATAACTAGTAGTAATTGATGCACTTGATTTTTACATATGTTATTTCCTATTCCTGCCATATATTTGGCCTTTACATGTGTGTTTTTGTTATAATCTAGACACATTTTGGTTTAGAGCGCAACGGAGCAAACAAAGGCTGAAAAGTGGAAGATTTAAGTGTAATCGAGGCATAATTGAAGACTAATTTGAGAAACCTAACCACGTGTGCAAAATAAGTACCTATCGGGTCAAGATTTGGTCAAAAAGAGTCTTTCATTGGGCGCGTGGATCGATTGACCATGGCAATCGGTCGAGCTTAAAACGAGTAAAATGCTAAAAAAAGGGTATTTATGACCTAATATTTTGCTAATATACTTATGAAACTACTTGGGTCACGTATTTCGCTTCGAGAGCTTCGATTTGGTATATAATTTGGCCCATAACTAATTACGGATCAAAAGTTATGCTCGTTTTAAGTTAACTGCGCAAGCTGCTAAGGGGGGTGCCGATTGATCGGTTTGACCACCGATCGATCGGGAATGGCACGGGACCAACCCTAAAGCACGCCCCATGTATAAATATGGAGGGGGACACCTAATTTCACATCTTTTGCCATGCCTCCTCTCCACCCAAAGCCGCTATGAGATCCAATGGGTTCTCAAACGCCGAAGCGCAGGTGGTCGGAGTGCTGGAAGGATCAAAGCAAGGATCAACGTCAACGTCAATTGAGGAAGTTTTCAATTCCTAGTTGTTTAATCATTGTTTTCTCTTTTTTTTTAGATGTTAATGATGTATAAAACTCTCATGGAGGAGTATACTCTTTTAGTTTAGGGATGAAGAGCGGATAGCCGCCGGTATCCCAGATTTATATTATATTTTTGACGATTGGTTTAGTTATGTTATATTCGTACCCCTGTGGGGAGTTCTTCATGATTGTTGGATATTTTTGTATGTGAGCTTGTAGCCATGACTAGATCTCCAACTTTGCAGCGATTAATCTTGTGCTTGTAGCCTAGGTCATAACATAACAGGATTTCACGCGTGGTCAGGGTTGAGATTGTACCCAACCCTGAACCCAATCTTTTATATAAATTAATATTAAATTAGGAGTAACAAAGGAATTAAGTAGTGCTAATGAGATAACCTATGCTACACTTAGGATGCTAAAATAGGTTATGCCTTTAGACTAGTTCATTACCCTAAGCCCTAATTTATATATTAACCCAGGCTTAGAGCTTGTAGCCTAAGTCCTTCAAATCAACGTCCTATGTAAAATATAATGACGGGATATGTGTTAAGCTACCCTAAATTCACTCCCTAAACTAACCTCAATTGAATTGACACTTTTAGTTTATCGTCAGTTTTGCTATTTTAGTTAACAAATCATTTAAACCAACCCAAAACTCAATTTTAACCTCTCGTTAATAACAAAATCCAACTTAACTCTGATTCCCTGTGGATACGACCCGTATACCCGATTTAGCTACGATGATCTCGTACGCTTGCGAGTAAACGGTTTTAAAACACACTTTAAAATCACATCAGTAATATTGATAATTTAGTTTTTAACTGGCGATCCATATATAATAATAGCACACATTATTCATACAAGAATTATAATGTAGGATATTATTAAGTAAAATTAATTTTGCATTTTACATTTTGGTTAATGAAATATAATTTATTTGGATGATCTTATTTATAAGGTAAAAATATTAATGTTAGATCAACTTCTGAAATTTTATTGTTATTATTCTGATATTAATAATTTTTGCTCTAACAACAACAATCTTTTATTTTTTATGAATTAATAATTTTCATGCATGCATTGCTAGAATTGGTGCAATGATAAAACTATTTATCCAATAGTAACGATCTTAAAATCGAAGCTTATCATCTTCATTCTTCATTGTAATCCTTACAAGTCTTAAAAAATGATGTAAAATTTTTCAAAATATAAACAGTGTTGATAATGCCTTTACGTGTAAATTGTTTTTATAATATAGTGATTTTGGCATATATATTAAAGATTTAAATTATAAATAAATTATTTTTTATTTTCAAATTGATTAATTACAAGCACGTGTAAAAGGATACAAAAGCAATAAAAAAAAATGTGGATTAAGACCAAATTTAGGCAACAGAGCATAATTCGATCCCTTTTTAAAAAAAATATATAATAATAAGAAAATTGAAATATGAATCGAAATATTCCCAAAAATGGGCCAAAAAGAATCGGATTTTGTAATCTTTCGAATCTTTGATACCAAATTCACACCTACAATCACCTTTATTTGCTTCCTATTTTATTCTTCTTTCCTTTTCCGGATTAGGATACAATGTCGACGCATCGAGAATTTGACTTTTTTTTTTCTAACGTGGAATTTGGTTACCCAGTAAATTTAGGCATATGCAGCGACCTACACGCTACAGGAGTCGGATAAGTGAGGGAGAGATTCAAGGAGGAATCGAACTCCAGACCTTTTAGTCTAAAGTAATATACTATCCTCTCATTTGCCTCATACCACTTAGTTTTTTATAAATGAAAAATTTAGGTTTTTAAATAATTTTTTATGCTATTAAGGTCTTACTTTCAATTTTCATTCAAATCGAGAAAAAATTAAAATTAAAAAAAAAAAAATCATTTGTAAAGTAATCAAGGTTTGTGCTTTCAAAAATCCAAAATTTTACATAGAATACGATTACAAAAGTATTAGAAGGAACAAAAGATGGCCATTGATGCAATGGTAAGTTACACTATTTTTACTGTTATTCAAGCTTTTAAGTGTCAAATTAAAGTTCCTTTAGAAATTTACTACGTTATCATACATGTCGGGAATCTCTTAGTTAATGGTGAGTTACATCGTATGTTTTGTGAAGTAAATATGAAATATCCAAGGTTTGGGATTTTTTATAAACTTTATTAGAGGTCAGATATGTTACACTTTGCAGAAGATGCAGATACGTAATAATGGTAGTAATTTGTAGGACCTTCCAGATATGAAATAAATTGTGATCATATCTGTTCTAAGCCAATTAAAAATAGCATCATATCGAGCAATGCAATTAAGGCTCTCTAGGGGAAAAAAAAATCTCAAAATATTTTCTTTAAGAAAAGATTTGTTGGTGAATATATTTTTCAGTTTTCTATGTTATATTTTTAAATAATTTTTAGCTCTTTAAGCTTAATCCATACTTATTCAAGCTCAATCATGCTTAAATTTCACCGAGCTCAGCTTGTTCACTAGTTAGTTGCCTAGATTTGATACACGTTGAAAAGAGGCCCTTTATACCATAAGCAAAAAAGGCTTTTCGAATTTACTTGTTGCCTTTTTTAAACGAAGTTTGGTGGTAATACTTGCAAGTTTGAAATCGGGGTTGGGGGGGGGGGGGGAGGGGATTCATTTCGATGTTCAGGTAGATGACTTGATGGCTAAGTCTTTTTCGAGTGGTCTTAGCTCAAGCTGTAAATGAGAGCATTATAAAGGCATAGTGATCTGATTAATTAATGTCTCCTAGTTTTAAGAAAATATTATTTTTGGACAAAAATATCTTCGTGTAAATAATAAACACATATTTTTGCTTTACTTTTCGATATGGTCTAAGTTTAGGGTAATGAGTTTCATTAATGTATGAATACCAATTTAGACAAAAACCAAATTTCACCGGCTAATTTGTTAAATGACTCAGTCAAACTAGGATTATTCAATACAATCTTTATTCATATGTCCAGAAATTCACTTGGAAGCCCAACCCAAAAAATAGAATTTTGCTGAGAAATTCGGTATTTAGCCGAATTTGACTCACATAGGGATAGACTTCCATCATTTCACAAAAGAAGACATATTCCCCGTATTCTAGAAGTAACTAATTTCCTTTCACTAAATCAAGCCGAACAAAGGAAAGAAAAGAAAACGACTTTTTATGATCAACTTTGCCTGTGCATCAGAAGAAGCCTGAATATCTTTTGGTTTGAGTATAATGAGATTCACTAGACACATGTACGTACACCAAAATAATTTTTTTTTTTTTACAGTTAGAATATGAGTCCAAAAGGCACCGTTCATAACACAAGTGAGCAAGAATATCAAGCCATACAATAAAAAGCATAAATAATAGAAAGTAAACCCTTTTTTTTTTTTGGGCTATATTACTAATACTTGGCCTCTTAAATTCTCCATCGCTAACCTATGTCAAGAGGAAGCTACTAAACATACTCGCACAAAAAAAGAATAATCTCTTAGATTCCCACTTTTTGTTTATCTTTATTTCTCAATGCCCTCTACTCAATTGCCAAAAAAACTAACTATCAACCTGCGTCGTTGCAAGTTGGGTTGCAACCCATGTATTCGGGCCAATGGACTACATCTTAGCATATTTGGCGAAGCGGGAAGACACGGGATAGGAAAAGACATTTCACATCATAGCAAGCTTGGCAAGATAGAGGATGGGCGAGCAAGGACATAGTTTGGCCAAAATGAACCATAAGATCTGTTGCCGAATTCGAGGACGAATTCTCCCCAAACCGGAGAGAATGATGCAGCCCTGCCTTTATATTTGGCAAATATCTCGGCAAGATGCCCGAGATTGGCAAAGACGGGATAACTTGGCAGGAAGAGACTTGGCGATACACGGCTTGAATGAGGAAGTTTAGTTTAATTTAGTTGATTTTGATTTGTTTATGATAATTAGGAAATCTTAGATTTTAGATCAAATTAGTTAACTTATTTGTATTTTTAGTCTTTATTTTAGGAAGATCACGCAAATTTGCTAAATGAAGTACACGGATTACAATCTCTACCGTTGATCTAGCTTCTCTATTCAAATAAAAGGAAAGCTACGGTTTTGCTTTCATTCATTCATAAATTTTCATTATTTCGAGTTTTCTCCTTTTCTTGGGGTTATGAAAATTTGAGTTATTTTTTCTCTTTGTTCTCTATTATTTTTGTAATAAGAGATTAATAAAAGGCTGTTGAATCTTTCTGTTTTCGTTAATTTTTATCTACGCGCTGCATCACCTCTAAAACCACAATAATAAGATAAAGCATCTCCACCCAATATTGAAAAAAATAAGTAGGCAGGAACATAAAAATTAATATAATGATAGTGCTGGCAAATAGAAGTGGTGAAAGACGTGAGCAAAATAATAATAATAAAATAAAAACAAAGGCATACAAACCTACTACGAGTTCAATTGTTATTAGTCAATATGGAGATCCCAATATTCTTAAACATTTAGTTAATTAAATTAACTAAAAGCCACAAGTCGCTACCGGTCAGCACCAAACTGTCATGCTTTTGTACTTCTCGGATTGTGTGTCCTCGGAAACAGCCTCCCTTAAGGGTAGCACCCTGAAAGGGTAAGACTATGTACATGCCTATCCTTCCAGACTCTGCTTATGTGGGAGCCCTTGAGACACTGGGTCGGTTGCTGCTGCTGCTGCTGCTGTTGTTGTTGTATTTAGTTAATGAAGTTATTATTATAAAATGGAGGCCATTCACAATTCATAAAGGTGTGAGCACCTTATTGCCAACTTGTGCAAGCTCTCAATATCTTATTCCAATTTCCATATATTATTTTTCACGTTCTAGCAGCTTCCTCCCACAATATTATGGAGTATCTTTCATAATTTTTTTCTCGTTAAAGATTACACATGTGAGTCTAATAAGAATCTTATATTTGAGTTGTGAACTAGAGAAGTGAGATCAACATTATAAATTCAGTGGAGTACTTCACCTGATGTCAGTCGGTTTTAATAGAATCTTATATTATGTACTTTCATTTCTAGTTCGATTCAAGTTTGGTTGTGTTTTCTCAGCATTGGATTTGGATAGAGGTAAACCGACCCAAATCCTACTCATTACATCCCTAATAAAACTTGTTGAAGGAGCAAGTGATTACAACAATAAATGTGTGACGTGTCCATATTTTTTGATAAAATTTTGTTGAATTTTACATGGTTGCTGAACTAGATAGACATGTACTAATTATTGCCAAAACCATATTTACTGTTAGTATTTTTGGGTCAACAATCACTGAATTTTTATAGATGATACTTATATATCATCGAAATCACATGCCAAGCCGACAATCTCTAACTAAAAGTTCTTGAACTCCAACAAAACATACCTTGATGATAAAATTTTTAAATCTTATAATACTTTATTGTATATATTGAAATATTATAATACTTAAATAATAAAAATACTAAATTTGAGGGTATGATAAACTGTCACAATTTTTTGTATAGGACAAACCGCGTGTTAGTTTAGAACCAAACCGAACATAGTGATGTTCATTAAATAGTTCATATAAATTAATAATAATTATGTTTCCTTTTGAAATTCACACTAAAAGAGCACGCATGCTAATATATTACTCCATTAATATATTAATCTTTTTTAATCATTGTCATTCTATTTCCACAAATGTAAAAGTAAATTCCATTCTACTAGGATATTATTTATCTCAAAATTAATATTAATATAATTTAATTTAGATATAATTTGGAAGGATATTTGTTACTATTTAGTTACGTAATCTAATTAAAATTTGATTGCGATTATGATTTGATAACTAAATTATAAATAAAGTTTGAGGGTTATGTTTGAGAGTGGTGGAAAAAGAGAGGAAAAAATGTAGAGAATAAAGGGTTCTATAGGGCATCCGGTTTGTAGCTTCCTCTATCCAAAGCTATGTTTTGGGAGGGTTGGTGGCTCAACATGTAACAGCTATACTTTGAAAGGGTTGGTGACTCACCATGCAGCAGCTATACTTCGAGAAGATTGGTGACTCACCGTACAGCAGTTACACTTTGAGAAGGTTTGTGATTTACCGTACAATAGTCACACTGATGTTGATGATTGATGTTGTTGATGTTTGTATGTGGTTGGGGATTATAATTAGATATTGTAATCCTTAGTTTCATGGTGGATTGAGGTACCCGTTGAGTCCCGTGGTTTTTTCCTCTAGTTGAGAGAGGGTTTCCACTTAAATACTAGTGTTGTTTGTTTCGTTAGTTTGCTGACTTTCGCTTCCGCTTATGCTTGATTGTATGAATTTTTCCAACACATTTCTTGCATAATTTTTTTTTTTTTAGGGTAATTACTTAGAAATACATTTTGTGTAACAGTTCTTTTCTTACAGAAAAAGGATCCCATGATTGGTAGCACCTTAAAGAGGTAAGACCGCTTACATCTCACTTCCCCAGGACCTTACATTGGCGAGAGCCCTTAAGGCATTGGATATCTATAAAATTAATTTATTCTACGTAGTAGTAATCAATAAGGTCTTGCTAGTAAGTGTTGCAAAATATGCTAACTTTCTATTTTCAGCAAAAAAGAAGATAATAATAATTAATAATTACTTAGAAACCATAGGACTTTTATATTTATCACTTACATTAAGGTGTCATGAGTTTCTAAATTTTTATTGTTAGAGTCGTGTTTCATGTCAATAATTTATAACAAAAATCCATCGAATTTCAACAGAGAGTATGTACCCTATTGATAAACTTTTACACTTCACGTAATAAGTCATCAAATTTTTAAATTTCAAATTCATATATTAAATATTACGATACTCAAATAATGAAAATATCATTGCTCAAGATATTTAGGCAATAAATTTCTTAACAACAACAACAACAACAATAATAATAGGCATATGTGTAGAATGATGTATTATTTACGTTGATGAAAGTTATTTATCTTGAACGATAAAGTAGGAAAATAAAGATAAATAATAAAATACTTTTCATAAGATAGAATCGCATTCCAAGGTAATTTTTGAAAATTTTCTTTTCTAGATTAGATTAAAAAAATAATTGCTCAAAATAATTTTAATTTAGAAAATAATTTTTTTCACATTAAAAATTGCTATATATATATATATATTATAAGTCATATTTATATTGACAAATTTAGTATAAGGTTGCATTGGATTTGTGACGTATCAAGCACAAACTAATGATGTCATCATTTTGGAGGCTAAAGTAGAGTAATATTGGTGTTAATATTTATACATTTATTCAACTTAATAAATTATCTTTTTTTTTTAATTCAAAATAATTCTTATTTTTGTAAGTTTATTAAAGTTAGTTACTTATATTTCTTATCTAAAGTATCCTTATGATTTTTTACTTTTAGATAAAATTAACACTAGTGGGTTCCTAGCGAAGTGGAGGGCTAGCATAGGTGTAACTGATATTGCGGTTTAGGAGAGAGGAGTGCGACCAAGACGGTTCTAACACCTATAGACTTATTTGTATTCCTGTGTCACTTTATTTGCTATTGTCGTATATTGAGTGTTTGTTACTCTGTCGTTAGGTTGTTTTATTACTATCGTTGCTTCATGCTTCATGGTTTATGCTTTCTTTCTATGCACTGCTGTTTTTATGCTTTTGAGGTCGGGAGTCCTTGGATACAGCCTCTCTTTAGGGTGGTACTCTAAAGGGGTAAGGTTGCGTACAACCCCCTCCCCTCAAACCTGCATATGCGGGAGCCCTCGAGGCACTGGGTTTGTTATTGTTGTTGTTGGGTTCCCATACGATGCACGGACGGTTTTTGTATTTCAATAAACTTTAACTATGTACATCGAATTATTTAATAAGTGAAATGAACTACATTTATTATACAAAAATACAGTGTCAGATATGTTTTAGTTTAAGACGATGCTTGTATCATATTCTTTTCCTTTTATGTGGAAATAATTTATTTCGTTTCTAAATAATTCTTCTTCTTGTTAATTTTTTCATATAATTTATTTTTCATATGTCATTGTGAAAAATACTATAAATTTGTATGTAAACTATTTAGTTTTAAAAAATGTCCTATTTAAAGAAATCTACCAAAACATAGGGTGTAATGTCTGTCATATTTTGAATTTTTTTATACACAGTTTGTATCACCTGATGTAGTTATTTCTTATATAAGACCTTTACAGAAGTGAAATTATTACTGCCGCCAAATATTTGTTAATTTATGGACAATACATTTTAAGAAAATGCTATATTTCACGATTCAAGCACCAAGTTGTACACTCGTTGATGAAAAAAAATTCATATTAAATTAGTTAGACGTAGGAATTAATGATCTCTTTCCTTTTAGTGTCTTTCTAACATGTGTCCAATGTGCACATATTAAGGTATATTAATTACATCATATTCTAGCATTTGATTGGTCAAATACGAAGGTAAAAATAATAAATTTAGCATTTAACCAATCAAATAATAGAATAAGGTGTAATTATTGCACCCATTGGCACGTGTTAGAAAATTCCTTTAAAATATACTAGTTTTCATTGTTTTGTTGCATTGGTTTTGGGATTTTATATTTGACAATAGATAGATTATTGTTTTTCTCTTAGGCCTCGTTTGGTTGTCGAAAGAATGGAATTCCTATAAAAAGTCGTACTTCCCAGGAATACACTTTCCTTGTTAACTTCCCATGAAATAATATAAAAGTGGATGGTTGCCGTTGTGAAAAATAGAATTTCCTGGGAATTCAATTCCTATGTTTCGTTTGGTTGACACAACACTTCTCATAAAATACAATAAAATGACTATTATGCCCATGTCTAATCGTCTAACATCATTGATAGATGGAATAAGGGTAAACTTGTCATAATCACGAATTAGAAGGGGTAACATATATATTAAAAGCCATGAAGGAAATAAAACTTACCTTTACTTTCTCCATTTTGAAGTAATTGAAATTTGAAACTTACTTAGTAATTCCAACTTTCCATATCCTACCTACTTCCCACAATACCAAAAAACGACACTTCCCATGAATTAAAACGACTTAGGGCAGTGGTGAACTCCACGGCCCGACGACTTCTTTCAGTTCAATCTTCTTCCATAAATCCTTTATATTTCAGTTGTTTAATTATCTTGTCTCAAGTTAAATTGGTGTAATAAAAAGTTTATTAAGTTCAGCTTTATTATTATGTCGTTTAAGTTTTATTTGCCCCCATCTCAAGTTAGTCTCGGTGTGTCAAATTTAAAAATTTGGTTGCTCATTGGCTCATATTTTCCCAACAACTACTCGTAATTTAATTTTAGGCATTTACATGAACGTATGAAACACAATGTAAAATACTTGAATTCCAAAATACCTAAATACTAGAATTCAACAAAAATAACCTAGATTATCACTAAAATAAAATTATCTATTAAAATATTATTTAATTATATATCTAATACGTGATTAATTTATTTTTTATGTAGATATTTACATATTTTAATAACAATAATTGAATTACGAAGTTGTAATTCACCTTAGGAGTGGCAGAAACACCGGGGCATGTTAGACAACAGTAGTAGTAGGCAGCTGTGGAGCCGCACTTTCTTATCGCTCCCCCACTGTCGGGGAGACTGCTCAACCGCTGTGATGATGACACGTTACCCTCTTTTTAACTAAATCAGCGGCCCCCAGTTGCTGCTTATTAACCGTCAGTGTAGGGGGAGGATCACGTGCATCGAATCAGAAATCACGTTATCTAGTTGGTTAAGGTATCCGACGTGGCAGACATGTAATGGGGCCCACTGTAAGGTACAGGCGCCGCAGCTTCGGTGTTCCGACACATTTATTGTCTCACTGCCCACCCGCGTGATGCCCCCCGCCCCCCCCCCGCCCTCTACGTGTCCCCCACTTAACTGTTTGATTTTTCCCCAATAATAGTTAAAACCATAATACTTTATTTAACAACAGAATAAAAAAGAGTAAAAAAAAATAAATAAAGGTAAGAATAAAGAGGGATAAAAGAAAAAAAAAGTAAGGTAATATATTATTATTGTTTGGATATATCAAATTAAAAGGGGTAAAGGTAAAGAGGGGTAAATGAGTTACCTTTTATTTAGCAATTGAGTAAAGAGATAAGGGTAAATAGAGTTATAGTTAAAATAAGAATAAAAGTGTCAAATTTTTTTTTTAAATTACCCTTACCTCCTTTTACCCCCTAATTTGGGGGTTAAAAAAATTGGAGGTAAAGAGGGGTAATGGGGAGTAAAGGAGGTAAAAAATTACCCCCCTTTACTCTTCGAATAACTTTGCCAAACAGAGGTGGAAAATTATCACTCTTTACCACGTTGCCAAACAGGGGGTAAATAGAATTGGACTAAATCGTAATTACGATTTGGTCCGGTTTAGTTTGTGAGACAAAATAGTTTAATTTTGGTTTACAAAATTGTCAAACCGTATTTTTACAATTTGGTAAACATAAACCGCCAAACCAGACTGTGTGCACCCCTACTAGTACCTCAAGAGCTCCCGGCCAAGTTAGAGTCTGGATCTACAAACACAAAATATCTTAAAATATACTTATTCACTGCAAGTCTATGTCCATAATTAAAGAGAAATAAGCCCCATATTTAGCTAATATTGCCTCGAGTAAGGAAAGCAGATAGGACTCACATTCGTATCCAAATTGATACTATCATCCACACGACTCACGAAAAGCAAAATGAAATTGCTACTCCCAACAAAGGTTCCTACCCTCGAAGCTAGAAGCTAGAAATTGGCGTTGGAAAGCTTTCCATTGAACATCTTACTATAAAAAGACGATAAAAAATCTAAAACTAATTAATATAAATAATATGTGCTAAGTCAATCTTGTTGTCAATCAGACTAAAAGGACAGTCAGGGCGCTACGTAACAGTGTTGACCACACTGTATAATCGATCTCCATTGATTGGTTTACATGTTGTAGCAGCATACTAGATGTTGCCGGCGAGGAACACCAATTTCGTCAGATCCTACAACAAGAAGGTGTTGACTACCGTTATTTAATCGCATGGAAGGAAATACACGTGAATGTCCCCTACGACGTAGTTCTTGGATTCATTGGGAGTTCACAGTCTCATCTGAAGATGGTAGTGAACGTAGTCGTAGAACTACGTCACGATTTGTACCATAATTTACATTATTTAGTTTTTCTCTTCCACAAGAGTTTAGAGAATTTCTGAGTGAGTTTGAATACTCAAATTCAGCTTAAAGTTAGTCAAGTTTTAAAAACTTTACGCTCAAACTTGCATATTGTAAACTTAGACTCGACTTAACTCGATTAAACTCGAAGTCATTAAGAATACTCCCAAACTGGCCGGGTCGTGCATAAGGCGCCGTTAAGGACCCGGAAATGGCGGGAAGTGGAGAAGTGTTCCCGCCGAATAGGAGTGAACGTGAGAGAGTAAAAGGAGGGAGCAAATTGGGGATTTTAGGGTCCCACTAAGATTTCCGAATGTTGTATGGCCTTTCTTTGTCTCCATTTGCTGCGTTGGCTGATTGCCACGTGGCATATTATGTATTATTTTTAAAATGATTTTTTATATTAAGTTCAAAACTAGGGAAATTATTGCTTGCACATACTAATGTGGGACCAGGATTCATTTACCAAACACTAATACAATCGGATCTCATTAAACTTTGAAGTTAAGTGTATCAGGATGGGTGACCTCCTGGAAAGTCCTTATATTACTAACCTTATAAGATCCTCCTGGCAGGGTTACATCATGAAGGGGTAAGGCTACGTACATCCACCCTGTCATGTTTGTAATAAGTAGGATAAGTAGTATAAAGACATTAGTATTAGTATTAAGTAGTTTGTATTGGAGGGAATGATAGTTATTAGTTAGTTAGATATATTCTTGTATTAGTAAATGTAGTTAGATTGAGTTGTTATGTTGGTTAGATGAGTTGTATGTTTGTATTGAGTTGTTAACCATTAGTTAGTGCATTGGCTATATATTTTCTAAGCTTAAGCAGCTATAAGTACATGATCTCACACTTGTAATCCTTATTCAAATGATAATATAATACTCAATTCCCTTTACTTTCCTCTATTCTCTCTAATTCTCTTCTCTTCCTCATCTCTTTCTAATTCTTCCCTATCCCAAACTCTAATTCTCTTAATTATTTCTAAGTCATAACCCGAGCCCACATCGGGTCATGACACACCCCTCTCAGACCCCGCCTATGCCGGAGCCTTTGAAACACTGGGTCTGTTGTTGTTGCTGTTGTTGTATCTACTAATGTGTGACCATTTATCATATCTAGAGTCAACTCCTGCAGTGAATGGTTAATGTATCACTTTGTATTTTTGATATTGCGTATTGCATTCATCACTTAAAAAAAAAAGACTATATGATGTGTTTTGTATTTTCAAAATTTGTTTTAACATTGTATTTTTAATTATTCAGTGTCTTGGTTTTAATATTTTTGAAAAATGGACAACTCAAAGGTTGTTCTCTAATATTGCACGAGGAGAAGGTTTTGGGAGAAAGGAAGACTTGGTAATATTGTATTAGATAGAAGATAGATTTAGAGGATTAAAAAGTTTATCGTTTGGATATCTTAAATTTCTAAAATTTTGTCAATTACATATCTTTTGTCGAAATTTGACAGATTTTCAATGAAACTGCTTAAATTGAACACGATTTGGACAATGCGCAAGTATGTTCATGAGAATTTGAAGATTTTTTGGCCAAAAGATGTGAAAGTGACACATAATTGTGGCAATCTTTAAGTAGTTTATATTAAATTTGGTGAATATTTTATCACAATTTGTTGAATTCTTGATAAAAATATTAGCACGACTGATATATATTATTATAATTATGTATTTAAATTAGTATTTTTTGTATAAAATTGCTCAGGTTTTTATAAACATTGAGTAAATTCTGACATAAAGTATTTAGAAGAAAAAAAAATTATTTTTAAAGTTTCAACTTTTTATTTTGAAAAAAAAAAAAAAAACATTCTTTGTATCAAAATTGAAGATCAACAAAATATTTGAATCGCTTAATTGTGTTGCTAACTCGATAACAAAAACCAGTTAGTCAATCGATCCAAATTTTGATCAATGCATTAGTTTGATTTACATATATTATTTCATAGCATGACTTCAACTACTCGTTTGGCGATCGTGTTAATTTTTCGTATTATTTTACACCCATTTTTTTAAATAGAGATTTTTATTTGTCAAGAAACCATATTTTTCAAAAGTTCAAGCTGATGGGTGAAGGCCCATGATTGATTTTATATTCTAACATACCCCCTCACACATATATCCGTTTGGGCTTAAAGCAGTGGTGCCCCCCCTGAATTTTAAAATAAATATTACTAGGCATATATATGAATCACAAAGTAACAGGTTAGTTTGGTAGCTTTGTCTCTTTTAAGCAATTGAGGAAGCCTGGTTCGAATCCTAGGGCTCTCATCCCCCTTTCTTTCTTTTTTTTTTTTACTTTTTTTTTATTAAAAACAAAATTAATTTTAATATAACAAAATATCCCACCTTCCCCCTACACCCCACCCTACTGAACGAAAAACCAAAAACCCCAAACCCCAACTCCCAACCCCCAAAACCCAACCCCACCCCACGCCGCCCTTGCCACCCCCGCCACCGGTTCACCGGCCCCCCCACCCCACCCTACTGAACGAAAAGCCCCAAACCCCAACCCCCAAAACCCACCCCCACCCCACGCCGCCCCTGCCACCCCCCGCCGCTTGGCCACCGGTTCATCGACGCCTCCGCTCCGCTGCTAGTCAGATCCTCCTCTCGCACCCACCACCAGGCATCAGCCATATTCAATTTAAGTTTTGTTCATTTTTTGTCCTATTTAATAATAATATACAATACTTTTAGGTTTTTCATCTCATGTATCTCTAATTAAAATTCTAATTTTATAAATTTTAGTAAGAGATATCAAATTTCTTTTTAATTGGAGAATAATTACTTGTAGTTTAAATCCTTTATTGAGTTTGAAATTATATGGTCTTTGTTGCTTTGCTTGATATTTGTTATTAGTATTTAAATTGGTTGACAATTATTCTTGTTTATAACAGAGTTAACAATGTTCAAGTACTTTAAAAGAAAATCGCCTTTGCAAAGAGATGATAATCCTTGTCCTACTAGTACTAAACAAAGTCAACAAGAAATCAATCTAGAGGACCTTTCTGCAAATCCAGGAAATCGAATTCGAATTGTCGACTATCATCCTAATATTCGTGATCAAGTTTGTAGAGCATATTTGCAAAGGAGTCCTTGCCAACCTGGAAACCACAACTTTCCGTTAACAAAATATGGACAACAATAAAGGCGATTCAATTAGGATTGGTTTGATGAGTTTCCTTGGTTAGAATATAGTATATCGAAGGATGTTGCTTATTGCTTGTGTTGTTATCTGTTTAAGAATGATATTGGAGGTCAAGGGGGTGGTGATCATTTTGTTAATGAAGGATTTTCAAATTGGAAGAAAAGAGAGAAACTCTTTATTCATGTAGGAGGTGCAAATAGTTCTCACAATAAAGCTTGGGAAAAATGTGAAGATTTAATGAATCAAAAGCGACACATTGAGACTAGCATTCATAAGCAAACAAATGAAGCTCGAGCCGATTATAGAAAATGTTTGACTGCTACTATTGAGGCTGTCCGATATCTTTCATTGCAATCACTTGCATTCTGTGGTCATGATGAAAGTGAAGATTCTTCAAATCTGGGAAATTTTATCCAATTGTTGAGAACTTTTGGTAGAATTAGTTCGGATGTCGATGCAGTCGCCTTAAGAAATGCTCCGAAGAATCAACAGCTAATAGCTCCCCAAATTCAAAAAGAAATAGTAAGTGCATGTGCAACGGAAGTTGTCAATGTAATAATTAGCGATATTGGGGATGCCCCCTTTTCTCTTCTTGTTGATGAAGCTCGTGATATGTCAGTAAATGAGCAAATGGCCATTGTGATACGCTATGTGGATGACAAAGGAAATGTAATTGAGCGCTTTTTAGGCGTAGAGCATGTAACCGATACAAGTGCTCATACATTGAAGAGCACCATTGATGTTGTGTTATGTAGATATGGCCTTAGTATGTCGAGATTGTGAGGTCAAGGTTATGATGGAGCAAGTAATATGCGAGGTCAATTTAATGGCTTGAAAGCGCTTATTATGAAAGAGAATCCTTGTGCATATTATGTCCATTGCTTTGCTCATCAATTGCAACTAGCTCTAGTAGCTGTTGCAAGAAGCCATAACCATATATCTTCATTGTTTGTGTTTATAAGCCGATTGTTGAGTGTTGTTGGATCTTCATGTAAACATCGAGATATGCTAAGGGAGAAACAAGCTGAAAAGGTTGCTGAAGCACTTGATAATGGGGAGCTTTCAAGTGGACGCGGTTTGAATCAAGAGACTAGTCTCAAACGTTCGGGTGATACCCTCTGGGGCTCACATTATAGAACATTACTGAGCTTGGTTCATATGTTTGATGCAGTAGTCGATGTGCTAGAATCCATTGGTGAAGATGCAAAACTCGATGTTCATCGAACAGAAGCACGAAATATAGTGGAGAGACTTCTGTCTTTTGATTTTGTGTTTAGTCTCTTTTTAATGCGAAAAATATTGGCAATTACGAACGAATTGTTAGAAGCACTACAAAGTAAAGACCAAGATATTGTTAACGCGATGGCTTTAGTGAAATTGTCAAAAGATTGACTCCAAGTGATGAGAGAAAGCGGATGGACTTCATTATTGGATGATGTCTCCTCATTTTGTGAAAGTCATGGCATTGTTTTTCTTGACATGAATGGTGTTTATTTAGCTAGAGGACAAAGACGAAGACGTGGAGAAGAGGAAATGACAAACTTGTATCACTATCGGGTTGAAACATTTTACACTGTTATTGACACGCAACTTCAAGAATTGAATGCCCGTTTCACCGAGTCTAACACTGAGTTGCTCCTTTGTGTGGCATGCCTTAATCCAGTAAATGCATTTATCCGCTTCAACAAAGATAGATTGATACAATTTGCTAGCTTCTATCCAAAAGACTTTACTTCATTTGATGTATGGAGGCTTGAAGATCAACTCGATACCTATATTGCTGACATACATTCTAGCGTGGGTTTCTCAAAGTTAACTAGCATTGGTGAGCTTGCACAGAAAATGGTGGAATGTGGTAAAAATAAGTTGTATCCACAAGTTTATTTGCTCTTGACTTTGGCATTGACTTTACCAGTTGCAACTGCTACAGTTGAGAGAGCATTTTTAGCTATGAATGCCATTAAGACCAAATGGCGTAACCGAATGGGTGATGAATGGCTTAGTGATAGTTTGATTCTCTTTGCTGAAAAAGGTATTTTTGAAGATGTCAGTGTTAAAACGATTATGAAAAGATTCCAAAACATGAAAACTCGAAGGGGTTGTTTGTAAATGCTCAGTGCTGTTTTAGTTTACATCGGTAATAATAATTTTTGTTCATAATATGTTTATTTTATAGTAATTTAAGATATAGAAATATTATTTTCTGTAGTTTTTTTTAATTTTTATAGTACTTTCCTACTTGATTAGATGCGTTTTTTCTATTTTTTTTGAGTCGTGAACTATTAAAAAAATATCGATTGTAAATTTTTTAATAATTTTTATTATGTAATTTATTATTTTTTATACAAGCCCCCCTACAACAAAATCCTGGATCCGCCGTTGGCTTAAAGTATGGATAATACACAGGCCTACCTTATACCTATTGCTTAAATAGTGTTAATACTTAGAGTGGGGGCTGTTGAGATTCGAACTTATGACCTCTTGGTTAACAAGGCTCCGATATCATGTTAAAAAATCATCTTTACCAAAAATTTAAGCTGATAGGTAAGGGTAGGGATGGCAATGGGGCGGGGCGTGTACGGGGGGTGCCTCCTTTATTCCCGTACTCGCCACACAAATTCTATACCCGTACCCCCCCCGGTACCCGTACCCACCCCGGCGGGTACAAACCCATACCCATTACCCGCGGGTACCCAACAGGTACCCATTACCCGCCCCAACCCGCCCAGCACCCACCCCGTACTTGCTCCTTGTTACCTATCCATTGTCCAACTTATTACACATAAAACTCTTTTCTTTTTCCCTTCAATAATAACCATGACTTCATAATTATAAATTATCTGAGAAATTTATTTTATATAAAATAATACAACGGGGATATACGGGTATGGGGAAGAGCGGGGTGGATACATGCGGGTCGGGGCGGAGTGGGGTGGGTACGGGGCGGGTACAATCCTATGAAATGTGTACCCTACCCATACCCATTACCCGCATCATCTATACTCATACCGGTCCCAAATGGGATGGATATCAGCGGGTAACGGGTTTTACTTGCCCCATTGCTATCCCTAAGTGAGGGTCCAGGATTAATTTTATGCTTTAATAGTATTAGATATATTTTTAAAAAGTTATCCCCGTCAGAAAACGTGAAAAGAACACCGCATTGGATTTGGTTCGGGATATTGTGGTTTCTCTTTCACAAGGGGCCTTCTTCTTTTTGACCCTTTTTTTAGATATCTCTGGCGCCAAATCACTCTGAGTTGTGTGCGCCAGATTTTTGTTCTGATTTTTTTTCCCGGATAATGTTATCGTCGGAAAAAAATTATTAATTATATCGTAAGATTTTATAAAATTTTGTGGCTGTTGTTATACACAATAAGTCATATTATTAATCTATCTGAGAATAACAATTATTATTCTTACCATAACACTGGTCTTTTTTATAAAATTTAATTATTTATTTTTTCCTTACTTTTTTTTTTGGTGATGAAGGATTGGGTTGCCCTAACCAACCCCGACCAATGAGAACAGCCCACAAGCTCCCACGAGCAGGTAAGTTATGAGTATATTCTTAGCGAGAATCGAAATTCTAACCCCTGGGCGATGACTGCATGAGTAGAAGATGCCACTAACTGAGACACCCTCCTGATGGGTCTTACTTATTAATAGCCCAAAAAAGCACTTATTATAAGAAAATATTTTTTTTTGCAACTTCCAAGATATCTAGACTTTTTAAATATCGAATTTTCTAACATGTGTCCACTTAAATTTTTGCTAAATTATCTATATATTAAAAAGAAAAAATATTTTATTTTTGTATGAATTAATAAAATACAAGAAGCTAGTGCAATAAATGTTCCTAGAAAAATCCCTTAAATATTTATTGAAACGGTATCTAGTTTTGGTACGTAGCAATAATTACCCTATCTCATCCCTGCTAATCATCAACATACTAATATTATATATACATGGATTATTTATGTTAAATGCCTTTGTACATTATTTAATATGTTAATTTAATCTTTATACTTTTAATTGTATCAATTCAGTCTATATATAATTCAAAATATGTTAATTTAGTTATTTGGTCAAATTTAAGTTAAGTTAATGACGTAATTTTGAATAACAAAATTACGTTAGACACAAGTTACTCATCATAAATTCATCTGTTTACTCAATTTAACCCAATTTACGGCCAAATTATTAAAAATTTGATTAAAAACTTAACATAAATTTTTTTCAAGGGCCATATTGACACATTTTGAATCTGTAGGGACTAAATTGACACAGTTAAAAGTACATGGACTAAATTGATACAACAAATAAAGTATATGGACCTTTGACATAAATATCCCTATGTGCATTTATAAAAGTATTTAACTATATACTTATCATATACAGAAATTAACTTAATATCATTTTTTTGAACTAATAATACTATGACATATTTTTTATTGTATAAATAAGGTATATTTATTATTTTTAAAAAATTAAAATATGAATGTGGTAGGCGTAGAAAAATAAATAAGGGGGTAATAACTAAAGTAACGTGAGGAGAGGTGGAATACCATTTAAGTAATTAATGATTGTGGGGTACGCCCCTGCACGTGCCCTGCATGTCGCATGTCTCCTTCCACTTTGCCAACTCAAACCCTCAAACGTACAATCTGATACAACATAAACACAATGTAATGATAGCAGATTTGAATTGACAGTTTTGAAGTAAGATTGAATTTAAATTGATCCATTTAATCCGTATAGGTAATTGGGTTGTGTTAGGAAATAAATAATCAGGTCCACGGGTTAAATACGACACCAACATTAGTAGTAAATCCCTAACGGTGCTCATAAGCCCCTCACGGTAAAAGCCTAAGGTAAGGCCCTAGCAGATAAGCCTTGACAACACCCTTATATGCCTCACGGCAAACACATACTGTAAGGCCATGTCGATACCACCATGGCGGTACCCAGCATGTCGCCGTCACCTTGCTCATGGCCCACGGCTTCCCCTTGCTTTACCGACAACAATGGCATCCCCCTCAAGCACCTCTCTACTGTGAAGTCCAGAGCTGCCAGCACCTTGATCACGGCATTTTGTCTCACCGCGACTCCATGACGACATTACGCTGGAGACCTAAGCCATACCGCGATCCCATGGCCTTCACGGCATCCAGTACTCCTTTCTTCTACCGGGCATCACGGTACCCTTTCACCTTCTCCATAAGCATATACTTGGCGCCTTAACCCTCGCGGCAAGAACTCCCCAACAACATCACGATCCCCTCGCAAGGAGGCACAATACCGCCATCACCCAGGCATCATCCCATCACGGTACTAAATCTCGCCTTCCCTACCGTGTACAAAGGACACCTCCACCTGTCCAGCCAATCACCATCCACCACCATCTAGCCACTCAACACCCGACACATGTCTTTACCTCCTCTACTAAGCAACCTCACACTCGTACTACCGCCTACCCTTATTTACCGCCTGCACCACTGACCCCATTCCCTATAAATACCAGCCCCGCTTCCCTCATTCGCCCCAAGCTCCCTGAGGCCTTACACCCCACATGCTCCTTCTTTCTCTCTCCAAACACCCCCACTCTCATCCAAGCCGGTCAAGGCTCCACGCACCCCACTCTCTCTCTTCCGGGACCCCTCGTCTTTCTCTCTCCTAAAGGTCATCTCATATTTACTTCATGCTATTTATTTACGCATACATTATTATCTTGACCTTTGCTAACTTAGGCATCGGAGGGGCCTCCCGCGGTTGAAACCACCGTGGGTCCTTCTAACCGCCATGCTTGTTTTGCAAGAATGTCCGGATCAAACGCTCCAGCAGCTAACTTTCCAGCGAGAGCTTGAGTCTGGCTCTCATCCTAAAGAACCTACTTATTCTTGTTTGGGGAAATTGGGAACGGTCCGTCTTCCACGAACCTAACCAAAAATGCCTGAAACAGGTTGGGTTTGGATTTGACCCGTGTAACCCTTTTTTGACACACTTGACACGTTTACATAATCATGTTAAGTATTTGAGTTATATATATATATATATATATATATCCGGTAATTTATTTTACAAAAGATAATTTAAATTACATTTAGTAATCTTAATTATATATTTTATTTTAAAAAATTATAATACAACACGTATTTATTGCTAGTATCATCGATGGAATATATTACTAACATATTTGTAAGTTTACAAGCTAGCATTTAATGAAAAAAACTTGACCAATATAATTAATTGGATAATTCACGAGTTATCCGTTTAATAATTGAGTTGGGTAAGAGTTAAAAATTCCTAACCCGTTTAG
Organism: Simmondsia chinensis; assembly: GCA_018398585.1. Classification (NCBI taxonomy): domain Eukaryota; kingdom Viridiplantae; phylum Streptophyta; class Magnoliopsida; order Caryophyllales; family Simmondsiaceae; genus Simmondsia; species Simmondsia chinensis. The sequence continues at coordinate 46,889,921 of JAGTTD010000001.1, read as the reverse complement.
ATTTGAGTTGACCCTAGTTCTAAAAGCCCTCCCACAACACATACACACATTACTGTTCCTTTTTTTTGAACACTGGTATTTAGACTTTTGTACAAACTTTTTAACAAATAATAGAATAAGGTAAAACTTAATTTTCTTTTGCTAAACAGAGCTTAAAATTAATTTTATTTTGTTACGACCCAATGTACGTAAATCCAAGGACGTACGGGGTCTATCAGCTCATACAGACTAAGTTATTCGAGAGGTGTTTCGTGTCTTAATATATGGAATTTGCTTTTGCTTATGTCGTCAGAGAACATGTAAGATTTTAATCTGTAACAAAATTGTTTTTAGTGTGACTTTTCGACCTTCTAATTATCGAAAAGAAAAAGAAAGTGAGAAAGATACTTCCTTTTACGAACAAAACACATTTCTTATCCTAATCTAAGATTCTCAATCTTACTCCGACCTCAAAATGAATCAAATAATTTTCAGGGGGAAATCATTTGAATAAAGTTAGTTTAAACACAATATTTTCCCCATAATTTGTTATTCCTAAGGTCTAATATTCATGATGATCAAGTTCAAATCCTAGTTTATACTTTTACAATTATTGATCATTAAAGCCCATCATTTGATACAGAGATATGTTATTATCAGGGTAAAAAATATTATTGCCAAAGTAATAATATAACTCACGAACAATACAAGCCACAAAATTGCCTTGAAAACTACAATCTTGCTCTAACAGTAACAATTTTGCCTTGACAATAATATTACACTCAGTGGCAGATCCAGGAATTTTTTTCACTGGGGGCATATAATAGTAGTCACTAGAGGATCAAAAAATCTAAAAAAGCGGGGTCCACATTTATAATAAAAAAAATATGTAAGTGGGTGTGTGTATATATATAATTTGAGTAAAATTTTAAGTAGTTTAGGAGCATTTGAAACCAAAAATTGTAAATAAAATTAAAAATGAGATCTACTAAAAATTGAATTGAGTCTAGGATTTTAATATTAAATTAAAAAATTAAAAAAAGTAAATAGAATATACAAATAATTCATTAAAAATTAAGAATATATATATAAACTTTTGTAAAATAATTATACTAATACAATCGAAAAAAATTCATATAAATAAAATAGAATCATAACTTAGTGTTTTCCAAAAAATAATCACGACTTAGTAAAAAATTACGAATTTATTAGTATATTGTATAGATTTTATAGTGTTAGAAAATATAGAGGCGCAACTTTAAAAAGAGTATAATAATAAAAATATTATAAAAGTTGATACTATGGGGCTTTGAACTTTTGACACAGGAAATAGTGAGAATGACATTCAGTAATCAAGCTAGAATATTCAATGTGATTGGGGGCATCATTTGTTTTCCTTATACCTATATTTAAAAATTATAATAAGTCACAACTAATACTTGAGATTTAACCTGTGAGCCATTGGGGGCCATGCCCCCGGTCCCACTACTGTAGATCCGCCCTTAATTACACTCGACAAAATGCAGTAAAAAGTATAAGAAATGACATACAATACAAATATATCAAAAAGCAAATGAAAATGTTAAAAAAAATGAACAAACAACCAGCAAGTCAATCACAACATGGGGATCATGTTGGGGACATGCCTCATACTTTTAAGGTTTTGTTTTGTTTTGTTTTAGATTTGTATGCGGTGAGCCGTTACTTAACCCTTTTATTTTGTGATATATATTATTATTGGACATGTCTCTATAATTTATGAAGTTTGCGCCTGATCTTATTATATATAAATTCATATATATTTGTTTAACAAAACTAAAACATTTTTGTTTTTTAGAAGTATTTTTAATAGAAATAATTTTGTAAAAAGTGTTAACAATAAGCGTATTTTTATTTCAAAAACATTTAATTTTTGCTTATGTTTTTGCTTTTAATTTGTTGGTATTTTTATTTCTTGTACAATTTTAATTAAATCAGTTTGTATTATTAAACTTGTAAGTAGACCTTCAATACAATAATAATAAAAATAGTAACAATCCCAGTGCCCGAAAGGCACCTACCGAAGCAGGGTAAATCCTTTGCTCATATGCCGTAGTATCCTTGACAAATATAAATAAATATAGTGCACAAATGGCAAGATCATGGACCCTTTTGTTAGTATATATTATATATGTCTCTTGGAAAACCGGAGGCTGAGGGTGTGGGGGGCATTTTGAGAGATCATAATGGTGATATTCGTTGTGTTTTCTCTATTCCTATTGGGGTTTTCGAGTCTAACCGCGCAAAAGTTGAGGGTATCTCTTATGCATTACAATTATCAACGGAGTCTGAGTAGCTTAGGGAGGCTTCCTAAAATGTGGAATCGGACTCAATTAATGCAGTGAAATGGTGCAATGGGGGTGATGCGGGTCCTGGAGTATGTCTTTTGTCTTTAATAGAATTGCAAACTTTAGAAGAGTTATTCGATGGGTACCTTTGGTGCATATCCAGAGAGATGCGAACAAGGTTGCTGATTCTTTAGCAAGGAGTGCGGTCTACAGAGACTCTTCCTTCATTACTTGGCTTTAGGCGTGGCTGTATTGTTTTGACTACTCTTGGTACAATCTTGCAAAAATGTGACATCAAGATCTTCTCCCTTAGTGGCTTGGATGTAAATGATTGGGGTCCAAGTGCACTGTGTGGTTCTAGTGTGTTTTCGGTGTAGGAGTCTAGAGATGCAGAGCCGTAGATGTCATGCCGTGGGAGTTTTTTGTTTAAAGACTTTGTACCTTGCTTAGTTGAAATGAAATTTCTAATTATCAAAAAAAAGAAAAAAAAAAGTTTGAATATGTTCTTATTTGGAATCTCAATTCTTCTACTTTTTACTGATTACTTATTTTTTTCCCTCTCTTTTCTTTTTCTATTCTCTTCCATAATTTCTTAAGCTCCATAGGTTTGATCTTGTAGAATCTGATCCATTTTCTCATGGAGTGAAGGGTATGAAATAAATCAAATTAATTTTTCTATTTCGATCAAAAGTACAATGTGAAATCTTCATTTTTTTTCCTCTTCCTCGTGCTCTATCCCTATCCCATAGGTAGAGCGTTTAGTATAAATTGGCTAATGTTATTAGAAAGGGTAAAATTGTCAGCGACGGATCAATTTATAATTATTATTCACTAATAATAATTGTTACACTGACAATAACTGTTGACGAATCTAGACAAATCTGATATACTTTGATACCAATTTGTGAGGAAAAATCTTGAACAAACTTGATATGCTATGATATCAATTTGTTAGGAAATTGATACCTCCTTAATGCTGAACTTAACACCCAAGAACTGGATTTGATTCAAATACTATAACTCACACAAGAGAAGTAAATAACAGAGATAAAAGAGAACAAACAAAAAACACGGAGATTTACGTGGAAACCCTCTTCAATTGAGAGGGAAAAAATCACGGGCGGAGATGGAGATTCTTTATTGAGTATGAATAATGAAAAAATTACAACGACACTTCCTCTGAACGAGATCTATGGAGAATTATTGAATCACTCCCTCTAAACTCTCGTAACGCTCTCAATGACGGCAGCTTACGCTTGATTTTGATTGGATACCTAAAACTGAAGTCCTAAACCCATATTTATACTAAACGGCTAGGGTACGCGGAAAACGACTGTCGATCGATCGGCCCCCTCTTCTGCAAAAATTCTATATTTTTCTCCTTAAATCACCCGATTGATCGAACATCCCCCCGATCGATCGGTGACCCCTCGACAAGCCATAAACTCTAAATATATAAATTTGAGGCATATTCCTAACAATAACAATAATATATAAATTAACAACTCAATTGGGAGTAGTTGCGAGCCATATAATTTTGCCAGATCTAAGAAATATAACTTACATTACATGTAGGCATGAACTCATTATTATGGTGTCACTCACTTGCAATTGGTCCATTTATTATAAGGCCTCTTCTCTTTATATTTCACTTCCCACCCACTTGTTATATCATGTGATTTTAAGGCCTCGTTTTTTATGCGGGAAGTAAACGCGGGAGGTTTCAATTCATGGAAACTGTCGTTTTTAGTTTTTATTTGGTATACGGGAAGTAGGTAGGATATGGAAAGTTGCAATTGCTAAGTAAGTTTTAATTGTTTCAAAATAGGGAAAGTAACTTATCTAACCACTCCTTAGTTAAGTTCTACTTTCTTTATGACTTTTAATCCATTCTACCCCTTTTAATTTGTGATTATGACAAGTTTATTCATTACTCCCTCTATCAATGATGCTAGAAGATTGGACATGGGCAAAATGGTCATTTTAATTGTAGTTCATGGGAAGTGTTGTGTCAACTGAACAAAACATAAGAATTAAATTTTCAGGGAGTTATATTTCCCATATGGGAAACCAAACACTTTTATACTATTTTTTGGGAAGTTGACGAGGGAAGTGAATTCCTTGAAAGTACGACTTCCAATAGGAATTCAATTCTTTCGTCAACCAAAACCAGGCCTAAGAATTTTAATAATTGGATACTTTGCTTTTTGCCTGAATCCAATAATTTTTTTTTTTTTTGGAACAACAGAAGCGGCCTCAAGGCTGAAGACGATAACATTCCATATCCTGAAAAATTACATCGGAGAGTCTTGATGGAGGGTCATACCACCATCTATGGTTACATTCATTATCAAAATGAGATTTAGCAACCACATGAGCTACACGATTACAGTTACGAGGCATCTACTTAAAGAGAATACAATCAAAACATACATTAAGTCTACACACGTTCCTAGCTATCGCTAGGATAGGCCATGGAGGGTTTGAAACCGACTTCACTGCTTCAATGACTTCCAAACAATCGGACTCAATAATAACTCTATATATCCAATAAATTTTATAAAGAACGCATTACAAATTTTCCAGAGAAATTCGAACTTTAACATATACTTCCGGAAATATATGTGTGTGTGTGTGTGTCATATTACTGTTGTTGGCAAAAATATACTAGATTACAATTTAAAAAAAAACACTGCAATCTAGTGAAGATACCCATATATTGCCCAGTCATGAATTACATTAGTATTTTTCAAAAAAATTACGAAATTCTAATAGAAGTGTGTATATATAGATCTTTCTGTTTCTCCAGGTCCATACTATCTAAAAGTGGTCTTAATCTTTTAATCCTTATTTGTTGTTTTGCCTATATTTTATCATGTAATCCTATTTTTTTGGTATGTGGTAATTTTTTTTCCCAATTTTGCTACGGGTTGAATCAGGTCTTATTTGTATAAGATGTCTATTGTATCATGACTTTGTTGCAATGATGCCGCGCGTGATGGAAAAATAAGGGGCACAGGAAGGTTCAACGGTCTTTCCTTTGTATTTTATTTAGAACTGAAATAAAATAGATAAAGAGGGGCAGAATTAGCTCTCTCACACCTTGAGAGTCTAAATCTCCATAAAAAAAAATATCATAATTCATCAAAATCAAAGTCTCGCTTCTAAACTTGCCTAACCTCCGTTTATATTGATAAAGGATTTCAATTCAATTCAAATTCAAAATCAGATCTAAACCTAATTAAGGAAATAAATCAACTAATAAAGGATAAATCAAAATTAAGGAAAGAGATAATTTGTTGAGTCGGAAATCAGCCAAAACCGTCCTAAAATCACGCTTGGAAATCAGGCCAGTCTTCTTCCACGTCAAACCCTTGGTGGTGCCAAGTTATGGTGACGCCAAGAGTCTTCTGAAGCTAAGATTGGTCCTATCCCTGGCTCCGCCTTCCTTCTCCCCACGGATCCTTGCTGGCGCCAACACGAAGCCTTGAAGCCAAGCAATGTGCCATTCGCGGGCACACGGTGGTTTCGTCTCGTCTAGCCAACTATTGGTGGCGCCAAGAAGCAGGTCTTCAATTGTATTTGACCAAAGGTGGAGCCAAGTTCTGTCAAGCCAACTAGTTTTGGAGCCAATAACAGGTGGAGCCAAGATGATGTTTTTCTCTGTTGGCTTCACAGTTCCCTTCCTCCAATGGTGAAGTCAAGCATAAGGTAGAATCCTTGGCTTAAGCCTATGCCAACATGGATCCCAACTCCTCTTGAACTTGCCCCACATGGGCCTCGGCCACGGAAGAGTTGACCCGATACTATTGACCCCACCATTGATGGATTACCCGCTGCATCACGCAAATTATAAAAAAAAAAAAAAGCGTAGATGTTATCAAACACATGTTCTACATTGATATATTTGCTAGATTTTTGGGGAAAGGTAACTTTCATCCCCACTGAGATATGGTGGTTGGCATTAGGATTACAATAGCATTATAAATTACGAAAACATGATCTACATACTATAACACATATATATTTTTTTCGAAGCCACTTGACAAAAGTGAGGCCTAGAACATCTGTAAGAAAACGGGATACTATGACACATATATAACTAATAAAAGAAAAAAATTCGGGAAGGTAAGATTTTTGGCAATTGATGCTTTTTTCAATTGACGTTTTTGTATTTGAGGTGTTTATGTTCTATTAATCAATTTCTGTCAGAGTTAGTGTATTCCAAGGTTAATTTTATGATCTGCGGTTGTGTTTTTGTTCGAAAAACTCTTGCTATATTGAAAAAAGGAAGAGAGACTTGTAATTGTTGAACGGATAAAACAATGTAAATTCTATCACTAAAAACTGCATGCTTGGGTGTGACTCAGATTAACAATATTCTTAAAACTGGTGTCAACCTATGCCTATCTATCATATTTAGATCTCTATTTTTGCATCATATTCTTTTATATCGTAGGACATGTGTGCAATTTTGTCTGTCTGCTTCACTTACTTACTTTGTATTAATACTGAACATAAATCTATAATGACAAAGAAATAAAGCAATATAGTTAGAAAACTTTGAATACAACACATGATACCATTTGATTTGGACTCAAATCAACTTATATATTTACACCAGTGTCATATTTTGAGCAATTTTTGTTATAGTCAGAGTAACTAAAGTACATTTTTTTTATAGGTACAACTAAAGTATATTACCCTATTAACTCTTAATAAAGCAGTTGATCAAAAAAAAAAAAAAAAAAAACCTCTTAATAAAGCTACTCTGATAATAACAAAAATTGTCCTGAATTTAACGATACCACACATTTATTATATATATATACACACACACACTAGAGAAAAATTCCAAATTCCAAAGACCAGGTTGGGGGTCCTCGGAAACAGCCTCTCGTTAGGGTCCCACTTTGACGGGGTCAGGCTGTGTACATCCTACCCCCCAGACCCTGCACAAGCGGGAGCCCTTATGACACTGGGATTGTTGTCGTTGTTGTACACTAGAGAAAAAACATGATTGCATAATAGGGGAGTTGAAACACGTGAGAAGACTAGAAGGGGGAGCACACATCAAGTAAAGCGTAAGATGATGGCAATCTCTCTCCCACAGTTACATTGCGTGACTTCTTCTCTACTCCATCTACTTCTTAATTTTAATTTTATCTCTACTTTTATATTCATGTTTTAAATTTTGATGTAATATTTTTTTTTATTTATAAAATTTGTACCGGAATCTCTTAATTCAGAGATTACGGTAAAGTAATTAAGATGAAAAATATTGTCCTTTCTTATATTATGTTTTTTTTTCCCGATAAATATCGGCATAGCCGAAGTACAGATAGGCAACTCGACAAAGCGAGCCTTGGGCCATCCCGTAAATGGCAGTGGGTACAAAAATGGATCTAGATCAGACAGGAAAAACAACAAAAAAAAAAAAAAAACCACACGAAACAGGGACAACACGGGAAAACAACAAAAAACACGAAACGGGGAAAACAGGCAGAGACCAAAACAAGAAGGGCAGCAGATGGAACCGAAGCAGAGACACACACAGCACCACCTAACAGAAGACGAACGAAAACCTGGAAAACGGTGGAGGACTTCATTTTGGGAATAGCAAAAATAAAAGATATTCTTGCATGTCGCTCTTGTTGCTCGTTCTAACTTTGGACTGAATTGGTTGAGGTAACGTGAGAAGATTATGATAGAAGCTTGATCTGTTACAATATAAAATAGGCCTAAAGATGACGATATGTCATGTTAGCCCAATTGATATATATGGACTTTGCGATAGGTAAACTCAAATATTAGCCTATAGAAGAGGCTACCCTCTGCGTACAATCCACAAGGAAGTTATGAAGAACTATACGATCTTTCCTGCCAGTGAGATATTGTTGTACGTGAGAAGAAGTGTCTCATGCTTAATTACCGCTAATACTTAGTAGATCTACGGTCATGACATATGATTGTTATGTTTTGATTGTATATACTTGTTTTACTTGGTGTTCTATAATCTCTATCATTGTTAAATATTAAAGGAAAGGAAAGAAACATACCCAGTGCCTCAAGAGCTCCTGCCTACGCAGGGTCTAATGGATGAGGGTGTTAACCTGAATAGAGGCTGTTTTCCAGTGGCCCCAACCCGAGGGTGAGGACTTCCCAGGAGGTCACCCGTCCTGGTACTACTCTCGCCTAAGCACACTTACCTTCGGAGTTCTAATGGGATGCGGTGACTGCGTGTTGGTGCCCTTTTTGGTATCATTGTTAAATATTAATCCTATACATTCGTGCTTGAAAAATGATATAAAGTGATGCCAACATTGCTTATTTTAACAAATGCATCTGAACAATAAAGTACTATAATTCGTGTTTGACGGAATATGATTAAGAGAAATCTAAGCTGAATATCACATAATTTGGTTAAAATCCAACAAAATTACTGGTAACACAAAACGCGCAAACAAAAATTAGACCGCTACCATGAGACACCATTGGCCTGCAGTGAGTAACTCCACCTAAAGATAATTAGTTTTAAAATGGAACCTATTTGGATTTATATGTGGATCTTATTTATGTCAACTTCATGGGTTGGGTCTAAAGGTTCGGTGAAATTTAACACATAATGTGTTTAATTCAAGTTTTTAATATATTAAAGTAATTAAAAAGCTCTAATTTATATCAATTTAAATTAATATGTTTTACTGTAAGATTAATATCAATTTAATATAATTAAATTATTATAAGAAATGAAAATTGTGATACCAAAAATATTAAATAACTAAACAATTTAGCAAACATATACCTATGTTATATAATTTAGGAATGAAAAACAATATTAGATTATTACTTTTAAATATGGTAATATGTTGAATTTATAACTAAATATATAAATAGATGATTTTAATGCATATAACATTTTTCACATTAAAAATATGGAGTAATGAACAAAGTTAAGATGTCATTGTAGCTTAACTGACCAGCTAAAATCATTTTTAATAATAAATATTAATTAACAGTATAAAAATTTGGTAAACTTTGTGCTCATTTTCTAGTGTCATTTTGTGAACCAATTAGTCAAACTTATTAATTAAAAATATTAATATTTAATAAATAATTAAATTATACAAAATACAAAAGATAACCGTTCATTGCACAGGGAACGACTAGAAAATATTAATTTTGACATAATTTCGTTTGCTTTCCTTAACTTAGCGTTTGTCAAACAGAAATTCCATATTTTTGTCTCCTGGGCTAGCTAACAGGAATTGTGCTCTTTTTCCCCCAGTAATAAGCGACAAGCAGTACAAAATAGACAGCTCGTACAGACGAGGCCACATTTAACCCACATAAAAGCGAGAATAAAAAAACAAAGACAAAAACAACTAAGAAAAAAGGAAAACAAGACAAAACAAAAACAAACAAGAGGAAAAAAAAATAAAAATAAAACATGCACTACATGGATACATCACCACAAGATAAGACGGACCAAAAATAGGGAAAAATGGCTAACCATACCAAAACTAGATATGGGATTAACAGGGAAGCAGAACACTAAGAACCCTATTCTATTCTTGCAAACAACTCAACCATATCCAATTCATCACCATCATGATATCAAACCAAAATTTTTCCCATACTTCCACATATGCTTTGCACCAATAAGCTTATCGGCCTCTATAGCATTATCGTCCCGCTTCGTCATTTTCCCTTCTTTTTGTTCACCAGAGAGCTTGGGAACCGTGTTTTGTTATGACATGAATGTAGCTATATATAAACTTTTTTATAAATTGATATTTTTTGACCAAATTTTTATGTATAACGCTAAATGATATACGAATGTATTAAATTTTAATTAATTTAGGTACTGTATTTTACTAACCATGCTGGGTGGTGGATGATGTATGGGATCATACTTGGTGCGAGTAAGGAGAAATATGACGGTGGAAGTTTCAGACTAATGTAGCCTTATTTGGTATATAAGAAATAGACATAGGAAATACAAATTTATAGAAGTAGGGATTTGGTCTCTTGTTTGGTTGCCAAGAAATTGGCAGGATATGAAAAAGTACAACAACAATAATCCCAGTGCCACAAGGGCTCCTGCATACACAGGGTTTAGGGGGGTGGATGTACGCAGCCTTTTCCCTTTAGGGTACTACCTTGAAGGAAAGCTGTTTCTGAAGACCCCCAACCTAAGGCAGGATACGAAAAAGTAAAATTTCTTAGTAAATCATAATTCTTTTGTTTTTAGCTAGTCTCTTAAGGAAGTTTTATTTCCTCATCATGACAATTAAATACTTTACACCTATATCCTAAGAAATTGACAGTAGAATTTAATTCATAAGAAATATATTTTTTTATAGGAATTTAATTATTGTGGCAACCAAACAAGACCACAATCTTTGATTACCATCCTTCTAAATATGCCGTGAAAAGCATCTAAATTTTATTATCTCATGGTTTAGTTATAAACCACGTTTTTTTAATATTTATATTTAAGCTACGAGAAAAGATAAAAAAACATATATTTTTATTAACCATTATAAGCCTTATAGTTAATAAGAGTTTTTTTTTCATAACTTTAAACTGTTAAAAGCTAATTAAACGCACCTTAAATGATATCAAATATTGTACTAAATTGTACAAAAATAATATTCTAACAATCATATTTTCTATAATCAAAATATATCAATCATCTCATCTACATCCAAATCTGGGCCGACAATAACACCTTCAAGCCCAATTCATCTAGCCCAATATAACCAATCTCACCTCCCCAAGAAGCCCAAATACCAACGCAACCCACCAAACGACACCGTTTTGTCTCCCCAAAACAACCAATCTACAATCACTGAAAAACACATGCTTTGCTCTCTCTCCATCTTCTTCTTCTACAACAATGGCGGCTCTCTCTCTCTCTAGACTTCTACCATCGCCAATCGCATCTCCTCATTCCAAGAAATGCAATTCATCTTTGATTTTCTCCCTCTCCTCTTTCAGTTCGCAGAATTCATTTCTAGGCAATCTCAATTTCTCGATTCAATCTTCTAGGGTTTCGAACTTCGTATATACCAGAAATTGCGCAGTAACCGCTACCGTTTCGTTCAGTCTTCCTACTTCGTAAGTGCTTGATTCTCTAATTTGATTGTTTTGTATGGATTTGTGAAGTTTCGTGTTTGTGATTGGGGGTTTTGTTTTGTGCAGGAAGCCGGATAGAGTTTCTAGTGAGAAAGTTCCCAAGTGAGTTATTTTTTTATTTGGATTGTTTTTTTGTTGGATTGTTTGGGTAATTCAAATTGGTGTGAATTGTATGGTTAGAGTTTTTAAGATTATGGTTAATTTGTGTTGTAAATGGACCAAATGTTCGATAAACTATTCAGGGCTTGTTCGTGTTTGTTTTGGGTGCTCGATAGTTTATCCAATTGAGTTCGAGTAGACTAAATAAGCTTAACGACTAAAGTCAAACAAGACCTGTTCGACCTATTAACATTCACGAACGATTCTTTATGTGCACAATAAGGGCTTGCTAAGATCGTATAAAGGACTTGTTAAGAGCTTGTTAGGGGCTCGATATTAACTTGATAATAACTCGATAGTAACTTGAAATTCACTCAGCTCGGTTGTGAGCTAGACTCGGCTAACAAGCTTAACTTGGCTTGATAAGGAAAACGAGCCGAGTATCGAAAATTCTAATATTTTATTAAATTGAGTTCGAACAAAGGTTCGAAAGCTCAATAAAAGTTGGCTCAGGGGTACTCAGCTCGACCCAGTTCATTTACACCCTTATTTGTGGTAATGGGAGCTTTTGCGCAAGCAGGTGGTCGTGGAGGGCTATAAAGTCGTTTGCGATGGGGGAATTGGAAGCTAGAAAGCTTAAGTATCCTACAACTGGAACTGAAGCCCTTCTTATGGGTATCCTTATCGAGGGTTAGTAACTTTCATTATTTCCCATCTTCCCTTACTATTATTTAGTTGGAATTTGATTTGCTCTTATTGTTCTGGCTGGCTTGAGTAGTTCGAGATGTTAAATGTCTGTCGCTTAAGGAATGTGTAAATGTTTGGAGAGGAACGCGAATGTGTACTTGCAAATCGTACCCAATTTGGGTACCTACTAAAGGAAGAGGAAGTTGAAGGATAAGACGTTGAAAAATTTTGAAGATTTGATTTTAAGAATAATTTTAATGATAGTAATGATGTGGCTTCCAAGCTTGAGTACTCAAGAGCATCCATCCTGCATTTTCCATTTTTGAATTTTATGTTGCCTCTGAAGTCTTTTTGTCTAGAATGTGTATGTATAATGAGAGAAGCAATTTCTTTCATTTGGCGTATTTATCCACCTTGTCTAGGGGCATGGACCAAGCATGACAAAGGCCAACTATGTGGGTTCTATTCTGGGATTCCATTCATATCTTGGTGCATAATTGTGTAGTTTTTTTCTCTTTTTGTTGGCATGTAACTGGGGTTTGGGGGAAGATATTTTGAACCTAGAGCTTCTTGCCTTAGGGCTTCAATCTTGGTTTTGTTTTACTAGTAGACGTGGATTTCAGGTTCATAATTGTATAGTGATTCTATTATTGAACTATTTATGAATACCTGTCTGAATCACAAACCATTGTTTTTCTAAGCAAAATTGGCGAACATAAGGAAGTGAATCACAAACCATTGCTATGGTTACAAATAACTTTGACCTAGTGGTGCTTGATGGAGGTTGGTGCTGAAAAATAGAACACAGGAAACGTTCAATGTTTAGTCGGAAACTCATGTAAACACTAGAAACTTAGAGTAGGCTAAATGATAGGATGCTATCATCAACTGGGATCTTATCTATTCTTCACATGCTCTATGTTTACTAGGGTTGTAAATGAGCTGAGCTTGAAAATCTCCTTGTTTGAACCCGAGCTCAATAAGTCTTGACAAGCTCGCACTCGGTTGAATAAGATACTAGTATGCTCGATACTTAGCTTGTTAGTAAAATCAAGTTGGGTCAAACTTGTTATCAAAGCAAGCTTGTTGTCAAGTGAAGCTCGCTAATAAGCCGATATATTTGAGCTACTAATGAGCGATTATGGATCCACTAGTGAGATAATATTGTGCCATTGTTGAGTTTGTAATGAACCATTAATGAGCCTTTAACGAACTATTCACAAACTTTTAATGATCCAAGTATCCCTCGCTTGAACTCAGTTACTTAGCTGGCTCGCTAAGCTAATCAATCCTGCTCGAACTCGGCTCACTAAATTTATTGATCCTACTCAACTCGATTGCTTATTGAGTCCCCAATTAGACATGAATGGCCTTTTATCGATTTCAACAAACTATATTGAATGATTGATTCATGTACATCCCAAAATTGACTCTATCTTATATATTTGATAAGCGGTTGTGTTCTTTTCTTCTTTTGATACGGTTTCATTTAGAGGTCGGGGTGGGAGACCTAATCGGTAGCATTTACCAGTTTCAATGACTCTTATAGATAAGACTTGGAATGATCTGGCTGTTGTAGATAAGAGGATGCATCCTGCTACAACGACTGAATGTAGATTCCGAAATTCTGCTCGTTGTCGGCTGTGTAATACCTACAATCTAGATGTCTTACTTAACTAGATTTCTATCAAAATGAGGTCTTGGAAGGGTTAGATGTAGGTACCTGATGATACTTTTGTGTAGAGAGACTGATTTAAGAGAGTAAGAAATGAAAAGATTGATTCTTTGCTGGCTCTAGTAAGAAATGATTGAGAGTTATCAGATGATGCATCTTTCAAGTGACTCCAATTGGTGTTCTTAAACACAGGTTAATAGCATACCCACCTAGGCTCCATTTATTTCGACAGAAAGTACCTTTTGTTTCGTTCCTATTATTTTTTTCACAATTGCATAAAGAATAACTACAATCACTGAGAGGGCAAATATTTTCGGTAGTAATCTCATGTACTATGCATTACTTTAACCTAAACTTGGCCAAACCTAACCCTATGTAAGAATGAATTTATATCCGTTAGTTAGAAAGACGAAGATTTGAAGAAAGAGTATTTTAAGTGAAAAAATATTTCGAAGAAAAGTTTCGTATGGGGAAAATGTTTTTCTTTAAACCAAACAGATCTTAGTTATGCGATTTTGTCAAATGAGCAAGAAAATAATGCTGGTCTAGGAATCTGAATGCATATAGTTTCTACACGTCTCTATTGCTTTCTCCTTCAATACAACCCTCTTCTACGAGCATTCTTCTTTGTCAATCATCTATTGAACTATCATTTTTATACAGGTACTAGCCTTGCTGCAAAGTTTCTGAGAGCCAGTGGAATCACACTAACCAAAGTCCGGGAAGAAAGTACAAAATTACTAGGAAAGGGTGACTTGTATTTCTTCAGTCCGGAGCATCCTCCTTTGACGGAAGAAGCTCAAAGAGCATTGGATTGGGCTATTGATGAGAAGCTCAAATCTGGTATATCTCTTCCCCTTATGCTTATCTTGCTAGCTCTTTGTTCGGTCTGAATTCATGTTCACATCAAAGCTGATTGGTATCTTACATTGCGGCCGTGCATAGTTGAAAGTGACCCGAAAATCCAAATATTTTCGATATTTGGCGCAAAAACTTCCTTGAAAAGCCAGCTCTGGGTTTGTGGGCCCAACTTTTGTGGGTAAGGAAACCTCTGAATGGGTATATGCAACCTAGGCGTTAAAGAGCATAAAACTGGTCTAGAACCTTCACTTTAGAAGTTAAGCCTTTGGTATGATTAGTTGTTCGTCATTGGTGATTAGTTGAGGTACATGTAACCGAGTCCAAACAACCGAGTTACCATAATAGCAAATATTATGCATGCTACTATGGGTTTAGTGACAACGGTTAGTGATAATGATCGAGAGTAGCATATTTCTTTCTCTTACGCCCTCCACTTTTCCCCTCACGTCCTATATGCTCGATACAATATCGGATATATGGTATCTTTATACATTAAAGAACCTTAAGGCTGCAATCAAATATTTTTTCACAGATTGTAAAAAATCCAAATGGGTTGCTCGGGAGGCAGCCCTTCCCAAGTCCTCCCTTCCGTGAATCAAGACAGGATTTGATCATAGTCTTTGGCACTCTCTCCTAGAGATTTTACTAGTTGAGCTGAGTCTTTAAGGCTGCAACCGTACATAGCAGTAAATGACTGCTTATGCAAGTCTAATATACGGTGTGCTTTTTCTATGGCGAGCTTTCAGGAAAATCTTAGTCTTATTATGCTGATCTCTTAGAAGGCTGGGTTTGGCATCACTTTGGACTCGAACCCAGTGGTTATATATAAACCAAGTTTCAGCATTTTGACAGACTGCCATCCCACAAGCGGTCCAAACTTCACCATTGACTATACTCATTGTAGCCATGGTTGGAAACGTTATTCTTTTCCATTTTAGGGGTAAAAAAAAAAAACCATTCCTTCTCTAGACGCATCGGGTTGTATGCAGGTGGAAATGAAGAAATAACGACAAGCGATATGCTGCTGGGCATATGGTCGGAGAAGGACTCACCGGGTCACAAGATATTGGCTGCGCTTGGCTTTGACGACGACAAGGCTCAAAAGCTTAAATCTTTAAGTTCAGAACCTGGCTTCAAGGAAGGTTAGTTCTTTCCTTTTTAAAATTCATCTTCGCCTTTTTTTTTTTTTTTTAACCGTTGTAATTCATTGGCCAGAAGAACATGTGTGTTGTAAGAAATGTTGTGAAATCAAGATTTGCTGTCAGTTGAAGTGTATTTTTCATCCCCATCTGCTGCTTGTTTTGCCCATTATGTTTTTGTAATCCATATTACTTTGTCTGTTATGCCAGTTTAATCCTTTTTACTTTTAATTGTATTAATTTAATTCCTATTCGATTTATCTTGGGCCATTTTTTAGTCATATGTTAAAACTCTAGTTATGTTAGTCACATATTCTTAACAGCATGGACCATGTCGTGTAAATGATCCAATACATATCTATCTATTGATCTAATTTAAACTCATCTGTGACCTAACTATTAAAATTCTCTTTATCAATTTAACAAAAATTTACTTTTGAACTAAATTAACACAATGCATATTGTAAAATGACTAAATTAACGTAGTAAAAAGTAAAGATTAAATTAAGATAATAAATAAAATACAAGAACCTTTGGAAGGTGCTGGTAGGGCTGCAAATGTGATCCTAGTCGGCTCGCGAGCCGGTTTGACTTGGTTCATTAAGGGCTTAGCTTGCGCTTGTCTAAGTTGGCTCGAGAACTAGCTCGGCTCGTTTAAGGACGGCTCGCTTACATAAACGAACCAAATCAAATTGAGGCCCAGCCGGCTCATTTGGCTTACAACTGGCTTATTTATCGGCTCATGAGCCAGCTTGCTTGTCCAAATTGCGTTGTGTGGCCCTTCTTCTACCGTCTAATTCCAGATGCTATTTGGGTATTTAAATATGCCTTAGGGTTTGACCTTTCATTAAATTACAAATATGCTTTTAGGTTTTTAATTTTCATGCAATGATTTCATTCTTTTCTTTTTTCTAGCTACCCAAGTAACAGTGATCTAAAGCAAGCCTAAAGAGCCCGGTAAATAAGCCCAAAAAGCTTGACAAATCAACTTGCTAAATGATCAAGTCTAAATAATACCGGTATTGACCCGGCTCGATCACAAATATGCAGCTCGATTCATTAAATGATACTTAGCCGAGCCAGTCTCATGAAGTTAATGAGCCGAGCCGAGCCGAGCCCACCATGATTCAGCTCGGCTGTACTCATTTGTTGCCCTAGGTGTTGGTTAGAGAATTTAGTGCTACTTTCAGCCAAAAAGGTCAGGAGTTCGATTCATCCTTGGACCTCTCTTTGAAGAATCCTTGAGTTAACTGGCTCTTGTGCTGTGTGAATTGCCTGCACGTGCCGAGGTTTTTTTGGTCTACTGGGTTCCTAATTAACAAAAAAGAAATAACCATAAAACTTAAAAGAGCAAAGTTACATTACAAAAAGATATCCAACAAGATTGTGCCGCGTTACGTACGCTGTATAAAACAAAAGGACGTAAATAGATTTGATGACAAAGACGTTGAATCGTTTTTATTCAATGTGAAAAGAACACACGTCAATTTCCAACATTATTAAACGAAAAAGCATTGCATTTAGTTGGTAATTATTAATCAAAACACCAAGACCTATCTAAATTATTAGTCAACAAGCTTATTTTTAGGGTAATGTTATTACCTTAGCAAAATTATTATTGCTAGAGTAAAATTATAGTTTTCAATGTAATTTATAACTTTTATTATTTATAAATCACTTCATTGCTCCAACAATAATAATTTTTATCTTAACAATAATAATTCTAAATTTTTATTCAGAAGTCATTTTACTAGTCCATATTATTAAGGATTCTTTGGTAGTATTTTGTTTTGGATAAATTACAGAAAATTTCTATCTTTTACTTTAAAAATAAAAAATCTCCCTCATAAATAAAAGCACTCACAAAACCTTTTCACTTTTAAAATTTTATCACTTAACTCCCATGCAACTTTTTTTAACTATTTTACCCTTAAAAATTGAGGGGATTCAATATTTAATTATATTTTTATAAATTTTTTTTTATAATATTAGGTAAACGGCCTCCTCGGAAACAACCTCCCTTCAGGGTAGCCCCTTGAAGGGGGAAGGCTGCATACATCTACCCTCCCCAGACTCTGCTTTTGCGGGAGCCCTTGGAGGCACTGGGTTTACTGTTGTTATTGTTGTTTTAGGTAAAAATTAGAAAAAATTTATATTTTTTGCAATAGAATTAAGAAAATTTTATATATTTATAAAAAAATATAATTATTTTAATTAATTATAGTAATGATATTATAAGTTTAGAAGATAAATTTTTTTTTTTAAATTTTCATAAAAAAATTATAAGATAAAATATAATATTTTTATTAATATTATAATATCACTACTATATAATTAATTAAAATAATAACTTTTATAAAATATAGCAAAACCCCTTTTTTTCTATAAATATAAAAAAATTCTTATTGTTCCTCAAAATATAAAGTCCTACCTAAAAATAAAATTAAATACTTTAACCATTTTATTTTAAATAACAAAATGGTCAAAAAAAGTTATTTGGGGGCAAAATGATCTTTTTTTTAAAAGTGATGGGGTTTAATGAGTAATTTTATTTATGAAGGAGATTTTCTGTAATTTACCCTTTTGGTTTTGATGTTTTTTATATTTAAGAAATCAAAAGCTGGTGGCAAAAATATTTATTACTTTTATTTTTCTTATTGTTAGTTTTTAAAAGGCTTGAATAAAACAAGAAATGAAAAATAATTTAATATTGAATATCCATTTTTATTTTTCTAAAACCAGAACCTCAAAAGTGTCACAAGAAATAGGGAAGATTATTTTCTATAGACTTAATTAGATGAATATAGAGAATATACTAGTTTAGTCCAGTATTTTTGAAAACTTGATTATGTTGATCATATCCTAAATTACGGGAGTTTGGATTGTTTTGGACGTTTTTGATATAAATATTAGTATGGTGAAATAATAATTTTTGCTCCTTGCCTTTGGAAAAAAAGCCTGAATTAATAACTAACAAAACCATAACGGCCCTATGATTTTGATAGGTTGGAAGGAAAATTAAATTTTTGAGTTCTTGTTTGTCTCTTTGATGAAAATTAAATATGTTTGCTATATAAATCTATACAAAATTTATGTCCAACCTTTTAAAATTGATTAAAGGAGCAATATAAACATAGATAATATAAGTCTCTCTTAAAAAAAAAAAAAAAAAGGTCTTTTCTTTTGTAGAAAGAGCTATTTTTACCTTCATGATGGAGAATATTTTTGCATCAACTTATGTCTCGATGTGGACTTAATCTTCATCATGCACACCTGTTCCCATTATAATTTAATTATAATATGCAAAAATTATATCTAAAAGAAAATTAACTAAATCACAAAAATGACAACCATTTAGATTTTTTTTATTTTGTATGTTACACCTACTATAGTACATAAAATATGTTACACATCATTTTCCTTTAGATGAACTTCCCGAACTAATGAAAAAAATGAACAAATATCTACAGTTTGGTGTAACAAATTAACTAACCCTATTCCAAATATGACAGGACATCTCTGTAAGTCTGTTGTGGTTAAGAAACTGTAGTAATAAAGTTTTTTTTTTAATTTTTATTTACATCGGTAAAGTCTTCGGGAGGGGGAACATGTCGGATTCGAACTTGCGTCTCAAAGTTGGCCAATTGCCATCTCAATCACTAGGAGAAATCGGGGACCAGCAGTAATGAAGTATATGCCAACACAGGGTGTCCTTAATTGTCACCCTCTTTCATACTTGGCTTTCAAAACTCATCTTCACTTGCCCTACATGGCATGGCATCAACACATGGCCCTGCTGCTTCTTGCATTTTTGTATACTATCAACCTTCTCGAAGTACCCATTCCCTAGTTTCAGTAAGAGTTGGATAATGTTATTATCGAAGCTATTTTTATCAATACCAGATCAAAGATGACAACAACTAAAAATATGATTACCATAGTATCAACGAAATTTGCTATGCCACTAATTGCCCAAAAGTTTGTTACATATGCTGTTCTCGTCAGAGTCGCTTATGTAAAGTTAATCATCCATCTATGTAATAAACTATTTGTCATAACCTGTAGTTATCCAGATGAAGCCAAGTCTATACACATCACAAAGGCACAAACGGTGACTACGTAGTCAAGTAGTCAACAGTTCCAGTGCCACAGTGGCTCCCGCACTAAGCGGGGTCTGGGGGGTGGATGTACACAGCCTTCCCTCTTCCGGGTGGAAGAGAGGCTGTTTTCGAGGACCCCCATCCTGAAGATCGAGTCGTCAAGAGAACATGGTATCCTGGAAACCATGGATATTCAAATTAAATTTATTGATCTTTTTAGAGATATTCAACCCACAGGAAAAGAAAAAAAAATAAAAAAAAGGTCAAGTGAACTATTTTTTAGCAGTAGATCACGAGCTCAGCGTTCATGGCAGTTGGGAATCACAAAGCATGAGTGAAATCCGATAAATATACCTATGAATATATGTATGTCCATGATTTCACTCGCAATGCACAAGAAAGTGAGGAAATTAATTATTCCAGTGAGCTGTCAAAATATGAGATCTTGGTGGAGGTGAAGCAATCCTTGACCATATATTTTGTATGAAAAGTTCATTTCAAGATTCTACATAAGTCGATATACTTTGTTATTTGTGTCAATTTAGTCCTTATACTTTTCATTGTGTCAATTTGATCCAATTGTCAAATCGAAGTTAAGTTAATAACATAATTTTTGAACTTACAATCGGACCATTAGAAGTTTTATCGTTAAAATTGATGCAATGTATCTCGTACAAAGGTTAAACTGACACAATCAAAAGTACGCGGATTAAATTAACAAAGTAGGTAAAGTACATAGACTTTTAGTGTAAATAACTCAAAAATATCCGAATCATTCAATTGAAAGGGTAATTGTATATCACATGACAAACAAAGCCATAGAGCAAGAAAGTTTCATGTCCAAGTAACACCACCCACAAAATATGCATGAAGTACAACAAAGTCAATAATCCAAATTCATACAAAGAGAATAAAAGCTTAAAAAGGCATGGGAATCAAATGATTGAAGTATAAAAGCTAACCTACTTGTTAACGAACAACTGTATGATCATGACAATTTTGCATCGATGGCCTAAAATATATAGAAAATAACATGAAATTCCCAATCATGATTTGTCAATTTCCAAACTGAAATGGACTCCAATTAAAAAGCAAAGTGTTGTAATTTATAGGATCAACTCCATTGGCATGATCGACTTACGC
The DNA here is from genome assembly GCA_018398585.1 of Simmondsia chinensis. NCBI lineage: Eukaryota > Viridiplantae > Streptophyta > Magnoliopsida > Caryophyllales > Simmondsiaceae > Simmondsia > Simmondsia chinensis. The sequence continues at coordinate 46,868,770 of JAGTTD010000001.1, read as the reverse complement.
TAAATACGTTTACTCCTATTTGGCATGATGGTATTACATTTTATTATACAATACCATGTCAGATTATGCATAGTGGGTATAAATGAGCCGAGCCGGTTTGCGAGTGCTCGTGAATCGGCTCGTCATGAAGCTCAAAAGACTCGACTCGTTTTTAGCTAAAGCTAAGTCGAGCTAACTTGTTTAAGCCTTTTGAGCAGAGCACGAGCATACTGAAGCTCAAAATCGTAGGCTCGCGAGTCTAAACAAGCTTGTCTCACTATAATATATTAGTTTAAATATACCTTACCGAGCCAAGTCTAAACCTAAATGAGCCGATCCCAAGCTTAAACGAGCCCAAATTGAGCTTAAATGAGCCTAAATGTTACAAGCTTAATTCGGAGCTACCAAGCTTGGTTCTAGCGCAACCAAGCCGAGCCAAGCCGAGCTCGAATCTTTCACGAGCCGAGCTCGAGTTTGGAGTTCCCGACAAGCGGAGCTCAAAGTAAACGAGCCAAGCTTTGAGCCTGACAAGCTCAAGTTCAGCTCAGTTCAAGCACACCCATAATCATGCTAATGGGTGCCATCATCTGTGAGGTATTTATTAAAGGGATTAACTACTATATATCTCAACACATAGAGTGATAAGAAACAACTCGTAATATAATCAAATACATCACCTGTTGAGCAATTAGAGTTAGTTTACTGATAAAGTTATCAAACTTTCAAGTTAAAGATCTTAGGTTCTGAGCACATTACTCCCATTTTCAGTTATAATCCTTGCCAATCTAAAATAAAGATGTTTCATCCATCTATTTTGGTTTGACAAAATTGTCCTCACCATTATATAAAGCACTTCTTTTTCTACAAATTTTAACCATAATTCTCAAGAAGCCATCTGCTAAATAAAAACAACATTAAATATTAGCAAAGTTCTGTCATCCCACCTTAAACTATGACAAAAATTTAGCAAACATGAATTGACAAACATAGGATAACAGCAATTCTAGATACCAAATATGAAAACTCAATATGATCGAAAAACATATCACATCATAACTACAAACATTTGATTAAAGATTTGTAAAAAATGGAAGAATTTTATATAAAATTGAACATTAGTAATTTTGCGAACCTCAAAAAAAGATAGGAGTGCAATTAATTAGTACTGAAAAATGTCTTGCCAGTTCATTGCAATAAGCCTATTATGTTTCAATATTTATTCCAAAATAATCCTCAAACATACACGTGTAGATTTTGTTGTGGCAATTCAATATTTAGGATTATTTATTTTAGTGTCTTATAGTGAAAATAATAATAAAACTCATGAATTTTTTTATTTACTTTTTTATACCTTATGCTCTGTTTGTTTTAACAAATAGGACCTTTTTATGGCGAAATCCAATTTGAAAAACATGAAAAAGCAAATTGCCCTTGACTAAAAAGTCGTCATTGTGATGTCTAATATTGAAGTTTGGTGCCGTGATTATTTTTCTGTTTCAGAAGATAATGAAATGCAGTGCTAATGCAATTTGCACTAAAACGACAACATCTGCGATCCATTTAAAATGTCACAAATGTTATCAAGAGATATTTTCGTCAACATACTCTATTGTTTAATTAAGGCGACTTGCCATGTCAGCTTTCTCACTGAAAATGATATCATCTCGCCCGAAAGAGTCCTATTTATTAATAAAAACAAAACCTAAAGTACTAAAAAAATAAATCCAAAGATTCAGAAGTCTTTTCATTACATTTACAAATGTCAAGATATTAAAAAGTAAATAACCCATCTTTAATATTTTCTCCCTATACACGACAAGTATGGTTCTACTGATTTTTTACTTTTTTTTCTTACTTTTGTTTATATGTGACTGTAGGTAAGTCGTATGAGAATGAGCGGCTAAGTTTAAATTGTTTTTAAAAATGGAAAAGCAATAAATAGAGGCCCAAGATGAGAGGATGATATTGTGTCTGTTTCTGGGGAAGAGCAGAGCATTTATTCATATACCAGATTCAGTTCAATAAGAGGGATAAATATGTCCTTCGAAAATGTATGAAGAAGCAACACCAACACTAACCCAAAAAAATTTAAAAGAAAAAAAAAAAGGGAGCAGGGATCACATGATTCTAGCATGCGTACAACTGTGCTCAACGACTCCAAACTAATTTGACCATCGATGTGTTTCTGCTGACCATCACAGTCATTCATCAAACATGTGGGTTCCCAGAATACAACACAACAATAATAGCCTAGCACTATTGATGTTAGCCTCATCTAGTACTTTTGATGTTTTTCGTTTTTATTGGTTCCCTCGATTATGCAATAGGATGACTCATTTTGTAGCATCGTGTCACCTAGGTGGTAAGTGTGGTCATGATTGGTGGGACATATGCCCTCCTTCTAAGGATGGCAATGGGGCGGGTAAAACCCGTTACTAGCGGGTATCCGCCCCGTTTGGGGCAGATATGGGTATAGATGAGGCATGTAACGGGTACGGGTAGGGTACACATGTCAATACCCGTCACGAGTATGGAGTGGGTAAGGGTACCGGCCCTGCCCGCCCCATACCCGCATGTACCCGCACCACCCCGCCCTGTACTCGCATATACCCGCCTCGTAATCACATATTAGAGTTACCCGTTGTATTATTTTTATATAAAATATTTCTTATGCAATTTATAAGTATGAATTCATGGTTATTATTGAAAGGAAAAGGAAAAGAATTTATGGGTAATAAGTTGGACATGGATAGGTAACAAGGCAGGTAGGAAGCGGGTAACGGCAGGTAGGGGCAGGCAGGGGGGGGTAGGAGTAGGTAATGGGTACCCATTGGGTACCCATGGGTAATGGAGCGGGTACGGGTACCCACTTCATACCCGTGGCGGGTACGGGTATAGGATTTGGGTGGCGGATACGGGTATGGAGGCAGCGCCCCCCGTACCCGCCCCGCCCCATTGCCATCCCTACCTCCTTCACTTGTATCACTTGTTTTTTTTGATCGGTTAGTAATGTAATCTTGCCCTCCAGGCTTCTTTGTGCTAAAAAAATAAAATAACAATCTAGCGCTTCAAAGAAGCTCCCATCAAGATAGGGTCTAGAGAGAATAACATGTACATAAACTTACGACTATAGGTGCTACTTTAAAGGGATTTTGTTTCCGGACGCTCCTCAAGCTTAAAATAGTTAAGCCTTGTTTAGAATTTTTAGGCCCTATAGAATTAAAAATAGTTATTTATTTTCCATTGTCATCTCAGGATTTCATTTATTTTGTCTTTTATTTGAAAAGTATACTTCTAAGTTCTCTTCCTTAAAACGTAATAGTAAGAATAAGCATATATCATTATACTAACAGCAAAAACTAACAATCATTAATACCGTTAACATATATTTCTTTTTATAATGATAATACCTTGGTGAAAAATACCCCATAAATTCCTCTTAAAGGGGGACCCACCATAACATTAGTCAGGATCAAACTCGAATCGCACCATGACAATCGAAAAGCTCCATCACTAAACTATATTCCTAATCATTAACATGTATGTATATGCTAATAGCCCTTAATAAGAATTCGTCCTAAATGTAATTCATAAAGTTTAGACAACAAATACGCTTTCCAGAGCATTTTTTCCTTCGCAGAATCTCAACTCCAAGTGCTATAATAAATTTTTTTTTTATTTTTTTTAAATGTACTTCAAAAATTCTATTAATAATGAATAATGAGCCACTACCCAATGAACACTAAAGCTTTAGTGGATGATCAACTACCTCAAATTAATAGCAATAATATTAACAGCCGTGACCCACTATGCATATCTAATGTTTTTGGGTAAATACGCTGCGCCCCGCATTCCAACGAGTGGACTTCTCCACCAAATTTCTTTTTCGCAAATACTTATCATAAGACGCAACAAATATAAGGATTTTTCTAACATACATCACATCATGTTAAAACATTTTTTTTTTTTTTGAACATTATGTTAAAACATATTTGTTTCACTTAATTATTTTTTATTAATTATCATTCAATTATTATCAAAAATTGAATCCACATGCTAAAAAATATTAATTATACTTTTATTACATTCTTTTTTTACAATATCACAAAAATAATTATAATTTTATAATTTATATAACAGATCTTCCAATCAAATTATAATGCATTAATTATGAGGTCAATGTCCAAGAATAATTAATCAATTAAACAAGAAAAAGAATAAATAAAAATCTAATTATGTGCCCTTATCATAGGCACATGTTAGATAAATCCATATATACACACATACACACACGTTGAGAGTGTTCTAAAAATTTCGTAACCGAAATACCGATCGAAAATGCGGTTAACCATACCAAATTTTCGGTTTGGTTAACCGAACAGAATAAGTTTGAAGTATTTTAGGGTTGTAACGGTTAGTAATTTTGTCCATTTCGGTTAACCGATTTACCGAAATAATATATCTTATTGTATATGTTTAACATGTTCATAATATTATATTGTTTATAAAAATATTCTCTTCTAATATATAAGTGACTATTCTCTAATGCATGATCAACGTTATCTTTTTCCCCCAATTGATCTTATATCATAGAGTATTCATGCCCTCACTATTAATCCCAAATACTAACTATGCATTACTTTGCTGCAATTCGGTGTTATTCGTTTACCCACATGTTGGTTAAAAAGAGATATTATATGTTTACTTTTTTAGAATTTGGTTATATGCTTATAATTTGTCGAATATTCTCATGTTTAATATATTTTTTTGACATTTATAATCCATTAAGAAGATAGATCATATAACATGAAAGAGGCGTCATATCATTTTTTTTGGGTTACCGGTTAACCGGCATAACCAAACCGAATTATTGAAGCCAGTTAACCAGTCTTTTCGGTTACGGTAACAGTTACAGATTTTTGAGTATTTTGGGGGGTTCGAACCGAAATACTTTTCAATACAATTAACCGAACCATGAACACCCCCAATTTTCGGCAAAAAGCTTGTCAAATTATGAAAAATTTCGCTAAATTTCAATGGTATGTGCCTATAATTACATGACGTGCCAATAATTTCCAACACAAAAATCACCAAATTCTAACTAAGAATCCCTATATATTGCCAAAATTAGGCTTCATGTCAGCATTTCTCATAGCAAATTTGCCGAGCTCCGACAAAGGACACTTGATTGTACAAAACTTTCAAATCTCAAAGTACATATTGATAAAACTTTTCAACTTAAGTTCACCTTATTGTCTATAATTAGACGTCAAACTACCTAGGTAATAAAAAGTCGAATTTTACGATGCCAAGATATAAACTCCCGGTATTTATTTTTTTGATTTTGTGAACTAACTCCCAATATTTATTAATACAATAATATGTCATTTTATGTATGCATATTGTACCCTATATATATATTGGGTAATATTATATTATATTATAGTTTATAAGGTAATTTTATAACTCTCATGTTTTATAAATTATATTATTACTTTAATAATAATAATTTTTATTTTGATAATAATAACTCGTGATATATATTATTACCCTTTCAAACATTTTATGCAATAACAAGCAAACAATAAACACAAATATAATATTCATTATTTTTAGGCATTACCTCAACAAGGACAATAATCACTCTTTGGACCAACCTCAAAGTAGATTCTGCAATGAATTGAACGCTAAACAACACGCATACACACCGAAAGAAAGCAAGCAAAAACCATAATTTATATGCAGTTAATGCATGCACTGCGCGCTAACCATTTACCCAGAAAAATTTTAAATGCAATCCCTCTATAAATTCCCCCCTTACAACTATTGGTCCTCTTCATACCCCCACCTCCATTTCTCCCCCCAACCTCCAACTTTGCTCATCCATATCCTTAACTCTTAGCATTATTATGTTAAAGGAAAACATGCTGTTGTCAGAAGTTGTTTCCAAGTTAGCAGAATTGCTGGTCTATCAGCTCCTAGCCAACTCCTTCTACGGAGCTGCAAAGAAAGTCAGAAGCTATGGTTTCTACCCCTTTTCAACCTCTTTTACTTCACAGTCCCAACAACATTTTGCCACAACAACATACACAAATATGCCAAAAACCGCATCAAATTTAGAGGGAAAAGATTACAGTACCTTAGTTGTAGGAGATGTGAATGGGACTTTGTTCAGATCTAAGTGCTTCTTCCCTTACTTCATGCTTGTAGCCTTTGAAGGGGGCAGCATAATCAGAGCTTTCCTCTTGCTTTTATCATATCCCTTTATCTGGGTCCTGAACAATGAGGAAATAAAACTAAGGGTTATGATTTTTATAACATTTTGTGGGCTTACAGTAAAGGACATGGTCAGTGTAGAGAGGGCGGTTTTGCCTAAGTTTTATCTAGAGGACCTGAACTTGCCTGTGTATGAGAGTTTGGTTTCTGCAAAAAATAGGAAAGTTGTGGTCTTGACAACCATGCCAAGAGTCATGGTTGGTGGGTTTTTAAAGGAGTATCTGAAGGTTGATGATGTTGTTGGGACTGAGTTGAGTACCACTGGGGATTACTTCACTGGAATATTGGCTAGTACTTCAGGGTTGCAGCTCTTGAAGCACAGTTCTGCAGTGAAAGAATACTTTGGAAAGGAAAGCCCAGATTTTGGGATTGTGAGTTCATGTTCCGAGCATTCCCTTTTCATCTCCTGCTGCAAGGTACAGAATAAATTCATTCTTGATTAATACTTCAAGTGAAAAAAAAGTGAAATATTTATATCTCTAGATTTGGAAAACTTAGATTTTTCCCCCGCTTGATCATGGGAGTATCTATTTCCATGTTTGTTGTTGTACACTCACGCAGCATGTTAAACCGCTGCACCTAGATTAGCGTTGGATTTTGAAACTTTTTCATTGGGAATAGTGGCATGAATAGATGACAAATAACTCAATATTATAATTAAATTCCTATCAAGTGGAGTAAAATTCAGAAAAGGGCATACATTAAGAAATGAAAAATAGAAGTACAAAGTATTTGAAACATTATATGTATGAAAATACCAGAAAAACTTGGATACATAAATAATCTTTTACAATACAAGTTAAAAATGTTCTAAAAAAAATTTTGACCTAGAGAGAATTCAAAAATTCTTTTTCTATTTTTACTAAGAAAGCGGTAAAAAACTTACAAGAAAATTTCAAGTCACGGGGGCCACTTGTCCTGGTCTTATAGTGCTACATCTAGAGATGACAAAATCTAACATGATACCACAACAAAAACACAACAAGAACATAGCGGGTTTGCATAGTTTGGAGAGGGTCAAATTTTGGCTGACACGTTTAACCCCTTTATGCAATTGGGTTGCATTTGGATTTGTTTTGGATCAACTGCTTTTGGATATGTTTAACTTGTTTACCTAGTTATGTTGGTTGTTTGAATGGTTATTATAGCCGGCAATTTGAACTACATTAGGTAATGTTAATTCAATCCTTTATTTAACGATTACAAATATGTCATGTATTTATTGTTAGTATTAATCATAAGGTGTATTACTAACATGATTTTAAGTTTAAACAAGCATTTACAAAAAATTCACCCATATAATTAAACTGGTAATCCTCGTGGGTTTGGAAAAGGTTGAAAGGCCTCAACCTGTTTAACAAACATGTTGGGCTTGGGTTCACTCTTGTATGACTCCTAGTACAACACTAACATAAACACAATATGACATAACACATTTGAACAATCCCGCAAGGCACCACAGAAATACATGCTTATTTACCTTATCATAATGTACAATAGAACAAACCTATGTTTGGATGTGATTGACAGGAGGCCTATGTGGTGAACCTGGATCAAGACAACAACAAAAACAAAGAGGCCTGTTCAAGAGTGGTTACAAAGGACAGATACCCAAAGCCCCTAATCTTCCATGATGGAAGACTAGCCTTCTTTCCCACCCCATCAGCAACTCTAGCCATGTTCATGTGGCTTCCCCTTGGCGTACTCTTGTCCGTATTCAGACTCCTTGTGGGCATCTTCTTGCCATACAAACTAGCCGTTACTGTAGGCACTGTGACCGGTGTTCGGTTTAGGTTTAAAGGCACTGAAGTAGTTCATTCTAGCAGGAAAGGAACAAGAGGAGTTCTTTATGTTTGTACCCACAGGACCTTACTAGACCCTGTGATGCTAGGGTTGGCACTTGCCAAGCCTTTGACTGCAGTCACATACAGCCTAAGCACGATGTCAGAGTTCATAGCCCCTTTAAAGACAGTCAGATTAACAAGGGACAGGAAAAGAGACGCTGAAACTATGGAGAGATCACTTAGGGAAGGTGACCTTGTGGTTTGCCCTGAGGGAACCACATGTAGGGAGCCGTACCTATTGAGATTCAGCTCGCTGTTTGCAGAGCTGGCTGATGATATAGTGCCAGTGGCTATGAATACGGAGGTGAGCATGTTCTATGGGACAACGGCAAGAGGGCACAAGTGGCTCGACTCAATCTTGTTCTTGGCTAACCCAAGGCCCAGATATGATGTCAACGTGCTAGGGAAGGTGCCCAGAGAGATGACATGTGCGGGCGGGATGGCTAGCTGTGAAGTGGCTAATCATATACAAAAGCAACTGGCTGATGCTTTGGGGTTTGAGTGTACTACATTTACCAGAAAGGACAAGTACATAATGCTAGCTGGGAATGAGGGGAGGGTTGATCGGTGATATACATGCTTGAAGTTCTTTCTTTTTCCCCTTGTTCTGGAGGGACAACGTTATATTCCTATTTTTCTTGTTCTGTGAGGATGTACATGTCTACTATGCGCTTTAACTCGTTAAATTAAATGCTACAGTTTTACAAAAGAGAGAAGAGAAAACATGGCAAAAGTAGATCATATAAGCAACAACATGGTAGGCATAAAACTGGGGCAATCATGAATGAAACAAAATAATTTAATCCCATTTGCAAATAGGAAAAAAAAAAAAAAAACTCTTAGTCAAGTTTTGATATCTATAATTCATCCTTTTCCTTGACTCCGCTAATTATCAATCAATAGCATCAAGGCTACATAGATGAGGATTCAACGGGGTGTTATGTGCAAAGAAAGCTTGGGAGACCTTAAAACAAGGTTCGTGCTCTCAAAAAGCAAATTTTATGCTGGCATTAGGCAAGTATGAAAGTGAAGAAAGAATCTAATACCTTTCAGTATTCAAGAATCAAAGGAGTAAACAGTCAATTCAAAGCCTATGAAGTATGGAGATGATATTACTGATACAACAACAACAACAACAAATCCAGTGTCTCAAGGGCTCCCGCAAAAGCGGGGTCTTGGGGGGTTGATGTACGCAGCCATCCCCCTTCAGGGAGTTAAACCTAAAGAGAGGCTGTTTCCGAGGATCCCCAACCTGAGAGACATGTCATTATCTCATCGTAGCAACCTGTAAGTAAAAGGGGGCAGCAAGGCATAAGAGCAGAACAAAGCATAAAGCGAATATTACGAAGTATAACGCTCTAGATGATATTACTGATAGAATGGTAATAAAATGCTATTGACCACATAGTACAATCCAAAATAAGGACTGAAATGAAAAACTTGGGAAAAGATCAATATCGTTTGTTTTCATAGTTTTTTTAGCTTTTTAGAAACTTATATGATATTTTAGAAACAATTTTTCTTGAATTTTTTTTTTTTCTTATTTTCAACTTTTTGTCAGTTTGAGTAAAAATTAAAAGTAGAAAGCCAAAATATAGGGGAAGTATTGCAGACAAAAATACCAAACAGAATTACAAAGAATACCAAACTGGCCCTCCTCTATATCCCTGGTTGCAAAATCAATCGGCTCTTTGGAAGCATATCAGAAGAGAATGGAAATTCATCTGAGGCAACAAGTTTGCTATGCTTACTACGAGCCATTGTCCAAAATGGCTCAAAATAAAAAAAAATATTATCCAAAATGACTTATTTTAAAAAATATTTATCTAAATGGCCTCCATGCCATCAAATTTGAAAAAAAAAATTGTTTTGGAAATACCTCCCTTTTTATGATAATAATTTCAAAAATAATAATTTATATTAAATATTATATAAACAAACAACTATTATTATATAACCATAATAATCAGTAAATTAAAAAATTACGTATAGTCAATATTATTTAATATTTAACAAATAACTTAATTTAAATTTTTTATTATAAATTACATATATAATTTAACTAAAACGCATGTTATAAAGCTAAATATAACATGATAATAAAATATAATTAATATATTTAATTTAATTAATAATTAATAATTTATTAAAAAATTAAATAAAAAATTTAAAAAGGTTTAAAGTGTCAAGTACCCCAAAACACAAAAAACAAAAAAAATTAAAATTTTAAAATTGATGACGTGAAGGTCATTTGGGAAAATATTTTTTAAAATGAGTCATTTTGGGTAATAGTTTTTTATATTGGGCCATTTTTGGCAAGGGCTCTCTTATTACGAACAATCTAGTATTCCACAACATAATTAAACACAAACCTCAAATAACCCTTTATGTGAGAAGCAACAGCCAACAAAGAGATCGTGTTAAATACTACAAAACTAAAGACCAAGTTGTTGATATCTTCACAAAAGCACTACCACTGGTCACTTTCAGATACAACAAGATATATTAGGAGTCACAAGAAGTTCCACAATGACTTAAATCGATGCCTCAAGTTTCTAAAAGAAATCTAGATGGCATAATCTTTTTTTTTGCTTTCTCGCTTCCAAGAGGTGCAGGGGGATTTTCTCCTATGATTAGGTCAGTGAGCAACTATAGTTTACCTTTTTTTGTGGTACCCTATCATAAAGCCATACATCAGCTCGGTTACTAATTTATTTCAATCTGTTTTGATACTAAGCTTTTTGAAGATAAAGTACGCCTTACAATAAAAACACCAAGCTTTTTGAAAGACAGCGGGCATTATGGTAAGACATGAAAACACCCTAATTGTGGAAGAGAGTATGAGTTGAGTATAAACTTTAGCTAAGAAATACATAGAGTTCAATATAGTAAAATAAGTAACTGAAAGATTTCATTGAAATTTTGTTGGGTTTGAGGAAAGCAACTAAAAAGAGAATGCCTGCCACAAAATTATGAGGCAATCACGAAGTGAAATCGGTGACATCACCGACAATTGCCTGCTATAAAAAGCTCTAAGATGTGCAATTCAAAAATGGCAAGCACAAAATTGTGGCGTCAGTGCAATAAGATTTCTAACAACAAAAACCACCACCAAAGTTGAGGCAATAATGTAGTGAAGCGGGCTACATCCGGACAGGGTTAAGACTCCAAGCAAGTTAAGCAATCGCTTAGACCCCAAAGTTGTTGAGGCCTATACGCCTATATTTGGGTTCATAGGCGTATAGGCCTATTAAACTGCACCTATCTTCCTATACGTATACATATATGTATATCTGTCTACTGTCTACTGTCTACTGTCTACTATATGCCTATCTGCTTTTACTTACTGCCTGGTATGGTAGGTTTTTGCCTCGATGTCTCCTCCGGGGCGTTATGTTTTGTATTACTCGTTTTATGCTATAGCTTACTCTTCTGCTTTGATACTCTTTTACTCACAGGTCATCATGACACTAAGATGACATAATCAGGTTGGGGGTCATCGGAAACAGCCTCTCTTCAGCTTACCCTGAAGGGGGAAGGCTGCGTACATCAATCCCCCCAGACCCCGCTTCTGCGGGAGCCCCTGAGGCACTGGGTTTGTTGTTGTTGTTGTTGTACAAAGAAAAATTGGAATAATAATTTATACATATAATATGGCTATGATATAAACATTTTGTTAATATATAACATAAATAATACACATTAGTTAATATCACAATAAAATGTAGATCATTTGAGGTATGTTTAAGCTAGTTTGTGCACCTAAAGTTACCCAAACAGAGTGCACCTGTCAAAACTCGATTTGGACCCTAAAATTTTAGGACCAACCCTGCATCTCCAAAATGCTTCGATGATAGAAAACCGAGATCGTGATTCTTTGGTGTATTTGGCTAGAGAGGAACGCTAGAATTTTTAAAGACGAGTATACATCGACAAATTTCATATGAGATAAGATTGTCTTTTGGGGAGCTCTTTAGAGAAAGAGTTTTGGGGGCTTCCCTAACATTGGCCTTGACCGATCTGCAAAGGGATTAAAGGGCCTTTATGTTATTAGTTTTTTGGTATTTCTCTATGTTGAGAACTCATTATCCTTGACTCTTTATATTTTTTTCTTTTAATAATATTTCTTTTTGTGATAAAAAAAACAAGAAAAGAAAATGCTTCGATGAGTGTAGTCTATCAATGCTGTGAAACAAAGAAACAAATTCTATTTGCAAGTTAGAAGACGTCTTACCAAATCTTGAACGCCCTTTTCGTCCCTTTTTACCTTCACTCAATTATGAAGTTATGAACCCCAACAATCAACCACCCAATTTAATACTGCAGTAATTCAATTCCCATCAAAATTCTGCAAGACCAAGTACTATCGTACGCCCTATTTTCATCCTATATGCATCTAAGTCATTACAAGTGTTCGGCGACTAAGCTTGTCTGACTTAAGAGGACTAAGCAGGCATCAAGTTACTCATGAGTAGGGCTATAAACAAGCCAAACGTTTGATAAACTACTTGTATTTAAAATTAACAAGCGTTCATTCATGTTTGTTTCTGAGGCTCGCTGCTTATTGAGTTGAATTCGAGCACGTTTGATAAGTTTAATAATCGAGTTTAAATATGGGGTGCTTGACTCGTTAATGTTTGCAAACACTTTGGTAAATTGTTGAAAGCTCAATAAAAGCTTGTTAACAATCATTAAGGGTAGGGTCGGTATTAGCTTAAAAATGGTTCAAAAAAGGCTCAATAATAATTTGAATAGCTCAGCTCGATGATGAGTTTGACTTGACTCAATTAGGTTAACAATCCAAGTTAAGCCGAGTATTAGATAAACTAACATCTTTTTGAATTGAGTTCGAACGATGGTTCAAAAGTTCAATAGAAGCTCAACTTGAACTTGAGCTCAAGTTTGAACAAAGGGGGTGCTCAGCTGGTTTACACCCCTACTCACAAGTTACCAGACTCCAGATTGGTCAGATCTTGACATCAACTAGAGTTGAGCTCAGATGGGCTAGCATGTCAAGTATAAGAGTCTCATAAGTCACGGATTCTATGGAGTCAGCGTTCACCTTCCAAAATGGTACTTTCTTGGGAGCTCTACGGTGTGTTTCGAGTAGGACATTAAGGAAGGAAATTTGATTTCTAAAGAACATTTGTAAAATACTCTATTTAAAATCATCTATTTGGATAATATAACGCATTAGAGATGACAAGGAAAATGTGAAGGGGATTTGACACACTTAAATCATCTCTACAAATTCCACCTTAAGACTTATCATTTCTAGGACCGTGAATTTAGCCAGGCATATGAGTTTGGAATGGACAAATCGTTAAGATATGGTAGTTGCTAAGGCCCCTCATATTAGCGACCACGGGAATAAAAAATTAATTATGGGCCGGTGGATTAGATGCGATAGTTCAGCAGCTGCAGGTTTTATTGGTAGGGATCAGGAAGGATGGATCTGCGGGGCGGGTTTTCGTAAGCAAAATCAAGCACCGGTTGTCATGGCTGAGGTGGTTCTTGCCAAACATGTGTTCATCTGTGCTTTAAGTTTGGGAACTCGAAGAATCATAGTTGAAGGGGATAATGAGGTAGTTATCAGATCGATTAATGGAGTGTACTCTTCTTTTGTAGATATTTTGATAGTGGATATTCGTGCTATTAGTTCTTCAACGGTGCACATTTCTTTTAATCATTGCTTTAGAGAAGCAAAGAAGCCTGCTAACTGATTAGCAAATGTGGGTCATAAGGACTAAGATATTTCTTTTTAGGATCATGCCCCTCCCTAGGCCCTTCTCTCTGTTGCCCAGGCTGATGTCTTAAAGATCCCCTTAAGGAGATGGATGCCCTAAAGTTCTGACCTTTACCTGTTTAAAAAAAAAAAAAAAAACATTTCTAACACCTACTTCGGTTGCCTCTAACTAGGGATAGCAAAGGGGCGAGGCGGTATGGGAGGTGCTTCCTCCATACCCGTAGCCTCCACCCAAATCCATACACATACCCGCCCCATTACCCACCGCGGGTATGAAGTGGATACCCATACCCGCCCCGGCGGGGTACAAACCCATACCCGTACCCGCATACTATTATTTAATACTATTATTAAAAAATTAATTATATTTTTTTATAACATTGCTAAATAATTTATGTAATTGGGATTTAAGCATTTTTTTTTCCCCATTAGAACTCCGAAGTTAAGCATGCATGGGTGAGAACAGTACCAGGATGGGTGACCTCCTGGAAAGTCCTCACTCTCAGGTTGGGGGTATTCGGAAACAATCTCTCTTCAGTGGACATAGTGGGTGTAAAGCGGGCGAGGCGGGAATGGAGCGGGGCGGATCAGGTACAACTCTATACCCGCCTCATACCCATGGCGGGTACGGGGTGGGTACACTAAATCCATACCTACTACCTGCCTCACTTATACCCATACCCATCCCAAATGGGACGGATACCCGCGGGTAACAGGTTTTACCCGTCCCATTGCCATCCCTACCTCTAACTCTCACACGCATCAAATCCAATTCAAGTTAATCTAAGCCAACCTGTTATTGTCTACCCAAGTTAGACCTAGATTTTATATGGTCGTCTCAATCCAATTCGACCCAAGTCTTTGTTTTACTCATTCTCTTATTTGTTTTATAGACCTAGGTTCAAAATATTTTTTCCTCAACAAAATGCCTTGCAGCAGGTTTTATGGCAATTTTTTATGAAGTCATCTCAACTTCTAAAACCATTGTATTTTTAAATACTTAATAATCATAAACACACCCTGTACGAACACACCATAAATGACAAGCGTCCAATAAGTTTTTATTTTTTATTTTTATTGTCATGGTTCTAATTCATTGTAATATGTGACGGAAAAATGATCTTCAAAGGAAATTAGCAAAACTGATGACACAGAACACAAACCCATTGTCTTAAAGACTCATATCTCAACTGCAGCTACCTAAACCAAACACTAAACCCATCTCACTACTTGACATCATCTACAGGAGTTCTAATGGAGAATCCATGGTGACAACATCCAACAAAATTTTACCATTGAACATCAACTATATAGACTCTGGTTGTTACCCTTTCAAGAAAAAGATGAAACGCTCAAAGATTGGTAATCTGACATGAAATCAAAAGCCCACAATGTGTGGGGTTACTAGATTATAGGAACATATAGTGTACAAGATATAAAATTACACATATGCCTTCACACTATACAATCACATATATACCCTCAATATTAGTATACTAAGACTCCCCTGTTATCTGAGCAGAAGAGGGCTGGGTTGCGAAGATTGGAATGAAAATCCTCAAACAGTGACTGGGGAAAACTTTTAGTGGACCAGGTAGCAAACTGTAAACAAGAAGAAACCTGAACTTGACCAAGAGCCACCTTCTCCAAAACAAAATGAATATCAAGCTCCGCATGCTTCATTCGCATATGCTAAAAATGAATAGAAGCCACGTATATAGCGCTGACATTGCCATAATAAACCAAAGATGCCTAGGCTAGAGAAATAACAAGACCAAGAATAAGATTGCAAACCCAGCACGTCTCAACAACACAATTGGCAACGCAGCAATACTCTACCTCGACACTGGAAAGAAATAGTATACTCACATTTAGAATGCCAGGAAAGCATATTGAAACCCCAGAAGACACAATAGTCAGACATAGAACACTGAGTATCTAGACAAACAGCCCAATCAATAGCGAAATAAGCAGAAAGTTGATCCAAGGAAGAGCGCGGGAAAGTGAGGTCAAAATCCAAGGTTCCCCGAACATAGCATAAGATATGCTTAACAACCTGGATCATGCATAAAACGACAGACTTGCTAGATGGAAAAACAGATATAAAGCCCTTGAAGGTAAAGCCATGCAGTGCACCGACAATGTTGTCATAGAAAGATGGATCAGGACCGATGTCAATCAAGGGAAGCAGAAAGCTTCACTTTGCTGTCAACAGGCGTGCATGCAGGATTATAAAAAGACATACAACAATGAGCCAGTAAATCAAATGCACATTTAGCTTATGAGAGAAAAGAACTATCAGAAGTGTGAAAAACGGCGACACCTAGAAGATAGTGCAGATCATCCAAGTCAGTCATAGCAAACTCCGGGTTTAAGGTGTGAAGGAGCTGCTTAAGCAAAGAGGGAAGACAAGGCGGCAATACTAACATCACCCACATAACGGAGATGAACAACCATGTCAAGATGATGCTTGCATACAAAAATAGAGCTATCAGCCTTGCCGGAACAAAACCACGATTTTGTAGAAAGGAGAAAAAGCGCTAAACCCAAGTCCACGGGGGCTACTTAACACCATGAATACCATTTCAAAGACAACAGGCAAGATGAAGCCAGGTAGGATCAACAATATAGATGGCCCAAGAGAGAAAAGGTGCGAACAGTAATGGTTGTTTTGTGGCGTGAAGATATGGACCCTCAGATTTGGGTCTGCCTGTTATACCCCGAGGAAGGAGACACACCTTTTTCCATTCAAGAGTGCCATCATCAGCATGACTGTGGACGCCATATCCTTTGAGAGGAACTTGATACAGTTCACACTGACTCATAGTTCAGTGAATCACCAATTGCATTTCTAATATTGTCAGACGTAAGAGAAAACTCAGATGAATGTAAGAAGAGAATAGGCCTAGATGCCCAGACAAAAGGGGAGGCCGGACACCAAAATGAACACCAGAAATTGGAGGAGTTATAAACTCAAGAACACCAGAGTGAAAGGGGAGTGTCTTGAGCAGTTAGCACCGCAAATACTGAGTTGCAAAATGAAACTATAATTACAAATACACAGTACACAATTTCATACAACAACAATAAACCCAGTGCTATAAGGGCTTCCGCCAAAGCACACTACACTATTTCACATGTAGTGGAATATAAATATAGTTACACTTTACACATAACCCTCACACTACATTTTCTGGTGTAATTACACCTAGACCTCACCCTTACACTACAGTTTCTGGCAGAAAAAGGTGGGCCTACATTTTCTGAAGTTTATCCCTCTTGCCCTTCACATGTTAAGAACTCCACATGTGAGTCTAATGAAATCTCAAATTCGAGTTGTGAAAGAAAATAGATCAATATATAGGTCTAGTGAGTTATTCCAACTAATACAAATTGGTTCTAAGATAGAACCCCACTTGGGTTTATATGTGAATCTCAAGTATGTCAACTCCGTGGGTCGGGCCCAAAGCCCCGTTGAAATTTAACTTTGGTAACAAAGTGGGTGAATGCTCCTAGGCTCTTGTTTGACGCACCACATTTGAAAAGAGGGGTGTATTTGAATTTGTTACATTGAGGGCTTCTCCAATGAATATTGGATGTAATTCCGGACTAGACCAGAGAAGGGGAGGGGTGTCTTTGAAGTAAACTCACATGAGAGGGGGAGTGTTAAAGACTCTACATGTGAGTCTAATAGAATCCAAAATTAAAATTGCACGAGAAAAAAGATCAATACAGAAGTCTTGCAAGTTTCTCCACCTGATGCCAATTACTTTTAGAATAAAACTCTACTTTGACTTATATATAGATCTTATGTCTACCAACTCCGTAGGTCAAGCCTAAAGGTCCAATGAAATTTAACATTGCTCTAATACCGTGAAATAAGAAGCACCCAAAGTATGGAATTACTAGATTATAGAACCATATAAAGGTACAAAATGCATAATTACACATACATCCTCACTACAATATAATCTCAACAAATAATATACTAAGATGACAATCATCAGAAGACAAATTTGATAATTCTCAGATAAAAGAAGGGAAAAAATCCACAAAATTGCTGGTTGTTAAAACCCTAGCTGCACCAAAATGCGACTGAAAACAACCATAAAACGATCTTCTAACCGTAATCAAAAATCAATCAACAAAAGTACGCAACGTAGAATTTACTAAATTACACAATGAAGCTGTAAATTTGAATCCATTAATCGATTACCTGTACGATTCCTCTTGTCCTCGATGCGTCGCTTTCGGGAGCGATGAAAATATTGGCGCGCGCGAGAAACGAACACGTTTGATGATTTGGAGCATTTGTTGAATCGAGCAAATTTATATACAAGTCCCGTCCGTGCTAATGGGCCTGGGCCCAAATGTCTCTAGAATATTAACATGAATTTAATCGGCCCATTTTCTTGTTCTACCAAAAGCCCAATCAGGTTGCAAAAACCCTAGGCTGTGTAGAACCGGAATCATACAATGTAATTGCAATTTCATTTTGTGTAGCAACATTCTCAATGCCTCAAGAGCTCCCGTTTAAGCAGGGTTTGGGAGAGTAGATGTACGCAGTCTTCCCCCTTCAGGATAGTACCTTAAAGGGAGGCTATTTCCGAGAACCCCCTACCTGAGGGATGCAACACGAGAATTTCCCAGGAGGTCACCCATCTTAGTACTACTCTTGTCCAAGCACGCTTAACTTCAGAATTCTAATAGGATCCGGTGCTTGCGTGTTGATACTCTCTTAGATAATTTTATTTTGTGTAACTTTCTTTTATCTAACGAGAAACCCGATTATCCAGTAAATCCCAGTCCATGCGGCAACCCACATACCACACGAACCAGTTAAGTCAAAGATTCATTAGTAAAAGGTTAAGGGGAATCAAACTCGAGACCTTTGCCTGAAGCAATAATATTTATCCCTCACTTGCCTCCAACCACTATGACAAAGCCCTGGTGGTAATTTCGAGTAATGTTATTGTAAGGGAAAAGTGTTATTATCGGGGTGATGTAATAGATTTATATGGCTCTAATTTACGACAAGTTACATTATTGTTGTTAAAATTTGTTGGGCCTTTAGACCAAACCCACAAAGTTGAAACATCGAGGTCCACATACAAGTCCCAAGTGAGATTCAACTAACATTAGGTGGAGTAACCCACTAGACTTATATATTGATACATTTTTTCTTGGAACTCTAATATGGGATTTGATTAGACTCACATGTGAAGTCATTAACAATTGTCTCGACAATAACACTTACTGTCTAGAAAATAACAACTCTCTCTTAATTTTAATTATGATGGAGTTATAATTAGAATAGTATTATTTAAAAATAGGTTATTTGGAATTATAATTCATGCCCCTGTATAGCTTATTTCAAAATCAATATACAGGTCTTGGCGATCTTATACAGAGACACATAAAGTTTGCATAATCCACTAATTTCTATGTTCGCATAAATATTATACTTTGTCGCAATAACTAAAAGTATAACAACAGTACAAATAAAAGTACAGGTCAGAAAAAGTCCACACCGTGATGCATCAGCTGGCCCAACACGGTGGGGGTAGCATATGTTGTGGTGCACCATACCTACTCTAGACCCACAAAACTTTACTAAGTCAAAGGAGAATAAAGGTATATTAAGTAACTTTTCTAACTCTAGATTGTTATGGGGTATTAAAAAAGTACAAACAACTTGAACAAAATTGAAGAACCCAACCCTCAAATTTCCAACTGCTACAATTAATATAGTTTCAGCACATTATATGAACTCTATATACATCCATGCTACAAGCCCGTCAAAGTATAAAATGATGCGGCGCATAAAGTGAAAAATTGGGAACGGAAAGGTTCAACGGCCTTTTCTTTAATTTTATTACGAAAATAATAAAATAAGAGAGAAAATAAAGTCTATTCTAATTCTCACACCCGAAAATAGAAAGAACTAACAGCTCATTAAAATAATGTAGAAAATTGAATGCTAAATTAATCCCATACTTCCTCTTGTTAACATAGATGAACTAATTCAACTAAACGAAAAGACTTAAAAATTAAAAGATAAATACAAAAATAACTACTAATTATCTAAACAACTAATAATTATCTCTTAATCTAATCTAAGATAAAGTCTCTTAATTGATGTTAACTTTCTCAATCTGGTTTACGCTTTCGCGTCTCTCCCCTCTATCCGCTTCTCTTTCATCCCGCCAAGTAACTAATCTGGCCAAAAATTCGATCCGCCAAGATATGAGCTGCATCATAAATTATTCCAAAGCCTATACATATATATTTTTCTTACTTCTGTACATATTTTCCATATTGTACACACTTTTGCATATGTTTGATGTTGTTGGGCCACTACTCATTTTTTTTTGGCCCAGTTAAGTTTGTTAGATTTTCAGCTCTCTTTGTTTTTCGTCGTTGGGCCGTTTTCGCCCCACATACCTCACATTTGCATGCTACTGGACCGGCCTACTTGCCTACTTATATAGGCCCGTTTAGACCCATTTTTGTTGTACGATAATTTTCCTCTTTTGTAAATACAATCTATATTTGCCTACACTTGTCTTCTCTCACTTCCCTCATTCTCGCAAAGGCAAATCGCTTCGTTTTTGTTTCTTTTTGATGTAAACCGAAACACGATACGAGGGAGGACTTGGTGAGTACGCCCGCTTGGTGGGTAAGACCTTGAGCGAGTGATACAGACCGAAACCCAGATACAGGAGTGATACCGCCATGTGATTTGGTGAGTAGGGACATGGGCGAGCCCGGGTATGTAGGGCAGTAGGACAGCGCGCTCTAGAAGCTTAGAGTCAAACTTCGTTTCAATTCGTACCTTAGAAAACGCACGTTTTTCTTGTTAGTTTTTAGAAGCTAGATTCCTAGTTAGTGTAGTAGTTTTTGGGTTATTTAAGCTTTTGTAATCAGAAAAATTTGGCAGCTTTTTCCGTTTGTATGCAATTGAGTATTTTAATTCTCTTTTGTGTCCTCTCCAAAGAATTCTAAGTTTAGTTTTTCCGTTTATTCTTCCTGGCATTAGCAAGTAGAGTCAAAAGAAGGCCATCGAATCCCTTCGCATCCATCCAGTACCAAGTAGCTGTTGCATCACTTTCGCAGTTGATCCGTGATACCTTCATCTAACAACTTAAATGTTCAGGATAGTTGATGTCTTCACACATGCGACCCGAAGCAGTAACAACCAAATGTGATTCATTGTGTATTGGTGATACATTCACCTTTTATATGTTTTTATATTGGTCTTTTCTGTTGCATGATTTTGTGCATGTACGCTTAAGCCTTACTTTTGCATGTGCACCTACTTTGTATTGCAACTTTTGTCATTAATTATCAGGAAAAAGAATGTGATTCATTGTTCTGATTTTCTATTTATATTTTCAACACAGCATCAATTAAATTTCAGAAAGGCAAGAAATGTGAAAGCTAGCCACACATGAAATAATTGTTACTTCATGGTATTTTAGACTCATTCTCCTCCTATTTTGCGTCTTGTCCAGTGATACTGAAGTCTTCTAGCGCTGTTTAGCGCGCATTTTCTGTTTTTTTCTCTATATTTCGTTTGTTCCGATTGTGATGTCGCTTTGTTTGTCCCTTCCTGCTGCGCGCCTTTACGTGGTCTGACTTAGATCTGACTCTCGCAGGCGTGCTTGTTTCATTACCTCAGCTCTTATGCTAATTATTAAAAAGAATATACAGCTCAAAAAAAAATCAAAACCCATGATTCTAGAGTTGAAAATAACCATATGGCCATACCCTGAATTCAAAAATGGCTATGATGCATGATCATTGATTCTATGATTATAACTCACAATACCCATATATACCATCATCATCATCATCAATTTCAGTAATGCATTCATCTGATGAGCCATGATGTGCCATGATGATAGTGGTGATGAAGGATCTCTACCATTGTGAATGGCAATCAATTGCAAATTTTGGTGCGTATCATCATTAAATACATGTGATGGACATACATACAACAACAATTTTAGATACAACTACCAAAAGAAGCAACTTTAATTTTCTTTTTCTTCACTAGGTTGGTTAGAATCTTTTTGTTAATGATGTTTTTCTACAGATTCGTGTTTATCTAAAGAGTTTTTGCGTTGGCAGTAGAAGCGTATCTTTAGGTGTCTCATGATATGCTTTTCGGATGTTATTTGGTAGGAAGAGTATGTGTTACTGAATGAGGGAAGGTGTTGGAGCGGTCGTTGAATGTGCTGAAGTAAGACTTTCATCAACCTCCAACTACGTTATGTAGTTTTACCTTTACTCTGTATTTTAGAACTGTTAGCTTTTTTATTTCTCTTTTCCTCGTTGCAGGCGGATTTTGTGAATTTTGTTTGTCTTCTCCAGAGCATGTGCAACTGAAGGAGGGAAGGTGCTTGAATAGCTGTTGAACATGCCGAAAAATGAGAGTTTTATTAACCTCCAATTACTTTATGTAGTTTTACTTTTACTCTGTATTTTAGAATTGTTACGCTTTTTTATTTTTCTTCTGGTTGTTGTAGGTGGGTTCTATGAACTCTCTTTGTCTTATCCAATGTCCACCATATACACATACATGTTTCAAGGCTTTATGGTAGCTTTACTGGCTCCACACCCCCAACTTCCTATAACACAGATCCGCCACTATTTTGAGCTAAAGACGAGATACAATAGCTAGTTTAGCTAAACAAGCACAAGCCAGCTTCTGAACGTAACATGACCAAATAACCGAATATGTAGCAAAACTATGAGCCTAAATGTCTCTAAATAAGCCAAATAACTCAAGTTTCAATCACCCACACTCGAGCTCAGATAAGTCCAGCAAAAATGAACCCAAGACAGTTCAACTCAGCTTGATCTTTCCAATCCAATCTAAATGTTAGAGTATAAAACAATTCCTGAGCCTTCACCTATCAGCTTAATTGGTTCTTTGACATGGTACCAGAGCCTTGTTGACCAAGATGTCACGAGTTCAAATCTCAACAGCTCCCACTTTCAATATTAAAATAATTTAAGTACAAGGTATGAAATAGGCATGTGCACTATCCACACTTCAAGCCCAATTGACATTTGCATGAGGAGACATATTAGAGTATAAAATCATTCACGAGCCTTCACCTATCAGCTTAAGCTTTTAAGATAATAAGTTCTTTGACATGGTACCAGAGCTTTGCTGACCAAGATGTCACGAGTTCAAATCTCAACAGCCCCCACTTTCAATATTAAAATAATTTAAGCACAAGGTATAAAATAGGCCTGTGCACTATTCACACTTCAAGTCCAACTGACATTTGCATGAGGAGGCATATTCGAGTACAAAATCATTCACGAGCCTTCACCTATCAGCTTAAGCTTTTAAGATAATAAGTTCTTCGACATGATACCAGAGCTTTGTTGACCAAGATGTCACGAGTTCAAATCTCAACAGCCCCCACTTTCAATATTAAAATAATCTAAGCACAAGGTATAAAATAGGCTTGTGCACTATTCACACTTCAAGCCCAACTGACATTTGCATGAGGAGGCATATTCGAGTACAAAATTATTCACGAGCCTTCACCTATCAGCCTAAGCTTTTGAAAGAATTAGTTCCTTGACACTAAAACAAACCGAGCTTAAACTCAAAGTTTGTGGGCTTACCGAGCCTCGGGTAAAGTCAGTTCGACTCGTTTACACCAATCCGATCTAGCTAAGAAAGAGGAGGATGTAGAGAGTAGGAACACTTGAAAGGAGAGTAGAATAACAAGAGAGGAAAGGCTTGATGTCTTTGTTGACTATCAATTTTTCTTTTTTTGTTTATTGGGTTTTGTTTTCACCTGTGAGAGGGTATGATAGTCGTATTCATAATTACACGCAAAATGGTAAACGAAGAAATAAGTGAAGAGTTTCCAAGTGGTGTTAGTCTTCTTTGTATGTATCCTCCTCCTTTATTTCAAACTTGAATCATTATCTCTTACCCTTATACACATTATATATTCATGAATACACATTATTTAAACAGGGAACTATCTGTGTCAAAAGGTTAAGCTGATAGGTGAAGACTCAAGATTGGTTTTGTACTATAACATACGCCCGCCATGAGTGGATATTGCACAAGCTCACATCATATCTTGCGTTTATGTTATTTTCATAAAATGGGGGTTGTTGGGATTTGAACTTGTGAACTTTTGGTTAATATGGCTCTAATATCATGTCAAGGAGCTAGCTATCTCAAAACTTTAAGTTGATGGGTGAAGGCCCCGAAAGATTTGTTGTATACTCTAGCAGTGTTTGTGTGTCTTTGTATCTAACTATTTAAGTTTTTTGGATAGTTGGTCATTTGACATGGTATCAGAGCATTTTTGACCTAAATGTGTCCAATTCTAAGTTGTAGAACATAGACACAAACACGAGGTTTAGATATCACCTTGAATTATGCAGTTGAAGATGGGGACTGTGATAACATCAACGATCCGTGAAGGTAGTAATTGTTTTTGTTCTTGTCACTTTTACTGGAACTGTATAAGAGGAATTACTTATAGTCTAACTAATAACCTTCCAGTGGGGTGCCCAAATTAACTTACTTGTCCAGCTGGGTTCAGATACTACCCGCCCATCTAAATCCGATTACCAAACTTGTCATTTAGCTCTAATCCCCAAGCCTTTAAGAAGGATGCCAAGTGTTACCGGGCCACTGTTCAAGCTGGGTACCATATACGCTTGTCAAGTAAAGGATAACGTTAAGTATTCCTAAAGACCTCATTCTCATTCCTTTCCCTAATAATATTAAGCCAAACTTCACCTAAAGAGAGATTAATCCCAAGCAACTTACATTACACACATGTCAAAGCATCCCCACACGTCGGCCTCGTTTCCTTTCTCCAAGTCCCAAGCTCGGTTCTTCTTAATAAAGAACCCTACACAAAAACAGTTCGACTTCATGCTTTGATCACCTTAACGTCAACCTTGCGAAACTAGTTTCCTATCCCACTCCCTTTTTAAATGCATGTGAATTTAGCAGACTTTATCCGACATCGAAGAACCAATTATCTTGATAAGCTCAAGGTAATAAGCAAAATGTCAACAACTTACCGGGAAGGTTAAAAAGAGGCTTACCTACTACAAAATCAAATTTGACTTTATGATATTTGTGTTCAAACTTAACGTCATAAATCAATACAAATATAAATATATAATATGTGCTAATGTGGTAATTAATCTGATATTAAGAGGCAATTTAGTTAACTTATAACTTAAATCCACGTGTTAATCGCATTATAAGCAGTAGCTCAAATATAACCTGCATGGACCATGACTCTTTTATTTTTACTTTTTTCCCCCCCTTCAAGGGACAATTGAACCACCTAACTAGTTATTTAAAAACCAACGCCTCGCCCGGTACGCGGGAAGTAAATGCGGAAAGTATAAATTTATGGGAAGTACAGATTTCGTTTTCGTTTGATTGATAGGAAGTTGACAAAATGCGAGAAATAAAAATTGCTTAACAATTTCCAATTCTTTCAAAATGCAGAGAGTAACTTACCTAACCTCACTCGATGAGTTCTAATTCTTTTGTTTTTAACTAACATTTTCAAGGAACTTCTCTTTTCCTTCCTGACAACCAAAAACTTTAGACTTATTTCCTGAGAGGCTACTACAAATTTTAAATTCCCAGAAAATAAAACTTCCCGTAAGAATTCAATTCATGGGGCAACCAAATGAGACCTAAAAACCCCCTTTTCTTTTGTCAGAACTTTTCCAAAAACTTAAAACGATGGTTAAAAACCACGATATAGTTTTACTCTACCATCTTTTATAATCGGTTGTTTAATTATTCTACTCGGCGTCATACAGTATAGAAATTGTAAGTTGGTCAAATCTCGATAGGATGAAGAACTAGATACATTGAGTTGAACACCGAGATGGCTACAATACGAACTCGAACTATGTCGTCGTTCTAATCAGCGACTTCACCACACATGCTCAGAAACCGATTAAACATGTCAAAGGCTGGTTATATGGTTAAAATACAACTAACACGTTGTCAACACCGTACCCACCTCTTTTAAAACTAAAATTCTTAAAACAAAGAAATATAATAAAGATTTTATGTTTCTTCACACGGTTATTCATGAGGTTCTAAGTAGGGGTGTAAATGAGCCTAGCCAGCTCCCGAGCCCTCGCGAGCCGGCTCGTTTAGCTTATCAAGCCGAGTCCGAGCCTACTGAAGCTCGAGCTCGTAGGCTTGCGAGCCTAAACGAGCCTAAGCAAGCTTTTTTTAATATAATATATTTGCTTAAATATTGCCCAATGAATGCATATTAGAGCCTAAATGAGCCTAGCCCGAGCTTAAACAAGCCCAAACGAGCCTATATTGAGATTAAATGAGCCGAAATATTGCAAGCCTAGTTTGAAGTTCACCGAGCTTAGATCAATCCAAACCGAGCTCGAGCCCGAATTTTCAAAGTTCGGCGAGCTTCGAGCCGAGCTTAAAGCTAATGAGGCTCGGACTCGGCTCAACTTGGCTCAAATACACCCGTAGTTCTAAGTGTACATAGTGCATACATTCATATCATACCTTATAAAAGGATTAACGTGGTATTCAAAGTGGAGGCTATTTAAATTTGAACTCAATAACTCTCGATAAACTTTGATTAAAAAAAAAAAAAACAATTATTTCATAAGCTTAAACTATCAAACAAGAGCACATGACCTATTTTACACTCTAAACTATCAAATCTAGATAGCCTCCATTCTTAAAATGATACTAGTAGAGACTGTTCAAATTTAAACTCAATACCATCAATAAAACTTTGATATCATATCATTTCAGAAGGTGAAACTATTACATAAAACTACTATAAAAGCACATGACCAATTTTACACTCTAAACGTTTAAATCTCAGACTGAAGGAAACGATTGAGATTGAAACTCAACACCTCTTAGAGAAACCTTGATATCATGTTAAAAAAAAAAAAAAAAAAAAAAAAAAAAAAAAGGTTCAAAAACTTAAACTATCATAGAAAAGCACATGACCGATTTTTCACTCTAAGGTATTAAATCTCGACGGGCATCACTCAAGTAACATTAAGAATGGAGATTGTTGAGATTTAAACTCTATACCTCTTACTGAAACCATGATATTAGGTTTTTAGAAAAAAAGAAATTATTTCATAAACTTAAACTATTAAGTAGAAGCACATGAATGATTTTTACACTCTCCATGACGGTGTACAGACGGGGAATACTCATTGAAACCAAAGGCCTGAACATGTTTTGATATGGTTAGAATATAAAACCATTTATAGGCATTCACCCTTCAACTTAAACTTTTGGGATAATTAATTTCCTGGCATAATATCATAGCCTTATTGATCGAGATCACAAGTTTGAATACCAACAGTCCTCACTTTCAATATTAAC
Organism: Simmondsia chinensis; assembly: GCA_018398585.1. Lineage (NCBI taxonomy): Eukaryota > Viridiplantae > Streptophyta > Magnoliopsida > Caryophyllales > Simmondsiaceae > Simmondsia > Simmondsia chinensis. The sequence continues at coordinate 46,841,514 of JAGTTD010000001.1, read as the reverse complement.
ATAATTTAAGCACAAGGTACAAAGTGGGTCTATGCAATATCCAGCTTCAAGTCCAATAGACATTTACGTAAAAGAGCATGTTAGAGTATAAAATCATTCATATACCTTCACCAACCAGCTTAAACTTTTAAGATAATTGATTCTTTGACAGTTAAGTGCAAAATCAGAGTTTTGTAGAAGGGGATAATGGATTACAAAGAAGCTTCCATGATATTAGGCTTTTGAAGAAGTTGGGTGGTATATGCCAAACTTTGTAATCATTAACTCTACCCCCCTCTCCCCCTTCCCACATCATTACCGTTGAAGAACACAATCCCCCCCATTCTATCTCTCTCCCTCCAATATTTTTATTACACAAAACTTAGCATTAGTTTTATATTCTAATGTCTGCTCATGTAAATGCCTATTAAAACTGTAATACAGATAAAACACATATATACCTTATGTTAAATTTCACTGGGCCTTAGTCCGACCTAGAGAGTTAGTATACATGAGACCCCATATAAGTGAAAGTAGAGCTCTGTCCTAAAGTAGGGTTCATTTACCAGGCACTAATGCTCCGAACCCCATTAGAACTCCGAAGTTAAGCGTGCTTAGGTGAGAGTAGTACCGGAATGGGTGACCTCCTGGGAAGTCCTCGTGTTGTCAACCCTATAAGGTTGGGGGTCCTCGGAAACAGCCTCTCAGCAGAGTTACACCCTGAAGGGGTAAGGCTGCATACATCCACCCCCCAAATCCCGCTTAGGCAAGAGCCCTTGAGACACTGGGTCTGTTGTTGTTATTGTAATCCACTAAACTTATATATTGATTTATTTATTCTCACAACACCAATGTGAGATTCTAATACTCATATGTGGAGTCCTTAACAGTCATCCATCACATCTGAGTTCTATTTTTAATCACATCCCTTGCCTTCGTCAGTCCAATGGGATTGGAAATTCATTTGAAAGATCCTTGACGCGGCAAATTCAAATGCACTCCTCTTTACGAAGACACGGTGCGTGAAACAAGAGTCGTGGATCATCCACCTACTCTGATACCATGTTAAATTTCACCATGCCTCTACCCTGACCTCATGGAGTTAGTATATATGAGATCCACCCAAATGAAGTTCCATTCTAAAGTCAATTGATTTCAGGATGAAACTTCACCTGGGCTCTTATATCCATTATTCCAAGAGCTTAAATTATAAATATATCTGAAAGAGAGAGAGAGAGAGAGAGGACATGTCATGTATATATATAAATAGAAGCAAATGAGCACCAAACTTTCCTCTTCAATCCACCCACCCCTTTCAACAAAAACCCTCCTTAAATACAACTCCTTCCATATTCTCTCTCTCTCTCTCTCTCTCTCTAAAAGGATCCACAAAAACTGAGATCAAATATGTGCAGTACAACAGAATGGATTAATCAGTCTCCTCTAAGATCTCTTTACTGCAGAAAGCACCCGCGCTCCAGGAGATCCCGGGTTCGAGTCCCCAGGCTCTTCATCTTCAGGTTTTTTTTTTTTTTTTTTTTTTCTTTTTTACTATTATTAGTTAGTTATTTCTCGGACACAGCCTCCCTTAAAGGTAACACCTGGAAGGGGTAAGGCTGCGTACATCCTCCCCCGACCCTACATATGCGGGAGTCCTTAAGGCTCTGGTTCGGTTGTTGTATTAGTTGGTTATTCCTATCTCTCTACATATGCAATTGAAAGCTGTGAAATTTTGTCAGTCTTCTATATAGTGCATAAAACTATTCATATACCTTTACCTAGATACTCTAGTTTTCGGGATGGATCTTAGATATGATATCAAAACAACTCAATCGGGGACATCTGGAGATTGTAGGACTTCAACAAAAGTTTAATTTTTGCACTTTTTCGATAACTGAGGTGTCCAAGTGAGTGATCCATGTTATATTGTAATATCGGCTAATGTGTAGATGTTTTATATTATGTATGTATATGTGCTTCAAGATGTGTCATACACAAGTAGTTATTTCTTTAATTATGAATGGGGATATACGGTTGAAATAAACTAATAAAATAACTAATTTTAAAAGATGTCCTTAACAAACTAGAGGCTCCAAACGATTGCTTCTATTACTTGGGTTCAAACTTCTGACAAGCCTTGATCTCAACTAACATAGATTTTACTTGCACAATGAACATTCACATAAAGTTACGATATTCGAAAGAGATCACTATAAACCCGTTTCTGGACCTTCATCCTAAATACATTACAACAATCACCCAGTGCCTCATAAAGGCTCCCACTAGGCAAGGTCGGGGGGAAAGTTGTATGCAACCTTCCCCTATAAAGTGCTACCCTGCATGGAGCTATTTCTAAAGGGCCCCCAAGCTAAAAAGAAAAGAAAAGGAAGGAACAATATAAAAGATTGAACTAAAGTTATACCACGCACGCAAGAAACAATAAAACAGTAATAACAAACATGCATCGATGTGCTCGTATCTCCTAACTGCTGCATCTACCACCCGTGTTCTGGAAAAGAACTATTCACGGAGAATTATTATGAAACAGGAGAAGATATGAAGGGAGAAAAGGGAAGAATCATATGAAGCTGAAGAACCTGAAACTGTACCTGCAGAACAGGAGCATTTTTGAAGAGAATGAGAAGCTAAGGAAGAAGGCACTTTTACTTCGCCAAGAGAACTTGGCCCTCCTCTCTCTCTTCCATAAGAAATTCCCTCCATTAAATTAGTTACTTAATTTGAAGCATGCAATTAATATATCTTCATTTTTATGTTGTTTTCATGTATTTCCCAATTAGTAAAGAAATAACTAGTAGGAAGTTTACTGTAAATGGCTCTAACTAAAGTAGAAGAGTCAGATGTACGCAACCTTTCTTCTCGAAAATAATGAGAGGGAGGAATAATATGAGAGTTTCTTTGTTTATAGACAATATGTCTCTTAATTTCATGGTCAATGAATTGTAGCTCGGTATATCACAAGGCTCCATTGGTTCAAATGATAAAGATATATGGACTTGACGCTTCTTGAGGTCGTAACATGTCAATAAATACAAATAATTTTTTGGGAACGCTAACTAAGTATCCGGATCCCAACGTATCTAGTTGCATGTAGAAAACTTCCAAATGAGTTATACGCAAAGCAAAGATTTAACTGAGGTGCGAAAGACCTTTTTTCAATAATTAGCGACAAGGCCGTAGGATAAGACGGGCAGGTCATACAGACGAGGACACATACAACTTGCATAAACGCAAGAATCAGGAAACAAAGACAAAAACAGCCAAGAAAAAGGAAAGAAGTGCGAAAGACCCGTTGGGCCAAAAACTTCTTTTTGGGAAAAAAACATTTTGTCGGATATTAAAAGCACTTGGGCTGAAAAGAAAAGCATTTATAAATAGAAGTAGAAGCTCTTTTTCTACTTTTAAAAAAAAGTGAAAAAGTAATGTTTCTCCTTTAAAATAGAAGCAAAAGCAAAAATTTTAAGACGAAAAAAAACCCTTACTGACATAACTTTTTTCTAAAGTGTTCACAAAAAATACTTCTAAGAAAACAAATTTCACAGCTTGACCAAACAAGCCCCAACTAAATATCCCGATTACCAAAAAGAAAGAAAAAAGGCTACGTGGGGTTTAAGGAAGGGTGTGAAACAATATGTGTAAAAGGTAAGTCCTAGTTCTAGTCATATCAGTAATGTAACAATGCAAATGCTAATATGTTAAAATGCCACCCACCTACCACTTATGTTTGAACATTGTAGGGTTAGATTGGATTGATTAGGTTTCCAAAAAGATACGCACAAATGAGCCCACATCCCCATTTCACCATGCAACTTAATTTTTCATGTACTCATTCTTTTTGGCCATAAACAAGGGTGTTTTTATTGTACTTTAGATTCAAGATACCCGGGGCCCGGCTTTGCACCCGATTGTAAATGAAATTAACCTAGTCCGGTCTTGTTAGGCTCAAGGTTTGATTTGACGATATCTTGATAGACTCCATACTTGCCAATTCTAGAGAGTTCAAGCTTGACTCGTCTGGATTTACATCAAATCTAAGTTATTTAACTCAACAAGCTTCCAGCCAAGCTCGGTTATTGATAAACTATCCTTTTGGATAGAGGTGGCTAATGGATCTACCTGTGTCAACCCTTGACCCAACCCGCACCTCATGGTTGCATGGACCAGTCTAATTGGGTCGGATTTGTTTGGACAATGGGTTGGACCGGGTCAAATATGGGAGAAAATTTTCGTAACCCGACTCGACCTGCGACAAGCATCATACATGGGTTGACCCGTTTTAACTCGTAATGGATCTGACTCTGGTTACATTCTGTCATAGCTGATCGCAGGTAAAACCGATGGATCGGGTCAAATCAAGTTAAAAAAACCAACTTTTGAACCTGCCCGCTACAATAAATGTGTCAACCCACCAGCCAAACGGGCTAGATTGATTTGTGCCGTTTTACAGGTCGAGTCCGATCTGAACAGATTAATAGCCAATATGTTCTAAATAAACTCATAAAGAAAAAGATTCTAGAAATATCGAAAACTAAAAAATAATTTTTTAAGGAGTTCCATAATAAATCAACTATGGTGGATTGTCAAATTGATACAGTAGAAATTTCACAATCCATGTTCAGCTTTTCTATGGCCAACTTTTTCACGTATAGTTATATTATTGTGGGCATTATTTTCAAACTGCCATGATTGCAATTACACTCCCTACACCATCATAATTTTCTTTGGGTCAGCATATTTCAATTTCTTATCCTCTTTCCATTATAATTTATAGATTTCACAACACAGGATAAGATAACAGGATACTAGAATATGATACAGTATCACTAATAGAAATTTAACCATAACATGATATTTTTTTCGTATCCGATCACCTATGTGATTTATCATACTTGACCAACGTAAACTAACAAGTTTCTTATGGTTTGTCGTGTTTCACTTCTTGACAAGAGGGGGCCAGATGTTGGATGGGTCTGGCACTTTTACATCTACATCTTTTTTCCAATATCTTTCTCCACATAATCCTTTTATGACTTTCCCCTTGTGCTTTTATGTTTGATAAAGCTAAGGTACCCTTTAGAATTAAAGTTTTTAAATGAACTTTACTTTTTAACAAGCTTAATATTCAAGATTGCCTATAAAAACATAAACCTTTTAAGGCTTTATCTGCAAGGATCAGTATTATGTGCTCCCAGAATAGGAAATTGCATGATCATTTACTTTTGTAATGTATTGTGGCTTGGGATTTAAGGTACAAGCTATTGTCCACTTTCAGCAGATATCTTCTTCAACGGATCAAATGTTATTTACAGCAACACTATTTTTATGTTCAATTCTCTTCGCATGGAACAATTAGCCAGTTTGGCATCATGTTCAATTTGTAACTTTTAGTTTTTAAGAAACTAGAAAACAAAAACACTAATTTTTATTTTATTGTTTTCAATTTTCTCATGTTCAAATGAAAACAAAAAATCAAAAAAAAAAAGAAAAAAATCATCTCTAAAACTTAATTTAATATTTAAAAAACTAAAAATTATAAACAAAAAACAATAACAAACAAATAGTAATATACACAGGGAGGGAGTTTGTCATTAAAAGGGCGGTGTTTATGAGTCAAAGTAATGATGGAAAGCGGCAGAGACACGGAGGAGAAGCATAGAACAAACACAAAAAGCAATACGAAACCAACGCAAACATTCCAAGTCTCCCTACGCGGCTAAATATAATGATGGTTTCCTTAGCTTTGAAAATTGATCTGTTATGACTATACTTCTAATCATAACTTTATATGGTTTATTTAATAAAAAATTATCACTTCGGTATCATAAGATTTGACCCTTTATCACCCATACTCTGATGTTTTAATAATACAATGAAGTATTTTGAGGTTTAAATATTTTTCAATTAGGTTTTTTAAGTTAAAATTTGACGAATCTTTATAAGAATCGAAATGATTTTCTACAAAAAATGTTAATGTAGTGTATGATTATAATAACACGTATAAGCTACGTCAATGTTTTAACAAAAATTCAATGAATTATGATAAAAAAATTTATTAAATTTGGATATAAGCTACCGATGTATTGATGAAATTATGTCTAGTATAAACATTTTTTGGTAAAAAATATCAAAATCCAATAAATAAAATAAAAATATATATTGCCATGATTATATTTTCCTTTAGCATTTTTCAATGAAAATCTATCAAATTTGTAAGAAGGGTACTTGATAAAATTTTAGAACTTAGGGTACCTAAGTGATAAATTTTTTAAACCTCAAGGTACCCCCATTGTATATTTTGAAATGTCAGTGCCTAGATGATGAATGGTCAAATATCGTGGTAACTAAGTGATAATTTCCCCTATTTAAATAGTGATAGAAATGAGATGAAGCATAAAAGGAATAAAGGAACATACCCAATGCCTCAAGGGCTACTGCCTACGCAGGATCGGGGGGGGGGGGGGGGGGGGCGGGCGAAGGGGCGGATGTACGCAGCCTTCCCCCTTCAGGGTATTAACCTGAAGAGAGGCTATTTCCCAGTGCCCCCAACCGGAGGGTGAGGACTTCCCAGGAAGTCACCCATCCTAGTACTACTCTCGTCCAAGCACGCTTAACTTTGGAGTTCTAATGGGATCCGGTGATGGCGTGTTGGTGCCCTCTTTGGTAGAAATGAGATTAAGCATCTTTCTGCTTAATTAATTGAGAGGGTTCAGAAGGACGGTTGAATAGCTATGTACTTAACCAACTAAGTATCATTGTACTTAAAGCAACATTACTTGTTTTTCGAAGGCAAGGAGGTACAGGACGGACCACTAACATCAGGAAGAGAAGAAAAATGAGCTTTGAATTTGAGATTTCATACTTAAGGGGTGGGTACAACTACAACAAACCCAACAATTCTTTTAAGCAACATTACACTACGGAAATAGAAATAATTGAATTCATTCAAATAGCTTAACATTTTGCCTTCAAGCTCTAGTTATATCAATATTTATAGAAAAAAGAAATTATAAACCAATAATAAAGAAAATAATTTAAAACCAATTTAATAAATTTTAAATAAACAGAGTTCTAATTCTGATAAAATTCTAACCTAGTAATAAATCATATAATTTAAAATTACAAGAATTCAATTTATCCTCAAATATTAAATTTAGGTCCGGATCACTTCACCTCTATCTCCATCAAATAGTTTTATTGGAATAGTACTGATCAATCGCCCTGGGAAGTGGTGCAATGGAACATAACGGTCCCAAAGTCATAACAGCTTCCATAAACAGCCAGGTGGAAGCTTGGATGTGTAGATCGATAATAGCTTATTCGTATGGGGACGATACGCTTGATAATGTCCTGAGGTTCCTTACAGAGAACGGACTTTTTGACTTAACACCGAGAGGTCTGAGCTCAGCAACCTTTATTCTCACGTGCGACTCGACCGCAGCTATGGATGAATATCTCGGAGCCCGGAAACATGTACTACTTGGTAAATTCAGAGAAGTGAACCGCTACACAGGACAAACTCTTGGTACTATGAGAAGAAGAGTGTGGATTGAAATCCATGGTCTTCCATTACAGTACTGGTCGACGGAGAGCTTCACTAATTTTGAACGAATCTGGGGCAACTTCATTAGAGTGGATTCGCGAACTTCGGCAATGAGATGTGTTGATGTGGCAAGGGTTCTCATTGATACTTGCTCCCTATCTACTATCCAACAGGTTGTGCAAGTCAACCTTAGTGAGGGAAGCCAAATGGTTTTTGTAAAAGAAGGGAACTCCGAGCTTATCCCAAGCTACTATGCGGAAGCTCTTCACCTCGCAGCGTCTGCCAGGCTAAAGAGGGAAGAAGACCGTACCCTGTGTCAAGCTTCTGACGTTATTACCAACACCGACCCAGGTCTAAGTGAACATGACCCGATCCAGGAGAGGTAACTTCCGATACATCCGAGGACTGGGTGTATGGATGTGTGTACTGGTAATCTAAGTGCATAACACGTTACGCTACATGTTAACCACCAAGTTATTGGCAGTTAGCCCTTGGTTATGCAGTCTCCTTACTCGCCTATCTATCGCTCTCCGCCCCGAGTCTTTGAACAGCTTAATGCTACACAGTGCCAGGTTAACAGACCGTATGTAAGATCGCAACTGCTTTTACTTTGGGTTGAGGACAGTGGAACCAGATCACATGGGATGCAAATCCAGAGCACACCTCAAGCAGATCAAATACCAAACACTAATAGTGACTACGATTCTGAGTCGTCAGGTCCAACCTTCCCACCGGGATTTGAACCAATGAGTGATCATAGTCATGTCGAGGACATGGACCTATGTGTTAATTTGGCTTGTGATATCGCGGAAACCTCTAAGGTAGGGGAAAGAAGAACAAGAAGAGAGAGGCCGGGGCGCCAAGAACCTAATGGTGGTGTTTCAAAAAGGGATCGCAAGGCTCTCAAGCGTTGGAAGAAAGATCAAGAAAAACGGAACCTTCAAGTGTTCTTTAAAGATATGTCTCCTGGTAGTAGTGGGAAGAGAAGACCCGAGAAAATGACCAAGGCCAAAGGGAAGGAAAAGACTCGAAACAAGAACAAGAAATGCTTCACAGCTGAGCAACTGCTCAAGGGGAAACACACTTGGGAGACCGGGAAGTTGCTCGGGTTGAGTTTTGATGGGGATGAATCCCTTATGATTGAGTGCTTTGCTGGAATGGACTAAGTTTTGGTTTCGTTCGTGCTGCTGTCCCTCTAATCTTTGTGTTTTTGGTCTCTTCTTCCTTCTCTTTCCAGCTCCGCTTTCGGGTCCCGTTCTGATTCGCCTCCTTCTCCAGCTTTTGGTTTTTTGCTTCTTGTCCGTGCTTTTCTTTGTTGCCCCTAGGTTTCCTTTTTCGTGTTGTGCTGTTTTGTTGCTTTTTGTTTCCTGTTTTGTTTGTTTTTTGCCCTGTTTCCTGTTCCCCCCCCTCGTTTGTCTTTTCTTTGTTTTGTTTTGCCTGGTCCATCTCCGTCTTTCGGAGTTGTTTGGGCTGGCTTTGTCGTGGCCCATTGTTGTCCTTTGGCTTCGCCGATACTTATCGGGGAAAAAAAAAAGTTTTATTGGAATAGTTCAAATATATGAGACTCACTTTACATAATCTTTTGTTTTGGGTCAGTGAAAGCCTAAAGGCAAACTATCCATTAAAAGGAAACAAAATTATGGGAAAATCGAACTGAATTATGGTTACAGAAGCCAAAGAAATGAAACTTGGCCACTTCATGGGCAACACCATTGGCCGACCTAAGCACCCAATAAAAGGAAACAAAATTGAAACAACTAGCGAAAGGTGAATACCGGAAACAAGAGCTTCAATTTCCCAAGGAGATAAAAACAGCCATTAATAGCGGAAATAACCTCCGAATAAAACACTTTACATAATCAAACATTTATAACATGATCATATTCTATTAACTGCTTAACCACATAAGAATATGACAATAAGACCCACCATAAATTCACCCCCTTGCTAAGGATCCTCCATAGCTACATAACAAGAACACCCTCTTGACATCAATAAAAGCTTCAATCAATGAAACTTTACCAAAAGATGTGCTTGTTTTCACTAAGAATTTTATCCATCGATGTCCCGGTTGAAATTAGAGGCTGACCTCGATGCAATCAGTATAGTTGTTCCATTATGACTTGAAGGTCACGGGTTCAAGCCTCATATATAGTCTCTGCAAAAATGAGGGGTAACAGCAGGGACATCTTACCCTTGTCCCGCCTTGTCGGAAGTTATAATTATACTAATCGGTGGTGCCTTAGTTGAAAATCCAAGCTCCACTCCCTCAACAAAAGGCGTCTAGACTCCAGAGAGGGTCAGATATATGCAATCTTATCACTGTTTATGTTAAGAAGTTGTTTCTTAATTCTGAGTGACTAACTCATGACCATGTGAACCTTCCAATAACACTATATTGGGAAAAATGACGCATACATCAAAGGCGTAAAAATATTAAAACAATCAACACAAAAAATTTACACGGAAACACTCTCTCAACCAGAGGGATAAACCACGGGACTCAAACGGGGTGCCTTATCCACTATGAAATTTTGGAATTACAATCTCTAATTATAACCCAAAACCCCATCTTACAATCTCTCAATTCACCATGTAGTTTTGGGAAGATAAAGGTACAAACTCTCTCATAATGCAACTTTTGGACGGTTGAAGTTGCAAACCTCAATCAAAGCACCCGAACACGACTCCCTTTATTCTCGGGTGAGCCGCTCAAACTCAATGACAAAAACATTCACAAACCAAAATCTCTTACAATCAATTTTTCGCTCTCCCCTTACCTGGGGTGCCCTTACAAATCATACAAACCTCACATCGGTAGTGTCCTAACTCCTAACCATTAACCTAAAAGCCCCTTTTATAATTTGGCATCTTATCCAAATCTCAATCAAATTCCAACTCAAATCTTCATCTGATTAGACAAACTAAATCTCACCAAAATCTCAATAAATCATATATCAATCAAATCCCACCCAAATAATACGTTTTTCTTCCTTTTTTTTTTCTTTATCAACATCTAATTTTAAGACAATAATAATATCCCGACACAACAATTTGCAAACACTGCCAACAGATATCAAATACAATTGGGTTTGTTTCATGGTATATGAACAGTCATATATACTACATCTACAGCAACAAGAATTTATATCACTAACCTGAGAGGAAGAACAATTATAAGTTCATCTGGATTTCAGATCTATGAATTCTCTGAGCGACTTTGAGATTGATATATGCGGAAAGCAGCAATGCACATGGTAGCGTTACCGATAACGGTTAAGGCAGCCTGGAGAGCCACCAGTACCTGCAATGAAAGATTCATGCAATAAACCATTTGATTTGAACCCTTTTGAAGTAATCTAAACTCTCAAAAGATGCAATTCATTTACAGTATGGATAGGTGAATTGAGAGTAATGACAACATAATAAAATTCAGCTTCTTTTGTAAAGCATGTTTTTCTTCTGTAATGGGTCATATGTCCATGTTGAGGATCGAGCCAATAAAGGAAGAATTCTCTTGTAATGTAAGTTGTACCGAAGAAGACGAATTCTTTTGTACTTTTTCCAAAAATAGTGAAAAAACCTCAACAACTTTGTAAACGTAGGCAACATTTAATTGAACCGTAGAAATCTTGTGTCTTTGCTTTCCTTCTCTCATTGAATTTTCCATTGTTATTTTGTCATTGAAACAACAAAAACCAAGCAAAATTTGACGAATTCTAAGAAATGCTCAATCATTTTGAGTGTTCATTTCTTTCCTCCTAGTTTCCAGTTCATTTGTTCGGAAGAGAACTGCAGATCATTCAAATCGTAGGGTCAGGTTTCGGATATATAGTTCAAGTGGGAAGAAAGAGTCGGATTTCAGAGGCTTAATCAACTGGGTAACCATGGATCATCAACAAATCCCTAAAATGCTTCTCTTTATTGTCATCGCAAGATGAGCATTAGCCAGGGATAAATATTTGGGGAAATCCAACTTCAAAACTTGACAAAAGAAAATCATGAAGAAACGGAGATATTTGTAGCTAAAACTGAAAATATGTTGGGAAGAAATATCTCCTCTCCAACCAAACAGAGCCTTGATCACTTCCGCCATCTGTAAATGGAATCACTAGATCTTTATTTTTCAATGCTAAATTACACCTAACTCAATGAATATCCCAGCTATTAACCATGTTTTGACACAAGCACAAAGTATTACTAAATAGCGTAGCTCTTTTACTCATTCAAAGAGCTCAAAAAGAGTAACAGTCTTGTTAATGATTCCACATGTGTTCTAGTAAAAAAATCCCACATTGGAGTTGTGAGAGAAAAGAGATTAACATATAAGCCTAGTAGTTATTCTGCCTATATCAATTGGTTTTGTGATGGAACCGTACGGAAGCCTAAAAGAACTCCATTGTTCCGCACACAGTGGCGCCTAAAAGCATGTCTAGAACAATGGCATGTACATCAGAAAGCACTGACAAAATTTCCTATTACAGAAAGAATATAGTACCTCAAGAGACTCAGAGTTATAGAAGAAATGCCATGTGCATGCACAAAATGCTCCACCAAGTAAGGGTACCTAAACCAATATGCATTTCAGAAAGGTAAGATACAAAAATGTTAATAAAAAGTATAGCATACTTGAGATAAATGCAACCACAAAAGCATTTAGTTTTTTTACTAGAGTTTCACTAAGGGGGTCACATGCAAAATATCAAACTTATGTTCATTCATGTATGGGACAGAAGCACAGTATACACATAGCTCTTTTCAGTTTCAGATGATCAGTCCAACTATTTGGCCAAGTTGTGAAAAAAATGCTTGTTTTAAAAGTACTCTTTACAGAAACACTTTTGTAAAAAGTGCTTTCAATAGAGCTATTTTTTTTGAAAAATTTTTAGTTCTTGCTACTGGTTTTGCTTTTAAAGAAGAAGCACTATTTTCTACTTCTATTTAAAAGCAGAAAAACAATTTTTGCTTCTATTTAAAAACATTTTTCCATTCACGCCAAACACTCTCAAGCCATGGAGAAAGTACTTTAAAAAAAAAATCAATTTTTTTTCAGAAAAGAAGCTTGGCCAAATGGGCACTAAACTCTATCAAACAGCAAAACCAATATAGTAATAATGTAAATTTGGAAGAAAAAACTCATAGGGAAAACAACTCTTTCAACAACAACAATACACCCAATGCCCCAAGGGCTATCGCCTGAGCAAGGTCTTAGGGGGTGAGATGCACATAATCTTACCCCTTCATGGTGCTAACCTAAAGAGAGGTTGTGTCCGCTGGGCCCGAACCCTAAAAACGAAAGGTAACAACAAAGTAACAACTCTTTCGATATGTTAATTAATAAAGTAAGCACTGTAGGCAACAGGTCAAGGCAGGAAACCAATTTCTGAGAGCTAGAAAGAAAGGTAGCAGTGAACTTTTTATGCAATTGACAATGAATGAAACTATATAGCCTTTCCTCCGGTTCCCAATTTAAACTTTCACCAGACACTCACAAAGTTGGCATATATGAGGTCCACATAGATTCCTAATTTCCACCACTCGCTATACTTAAACACTGATCTCTTTGCCTTCACAACGACAATGTGGACCATTTTAACCATATTCACATGTGAAGTTCCCGACACTAAACAAGAAAGAGGCATCTAAATGGTCAATAATTCACATAAGACAGTGAGAAACATAACTTACCATGCCCCAAGAGAGACCTTTCCAAGATTCATTGCCAGGCTTCTCCCCATATTGCCACACTAATGCCATTGCTGTGATCCTTTAAAAAAACATCGAACCAGTCAAATGCGTTATTTTACATTTACAGCTCAAATTAATCAAACCCAAATCTGATTTCACCAAATAAATAAATCCACCATATTATAATACATATCCGCATCTAAATGTTAGCAACCCCACAGGTGTGACTACATAAGCTTAGTAAATTAATCCACTTAATGGTAACGAATTCTGGATAGCACTTCACACGCTCTTGTATATGAACCTCCCGTCCCAATTCTAGCCACAGCCAATGAAATATCATACTAAATTACCCCAGGGTCCTATTGATAATGGAAGTGACCGGCTTAGTTAAACCAAATCATTCATTTTATACTATATCAACTAATATATAAGTCATTTATATTATATATGTATATATGTTATTTCTCTAATTATGAATGCGATAAAGTCAAACTTATAATATAATTAATTTTTAAAAAGGCCTTTAAAATTCAGAGGCTATAAATGATTGCCTCGAGTCTTAGCTGAATTACCCATATTAGAATATATAATCGAATCTATTATATAAGGAAAATCCCCATGCCTTAATTGTAGGCATTGCTACTCTCCTTGCTTTTGCACCTCTCTTGCTCTCCCTGTAAACACTTGTGCAAATGTCATTATAATGTATCCTTGATCAACACGCTCTTGTTTATTCACGTGGTATCAGAGCCGTACCAAAAAAAAAAAAACCAACTATCCCAAACTGAAGCTGATAAATGAAGACTCAAGAATGGTTATGTACTCTAACATGCCCTCTTACAGGAACGCTCTCGGGATTAAATTGTGAATATGGCACATAACTCACCTCGTACTTTATACTTAAATTTTGTTTATACTATAAATTTTGTTTATACTATAAGTGACGGCTATTGGGGTTCAAACTCATAAGCTCTTAATCAATAAACCTCTAATAATACATCAAGAAACTAACTATCCCAAAAGTTTAAGCCGACGCAACAAAAAGAAAGCCGGTGGGGCAAAGAGAGAGAAACTCACCACTCAGCGACACTGGAGACATGGACAGCCCAGGTGGGGAGAGAGAGAGCATTGGAGGGTTCGTTAAGCTGCAGAGAAGATCCCAAGAGCGGAAACTCCGACGCCGACGCCGACGCCGGACCCACTAGTGTCAGCCCAACACCGGCGCCCAGTAACGCTGTTAATCCCACAATCTCGTGCTTCTTGAGGATGCAAAAGGGTGGGAATGGACCAAGTCTGCGAAATCGAAGAGGTCGAGGAGAGAGAAATGGGGTGGGGATGGGAGAATGATACAGTGCCAAGCTTGAAGATGATGACATTGTTAGGGAGCTCCTCGATATCCGTCTTTGGATGTCCTTTCTATCACATTATTGTTAATCTTACATCAAACCAATTATTCATGTATTTAATCCAATTTGATAATATATAAAATTATATTTTTAAAATATAAAAATCGTTTATATATCACACAGGATAACACTAATAAATTATTACTATAACTATTTCGATCCAAAATTAGATCATTTTTTAAACAAGATCTGGTGTATTTGTTAACAACAAATATACTATGTATTTTATCATATTTAGTTAAAAATAAATATGTAATCTTTTATATAATGTTATGTTACCATGCATTTGTTAAAACTTACTTAATATGATAAAATATATAGTGCATTTACTTGAACAAATACACTTCATCTTTGCCCTTTGTAAACTTATTTGATTGATTGATTGATTGTATTCAATTTAGTTGTCTTTTCTCACTGGTATTAGTTACTAGAATCTTCCAACGAAAACCCGACCAAAAAATGATTAAAAAAGAGTGATTTTACTTCATGCCAATTCTCTGTGGATACAACACCCGTATATTTGTCGATAGCTACGAGGAGGTATACCTGCAAGTGCAGGGTTTTTGACATACTATAAGACCACATCAAGCTTGCGAAATGCTCCTGTTATACAGTTTGACAAAAAATGTAACACATATTCACTTTAAGTATATAGTTCATTTATTAAATTTATTGAAAAAGTTATTAACTAATAAAAATAATTAATTTAACATATTTTAATTCTAACAAATTTTATTAAATTATTATGATTTTAAGTATAAAAAATAGACACATAATATTTGTCATTTATAGTGTGCCGACTTAACTTTATTACAAGGAAAATGCTACATATATCTAAAAAAAATAAACCAATAAATGACAAAGGACGCAGGGATAACATTTGATATAGCCCTTAACAAACGATTAGAGAAACCCGTGGATATAGCCTGCGAGAAAATCTTCCAATGTTTATATCAGTATAAATACAAAGTAATAATAAGAGTGAAAATAAATAAAGGAGCATAATAAATATTTAGATTAAAACGGATATAGAGTACGGAGTCCCATAGAAAAGAGAGGCGATAAAAAATGCGAGAAAGAGAACGAGAATTGAGGCCAAAAGAGGACAGTAAGGGGCTGGAGAGAAGAGCTTTGCGATACACCCCCTATTTATAATTGTTTACGTATTGTAATTTTACATCTAGCATTTCAAAGTTCGATTAGAACTCCGAGGTTCAGCGTGCTTGGACGAGAGTAGTACCAAGATGAATGACCTCCTAAGAAGTCCTCGTGTTGCACCCTTCAGGTTGAGAGTTCTCAGAGACAACCTCCCTTCAGGGTAACACCCTTAAGGGCAAAGGCTGCGTACATCCATCCCACAGACCCTGCTTAGGCGGAAACCCCTAGAGCACTGGGAATGTTGCTTTTTTTTTTTTTTTAATATAGTAGCAACCTACCCATATTATGTCTTTACCTTGAGATCTAACTTTCCTACTTAGGCCTAATCCATTATTACTTGATCTTTATACAATACCGAGCTACTTATATCTTTATCTACACAAACTATACAAATACGATGT
Source organism: Simmondsia chinensis (assembly GCA_018398585.1). NCBI lineage: Eukaryota > Viridiplantae > Streptophyta > Magnoliopsida > Caryophyllales > Simmondsiaceae > Simmondsia > Simmondsia chinensis. Next base: position 46,825,321 of record JAGTTD010000001.1, on the reverse strand, counting down.
ACATTGATAGATGCTTCTAACATTACTCCCAGTCTAAATATAGTAAAGAAAATAAGAGAAATTTGAATCTTCCATTTTCCTCTTTAGTACAAAAAGAGGGGAGCTCAACTACATTGTCAAAAAAAAAAAAAAAAAAAAAGGACAGGAAATACACAAAATTATGCAGCAAAAATCTCCCTCTACTAATGCCTTATTTAGCAACTGGGTAAAGAAGGGTAAAGAGGGATAAAGAGAGAAAGGGTAAGATAAGATCCTACCCTTGTTTGAATATGTCAAAATAAAAGGAATAACGGTAAAGAGAGGTAAATAAGTTAACCTTATTTAGCAATTGAGTAAAGAGGTAAGGGTAAAGAGAGTTATAGTTAAAATAAGAATAAAATTGTCCAAATTTTTTTAAAAATTTACCTTACCTCCTTTTACCCTCAATTTGGGGGTTAAAAAAAATAGGGGTAATGAGGGGTAAGTTTTTACCTCCTTTATCTCTCTTCATGTTTTGTCAAACAGAGGTAACAATTTACTTTCTATTACCCTTAACCCCATTTATCCTATTGCCAAATAAGGGGTAACATGTTAAAAAGTTGATAACGGTCTCCTAATGTATCATGTCAGGCAAAAGATTCAGGATTGTGTCAAATATGAAGTTGTTATTATCAGGGTAACTATGTGACTTATAGAAGATACAAGCAACATAACTGCCCTAGCAATAACAATATCGTTCTAACAATAAAATTGTCTGCCAAATATTGCTATCATTTTTCACTCACTTCAAGGTTTCCGCTTCAGGGTGCCGTCCGGCCAGCCTCATTTTTCTTGGCCCAGAGCATGACTAGAGAAAATCCCATCAAGGACATCATCACTGTCTGCATTTCAAAAACCACTCCGATTTTATGTCGACTCCAATATGTAAATCACACGAAGAAAAAAAATCCCTTTAGGGTAAGGCTGCCTACAATTCAACCCCCCGGCGCCCCTGGGTTTGCTGTTGTGAAAGGAAAAAAAAAAACACACACACAGGTATATACATACTGTTTAGGCAGCACAAGAATGTTTTGAAACGGAATTTGAGGTGGGTTAGATTTATGCAATCTTCGAGAAGACTGCTAACACCCCATGACTTCCATTTTTCGTTATATGACTGTTGTGTAACGGATGTTGAGTTAATCAAATGCACGATTAATTGGTATGCAGCAGTGTTTTCATAATCGCCTCTGTAATGAATACCTACTGTATTGTATTTATCAAAGCATAATTTAAATGCATCTACATGTTAAAAGAATACGAAGGTGTATCAACATTTGTATATTTTTCTTATGAAGTTTAGCAAACACGAGCTTTTAAAAGCAGCTTATGACACCTAAGAAACACCCATTGATTGCCCAACCAGTCATAACACAGCGACACCATGATCGTGACTGTGATCAGTGATTCGATCTATAGGTGCAAGCTTACCTATTGCACCAAAGCCCGGACTCAATGCTACATTATGAACTTCAACCCGCTAACACATCTAGGTGCAACAAATCTCTCTCAAATGAAAGCTGCAACTTCGCTTAGACTCGTGCAGCAGTATTTAACTCCCTATTTGGCAGTGGGTAGACGAGTAAGGGGGGCAACTTTTTTAGGGGTAATGAGAGATAAATATTACCCTAGGGAGGGGGTAAAGTTCTAAATAAAAATTTGAGCAATTATGTCCCTATTTTAACATATCCAAAAAAGGGTAGGGCAACCTCTTTTATTTCTCCTATTCACCCCTATCTACCCTGTTACCAAACAGGGTTTAACTAGTCTACCGAGCAGCTTTCGAAAAAGTAGCTTAGCAGCCTGACGCAGAAAACATGCAATAATGGGTTTGACTAGCCCTTAGCCAAGATGCGAGCTTACAGAGATAGCTGGAGGAACTCCCACAAACGGATCTTCAAAAAACCGGTTCGCAAGTGCAAGAGCTAGAAGACTACTCTGCATGCCTGTGCACAATAATTCGCAAATCATAAGACTAAGTAGCTGTAACGAACAATATAAACGAGGTCAAAATTCAACGATATAATATAAGAACGCTTGATACCTGTCTCATATGAGAGCGTTCGCTGCAAAGCTTTCTCATCTGGTGCATTATGAAATACCAACCCAGAAAGAACATAACCGGCAATGAATGCAGATGTGTGAAAGGCAATAACGAGCAACAAGATGATTAGGCCGAAAGGGGACATGACAGCGTCTATGTTGATGGCAAGCGGCGCACCGACACAAAGAGATGTCACGAACACTGACAGTGGAGGGAGAAATGGTCGAATCACATTGCAAATCTGAGGACAAGACCTGTAGAAAGTAACCGCGAATTTTTGAAAACACCGGCTCAATCCATCTGCATTCATCTGTCTTTTATTTAAAAAAATAAGGATATGAAATTTTCCAAGTCCTTCTGTTTTGAAGAAAAAACAAGTTAAAAAAACCCAAATTTCCAAATTTTCTAGGAACTAGTTTTCTACCTGTTTCTACTAAAAAACCGAAAAACATATTTCCTTCTTTCTTCAGTTTCTATGGGCTTGTTTGATATCGTTTCTATTTGCAGTTTATGGCTTTTTAAAAACTAAAAATTAAGTTTTGGAAATAATATTTTTTAGATTTTTGTTTCATTTGTTTCTCAAATTGAGTAAAAAATGAAAATTGAAAACCAAAAACAAGAAAAAATCATTTTCAAAAATTGGTTTTTAAATTCTCAAAAAACAAAAAATCTGTAACCAGAAAACAATGCCAAACAAGCCCTTAGTAATTGGAAAGGTCAATTTCACATATTTCCTAAAATGTTCTCCAACTTTTCATTTCGATAGGAAACGAAGAAATTTATTTTATCCCCTAAATGAACACACCCCTACAGTCTGAAGTGGAGAATTGGTTCTCACATCACCTATTAAGGACCAAGCCAGTAGCAATTGGCGCAACAACAATCTGTAAAATACTAGTGATCATTCCTTTAACGTCAACGGGCAGCCTTTTCCCAATGAGAAGCAATGAGAGTAGCGGAGTGACAAAAGCTGCAGTCGCTGTCGACAATGATGTCATCACAATGCTTAAAGGCGCCTTTGAAGGGTCGGTTAAGAAGGTAGCATAATTTGAGAGTTGTGCCCCACTAACACAGGATGTCAACATGATCCCCGCTCCTGGTAGACAAAGTGTAATATTTTAATTTAAATGAGGATAATGTTAAATATAGGACTATAAGAATATTTGAATAAGGAGCTTAAATATATTTGTAACTATTAAATACTCTTGATATTCATTTATTTGATTTATATTAGATTGAGAAGATTCAGAATTTTCTTTTATTTTTAGTCAGGTTAGGTTTATACTTTTAAGATTCTAATTATCTTTATTTCCTAATTAGATTAGATATATAGGTTTCTTTATCTTTTCAATTAAGAAACTAGTTAAATTTCCCTTTGTGCTAAATCACTTAATCTTTGTACAATCGATAGAGATACGAGCCAAGAAGAATTACCAGCAGGCATTGGAAGACCAAAAATTGTTACGGCAATGGAGCCAAATAGATATCCAAGAAAAGGCTTAATGACAAACTGCCCAATATAACCAGCAAGAATGACAGCCGGTCTTTTGAATGCTTCAAGGAAATCTTTCTCACTCGAATTGAGTCCAACAGCAAACATCAGAAACCCCAAGGCTGGTGCATAGTACCTGAAGTCATGTAAGATAGCAACAGTAGCAGAAGCAAAGAGAACTCCGATCGCAAATTAACGAAACAAGGTTTAGTCACATAAATAACTGGTTCATCAAGTGTCATACCGAAAGGCCAAACTATATACACAAAGACTACAAGCAACATATCTGGATATAGATGGTCAAGAACGCAGATGCGAGAAATGGTTCCAGTAAAATTGACAATAGAATGTCTAATAACCTGTTAGTAAACCATGTGAAAGAAGGCGGATAGATAAGAGCCAGCAGCGTACTTGCAAGTACAAAATGAGGCAAAAAGGAGTTTGATTTGCTCAAGATCTTCAAAATATCCACTTTTTGTTCAAATACCTGAGAAAGAGAAAAATAGGGAAACGTAATTGAACTGTTGAACCTCAGTAGTGAATAACAAAAAGTCAGAGGAGAGGCATCCAAACATTTACCCAAAAACAGATAAGTGAACCCATTTGGATCAATAGTAAAAACCAACCTACTGCCATGGGAAAACTAACATGGTTGCCCATATAACCAGAATGTCGGAACAAACATAATAGCCACTCCAACCAATTCCAATTTAATTGTCCTTAATTTTTTATAGTGCATAATTAGGGACGGATTTCTTCCTAGGTAAATATAAATGTAAAGTTTATGAAGCATATACTTCTTTCATGTTACAACTCACTTTTTTGATCCAAAATAAAGGAACTCTCTTCCAGCTGAAACAGGATTTCATTTTGGTAACTTATGGATAATCATTCTCTCATCGACATGACAATCCCGTGATAGAAACTTGGAGAATGCGTCATCAAGATCAGACAATGTCAGCTCTCAAAACCCTCAATCTGGAATTGGTTTCTTAGATCTTCCACAAAATCTTCTGCATGATGTTAGACCAAATATGCAATAGCTTGAGCTCAAGAAGCTAGAAACTGAAATAAGATCGACTCAGCCCCGTCAACATAGGATAATTTCACTGGAAAAAGCAACAGATTGAAACAAAAACCAACTTCATTCCATTTTTCTTTTTTCTGAGGTTCCTCGTTTTGATCCAACGCTAACATTCATTTCGACATTGCTTGTGAATGTAAGTGTGATGAACATAGTGTGTGAAAGGCGTTTTATCAACGGATAGTTTTAGATGACATTGAGTGTTGGATATTTTAATAAAAAAAATATCTTTTACGATTTTGAAAGTTGACATGGTCTTGATGACATTCATGTCCTTTAAATTATTGGAACATTTTCATTCAATATTAACAATTAAATCTCTTTTAAGTATTGATAAAAAAAAATTAAACTTCAATTATATGATAAATATTTTCATTAACAATACTTATAATGCCTTGACCATATAAAGCCTTCGGCTACAAAAAATGAAATAAATATCTCCTAAATGCTTGGCAACGGCAATTTCATGGTAAATGAAAGAAATGCATGAAGGTTGTTATTATGCATATAAAAAGTCTTTAAAGCCAAGCTTGAGAGAGTATCTGAAACAAAATAAAAGCTTTTATATTGAAAATTTTCAATTTTATTCTTCGTTTTTCTTTCCAATATGGATTATTGTTACTTTGGCTAAGTAAGCTATTGTGGAGGTTCTAGCTTTTAAGGATGTGCAGACCTTGAAAATGTCAACTATGTCAACTATGGTTGGGCATTGTATCCTGGAGGCGGCGCGCCGGGACCTGCTGCACCGGCTTAGATCCGAGAGGGGCACGAAACCGTCTTAAAGAGAGCGTGATCCGCGCCTCGCTCAACTAATACTTTATAGGTATTTCAAATTCCTACGCGTTCCAGGTAATATCATTCTACCTTGTATGCTTTCTATAATGTTTTATTCATGATTGTTTGTCTTCTGATCATGCCCTATACTAATGTGCATCTTCAGGCTTTTATTTCTAGTTATCATAAAAATATAATACCTTATCTTACTATTTTATATTTTAGTTCCAACATCGAGAAACCGTAAATTGAAACGTCATCTTGGTCCAGAATGTATGTACAGCAGTAGTGCAATTGGAAGATCTCCCTCAGTCCCATAACCCCAAAAGACACTAAACAATCAAGGAATGAAATAAATATTGAAATTCCTGCTTATCGTATTCAATCAACTGAGTTCAACAAATGAGCATCAGTTTACACAGCAAAATCCCTTCAAGTAGCTCAGAATAAGGAAATACTATCTTAAAGTCTTACTTAGCAAGAAAATCTCTACAACTTAAAAATACAAAAGAATCAAGGTTATCTTTCAAGTCAAGCAAATCCAGGTAATGTGATGCTATGTTCTACTTGATAAGGAAGACACCTAAGAATGAGCTCCGAGACAGCATAATGACACAATAATAAAACTGGTGACCCGGGCCCACTTCAGAAGTTGATTATTTTGTTTTGTGTAAAGATGCAATAATTGATTCATAAGACAATGAATCATACACCCAAATGTCAGAAACAAGATGAATCTTAGATTAAATTATAAGCTTCCAGCTAGGATTATACAATAAGCAACTAAAACACGGAATATTCCTCCCTTTTCTTCTTTATTGCATCGTAGAATAATATTATGCAGTGAGATTAAGTGGGCAGATTCTGAAATGAACAAAATCAACCAGATTAAATTATTGAGCTGTCAGCTGGGATTCATATATCTCAAGCGTTAATGACAAAAAACCATTGATAACACTGAACTTTCGCATTAGAAGATAATACTCAAAATTAAATATAAATAAAGTGACCTGATTGGGACCATCCTCATGGCCGAAAGCAGCAGAAGACTTCTCTGGTACACATTCAGCCACCACATTCCTTGACTTCGCGACACCTACCCACCGCAACAGCAAAGAGAACTATGAACTTTGTACACACATCTCAGTTAGTACCAAGGTGTTAAAGTATAAAACCATTCATGGACCTCGACCCATCATTATAAGCTTTTGCAACAAGTTAGTTCCTTAACATAATACAAATCCTTGTTGAAAGAGGTCATGATTCGAATCCCAAAATCCCACCTCGATATTAATATATTTTGAGCACAAGATATAAGGTGGGTATGTGCATTATCCACACTTCAAGCCTAAAAGGTATTCGCATAAGGGACATTTTAGAGTATAAAATCATTCTTGGCCTCAACCCGTCAGCTTAAGCTTCTGGGACAATTTCCATGACCCCAAGTCACATGCAACGCAAGCGGTAAGTTAGAGTTAGCAAACCTCGTTAGTGCCCCCAACCGAAAAAATAATTGTTTGCAGCCAACAAAGATAGTGTTTCAATTACAAGTGTCTTCCTACTTTAACAAACACAACTTGAGGAATCAGAAATCAAAATCATGAGTTATTTTATTAGCATCCAGAAGGGGTAAGGCCGTGTACATCTCACCCCCTAGATCCTGCTTTGACGGGAGCCCTTGTGGCACTGGGTCTTTTGTTATTGTTGTTGTTGATTCTCAAGTTCGCTCAAATTAGTACTTTATCTTTTCTTATGTTCATATCGATCTCTAATTTTTATAACTTTGTTCAAATTGGTCCCTCGTCTTTATAACTTTACTTAAATTAGTCCCACATCTTTTCTTTTGTTCAAAATTGTTCCTTATGTTTTCTATTATGACAAAATTAGTCCCCCACATGGTGACCAAAACTAGGTAAGAACTAAAAATATGAGGGACTAATTTTGTAATAAAATAACCTAAGAAGGTACCAACACGCAAGCACTAGGTTCCATTAGAACTCCGAAGTTAAGCATGCTTGGACGAGAGTAGTACCAAGATGGGAAACCTCCTAGAAAGTCTTCATGTTGCACCTTCGGGTTGGGGGTTCTCGGAAACGGCCTCTCTTCAGGGTAGCTCCCTGAATGGGGAAGGCTGCGTACATCCACCCCAAAACCCTACTTATGCGGGGAATGTTGCTTTAATTTTATAATAAAATAAAAAACGAGAGACCATTTTCAACAAAGGAAAAGACAAAGGATTAATATAAACTACTTAAAAACATAGGGGACTAATTTGAATAAAGTTATAAAAGGACTAACGAAGCAAATAACTCTCAAATTCATACAACCCAGAAACAGTAGAGAAAAGAAACTATAATTTAATTTAATTGAAGCAAAAAAGTGGAGTAAGAACAAGTGAAAATACACGGAGAGATCGAGCCGGACCCGATTGCAAACCCTAGAGAACGCAGACCTGTAAAGCAACCAAATTGAATCCAAAAATCAGCAACCCATAGTGGAAATACAAAATCAAGATTATTAAATTAAACAAACCTAAGGATGATGAACTGAATTTTACAGGGAAATTAAGGAGGGAAATTTGGGGATTATTGGATAAAATTTGGGGAAGTATGCGAGAATTGAATGGGGGTGAAGTAATTAGGGTTAGGCTTTGCCGATACTGAAGTTGAGTGCTTGTGATCATTCTGCTCAACTGAGAAACTCAAATTCTCTCACTTACAAATGCTCAGTTTGTTTGAAAGTCCCTTAATTTCTCTCACTTTTAATTTGGGGATAGTTATAATATTTTATAAAGTTATTTTTATATTAATATTTTGCTTGTTGGTAATACAATAACAACAACAAACTTAGAGCTTCAAAGGGCTCCCACATAAGCAGGGTATTGGGGGTAGATGTGCGCAGCCTTTCCCCTTCAGGGGCTATCCTAAAGAGAGGCCGTTTCCGATGACCCCCAACCTGGGAAGTTGGTCCGCATCATAGAGCATGAGACCTGGCAGCAGGAGAGCAAACAAAGCATGAGTAGGGCAAAACACACAGCGAGCAAAACAACAAACTCAAACCAAGCCGCATCAGGCAGAAATCAAAAATCAAAAGATAAGGATAGCGATAAAGATAAGCAGGCAAGTAGTAAATAGCAGCTCACGAGAGCAAGTACATAACTTACGTGCGCCAAGAGGATGTCAAGGCCTAGCACTAGTACTACATTTCTCCAACTAGAGCATCTATTACCCTTATGCTAGCCTTCCATTAGGCCCTATCTAAGGCCATCTCCTCCCGAAGGTTTAGGTGGGTAAGGTTTTGTCGGATCATCTCCAGCCATCTCTTCTTTGACCTACCCTTCCTCTTCTGCCTAGTATAGTAAGGGGCTGATCGCATCTCCTTACTGGAGCATTGTCCGGTCTCCTTCTAACATGTCCGAACCATCTCAAACGTTGCTCCCTCAATTTATCTTCAATGGAGGCTACGCCGAATTTGCTTCTTATGACGTCGTTTCTGATCCTATCCTTCTTCATGTATCCGCACATCCATCTCAGCATTGGCATCTCCGCCACCTTCATCTTCTGCGTGTGATGTTGTTTCATCGTCCTATATTCCGCCCCATACGTCACGGCTGAAACTCACAACCGTCTTATAGTATCTTCCCTTTAGTTTAAAGGGGAACTTTCTATTACAAAGTACCGCGAATGCCATCCTCCATTTATGCCATCCCGCTTTAATCCGATTGTTAACATCCTCGTCCACTTCGCCGTTGTGCTGTATCATGGACCCCAAGTACCTCAAGCTCTCCTTATTCGATATAGCCTTAAATCCAATCTTGACATCTTCCCGACTAGGCGTGGTAGAGGGATCGAACTTGAGTTACATATGCTCGGTATTGGCTCTGCTTAGTCGTAAACCTTCGACTTTAGTACCCCTCTCCACAATTCCAGCTTGTCATTTACCTCTTCCCACGACTTCCCCACCAGTACTATGTCATCTGCAAAAAGCATGCACCAAGGTAATATTACCTATAATTTAATCTTTGGTTGGACTATCTAGTTTGATGTCTATAAAATAATGTAAAAAGGGATCATTAAAGACAATATATTGTCAATATAAAAATATTAATGTCAAATCAACTTTGTAAAAACTTATGGTTATTGTCTACTATAAATCACATATTTACTCTGATACTGATCATATTTGTTCTGCAATAACACCCTAATTTTATATACGTTTTTATTCGACATTTCTTTTCCAATGTGCAATAACTATCAACGTCGGTCTCTAAATACCATTGAACCAGTTTCTTTGACTCGTGCCTTGTCTCCTTTGCTTGTTGAAGCGTTTGCAGTTAGGTTGGTTGTCTTTTAGGCCGTTAACCTAGGGTGGAAGCCCGTTGAGGCAAAGTTTGATTGCAAGGAGCTTATCTCAACAATTTCCTAATAGTTGAAGATCCCTTGGTAATTTGAATGAGCTATTATCAATGTATGGCATTTGCTGTCTTCTTTTGACGCCTAATCATTTGTGTAGGGCTCTATAACTGCTAATGGAGCGGTCAATTGCATGCCTAATAGACATTTGAGATGCTTATGTTGCCATAAAGCAGCTACACTTTGAAACTGATATGCCCGTTTTGTGTCTTACGCTTGTGCACAATCAGTGAAAAAAAAAAATTTCAAGCAACACACACGCACATATATATATATAACCTACGATTGCCCATTAGGGCGTTGGCATAGTGGTTTGCATCGCTGGCACCCATTCAGGAGGTCCCGGGTTCGATTCCCACCTGTCTTGCTTGTGGTCCTCTTATTTGAGGAGTTTGTGGCACCCATTCAGGAGGTCCCGGGTTCGATTCGCACCTGTCTTGCTTGTGGTCCTCTTATTTGAGGAGTTTGTGGGGTTTACTCCCCCCCCCCCCCCCCCCCCCCCCCCCCCCCCCCCCCCCCCCCGGGTCCTTACCATATATAAAAAAATATATATATATAAAAAAAATATATAACCTACGATTAGTACATTAAATAGCAGTGTTTTATCATATTATTATTTTAGTATAATATTTATGCAGTCTGTTTAGGACATTTTGTTGATCATCTACATTTCATGACATTTAAATGTGTAGATTAGACATTCTAATATTTACAAATTTTATTAGTTAAGTATTTTTTGCTAAAATTTGACTTTTTTTAAATTATCATAAAATGATCATAACAGTTTGCTATTTCATAGTTCTAATTTATATGTTGGAACCATAAGATTCATTTACCAATATTCTCTTTTATATTATGTTTAGAAAATTAGTCTATGTATGAGTCGTCTTCAAACACAATTGATTCTCTGCCTCAAACGATTGCTTGATCTCCCAATCCGCTCCATTGCAGTTGAAAATACCCCTACACGCACATTAAGAATCCGTTTGGCCAAACTTTTTTTCTAGAAGAAAAAAGTGTTATATTAAGAAAAATATTTTTTCTATAATTTGAGGGTATAACCTAATTCGTGACTGAATCATTAAAAATTTTATTAAAAACTTAACTTAAAATTTTTTCTAAAGAAAAAACTAACATATTTTAAATTATATAGGGACTAAATTAATACAATTAAAAATATAAATATTAAATTAATATAATTAGATAAAATATAGGAACCTTTTAGTATAAACAAGCATATATAATTTATCCTACATTATTTATTATCTATTTTGATTATTACATTAATGAAAAAAATAATGTCTTATTCCGACCATATTATTGTGTATCGTCACTTTTACTATATTGTTTGTCGCCAGCCTTTTTGGCCCACCTAAAGCCCGGACCGACCTAAGAGCTAAGCAGGCGGGTGGGCCCCACCACCCTAACGGGTCAGTACAATCACGTAGGATTGTTAAATGTGTCTTGTAACATGTAATTGTATTCGTGTTATGTAAAAGATCTTAAAGATATATATTTTTTATTAAATAATAGCCCGTTAAAATATAAATATATTAATAGTATATATTAAGATTAATAATATTATTAAAGATATCTTTTTTATTATATTAATGTAAAATTTTTCTCTTCTTAAAAGCTTTCAAATCTTTAATCGTGTATTTTTAAAATTCACTAAAAAAAGACATGTTTTTTGTTATATATAATTGTTAAACTAAATTATCAAATTAATATTATAAAATTTAGTTTAATTTACAAGTTTTTTTATTTATACATAATAAAAATAATATCTTACTCAAATATTTAACAGAATTCTATCATGTCATATTTTATCAGCAACCAACAAGACAACGTATTGATAAATAAAATAAAACGAGGTCGTAGCATCATAACATACTCCAAAAACATATATATATATATGTATATGAGTGTTATCCCTTGCAATGTACGAAAATGTTCATGTTTTTTAATTTTGTATATTATCACATTACAATTGCATTATGCATAAATATTAGTGCATATAATAAAAATTACGATAGATCTCAAACTTTATGATTTTTCACATATTAATACCTTAATTAATAGTAATTTTTAATTGGCCGTTGAGTATAGACACTGATGGAATCTGATTTCTCCACTTAACCACTTCTTAGTTATCTTTCATTTTATGTGTTTATATACTGTAGAAGATAGAGAATATAATCTTATTTATAGAGAAGAAGGGGGTGACCTCAATTAAAATATCAATGGTCTTGTCATTTCATTAATAGATACATTTTTTTATTAATAGACATGTCTTTTTATTATTAAATATGTTTCTTCAGTAAAAAAATATGTCTATTTACTAAGAAATATATTAAAGAAATATATCTCTTTATTAAAAGATATATATTTTTTTTCAAAACATATATTTTTTCCTCAATTGATGTTTTATTTATTTATTATTTATTATTTATTTGTTTTTATTTTTGAAGGCTCATTTTGCGATAAAATAATTTAGAATTATAAAATTATTAGAATGGAACATTTTAGAGAAGTTTATAGGGAGCAAGAGTTTTATAATAATATAATATATATATATATAAAATAAATAATTTTGTGGATGAAAACTTCGGCTCTGCAAAGTGAGCAACTTTAACAATTTACAACAATTTCTTCTCTGCAAATTCAAGCCGTTGGTTGTTTCCCCAGAATGAGCTAACAATCTCTCTCTCCTCTAACGGTTCTCCATTTTCTTTTACCCCTTTTTCCCAAATTAGGGTTCCAAAATTGACACAGAAACCCTAATCGCTGGTAACAACTAACCTCCGATTGGCGGTGCAATGACTTTCGTGGGAATTGGTGACCAGAACGACGTCGTTTCAGCGCCGGAATTGAACATTCGGATCCCGGATAAACATGGGGATTACGTGAATTTGACGCCGGAATCGAATAGCCCCGACCCGGAAAGCCGATTGAAATCGGAGCCTTCGAGTCCGAGAATTAGATGTGTGTTCTTCTGCAAGTGGCTTAAATTGTTCTTGTTGTTTGCTTTCTTAGGGGTCCTTGCCGTTGTTTTTTTTAAATGGGTCGGACCCTTTTCAATGGATAAGGTCAGTTTCTTAATCTCGGAGTTTTATCCCTAATATTGTACTTGGTGGACTTGTAATTTTTGTTTTTTATTGGTATGGAGGTGTCATATTGTCGCAATTAGGATTATATATGGTGGGCTTTGAATCCTGGGTCTTATGTTTGAGGGGTGGGTAGCATAATTGGTACATCAAATCGAATAGTTCTGTGCTTGTGTTAGGGAAAATGTATTTAAACTGGGTGCTATATTGTCTTTATCGAAATAGTCTCAGATATACAAAAACTGAAAGTGTACATAGAGAGGATGGCTTAAATAGGGTCAGCGATGTTGGGGTGGGTGGCGTAATTGATGCATCAAATTTAACAGTTTTGTGCTTTTTCGTATTGTGAAATGGTTGAGGAATGAACTGCAATTCGAGGAATTTGGCAGTTTGTGCAATGAAGTTAGTAGTTAATATTATTTCCTAATGTTGTGAATATGATTTCCTTTTTTTTAGACATGTCATGTATGACGTTTTCAGCTGCTGATGCATATTGCATATGGGGTGAGATGATGGTCTTGCCAAAATCTGCGATTCTCCTTTCCTATGTCCTCAATGATTTTTTTTTGGGTAATTATGTGTCTAAGCCAACTCTTGTGCATCTTCGACTATTCTCAAGTTGCACACATTGGCCACTCTAATGTTGCTCTAGTGCAATAGGGTACGTTGGGGCCATAATGCCCCGTGGATGACTCCAAGGAATTATTTGCACCTAATAGCGGGATTAGAACCCCGGACCTGACGCTTTTGTGGCACCAAGCCCAAGTTACTTATTGCTTGAGCCATCCCGTGGGGTTTGAATCATCAATGATTATTAGAACTATAATTACATTTTCATTAAGTTTTATGATTTAGTCAAAGTGTTGGTCATGTGAATTCATTTCGTTATACGCATGCATTGTCGATTGTTGTTGTGGAAAGGGGTCACGGTCAAGTGACATAGCAGCAGTGAAAATTCTCTAGGCAATGCTGTCGTTCCCTTGGACTTAGAGGTGTTTTTGCAACCTTTTACTCTCATGGCTTCATGGTCTTGGCCCTGCAGCAGGGGCTTTGGGGGGCTTGGCCTTCATGTTCAAGCTTTCGAAAAGCAAGCAAAATGGGAATTTCTTTGGTGTATTTGGTTGGAAAGAAATGACATAATATTCCAGGACAAATACACTCCGGTGAATTTTTTATGGAAGAAGGTAGTTCTTTTAGGCTGCAAAAGTTTGGAGGCTTGTTCAGGCACAACCTTGGTTGATCTATAAAGAGATTGGAGTGCTTTACTTTGTTAGTTTAATATTTTCATGTTTCTGTTCTTCATTAAGGACATCTTGACCTTAATATCTTGTACATCTTTTATATCTTAGCTCGATCTCTTTTATTATAGAAAAAAGGAGAGCAACGAATATCACTAGGTTATTGGGGTAGCTTGTTTTCCTATAATCGGGTGTTTGTGCTACCACCTTGGAATTTACTCTATGAACATCCGGATAAGTTGGGGCCAGGGCTGGGCCTTACAGACCCAGTTAGTGTCCCCAAGTTCTGCTTTATTATTCTAGTTATTACGTGAACTATCCATAAATCTCAAATAGTAAGGAATAGTTTAGATGTTGATATAGTAGCCATTGTGTAGTGCATGATAGTTTGAAACTAACAATTTGGGAACATTACATGATGAGGGTCTAACCTAAAACATGTTGATGTAGTTGTGTTGAGAGGGGGGCTCCTTGACTCTTCTGTTTCACTCTTTTAGGAATGGTAAGGAGGTTCGATATTGCACTAAATAGAGCCACCAACATCTAGTGGAAACAGAAAAATGAATTTTGAACCTAAGGCCTCATGCTTGGGGTGGGTAGCCTAACCATTACAAGGAACGGAACAACTCACTCTTCTATGACATGCTTTGCTACGGGAAGTCATGACCAAATCTTGTACTTACTCACAATTGAACAAATCTCCAAGAAGAAAATACCATTATAATTGTTGCACCAATTTGTGTATCCGCATATCCTAGATTGCGCGTGAATAGTTGTTAGAGTCTCTCTTACTTACACCTGCATCTTAAGCGTTTCTCGCATCTTACAGACGATGTTATGTATGCAGGGGATAATACCAGCTATAAATTGGGAAAGAACAACATTCAACACTCCAATATTAGCAGTTATATTGTTTGTTTCTGTGGCATTGTTTCCCACGTTTCTTTTGCCATCTTCTCCTTCTATGTGGGTCGCTGGTATGACATTTGGATATGGATATGGCTTCATATTGATTATCTCAGCCGTGGCTATTGGCATGTCTCTTCCGTACTTCATCGGTTACCTCTTTTACTATAAAATCCAGGTTAGTATTTCCAACTTTGATAGAGATGGCAATAGAGCGGAGTTGCACAGGGGATGCCTCCCCATACGTACCCGCAAACAGACTAAATTTCTTTTCTAGAAAAGACACTTTTTTATATATTCTAAAGTTGTTTAAATTGGAAGGAAAAATGATTTTAAATAAAAGTGGAAGCTGTTTCTTCTGCTTTTAAGTAGAAGTAGGAAAATGATGCTTCATCCTTGGAGCATAAGCAGAAGCAAAAGGTAAAAGTTTTTCAAATAAAATAATCCTATTGACAACACTTTCTACAAAATTATTTCCGCAAAAAATGTTTATGAAAAAACAATTGTTTCACAGGCTGGCCAAACAGATCTATACACACCACTCTTCTTATTACCCTCCATGCGTACAAAGTGAAGGCTTACACTTGTCCCAATGGATACATGCCCCTATCCATACCCGCCCCAACACCCACAACATCCAACTCATAGCGTGTTTACTTACATATTGTTGTGAAAAAGGGCTTGTTATTTCTTTCCCTTGTTAACCCTTTTATCGTTCTTTAACAGGGATGGATGGAAAGGTATCCGAAGAAAGCTTCTGTCATACGATTAGCTGGTGAGGGAGACTGGCTCAATCAATTTCGGACCGTTGCTTTGATAAGAATTTCTCCATTTCCGTATATTGTATACAACTATTGTGCTGTCGCGACAAACGTCAACTATGGACCTTATATCTTGGGTTCACTTGTGGGAATGGTGCCAGATGTTTTCGTCGCTATCTACACGTACGTTCTCACTACCTCTGTCATTTAAGCGCCTTTTTCAGTATAGGCTTTGAGAAAATGCAGTGCACATTCTGATGTAGGACAAGGAAAGGAGGAAGGGATAAATGAGAGAGAGATGTAGAGAGAAGAGGAGAGAATTAGAAAGTAGAGAACCTTGAGAAGGGAAGAAGGAAAATAACGTTCAACTCTGTTGCATATAGGCATCCTTGGAGCAAAAAATTAAGAAACTAAATAATAGAGAATATGGAAACTTGCTAAAATATTAAAAATCTCAAAATATGTGAGATTTCTATGATATGGAAACTTTTTGAAGTATTAAAAATGTCAAAGATATGGAAACTTGCTAACATATTTAAAATTATAAAAGATAAACTAATATCTAAAGAATATAGAAGTTACATATATATTTATTCTTTCTTTTCTAAGTATTTCCATGAATCATGTATTTTATTTTATCTTTGAACTGCATCACAACGGGCAACAACAAATTTCTACCTATGAACTAAACTCAATTTCAAACTTGGAAACAATGAACTACAAAGTGTTGGTCTTGATTCCTTTCCTACTTGTCTTGGTAGTATTGTTTTTTTATGTCTTAGCCATAACAATTGGCATTAAGTGGAGCAACCTATTAAATGTATATACTGATATCTTCTCTCATTGTATTCTGGTATGAGATTTCTTACTAGACTCGTATAAGGAGTTGTTGAGAAGCCAGATGATCGCTAATCTTTCCTATGCTATTATAACAATTGGTACAACAACATCAAGCCCAGTGCCTCAAAGGCTTCTGCGAAAGCAGGGTCTGGGAGGGGTGGGATGTACGCAGTCATACCCCTTCAGGGTGATACCCTAACGAGAGGCTGTTTCCGAGAACCCCAAACCTAAGAAGCATGAGAAGCATAAAAGTATGGAAGCATAAAGCATACAAGCATTATTAGATGGAATAACTCACTAAGTTTATACCTGATAACAATTGGTATTAGGTGGAGTAGCTTGTTAAGTTTATATGCTCTCTCTTTTTTTTCACAACTCTGATATAAAATTTCTTACTAGACGCACATAAGAAGTCCTTAACAACCCAGATGATCACTAATCTTTTTTGTACTAATTATCGACCCATATAATACAGCGGAATATTGATCAAGACCTTGGCAGACGCCTCCCACGAACAACAATCTCTCTCATCCCAACAGATCATCTTCAACATCATCGGCTTCGCTGCCACGGTGGCCACCACAATTATTTGCACGGTATTCGCAAAAAGACGACTTAAGACGATCCAGATCGAGGACGAGCCACCGCTCCTCCGATGATTCTCCATCGTATCTTTTATTCGATCCCATCTCGGGTTTGAAGGCTCGCATCTGGAGGAAACCATGTTAGAGAGAGAAAGAAACGTGTGCGTTATACTAAAGGCTGGTTCTAAGAGGGTCCAAAGCTGATATTTTGAAACGAGACCCTTCATATATGTTAAAATTTCTTTTTGTAATATATATATATATATATATATTAATTAAATAAAATATAAAATAGAAATTTAGGACTCTGCTGTATGTTCTTTGTTCTTGCTATTCTGCTTGGTTTTTGAGAAACGCAATTGTATATAAATGTGATATCTCTGTATGATACCATTCCTTGTCTGAGCAATGTTAATTTTTTTTTCTTTTTTCCTTTTTTTTTTTCAAGTGTTATTGGTTTGATTAAATTATATGCTATGATATGATTGATGTTCAAAGAAGGAGGACAAAATTGATTTTCCCTTCATTTTTATGTTGTGGGTCGGAGTGATAATTATCGAATCATTTCGAACTTTGTTAGCCATACAATCTAATACCGATGGAGCCTCAAAGTTAATCGCAAAAACACTAAAATAGCCCAGAAGTGGGGTCAATGGTGATGCAGTTGAGTTTGTATGCTTCGTTTTGATATGTGATGGGTCTTTTTCTTTTTGAACAACAATTTTCACTCAAGTTAAATATCTTTGTTATAATGGCGAAAAGCATAATATTTGCCCTAAATAGAACTACCAATACACGAGAATGATATTGGCAAAAAAAAAAATTTAAAAAAAAAAAAATACAAGAATGAGGAAGGTGAGCTATAACACAAGACATCAAATTGGGAGTCGAAAGTGTTAACCGCTAAACTAATCAATCTCGCTCATTGTTGTTGAATGAATTAAATTAATTTAGACATTTAATATATGTTGTCAAATTCATTTCAGGATAAGATTATTAGGTGCAAAATATAATTGTAAAGTTTGGTAGTATAGTGTTTAATGTAATAATATTAATTGAATTACAAAGAAAAATAATAACATCATTAGAATTATTTTCCGTAAAAAAATAGATTGATTTTTTTTTTTTTTGAACTGAAATTGAACTTTCTTTTGTTAGTCGCTTTTTATTTGTTATTTAAGTAAATTTTGTAGCAGTAAATAATTTTGAGAGTTGCTATTTCAACCCAAAAAAAAATGCTTGTTATATTTTTTCTTACTGTTCCATTTGAGTAAAGGGAAATTAGTTTTCTTATATTTTTCAAATTAATTTTTGCTATTTTTCTAATTAAATAAAATAATTTTATTTTATAAATTTATGCAACTTCACATATGACCAATTTGAGATAAGATTAATGATAAGAGATGTAATGTGAGATTACAATGGATAACATATCTTATGTTATGAAGGAATTAAAATATTTTGTATAAATAGCTAGGTTAATATTATTGTTAGTGCAAAATTGTTATTATAAAAGCAATATTATAATTTTGAATGTAATTTTATGACTCTCATTATTTACACGTCACATCATTACTCTGATAATAAATATTTTTGTTCTAACAATAATAATTCCCAATAACTATTGCTATAAACTTAATACAAAACGATCATAAAAATGAGGCGAAAAAAGTCATCAAGTAAATCAAGTCAACGTAAAACTGATATAACTAATAAAATGGATTTTTTTATAGAATATCGAACCAAAAACAATCACAATTTTTAAAAAAAATCCTACTATATATTATATGAAATAATACCAACAAAAATTTTTTATTCGTTCACCTATTTTAAATAAAAAATGTAACGTATATTCAATTTGCAATTTAATTAAAGTGGTCAAAAAAAAAAATTTAATGATAACGTAGAAATGAAAGTACATGTTGTTAATCATTTGCATGTGCATGTCGTTTAATTAAAAAATAAAAATAAAAAAGGAGAGGACGAATGTCATTTCAATTGTCGTCAAATTGTCAACGTTGAACCATCCTTCAAAACTAAATAATCCTTCTAATAAATCAAAAATTGTTATTATTATGAGAGATAAATTATACGTTATTTATATTTTAATATTTTAATATTTTTAAAAATAATAGAAAAAATTTTAATTTTTTTAAATTATTAAAAAGGCTTTTAAGTTTTGTCATAATAATAGAAAAGCCCATTTCTAATATGCTGACGTCATTTTCTATCAACATAGTTGAAGTGACAATTATTTTTTTATTAGTATTATAGTAAAATAATAAAAGTAATTTTTAATACTCTTATTCTTACGTTATTAACACAAAATTTGAAATATTATAATATGTAAAAACTATTTATTTTCACTTAATTTATTTAAAAATATGGTTATTAAATGCTAGTTTGGTCATTTTATTATAATATTAATAAAAAATCAGTTATCACTTGAGCTTTGTAGACAAAAAATGACTTTATCATGCTAGAAAGTGGACATTTAATTAAT
The DNA here is from genome assembly GCA_018398585.1 of Simmondsia chinensis. Classification (NCBI taxonomy): domain Eukaryota; kingdom Viridiplantae; phylum Streptophyta; class Magnoliopsida; order Caryophyllales; family Simmondsiaceae; genus Simmondsia; species Simmondsia chinensis. Next base: position 46,805,558 of record JAGTTD010000001.1, on the reverse strand, counting down.
ACACAAGAACGGAAGGGTCTTTTTATTAATACATTAAAAACTTAAGGACATTTTTATTAATTCAAAAAGGTCAACGTTTTTTTTTATTTTTCTAAAAATATCAGGGTACCAAACTGTAAATAATCCAAAATTTATTATTATTAAAATAATGATATAACTTAGAAATAATTATAGCCATAAAATTACCTCAAAAACTATGATCTTATTCTGACAATAAAAATTATGCCCTGATAATAATATTACCATAAATCAATTAAATTTGATTAATGTTATGTCCAGGTCAAAATTTGTTATTATTAGAGTAAATTATTATTTCTAAGATAATTTTGTGGCTCTTATCTTTTGTAGATTATATTATTACTCTTTCAATAATAATTTTAATCCTATCCATAACAACTTCTTTAAATTTTTGGTAGATACTAATTTAATAAAATAAATAAACGATACCATATGCTCATGCCTAAGCAATAATTTTCTTAAATTTTATTATATACTTGGCCAAAAGTTTTAGCGTATATATATGGGTGGCGTTCCTATAAGAGCATGAGAGAGACGAATCATGGCCCTCCATTTTAATAGACAACCAAGATTTATTAAACATTAAAAAAAACAACTGGCCCATACTCCTTCATAAGGCAAAAAGAAAAAAGGGTGACGTTCTTCTGAGAACGTGAGAGCATAAGAGGGGCGAATCCTGGCCCTCCATTGTAATGGACGGCCAATATTTATTGAACATTAAAAAAATAGCAATTTACGGCCCATACTCCATCGTGGAGCCGAAAGAAAGAAGGGGTGGAAAATTGTGTTTTTTTTCAATATTCAACTAATATTATTATTTTTTTAATGTCCAACAAATCTTGGCCGTCCATTATAATGGAGGGTCAGAATTCGCCCTTCTCACGCTCTCACCTCTCATAAGAATACCACTACATATACATATATATATAAATAAAAAATCAGCTTCAAGAATAATCATTTTTCACTTAAATACTACAACTTTTTTATATTTTAAAAAATTACCTTTAAAAGTTAAAATTCTTTCAATCAATCGCCTACACAACACGTGCCAGTTTTAGCTTAGTTGGAAAGACATTATGCTATTAAGGGGACTACCACCAGAACTACTGTCTAGAATTTTTAACACTGACATTAGCGATCGGTTCTCACCTCCCACTGGCATGTGAAAGTTCAAATCTTTCCACACACAAATATGTAGCTGGATTTCGAATTTGCCCATAGATACCATATAACAACATATTACTTTTATAACCTAGGTACCATGAGATTTGAAATTTTTATCAAAGTCTAAACTTGATTGTTGTCACCAAAGAACCTTAGACAAAAACACTTACATATATATAGAAATCATGACCTAGGTACCATGAGGTTCGATTATTTATAACCTAGGTGTTAGGATTATGTCTCAAATTACTTGTTTTAAGTTTATGGGTTGCCAAGGGGTCACCGATCAACCGGGAGGGAAGCCTGATCGATTGGGTGATTTAAATAAATTTCTGGGTTTTTGGGCTGTAAGAGGACCGATCGATCAGCCCTGTTCCAATTGATTGGCCCGGTTCCAATCGACCGGAATGCCGATCGATCGGGTCCTCCCTGACCCAAGCCTATAAATATGGACGTAGGGCGCCGCCATTGAGAGAGAGAGATGATTTCGTAATTCCTCCAATTCAGATATTCGAGTGCTACGAGAGTTAAGAGTAAGTGATTTGTAATTCTTTCATAGATCTCGTCAAGAGAAAGTGTCGTTGTAATTCTTCCGTTCAAGTATCAATAAAGAATCTCCATCTCCGCCCGTGGTTTTCTCCCCTCTCGGTTGTGGAGGGGTTTCCACGTAAATATTGTGTGTTCGTGTTTGTTCTTTCTTTCTCCATATATTTGTTTACTTCTCGTTTGTGTGAGTCATATTATTTGAATGGAATCAAGTGATTAGGGTTTACGCTTCCGCATCAAGATTTTTCTAACAAATTGGTATCATAGTATATCAAGTTTGTTCCAAATTTATCCACCCAAATTGGTATCAGAGCCCTGTTTATTTCGATTTGATACTATGATGTCCGCAATTAGATCCGAAGTTGAGAAGTTTGGCGGTCAAGGGAGCTTTAGCTTATGGCCCCTTCGCTTTAAGTGCCTCTTGACTCAAAGTGGCTTGAAGAAAGCTTTAGATGGGAAAGAGAAGAAACCAGAGAATTTGACAGAAGCACAATGGGAGGAGTTAGACGAAAAGGCTCTCACTGCAATTCAGATGTGTCTTACCGATGACGTTTTGACAGAAATTCTGGATGTGAAGATCACTAAAGAGTTATGGGAGAAATTACAGGATATATTCTGTTTCAAGTTTGTCTCCAACAAACTCGCAGTTAAGCGCCGGTTTTTCACGTTTCATATGTCAGAAGGTACGTCACTTAAGAATCACGTCAATGAATTTAATTCAATTATTCAAGATTTGAAATAATTGGATGATGTTTATAAGGATGAAGATCAGGCAATGTTGTTGTTATGTTCTCTCTCTGCTTCATATAAGAGTTTTGTTGAAAGCATGATTTATGGTAGTAGACAAACCATATCTGTTGATGAAGTTAAGAGAAACCTACTGAGTAAAGAACGAGTAGATAGAGAATTATCTAATTCTGTTTATAACTCAGGTAGTAGTTTATTTGTGAGAGGGAGAACTGAGTATGATCATAGTGGAAACAAGTCTAAGTCTATGTATTAAGACATAACATGTAACTACTGTCATAAGAAAGGACACATTAAGAAAGACTGTTACAAGCTTAAGAGAAAACTTGAAGCGGATAACAGATCTGACCAGAGATCCATAGTAACTAGTGTTATGGATGGTGAGAATGACGATCTTCTTTTGTCTGTGTCTGAACCTCAGTCCAGTTTGAGAGATAGCTGGATTTTGGATTCAGGTTGCTCCTATCATGTCTGTCCCAACCGAGATTGGTTTTCCATGTACGAGTTGTCATGAACACAAGGGTTAGTGACGGGATGTTCACGGACCTAAGTTCGTGATGATGAAATAGAGGTTAGGAGAGAAAGAGAGAATTAGAAATAGAGTATGAGATGATAAAGAAATTAGAATTAGACTTAGATGAGAAGAGAAGTGAAAGTTTAGATGAGAAAGATAGAATTTAGAGAAGAAGAGAAGTATTGAGAAGAGAAGGATATAGAATTTAGTAGAGAGGAAAAGATAGAAATTTCATTAATAATTTCATTGGATGCATGGCTAAGTGCCAATTACATATATTTAGAGGCAAAGCATGGAACAATCTAGATAGTCTTTCTCCTTGAAGTCACATAGTTAGGACATTACCACCTAGCACACTTTCACATTTAATACAAGCATGCTCACCATTTAAATGGTATGCTTGGAGGGCAAGCATGGGCAGCGCACTAAATGCCCCACGGTTGCCTATTACAAAAATTACATAGATATTTTATTTAAATACTAATTCTATAATATTTTGGTTAAAATTGTAAATATAATAATACTAATATACGTCTTAATGTGTCACTAGGGCAAGGTCGCGGCTAGGGTCGTGACACGAGTTCGTTCGAGGTGGAGTTGCTTTGATGGGTAATGATATTCCATGTAAAGTTCTGGGTATAGGAACAATTCGTTTTAGGATGTTCGATGGCGCTATCAGGGTTTTGAGCGATGTTCGCCATGTTCTTGATTTGAAGAAGAATCTCATCTCTTTAGGTACTCTTGAGTCTAAAAGGTACAGGTACACAGCTGAAGGCAGAGTTTTGAAGGTTGTTAAGGGTGCATTGACAGTTATGAAGGGCAGAAGATTAGGTACTCTGTATGAGCTTGTCGGTTCCACAGTTGTTAGATCTGTTGCAGCATCTTCATCATCCTTGTTGTTGACAGAACCAGAGATCACAAATTCAGGACATTTGAGATTTGATCATTCAGGTGATAAGGGTCTGTCTGAGCACAGTGTGAGGGGCTCTTTGTGTGGTCAGTCTACAGGACTGATATTTTGTAAACAATAGCTTTATGGGAAGTAGAAGGATTTTCGCTTCAAGTAATTCCTGACGAGTAGACGTGTCACGTTTGGTGAGTCTTCGTTATTGTCTCCACAGAAGATGTCATCAGTTATTTGTGATTCAGGTCAGATGAGTAAGCCAGAGGGAGTTCAGTTTCAATTGAGTAACACAGTTCAGCAGTAGGTGACTGTTTCAGATTATGTGTCAAGAGTCAATTAAGAGAAGAAGAAGATTGGCATTGCTGATAACCTCTTATATATGTTCACTCAATTACTTCCTAGCAGGAAGTTCAAGCTCCGCTCGGACTCAGTTAGGTTTCATGTTTTGTTGAGATAACCCCGCGTGTGGGGTGTTTAGTGGAGAAGGTGGAGGAAATTCTTTATGTATGTAATTTGAGCAAAGGTGGAGATTTGTTAGGATTATGTCTCAAATTACTTGTTTCAAGTTTATGGGTTGCCAAGGGGTCACCGATCGATCGGGTGATTTATGTAAATTTTCGGGTTTTTGGGCCGTAAGAGGGCCGATCGATTGGGTATTTCCCGATCGATTGGGTCCTCACAAACCCACGCCTATAAATAGAGAGAGAGGTGATTTTGTAATTCCTCCAATTCAGATATTCGAGTGTTACGAGAGTTAAGAGAAAGTGATTTGTAATTCTTTCGTAGATCTCGTCAAGAGAAAGTGTCATTGTAATTCTTCCGTTCAAGTATCAATAAAGAATCTCCATCTCTGCCCGTAGTTTTCTCCCCTCTCAATTGTAGAGGGGTTTCCACGTAAATATTGTGTGTTCGTATTTGTTCTTTCTTTCTCCATATATTTGTTTACTTCTCATTTGTGTGAGTCATATTATTTGAATTGAATCAAGTGATTAGAGTTTACGCTTCCGCATCAAGATTTTCCTAACAAATTGGTATCATAGTATATCAAGTTTGTTCCAGATTTATCTGCACACTAGGTACCATGAGATTTGAATATTTTATCACTTAGGTATTATATGTAGAAATTTGATGAATCTTTCAAAGAATCAGACCAATTTTATACAAAAGATGTTGACATTGAATGGTTACAATAATGTATGTCAGCAATGTCAATATTTTTAGGAAAAAACAACAAATTACAATAAAAAATTTCACTAAAATTTGGATGTAAATTACTTGTATATTGTTAAAATTATGTGTCATATTATATCTGCATTTTTTCATACAAAATTTTAATAAATATTCTTATACATCATCGGATTTATGTTTCAAATCTAGCATTTTTCAATGAAAATCTATCAAATTTTGAAAAAAGGGTAAATGGTTGTTGTTGTTTGTATCTAAGTTTCACACACACACGTATATGCTTAGGAACTAATTTGTCATTAACGACAAACTATGCCCTAATCGTTATATTTTTGTGCGCCTCCTTCTCGTGTCCTATAGCATTACTTATATATATATAAGATGAATATTAAATGAGAGTATTTAATTATGGTGAAATATGAGAGCTTAAATCTCAACCATTGAATTCATAATGAAGGGTTGAGATTGCCCTAAAAACTTTCTCTCTTTCTCCTCCTCTTTATATGTGCAATCTCAGCCCTTCATTTTGAATTTAATGTCTGAAATTTAAGCTCTCATATCTCACCATAATCAAATACTCTTATTTGATATTCACCATATATATATATATATATATATATATATATATATATATATATATAGGGTGTCATTCTTATGAGAGGGTGAGAGTGTGAGAGGGGCAAATCCTGGCCCTCCATTGTAATAGACTGCTAAGATTTATTGGACATTAAAAAAATAACAATTTACAGTAAAGATCTGTTGAGTATTGAAAAAAAAAAAAAAACAATTTTTCTTCCTTTCTCCTTCTTTATTTCTACCTCACGAGAATATATAGATCATAAATTATTATTTTTTTAATATTTAATAAATTTTAGCCGTTAATTATAATAGAGGACTAAAATTCGCAAATCTGAAACCTTCATGTTGACTCCTGCACCCTCCAAGAATCTTTAAATAAAGAGAGCAGGTGAGTTTGCAGTAAATAATTAAATGCTATAAATAAATAAATAAAAATAATAATAATAATAAAATAAAAAATAATAATAAATGGATAGTGACTTTCATGTGGCCTTCCCATGCCACATGCCCCCATGGTTGTTGCCTTTGCATTTATTTTACTTACTCTCTTCCTGTGATGCCCCCCGAAAAAAAAAAAAAAATAAAAGAACACCAACCATAAAATTAAAAAAATATATATGATAACCTGCAATAATTAAGAAACATTGAAATATTATCTTGTATTTTTTTATTTTTTAAAGCAAATTATGTATGTTTTAAGATGAATATTTCGTTACCTTATATAAATTTGGGTGAATTAATTTTTTTAGTTTACAAATTTTATAAAATAATATTATGATTTAAAAATTATATATATTAAATAAAACAATCTAAATGATGGAGGATAAGAATGTAAAATAAGTTTCTCGTAGATGATTTGTGTATGGGATAAGGGAAATACAAAGGATACGTTAACAACGTTGAGTTTTACGTCATTTTATACCATTATTTGGATTATTTTACTAAAACATGTAATTTCTGGACTAAAATGTTATTTCATAGAGTCTGTGGACTAAAGAATTAATTAACTGAACATCAGGTATTATGTTACACAGAATTGGTATAACGACCCTAGGGTTAGGGTTGAGTGAGTTAGAGTAAGATGAGAGAGAGAAATAGAAGAGATAGATGAGAAGTATTTGATTTTGATTCTTGTTCAATGACTTAAGGTACGTACCTATTTATAGAGTAACTAAGCATAACTCCCTAACAAACTAATACCCTTGCAATTAACAAACTAACAAACCATAAAATTGCATATATAATTTCTTGAAATAACAATGCAACCAGTACAAACACAGCAAGAATATAGCGGAAAATACAGTAAAATTACAGCAAAAAATACTACAATAAACAGAAAAACCGTAAAATATACCGTAGAAAAATACAGCAAAATTGTATTGGAAAATACTGTAAAATATACAGCAGAAAAATTCAGCAAAATTGTACTGGAAAATACTGTAAAATAGCAGTAAAGTGAATATGTGAAATCGCTGCGAATTTATGCTAAAACAGTGAGATGCTTGAGTGAAATGATGCTGTAAATTCCAGGAAAATTGCTACGCATTTGGTAAGGTTGCAGTGAAATAAGATCTAAACACAGCAATTAAATAATACAATAAAGAGAGAAAAATGATTAGAATACCGAAGGTACCGTGCCGTGGGAAATACCACTGTCTTAAAAGATGATTTCGCCATTGCTTCGGTGCAGATAGTTGAATTGGCTGCCGTCCTCTAGGATTAACACGATTCAACTATTAACGTGTACTCGTTAATGGCCGGGTTGGAAAGCCTCGAACTTTGCCCAAAGTTGTGAAGAAGACGAGAGAGAGAGATTTGATTAGGAAGGGAAAAAATGTTTTTTGTATATTTGATGCAATATTAGGCTGTGTATTTATACTGAAGCAGAGAATAACTAGCAGTAATGATAAACGGTAATAAGGATTAACAGCTATAATCTGGTTTAATGCAGTGATCAACATAATCCCAACAGTTACAAGGTACTAATAGCTGCAGTGATGAATGTTGCAAAGGTAAACAGACTGGAAGCAGCAACGTTAACAGTTTTTTGGTAAAATAAATATACCCGATGAGAAAAAAAACACCCACACCCTCGCCCAAGCACGGTGGGCAGGCGGTGCGTGCGCGTGTGGTTCCCGTCATTCTCTCACTCATGGCTTAATTCAAATGATTTAAGGGGCAAATACCCATATAAACTCAACCAACCCCTCTTATTTTTTCCATATGGGATAGAGACTTTTATCATTTTTTCAATGTTTGCTCAAAATCCTTAAATTTGCTTGTATTATTTTTCTAACATAATTTACCCTGAAGATAAAATAGATACATATAACATATTATTATATTTTTGTAAAGACTCATCCAAATACAAATTATGCAATATCATTTTGTTAAAAAAAAAAACCATAATTTAAGAAAATAAATAATATGAGACATAAGCAACACAACAATATGGGTCTTATGCTTGTTTAAAAGCTCTCGGATTCCAAAATATACACACAATATTTTTAAGGTAATGTTAGTGCTGCAGTAAAATTATTATTGCCGAAGTAAGATCATAGTTTTCAGAGCAGTTTTGTGGCTCTCACTGTTTGTATATTATATTATTGCTTGTTAGAATATTTAAAACTTTCATATATAATAATAATAATAAGAAAAATGTTTTCATTTAATTTTTAACTGAGTGTGGCTTGAATTGTTTTAAATAAGGCTTTGAATGATTTTTAGGCACTGGGCCCGTTATTGTTGTTGTTGTTGTCGTAAGGCTTTAAATGGTTTTTAACGGTAAAAACTTTAATTTGTTAAAACGCATGCAATTTAAGGAGAATTGCAAGGATTTAAATCAATTAATTGACGTGAGATTTAAAGTGGTTATTGCATGCTAATTTGTAGAAAAAATATATGGAATATTTTTCACTTTTAATTTCTCACACTTAATAAAAATTAAGGTTAAGAGTGTAGGGTATAATTTTGGCCTCTTTGATGAGTACAAGGTTTGAGAGTGGTAGCATGGGTTGAGCGTTGTATCCTGCGAACGGCGTGCTATGTACCTACTGCATCGAGTATTATTTGTAGGAGCGTGGGAACTGTCGTAAAGAGAGCTTGAACAGTGCCTCGCTCAGTTATTACTTCATCGGTATTTACTCGTTTCCACGTATGTCAGGTAATATCTTTCCTTAATTGTATATTTGGATAATATTTTATGTATTTTCTCCAACAGCTCTGTCAATATAATTTTTGCCTTGACAATAATAACTCGCTGTTTTTAAAAATAAAAAAGCATAGGAAAAAAAACAAAATAAAAAAAAAGAGAAAGAGAGAGAGAGAGCACATGGCTGGCTGGTTATCAGTTTGTGGCCGCCATGGTTGCATATATTTGTAAGCTTTTAAAACCCCAAAAAATGAAAATTATTTTTCTTATCATAAAACCTCTAAAAAGAGTGTAATTTTTTAGAACTTGAAGAATTTTTGTATATTTGGTTGATATTATCACGACCAATTTTTTCAAAAGCTTAAGCTGATAGGTGAAGGCCCAAGATTAGTTTTATTTTATAACATGCCCCTTTATGCAAATGCCCGTTTGGGCTTGAAGCATGAATAATGCACAGGCTCACCTCATACTTTGTGTTTAAATTATGTTAATATTGAAATAGGGGGATTGTTAGGATTCGAACTCCTGACCTCTTGGTCAGAAGGCCCTGATACCATATCAAGAAACCAACTTTTCCAAAAGCTTAAGCTGATAGATGAAGGCCCAAAATTAATTTTATACTCTAACAGCTCTTACTCAAATTAATGTATAAATTTTTTTTAAACTTTATTATAAAAACAAAAAATTGATCTCTAATTCTTAAGGATCCGTTTAATAAAAATGTAAGAAAATTATTTTTTAAGAAACACGTTTTACAGAAGTATATTTGTGAAAATTGCTTTGTACATGGATGTTTTTGTTTGAAAAGTTTTTAACTTTATAACATTATTATTTTACGTATACTTAAATAAAGAAAAATATTTTTTACTTTTATTTAAAAGCATTTTTTTCGAAAAGAGCTAGGCAAAATAGGAACTAAGATGTCATAAACTTATATCCAAGAGCTATATTCACCCAAAATAATTTATTCTATGCTTCCTATTATATATATATATATATATATATATCAACATAAAATAGTTTTTTATCTAGACGGTTTGGAGAATAGTTTTTATCTGATGTTATTTTAATATTAACTTGATCATGTGTGAATTGGAATAAATTCTTATAGTTAAACTATTTTTAATTAGTATGAAAAAAATTAACAAAAAATAATTTTGAGAGAGACATTTTTTCATAGAAAAATATTTTTCTTTCAATCAAATGAAACCGTAAGTTTTTAAAAGTTTTACTAAAGAAATAAGTTTTTTATCATGCAGTGCCTAATATTAGTAAATTTATTTACATTAGTCGTCATTTTTTTTTGTCTAAAGTAGTTTCTCATGCCTAATTTTATTATAATAGTAGTCACTTGTTTTTTAAATCAACCAATGGTATTCACTAAATGAGAATCAATTTGATTGCAAAATAAAATAAAAATACTTTTAAAAAATAAAGGAATAATTATACAAACTTAAAATTAAAAGTTACAAACAAATAACTCAAAAATAAATTTAAGTAAAATTATCGTCACAGAAAACTATTAAGTGGGGAGACTGTTTGTCTTCAAGTAATCGTCATATTTTGACCAGATTTATAAGGGTTCATATTTATGGCATGGTTGATGATTACTCTTTATATTCTAATAGTTACGATTATAAAATGCTTATTTATAAGACACTCTTTGGTTGGTATTATAGAGTGAACAAATATTGTAATTTTTAGTTCATAATGAATATTATTGTTTCTTTCCGTGGATGTAGGTTTTAGCTGCGTAGGGCTTTGATAGCACTTGTGGAACCACATGCAAACACCAAAACTTTAAATCGAAATAGCAATAATAAACAGAAGAGAATTGAAGTGTAAAATTAAGAAAATCGAAATTTACGTGATTTAGCCGAAACCTATATTCATGGAGCATAACACAATAATTCGTTATATCAATTGAAGTTTACATGAGACGTTTCAACTCTAATGTTAGCATACACAACTCTCGTGTATAAATAGAATCTCTCAGATAAAAATATTAGTGTATTATGGGTCTAAATTGAATTGACCAAATTATTTAACTTATAAATAAAATTCAAGACAAATAGACTCCACGTATAATACAACAGACTGAATCACATAAATTATTGTTTATAATTTCTTCTTCCAATCCCTTTTAATTTATGATTCGATATTTCGTGACTGGTAGTGAAAAAAACTTGATTTCTAAGACAAACGACACTTTTTTTTTTTTCTATGTTCACCTGCTACACTTTCCAGCGAAGCAAGCAGCAACGTACCAGTCCTCTCTCTCTCTCTGGACAGTTACGAATTAGGGCACCCACAATTTTTTTAAAGTATAATTCATCTTTCTTCTCACTTAAATTTCATAAACTTGAAGTCTTTTTCAATGCACATTCACAAAATTGAAGTCTGAAATTGATTTCTGATCAACAAATTAATGATGATTTCTTTCTGTACCTACCTACAAATGTGTTACCAACATAAATGTACAGCTCCCCACATTTGAACCACTTCAATTTCCACCATTAAAACCCCTTTTTCTCTAGTTAAAATAGCACCATTAATGCTATACAAGTTGTCATCTTTGTCAATTTCTTCAATTTTCCTTGAAATTTGATCTGGGTTTAAAGTGTAATGCAGATGAGGGAACTGGGGTTTGTAATGTTGGCATTGCGAGCATGAGAAAATTGCAGAAGAAGAACCGTGATTTGGGTCTTGTTCTGCTTCTTGTGCTGCTTGAATTCAACTTCATTTGCTCACAAAAGGAGAGAGAGAAAGAGATTTTGCTTCAGTTTAAGGCTAATGTCACAGATGACCCATTTAACACCTTGAGTACATGGGTTTCTGGTGCTGATCCTTGTCAAAATTTCACTGGCGTTACTTGTGATTCTAACCAAAATGTGGTTAAAATTGTGTTGTGGAACACTAGTTTATCTGGGGTTTTGTCCCCTTCATTATCTGGGCTTAAATCTCTGCGTACTCTCACACTTTATGGCAATAGATTCAGTGGGAAAATCCCAGATGAATATGGGAATATCAGAAGTCTTTGGAAGATGAATCTAAGTACCAATGCACTTTCTGGGTCAATCCCAGAATTTATTGGAGTTTTGGGGAATTTGAGGTTCTTGGATTTGTCTAGCAATGTGTTTTCTGGAGAAATATCTGAGAATTTATTTAGGGTTTGTGGGAAAATGAAGTTTATTTCTCTGTCTAGCAACAATCTCACTGGTTCAATCCCTAATTCTGTGGGGAATTGCTCTAATCTTGTTGGGTTTGATGTATCTTATAATAGGCTTAATGGAAATATTCCTTCAGAGGTTTGTGTGTCTCCCAATTTGGCATTTTTGTCAATGAGGAACAATTTGTTTGCTGGGAGTGTTCAAGGAGTATTCTCAGGATGCAATAGCTTGCAGGTTTTGGATCTTAGTAGCAATTTTTTCTCCGGAGACGCGCCGTTTGATAGATTTGGATTGGTTAATATGACTTATTTCAATGTTTCTCATAATGGGTTTGAAGGGAAGATACCAGAGATCACAATGTGCAGTGAAAGAATGAAGTTCTTCGATGCTTCTTGGAATGCTTTAAATGGGGAGATCTCAAGAGGTATAACGAGTTGTGCTAGTCTTAGAATTCTGGACTTAGAATCTAACAGGATAAATGGGAGTATCCCGAATGGGATCGGAAAATTGAAGAGCCTTTCTATTATTCGATTGGGGAATAACTCAATCGACAGCGCGATTCCTGCAGAAATTGGGAACATTGAGCTACTGCAAGTTCTCAATTTGCACAATCTGAATCTTCATGGTCAAATTCCTAGTGAGATTTGCAATTGCAGATTTCTTCTTGAGCTGTGAGTCCAATTTACCATTCTGCACTCTTCTATTATTAATTAGACTTGGTTTTTTCTAGAGTATAGAGCCATTATGCTTTTGGGAATAGTTGGTTCCTTGTTATCAGGTCCTTATGGACCAAGAGGTCATGAGTTTAAATTCCAATAGTCCCCTACTCTCAATTCAAGCACAAAGTATGAGTTGGGGTTGTGCGTTAACCACACTTCGAGCCCATCACGTGTTTGTGCGAGAGGGCATGTTTAGAGTATAAAACCATTCTTGGTCTTCACCCATTAGTTTGAGCTTTTGGGATTGGTAGTTCCTTGATATCATAACCTTATTGACTGAGAGGTCCCACTAGCCCCACACCCCTAATGGTGCTATAATTCAAGCACGTATTTGAGTTGGACATTTGCGCCAAAGGAGATGTTCAAGTATAAATCCATTCACGGATCTTCACTCATTAGCGTAAACTTTTGAGATAGTTGGCACTTGCCTAATATTGGCTTTAAACTGAGCCTGAAATATATGCTACGATGTTGCTGCAGGGATGTTTCTGGCAATGCACTTGAAGGTGAAATACCACAAAACTTAGATAACATGACATACCTTTTAATTCTTGACATCCACAGAAACAAACTGACTGGTCCTATACCAGCAAGCTTGGGAAACCTATCAGGGCTCAGTTTCTTTGATCTTTCAGAAAATTCACTTTCTGGGTCGATACCTGCCTCACTCGGAAATCTATCCAATCTGACCCATTTCAATGTCTCATACAATCATCTCTCTGGAGAAATTCCTCAAATTCCAACCATCACAAATTTTGGTTCTACTGCATTTTTTAACAATCCTGAGCTATGTGGCCCGCCTCTGAGAACCGTCTGTTCAGCTTCCATGTCAAGGAGAACAAAGGCGCTCACTGTATCCACCATTATAGCCATTGTTGCTGCAGCGCTGATTCTTATTGGGGTTTGTCTAATCACGATACTGAACATGAGAGCACGCAAGAAAAAGGAAGAGGATGAAACAAGAGTTGTCGAGAGCACGCCTCTCGGTTCATCAGAAGCTAGTAACTTCGTCATCGGAAAGTTAGTTCTTTTCAGCAAAAGTTTACCCTCCAAGTATGAGGACTGGGAGACCAGTACCAAGACGTTACTCAATAAAGACCGTTTAGTTGGTCATGGCTCGATAGGTTCGGTTTATAGGACGAGTTTCGAAGGTGGGATTTCTATTGCATTGAAAAAGCTAGATACTTTAGGAAGAATCAGAACCCAAGATGAGTTTGAGCAAGAAATTATAAGGCTAGGAAATCTAACACACCCGAATTTGGTTGCTGTTCAAGGCTATTACTGGTCTTCAACAATGCAACTCATTCTTTCCGAGTTTGTTCCGAATGGTAACTTATATGATAACTTACATGGGTTTAGCTATCCGGGCACTAGCACTGGTGTAGGAAACAGCGAGCTACATTGGGATAGACGATTTAGAATCGCCCTTGGGACAGCTAGAGCGCTTGCTTACCTTCACCATGATTGTAGGCCGCCTATTCTCCATCTCAACATCAAATCAACGAATATACTCTTGGATGAAAACTTTGAAGCTAAGTTATCTGATTACGGGCTATCGAAACTGAACCCTATGTTTGATAATTATGGGTTAACAAAGTTTCACAGTGCAGTTGGATATATCGCGCCAGAGTTAGCTCAAAGTTTGAGACCAAGTGACAAATGCGATGTTTATAGTTTTGGGGTTGTGTTATTAGAGCTTGTAACTGGGAGGAAGCCAGTAGAGAGCCCTACGACAAGTGAGGTTATCATTTTGCGCGATTACGTTAGGGAGTTACTAGAGAGAGGCTCAGGTTCGCGTTGTTTCGACCGAAGTTTGAGGGATTATGCAGAGAATGAGCTGATTCAAGTTATGAAATTGGGGCTTTTTTGTACATCTGAGGTTCCTTCTAAGAGACCAAGTATGGCAGAAATTGTTCAGTTTCTTGAGTCTATTAGGAATCATAATAGTTGATGGTAAAAATGTATGTTTTTGGTTCAAAATATACACATTTTGTGCAGTGACAATTGGGATTCTTGCAGTAAAGAGATACAGGTGGATTTTAGGCTAGGAAACAATTGAAGATATTCTTTTGTGATTACTGTTCTTCTATTGCTGTTAGTATCTGTAATTTCAGCAAATAAATTCTTTCATTTCTTGTATCTTATTTGCAGAAATAATAATCTTGTTTAGGGCTTTTTATATGGAGCCTAGTTTTATACAGTAATGTTCATATCTGTGGACTGAGAGTTCAAGCGGGTTTGGGCTTAGTTTGGGTATATATATATATATATATATATATGGTCCCAAGTGTGTCAGGTGTGGCATGAGAGAAGAAATTCTCCTGTATCTCAAAAAGGTAGTGAAATCTATGCAACTCGAGTGTACATGGACACAATTGGCTAAACTCCGTAAATTTTAAGTCTTGTTAGAAGCTCTTCAGGTATTGAGTTTGTTGTTGGTCTTTTGTTTCCTAGACTAGACCATTCATTTGTATTTGGTTTGTGCCCACAAAAAATGGCCTAAGCTTCAAGCAATAAGGGTTCTCTCTGAACATTGTTTCTATACTCTTTTAAGGGGGAGGGAATAATCCAATGCACTTCTGATTTCTATTATGTTATTCGGAACACTCTAAATTAGACCAAGAACTTTTGAAACGGGACATAGTTGTATCCTAACTTTAGATTTGTATTGGATCTAAGCCCATATTGACTCCTTCTCCTCGAGATTCAACCCTTGCGTAAATTTTAGGCTTACCCATATCATCTTATCCCACGATTCCTCAGGAATACCTTCTACTGCTTGTCCCAAAGCTCAAGCTCTCATTTCTCATTATACAAGTGAATCAAACTCCTTGTATAAGCAGAACTGTCGAAGCCTCCAAAGCTTTTTGCACATTTGATACCTGATTCATTCATCCTAGCTATGAACTTACTGTACAATGAGTATCGAGTTGGAGCTGAGACTTGGGAGAATCTTGTTAGAATCTTGTGAGAATCTTATGCTTGAGCTCCATAACAAATTTTTATATTATTGTTGCGACAAGTAAGAAGTTTATTGTATGTAAGTCTGTGGATTACCTTACTTAATGGTAATTGGCTTTAGAATGACATCTCAATTACTAACTCTTTCAGAACAATCTGGTTTTGAATGCCTAGTCAAGAGCAATACCACTATGGTACTGATGTTACCTTATGAGATAGTACAGTTATATCAACTAGGGCCCAAGACTTTATTCAATGAGATCAACCATTGAGTAGATCCAAGTTTTTCTATGAGACCGAGAATGAGCTTCTCAAACTAAAAGCAATTATCAACGAATAAATGCTTTAGTATATAATTTACTTGGTTTTCTCCTACCTTTTCTATCCGAGTTCTTGCTAATTGTATCAAAATTTGATATAGCTAGGGGTGTCTATGAGCTCACCAAGCTGCTCGCCAGGCTCAATACTTGACTCATCAACATTTGCCTTGGCTCGGATGCAACTTTAGACTTGCTAAGTTTGAAAACATCAAGCTTGAGTTTGGCTTGCTCAACTGAGCTCAAACTCGACTTGAAGAACTCCAACCTAAGTTTTCTTATATATGCTTATGTGAGCTTGATCTAGACTCGTTTAAGTTGGGTTACGCTTAAATATGACTCATTTAGCCATTTTTAGACTAGTAAATTATATTAAGATTGACTCATTTAGGCTTATTTAAACTCTTGCGAGTTTAAGAGCTCGAGCTTCGCTAGATTCAAGCTTGGAAAAGTAACGGTTTTAACTCAGAACAAGTCAATCCTTTTGTGCTCTATGACGAGCCAATTTACAACAGTTGACAACCCATATAGATGAGATTGTTGTTCGGGTTTTTCAAGTATAATTGGGCTTTTGGCCTTTTGGGCCAAGAGCCTCTCTACATGTGTGTTTTGAAGAACTTGTTTCACTTGCCATGCATTCTTTGCTGGAGAAGGTACTTAATATTCAAACACAGCAATGAAGAAGGTTACAATAGAAAGATCTTACAAATTGATGGTACTGTGCAGTAGTGAGAATCATAATTCTAAAAGATAATTTCGTTATTGCTCAAGTGCACACAGTGTTATTAGCAGTGTGATCGTACCTTTAACATGCACTTGTTAGAAGCCAATTAGGACTGCCAAGAGAAACTTTGCCCATATAGAGGAGAATATTCTAGGAGAGGAAGGTAGAAGAGGGAGATGAAGATTTCGGAGAGGGATGACCAGAACCTTTGAGCGTGTACTTATAAGGGTGTCTTAGTTTGTGGCATTTCTTACCCATCCGGTCATTGCCTAGGGGTCCAGAGTTCGATTCTCGCTGAGGATATACTCATTACTTACCTGCTCATAGAAATTATGGGCCTTTTCATGAGTTGGGGTTGACTGGAGCAATTCAATCCTTTGGTACCAAAAAAGAAAATGTAGGTATATATATAGAAGGATGTGACTGTTGGAAAAGGGTGCAAAGTCCCAATAATCAATCACATGCTTTCACTACAAGCAGTAAATGCCCAACAGTTAGCCGCTCGGTTGAAAACAAAGAAGGTATTGTTGTTTCGGAAAGTGCAGTGATATTAAGGCTCCGTTTGTTTCGTAGGAAAAGTGGATTTTAGGAATATATTTTTTTTTTGAAAAATATTTTCCAATAAAATTAAAATCCGATTGAGGTTTTATTTTGTTTGTTTCAAAGGAAAACTTGTTTCTATATTAATGTTTTCGTATATAGTTTAAAAGAAATATTTTTCATAAATCATCCTACTTCTTGTTATAGGATAATATAAGTAGTAATCCAACATATATAAAAAGTGATAGAAAAATAAAATTAACTATCAAAGCTATATAAAATAGAAAAATTATCTATCAAATATCCTAAAATTTGAGCATTTATTACCTAAGTATCATATCATTTTAATATATGTAATAAGATACCTTGGGACACGAAATTTTATCACCTAAATATATCATGCGTTCGAATCTAGTGAATTTTTCTTAACGTGTTATGCTAGCATTTTCTTACAAAAGAAATCACTGGTTTATTATAGGGATACATGTATATATTATTGAAACTCGTATTTCACATCAACAATGTTTATTTATAATCTACCAAATTTTGGCAAAAAGTTACCTTATTTATAAAATTTTTAAACTTTAGAGCACTTAAGTGATAAAACTTTTAAGCTTTACGGTACATCATTGTATATTAACGAAACATCAGAGAACCCATGTAATAAACGTTCAAATCCTAAGGTACCTAATTGATAACTTTCCTATATAATATTATATAGTAATTCAAAACCACGATAAAGTAACATCTAGCTATGTTTGATTATTCAGTCTAATTCCTATTCGGCATTATGATGTTAAAGTTCATGTTCCAATTCGGTTAATTTTGGTTCGATCCATATCCGCACGATAATTATCGCAAAGGCTCTTGTGCGACTTGGAATTTTGACTTCCCTTATTTTATAAGGGAAGTCATTTTCCCTCCATTGAGGGAAAATATTTTCCATTGGAAAAGCTTTTTCGTCGATGTTAGAGTATAAAACCAATCGTGGACCTTCACCCATCAGCTTAAGCTTTTGGGAAAGATGGTTCATTAACATGGTATCAGAGCCTTGATAACCAAGAGGTCAGGAGTTCGAATCTCAACAGCCCCCACTTTCAATATTAAAACAATTAACAACAAGGTATGAGGTGGGCCTGTACATTGTCCACGCTTCAAGCCCAAACGGGCATTTGCGTGAGGGGGCATGTTAGAGTATAAAACCAATCATAGATCTTCACCCATCAGCTTAAGCTTTTGGGAAAGATAGTTCCTTGACAGTCGAAAAAAGTGCGCCAAACAAAGGAAAATATGAAAACTATTCCTAAAATTACATTTTTCTCCAAAACAAACGGAGCCTAAGTCTTTTATTGCAACAACTGCCAAGGTAAAAGTTAAATTGGATAGTAAAAAGAACCCTCGCCCTCACCAGGCTGGTGCGGTGAGCAGGCAGCACGCGTACATGGTTTCCATCTACCTCTCACTCTGAACTTAATTCAAAGCTTTATTTCAAAATGTCATATATAAAGTTTTCTTAGATGCACTTCCAATGTGGGATGCGAGACTTAAGGTATAAACTTAGATTTCAATGTGGCATTAAAAAGTTCTGTGACATTTCCAACAATCTTGTTTGCTACATAATCAAGCACTAATGCGAAAAGCGATGCAATAAGTAACTTACCTAACCTTCCAAGTAATTTCTAATTCATTCATTTTTAACTATCCTTCCTAAAAAATTTCTATTTTCCATCCTAACCATCAAACGTGTTTTGCTTACTTCATAGGAAGCTAACACAGGGATTGAATTTCCATGAAATACAACTTCTCACATAAATTTAATTCATATGACAACCAAACAAGGCCTTAATAAAAAAGTTCAAGAACTGCCCTATTAATTTGCTCTAAAATATGGGGAATTAATCATTTAGGTACCCCAAAGTTTAAGGTTTATCACTTAAGTATCCTGGCATTTCAATATATACAATGAAGTACCTAAGATTTAAAACTTTTATCATTTAGATACTTTGAAGTTTATAATTTTTATCAATTAGGTGCCCATTTTCAAAATTAGATTGATTTTTATTAAAAATTACTAATATAGGATTATAATATTATGGATTTTTATCGTAAAATGCTAATATAACACATTATTTCACTAATATATCTTCTGTCGTAATTCAGTGACTTTGTTTTCTTAATCAGTTGGATATTTGTTCAAATGATTGATATAGCTTGTATTATATATTATAATAATATATATGAGAGTTAAGTTATGGTAACATACCCAACAGGGTACTGAGGTATCATACATATAGAGAAACTAAGAAAAGTATAATTATAAGAAAGCCCTTAGGCTAATAATAATATAACAACTCTATTATCCTAATATGTCCCCTCAATCTGTACTGGGGGGACCAACGTGCAGATTGGCTTTGTAGTAGCGGAAGCAAGCAGTAGCTAACCCTTTTGTAAAAATACCAGTGACCTGTTTGGTAATAGGAGTAAATCGAACATGGATGTCACCCTTGACAGCCTTTTCACGGACATAGTCAAAATCGACATCAACATGTTTGCTACGATCTTAGAAATCGACATCAAAATGTGAGTGGCAGACATGCTATCACAGTAAATAAGAATCAAACCGGTGTGTCGCAGACCCAAGTCACGCATCAAGTATCGGATCCAGTCACAATCTGCTACGACCTTGGCAACGACACGATACTCAGACTCAGTGGTAGACTTCGCAACTATAGGCTACTTCTGAGCATGCCAGGAGATGAGATTAGGACCAAGGAAGAGAGCAAAACCTGTGGTAGAGCGTCGGGTATCAGGACAACCACCCCAATCAGCATCAGCATAAGCGGTGACCGATGTGTTAGACCCAGGAGTGATGATGAGATCGTGATCAGGAGTGAGTGTGAGGTATCGCAAGATGCGCTTCACCATTTGCCAATGAGACATTGTGGGAGCATGCATGAACTGGGACACACGGTTAACCGCAAAGCATATGTCAGGACAGGTCATGGTTAAGAACTGGAGTGCACCCACTGCACTACGGAACTCGGTGGGATCGGCTAGGAGGTCCCCGTCGGTCAAAGAAGGTTGTGCTCGGGGTGGTATCGGTGTCTGTACAGGTTTGGCCTCAAGCATGTCATGCTTGCTAAGAAGGTCTAGGGTATATTTGTGCTGAGAGAGGAAAAGGCCATGGCGAGATCATTTAGCCTCAATACCGAGAAAATAGTGAAGCGAACTGAGGTCTTTCATAGCGAATTGAGTGGATAGGGAGGCGGTTAGTTGACTAAGAAGTGCAGGGTTAGAGCCTGTGAGGATGATATCATTAACATAGAGTAAAAGGCACACAATGCTGGTAGGGGAGCGATGAATAAATAGGGAAGGATCTGCCTTACTACAGTAGAACCCAAGACTGAAGAGGAACGTGCTAAATCTGTGAAACCAGGCCATGGGAGCCTGTTTTAAGCTGTACAGGGCTTTGCGCGGTCGGCCTATATGCGTAGGGAATGTAGGGTGGATGAACCCAGGTGGCTGACGCATGTACACTTCCTCATTCAAAAAATCATGTAAAAACGCATATTTCACGTCAAGTTGGCGAATGGGCTAGGATTTTGTAACAACAAAGGCCAATATGAACCTGATAGTCGTGGGTTTTACAACAGGGCTAAATGTTTTGGTGTAATCAATACCTTCACGTTGATGACAGCCCTGGGCAACAAGGTGAGCCTAGAAGCGATCGACTGAACCATCAGATTTATACTTGACCTTATATTTCAAGTGCTCCCAACAACATTGTGAGAAGGGGAGGGAGGTACGAGATCCCAAGTTTGATTTTGAATAAGAGCATTAAATTCCTCAGCCATGGCTTCCTGTCACTGAGGGTTTTTCACAGCCTGAGAAAAAGAAGTGGGTTCTTGAACCACAACAATTGAGTCGAGGGATAGGATGTGCTGAAACTTGCGAATACCGTCCTTAAGACGAGTACGCATAGGGTGGCCACACTGGACAAAGGAGGAATCCTTCAGGACCGCAGGAGTGGCAGCGCCCGAGACCGAACAAGGGAGAGGCTGAGAGGTAGGGGCTGGACTGGCTAGGGGCACGGGTGAAGAGCCACCCGAGACGCCCCCTAGAGCCGAAGGGCCTGCACCGCGAGGGTGACGCAAAGGAGACCCACGAGCACCTGCATCGTCATCGACCGAAGTAGGAACAAGGGCGGGTGCAGCCGGCTGGACTGAGGGCATGATGCTTGTAGACACTGCACCGGGGAGAAGGGTAAGGGGGAGGAGAACCTCAACAAGACCATTGGACGAGGGCGCCATGCAACTAGACGCTAACGTGTGATATGGGAAAACATTTTCAACAAAATGCACATGACGACTGATATGAACACGACCAGTAGTGGAGTCCAAATAGGAGTAACCTTTGTACCGGCCGGCATATCCGAGGAAAACATAAGGGAGAGAGCATGGGGCTAATTTATGAGCGGTACGGGATGTGATGTTGGGAAAACAAGCACACCCAAAGACCTGAAAAAGGTTATAATCAAGGGCCTGATGAAAAAGCTTTTCAAAGGGAGACAAATTACGTAGTAGAGGTGTCGGTAGACGATTAATAATATAACAGGTAGTGCAGGCGGCTTCTGCCCAAAATTCATAAGGAAGTTGGGCTTGGAGTAGAAGGGTCCGTACCATTTCACTTAAATGTTAATGCTTACGCTCCGCCACTCCATTTTGCTGTGGAGTATCAGGACATGAAAGACGAAAGTGAATACCATGAGTGCGACAAAGGGCCGCCATTTACCTGTTGTCAAACTCACGACCTCCATCACTTTGAAAACACTTAATTTTAGTGGAAAACTGATTTTCAACAAAAATCTTAAAGTCGGAGAAGATGGAGTACACTTCGTCTTTCCGTTGCATCGGATAGAGCCAGAAGAAGCCATAATAGTCATCAATAAAAATCACATAATAATGTAAAGCCGAAGTTGATTGAACCAGAGATTGCCAAACATCAGAATGAATTAACTGTAAAGGAGCAGTTGTTGTATGTAAAACACAAGCAAACGGTAAACGACGAGACTTACCTAGACAACAAGCCTGACAATAATAAATTGAGCTAGAACTAGAATGTATTAAACAACATGAACGTAAAACATCCAAAACTGAGTGACCTAAATGTCCTAGGCGCCGATGCCACTGATCTAGAGGTGTGATTTGTGCAATAAGCCCTGTGAAAGGCGGAGAAAAGCCATATAGAGGACCGCTACTGCGCATCTTGAGTAAGGGCATCCCCATAACCTTGTCCTTAACACAAAAGGAGGAAGAGTCAAACTCAACATAACAGTTGTTGTCACGACACAGTTGTTTAACAGATAAAAGATTATAAGTGAGACCAAGCACTGGAAGAACGTTAGATAGTTTTAAATCATGCTTGGGAGCTCGTAGTTTAGAGGAGCCAGTATGAGTAACAGGTAACAAAGTTCCATTACCAACTTGAATAGACTTAAATCCAGTGTACGGCAAAATATTTAGTAAAATACCTGGGTTAGAGGTCATATGATTAGACGCTCCAGTGTCAGGGTACCACGTAGGATCAGCAGATTCCGCAACTGACAAGGTAGAGAGGGAGTGGGAGAGGTCGGTTTGAACAAAGAGGTGGGGACAAAGAGAAGCAACATGGCCAACCTGATGACAAATCTAACAAACAATGGGACCAATACCGAGTATACTTGCTTGTGGTGGACTAGGAGCATAGCCGGTATTGTTGAACCAAGACTACGGTGGAGAGAGTGAGGCTCCAGAACTGACCGTGCCTGTCCCCGGGTTTGGCGGTTGACCGTATGACCCTCCACGGCCCCCTTGACCTCCTTAGCGATTGGAGTTACGCCCACAACCCTTAAGGCCACGACCACCACGACGCCGATGATGACCCGACGAGTCGGATGGCGCACCTAACTCTACAAAGGCATGCGTGTGATCGAAGGAAGACCGTGATTGAATCCGGGAGATGGCAGCTTCTTCATCCAGTAGTGTAGTTTTAAGGCGCTCAAAGGGAAGATCCCGAGAGGACTGACGAGTGAACGTACTGAAGGCCTCATATTTCTATGGAAGATCAAAGAGGGCATAGTGCATTCATTCACAATCCGAGACAGGAGAATCTATGGCAGCAAGGTTATCGGCAATGTTCTTAAGCTTAGTTAGGTAGGCAGTCATAGTTTTGTGATCTTTGCGGAGAGTGACAATTTGGGAGCGGAGGTCAAATTCTTTGGCAAGGGAGTGGTCATGGAATCTCTTAGCTAGGGCATCCCACATGTCCTTGGCGGTTGGGTGATGGATAACGTCATTGAGGACTAGGCGAGCGAGAGAGGCTGAGAGACAGGCCCTAATACTCTTATCAATACAAACCCAGGTTTGATGGTCAGGATTAGAGATGAAGGCACCGGTCAGGATTTGAATTTAAGGAGGAGGGCAAAGTAACGAGCTATCAAGAAAGTCCATTAAGCAATGGGCACAAAGGAGCATGGAGACTTGTTCACGCCATGCGTTATAATCTGTTGGGGTATCAAGTTTAACAGTAACCAGACTTGTGAAAGACGATGTGGGAAGGGGGGCCGAGGGGATGACCGGTTGGTGATATCCAGAGAGGGGCACAGCTAGGGAACCGAGAGGGGTAGGAGATAGGCCAGGGATCGAGGATGCATGCTCAATACCTGGAGGCATAGAAAGTAAACTTTGGGAGCCATAATTGGGGAAGGACATACCGTGGGTGTACCCGGTAAAGGGAGCAGAGGTACGACGCGAGGAAGAGAACCAAGAATCGGTGGTATGGGCTGTCAATCGATGATGGGTTGGGAGGTTGGTGATGGGTGTACTGGGGATGAGCCCACGGCTGTAGGGCAGGTCGGAGGGGAGGATGAGGTTTGGTTGCTAGCCATAGATTCACCAATCGAAAAGGAATACACGGACTATGCCTCCTGAGATCGTACCGGAGAGGGAAAAGCTGTGGCCGGACGTGGGGAGGAGGAGCAGCAGCAACGCTATGTGTGGAGGAGGGCGGCGGCAACACTGGTGTCAGGGTGAGGGTTTGGGTTTTGGCCCCACCTTTTTTTTTGTGTTTTATTTTTTTATTTTTTTGGAGAGAATATGGTATAAGGGTAAGGCTCTAATACCATGTGAGAGTTAAGTTATGGTAACATACCCAACAGAGTGCTGAGATATCATACATATAGAGAAATCAAGGAAAGTACAATTACAAGAAAGCCCTTGGGCTAATAATAATATAAACAACTCTATTATCCTAATAATGTATATCATCAACGTTCTATGGTAAAAAATATTCGTATTTTCGCAATAATTCACCAAATTCTCTCAAAGGGTACCAAAATAATAAAATTTTAAAACCTTAAGGTATCTCATTGTATATATTAAAATGTCAAAGTACCTAAGTGATAAATGGTCATACATCCAGATACTTAAGTGATAATTTGCCTAAAATATATTACATTACATGTATGGAAAGATGGGTGAGAGTAGTATTAAGATTGGTGACCTCCTGAAAAGTTCTTGTGTTGCACCCCTTAGATTGGGGGTTCTCAGAAACAGCCTCCCTACCCTGAAGGGGGAAAGCTGTGTACATCCACCCCCCCAGACCCTGCTTAGGCAGGAGCTTTTAGGGCAACGGGAATATTGCTTTTACATGTATGAAACTTTTATGACTTAGGAACTCTGAGATTTGACTATTTACCACCCAGGTATACCAACGTTTCAATATATAAAATAAGGTACTCTGAAGTTTGAGAATTTTATCACTTAGGTACCCTATGTTGGAATTTAATGAGTTCTGGTAAGAATTAAACCAATTTTATACAAAATATACTAATTTTAGTACATAATTACGATAATACATATGAGTTCATTATTTTGGATGATACA
The DNA here is from genome assembly GCA_018398585.1 of Simmondsia chinensis. NCBI lineage: Eukaryota > Viridiplantae > Streptophyta > Magnoliopsida > Caryophyllales > Simmondsiaceae > Simmondsia > Simmondsia chinensis. The sequence continues at coordinate 46,780,397 of JAGTTD010000001.1, read as the reverse complement.
AGCCAAAAGAATAGTAGAAAAATACAATCTCACATTGGTAGGTTTATATACCTAAAGAGCTACTATACCCATTGCTAATTGATTTTGGGATGGAACCTCCTTTGGTATGTAACAATGGTATCAGAGCCGTCGATCCTCGGATCGATTTTAAGGAGCTCGGTTTGGTATGGGATGAGCCGTGTTTGATGGTCATGCTTGACAAGCCACACGTAACAGGCCCAAGTTTCGGAAAGGGCTAGGAGAGGGCTACCTATAGTAGAGTAGAGCCGTCCACGAGAGAAAATGACTACCTAATCAGAGTGAAGCTACCTAGAATAAAGCCGTCCACGAGATAAAAGGGCTACCTAGGATAGGGGTACCTAGAGTATAGTGAAGCCGTCCACAAGAGAAAAGAGTTAGCTACTCAGAGTGAATCTACCTAGAGTGAAGCCGTCGAGGACGATGGTTGGGGAGCGTGGTGATTTGATACAAGCCAAAAGAATAGTAGAAAAATGCAATCCCATATTGATGGCTTAGAAGAGGAAGTACCACTTTATATACCTAAGGAGGTATTCTATCCATTGTCAATTAATTTTGAGATGAAACCTCATTTGGTATGTAACATTCAATCTTTTCAATAAAAAACTTAACGAATTATAATGAAAAAGTTCACTTACTTTGGATACAAATTATTGTTATAGTGCCGATATCATGTGTCACATCATCCTTTTTTTTGATAAAATATCATGAAATTATAATAAATATATTTATATATTATTGAAATTATATTTTACTTTAACACTTTTTTATAAAAATCTATTAAATTTTGGAAGAAGGATACCTGATCAATAAAATTATAAAACTTTAAAGTATCTAAGTATAAACAAATTTTAAATCTCATAATATCTATAAATATATGTCAAAATATTAATATATCTAAATAATAAATAATCAAATCTCATACTGTAAAAATAATAATTTTCCAAATTTTTAAAAACATTCGATTTTGAAAAGGGCGCAGCAGGCCCGCCCTTGTAGCCCCACTTATACAAATGAGACAAACACATAATCTAACCGTTGTGTCCATTTTCGTAATTTCCCCCAACTTTCAGGGGCAAACTTTTTTTATAGACAGGCTCCGTACCCGAATCCCAATGCTCTCAGTTGCCAATTCAGTGTAATTTACCATTTTACCCTCCCATTATGAATTTACTTCCGGGCACTATTTCTCGTTATTATTGAAGAAATGCGGGGACAGACTCGTCATTGACTATTCACTACTGCTTTTGAACTGATTATTTTATTTTATTTTTGAATACATTATTTTATTTTTTGACCAAACACTTATTATTTTAATTTGTTTTTTTTGTAATAAGTTTATAAACTTATTATTTTATGAAAATCGATTTTTAACACTATCACGTATCAATAAATGTGAGGTTTATTTATTAGGTAATAATATACCAAATTTTATTAAAACTTTAAAGTTAAGCATGTTTAGGCTAAAGTAGTACCAGGATGGGTGGCCTCCTGAGAAGCCCTCGTATTGCCAATCCTATAAGGTTCAAGGTCCTCGGAAGCAATCTCTCGGCAGGGTTACACCCTGAAGGGGTCAGACTGCGTACATTCATCTTCCTTAGATCCCGCTTAGTCGGGAACCCTTTAGGCATTGGGTCTGTTGTTGTTGCTATTGTATCAATAAATGTGTAAAAAAAATTATATGAATAAATGTGTGTAATATATGATTTCGACCTCGGACTTTGTTATATTTAAAGAATATGTATATATAAAGTTCAAATTGGTAAAAATAATTGTTCAAACAGTTTAAAAAATATTGTTCTAGTATATAATTTATGATTCAAACTCACATTATCAATAATGTATATATATTTATATATATAGTTATTTATTTATGTGACTAAAAGTGGATAAAATTATTTTGAAAAGTCTAATAACTATTATTTATAGTTTAAAATTTTACTAATAAAAATAATTGGACAACTACATACATTCAAAAAAGATGTTTTGACTTTGTTCTTTTCTAATATTTTGTAATTTGTTTATTAATTATATGTATATTTTATTTATCCATAATAGCCTTTGTAATAGGGAATTATTATTATTAATGTAAAAATTATTATTATCAGGGTAATGATGTACCTTTAAAAAATAAGGGTCGTTAGATTGACTTGAAAATAATTATTTTACTTTGATAATAATACAATTTTTCTTTAATAATGATAAATCTTTCTTTGTTAATAATGTTACACTTAAAATATTAGATAAAGTTTTAGAGAAGAAGAAATTAATATACATAATAAAATATAAATATTTATTAAAAAAAATTAAAAAATAGAGTAATATTATTAACAGAGTTAAAATTATTAATATTAGAACAAAATTGTTATTTTTAACATAATTTTATCGGGTAATATTACTATTTAGACAAGATTATTTTTAGTAGAGTAAAATCGTAGTTTTTAAAATAATTTTGTGATTCTCATTGCTTATAAATAATATCATTTTTTTAACAATAATATTTTTTAATTTGACAATAACAACTCTCTAATTTATAACTCTTAATTTTTATAAGTTTTACTATGCAATAATTATCTTCTATATATTATAGCCAACCCTTGTAGCACTGAAAATATTGTTATTGTTATATATTATAGCCAAGTTTTCTTATTTTCAAAAGTCTTTAAACCTCAATTCAAGCAATTTTAAAGAGATGTTACTAAAAGTCTCTAAACTACAATCTAAAAAATTCTAAAGGAATGTTATTTAATATTGTAGGTCATAAGAAAGAAGAAAACAAGAAATAGATTAAAAATAATTATTCACGTATTTATTCACATTAATTCAATACGACACCAACACATAAAAATAAAAGAGCAAATAAAATTTTAACAACGTTTAATAAAATTCATTTGTGATAATATATGAACTTATATTTTTATAATATAAACATCTTTTATATATCGTATAGAATAACACTAGTTTTAAAATTAATTAAGAGCAAATTCATAAAAATATTAAAAAAATGAAGGGGACATTAAAATCCGAACCTTCCATATTCAAACTTTGGATCCTCTCACACCTTCGGCGCCTCACTCTCTCTCTGAAACGGAAACTGCTCTGCAGTCTCTCCCACTGAGAAGAGAGAGAGAGAGAGAGAGAGAGAGAGAGAGAGATGGACGAGGAGATGGACGAAGGTGCGGTTGAGGTCTTCAATGCTGTGGAGATCGACCTTGATTACGAGTACGACGCGGCGCGCTTCTTCGATTTCACCCGAGCTGAGTCCGACGCTGAGGTTTGGGCAGCTGAGTCCTGGTTCGATTCCGCCCCGGATTACCCTCCTTCTCGTGCGTAATGAGGCTTAAATCCTAATGTTTACTTTTTTGTCGTGTGTTGATCACTCTATAGGTGAGTTATGTAGAATCCTATACTGGAGTTGTAAGAAAAGGTGTTCAACTTGTAAGCCTTATCGGTTGCTGTTAGAGTATAAAAGCATTGTTGGGTATTTATCCATCAGCTTAAGTTTTTGAAAAAGTTGGTTCCTTGACATGGTATCGGAATCTTGTTGACCAAGGGGTCACGGGTTCGAATCCGAACGAACCCCACTTTTAATATTAAAATAATTTCAGTACAAGTCAATGAGGTGGACCTGTGTATGATCTATAATTCAAGCCTCAATGGGCATTTGTGTGAGGGGCATGTTAGAGCATAAAACTATTCATGGGTGTTCACCCTCAGCTTATTTTTTTGGAAAAGTTGGTTGACAGTAAGGAAAAAAAAAAAAAGTTCAACCTATAAGCCTAGCGCATTACTCCACCTATTGTCAATTGATTTTAGGATAAAACCTCACTTGGGTTTATATGCGGATCTCATATATGCCAACTTTGTGAGTTGGGGTTAAGGGCCTGTGAAAGTTAACATCAGGTTCTGCTGAATGTGGAGGAAATTTCTAGCATTGTTTTCATATATTTGAGCACATTAGGCTTGGTTTAACATCATTGCTGGGCTTTCACCCTGTAGCGTGGACTTTTGGTATAGTTAGTTTCTCAACGTAATATCAAAGCTTTGTTAATGGAGAGCTTGTAGGTTCTGTCAAGGAATTAGTCATCCCAAAAACTTAAGTTGGTGGGTGAAAGTCTAAAATTAGTTTTATACTATAACATGCCTCTTCATGCGAATGCCCATGAGACTTGAAGCGTGGATATTGCACCTACACACATTATATTTTGTGCTTAAATTATATTGATATTGAAAGTGTTGGATGTTGGGATTCGAATTTGTTACCTCTTGGTCACAAGGTTCTGATACCACATATCAAGGAACTACTGAAAAGCTTAAGTTGATAGGTGACGATCCAAGAATGATTTTATACTCTATTAGGTTCAAACAGTCCCCACTTTCAATACTGCTATAATTTCGTATGAGATGGGCTTGTGCATTATTAACACTTCAAGTCCCATGGGCATTAGCATAAGGTGATATGTTGGAGTGCAAAACCATTTTTGGATCTTCACCCACCAGTTTAAACTTTTGAATAGTTGGTTCCTTGACATATATGATTTTCATTATTTAGCAATTCCCAAGGTGTGGATAGTAAGCTGAAATGTTATTCTTTTTCGCCTTTTAACATTAGAAGGAAGGAGAAGTTGAATTTCAGATAATGTGGTTGAAATGAACTCTTATTGTAAAAGGTGGTTACTCATTTGGGTTGAAAGAAGTTTTTGAGTGTATGTTGTTTAAGTGGTCAATCGACCAATGGACCCAACTGCAGTAGTTTTACTTTTGCAATGGAACAATAGTGTACTTTATTGAAAATGGATAGTGTGGGCTCCTATATGATTGCTATTTTGTTTCGCTATTTGAGTTTTAGTAAATGCAGGTAGTACAACTATGGATTAAATTGAGAATCACCTCAACTGTTATGTCTCGCTCACCACCCTTTGTTTGCCCTTTTTTATGGGTTACATCCAGCTATGGTTCACAAAAATGTTAACTACTTCATGAAATTAGTAGCAACTGAGTTTGGCGGCTATTATTACACCTTGTGGGTCATTCTTTTTTAGTGGGGATTGGTGGGTTGGTGGTATTTAGGTGTCGGAAGGTAGGAAAAAAGTTTAGGACGTGGTTTGGCAATCTCTTTGTCGAGTTCTCGTTAGAGCATAAACCATTCATAAGCTTTGACCCATCAACTTAAACTTTTGGAATAATTAGTTTCTTGACATAGTGTTAGAACCTTATTGACCAATAGGTCACGAGTTTGAATCCCAATGGCCTTACTTTCAATATTAACATAATTTAAGTACATGGTATGGGATGAACTTGTGCAATATCCAATCTTCAGGCCAAATAAGCATTTGTGTGAGGTGACATGTTAGAGTGTAAAATCATTTTTGAGCCTTATCTTATTAGCTTAAGTTGTTGGGATAGTTGGTTTCTTGACAATTTTGTTTGTGCATGTATGAGTGACTTGTCGTTATTTTTGTCTGTTGCCTATGTGAGCTAGTGTTCAAAAGATTGAGGTTGGGAGATCCCCACTTCAGAAAATAAGCAGAAAAAGAGATAACATAAAAACCATTTCTTTACATTCCTACAGCTTTGGGACTAAGGTTCAGACAATAAGCTGGCTACGTATAGTTTTTGATTTGTTGGATATGCATTTGTCCTGATGCTTGTCTTTTAAGCCTTTGAGAAGGTGTTGAGTTTGAGGAATAATGGGAGTGTATATTGCTTCATTGCAGCGTGCTGTTTTATGGCATGAGAAAGCGTTAAAATCGCCTGTTTTGCATTCTTTGCATTAGTTCTACTTTGTGGCTTTGCTTATCCATCTCATGCTATAATCATCTTCCAAAAGTGAGAATTTATTGAGCTTTTACTTGTTATTGTATTTGAAATACAGCTTTTGTGGCAAACCTGTTCTTGAGGGAGGACTTGTGCTCTGAGAACGCCAATACCTCCCCCAAGTCCAAATATGATGACAGCATGATACTAGTGGACAGTGACACTGATGTTGCCGAGGACTCGGAGTGTGCAAACCAAGATGTGATCAATGAAGGTATTTCTCTCTGTTTACATTTTGTACGTTTATATGAAATTTCGAGCTTCTATCACGGCGATGCCATTTTTGTTGTCTTTCTATTTTTTGTTTTGGGGGGAGGTTTTCTGAAGAATTGAACTAACTCAGTCAGAAATCATACTCTAAATAGTAGTTTTCCGTCACTCAATCCTAATTGGAAACTGTTTATTTTAGTGCTGAATCGTTTGTTTATGACAATGAGAATCGTCACTCTTGATGATTGTGGTCCTTTATTTTGGGGGGGATAAGAATGTGAGGAATAAAGAATATGATTCATGAGTGTAGACATAGATGGGAAAGAAAAAATGGCTAATCATTTTGCAACTTATTGGCATGGAAAGTGACAAAGCCATTTTGAATTGAGATATCATTATTATTATTATTATTATTATTTTTTTGATCGGTAATGTCTTGGGGCATTGGGTCCTTGGTTGTTTTTGGTAATGTCTTGGGGAATGGGTGGGGAAGAAATTCCCTTAAATTCCCCACACTTTTTGTTCAAGTGGCAATTTAAACCTGGGTGGCGTGTATGCCGTTGGCATTCTCCACCACTAGATTATGTCCCTAAGAGACATTATTAGTCTCAAATAAAAGCATGTGGAGGCTGATGCGTACATTATGTGCTTATCTGTTAGCGTTATCACAGACTTAACTAAGTGCTTGGAAATCATTGACCTCTCTTTATGTTTTAGTTAATTGGAGTCACTGTTTGCCAAACGAGCTTTTATGATTTGCATTTCGCTTGTTGCTATTCATCAATTATTCATGAAGTCATAGTTTGAAGAGCATTAAAATCTGAACTTTGCAGCTTAATATATGCAATTATGCATATGACTATGAAAAAAAATGTTGGGAGAAAAAATTAGTTTAACCACTGGATGAATGAGGGAATCTTGACATTTATTGCCTTTTCAACCCCTCTGCTGTCGCATGAATATCTCAGCTGCAGATTGTGGAGTCATAGCTGTGGTCCAGCCAAATTAAGCTTGCTAATATAGCTCTAGTTATGACTTTCTTTTTCACCCCTATTACTTTTTGCGTGCAAAGAAGCCTCTTGTGTTCTCTTTATTTCTTTCCTTTCGTAAGAGTAAAAATAGCCCTCTTCAAAAGAGTAATTATCTTTCTTCTGAAGTTGATTTATTAATGATTTTACCGTATCATCTTAATTTCGCCGACTGATATCTGGTAGTTTCTTATTGTGTGTGTAGCCCCTGGAGGAATGAGTCACACAAGGTTGGAAAACATAATGAAACCTCCTCCAAGTCAGTCACAAGTGTTACTTGCAGGTATATCACCCTTGCTTGGTAGTTCAACTTCTCGTTATTGCTTACATGATATTTTTTGGGCTTTCACGGAAGTAATGATGTAATAGATGTAGCTATTTTGGTTTTGGCAGCTTTATTTCCTTGCACTTTCTGAAGTATTCTATCTCCTCTTATATAGTATCATGTTCCATATCTTCTTTCTGGTTCTAATCCAGAAGAAAATACTGGCTTTGGTTCATCATCTTGTACATCAACTCACTATGGGCTCCCTGTAAATATACACATTCTTAGTTTCGGTGGTGGTTTAGATTAGCTGATTGCACAAAATTTACTTATTTCTGTGTTTTGCTTTTGTTTTTCTCCTTGACTGGAGTTGTTTCTATCAGGTTACTGCAAAGGATTGTCGTTCTACAATCACTTTGCTGATGATATCAAGAAAACAAAGACCAAATCTTTTGTTAAGCCACTTACGCAAAGAAGCTCAACTTTGATGAAGCCTACTGCCAGTCAATTGGCAAAGCAAAATCAACATCATCAAGTGTGTGATTCCAGGTGAATTTCAGGAGGGTTATCATTCATTTCCTTTACCATAGCTAGCCTGCGTCTTCTCATTCTTCTATCTATCAATGGTTGATTGCATCCTCTTCTGACTTTGATGTGTTAGGGATTGAATGATGACTCAAAAGTCATTATTAGTGACCTGATTTCGCGTGCAGTCTGGACATTGTTTTGTTATATTAATTAGATTTGCATGTTTTAGGCGGCAGTGATGTCTTTTTCTAGTTTCAGTCTGATATGTCATGTAATCTTTATATTTGACGGCAAAATGAGCTTTATTTTTTGTATATCATGTTATTAAGTTATTACAGATCGACCTGTTTGCAATAATGAATACCCACTTCATTACTGATTTCTGCTTTTCAACTTATGGAGCTTATCTACTCTCAGGTTGCAAAAAGCATCCCTAAAGAATCAGAGTAGCACTAGTACTCATTTTGGAGTGGAAACTCAAGCAGCAAAGAGACAAAGGCTAGAGGGCGGTCAATTGTGTAAGGTTTGTCTGTATTCTTCTTCTTATTCCATGTTTATTGTTGCTTATGAAATTACCGTCATTCATGGACTAAGGTGTTTTGTCTTTTGAGGTCTGCTTGCCATATTTGAGCACTTTCTTACCCCACTTTTGCATTCTAAGAATGTTTTGTAGTTTGCTCACTTACAATAAGTGGAAGTGTGCTTATGATTTGGTATGTCAATGGCCCACATTCTTTTGTTTACGGCCTTCATGCATAAGATACAGAATATATTCTCAGATAGAATTGTGTTTATGTCTTGATCCAGATTGCATATAGATAGTATATGCATTGTGTTTCAACAGGATTGCATAACTTTCTATTCAGTTCTGTTTTCATTCCAAAATGCAATTGCAACTGTCTGTTGTTTCTGTTCCAAAATGCATGTGCTTTTGAATTGATTAAATTCTCAATTACTACTACTATAAGAAGGTTAGCAAACTGGGAAAACACGCATTATGTGCTGACTAGACGGAGGACTTTGCTTTAAGGTATGGAAGAGCAAGTGTTAAGCTCCTTTGATCTGTGTGAAAAGTTAAATTTGACTTCTAATGGATTTCTTCATGAACTTTTATAAAAAGTACAATTTTGATGACCTTTTATGACGAATAGAGTGGAAACTGAAGGCAGGCCATGAATTATAAACTCAGAGCCACTTTGTAGGTGAAAAGGGGCAGATAAGGCTCCCTTCCTAGTGGGTTTGAGATGCTCATATGTGCTTTGTAAAGAATTGTATCTCCTTTTCTTACAATATTTTTGTATTAAGATTTTCTTCTCATATATCTTCCATAAAGTGCACCTGAGAACATTGTTTTCCCTTGCAATTTGCCACAGGTTGGTGACGTGAAGCAACAGACTAATTTTATGCACAAAGTGCCAAAAAAGGTATGCTTTTGCCTATGACAGTGCTTTATGAATTTTTCTCTCTCGAGGACAACAATTTTCTTTACTCCGATTGATTGAACCCCTTATCTGATCAATCCCTACTTTCCGAATAGACTAGAGAAGCCTTCCTTGGTATTATGATCATAAAATGGAGAAAGTAATTTCTTCTTTATCCAAAAAATGGAAGTAGTTCGTCATCCAGAATGATGTTTTTTTGTTTTCACTCTCATGGTTTGAAACACTGGACAAAATGTCTCCTTGTTAATAGACTAGGAAAGGAGAGTTAAAATGACAAGGAGAATATCCTTTTTTTCCATTCCTGTGAAGAGGAGAGTTGGTGTCATAAAAAAGTAAGCATAAAGCTCAATTTGGAGAATGCCATGGGTATGATGAGAGTCTGATACTGCAAGTTACGTATTCTTTCTCCAATGTATCTTCATTTTGAGTCTCTGTATACATGTGACAATTGCTACATGTATCTAAAGCCTTTCTGTTTGTCCTTTGTTCATATCATGTTACAAGGCCCTCTTTGCTCCAGAAAGACGCATAACAGAAGTGATTCCTTTTTGCTCTTTTGATTTCTGTATCGGATCATCTTGCTTCTGTGACACTTCAAGTGATATTTTCCTAACGCTATTATTATTTTGTTTGGCTTTTGGCTGACCTTCAGGATGGAACTGTTAATGGGATGTTTCCACATTCTAAACTAAGGCTTACTATTCCTAGAGAGCCTGACCTTGAAACTGCTCACAGGGCGCATAGGACAAGGTTAGTAATCATGATATTGTTACCCTTTACATCTTGACTTACTGCATTTCTGTGTATGCTGATGCCTGTTTTTTGGCTCTTCATTGAAATAGATCCACAAATGTTAAAGAAGTTGAGAGCACAGCTAATACTGTATATAGATTCAAAGCACGGCCACTGAATAGAAAGGTTGGTGTAAGCCATCAAAACAGGATTTTGTGAGGGTTTTTTTTTTTCTTTTCCTTCTTCCATTTGTAAGCAAAGGTTGCAAGTGAAGGGATTTGAATCTAGGACCTCTTATCCTTCGGTGTTAGCCCTGGCAGCGTTTTTATCACTAGACCAAGGCCTCACTGCCGTTGTGAATTTATATTTGATTTCTCTTACTCCTGCGTAATTGTGATTTGCAGATTCTCGAGGCTCCTAAGTTGCAAATCCCAAAGAGAAGTACTCCACAATTGCCAGAGTTTCAGGTGAGCTTCAGTGTTTCTGACACTTGGTTTTGAGCACAAAACAAATCTTGCTAAATAAACGTTGATTGGAACACTGACTTTGATTATGCTGTATGTTAGGTCTTTCATCTTAAAACAATGGAGAGGGCTATGCAACACTCATCAGCTGTGACATCATCTTCTCTTTGTCAAACTGATCAGGTTAATCCTAGTGAATCTTAAAGCTAACTGTTGCGATCTGGATTGATTTTCTGGTTTTTTCTGGTTGATTGAATGTCCGCAACTAAAACTACATTAAGGAATCTGATTTCTTTCCAGATTTATTAGATTCCATCACCATACAAGCTCAACAAGAGATTTGGGATTGATGGGGTTATTGGGTTCTGAAAGACCTTTGTTTGTTCTCTTTATGTTAATGTCTTATTTTAGTCTATTGCTGCTTGATTTTAAGGGTAAAACAGATTTGAGTAGGTGCTGCTTCTGACACTTATAGATGACGAATAAGGATACCAATTCTAGTGTAATAGGGGATTTGCAGAGGGATAGGAGGGTTTTGTATTAGACTCTTGAGTTTTTGATATATGAAGACATCTTGTCCTTAACTCTTTATCCATTCTTTTTGCTTAATAATATTTCATTTTTCGATAAAAAAGGGAAGTTCTAGTATGACAGTAAAAGCTAAGAATAGAAGTTATAGTGAATTTGTCAGTAGGGTGTTTTTATGTGGAACTCCAAATATCTAAAGTTTCAGTAATATTTGGAGACTTGATATCTTGTCATTGTCTATAAGTTGTATGTATGGGTGCATGCAAGAGTCAACGTCTCAAAATTCATGAATCTATTGGGGTTCAGAACTGTATGTGTCTGTATTTGTCGATGTGGAACATGAAAAGAAAGAGAAGTATTAAATCTCTCCATTGATGAGTGAGAATAGACAAGGATGGGGAACGGAAAATTAAAAGATTATGGTGCCCACCGATGCTGCTAGTCATTTCGGCATGCCCTAATAACATGAAAACGGAAATGGCCCGGAATGAAGGCCAACGGCTGTGACATCTCCACTTTTAGTTTTTTATGCTTTTATTACTATTTGAACTTATATACTGCATTTTCCGGTACTAAAAATCCATCACTGCAGGTTTCTAAAAAAGTGGAAAATGATAGTAAATATGACAAAAGGTAATTCACTTTATGTCATATGGCAACATGCTTGAGTACATTTCAGTATACCTTCATTCTTAGTAATATATTTGCAGTATATGCTGTATATTTACTCCTGGATCTTGCTATTTGTACAGGTCAGATGCTGTGGCCACTCCAAACCTCGTTGAAAATTTGGGAATTTACAGCTTTAAAGCCCGGCCTCTAGATAAGGTATATACTCATGAATTTCTGAAATTGTTAGTATTGCTCTTGTTTCTTAAATGCCTAAAAACTCATTCAGTCATTCTGACCTTGTAAATTTTAACTGCCACAATGTGTGTAAATAGTACAATTAATTTCTGGCCCAGAAGAAGCATATGGCTCCTAGCTCCTGTTGTAGGGCGTTGTGACTACGATGGATATTTAGCGGGAAAAAGTTGCGTAGACGAAGATTTTACTTCTATTACTTCTATTGTGCAGTTGTACTGCCATGTTTCCATGTACTTAAATCGTGTATCCAAATGGTAAGCATCTCTTGCATGGGGTCTCTGCGAAAGCTTGTAAGAATAAAGGCATGTAGGGGTGCAAATGAGATGAACTGAACCCAAGTTCGTTACGCTCAGCTCGAAGCTCGCCAAGCTTGGAAATTTTAGGCTCAGGCTTGGGTCGTTATAGACTAGAAGCTCAGTGCACTATCAAACTCAAGCTTGGTTCACCATATCTACTTGTTATTTAATGGTACGGATTAGAGATGAACTTGCAAGTTTCTTGTACTTGTGGATCAGAGAATAAGGTGACTAGAGCCTTGATCCTCAAAATTTATTGGTATTGATGATCTACTTTTGTCTGAATGCAGATACTAGCGAGTAGAGGGGACATTGGAGTTCTCAGAAACAATAAGAGAGATACTACAGTTCCAAAGGTAGTATGAAAACACCAAATTTGATTACAATATGATGTAGCACAACTTGCTGCTAAATAATTCAACTCAATAATATTTACAAAATTGGAGAATAATGAATTATAAAGATATATTTATTAGAGAAAAAAAAAACTAATTCCTAAGATAAATTGGATAAGATAACATAATACTAACTCAAATAGGAAACTACTTTCCTAAAAATAATATAAGATAAATACTACTGCCTGTAGATTTTAGATACTAAGTTGACAGTAGAGTAGTATCTTATACAATGTCGCTTTTTATCCTTGTTTTAGGCGTTTGATTTTCAGACGGGGAAAAGAAATCAGCTTAATCCTCCAGTAGAACTGTTTAACAAGGTATCTTCTCTTCTGGTTTCGTATTTGTTTCAGAGCTCTTAGACCCGTCTTATTCAAAAGCTCTGGACTTGCTATACTGTTAGTAGAAAAAATGCGTATATGTGCAAATTGAACATGTATGCATGCTATTATACAGTAAAATACGCATTTTCTTGATGTTATATGTATAATTCATGTCTTGTAACACGCATATATATTTGTCCAGTATAAAAAAAACGAAAAGTCATACTGACACCTAAATTAAGTATTTAAATTCTATGCTTTGCTAAATTTGTCATTTAAACATCCAAATTATGGATTATACCCTATTATTTACTATGTATTATGCTTCATGCTGGCACTATAGTGGCTAATATCAAACAAAAGTCGAATTTAGGGAATTGTATCTGTCCCCACTCTGCTCGTACATTTTTTATAAGTCAACGAACTTTTAACCAAATTTTTCGTGTATAAAACCAAATAATATACATATATATAAAATCCTGTTTATTCCATATTAACTGTTGTTCCTCCCTCATCAAATATCAGCTTTCCCTGGCATCTGAACTTCAGCCGAAAAGTTCTATGCACTCAGAATTCGCCCACCATACTTGCATACCTTCGAAGGTTTCTTTCTTCTATCTATAATCCTCTTCTCTTATTCTCAGTGCGAATGATCATTTATATTGTTTTCATTTCCTTTTATTTTACTAACTTGTTATTGCTGTTATAAGGGATCAAAAGAGAACAGATGGGCATCTTCCATTCAAGACAATTTAAACAAGGTATCCTGAAGTAGTCGTATCTTAGGCTTTGTTTGGTTTGATGGAAATAGTTTTCCTTTCTATTTTAATTATTCTCTTTTGTGAATGGCTAGTAAAAATAGCCTAGAGAGAATCTTTTCCAATCAAGGAGAAAATGACTTCCAATAGGGTTTTCCTTCACGAGAGGGATAACTTTCTGTTTTGATCTTACTCGATTACTCTAAAATCGACTTCAATCATGATTCATACACAAATTGATATAATAAAATTAGTTTTACTAAATCAAGCAAAACAAAATCTTAAAGAAAGAAAAAATTGGCTGTCAAAATTCTTTTTAGAAGGAAGTATTTTTTGACTGGGGAGCCTTAATGACCGATTTGTGTGAACGAAATGGTGACAAACCTTTTATGTCCAGGAGTTGACAAGTTTGCTTTGATAGGTCAAGAACTGTGCAAAGGAACATCATGAGGTGCTTAGTCTGAAACATCTTCACGCTGCTGGCGATGGAGGAATTGGTAGAAGTGGTCCGCAAACTGGTTTGACCAGGTGCATCCCTTATGTCTTCATTTATCCGAATGAAGTTCTTATAAAATATTATTTCAGATGCTTAAAAACTGATTTCTTTTGGCAGGATCTTTCGCTTCTAATGATGACAAAAGAGAGCTGATAAGAACTACAATAGCATAAGCATGCAACTCTTTAGGCTTGTTCAAGAAGTATAATACTGAATGGAAAGACGGTATCGCTTGGCTGTACATGTCGCAACAAGATTTCACGATATACTTGCTGATACTTGGAGATCCCTCGAACTCTTGGATCATATTATTTACAAATTTTCAAGTTTAAGACCAGTTTTGGACAGAAGTCTCCCCTATATTGTGTCCCTTTCATCATATGCATTGTTAATTATATTGATACTTGGAGGCAGAAGGCGCCCCGGGGTGGGGGGGGGAAGGGTTGGGGGTTGGGGTTCTGGGGATAGAGGAACACTGCATGTATTCAATTTCAAAAGATATGAAATGCATTTTTGTTCCAGGAAGGTTTATGTGTAACAATTTTCGCTTCTAGTGCAACATTTGCAAAAGAAATAAATGCGCTTTTTGTTCTTTGCATTCTTAAGGGGATGCAAATTCCTCAAAATCGATCCCTGCTCTTCAGTTTTGCATATGACGAGCTTCTACTGACAGATGTAGGTAAGTGATTATGATTTGAAATGCAGGTTCTCAAATGTTCATATATTTTTGGATAATTTTAAAATGCTGAACTCCTAATTTCTTGGATTTGCAGATAGTTGATTGCTCAAGAACATTTAGTCCATAAATTTATCCAGGTATGTATGCTTCAATTCGTAGTTACTTTAGTTCTCATTTCCACTGTATCCATCTCAGATAGAATACTTGGACATTGTCCAACATTTAGATACTTTACATTGGATCTGAAACATAGAAAAGTCTTAAAAAAGAATAGCTGAGTCTAATCTCTAGACAGATACACGTTCAACTTTGTACCCACATCTGGCTAAATTGTCTTTGATCTCAATGCCAATGACAACTATATACTTATTACAATAATTCTAATCCTGACCTTCATCTTCTCCATTACATTCCTTGCTCGTGGAGCTCTGCTTGGTGATGGCAGAAACAAGAGACAAAGGGGCCTGCTTTGTCCATCTCCTGATGTCATAAGCTCGTTTCGCAGGTTTCTTTATCTCTTTCCCAGGCTTCCTCTTGGTTATGGCGATGGCGAGATCATTAGGGAACAGAGTTTTCCAAACGAAGGCATGTAAAAGAGTCGAGACAAGCAGAACAGCCACCATTGTAGAGGACATGAAGGAAAGTGATAAGGCAAGGCCTTTGCTAATCACTGAAGGCACTTGCTCGGCATACTTGATGGTTGCTATTGATGCAGTTGTCATCGGGAATGTATAAGACCACCACGCCACGGAAAACCTGGAGAAACGTTTATAACTTGTGAGGTTAGTTATTCTTAACGTTTGTACATGATTTGACGCAATAAGTTATTAGTTTAATTATATAGCCTGTCTGCTAAGGGTGTTTTAAGTACTTGTTGGACCAAAAACCCAAGTGGGACCCTATTTTTTGGTCGAAGACTAGATGGGATTTGGTTCATTTTGTCATGTCCTCGGTGTTGCATTTGGATTGGTTCCTAGTTCACTGGATCTAATGCCTGACTTGTAGAGTTTTTTTTAGACTGTGGTAAGAAGGTATGACATTATCCTAAGTAGGGCTAATGGCATTTGGTAGAGCCATAGAAGGGGGGAGATGAGCTTCGAATTCAAACCTCATGCTTGAGGGTGGGTAGCCTAACCGTTATGCCAAACCCAACAGCTCGCTAGACCTGTAGAGTTGGTATATGTGAGATTCACATATTAGCCCAAATGAGGTTCCATCCTAAAACGAATTGACATTTGGTAGACTCATATAATAATCTTTTTTTTCTCTCCTGTCCTATGTGGGATATATTAAAGACTTATACGTGGTTTTCTTAGCAAAACATACTACATGAAAGATCATGAACCATACCGAAATCCCCTAAAGAAGTTAACACGAACAACGAGGGAGGTGTAGAGGAACAAGGCAATGAAGTAGCAAGTCCTTGACAACCCATCGAATTCGCCATAGATAGTGTCCCAAGCTATGCTCGCAGCCGATGGCGCTGCTATAAACATAGAGTAAACTGGGTGCAGCTCCTTGGGCAAAGCCTCGCTTGTCGGTAGTCTTTGATAAAGCGTCACAAACAGCACCAAGTAATGCGCAAACCCAATCGCCCACAAAAACTTACCCACTTCATCCCACCCCACTTTCGCTGCTAAAATGGCCCCGACAAAGTTACCCACAACTGAAAGATGCGAAGATGGATTAGCTACTTTGCTAAGCCGTCTCTTTCCACCCGAGAGCCACTGTCCGTAGATTTTGAGCTCGAGCAAGAAAATGGGTGTCATGAAGGCACAGAAAAGGGCAGGGTGTGCGGGTTTGTGTGCTAGTATGGGCGGGGCTCCTATGGTAAGAAACATAAGGACCACCCACGGGGCAAAGAAGTAGTTGATGCGAACAGGGTGAAAGTACTCTCTCTTGATGGCCTCGAAGAAGAAGATGCATTTTAGGAGATAAGTGGAGGAGACGAGAGCGAGGATTAGGAGGGCAAGGAGCCAGAGGACGAGGTTTATGTGAGGCGGAATGTGAAGGAATCGCATTGCTGGGCTCTTTGAGAGGTTGAGCCATAGGATGGCTTGGCTACTTAGGCCAAGGCAAATACCGAAGCAGCCGATTGGGAACCTCAATAGGAAGGGCCATTTCTCATCTTTTGGGAGGAGTATGTCCTTGTAATCCTGTGCATGTAACAGAAGAAAGAATGAGATTCACTGTATTAAGGACTTTATATGTGAGTTTAGTTGGGGGAAAAAAAAATCGGGGTTTGGTCCTTGTTGAGCTCTTTGTTTTCCGGGTTTGTCTTTTAGCTATTTTGGTAATTAAATGCGGAGTTTTAGACTTGAATAAACTACTCATAGGGTTAATTATGCCATCTGTCCCTATATTTTGTCTATTGTGTCAATTAAGCCCGTGTTTAATTGCATTAATTCAGTCTCTATATAATTTACAATGTGTAGATTCATTATATAGCAAAATTTATGTTAATTTGCAACAAAATTTTTGATGGTTGGGTCACAGGTGGATTTAAATTAGGTCAATAGTTGAGTTTTATTAGGTCATTTTCATGTGACATATGACCCAATTGTTAATAATTACCTTGGTAATTTAACTTCAATATGACCCAAAATTAAATCGACACAATATAAACTAAATTGATACAATTAAAGGTAAAAACACTAGATTAACACATATGTCAAAAGAACGAGTACCTTTGACGTAAATAACTGAAGTTCATACCTTAACTTGGTCGAGCTCGGGCCCTCTAAGAGCAGCAAAGTATCTCCCAGCAGGCACACTTTTGTTCCCATAATCACCCCCCTCTTCACACCCATCATGACCATGATCATGACCATCTCTACCATGATGATGATGATGATCCATTTCGTGGGTCATGCTCTCCTTCCTTATCAATGGCAAAAATGAGTTTTGTTTACTTAGTGTAGATTTTGTCCTAAACATACTAAAATCTCCCCTATTGTTTAATCCCCCAAGGCTCCTTCCACTCCTTGTAAGTGTTCTCCTGTCTTCTCTATTATTCTCCCTTTTTAGCACCGAGAATCCCGTTTCTAGCGACACTTGCCTTGAGATGCTTCTATTCAGTGGTCTATCTCGTATTCTTATTGGTCTCCTTGTCTGAGTCCTCTCTTTCTTTTCAGTTGTTTTGGGCATCCTTTCTGTTTCTTCTTCTTCTTCTTCTTCTTCTTCGTCTTCATGCAGAACTTCGTGGATATCGATGAAGTGAACAGCGTCAGAAGAGGACAGGGAAGGAGGTACGTTCGGTTTCATTTTCTCTCGTTTGTTTTTTCTTTTTAGTTTTTCTTTGTCGTCTTGGACTCGAGTTCTTATTTTGCATTAAAATGAATAGGAAGTTCATGTTATATGGGTTTTTTTTGCGTAAGTGTTCACGAGAGAAGTAAAGGGAGCCAATGCTTTTGGGAGTGAGAAAGTGAGAGTTTAGAGGAGCATCCCCGTGCGAGATAATGAAAGTTGGGGTTGGTTTTACCAAGCTTTGTTTGGTGGCCAGCTTTCTCGGGTTTGCTTGGTGGTCAAACTTGACGGAATAATTCGAGTATCATAAATTATAATTTAAATGTTGGACTATAAAATCATTTTCAGGTCTTCACCATCGGTTTAAATGTTTGGGATAGTTAGTTCCTTGATATGGTATTAAAGTCTTGTTTTGACCAAAAGTCATGGGTTAAAATCTCGGCAACCCCTACCTTAAATATTAATCTATTTCAAGCATAAGGTATGAGTGAGTCTGTACAACATTTACACTAGAAACCTAATGGGCATTTGCGTGAAGGGGTATGTTAAAATACATTCATTTTCGGAGCTTTATTTTTGAAATAATTGTTTCATTGACATAATATTGAGTTCCCTCAGGTATAATATATGTGGAGAATATGGGTCAAAGAAGTGATGAACATGGGTTCTTCTGCCTGAAAATGCTTTTATTGTTTTTTGACTAATTTACGCTTTGTTTTGTGTATAACTTTTTTGCTTCGGATTTATAATCTTTTACATAATTGCATGGCAAAAACTAGACATATGAAAAATATTTTTACCTATTGACAGAAAGTTAATTTCCCTATATAGAGCGAAAAAATGTTTTTCAAACTGAACTCATGTCATTAATCTCATATAAATCTACAAAATGGAATGATTTTCTGTAAGTTGAAACCAATACAAAAACAGCAACAACTCAGTGCCTCAAAGAGACTTTTGCCAAGGCAGAGTCTGAAAGTTGAATGTACGCAGTCTTATTTATACAAGATGTTATCCTAGAGGAAGTTTATCCCCGAAAGGCCAATAATTTATTTAAAAATATTCGCTTTTGATCAAACCATTTTTTTTTTCCGTTGCATTTACTGAAACTTACCCTTAATATGGCACTTCTATTTAGTTACTTTTAGCTGATCACATCATCGGACTGAAACTGACTTGTTGCAAGAGGTCCCACCCCTCACCTGATCACCTTTTTCTTTCCTAATTTTTTGGAAGTAATTTGTTGCTTTGGAGTATAAAATCAATTTTAGACTTTTATCTATTGAATTAAATTTTTCAAAAAGATGGTTTTTTGATATGGTATTAGAGTCTTTTTGACCAAGAAGTCATGGGTTTGAATCCCAATAGATCCTGCTCTAATTATTAATATAATTTAAATACAAACTATGAGGTGGACCTATGTACTATTCACGCTTCAAATCCAATGGACATTTGTGTGAGGGCGCATGTTAGAATATAAACCCAAATTTGGATCTTCATCCATCAGCTTAACATTTTGGAAAAAACGGTTTCCTAGACAAGTTCAAGTACTTATTAGAAAAACAGTTTTTTCATAATTTGGGCAAGTGAACTCTTAGCTAGTAAAGGTTGGCTTGAATCTCTCATGTATGATATTATTATTTGATTAAATATATTGACGAATTGCCTCTGTGCTTTCATGCCTGGTATTGTTGCTGTTTCATTGGACTTAAGTAGTGTTTGCATGTTTGTTTTCATTTGACTTGAATAGGCGTTTTTTAGGGTTGAGGGTTCTTCTAAAACAATCTCTCTATAAGGTAGCACCCAATAGGGCAACGTTGCGTGCATCTTACTTTCCCAGACCCTATCTTAGCAGGAGCCTCTTTGAAGCATTATGTGGTTATTGTTGTTGTATATGCTCGTCTACGAGCACAAAAGGAGAGAGTTCAAATTTTATATTTATGTATAAATGTCTTATCTAATATGTACATGTCGAATGTTGCCTTGAATTTTGGTGCAATTTTTTTGAATGACTTGACTTTATATTTACTTAGTATAGGCCTGATGTAGTTTTAAAAGTGTTTTAAAGTCGTGTACTCGTAAGTGTACGAATTTATCGTAGTTAGGTCGGGTAAACGGGTGTCATATCCTCAAGGAATTAGTATAAAGTTAAAGTCAGTGAATAAAGTTAAAGTCAGTGATTAAGGAGTGGTTCAAAATTCGGTTTTGGTGAAGTAATGAGTTTTAAACAAGTTAAAAGAATTAAAAGATAAACTCAAGTTGTCGATCAATCAAAGTTAGTTTAGGGTATGAATTTAGGTTAGCCTAACTTGGATCCCTTCAGTATATTTTATCACAACAACGACTTTAAAGGTTTAGGCTACAAGTTCTAAACCTAGATTAACATTAAACTAGGGCTTAGGGTAATGAATTAGTTTAAGAGCATAACCCATCTTATCACTCTAAGCGTTGCATGGATTATTTTAATAACGATACTAAATTCTTTTATCATACCTAATTTTATGTTAAATTTGGATTAATAGCTAGATTAGGACTTAGGATAATAAACTAGTCTGAGGGCATAACCCATCTTATCATTCTAGTGTAATATGAATTATCTCAATAGCACTAACAAATTCCCTCGTTACTCCTAATTAAGTATTAATTTGTATAAAAGATTGTGTTCAGGATTGTATACGACCTCAACTTTGGCAACTTGTGAAGAACAAGTTATGTTACAGTTTAGGCTATAAGCACAAGACAATACACGAATAAAATTGGAAATCAAAGTATGACTACAATCATATACTAAGAAAACCAATCTTAGATATAAAACTCCCCATAAGGGTGCGGAAGTGATATAACAAAAGTTATTATTGAAAATAAAACATAAATCTAGAATTCGGACGGTTATCCGTCCTTCACATCTAAACTAGAGTTTACTTCTCCATGAGAGTTTTACAAATCACTAATTCAAAAGAAAAAAGGGGAAAAAAAACTCATGGATTGATGAATTCCCTTGATCGGTATTGACTTGACTCTTGCTTCGATTCCCTTGTACTTTGATTACTTGTGCTTCGGCCTTCGTGAGAATCGGGTCTCTCTTGGCGGATCGAGGAGGGAGGAAAAGTGAATGGAGAGCAAAAAGTGGGAAAAATTAAGTCATCCTCCTCTATTTATAGAGGTGCGCAATGTGCCCAAGGGGCATAATTCACGATCCAATTCATGGCCCTTTGTTAAGGGACCTAAAGATACAAGATTTGAAAGTCGAATCTTGACTCAATGGGTACTTTTTCCATACGTGGTTGGGTTTCTCAAAGTAGTCCTTAAATTTGCCCAGTTTTAGCTCGTTCTTCGCCACTTTTTAAGTTGCCTTTGCTCCAGTATGTTTCAAGCCTAAATATACATAAATTGCAATAAAATACACGTGATAACTGAATATGTCATGGAAGTGGTGCATAAATAATATAAATTTGAGACACATCAAGGCCCAATAAGGCTAGAAAACGCACAGGTTTGTCATGGAGTGTAGGTTTAGGGCCTATTTGGGATTACTTGTTTCAGAGAAAAAAATATTTTTGCTGAAAAAATCACTTTTATGAGATTTGAGGGTATTTGGTAACGATGAAAAAGTGTTTTTTATTAAAAGCAGAAGCTGTTTTTCTGTTTTTAAGTAGAAGCAAAAGCAAAAACTAAGTGATTGAGAAAGTTTATTTTAAATACCCTTAAATTAAATGGTTTATATATTTTAAAATATATATTAAATATAAAAAAATTTTAATAATTAATAATATATTTATGATATTTAAAAAATTATTTAAATATTTAAAAATATTTTAATTTTTAAAAAAATTAAATATTTTAAAAATATTGAGAATATTTTTTAAATATTTAAGAAGTATTTATATATAATATTTTAAATATTTTAAAAATATATTAAATATTTAAAATAGTTTATGGGTATTTTTTTTAACTATAAAAGACTTATGTCAGTGTTCCTTCTTGTAATTTTATAGGAAAATATTTTTTAACATTGGCCAAAAACTCATAATATTATTATAGACACTTCTTTACTGGTTGGCCAAATACAAACTGCTTATTTAAAATAGTACTTTTTACAAAAGTGTTTTAACAAAAAATACTTCTGAAAAAAGTAAGTTTTTCATAATAATCTCAAACAGGCCCTTAGTTCGTGCATGACCCCAACAACAATGAGCAATAGTAACCAAAAAAAATTGAGGGAGATCAGGTGTACATGAGGTGTAGTATAGAGCGAGAAAAAATATCTTATAACCACTTTGTTGATGGTTGATTCTTCTACTTTAATCATGATTTTGTATCTCGTCGTTTCTTGTTTGCATTCTTATTTCTTGTTGAGAACTTAACATACGAATATAGTAAAAATGTTTCACGTAAAAGTTGTGCAAGAAAAAGATAAATATATAGGTTTAATAGGTTGCTTCATCTAACTCCAATTGGTTTTGAGTAGCGGTGGCCACCGGGCCGGGCCTCGGGCCAAATTTTAGAGGCCTTTGGGCCCGGGCACGCCTGGGCCTGCCCCAACGGCTATAATTTTAAATAAAAAAAAAAGTATATTTTTTTTCTATAAATACTTAATCATCCCCAACTCATTTCCTCACCAAATCTTCATCCTCTCTTCTCTCTCTATACATTCATCATCTCCCATCTTCTCCAACCTTGCTAATTGCAAAATTGTGCTCTAAAGTTCGAAGTTCGTAAAGTGTTTGGCTGAAGTTTGAATTTCATTGTTCTCTCGTTTCGGTAATTTTAGTATCGCAATTTTATTTGATTCGCATTTTTAGTTATTTAATTTGCATTACTACTTGCATTTTATAAATACTAATCACTTATACTAATATGACAAACAACTCTTCATCATTCTCTGGAGCCGGTCGTGCTAGTTCTAGCTCTTCTCGGCCACCTAGAATCCCTAAAAGGAGTAGAATTGTCTTACTTAATACTGAAGAACGAGCTTTTATACAATCAGACCCATCACCTCCATACATTGATGATAACATAGATTATGACTTTTCACAACAACAAGATTATCATGAGCCAGGTGGCGGTGGGGTTGGAGACTCACAAGCTGATGAGGAACCCACGCCCACCACCGAAGCCCAGCCTGAAACTAGTACCGGTGCTAGTAGGCGTACAATTAGTGGGGTATGGAAGAACTTTACCCTTAATAAGACAACTAATAAAGCAACTTGTAAATTATGTGACCCACCTAGGGATTTTAGCCATCAACCTGACAGTGGGACGGGCACATTAAACAGACATATACTTAGGTGCCACCCCGAGGAATACCCAGATAAGAGCCAACAACTTCTAGTACAACAAGTGACCGGTGCACTTGCTAATTTTAGGTTCTCTCAAGAGAACAACCGAAAGGGGCTAGCTAAATATATAATTTTGAGTGAAAGGCCTTTTAATACCGGCGAAGACCTAAATTTCGTCAACTACCTCTAACGAAATGTGAAACCCGCCATTGTGAGGATTCCTCGGAATACCGTAAAGCGGGACGCTTTTACGTTGTACCACGGGATGAAAGTTGGGGTCTTAACACTTTTTGCGACGAACACGAGCATGTTCTCGTTGACGTCGGACGTATGGACGTCGAAACCCGGCCAACCTTATATGTGCGTAACGGCACACTTGACCTATGAATCATTCATCCTCCAAAAGAGGATAATTCATTTTGGACTTTTACATTGCCCCCACACTGCCGAGGTAATTACGGGTGCGATTATGTCAGTAGTCCGAGACTGGGGCATAGAGCGACTTATCTTCAGTATTACGTTCGACAATGCTACCAATAACACTGCATCCGTTACACATTTAATTAGGCAAATGAGACCCCTGTTAGGTGGAAAGTGTTTCCATATTCGCATTTGTCACATTTTGCATTTAATGGTAATGGATAGTTTAGATCTTATAAAAGTATCCCTTACCACCTTAAGATCCGCAATAATATCTATTAAATCATCCGGCACTAGAAAAAGAAGATTTAGAAATTTATGTAGGTTGAATAATATAAAATATAAACAATTCAAATTAGACTCCCAAACTAGGTGGTCGTCTACGGTAGAAATGTTAGAGCGCATTCTACCATACAAAGATGTTCTGATGGAATTCGCTCAGGAAAATCGTACAAAATGGAGCGATTACAACCTGAGCTGTATATCTTGGGAGACAATAGATCAAATTTGTAACCTTTTTAGCATGTTTAAAGAGGCAACGGCTTTTTTTTTTGGGTTGCTACTATCCGACCATGCCTTAAGCAATATCAAGATTGCTTGATATTGTCAATTGGATGGTGGGTAATGAATACAACCCCATTTTGTTCAAATCCATTAAGGCAATGCAAGAAAAGTTTGTCAAATATTATTCTGAACTACCTCTTACATACTGCTTGGCAACTATTTTAGACCCTCGTTGTAAATACGGGGGTTTAAACTTGTTTTGCCAACATTTTTTCAAATATTTGCATCCTAGTCTTAATATCGACACTTTCATTGCCGATGTTGATAATGACTTGCATAGTTTATTTTCTCAATATTCCTATAAATTAGCGTATAATAATCCTAGTACTGTTGCAGTAGGAACTTCCACATCTAGTGGAAGTAGTTCACACACGTCATATTCGTGGAAGCTGTTGAAGCAATTTATGCTCACAGTAGCCCCCACGTCATGTGACGAGCTAGATTATTATTTGCGGACACCGTTGGCTCATATTTTCGAGCCGCCGGCCAACCCGCATTTTGACATTTTATAATGATGGAACACAAACCAAACCTAGTATCCCGTGCTTTCCACCAAGGCATGTGATATACTAAGTTGTCCGGTGTCTTCAGTAGCATCGGAGTGTGCTTTCAGTCTTGGTGGCAGGTTGCTTGGAACGAAGAGGGCGAAGCTATTGCCATCAAGCTGGAGATGTCCGTGTGCTTGAAGGATTGACTGCTAGCAGAGGCAAGAGATCAACAGAGAATGAAGCTGGATTCATCGAGCGATGAAGAAGACGACCGCACAACTGATACGTCAAATGACGGCGTAGATACCCTCCTAGGCGACTGATATCAACACTTTTGTATGTCAATTATTTACTTTTAAATATTTACGTCAAAAGACGACCGCACCCCCCATATGTCAAACTTTGTATTTTTTGATAAATAAATTTCTACTTTCAAATATTAGGCCCCAACTGCGTTGTATTTGTACTTATATTTGTTACGTTATTTATTTAGCATTATTTTTTTGATAAAATATTTACCATTACTTATTGTATATTTTATTTTATTACATATTTAGGATTTTTTTTTTTGAATATGTATATTTAGCATTATTAGTGCTTGAAAAAAAATGTATTTGTATCTCATATTATTTATCAATGAATTACAATAATTTTAGTACAAAATGACTTTGTATTATTTAAAATTTTTTTATTTCTGTAAAAAAAGCGGGCTTGGCCCTAGAGCACCCCTGGTCGGGCCAGGCCGGGCTCGGCCCCTGGTCACCACTAGTTTTGAGATAGAATTCTGTTGAAAACTACACATGTGAGTCCATGTAGTGGAAACCCCCACTAGAGTTGAGAGAATAATGAGATCAATTTATAAGTGTATTGGGTTACTCTATCTACTGCCAATTGGTTTTAGGATGACACCTCACTTGGGCTTATTTGTGGATCTTATGTGTGCTAACTCTGTGGGTCGGGCCTAAAAAGCCTGGTAAAATTTAACAACTGTACTTGTCTATATATATATAGCGTTGCAATTTTTTGAGAGGGTGAGAGGGGCAAATCATGTCCCTCCATTGTAATGGACGGCCGAGATTTGTTAGACATAAAAAGAGTAATAATTTACGGCCAAGATTTGTTAAGTATTGAAAAAATAATAATTTTCCTCCCTCACCCCTCTTTTTTTCTACCTTATGGGCCATAAATTGTTATTTTTTTTATGTCCAACAAATCTTGGATGCCTATTATAATGGAGGGCCAGGATTCGTCCCTCTCACCCTCTCATAAGAATACCACCCTATACATTATACCGCTTTCGTTTGGAATGGATATATATATATATATATATATATATATATATATATATGGTGGTATTCTTATGAGAGGGTAAGAGGGACAAATCCTGACCCTATATTGTAATGAATGGTCAAAATTTGTTGGACATAAAAAATGTAACAATTTATAGCCAAGATTTGTTGATTACTGAAAACAATGATAATTTTCCTTCCTTAACCCTCTTTCTTTCTATCTCATGAAAGGGTATGAGCCGTAAATTATTATTATTTTTTTTTAATGTCCAACAAATTTTAGCCATTCATTATAATGGAGTGCCAGAATTTGCCCCTCTCACTCTCTTATAAGAAGCCACCCTATACATTATGCCGCTTTTATTTGGAATATATATATATATATATATATCAATTTATGACCAAAATTTGTTGAATATTGAAAAAAAAAAATAATTTTTCTCCCTTACCCTTCTTTATTTCTGGCCTATGAAGAGGTATGAGCCGTAAATTGTTATATTTTTTTAATATTTAATAAATCTTGATTTTTGTCCTTTTCACAGTCTCACGCTTTCTTAAAAACGCCACTATATATATAGATATATTTTGCAAATTTAGGCAAGTAATGTCTGATCAGAAGCAGGCATAATACCCGACAACAACTTTTATCCAATTGGAGCTGGAAAGCTTCTACTTTAACCGAAATGGACTTCCGGTGTATAATTTTAGCTGCTAATTTCCATTACATATAATTGGAAGAAAAAATATATTATTAGAGAAATAATGTAACTCAAAAATAATAAAAGCTATAAAATTATTTAAAAACCACAATTTTGTTCTATCTTAGGATAATATCCCTTAGGATAATATCTGTTAGGATAATATTTCTGATATGTATTTATCCGTATATTCTGTATTCATATTATTATATATACGTGCCTCAACAACCTTATTGGGTATGCTTCCCTAAACTATTCTCTCATATGGTATTAGAGCATACCTAACCAAAAAAAAAATCTAAACCCTACCCGGCGCCGTCCCCTCTCTCACGCCCTAGATTAGCCAGTGCCGCCACTGTCACGGCGCTGCACCACTGCCTCTGGCGCTGCTCCCCTTCTCCTCTCCGGTACATGGGTTTTCTCCCTCTTATGGTGACTACACAAGGTGCATAGTGTGATATTCTCGGTTGATTGAAGTTATGGCAGCCAATCCCAACCCCCCGTCGTCCCTTGCCCGGCCTCGGTCTCCCTCCCCTAATGCTCTGGTCAACACAAGACCAGGTTTGAAAATCAGGATTGGAAATAAAGATACCTGTTGTTGTTTGAATTTGAGAGGGGGGACAAGGGAGAGTACTATCAACAAAACCCATGAGACGATGGGCACGTAGTAACATAGAAACTTGTTCTCTCCAGGCTGTATAATCAGTAGAGTTTTCTAGTTTGACAGTTACGAGGCTCATAATAGAGGATGTGGGAAGTGGATTTACGGGAGGAGCAAGCACCTCGGGGCTTATATGGCCTGAAACGGGCACCTCGGGCTTGGTTTCACAGGTTTAGTTCGTTCCTCTACAGTCTTGGGTTCTATTGTATTTAGGCAGATCCCTCTCTTTTCATTCATCACTCACCTACCAGCATTGTGTGTCTTCTGCTATATGTGGATGACATCAACCTAACTGGCTCACACCAAGTTCATTGCCTCTTTATCCACTCAGTTTGGCATGAAGGACCCTGGCCCGCTTCACTACTTTCTTGGTATCGAAGCGCATCGCTTCCGACATGGTTTGTTTCTTTCACAACATAAATACACCCTTGACCTTTTGGGCAGACATGCTTGAGGCTAAACCTGTTCAGACTCCCATTCCTGCCCGGGTTCAACCTTCCACGAGTGACGGGGTGCTACTTGAGGATCCCACCATGTTTCTTAGTGCTGTTGGCGCCTTCCAGTATCTTACTATGACTCTACCCGACATCTGCTATGCGGTTAACCGTGGGTCCCAGTTTATGCACGCTCCAACGACTTTCCATTGGCAAATGGTGAAATGCATCTTGCAATATCTTAAGCTCATTCCTGATCATGGTCTTACGATTACGCCTGGTCCCTGCACTACAGTCACTGCCTATACTGATGCTGATTGGGGTGGGTGTCCTGACACTCATCACTCTACCACTGGGTTTGCTCTCTTCCTTGGACCCAATCTCATTTCTTGGCATGCCAAAAAGCAACCCACAGTTGCTAAGTCCACCACTAAGTCCGAGTACCGTATCGTGGCCAAGCTTGAACCTGAGTGTGACTGGATCCGCTATCTCATATGCGACCTTGGGTTACGCCATTCTGGTCCTATCCTTGTCTACTATGACAATGTGTCTGCCATGTACCTGGCTGCCAATCCCATTTTCAATGATCACAGTAACATGTCGACGTTGATTTTCACTATGTGCATGAAAAAGGTGGTTAAGGGTGATATCCAGGTTCGATACACACCTACCACTAAACAGGTTGCTGATATCTTTATTAATGACAATTTTACATTAATAACAATACTCTTATGATTAATATATCTCTTTAATTTAATACCAATTAAAGGTATTTTTATATCATTATCATGAGTTAACCAAAAATTATACGTATTCCCACCATTGTCCTGTAATAAACGAAAATTTATCATCTAAATGTTAAAAATTATATATATATATAAAAGTGATATTCTGAAATTTAAAAATTATACCTCCATTAAATTTAGGTGAATCTTTATTGAAATCTGACAAATATTCATTAGGAAAATGCTGATAAGATTACATGCTCCCAAACTTTTAATAATTATTCACCAGGATCTAACTTAATGTACTTATATATTACCGAAATTATATGTAATACTAACATTTTCCCAATATTTACCAAAACTGTCATATTTTCATTGAATTCTAGGATAGCATACCATTATATTATCGAAATCCTCCCATTTTTCTACAAAACCCATGTGACTTTAGTAGAGGATACCTAAATAATGATATTTTTAAAATTTAGAAAATCTTACGATATATATAGAAATTTTAGAATGTCTAGATACCAAAACGCAATAATTATAATAGTGCTTTATAAAATTATAAATATATTTTATAGAATAAAATTTATTATAACTTGTTAAAAAATACAATTATAATAATATAATGGTAAGTTATAAAATTGTAAATATATTTTATAAAATTAATGTATTATAACTTATTAAAAATACAATTATAACAATACAAATATAAAATACAACTATAAAATAATTTATAATGCCCTAACGGGCACTAAACGTTGGGGGCAAAAGCCCCCAAATGGGCTGGGCCTGGGCCGGTTCGCGGGCCGACCCAGCCATTTGGCCACCTCTAAAAACATCGTAGAGGATGTCTTTGTTTTAGACTTGTATTGAGTGGATGTTAACTTTCAGCATTATTTTAGGGATGCTAACATAGGCGCCAAACGGTTAGCCAAATATGGTCACGTTATTTCCAATTCGGTTTACTAATCTTCTTCGTCGAGCTCTCCGATGGCATCTATAGTCACAATGGACGCATTCGTAGCATCTAACAAGAACCAACTATTCTAAAAGCTTATTTAGCTGATGGATAAAGGTTTTGGAATAGTTTAATACTCTAACATGTCCCTTTACACGAATGTCTTCAGGCTTAAAGCGTGGATATTGCACAAACCCGTTGTCCCACTTTATAACTTGTGTTGTGATAAAGTAATATTAAGATAAGACCTGTTACAATTCAAATTTGTGATGTCTCGGTCAACAAGGCTCTTACACCATATCAACAACCAATATCTAAAAGCTTTAGTGGATGGGTGAAAATCGATGATTAATCTAATACTCTAACAAGACTTTTCTTAAGAAGTCCTCCCGTATACTTTCCTTACATTTATAGAAGAAAAAGTCGCATAACATAGAAGGTTAACAAGATACAACAATAATAACAGTAACCCAGTGCCTCAGAAAGGCCCCGACCAAGACAGGAAAAAATCGAACAAGATAATAGAATAAAAATCGAAGTGGGAAAAATAGAATTAATGTTCCTTTCTTTAAAATTATCAAATACATTGTCTTTTTTCTATATACAATAATGATTATTCATAAAATATATTCTCGGTTCCCCTACTCCGAGTCCGTCACTCCCAGTGTTAATTTAGCCATATAGTGCCTATTTTTGTGTTTTGGTGCTTGTTTTTTTTTTATTTTTGTCCTGGTTTTTGTTTGGTTATCTTCTATTTTCATGTTTCTTTTTCCCAATTTATTCGGGTTCTCTTAGGCCTTGTTTATTTGAGTCGCCAGTTCTGTATCAAAAAAAAAGTGACAAGCTAGGTCTACCAGCTCAAGACTAACAAAGAGTTCAACTTCTAACCAAATTCGTTATCATCGGGACCAAAATTATTATTCTCAGAGTAATAATATGAGTTACAGACAATCAAAATCACAAATTATCTTAAAAAATTACAATTTTACTTTGTAATAATAATTTTATCATAACAATAATATTATTATTTCTTATTTCATATAAAAATTGTGTTATCTGGTACACGTGAATAATGTAGTTATCCGACAACTTTATCCTAGTGGACTAGCAAACTTGTAATAAAAGCGAAATTGATGCTCACATCTAATTTTGGTATTAATATTTATATAATAAAATTATTAATTACAAGATATGTAATATTAAATTTATGGTGTTTTTCAGTCCACAAGCTAACAATAATTTTTTTTTTTTTTTTTAAAAGGTAAGATATAACATTCGACGCTGCACCAAAGGATGGTTGCACCTAATAGCATCATCAATCAAAATCGAGTGAACGTCAAGTAAAAGATGAAAGAAAGATTAAGGATTAGGGTTCATTTCGCTAATTTTTTTTTTTTTTCCTAAAAGAAAGTATCTTTTAAAAAAAAAATCTCTCATGTAGATTGAAGTATATGTGGCTCGAAAAGAAAAATATTTTTTTTTTGTTTTTTTTTTTACTTTTAAACAAAAGCTGAAATATAATGTTTCTTTATTAAAGTAAAAGTAGAAGTAAAACTTAATTTTTTCAAATAAAATACCCTTATTGGAAACTCTAAGAAATAGTTTTTTTTTTTTTTTTTATATTTACAATTTGGTCAGACATATCCTAATTAGCATTTTAATCAATAGC
Organism: Simmondsia chinensis; assembly: GCA_018398585.1. Taxonomy (NCBI): domain Eukaryota; kingdom Viridiplantae; phylum Streptophyta; class Magnoliopsida; order Caryophyllales; family Simmondsiaceae; genus Simmondsia; species Simmondsia chinensis. The sequence goes on along the minus strand of JAGTTD010000001.1, from coordinate 46,749,117 downwards.
GTGATTGTCATCACTAAAAGTATGAGAAACAAGTCATCCAAAACATATAGGAAAATTACCACTTAAGTACCTTGGGGTTTGAATATTTATCACTTAGATATCTTAACGTTTCAATATATATAATGAGGTACCTTGAAATGCTAAAATGACGTATGATTGTAACATTATTTAGGTGGTTCACATTAACATCTGGGGAATATTTTATCACAATATGCTAATTTTTACATTGGCTTATATGTATTATCATAATCATATACTATACCATCATTTTTTATATAAATTAATCAAATTCCGACATAGGGTACCAAAGTGATAAGCAAAGCAACATTCCCAGTGCCCTAAGGGCTCCTGCCTAAGTAGGGTCTAGAGGAGGGGGATGGATGTACGCAGCCTTCCCCCTTCAGTGTAGGCTGTTTCTAAGAACTTCCAACCTGAGGGGTGAAACACGAAGATTTTCCAGGAGGTCATCCATCTTGGTACTACTCTCGCCTAAGCACACTTAACTTTGGAGTTCTAATGGGATCCGACACTTGAGTGTTGGTATGCTCTTAGGTATAGGGTACCAAAGTAATAAAATATTCAAACCTCAAGACACCCCATTATCTGTATTGAAGTGTTAAAATACCTACATGATAAATGTCGGGATACCAATACACAGATGTACCAAAACACAACATAAGCAAGTGAATCACAAAACACAAAAGTTAACAAAATTATTGAAATAAAAATCATTAAAAAGTGGGAAAAATAGCATTATTGCCTTTCTCTTGAAATTTTCTTACATATTTTATACAAAATAAACCAATTAAATTCATTTTCTCCTCACCCCCACCTCTTTTTTTTACTTCAATAAAATCCCAAAATTACAATTACAATTACAATATATTTGTAAATCACAACAATAGAAGTGTAGTGTAACAAGTAAAATAACAACTATAAATCTATAATTATATTAGGAAAAAAAAAAATACAAAACAAATGAGAGAAAGTAACAAGAATTAATTTGACAAAAAAAAGGGTAAATTATGAATGAGTATATCGAGGTTTGATGTATTAATTTTTTATTGAATAACTTTGTGAAATGATATTTTAGTTCAAAAGTTATATATATTTAATAAAACAGCTCTAATGGTAGTGCATAAGTTTCATCCAACTCTTCTTTATTAATATATTGTCACAACATTGTTGTTCTTGTGGGATAAGAGAAATAGAGATGGTATGGGGGGTTTATCAACAAGTAACAACAAATTTTTCACCCTTTCAAGACGTCATTTAGACTATTTTATTATGTACATGTAACTTTTGGACTAAAAAACTATTTCACAAAGTTTATGAACAAAAATAATATAAAACTAAACCTCGTGGTGATGGCACTATAATATGTAATTTACCCAAAAAACATAAAAAACCAATTTTTTGTATTTGTAAAATCAAATATCAGTGAGCGGGCAAGGATCAGGTGTATTAATTTTTAACAAATGCACCTGATCCTTGCCTTCAGTGTGCTGTAAGTTTGGATCTTTTCTTCGCCTCACTGTAAAGAACAACTCCCATAACCGTAACCCCGAACCCCACCATTCCCATAACGGTCACCGGATTTCTAAATATCAACACCGACACCACTGCTGCCACCGCCGCCTTGGCGTTGCCAAGCACTTGCAACGTCAACGCACTGGTGTGTTTCGTTACTAGGAAATTGGTCAAATTCACCAGGTATGCCACCGTGGCATTCCCGGCGAGTAAAAACACAATGAACCAGTCCTCCCCCACCTTCTTCACCGTAACCGCCACCACATTCCCCTCTATGTAGAGAGAGAACGGTAACAAAATTGCCGCCGCCATTGGCGCCATGTAGAGTAAGAGATTCATTGAGTTTAGTTTTTCGGAATCGGAGGTCAAAATTATACCTTGGATTACGGATTTCAAGGCTCGGCCTGCAGTTGATCCTATGCAGACGATGAATCCGAAGAAGTGGAATAACGGTTCGCTATTGCTGGCAAGTACGATGCCTAATACGACTGGGATTAGAGCACAGTATACCTATTAAGGATTACACATATGAGTCTAATAAAATTCGGACAATTAGAGTTAATGAAACAAAGCTCAACATATAAAATTAGGCTCCGTTTGTTTAGGAAAAATTAGATTCCAGGAATTTCTTTTCCGTCTTCCGTAGTTTGGCGCGCAATCTTTCACGGAAAAGATTTTTCGAAGGAAAATGTTTTCCCTTCAAAATTTGGAAAACGACTTCCTTAGTACAATGGGGGAAGTCATCATTCTTAAGTCTCGAGGTCTTCATAAGTCGGAATTTGGACCAGATCGAGTTTATGTTGGCTATAAAAAGGTATAGGATAATTGGTAAAATATATTTTCTTTTAAAATGAATAGAGGAATATCATAAGGTGGGAACAAATTTTCCGTTGAACCAAACAACAAAAAACCTCAATCAGAATTTGATTTTCTTTGGAAAACATTGGAAAGATGACTTCCCCCTATCAAACGGAGTCTCCGTGGTTTAATGGACCTAATTTAAATCATTTTTTAGCTAAAGCCGCACTAGGACCTATACGTAGATCTCATATATGCCAGTTATTTATCACGTTGATCATTTATGTCTTTAAATTTGTTCAAACTGATGTCTCTTGTTTTTTAATTTATTCAAATTAATCGTTCATCGTTTTTTTTTTTTTTTCAAAATGGTCTCCATTGTTTTAATTTGTCGCTCATCTTTTAAATTTGTACCTAATTGTGGTCACCATGTAAGGGACGAATTTTGTTATAAGGTAAAACAAGAAGGCTCGTTTCGAGCAAAAGAAAAGATAATGGACTAATTTGTATAAGATTACAAAGATAAGAGACCAATTTGAAGAAAATAAAAGATAAGTGACCAACTTGAACAAACTCGAGAGACCAACGGTGTAAGTAACTCATCCACTCCACCTCATAATAATTAATTTTAATACAGAACCACACTTAAACTTATGAGCAATGCTACACGACACGAGAAGGGGACGCATGAAAATGCCACGACTAGGGCATAGTTTGTCGTCAATGACAAACTAGTTCGTAAGCGTCTGTTTCTCGTGACATTTTTGTGGCTATTTTTCTCGCGGAGTATTTTTGTAAACTTATATGTAGACTTCAAATATGCTGAATTTCACAGTACCTCAGGAGCCTCCTTCTTGCAGGTGATTACAAAGGCGAAAACCGCGGTGAAGAACGGAGTGGTGGCGCCGATGGCTTGATTGAATGATACAGGAATGTACTTCAAAGATGCATTGCCGCACACAACGGAGAAGCAAAAGATGAGAGAGAGAGCAAGAATCTTTAGAAACTGCCGGCTAGATTGAATGTGTTGCGCCGGCACGAGGTTGAGCCAGTGGACGGCGGCCGAGCTGTAGGCAGAGCAAGCCAGCATGTGTAGCATTGTCAAGAAGATCGGGAACCGGAATCCGTAGATACTGAGGAGGTACTTGTTGAGCAAGAGCACGCCGATGTTGGATGCATACCTGCCACGTGAGCTTAGTAAGAATCTTATGTTGGAGCGGTGAGAGTTAAGACGACGACGACGACAACAATAACGCAGTCCCTCAATGAGGTTGACGTATGCAGTCTTATTCCTATAAGGTGCTATCCCGCAAAGAAGCGAAGGGCTTCCAACCCCAAAGAACCCTATGCAGTTACAGTCAAGTGAGTGGTGAGAGTTAAAATATCAATATATAAGCATAGTGGGTCAACTTCTAATATCAATTAGTTTTAGGGAAAAAAAAACCCCACAACAACAACAACAACAACAACAACAACAACAACAATCCCAGTGCCTCAAGGGCTCCCGCAAAAGCGGGGTCTGGAGAGGGTAGATGTATGCAGCCTTCCCCCTTCAGGGTGTGAACCTGAAGAAAGGCTGTTTCCGATGACCCCCAACCTGAGAGGAAAGTCTTCGTCGCCTCATGAAGACCTGTGAGCAATGGGTTGTGAGTAATATGTCATGAAAGAAAAAGAGTAAGCCATAGCCTAAAAATGCCCTAGAGGGGACTACGAGGCATGACCTACCCTCCAAGACAGCTAGAATACGCAAATAAGCCAAATAAACAAATAAGCGAATAAGCAAATACACAAATAATCAAATAAGCAAATAGGCCGATAGTAGACAGACACGCAGTTAGGCATATAGGTAGATAGGTAAAGCCTGATGAGCCTATACGCCTATGAACCCATAAGTAGCAGAATAATCAGCAGTATGAGGCCGCTACCTCTGCTACTCCTATGCTAGTCCTCCCTCGAGCTCTAGCTCTATCTAGCTCTATCTGAGGCCATCTCCTTCTATGGGATTAGGTGGGTGAGGTCCTGCCGTACGACTGCAGTCGTCCCTCCTTTGGCTTGTTTCAACCTCTTCTTCCTAGCGTGGTACGAAGCTGATCGTAATACTTGACTGGAGCAGTGGATGGTCTCCTCCTGGCGTGCCTGAACCACTTCAAGAACAGCTTCTTTAATTTTATATTCTTTCTTCTATCTAGGCCACGCCCCACTATGCCACATACCACATCCCTGATGGCCACCCCTGGGACCGCAAGTCCATATGTCCAGGCCTTGGAATAGGCATATCGTAGGGAAAAAAAACCCCGCTTATGCTCATATATGGACCTTATGTATGCCAACTCCATCGGTCTAGTCTAAGCCTTGGTGAAATTTAACACAGTGCTAGAGCCAGGTGAATGAATTCAGGCTCTTGTTTGATACATCATCGCTTGAAAAAGACTGGTGTATTCAAATTTGTCGTACCAAGGGCCTACCCATGGATCCTTAATCCAAGTAGATGTAATACCCAATTGGATTGGAGAAGGTAAGGAGTGTGATAGAAGAAAACTCAAATATATGAGTCTAGTAAAAATCTCACATTTGAGTGGTAAGAGTTAAGAGATCAAATACATAAACCTAATGAGTTACTCACCTAATGTCAATTGATTTTACTATAGAACCTTACTTAAGCACATAGAAAACTCCACTATATGAATCCCCCATTGGTTTTAGGAGACTCCAATGTCAATTAGTTTTAAGATAAAACCCGACTATGCTTATGATGGGACCCCACCTCCGGTTGCTCCCCCTAATACTAATTGAGACTCTACGTGTAAGTCTAGTAAAAATCTCATATTAGAGTCATGAAAGTTAAGAGATCATACATAAACTTATAGTGAGTTACTTTACTTAATGTCAATTTATTTTACGATAAATTTTCACTTAAACTTATACATAAACCTTATGTTCACCGATTACATGAGTCAGGCCTAAAGACTCAGTAAAACTTAACATTACCAGGAGGCGACAATCGTGGCGGTTACAAAGCTCGGAGGGAGCGCGACGACGGAGAAGGCGGCTGAGGAACGGGCGGCGCCGGGAGGAGTAGCCGGAATGTCGACGTGGAGGTGGTCATTGTCAAGGCGAGGGTAACTGCTCCGGCGAGTAGTCCACTGCTGCGCTTCCACCATTGCAGAGGTGAGGAGAGAGAAAGTGTAAGTGTGAGAGAGAGAGAGAGATGAGATCTAGGGTGGTGAGTGGATTGTATAGGTGGAAGAAGATGATTTGACGAGATCCGACGGCTGGGATTTAGATTTGAGAGGAGAGGGAGATGTGAGCCGTTGGATTGAAGACAGAGTGGGGTCAACAGTGTCGGCTACTGTTCACTGGTTCGCTTCCCACTTGCTCGCCTCATTGTCGTATATTTAAAACGTCCAGCTCAGCTTCCTATTTTTTTAAAGAAAAATATGTTACCTGTTATTATATAAATAGCTTTTTGAATTATTTACAGTTTAGTGTCCTACTATTTTAAAAATAATAGAATTTTTTTATATTATTAAAAAGATCCCTAAGTTTTTATCATGTTAATAAAAAAAATCCATCTCAAGCATGAGGACGTCATTTTTTATCCACAGAGCTGATTTGGCAACCATTTTTTATTAATGCGAGAATAAAATGACCTAGAGTACGCTTAAAAATCCTTATTCTTACTTTATAAAAACGAAATATGAGATATTGTATTATGTAGAAATTATTTATTTTCACTTAATTTATTTCAAAATATGTTTATTAAAGTATATTTTTGTCATTTTAATCTAGCATTAATAAAAACATAGTTGTCACTCAACTCTGCCAATTAAAAATGATATCATCACATCGGAGAGGGACCTTTTTGTTAATGTAACAACAACTTAGGGACCTTTTATTAATATGGCAAAAATTTAAGGGTCATTTTAATAATTACAAAAGGTTGGGGTCCTTTTTAATTTTTTTCAAAAACATCGGTATACTAAAATGTAAATAAGCTTAGGTTCTTTATTAAAAAATTATTTAAATTTTAAGCAATTTTTTTTCTAATCTTTTAATGTTACACTTAAATTTTTATAAAATTTTAATGTTACATCTTAATGTTAACGATATTAACATTTGACAGTTTTTGCTGATATGGTATTTAGAAAAATATTTTAGAATTATCTTCAATGTAATTCAAAATTTTTAAATTATTTTCTCTTTTGTTTTTTAAAAAATGACGTCAGCAAAAACTAACAGTGTTAACATTAATGTGTCACATTAAAAATTTTAGAAAGTTTAAGCGTAACATTGAAAATTTTCAAAAGCTTAGATGAGACACTGAAAAATTAAAAAAATTAGGTGATTTTTTGAATTGGCACCTAATATTTATATGGTTTTCAATAAAAAGTCTTATATAAAATTTAGTAATTCTTTAGATTATTTATGTTTTAGTGCCTAGCGTTTGTGAAAATAATAAAAGCCCATGACCTTGTTTGTTTTTTTTTTTTTTTTTTAGTAACTTACATTGTTTTCATATTAATAAATAAGACCTCTTTGGAATGATGGCGTAATATTATTAGGAGAACGCTGACATGGGAGGTCATTTTGAATGCCCACAATAATATATTGATGAAAATATAAGTTTTGACATGCCATATCATGTCACTTTAAATATCCAATAAAGTGAATGGATATTAACAGTTTGAAGTGGAGTTTTTCTTTTTTATTAAAAAATTGGTCAAGTGGGGTATTTTTGTTAATATATTGCGGTGCGTATTTAAAGTGACAGGACATGTTACCCTTTTTTTTCCGGAATATGACGTCATTGCTCCGGAGAGGGTCAGTATTATTAATATGAAAAAAAAATATGAGGTACTAAAAGTAAACTAAACGATTAAGGTTTATTTTATTATTTTTATAAATATTAGATGTTAAAATATAAATAACTCTAATTGTTTTTGTTGGATTTTCATTTATTCTTACACGCTGGATAAAATAATTGATTAAAAAATAATTAAATAAAATAAAGTTGAGGCCAGTGATAAAAAAAAAAAGAATTAAAATAAAGTTGCGGTAAATGATCCAAAAAAATAATAAAAATAAAGTTGCCGAAGGGTAATATTAAGACGAGAAATGATAATTGCACATGCCCAGTCCTCACACCAGTAGTATTGATTGACATCAAGGGCTGGACCGATACACAACATATTTGTTATAAATAGTGATTTAGATTATTATTTATTTTAATTGTATTATTTGTTATGTGACTATTAAAAATTTATTTCTAGTTTTAGTTGGTTTTACTTTAAGATTGAGGACTATATTAATCAGTTTATGTAGGGAAGAATTGTTGATATATTTTTAAAATAAGTTAATAAGAATTGTAAATAAAGCCTTTAATGTTGGTCCCAAAGATTATTTAAAATGTTTTCAAGTGTATAAAGACGTGTGTCAACACATAGGACTCGTGTGTTGACACACAATCCTAATAAATAGTGCTGCAGAGGTGTGTGTCGACACACAGATCTTACAAAGTTACATTAATGTTTTGATAAGTTTGGGACGTCGTTTGAACTTTATATTCTTATATATTTTCTCCTTGTTATTTAAAAGAACACATATGAAATGTGTTTACTTACAAAAATTGTGAAATGCTAAAAAGGTAAGTGACACTGCATGAAGGGACGTGTCCTTTCATAAAGAGACACTTATAAAACTATAAATAGCCCTTGGGAGTTCATTTCAAATGATGATGAAAAAAGAATTTGCTTCGTAAGAACTTGTTTGTTCTTGTGAAAATATCATACTCATTGTCTCTTTTATTTTTCTCCATACAAACTTTTACTCCATTATATGAGGTTATTATTGTATCCCCAAGACTATTTCATAGGCTGAAAAAAGTTTTAAGAGAAGTGACATCACGCCTCGAAACCTGTAGATTGTTTGGATACCCGTTACTTGCGAATTGCAAGTGTTTGATTCAACAATGTTTGGTTACTCGGTTCCCGGTTCTTTTGGGAGTCTACACCAACAAGAATTTCAAAAGTTTTTTTGGAGGAGAGAGAAAGTGATATTGGAAGAGAGAGAAAAAAGAGGGACGGCGACAACGGTGGCCAGCAATGAAGGGCCGACGGCCAGAGGGGGGTGTGAGAGAGAGGGGAAAGGGAGAGAGGGAAGGACATGTTAGAAAATTTTTCGTTTTTAGTACCTCCTAAAAAAGGGGTCAATCTTAGTCGTTCATTATAATGGACGGCAAAGATTCGCTTTTTTCACACTCTCATAAGAATTATGCCATATATATGTGTGTGTGTGTGTCAACCGTGTGAACTTCTGTTAGGTTGTGTTTAGAGCGTGAAATTAGAGCCTGAAATGGGGCTTAGAATTTCAATTATGTTGTTTGATTCACCTGTTGGAATTGGACTTTAATTGAATATCATACTTTCAAACTCATCGGAGTAGGGGAAAGGAATTGCAATTCCATATTAAATCAATTGACCTAAACCGACCCTACTTGATTAATCCAAATCTAAAATGATTCAAAATTTCAAGACTTAGATACAACCTAAAATATGACCCAAACTTCAAAATCACCCAGCTCGAATGACTTGAACTTTAAACGATTGAAATTACCTTAAGTCAGAGTCAGAAGTGACCCAACCTGATTGACCAAAAACTCGAGATGACTCAAATTCAGAAAATGAAACTACTCGACTTGAATATGATGTAAACAAGTTGAGTCGAAGTGGAAATGATCCGACCAAAAACTTAATACGACCCATACCCAAAATGACTCGACCCATCTCAAACAAAGCCTAAGAGGACTCAAAATTTGAATTGATACAAATCATTTGTTGCAAAACTAAGATGACTCAAGCTTGAAATGACCTAAATGAACTTAAACCCGATCATAACTAGCCCGAATCCTTAAAAGACCTAGTCCAATTAATTAAAAATCTGAGATAACTTGAATACTCAATGATCCAATGAGATACTCGATTCGATTTGACTCAAAACTCGAATAAATCGAACTCAAAATGAATTGCTCCAATCATATAAACTTGGACGCAATGTGAACCGCTCCGACCAAAATCCAACCGTAATTGATTTAAAACTCGAATAACTCGAACTCAAAATTAATGGCTCCGATCATAATAACTTGAACGCTATGTGAACCAATCCGACCAAAATCTATCCATAATTGATTTAAAACTCGAAATACTCCAACTCAGTTGATCCGAAACCCTTGATGATTCGAATCATTATGTAATTATAATCCGGCATCTAATTTCTTTGATGAGTCAAACAATGAAAGTTCACTTCTATCAGAATTCCAATTATATCAGAGTTGGAATTAAAAATATAATTACATAATCTAATTCTAATTTTATATGCCAAACAGAGTATTAGTAAAAATTGGCAAAATTATGATAAAAATTTATTAACTTCTAGTATAGAGTATTAAAATAATAAATTTTGTAAGACCTGTATTAAAATATCAAGTATCTAAATAACAAATAATCAAAATATTGGAAACTAAGCTATAATAAAGGCCTATTTAGTAACATAGAATTTTTAAAGTTTTCAGGAAAATTGGAAAACCTATTTGGTAGTCCAGTTTTTTAATTTCAGAAGTTGAAAAATAGTTTTTTTGTTTTTTTTGTTCCTTTACAAATATCGAAAATAGTTAAAAAATGCTTTTTAAAATTTTTTTTACAAAATAGGGACCTTATTTTTTAACTTTTTCCCAACCTCCTCTCACATTTTCACACTACTCATCCATTTTATAATATTTTCTATATACTCCCATCTCATCCTCCTTTTACGCAAATAATTTTGGAGTATTTAAGGGCTAGACCCCTAATTTTAAAAGCGATAAATAATTTTCAAGGCAGAGGACAAATAAGAAGACCGTGTGAGTTATTTAATTATAGACACTCATCTTTGCAGAATGTGATAGAGCGGGCTTTAGGGATACTTAAGGCTAGGTTAATTTTTTTAAAAGTGATAACGAACTTTCCGTTAAGGTAGGAGTGTAAACGAACCGAATCTTCGATGAATTATTTGCATTCGAAATCGATTAGGGCTTGTTTGTGTTTATTATGAGGACTCAATAGCTTATCGAGCCGAGTTTGAGGAGGCTCGATAAACTTAACGAGCCGAGTTCAAATAGGGGACGTTCAATTTGTTAACACTCGCGAATAATTTGATAAGAGCTCGTAATAGGCTCATTCAAAGCTCGGTAACAATTGATATTGGTTCGAAAGTGATTTGATAATGGCTCAATAGTAATTTGAAAAGTGTCTATAGTGAGCTCGACTTAATAGCAAACTCCGCTCGGTTTTAAGCTTGATTATGTTCGATAATGAGCTTGACACTGCTCAATAACAAGCTCAACTCACCTCAATAAGCCTAACGAGCCAAGTTGAGTATCGAACATATTAAAATCTTATCGAATTAAGTTCGAACAAGGGTTAGAAAAGCTTGTTAAGAGCTCGGCTTGAACTTGAGTTCGGTAAGCTTTGTCAAGCTCGAGTTCAAATAAGGGGATTCTCGGGTCAGCTCGTCTCATCTGCAACCCTACATTAAGGCGACAAAAATTAATTTCTTTATTCTATTATACATTATTTATGTATCATTCTTAATTTTTAAAAAATTAGAAAACAAGAATGACTTGATCGCATTTTTCTTTACAAAACTCTAAAGTGGATTAACTTTGCAATTTCCTTCACAAAATCCAAATATTTCTCTCGATTTTCTCTCCATTTCTGTGCTCGATCTCGTCCTTGCTGCAGTGATCGAACCCTTTGCAATTCTAATCTTTATTTCACGGCTCCAATTGCAATCCATGCGTCTTCCTTAGCATTCAACTGTGTTTTTTCTTTGAATTTACAATCGCCATACTCAAAAACCTCGCAGGTTATCTCCTCCTCTTTCTCTTTATTGTCTTCTTCTTGCTTTTGAATTCACAATTCCAATTGCTTTGCTTTATTATTAGTATGAGATATTAGGGTTTCTACTGTTTGTTGTGCTAAATGGCCTTCGGAAACGACCTCTGTACATGGTAGCATCCAGTCAGGGCCGGTCCTTACATTTTTGGGGGGTCTTAAGCAAAAGTTTCAAATGGGCCCTCGTATGCAACAAATTATAAAAGTTCTAATCGCAAAATCTTTTTGCTGTTAATAATTAATACTTTAAAAACTATAATTCCAAAAATTTCAGGACACCTAACATTTGGGGGACCCGGGTTGTTGCTTGGGTCACCTGGGGTTATGTTCGGCCTTATACCTTGTAGGGGTAAGATTGCACACATTGTACCATCCCAAACCCTGCGTTGGTGAGAGCCTTTTTAAGGCACTGGGTTGTTGTTGTTGTGGTACGATGGTGGTGGGTTTTGGTGTTCTTAAAAGAATTATGGACTTCTTAATGCATTTACCAGAATAAATGTATACGATGGTCATACAAACTGAAATTGAAATATACTGAAAACAAAAATAAAGCAGCAAAATACTTAAATTAAAGAGTAAGGTACTGAAAACTAAAATAAAGCAGCAACATACTGCAATTAAAGAGTAAGGTATGGAGAGAGAACAAAGGACATTTTTCATTGTTTGATTTTCAATACAAACCTTACCTCTATATATAACGGCCAGGTCCATTTGGGTTGTCCTATTACTTTTGGCCCATATAACAGTTTTGGGTATGTATCAGATGGATATGGATTCTCCCTCTTCTGCCGGGTAATTGAAGTACGAGTTTTCTAGGCTTCGCCTTAATTTTGGTTACCTGCAGTCGGAAGATTTGGTTGAAGTTAGAGTTCTTATTGCTTAATTTGCCTTCATTGGTATGAAATTTCGGACAATACCCATGTTCAGATTTGCGTGGTTCTTGTCAAAGAACCAAGTATCACAAAAGTTTAAGTTAGTGGGTGAAGTCAAGAATGGTTTTTATACTCTAATAGCTCTTCATGCGTTTGATGTTTTTGTTTCTTAATGTAATTTTGAGTGGATGATTTCTGTTCATATTGTCAAGCCAATAAAAGTCTTGTCCATATCTCTTGGACAGAATTGGATGGTGATTGATTATAGGTTATTGGAAACTGTGAATGTTAGAAATGGATGAGAGGTTTTACAGTTATGGATTTGTTGAGAGGGATGCTGGAAATCCTAGAGCGCTTAGTTTTGCATAATGGTTGAATTGGCCACCCGTGCAGGTCATTTTTGTTGTTTCTTTCCAGTTTGCTGCAAATCCAACTCATTTTTTGCCCAATGAAAAAGAAAAGGCCTGGGGTAGAGTTAAAAGGAGCATTTGATCAATGATTACTACAACTTATAAGATTTATTCTTTTGGTGACTTCAGATATGATCAATGGCTTAATCGGTTTCATTTTGACTGTGCAAACTAGGTTTCATAGGGTCATTTGAAACACTCCATGATACTGTTTATTAGGAATTTGCAATATTGTCCACTGCCCACGAGACTAAGTAAAGTCACAGAGTTTGGCGATATGACTTTGTTTTTCTTTGTGCTTGGCTGTAGTAATTGCTCATAAATTCCACCGTGTGAAGACTTGCTCTTCTAGACTTTTCTAGTTATATAATGACCTGTGACTTTTATTTGCTCTGTTTGCAGTTATATACGTGCGCCCCTCCTACCTTCCGATTCACGAATCATACATCACAATTGCTGCTGATGTTCGATTTGCAGTTTGACTGAAGATGGCAAGAAATGCTCAAGTCCTTTTCTTGGAAGAATGGCTAAGGAGCAACAGTAATAGTGGAACTAGCAACCAAAACAGCTCCAGAAACTCTCCTACTTCATATACTCAGACCATCATCCAGACATGGGCCGAGCTTAGGGACTGCCTCCAACAAGGATCCTTCCATCCCCAACACCTCCAGTCTCTAAGATCGCTCTTGAGCTTGCAGGCCTCCCTTCATGTCGCAGACCCGCAAGCGAAGCTTCTGCTTTCCATCCTTTCCTCCCCTAATATTTCTCTTCCTCATGATTCATATCCTCTCTTTTTCAGGTTCCTCTACATTTGGTTAAGAAAGTCCTCCAAGCCCTCGTCAGTGCTTATCAACCATGCTGTGGAAGTTGTCTGCTCCCTTCTCTCCAACCATTTTCATGCTTACAAGAGTTTTTCTTTATTATCTGAAGGTGTTCTTCTTCTCGGTGCTTTGTCCTGTGTCCCTTCTTTGTCTGACGGAACTCGAACAGCCTGCTCGGAGCAGCTTTATAGGCTGTTGGAGGAAGAGTACCGGTTTATTGGCTCCATAGGTGAACTTGCACCTGATGTCCTTGCTGGAATTGGCTATGCTTTGTCTTCATCCGGAAAGAACCATTTTGTTAGACTTTTAAACTTTTTGTTGGGTCCTTGGGTCAAGATAGAAGAACCTTGTGATATTTCTCATGGCCTCATGATTTTGCATTTGATAGAATGGGTTCTTTTTGGTTTCATTAATGCTCGCTCTTTGGAGAAAATTCGGGTTTTTGTCAGTGAAATATTAGAAAATTCTACAGCAAAATATGCTGCATTTTCCATCATCATGGCTGCTTCTGGGGCTTTAAGGGCATTAAGTAGATCTGTGAAGCACGATGAGAGGATCAATGATATTTCCAGATTACGTGTATGCGCTGCTGCTCAAATTGAAGCAGTGGCAGCAAATCTAGTGTCCAAAATAGAAGGCTCTCCTGTTACCGTCGCTGATACTGGAGTTAGTTTTCTCCTACAGTGCCTGTCATTAGCTACTGCTCGAAGTGGCAGCTTAGATTCCACCAAAGGCACTCTTCTAGTATGCCTTGCTTTTGCGTTGTTGACTGAAATTTTTCCCCTGAGAGAATTCTATAGAAAGATTCTTGAATGCCCAGTTGGTGACTCAGGGAGACAAAAACATGTTGAGGTCAAAAAACACCTGGATGGTATCCTTTTTAAGGAGGCAGGGGCCGTGACTGGCGTTTTCTGCAAACTATACGCATCGGCGTGTCAAGAAGACAAGATTAATGTCGAGGATCTTATGTGGGGTTTCTGCCATGACATCTATCAAGGACATAGAAAAATAGCTATGCTACTACGAGGGAGGGTAGATGAGTTGCTCGACGATTTGGAGAAAGTTGCTGGATCGGCTTTCCTCATGATTGTCGTCTTCGCATTGGCTGTGGCAAAGCAAAGGTTGGCACCAAAAGAATCGAGCAATACAAGGATGAATGTTTCGGTTAAAATATTGGTTTCATTCTCATGTATGGAGTATTTTCGTCGCGTCCGTATACCAGAATATTTGGAGACTATTCGGGCCGTGGTACCAAGTCTTCGGGAGATTGAGTCTGCCTGTGTCTCCTTCATTGAGTCAGTGCCCTCCTACAGTGAGCTGACAAACCATCAAGGTATGGAAAATTATAAGTGTTGCATTGTGTCTTGAATTTATGTCTTGATTTAGAAACAGTGGTCAGTCTTGGGCTACAGTGTCCAGGGACCTTTTTTGGCTGCCTTTTCCCATGTACAGTACACCCATTGGGGTTTCGAGCTTCTCGCTATGTAAATGTAGCTTTGTGTATGTAGCCCCAGTTTTTGTATCCACCTATCAGATTGCATAGGGGATTGTTGTCCTTCATCTAATGGTGGTTTTTTCCTCAATTTGAGAGTTCTTCACGTAAATTTGTATGTTATCGTTTTCTCTTCTTCTCTTCTTTTCTCAGTTCTTTCGAGACCTATATGTTAGCATCTAAATCAAACCTCACTATTAGGTATATTGCCTAACAATAAGAATATGCTTTGGATTGTCAGATGTCCTCTTACAGTCCCTCAAATGTGGATGCATACAGTAAATCTTTCAAGTAAAATTTCTAATTTGTGCGTTCTAGAGTTCTCTTGCTTGCAGAATATGAAGTATATCTGGTTTGAAGACGAAGTGCAAACTGCTCGGCTCTTGTTTTACTTGCGACTTATTCCAACTTCTGTTGAACGTTTACCGACCTCTGTATTCAAAAAGGTGGTGGCCGCTACTATGTTCCTGTATCCTAAGTTTGACATCATGGTAGTACTTCAGCATAACTATAATTTCTTATGAGAAAAAGTGGTCATTTAGGAGGAGAAAGAGCATTTAGGAGCTTTGCTGATATAACCTTAGTTTAGCAAAGGAATTGGAGAGTTTTATGCTCTTGGTTTTGAAATCTTGTCATTAATTCTTTATACATTATCTCTCTCAATATAATTTCTTTTCCTAATAAAAAATTCTATGATGGACAATGATGCTCTAATTGTTTCTTCCTTAACTCATATACTATTAGCTATATGGGACACCCAAATGTGAAAGTTGCTCGTGCTGCACATTCGGTGTTTACTTCTTTTGTATCTTCCAGCAAGGACTCTGACGAAGACGAGAGGACATCATTGAAAGAGCAGCTTGTGTTCTACTACATAGAGCGATCGCTGGAGGTATTTAATTTCTACGAATAGTCATACTCTGGAAAATATGTTTGGTTACAATGTTTTGTGCAGTGTCAAGAAACTAGTTATTTCAGAAGTTTAAATTGTTGGGTGAAGATTTAGGAATGGTTTTATATTTTGATAGGCCCCCTCACTAGAATTATTGGGCTTGAAATGCGGGTATTTCACATGTTCATCATACCTTGATGATTGGTTATAATGTTTTGTGTATCGTCTAAAAATAAACTATCTCAAAAGTTTAAGCTAATGGGTGAATGACTTGGAATTGTTGTATACTCTAATAGGCCCCTTTATGTGAATGGCCATTGGGCCTGAAGCGTGATATTGCTCATGTCTATCGTACCTTGTGATGTTTGGTTATAATGTTTTGTGCATCATCGAAAGATCAACTATTCTAAAAGTTTAAGCCGATGGGCGAAGACCCATGAATGGATTTGTACTCTTAACAAACCCCCCTCACGCGAATGCCCATTGGGCCCGAAGTGTGGATATTTCACAAGTCCACTTCATACAACAACAACAACAACAAACCCAGTGCCTCCAAGGGCTCCCGCAAAAGCAGGGTCTGGGAGGGGTAGATGTACGCAGCCTTCCCCCTTTAGGGGGCTACCCCGAAGAGAGGCTGTTTCCGAGGACCCCCAACCTGAAAAGCTGGTCCACTTCATACCTTGTGCTAAAATTAATTAATATTGAGAGTAGGGCTATCGAGATTCGAACCCGTGACCGCTCAGTCAACAAAACTCTGCTACTATATCAAGGACCGAACTGTTCCAAAAACTTCAACTGATAGATGAAGGTTTATAAATGATTTTATACGCTAACATACAGTGACTCGGGCCTTTTACATGACAGGCATATCCTGGATTTACACCAATTGATTCTTTCGCTTCTGGTGTGAGTGCTTTGGTCCGGCATCTTCCTGCTGGAAGCCCTTCTATATATTATTGTATCCACAGTCTCGTCGACAAGGCGAATAACTTGTGTAGAAAACCCGATAATCAAGACGCTAGATTGTGGAAGAACTGGCAAGGAGAACCAGAGCCTTGTAAGAAACTCCTGGAGCTGCTTCTACGGCTACTATCCTTGGTCGACATTCAGGTGAGTAGCAACTGTTAGAATATAAAACCATTCTCTTCTTATAGATGGTTAGGAGGTACAACAATGTCATAATAAGGGCCACCAATATTTGGGGGAAGTAGGGGAGATACGAGTTTCGATCCCAAAACCTCATGCTTAGGGAGTGGCCCGGGTGGGTAGCAGGACCAATAAACTAAACCCAATAGCCCATATAAAATGATTCATGGGTTTCACCTAACAACAATTTAGACTTTCAAGATAGTTGGTTTTTTAACATAGTATCAAAAAACTCTTTTATTGAGAGGTTCGTATTTCGAAACTCAACAACCTTTTTCTAAATATTAGCATAATTCTTGCACAAAGTATAAACTAGGATTCTTCGTTATCCATGCTTCAAGTCTAGCGAGGCTTCGCATGAGGGAATGAACATGCTATAATATAAAATAATTCCAGAACCTTCATGAGGATGGACAAATACCAGTCCGGACTGGTTTACTGAACCAAACTAGGATTTTCAGTCAATGAACGGATTGGACCGACTATCTAGCGGTTCGTTCTTCAATCCTAGAATATGGGTCTAATTGGTCTTCTCTTCGATTTTGTCCAATACTGGAAAATTTGAAGACCGGACTAAAGGATTATCTATACTAATTTTGCAATAAATATTTGGGTACCTAATTTTAATATGTCATTAAATATATATTATATGTATAAAAAATTATTAAATATTAAAAAATATTTATTTTTCTAATTTCATTATTCTATATAAATGTATATATTTATTGCATAAATTATTCTCAAATTATATAAATATGCATATTATACTGTTGTCACTGTTTCTAGATTTCTAGTTTTTGTTTGGAAACTTTTTTTTCTTGTAATTGCGCTTGATAGCTTGAAAATCGGTCCACATTAATCTAGTCTGGTCCACAGTCTTGTGATTTAAGATAGTTTGGTCTTTTGTCCGAGTCGGTCCAGTTCAGTGTTGGACCGATGTGCATCCCTCTAATAGCTTAAAGCTATCGGAATAATTAGTTTATTGACAACAGTCATGTCAAACATGTTAGTCACGCAACTTAGCTCCCGTTTTTGCTTTTGCTTTTTTCACTAGGTACTTCCCGAGTTAATGAAGCTAATGGCGCAGCTCGTTCTTCAATTACCGAAGACTGGCCAAAACATGGTACTCAACGAGCTACATTCCCTCGTTGCAGAATCTGACGACGTAACCAGAAAACCCGCATTAGTTTCATGGTTGCAGTCGCTGTCTTTTCTTTCTTCTCAGTCCTCCGGTGGAGGCGTAGCTTATAAAGCAGCTGGGGATGTTGAAAATGGCCCAGGTAGCAACGACTCAGTCGGCTCACATCCCATCGTATCGCGACTATAACGGGTCAAGGTGCGTTCTTTTTCCTTATCCTAGTATAATCCTGTAAAATTTGGCCATGTTAGTTTCAAGATGAGCTTTTGTTTTGAGGGTTGATAGAGATCTTAAAAGAATATAATGCTTGTATGCTAAATGGATAGAATTAATGTATCAATGTGATAAATAATGAGGAAAGAGGATAGGTGGAATGTGTAGAGTTTACTATAATTGATTGAAAAAAGAAATTACGGTTATTTACTCAAAAGATCCCTGTACTTTTTTCATTAAGTCAATTTAATCCTTGTACTTTTAATTGTATTAATTTATTCATTGTAGTATTTATATTGTGTCAATTCGGTCCTTACAGTAAAGTTTATGATAAATTTTTGATGAAATTTTTAGTGGTTCGACAACAAGTTGGGTTAATTGGAGTCAATGAGTGGATTTGTAGTGGATTACTTACATCTAACATTATTGTATTGTTAAAAATTATATTATCAATTTAACTTTAATTTGATCATAGGACTAAATTGACACAATATAGATAATAGAGGGACTAAATTGACATAATTAAAAATAGAAACCCTTTTTTTTTTTTTTGAACAGAAAAAATAGAAACCTTTGGTGTAAATAACTCAAGAAATTATATTAAGAGAGAAAGAAGATATTACCTATTTTGAGCAAGACTGTTCAAAATCCCAAGCAATCAAATATGTTGAGGCCTCTTTTGAAGATAAATTATACTGAGTTTGCTTCCACTATATATCATTATTTGTTAGGCTAGATATCCAAGAATTGGGTTTAATTTAGATACCAAAATGAAATTTGGGAAAACAAATAAGAAGGCAAGGGAGAAAAAGAAAAGACATTAGTATTTTCGTAGAAAATCCCCCAAAGAGAGGGAAAAAACTATATGTAGTGGTAGATAACTTCACTAGATCGAAAATAAAGTATTACTAGGATTTTTTCACTCCCCCTCACTCTCCTCTCCGTGTTTCTTCCTGCAATGGGCAGAAGCCCTACACAAGAGTATATAGCACCACAAGCAAACAGAAAACCCTAAAAAAGAAATAGATGTAGCAACCCGTTCCAAAATAAAAGGTCTGTAAGGGCTCGGGACCGTAGCCAACACTAGATATTCATAATAAAAAGAAGGATCAAACGTGAAGACACCCTCTAAGCTTTCTAGTTAAACACAGAAGACCCCCTTCATGTTTAATTTAACACAACACACCTCCTAAACAGAGAAAAATTCACCCTTGCACTTTTAATTTTATAAAATAGTCCCTTGAACTTTATAATTAGACATGTATCACCCTGTAAAGTTTTCAATTTGACACAACTCACCCCTTACACAATTATTATTTAAAAAAAAAAAAAAACTGACTAAACTTTTATAGTTTTAAGATGTGAAAAACCTATTTTCTTAGAAGCTTTGCCAAAGTATTTTGGTGAAAACTGATATCGATAGGGGTGTTTTTATTGAAATTTTTTAGTTTTTGCCCATTTCTACTTTAATTTAAAGGAAAAGTATTATTCTTTTTACTTCTATGTAAAAAAGAAAAATGTTGTACTTCTATTTAAAACACTTTCTTTTCTTTTATGCCAGAAGGTAAGCACAACTTCTCATTAATCAATCAAAGATTTTTTTAATTTCCCGAATCAAATCGATCTCCAACGCCTCTCTATCTTTATGCCTTGTGTGGTTCGTCTCTCTCCAGATGGCATGTACCGTTATTGCTAATATTAGCCGTTTAATTTTATTTGCAACTAGTCGATTCCTAGTATGCTTCTTATACCATTCTAATACTGCATCCAATGATGTAAAACACTTTCTTCTCATATCAAACAATCTTAAAATATGAAAAGAAAAATTTTCTAAAAAAAGATTTTTTTTTTTTTTAGAAATTAAGCTTGACCAAACAGTGTCTAGTCTTGTGTTGGGACTATTTGTACATAATGTTTTACCCTTGTTGGTTCATGAAATTACCAAGAGACCTATGATTTTATATATATATATATATATATATTTTGGACAAAATGATTTCATATCAATCATTTAAAGATTCGCCATATATTTTATATATTTTGTTCACATTGATGCCATAATTTAATAATATTTTATATATGTTTTGTTGACATTGATGCCATAATTTAATCAATGAAATATACCTACTTTATATGTTTGGGGACAGCTAGGTTTTTGATATGGTATCAGAGCTTTGATAATCAATAGGTCACGAGTTTGAATCTCAAGCCACTTTCAATAGTAAAATTGTATGATTTAAGTACAATGTATGAGGTGGGTCTGTGCAATATCCACGCGTCAAGCCTATTGCACATTTGCTTGAGGGGACGTGTTAGAGTATAAAATCAATCTCGGGTCTTCACCTATCAGCTTAAGATTTTGGGGCTGTTGGTACCTTGACATATGCTCATAAAATCTTAGTATATACAATAATTATAGTGCCGGCCTCAAGTAATAAAAGCAGCTGTTTGGAATTCCAATCTGGTAATGATCTATATGAAAATTAGTTATACTATCAATTTATTTTAACTGCAAATTAGTATTTATAATTGAAAAAACAAGGACATAAGTATGATATATTATGAATGCATATATGCATATATGATATGAACCATATATTAGTTGATACTATAATAATAGATTATTCTAAATGCATTTAAGCTGTCATAATTAAACACTTCGATTAGTAAGAAAAGCCCATCAATCAAACTTATCTCGAGCTTCTAAAATCTCATAATGAGCAGTACCCTACTTTATATAATAGTTGTTGTCTATAGTCACATCATTTAATATAGGGTTATATATGTCAAAGACTCCTGTACTTCATCCATTGTGTTAATTTAATTCTTATATTTTGAATTGTGTCAATTTAGTCTCCATGCAATTCAAATTGTGTGGAAATTGAAGTTAACTAACGAAATAATTGTTAATGGATAATCATGTAAAATGAAGAAGACCCAATTCAAACTCACCCACTAACTAAATTAAGTCAAAGTCAATGAATGCAATCACATGGTGTAAGAGACAGGCATAAGGACCATAAAAACTAAACTTCTTACTGAACAAAATTGCTTTTCTACGAGTAATTATTTTGATCCGTCACTTTTACTCACACCCTCCATGAAGCTAACTTGCATGCAGATTCTCTTGCCAAGAATGGAGTGTTTAGAAATAGAACACTAGTTATTGGCTTTCTTTGTATGAGATATCCGGCAAGAGCTCAATAAGATCAGTGCCAATACTACCCGCGCCAAGTCCTTTGAGGGCCCTTCCTGCCACTCCACATCCTCGCCCTCCCCAACGTCTGTTACTGCCAATGGGTAACACACCCTGACCCCCGGCTCGGTGCCAGCTTAGCTTGACGCATGCAGAGCTAGATGACCTCTACACCTAGAATCTATGTTTTTATTGTTGTGACCGTTTCACGCCAGGTCATCAATGCCCCATGCGCAATCGCACCAGGGTATTTTGGCTAGAGGAGGATGAGGAAGACACCTTACCTAATTTGGTGACGCCGGACATAGATCTGGACCCAGACTTGGTTTTGAACCCCCATATCTCTGTACATGCATTGGAGGGAATCACTCAATGCCAGACAATGCGGATCATGGGGTAGTGCCGTAAGTGCTCCCTAAGTATTCTAATCGATAGTGGCAGCACGCACACTTTCTTCGACACCAATCTGGCACCATTGTTGGGATATTCTATTGATTCCGCCATTCGCCCCACGGTCACTGTTTTTGATGGCAAGCAGGTGTTCTGTGTCGGTATCTGTCGCAACCTTTCTTGACGACTACTAGATGTGCCATTCAATTCTGACATGCTCCTTATTCCCTTATCTGGTTGTGACATGGTTTTGGGGATTCAGTGGCTGTATACCCTTGGTAAAGTTACATGGGATTTTTTTGAGCTGTTGATGGAATTACGCTTCACGGGCGCTGTTATACGCTTCATGGTATTCGCTCCCCATCCTTGAAGCCCATTAATGATAGCAAGTTATCTTCACTATTGTCCACACCCGCTTCCTTGTTCGCTTTATCGGTCATAACCAATGATTCACCATCTTTGTTCTCGGTACAAATGGATCAGACCAGATAAGTCAGTATCACCTGTCTTGTAAAAGCTTCTTGAAGACTATGATGATGTCTTTACCGCTTCAGCAAGTTATCTTCACAGGGTCTTGCTAAAGACAGTAGTAATCCCGTCAACCTCCGACCTTACCGCTATCATCTTTTTCAGAAGGATGTTATAGATTCTTTGATCAAAGAGAAGTTGCAAGCTGGCTTCATACAAAACAACACCTCACCTTTCGCTTCCCCCGTGGTGCTAGTCAAGAAGAAGGATGGTACTTGGCACCTCTATGTTGATTGTCGGGCCCTTAACAAAATGACTGTTAAGGATAATCCCTATACCGATTGTTGATGAACTACTTGATGAGTTGGGTGGCCTCCTTCCTCTCAAAAATAGACCTCAAGTCCGGTTATTGGCATATCGGATGGCGGTGGAAGACATTCCCAAGATGGCTTTCCGTACACACTCTGGTCATTATGAATTTCACCGTGATGCCTTTTGGATTGTCAAACGCTCCATCTACCTTTCAGAGCTTAATGAATGATATCTTCCGCCCGTATTTTTAGCAATTTGTCCTTGTTTTTTTTATGACATTCTCGTATATAGCAGTACATGGTTTGCTCATATCTCTCATCTCGAAACAGTTCTGAGTGTCCTTCACACTAATCATCCGACTGCCAATAGCGCAAGTGCACATTTGGTACCCGCCACATCGAATATTTTGGGGCATTTCGTTTCCGGTGATGGAGTCTCCACTGATCCACAAAAAATCGAGGCTGTCGCCAACTGGCCACGTCCCCAGACCTTGAAGCAACTTCGCGGGTTCTTGGGACTATCCGGTTACTATCACTAGTATATTGCTCAGTATGACATCATTGCTCGGCCACTGACCGATCTTCTTCGGAAGGATAACTTCCTCTGGAACCCGGATGCCGAGAACGCTTTCAACCGCTTGAAAGGCGCCTTAACATCGACACTAGTGCTTGCCCTTCTCGACTTTACCAAGACATTCATTATCCAAACTGATGCCTTCAGTATTGGAATAGGCGCCGTCCTCATGCAAGAGGGTCGGCCTTTGGCCTTTATTAGTCGCACTCTTGCAACCCGCCATTAGGTTATGTCGGTTTACGAGCGTGAGTTGCTTGCCGTGGTCTTTGTGGTGGAGAAATGGGAACAGTACGTCACGGGCCGCCATTTCATTATTCGTACTGATCAACAAAGTCTAAAATTTCTCCTTGAGCAGCGCTTGACGTCAACTCTTCAACACTTGTGGCTCTTTCGCCTAATTGGCCTTGACTATGACACAATTTACAAGAAGGGGTCTGAAAACAGAGTGGCTGATGCTCTCTCCACCTTTCGGGAATAGAGGTCCTTTGTATGGCGTTATCCTCCATATCTTCCAACTTCCTATAGAGGTTGATCGACTCTTGGTCCAAGGATCCTATTCTATCACGCATCATTTCTGATAAGACGGCGGAACCTTTTTCTCATCCCCGCTATTCTTGGTGCCTAGGTCATTTGCGGTACAACGACCGACTCGTCGTTGGCAATGACGCCAACCTCTGTCAAGACATCCTTTTGTGGCTTCATGATTCCGCTCAAGGTGGACACTCCGGAATTGGTGCTACTTACCGCCGTATTAGGCCAATGTTCTACTGGAGGGGTCTTCACTGGGATAACACTACTTACATCTGCCAATGCACCATTTGTCAGAGAAATAAATATGAGACAATGGCACCGGCTGGTCTCGTCCAGCCCCTTTTGGTTCCCACATATGTGTGGAACAGCATATCCTTTGACTTTATCGAGGGCTTACCGCCATCAGAGGGACACTCGGTAATTTTGGTGATGATTGATCGCCTGACAAATACACTCATTTTATGTCCCTTGCTCATCCGTACACGGCTGTCAGCATTGCTCATATGTTGTTGGATCAAATCTACCGCCTTTATGGCCTACCCGAAACTATCATAAGTGATCGGGATTCGGTCTTCACCAACATCTTTTGGTGAGAACTCTTCTCCCGTCTGAGCACCCACCTCAACCTCTTGTTATCTTATCATCCACAGTCTTATGGGCAAATGGAGGTTCTCAACCGCTGTTTAGAGACTTTCTTATGCTGCATGGTCAGTGAGCAACCTCGTTTGTGGACTCGTTGGCTTCCTTTGGCGAAATGGTGGTACAACACCACCTTCCAATCTTCCTCCCAGACGTCACCATTTGAGCTCCTCTATGGTCAGCCTCCCCCAATTCATCTCCCTTACTTGCCAGGAGAGTCCTCGGTTGATGCTGTTTATTGCAGTTTAACAACTCGTGAAGAGACTATCAGCCGCCTTCGCCATCATCTCTTCTGTGCTGAAAATCGTATGAAGCAGCTGGCTGATCGCCATCGTGTTAAACGAGAGTTCCAGATAGGCGAGTATGTATGGCTTAAGCTACAGCCTTACTGCATACAGAGTGTGGAAACTAGGTGCTTCCATAAACTGGCGTCATGCTATTATGGCCCTATCGGTTTGATCTACTTGCCCACTCTGCCATATACCACACGGTGCACATTTCTTTTTTAAAGCGATGCTTCTTTATTCCTGCCACCAGTACTCCGCTACCTGATACGTGGCCGCCAGCTGTCTAACTCCTTCAACATACTGCTATTTTGGATAGCGAAATGGTTAAACGTCGCCGTCTTGTTGCCACTCAAGTTTTAGTTCAGTGAGTTGGCCAAAGTACTGCGGACGCTACTTGGGAGTTTCTACATGACTTCCAACTCTGCTTGCCTGCTTTCAATCCTTAAGGATGAGGATCCTCTCAAGGGGGTGGCATTGATAAAAACTTGGCAGGTGCAGCCACGCCAAGTTCTCCGCGTACGAGTACTGACTTTGCGTATTCCCCACTTCCACCAGGATCTCTACCGCCAACCTCTCCGCCAATGCCGTCTCCGACTCTCCTACCAGCATCAGGAGGCATCTTCAGCCCTTTAACCATGCCACGTCACTACTAGATATTTTTACTCTTTCTTCTATAAATAGGTGACAGTTAGTTAGGGTAAAGCATGTGTAAAATGTGTGCCCTTCTTCTTCTCCACCAAATTCTTTCTTTGTCTTCTTCCCTTTTTACTTAAAAACCTCCGTTGTTGGAGCTATACTTCTATCAATATATACATACATACAATGGGGCAACCGTTTACTTACATCAATTGGTTAGGGATTGTATTGTTAGTTTGAAGGGATATCGGGATGTTATGATTTAGTTAACTATACTTGTATGGGCATTAAGGTTGTTATGGTGTATTACATCTAAATAGTGATTGAGTTGTATTGGAAGAGGCATACAATTAATGAAAATCTCATACTCTCTCTCTCTTATTCTCTCTCTCTTTTGCCTTTCTCTTCTAATTCTCTCTTCCTCTCCTCTCCTCTCCTCTCCTCTCCTCTCCTCTCTCTCTCTCTCTCTCTCTCTCTCTCGATTCCTTTCTTCTTCTTCTTTATCCCTAAAGTCCTCCTTACTTTCTCGCTCCTCCTAAAACCCTAAATTTCTCTTCCCAAAACACTTGCATGGAGTTAGGTCCATGACAAATAGTTTTCAAAACAATTTTATAAATTTCATTGTTCGCAAGTTATATTATTATTTTGATAATAATAACTTTTACTGTGATATTAATAGTTGACTATTTTTCTAAATATATTTTTTAAATACAATTATTGGGCACGAAATTAAGAATGTTAAAATAAAAAATCCTTGATTTGCTATGCTTACAACTCCCCCACATGGCTCGGATCAGATCGGATCCTTATCTCTTTGCTGTAATTTTATTTCCTCGTGAATCGCATGAGAAGTGTTCTTAGCTATGTTTGACTGTAATTATTATCTATTAGTATTTAGCTGTTAGAATTAGTTGATGGGTAATATATTTAGTAAAATTATATGTTAAAGCTGATAAATTATTATAAAATAATAAGTAAAATTTAATTATATATCATTTAAAAAGCTAAAAGTCAAATTGTTTACTTTTTAAAAAGTTGCTTTTTAAAAGATAAGTGCTACAAAAAATGCTAACAGTACTATTAACTATTTGACTAATCAAAAAGTTAAAAACTCTAAAAAATGTTATGAAAAATTACTTGCCAAATATAGCCATTATCAATACATCTTTTATTCATATCAAAGGACATGTCCAGTGCCTCAAGGGCTCCCGCCTACGCAGGGTCTGGGGAGCTGATGTACGTAGCCTTCCCCCTTCAGGGTGTTAACCTAAAGCGAGGCTGTTTTCCAGTGCCCCCAACCTGAGGGTGAGGACTTTCCAGGAGGTCACCCATCCTGGTACTACTCTCGTCCAAGCACGCTTAACTTCAGAGTTCTAATGGAATCCGATGACGGCGTGTTGGTACCCTCTTTGATTTTTATTCATATCAGACAATAATAAAGATTTCTGGAATATTGTGTTGAAATTGCCTCGTTAATAAAAAATGTTTTAACGAGACCACTACCCTCTTTTAGCAAATGACATTATTGTTTGTTAAAAGAAAATATATATTTATTTTATAGGTTTATGTATTTTGTTTCTTGTGGTTTATAAACAAGTGATATTTTTGTCTTATAAATTTGAAAAACTCGATAAACGCTTCTTAAATGATGAGAATCTTCATTAATTAGGCTTTTTCCGTGTGATGTACGGATTGTTTTTGTTTTATACATTATTTTGTTTTTAAAAGAATGTACTATAGAGGGTGGGTAATGGATCATTCAATTTGTGTTTCAACTTGACTTTACTGGCCTGCTTTCTGACCTGGGATCCGCTATAATCCATATTTGACCCGTGGAACTCAACCTGGTTTAATTGGTTGTACAAAAGGGTCTAACCTGATTCTACCTATCTAAGTCGGTTCATTATGATATTTCTAAATTATGTCATTTTCCCCCTTTTTTTGCTTTTGTGGGAGACTTAAGACTTTTATGACTTATTTTTGTGGGTTTTTTTTTTAATTGAAAGTTTAAAAACATTCTCCAAAATTCTAGAAATCGGGGTTTAGAGAGATTTGAGGGAAGAGACAACTTCTCTATAATATATAAAGATTAAAAAAAAAAAAGATAAGAAATCGAGCAGTTAAAATGTGTGTGGAAGTTAAATTTTCTACCCTGTTTGAAGCGCATATCTCATCCCAAAATATTAGGCATCGTTTGTTATGCAGGAACTAAACGAGGAAAGTTTCAATTCATGGGAAGTGTCGTTTTTAGGACTTGTTTGTTATGCGAGAAATATGTAGGATGTGAGAGTTATAATTGTTAAGTAAGTTTCAATTGCTTCAAAATGGGGGAAGTAACTTATCTAATCCCCTAAGTAAGTTTTACTTTCTTCATTATTTTTAATTTATATGATCATTTTACCCCTTTTAATTTATAATTATGATAAATTTACCTATAATTTTTTTTTTATGAATAATATTAACAAAAAAAATAAATTCTTAAAAAATAAAACCTCTCGTAAAAATTTAAATTAATCGGTGACTAAACGGGGATTTAATGCCTCAGTTTATCATCTTGTCAGCTCTTAGTAAAGGAGAGTTACTCAATTTTGTTCTTTCTCTCTCATCTCTCTCTCTTTTTTTATTTTTTTTAAGTGGTCTTTAATGTTTAAGTACTTGTTCAAATTGGTTGACATATATATATTTTTTTAAATAATCTCTTCTAGCATTGATATTAAGTAAAAAAATTTTAAAAATAAAGGATTAATTTTATTATAAAATAAAACATTAGAACTATTTTGTATAAGAAAACAAATAAGGAACTAATTTAAATAAAATTATGAATATTAAAAAACAATTTCAATAAAAGAAAAAAAATGAGAAATCAATTTATATAAGAGTTTTTATTGTTAAGGCAAAAATTATTGTTGCTAGAGTAATAATATAACTTACAAATAATAAGGGATACAAATTTGCCTTGAAAACTATAATCTTGCTAGGGTAATAACAATTTTGTCTTTACAGTCAGTAACATTGCCCTTTAAATATATATTTAGAAAATTATTACTTCGGTACCTTAAATTTTATTACCTAAGTACCATAACATTTTAATATATACAATAAGATACCTTGAGATTTGAATATTTTACCATCTCGATACTTTATGTTAGAATTTGATAAATTTTTATAAGAATATGACCAATTTTATACATAAAATGTTCATATTATACATAATTATGATAAAATATATAAGTCATGTCAATACTTTCAATAAAAAATTAGCAAATTATGATAAAAAAAAGTCACCGAATGTTGGTGTAACTACCTAAATATTACTAAAATCATGTGTCATGCTAGCATTTTATGGCAACAAATCAGAGTCGGTCCCCAAAATAATGCTGAAAAATAAAAAAATAAAAAAAATAATGCTAAAAAATAAATATTTACCAATCTACTGCTGAACCGCGTTTTAACCGCGTTCAAAAAATGCGGTTTTATGTAAAAATAACCGCATCAAGAACAAAAAAATATATAAAGCATAAACCGCGTTTTAAAAACGCGGTTTACTATCATATCAAAATAATATAAATAAAACATCAATAAATGTTCAAAAAAATGAAACATAAATAAATATTACCGTCATATATTTCACTGCTACTAGCTGCTAACCAAGCCTCGTGCTCCTTTTTCATCTTGCATGTCAATACATTATGACATTTTCTCTTACAGAACCCACGTGTGACCCTTCGTGTATAATCATTCTCATCCATTTCATTTTAAATTCGTTTCGAGCGTGGGCGTCCTTGACTTCAAGACTTGTCCTTTACAATTATATGAACCGTGTCTTTAAGACGCGTTTTAGTCATACATGAACCGCGTCTTAAAGACGCGGTTTAGTTTCAAATGAACCGCGAAAGCGGTTTATGTTCACATGAAACGCGTCTTTAAGACGCGTTTTATAACTGGAAAAAATATTTTCTCTTAATTCGGTTATTTTTGGAGTGAACCGCGTTCAACAGTAGATTGGTAATTATTTATTTTTTGGCATTATTTTTTTTTATTTTTTATTTTTTAGCATTATTTTGGGAACCGACTCAAAAAATCATCAAATACGAATAAAAATACCAAATTATGGTCGGAATCACGTCCCAGTTTAGTATTTTTCAACGAAAATCTATCAAGTTTTGAAAAAAAAACGTACTTGATTGATAAATTATAGAACTTTAAGGCACCTAAGTGATAAAATATATCCCATTATATATATTAAAATATTAAAGTACCTAAATAATAAATAATCAAATCTCAAAATATCTAAATAATATTTTATTTCTTGGTCAACAGTGGCGAATGATATAAACAACTTGTATGAAAAGGGCAATTAGAACCCAATGCAAAGGGTAACCATAAATGCAACCCTTTAACCCCCGACTCCCATACACATAGCACTTGGGTGCCATCACCTCTTCCCACACCCCCAAAATAACACAAGCAAAAATACTGAAAGTGAAGAGTGCAACATGGATTACTTCGGTTTTCTGTTATGTCTTCTTTTAGCATCGGTAGTAATTGGGTACCTCTTTACTAATGTACCTCACCGCACTACGAGAAAAAAACCACCACCACCGCTACCACCGGGGCCGTCCCCCTTCCCCGTTTTCGGCAATCTCTTCAAGCTTGGCACCAATCCCCACATCTCTTTAGCCAAACTTGCCAAGATTCATGGCCCTGTTATGACTCTTCAGCTCGGCAAAGTACCCACTATTGTCATTTCTTCTGCTTCCATGGCTAAAGAAACCCTTCAAAAACATGACGTTTTGTTCTCCAATCGAACAATAATTGATGCGGTTTGTGCTATTGATCATCACAAGTTCTCAATGGTTTGGCTACCGGTTTCGAATCCATGGAGAAACTTTCGCAAAATTTGCAGCTCCCATGTTTTTTCAGGGGCTAGGCTCGATGCGAGTCAAGAACTGAGGCGAAAGAAAGTGGATGATCTGCTATCTTTTGTTCAGAGAAGGAGCCAAGTGGGTGAAGCAGTGGATATAGGACAAGCTGCCTTTACAACTACTCTGAATTTGTTGTCAAGCACGTTCTTTTCTGTGGATTTGGGTGACCCGAATTCAGATACTGCGCTCGAGTTCAAGAAGATCGTGAGGAAGATTATGGAAGAAGCGGGTAAGCCAAACTTTGCAGATTACTTCCCTTCATTGAAACGGGTCGATCCGCAAGGAATCAGGCGAAGAATGGGAGTTCTGTTTAGCAAGATGGTGGATTTCTTCAATGAAATGATCAAGCAACGGCTACAGGGTAAGAGACCCTCTGGTCCCTTTGAAGGAAGTGATGTATTAGATGCGCTGCTTGGACTCGACCAAGAGAAAACTGAAGAGCTTGAGCGATCACATATACCGCATCTACTAGTGGTATCTCCCACACATCCTCTATTTGTTTTTGAAATTTCCTGTTCGGTTTTTTTAACTAAAAATCACCTATATTTGAGGCAGAGCTTCAAAACACTATCTAACTTTTCAAATTTTTTAAAGTTTCACCTAAACTTTTAAAAATTTTTCAGTGTCACACCTAATGGTTGTACATGGTTAACTTTCCGTTCGAATAAATAGGAAATTATCAAACTACCCTCAATAAAGTTCTTTTTTGGTTTTTAATGAATTAATATTTGGGATTTTTCAATAAATACTTTTAAATTTTTTTGGTGGCAAAAGGCAGCACAAGTTCAAAGATGAAGGGTAATTTTGTTATTTGTAAAATATATAACTTAATATAATTTAATTTAATTAAATTAAATTTAGTGTTTTGATGAATTATTACCCCAAAACGAGGCATTTCATTTGATGGAAGGTTAACGGCGTTGGTATTAAGTATGACATTGAAAAATTATAAAAAGTTCAGGTATGACTTTAAAAAAATAAAAAAGTTAGGTGATTGTTTAAAACCGTATCTAAAATATAACTGGTTTTCAGTTAAAAAAAAAAACCTTTTCTTTTCTTTAGTAATGCTAGCTTTGATACACTTCTACTAAGTATTGCACTACCCATTTAAAAGTTTTCATACATGTAATAAGATAAATTGACATCAAGTGGGAGAACCAAGGAATTGTTTGCACTAAATGGGAAAATTTGAAACTCAAGCCCAGCACTTTCATAAGTAGCACTTTTATAAGATAGCTGACAGTTAATTCTTTGACGTGATATTAAAGTTTTGCTAATGAAAAGGTCATTAGTTTGAATCCTAAAACCCCTACTTTTTAGAAACCCAACAAACTCTACGTTAAATCTTACCATAATTTAAGCACAACTATAAAGGGGGCGTGTCGACTATTCACACCTCATACTCAACGGGGTTCTCGTGACGGAAAATGTTAAGAGTATACGACATCATATTTGAAGCTTCACCCACCCATCGGCTTAAACTTATGCCCTGACATTTACTACTGTTAGGTAAATGTCTCAAAATTACTTGGCATATTAAGGAGAAGGGCCATGGTGAGTTCAATCGATTGAGGTGGACCTCGATCGATTGGGAAAGTTACGTAAAAGAGGGACGCATCCAGAGAGCAGGCCGATCGATCGGGACTCCCCGATCGATCGGGAAACAGGGTTTCTGCGCATTATAAATACGGACGTAGGCTACGTCACAATGCATCCAAAATATACGTGTGAGGTATTTTCCCTTTGCGGCGCCGCAATCAAAATATTGAGAGTGTGAGAGAGAATTTTTTAATTCTTCTTCTTTTGATTCAATAATAAAAACTCCGATCTTCGCTCGTGGTTTTCTCCCCTTTCGATTGTAAAGGGGTTTCCACGTAAATCATTGTGTCTATTGTTTCGTTTCTCTTTTAGTCCGTTTATTTCTCGTTATTGTCGTGGTATTTGATTCGATTGAGATCCGAGTACATTGTTTATTTCCGCACAAATTGGTATTAGAGCTTGGTTCTTCGAATTGATACAATGACGTCAGGTATTAAAACCGAGGTTGAGAAATTCAATGGTCAGGGAAGCTTTAGCTTATGGCAAGTCCGTGTGAAAGGACTCCTGACTCAGAACGGCTTGAAGAAAGCACTGGAAGGGAAAGAGAAGAAACCAGAAACTTTGACCGAGGCACAATGGGAAGAGTTGGATGATAAGGCTCTCACGGCGATACAGATATGTTTGGCTGATGATGTTATGTCGGAAGTCTTGGAGACTAAAACCGCAAAAGAGTTATGGGAGAAATTCACAAGTCCGTCTCCAACAAACTCGCAGTGAAGCGGCGGTTGTACACTTTTTGTATGACAGAAGGTACATCTCTTAAGAACCATCTTAGCAAATTTACCTCAATTATACATGAATTAAAGGCTTTGGATGATGTCCCTAAGGACGAGGATCAAGCTATGATATTACTGTGTTCGTTCTCTAATTCGTATAAGGGCTTCATAGAAAGCATGATATACGGGGGTAGGCCAACCATTACTGTAGATGAGATAAAAAGAAACCTTGTGAGTAAAGAACGGGTAGATAAGGAATTATCTGACTCGGTGAATGACTCGGATAGTGGTTTGCATGTGAGAGGTAGACCAGAACATAGGGGATCCAATGGTGGAAATAAGTCTAGGTCCAAATCTAGACATAAGAACCTGTCGTGTCACTATTGTCACAAGAAAGGGCACATAAAGAAAGACTGTTACAAATATAAGAATAAATCAAAAGAGGGTAACAGGGGTGATCAGGGTAAAGACAAGTCCGCTGAGGCTAGTGTTGTAGAGGAGGATAGTGAAGGGGAGTTTCTATTAGGTGCTGATTCTCAGTCCAGGTCCAAAGATAACTGGGTCATGGATTCGGGTTGTTCGTTTCATGTTACTCCAAACAGAGACTGGTTCTCCACGTATAAGTCTATACAGGGTGGGGTTGTCTTGATGGGTAATGATGCTGCTTGTAAGGTAGTGGGTGTTGGAACAGTCCGTGTGAGAATGTATGATGGAACTATTAGAACCTTAAGTGATGTTCGTCACGTCCCGAATTTGAAAAAAGAACTTGATTTCTCTAGGTACCCTTGACTCTAATGTGTACAAGTACACTGCTGAAGGTGGAGTCATGCGGGTCAGTAAGGGTGCTTTCATTGTGATGAAAGGAAATAGGGTTGGTACTTTGTATGAGCTTGCAGGTACAACCGTGACAGGTGCAGTTGCTGTTTCCACATCTGCTATGACAGATGCAGAAATCACAAGACTATGGCACATGAGAATGGGTCATATTGGTGACAAATCATTGTCTGAGCTGAGTAAGAGGGGACTTCTTTGTGGTCAGTCAACAGGACTGATGGAATTCTGTGAGCACTGTATTTATGGGAAGCAGAAGAGAGTCAGCTTCAAGTCAGCAGTGCATCAGACCAAGGGCACGTTAGACTACATACATTCTGATCTGTGGGGACCATCCAGAGTGGCTTCTAGAGGTGGGTCCAGGTATCTTCTAACGTTCACTGATGACTACTCACGTAAAGTTTGGGTCTATTTTCTGAAGCAGAAAAATGAAGTGTATGATATCTTCAAGAAGTGGAAAATTCTGCTTGAAAAATAGGCAGGGAAGCCGATCAAGAGGTTGAGGACTGATAATGGTCTTGAGTTTGTCGAAGGGGACTTCACTAAATTTTGTGAAGATCAGGGCATAGTCAGACACAGGACATGTACAGGTCGACCTCAGCAAAATGGAGTGGCTGAAAGGTTAAACATGACGTTACTTGAGAAGGCTCGATGTATGCTTTCTAATGCACGTTTAAAGAGAGAATGGTGGGCAGAAGCAGTTAGCATGGCTTGCTACCTTGTGAACAAGACACCGCATTCTTCATTACAGATGAAGACTCCTGAGGAGGTATGGTCTGGTTCAACTTCTGATTATTCTCAGATTAAAGTTTTTGGTTGTCCTGCATATGCATATGTTAATAATGGAAAGCTTGAGCCTAGGGCCAAGAAGTGCATCTTTCCTGGTTATACGTCAGGTGTGAAGGGATATAGATTGTGGGATCCATGTGCTCAGAAGTTTCTGACTAGTAGAAATGTTACTTTCGATGAGTCTGCTCTACATAATCCGCCACACACACCCTCCATTGACAGAGATTCAGTTCAGGTTGAGACACCTGATGTTACAGAGATACAGTCAGATCAGCAGATTATTCAGCTAGAGAGTATTCCAGCACCTCAGGTACGGGTTTCTGATGTTGTTACTGATAATGCAGAAATAGGTCAGCAGGTGGAGAATAATACTATAGCTGGTGGTAGACCGAGGCGACAGATCAGGCCTCCTGAGAGATATGGGTATGAGGAGATGATTGCCTATGCCCTCACTACTGCTGAGACATTAGATGACAGTGAGCCGACTTCATATACAGAGGCTGTATCGAGATCAGATGCTGAGAAGTGGCTCGTTGCTATGAATGAGGAGATGCAGTCTCTTCATAAAAATCAGATTTGGGAACTGGTGAAGCCTCCAACAGGGAAAAGACTAGTTGGATGCAAGTGGGTCTTCAAGAGAAAAGAAGGCATTCCTGGAGTTGAAGATGCAGGGTACAAGGCACGTTTGGTAGCTAAAGGCTACAGTCAGGTACAAGGTGTTGATTTTCATGATATTTTCTCACCTGTAGTTAGACATACTTCAATTCGTGCATTATTGTCTTTGGTTGCCATGCATGACTTTGAACTTGAACAATTGGATGTAAAAACTGTATTCTTGCATGGTGAACTAGAAGAGAGTATCTTTATGCATCAGCCCGAGGGTTTTGTTGTTGAAGGAAAAGAAGATCATGTGTGCTTGCTTAAAAGGTCT
Organism: Simmondsia chinensis; assembly: GCA_018398585.1. Classification (NCBI taxonomy): domain Eukaryota; kingdom Viridiplantae; phylum Streptophyta; class Magnoliopsida; order Caryophyllales; family Simmondsiaceae; genus Simmondsia; species Simmondsia chinensis. The sequence goes on along the minus strand of JAGTTD010000001.1, from coordinate 46,714,055 downwards.
TTATATGGTTTAAAGCAATCTCCTAGGCAGTGGTATAGGAGATTTGATCAGTTCATGACAAGTCATGATTACATCAGGAGTAAGTACGACAGCTGTGTGTACTTCAGAAAGACAGATTCATGCTTTATTTATTTGCTTTTGTATGTTGATAATATGTTGATTGCAGCACGAGATATGAAAGATGTTGATGACTTGAAATCAATGCTGAAGAGTGAATTTGAGATGAAGGATCTTGGAGCAGCTAAGAAGATATTAGGCATGGAAATTCGTAGAGACCGAGAAGCCGAAAAATTATACTTGTCTCAGGAGAAGTATATTGAGAAGGTGTTAGACAAGTTTCATATGAAGGATGCTAACCCGGTTAGCACGCCTGTAGCAGCTCATTTCAGACTCTCAGCGTTAGATTCGCCTCAGACTGAGGAGGACGTCAGGTACATGTCTCAGATTCCCTATTCTAGTGCAGTGGGCAGTATTATGTATGCGATGGTTTGCACGCGTCCAGATATTACTTTTGCAGTGAGCAGAGTTAGTAGGTACATGGCGAATCCGGGCAAAGAACATTGGCATGCAGTAAAGTGGATTCTCAGGTATCTTCGTGGAACCTCTGATTTGTGTTTGGAATATGAGAAAAGTAAGTGTTGGTTGGTTGGGTATGTAGATTCTGATTATGGTGGAGACCTCGATAAGAGGAAGTCCACTTCAGGCTATGTGTTTTGTTTAGGTGACACAGCTATCAGTTGGAGAGCGTGTTTACAGCCTGTTACAGCACAGTCTACTACCGAGGCCGCGTACATGGCAGTAACAGAAGCATTCAAAGAAGCCGTCTGGTTAAGAGGTTTGATCAGTGAAATCGGTGTCGAGCAAGGGACAGTTAGAGTATACTGCGATAGTCAGTCCGCTATTCACCTAGCGAAAGATCAGATGACACATCACGACCGAACGAAGCATATAGATGTGAAGCATCACTTTATCAGAAATCTGATTAACGAGTGGAAGGTGGAGTTGAGGAAGATTGGGACTGATTATAACCCAGCTGACATGTTCACAATAGTTCTACCAGGAAGCAAGTTCGAGCATTGCTCGAATTTGGTGGGTCTTTCAGTTTGATGTATGTTAGCCCCGGTTGAGGGGGCGTTTGTGGAGAAGGTAGAGTTGTTTTATTGTTGATGTTAATTTTGAGCCAAGGTGGAGATTTGTTAGGTAAATGTCTCAAAATTACTTGGCGTATTAAGGAGAAGGGCCGTGGTGAGTTCGATCAATCGAGGTGGAGCTCGATCGATCGGGAAACTTACGTAAAAGAGGGACGCATCCAGAAAGCAGGCCGATCGATCGGGAAACAGGGTTTCTGCGCATTATAAATACGGACGTAGGCTACGTAACAATGCATCCAAAATATACGTGTGAGGTATTTTCCCTTTGCGGCGCCGCAATCAAAATATTGAGAGTGTGAGAGAGAATTTTGTAATTCTTCTTCTTTTGACTCAATAATAAAAGCTCCGATCTTCGCCTGTGGTTTTCTCCCCTTTCGATTGTAAAGGGGTTTCCACGTAAATCATTGTGTCTATTGTTTCGTTTCTCTTTTAGTCCATTTATTTCTTGTTATTGTCGTGGTATTTGATTCGATTGAAATCCGAGTATATTGTTTATTTCCGCACAACTACTATTATATTAGTCATTCTCTCATACACCTTGTGTGCATTACTAAGAATCACATCATCCTCCCCATGCCTGCAGGACTTATTTGCAGCAGGAACTGACACAACAACTAGCACACTAGAATGGGCAATGGCGGAGCTACTCCGCAACCCCAACAAACTCAACAAAGCCAAAGCAGAACTCAATCATATAATTGGAAAGGACAAGCCCTTGGAAGAACCTGACATTGCTCGACTCCCGTACTTACAGGCGGTGGTAAAGGAGACATTCCGGCTGCACCCACCGGTGCCATTCTTGGTGCCTAGAAAAGCGGACGCTGACGTCGAGCTGGGTGGCCACACAGTGCCGAAGGATGCGCAAGTGCTGGTGAATGTGTGGGCTATAGGGAGAGATCCAAGCCTATGGGAGGAACCCACCAAATTTGAACCAGATAGGTTCTTGGAGAGAGAAATTGACGTGAAAGGGAGGGATTTTGAGCTGATACCGTTCGGTTCAGGGCGGAGAATATGCCCGGGATTGCCAATGGCGATAAGGATGGTGCATTTGATGTTGGGTTCGTTGATTCATAGGTTTGATTGGAAGCTTGAAGGAGGGTTGCAAGCAGAGGAGATGGACATGGAAGAGAAGTTTGGGTTCACTTTGGAGAAAGCTCGGCGCCTCCAAGCCATCCCTTTCTCTCTCTAATTTCACGCTTTTTTTTTTCTTTGGAAAGGCATTTATGCATGTCATGTATAATATTGTACTACGAGGCATGAAAATTTTATCATCGTGGTAGAAATGTGGTAAGTTTTTGTCAAAAGAAACAAAGAAAACTATAAAATGTCAAAATGGAAATGCTCCTAAACTAAGCAGAAAACATCAAAGGGCCATAAAACATGTTTAAAGGCTGAATCTGGGGGGGAAATAAACCAGGCTAGTGGAAAAGCGACTTGGGTTTGCGTAGTTCAGTTCGACAGCTTCATTTTGGTAGGTTCTGGGCTCTATAACTCCTTACAAATCAAAAGCTATGGCCCTTTAAAGTTGCTCACGCAAATTAGTGTTTTTGGTCCGTCTATTTGGGTTTCTAATGGTTTAACTACTCCAGAAACTATTATACCACTCGTCCTACATTAGGGAATGAGAGTGTTCTGCTACTAATCCCGAGGGGAGTCTTTGACACTTGGAGATCATTACCATTAAAAGAATAATAGGGAACTTACTTAATGAGTAGCTCTCTCATATATGTATAGACAAATAATTACACCATATATGGATACAAGCTTGGACCCATGTGGCCCATATACAATAATGTCAATCATATACAATATAGGACATGTTTGGTATGGGGTTAATATGGGTTAATGGTTACAGAGGTAATCATTACACTCATTTTAACTATATTTAGTTTACTATTAATATTTAACCTATGAAAAATTTTATTCCCAAATGGGATTAAAACCATGGCACTACACCCCCAGTGTAACAAGGGAAGGGGTAAAAATTTTTTTAACTTGTTTATTGTTGAAAATTTTGGTTGTTATAAAAATTTATTTAAATATTTAATAAAATATTCTAATATTTAATATTAGAAAAATATTTTAAAAAATTAATAGAATATTTGAAATATATAGAAAATATTTTAAATATTACTATAATATTTATATATTTAAAAAAATATTTTAAATGTAAAATATAAAAAAATATGTATAAAAAATCAACAGTTAAAAATATTTAATAATATGTAAAATATTTTCAACTTGTTTATTGTTTAAAAATTTTGGATGTTATAAAAATATATTGTATATATATATAAATTTATTTAAATATTTAATATTAGAAAATATTTTAAAAATTCATAGAATATCTGAAATATGAAGAAAATATTTTAAATATTGTTATAATATTTATATATTTAAAAAATATTTTAGATGTAAAATATAAAAAATATGCATAAAAATTCAATAGTTAAAATTATATAATATTATTTATATATTAAAATATACAAAATAATTAAAAAATATTTTTAAAAAATACTTAAAAAAGAGAATAGACAGAAGGAGAGATCTATTATAGTGATGTTGGTAGTTACCGGAGGTTGGCAACAATAGCGATGTTGGTGGCGATAGGTCGTCAGTTTTGTAATAGGGATTATCTGATTTTTTTTAATAATTTCAAAATTAGTTTTTAGATATTTAAAATATCCTCAATTATAAAAGGGTGATTTTATTCAATATTTTAATAAATAGTTATATTTTATTATAATTAAATTTTAAAAAATTAAAAAATAATATAAGAAATAAATTAGCACATGAAAGATAAAAAAAAATATATGTTACACTCAAACCAAACATAATGAAAGATTTATGGATTAATATTTACTCCTTTAAAAATATACAATCAAACAAAATAAAAGAAAATTTTTTTTATGAGGTAATAATTATCTATTAATAATTATACTATTAAATATTATTTCCTTTTTTTAGTCCTATACCAAATATGCCTGTCGTCTAAAATCTACTAAACCGAAGTCTTGTGCTCACGATTTAGATGTTTGACAATCAGCACTTCGGCAATAGCACAGAGGCAAATTTGACGGCTGGTGGGTGGTTAAAGTTGTCTAATGATAATACAGGTCAGCTAAATTGATATAATTAGAATAAGTATATGGTACTAATAGTAAGGCTATTTATCGTTTCAGATCTAGACCTAATTCTCCAACTCAGACCAGAAATCAATACTGATCTCTCTCGAGGGCAAAGATTGGATCAAATTTAGTCATTTGGTTTCAACACTATGTTAGAAAAATGATACATGCAAAACTTAAGTTTTATAGAAAAATTACATCAAACATTGGAAAAATGATAAGAGTCCCTAACTTACATAGAAAAAATAAGGGATATTGGTTGAGTTTATACGGGTATTTACCCCCCAACTCATTTGAATTAAGTCATGGATGAGAGAATGGTGGGAACCACACGCGTGTCGCCTGCCGTGCCGTGTTCGGGCGAGGGTGTGGGTGATCTTTTTCTCAGCGGGTATATTTATTTTTCGGCAAATAAATTACGAAAACCGTTACTAGCCATTTGAAGATGTTAATCACTGCAGATTTATTACCAAATATTCTTGTGTGTTTTATAGCTGTTGGTGTGCATTCATGGCATCAGTTTTTCTTTTTATTACCGTTGACATTTATACTATTTCACTAGGTTATATTCATCCATACTAGTATAAATAGGTGTAGAGAGCTGCAGAAATGATATATAAAAACAACAACAGTAGCTTCCTCTTCCTTTCTCTCTGTTCTTCCCTGTTCCGTTTCTCTTTCTCAAAAATTACTTGGGCAAAGTTCTCAGACTTTTCTACCCGACAATTAGCGAGTGCACGTTAAGAGTCGGACCGCATAAATCCTGGAAGGCCGCCGCTCATACTACTGTTTGCACCAGAGCAGCGGCGAAATCGTCTTTTAGGACAATGGTGTTTCCCAAGGCACGGTATCTTCGGTATTTTATCAATCTAATCAACTTTCTCTCTTTCGGTATTATTTGATTGCTGTGTTTAGGTATTAGTTGCAATATTATTGAAATTTATTGCAATATTTTACTGATATTTTTCTGAAAATTTCACTGCATTTTATTCAGATTTAAATGTTGTTCTTTACTGTATTACTGCAATTTTTGATTTAGTTTTACAGTTTAATTTATAGTAATTAACAGAATATTTCCTGCAATTTCACTGCTTTACAGCTATGAATTTTTCCTGTATTTTTGTAGTATTTTCAGCAGTATTCTTACAATATTTTTACTGTATTTTTACTATTCATGTTGTTATTTTTCAACACACCAGACAAGTTGCGATATGGACCGAGTTGGACCTAACGATTTTGACATATTGTCATTTATTTCTTTTCTATTGTAAGTTGATTTCAATGTTGTTTGTTAGTTTTTGACAACTTTAGTGTCATTTCACAAAAAAAAAAGATTAAAAAGGGGGATTATATATTAGTATCCTTAGGTTTAAAGTATTAATTCTTTTACCCTCACAAATATTATGAAATAACGTTTTGGTCTAAAATTTTACATACAACGGGGCCTATTTTGTACCCTCACATATTGCTATATCCCTTTTTCTGTCAATTTCTCTCCCATTGTTGTGATTGTGAGAGAATAGGTTATGAAGCATACGCAATAGGGTTATTGAGACTTGTATTTATAGAGAAACCCAATAAGAAAAAATTACAGAAGTGCCCTCAGGCGACATAAATATAAATACATAATAACATATAAGTGATATCGCTAATACGCCCCCTCAATCTGAGTGAAGGGGACCAACGTGCAGATTGGCTTTATGGTAGCGGAAGGGATCAGTAGCCAACCCCTTGGTGAATATGTCAGCAACCTGTTTGGTGGTAGAAGTGTATCGAACCTGGATATCACTTTTAACAACCTTCTCACGAACGTAGTGGAAATCAACATCAACGTGCTTGCTGCGATCATTAGAGATAGGATTTGCAGTCAAGTAAGTAGTAGACACGTTATCACAGTACACAAGAATCAGTCCAGAATGGCGTAGGCCTAAGTCACGCATGAGATAACGGATCCAATCACATTCAGCGATGTCCTTGGCAACAGCGCAATATTCAGACTCAGTGAAGGGCTTGGCAACCGTTGGCTACTTCTTAGCATGCCATGAACTGAGGTTGGGACCTAGAAACAGAGCAAAGTCCGTAGTGGAGCAATGAGTGTCAGGGCAGCCACCCCGATCAACGTCAGCGTATACAGTAACAGATGTGCAAGAAACCGGAGTATGGTGAGACCATGATCAGGCGTGAGCTTCAGGTATCGAAGGATGCGTTTAACCATCTGCCAATGAGAAGTAGTGGGAGCGTGCATAAACTGAGAGACACGGTTGACCGCATATGCAATATCCGGATGGGTCATGGTGAGGTACTGGAGCTCACCCACTGCACTACGGAACTCGGTCGGATCAGGTAGTAGAGACCCATCAGCCACAGAGGGTTGTACCCGAGCTGGTAAAGGAGTTTGAACAGGTTTCGCCTCAAGCATGTCATGCTTGCCCAGTAAGTCAAGGGTGTACTTATGTTGGGATAAGAAAAGGCCACGTTTGGTTAATTTGGTCTCGATGCCAAGAAAATAGTGGAGAGGGCCTAGGTTTTTATGGCGAACTGAATGGAGAGAGAAGCAGTGAGGCGAGTGAGTAAAGAGGAATTAGAACAAGTAAGGATAATGTCATCCACATACAGTAAAAGACATAGAATGCTATAAGGTAATCGATGTATGAAAAGAGAGGGATCAGCCTTACTACAATAGAAACCCAGACTGTAAAGGGACATACTAAACTGATGAAACCAAGCTCGAGGCACCTGTTTGAGACCATACAGGGCCTTACAAAGGCGGCATACACGCGTGGAAAATTTATGGTGTATAAAACTTGGAGGCTGACGCATGTATACTTCTTCATTGAGAAATCCATGTAAAAACACATTTTTGACATCTAGTTGGCGAATGGACCACTTGTTAGTAACAACAAACGCAAGTATGAACCTGATGGTGGTGGGTTTAACCACATGGCTAAATGTTTCAAAATAGTCAAGACTCTCACACTGGTGAAAGCCCTGAGCAACGAGACGGGCTTTAAAACGATCAACAGAGCCATCAGGTTTATACTTAACTTTGTAATTCCAAGTACTACCGACTACATTTTGAGAGGGAGAGGCGGGTACTAGGTCCTGTGTCTGGTTTTGAATAAGTGCATTGAATTCCTCAGCCATGGCTTCCTGCCATTGAGGGTTTTTAGCAGCCTGTGAAAAAGATGTTGGTTCCTGAACCACAACAATAGAGCTAAGAGACAAAATGTGCTTGGATTTACGTATCCCGTCTTTAAGGAGGGTGCGCGGGATGGACATTCACGGTAGGAGAAGAAACTGTGGGCGTGGGAGATGGCCCAGGGTGACCATCCGAGGAGATCACAGGAGAGCCGATCGGCGAGGCCTGGCATGCGCCCCCTGAATCGGGACAAGCACAGACGGGGTCAGGTGCAATGGCCAAGGGGGAGGAGCCGGGTCAAGCCGCAAGCGAGTGCGGGCCCGACAACCCATCCGAGGCCATCGGTGAGGGCATCGGGAATGAACCTGAGGTGAGTGAACCCGGGGGTGACACACTAGGCACAACCGGGTAGCCAACGTGAGCCAGAATTGTACTTGGAAGAGGGACATCAACTACAGCTGAGCTTGACGGCGCATGCATACTAGACACGATGTCAGGATAAGGAAATAAATGTTCAATAAAATGCACATGACGACTAATGTAGACACGACCAGTAGTGGGGTCCAAGCACCGGTACCCCTTGTAACGCCCTGCATACCCAATAAACACGCATGGGATAGAGCGTGGGACCAATTTATGAGGAGTACGGGATGTGATGTTAGGGTAACAAGCACACCCAAAGACCCGAAAAAGGCAGTAGGAAGGGAGGTTGAGTAATTATATCTCGCATTAAAATTGGAGCGTGGATGGGAGAGTCCAATATTTGGAGTCGGGAAGAGGGACGCCGAGTCGGAGGGAGGTAGAGACCCGATACTAGGAGGTGGAGGGAGACGACTAGTAACCGGTTGGGGATGGTCCGCCATGGGAGACATCGTCGAGGAGATAGGCGACGGCAAGGAGGTCGTCGATTCGGGTAAAGAAGAGGGGGAAGGAGGAGCAGCCATAATCACCTTAACACCAAAGGGAATATCGCATTATACTCACTAGGGGGCAACCACCGGAGAGAGAGAAATCGAGGGTGGCACCGCTAGAAGAGGCGGCGCTAGGGTTTGGGGGTGGCGCCGCTAGAGGAAGGCGACGCTAGGGTTTGGGGGTGCGTCGCTAGGGTGCGGTGTTAGGGAAGTAGGCAAGAGAAAAAAAATTTAATTAGGGTTGGTATGCTCTGATACCATGTGAGAGAATAGGTTAGGAAGCATACTCAATAGGATTGCTGAGACTTGTATTTATAGAGAAACCCAACAAGAGAAAAATTACAGAAGAGCCCGTAGGCGACATAAATATAAATACATAATAACATATAAGTGATATCACTAATAGTGATATTTTTATTCAGCGTTGATTCTAGTCTTGTTTAGCGTATTAGTTGTCGTAGATTTTGTGTTGAATTTGTAGATTTGAGAAATTTTGGTGCATATTTGTATGATTCGCGTTGGCATTTGCATTCTGATTTGAAGTTTTCACCGAGAAGGTCTTTCGATTCGGAACATTGTAACAACAGCAGCAACAAACCTAGTGCCTCCAAGGGCTCCTGCCTCAGCAGGGTCTGGGGGGGCAGATGTACGCAGCCTTCCCCCTTCAGAGGGCTACCCTGAAGAGAGGCTGTTTCCGAGGACCCCCAACCTGAGAAGTAGGTCCGCCGCATAGAGCATGTGACCTGGGAGCAGGAGAGTATCAAATCATGAGTGGGGCAAAACACACGGCGAGCAAAGCAACAAACTCAAAGCAAGCCACATCAAGCAAAATAAAAAATAAGATAGAGATAAGGATAGAGATAAAGAATAAAGATAAAGATAAAGATAAAGATAAGATAAAGCTAAAGATACGTAGGCAAGTACACAACCTATGTGTGCTAAAAGGATGTCAAGGCCTAGCACTAGTAAGCTAGACTACCCTACTCCAATTGGAGCATCTATTACCCCTGTGCTAGCTCTCCATTTGGAACATTGTGTCGTGCCAATTTTACTTTTCAGTGTCTTAGGGTTTGTACTGTGTTGTGATTCATATCAATCCAACCAATACAATCTAAAAATCAACAATCAAACCACTCCAAATACTAAACTCCATAAAGTATATTGTATATATTCGATGTAAATTTTAAATTATAGGAAGATTTACATAGTAAAGGTATAAGGATTGAGAATAATAAAGGAAGAGAGACTAGACAGAGAAGGGAAATTCCTAGAGAGAGAGAGTATTCAAATCATTAATACTTTTTTACTACACTAAGAGCCGTATTTATAAAGAGGGGTATATTCGTAATAAAGGATTTGTACTTTTTATTAATACTTAAATTACCCTTCACTTAACTATTATATTTTGGATTGTATTATATTCTTGCGCATTTTCTATGTTTCTTTTTTGATAATTATTGGCATAGCCGAAGTACAGACAGGCAACTTGTCAAAGCGAGCCCTGGGCCGCACCGTAAGCGGAAGTGGGTACAATAGATAAAGACAAAACAAATAGGGAAAAGGACAATAGGGACAGGCACCAAACAACTCGAAACCGGGAAAACACCAAAAAACCAAAAGCAGAAAAAACAGGAAGAGACCTACATTAAAAGGACATCAGACGGAGCCGGAACAGAGCCACACACAGAATCACCTGACTGAATATGAACAAAGACGTGGAAGAGGGTGGAGGACAGGAGGGGAAACCACCCCCGCCCCCCCCCCCCCCCCCCCCCCCCCCCCCCCCCCCGCTCCTCTCGCACGATGCAAGCAACGGAACCGGGCAAGGATAGTACCGGACAGGGTGCAACCGAGCCAACATCACAAGAGATGGGAAAGAAATTCTGGTTTGGCGGGTGAAAGACGACGTGTCATTTGGTGGCCTCTTGAGGTAATTCTTCATCTGGGAGTGCGTCAACAAAAGGTGGGTTAGGTGGCTCACAGCATCGAAACATCACATCCGGACCCTTTTGGACTAGTTCTGGAGGTGGAAAGATGACACTGGCACTGGAGCGGTGCGTCTGGACGTGGGTCATACCGGGCCGGGTCGTTCGGAGGTGGATCTTCTAGAAGTGTTTGAACTTAGGTGGAGGAGGTGGATGGAGGGAACCCTATGGTGGATGGGGATGGCAGTGGGGGAGGAATTAGATGGAGGCGAGGGAAGGGGGGAGGACCAAGGGTCACCTGAGGTTTAGGACCGGATCTAGAAGTGGGTAGGGTGGTGGTGGACGGGAAGTGAAGAGGGAGACCGGGAGGTGGTGGTTCTAGAGATGATGCCGGGATGGGAAGGATGGTGGTTCAGGAAGCAATGGTGGACCGGGAAGTGGAGGGGACCGTGTGGTGGACGGGGCCGAGGCTAAGACGGGGCCCGAGGTCCTGGGGGTTGGTCGCCCGAGGTGCAGCTGGCATAGGGGGGAGGATGAAGGGTTATCCCTCCCCCCCGAGGAATTGCTTTACTTTTGCGTATTTTTTGTGTTGTTTTGCTCCTCTTCAATTGTATTTGATAATTTGCAGTATTTGTAGGATAACTGCTGCCTACCTTTGTGATTTATTTTGCGAGCTATTAGGCTATTCACAATGGTGTCCCATTTTTGAAGTCCTATTTTTCAAAAATGGGGCTTCATAAAAAAGGGGCTTCTCCTCTCCATCCATGCCCCCTTTTTTAACCCGATCTTTTATATTTTTTAGTTATTTTAATAGTTAATGTCATTTATTTTATTTTAATTAATTCTAGACAAAAGACAAAAATGCATTAAAAATAAATGAGATTAAAAAAAAATAATTAGTTATGTGGAGAAAATAAATTAAAATTATAAAAATTACAACTTATGTTGGCAAAAAATAACTTAATATAAATAATTAAATAGAAAAAAAATTAGTGAAATTTAATATATAAAAATTTATTAGTATTTAAAATATATTTTTAAATAAATTTAAATATATTTTATTAATTAAAAATATAAATTAACATATAATATTAATAAAAAAAATAACGAGCCCGATTTTGTGGCTTTATTTTGGGTGGCCCAAGAAAATGGGGTACCATTATAAAGAGTCTTACACTGTCTAATATTTTTAAGTTTATTTAAATTAATTTCTTGCCTTTTTTTTATATAAAATAATTTTTAATATTTTAAATTTATTTAAATTAGTCTCTCCTGTGTTCAGATTTGAACTGGACCCTCTTATTTGGATTGAAAATTAATACCAATCTCTCTTGAGGGCCAAATAACGGACCAAATTTAGCTGATCTGTTTTGCGACCAAACATGTTACTATATGACCGGACCAGCCTGGAGGATCTTGACATATTATCATTTATTTCTTTTTTATTGTAAGTTGATTTTATCACTCTTTCTCAATTTTTCACAACTTTAGGCTCTATTTGTTTTGACGAAAAAGTAGATTCTAGCAATTGATTTTTTTGGAAAATGAGAAAACCACTTCCTAGAATCTACTTTTCCGCCAAAACAAACGGAGCCTAAATGAAAATGTTGACATAGAATATGAGTTCAACACCCACCTACCCACCCGCCCACACACACACACACACACACACACACACACACACACACACACACACATATATATATATATATAATATGCAGCGATTAATTTTGTTAGAAAATGCTAACATGATATATTCTAAGTCACATCAGTTTTTCTAGCGAAAATCAGCTGAATTTGACGAAAATTCACCAAAGTCTGACATAGGGTGCACCCAAATGATAAAATTTCAATATATCAGGATACTTCATTTTAAATATTAAAATGTTAGTATACTTAAATGAAAAAAGCTTAAATTTTAGGATAATTAGGAGATAATTTTTATATTTTATATAGCTTTGATAGTTAACTTTATTATTTCATTATTTCTCATATATGTTATAATATTATAACAAGATATAAGATGATTGGTAAAAAACCCTAATCTTAAATCATATAAGAAAACATCATAATGTAGGGGCACATTTTCCCTTGAAACAAACTACGGAAAATCTCAATCGAATTTTAGTTTTGCTTGAAAAATTTCCAACCGAAAACTAATTCCAAGATTTTACTATTCCTATAAAACAAACGGAGCCTATGCAAAAAATAAGATAAATATCGACCAATGACTTAAGTAAAAAGTGAAGGTAGTTTGTAATTCATGTCCACATCAAACTAAAGTTCTAGATCCATTATTGCAACAACAGCAACAAATCCAATGCATCAAGGACTCCTGCATATGTAGGGTCTGGAAGAGATGGAATGTATACAGTCTTACCTCTATAGGGTGTTACCCTAAAGAGAGGTTGATAATTGTATGGTTGTTCAACCACAGACGGCGCAACTTTGCTGCTCTTTTTTCGCCTTGAAATTAATTAAGTTATGGTTGTTTAACCATGCTGTTCAACTTATCTGTTTGATAATTGTATAGTTTTGTACATTACAGGAAATTGGCACACGAAAGTGCACGAGGTGACATCATTACAAAAAAGTTTAAATATAGTTTTGTCGCTCATTTGGTAAGGGTATGCTCAACACACAGTAGGTTTGGGGTTTGAACCCCACTCGTGAGATTTTTATGGTATATTTTTTTCGTGGTATAGAGCTTTTTCTTTATGAAATTAGTGAAAATTTAATAACCGTTATTATTTGTTTAAAATTGGATAACTGTAATTTTAGTTGATCGGTTACTTATTAAAAATGGAACTGAAGTATTTTTTCATCCATAAAAACCCTAAAACTTTGCTAATTTTATATGCTCTTAAAAACAAAAAAATTCGATAAAATATTAAAATACTAATTGGTGCTTGAGACTAAGTATGACAACAAAAGCCTTATATCTAAATTCAACAAAAATAAAAATAAAAATTAGGGTTTGCAACGTAAGACTAGGCTATGACTTGTGATGCATAGTTATGATACTATATAAATATAATAATTGGTATATTCAATTAACCGATTTAGTTAAATTCACGAACCGTAATAGCCCAAATTAATCGGAACTTTTATCGGTTCGGTAATCGAACTGGCTTTCCAATTCAATAACCAAAATTTTTGGTTCGGTTTTGATTCAATTTTTTCAGTTTTGGTTTTTGTGAATACCTTTGAATTTAATATTAGATTTATGCATTTTTCTTTTTTGATGCATTTTTGCATGCCGTGTGGCGCATGTTATTGCCTTGAAGTCTCCTCTAGAGCATTATGCTTCGTAATACTCACTTTATGCTTTGTCCTGCTCTTATGCATTGCTTCCCCCTTTTGCTCATAAGTTGCTACGATGCGATGATGACATGTCTCTCAGGTTGGGGGTCCTCGGAAACAGCCTCTCTTCAGGCTTAACACCGTGAAGGAGGAAGGCTGCGTACATCAACCCCCTTGACCCTGCTTCTGTGGGAGCCCTTGAGGCACTAGGTTTGTTGTTGTTGTTGTTGTTGTTGTTGTTGTATTTCCGTAATTTTCTTCTCTAGTTTGTTAGATGGTTATAATTTTGTTGAACAATGTCCCTGTTTTGTTATTAAAGTGACCAAAAACGTCAATTTAGTCACCAAACTTAAATTTTGGAAGATTGATTAGTCACCCAACTACTAGATTATTTCTCATTTAGTCACTCAAGTCATATAAAATAGACAAGTTGCTCACTTAATTCAAATTTTTGAAGATTTGGTTACTCAATTTCTAATAAAAATCTCTTTTAATCACTTAAGTGGTTTAAAATGGGTAAGTTGGTTACCCAAATCGTCTTTTAAAATATTTGGTCACCCAACTCTTAATAAAAATTCTTTTAGTAAACCAAGTAGTTTCAAATATATAAGTTGATCACCGAAGTCAAACTCTAGATAACTCTATCACCCAACTTTTAAAAAATTCATTCTGATCAATCTACAATTTAAAAATGATAAAATTATTGCTTAAATATGAAAATAATAAATTTGAAACTTCTCACAAATTTAATTACGTATATAATTTTAACATGATAAAATTCATTACCCAAGTAAAAATATAAAATATTTTTTATTTGAGCACTAAAATTTATAGGGACATAATAAATTTACAAATATATCAATTTTTTCTTTGAAAATGGATAATTTTTTTTTTTTCCCCCACTAAAATGGGATTGGGAGGGGAACCTTTTTTTTAAAATCAATTTGAGAGGAAAATTTGAACAAAGGTATATAATTTAGAGTTAATATTTTTATTTTTAGTCTTTTATAATTATAAGTATATTTAAATTATATTCATTTTCTAGTTATTAACATTACGTAAAAATATTTAACTCAATATTTGTCAATTTATACTTTAGATCTTGATGAGATTAGCAAAACTCCATGAACTGTAACGATAAATTACATTCATGAGCAATCCTATTTAGGCATTAACTTGCTATTTAGACTTCTTGTTGCGGATTGTGCATGGGAGTTCGGAAAAAAGTTGGGCTGAAATTTGACGTCGACAAGTTGATTGTGATTGAGCACATTGTTTCGATGGATAAGGGGTTTGGCCAATTTGTTTTTCTTCCCTTTGGTTTGTTCCCGCTTCCGAATCCTCTCCAATTGTGGTTGATACTTTTAGTTTTTTTTTGATAAGTCAGCGGTAATTGTATATATCAAAAAAATCGTACAAAAGTACAAAGGGCATACCCTAAGACATGGTCGAAGCCTACAATGCAATCAAACAGAAAGCAAAACAAGCTAAAAACAGCAAACAAGGCAAAAGCCAAAGCAATAGGGGAAAAAAAGTTGATATTTTTAGTGCATGTTGATTTTACCTTTTTTTTTTATAATTGAATATTATTTCGAAAGTCAAAAGGTGTACAACGACTCAAAGGAGTTATAAAGGACCCCTAACTCGGGAACAAAATGACCATCCAAAAAAAAAAAAAAAAGGGTAAACTTAAGCAAACCAAAACATTGAGCGGGCTACTCCTATACACCCCATTCTTAGCCAAAGAGTCAGTATGAGAATTAGCTTCACAAAGTGAGTGATTGACGAATATTGATCGGAAGAATTGCTCGTAGAGCTTGATCTTGTTCAAAAGGAATTTTAGTTTCTACGAGATTGCTTCCCCTCCGTTACACCATGTGATTATATTTGCCGAATCAGATTCGACCTTGATTTCAACATTTCCTTTCTCACTGTCATATCAAGCGCGTAGCAAATAGCTTCAATTTCAGCTTGGTTGGACTCCATTGCCCCAACTTGGACCGAAAAGATGGCTACGACTCTTTCACTATGGTCTCTTAAGATCCCCTCTCCTACACCAGAAGGACCCGGCTTACTCAACGATGTTAATTTTACTTATTTTTGCTTGCAATCTTGTTTTATTGATTTTGGATGTTGTATTGTACTTGTCTTTTTTTTATCTCCGTCTTTATACAGGTTGACTCAGGGCTCGTTTGTACGAGTTGCCAGTTTTATAATATAACTTTGTCATTGATTATTGAAAAAAATCAAACTTTTTTGTATGGACACTTAAATTTGTAAATAAAAACACATATTAAATACTACAACTATTACAAGCCCAGGACCTCTTTTGCATGGAATATGGCATTTGGTGGGTTAATTTTCTAAAATAGTATATTTTGATATTTTTATTAATAGCATGTGAAAATTTGAAATTATGAAAATAGTAAACAAAAATTAAAAATTACTAAATTAGCACATAAAAATTTAAAATTACCAAAATAGTATGCTCAGTCTGCATGTCATGTGACAACTTGCCATCTAAATAAGGGCATTTTTGTCGTATCTTTTTTTTTGAAATTAAAAACAAATAAAAAGTTTATTTATTTATTTTTTTCTGTTGGAATAATCTTTTACCAAAATGTACAAAAATATTATCTAAAATTTTTGTATAACATATAAATTTAGATATGTAACAATTATAATAACATTAAATATAATTTTTTACAATAAATTTTAGAATGTATGAAATTTTGACATATCGAATAATCGTATCCATATAACACAATACAAAAAATTTACGCGATATTTTTTTTTTTACATTTTTATGGAAAGTTGTTGCAGCAGTTAAAAAAATAATTTTTTTTCTTTTTTTTAATTTTGAAAAAAGTGAAACGACATAATTGCCCTTGCTTGGGTGGCATGTTGCTAAATGGCATACTAATTGGACGTGCTATTTTAATAATTTTAAATTTTTACATACTACTTTTAAAATATAAATATTACAATATACTATTTTAGAAAATCACCTTATTTGATGTGGTGATGCTCACATATAACAATCATTTGATACTCATCTAGCATTATTAGACTATAAGAAAATTATTAGTTTTTTAATTAATTTAAGCTCTTGAGATCGGTGATTCTTTTACAAGTAGATCTGTTAGTGCAAATTCGAGAATATTCATGCAAAATCCTTGCAACCGGATAATCGAAAGATCTCAGGTTGTGAGGCGTGTAATCACTTTCTTTAAGGTTTTATTTCGGTATACGAAATATCCTTGAGGATACAATAACTAACCAAAATGGAGAAGAGCATATGTAAAGGGAGAGATATGTTGAGATGTAGGGAGATTTGAAGTTTTGAAACTTTCGCATGAAAACACAGGAAAGAACCAAAGAACACAACAAGTTCTTCACATGTTTTTGTTCTTCCTTTACAAGGTATTCATGACATAAAAATTCATATCTTTTTCATCCTTATATAACAAACAGAGCAAGGAGATATTTATAGGAAAAATTGTGAAAAGACACGTCCTAAAACACACCCCAAAAAGAGGCGCCAAAGGTCGGAAGTTATCGCGCGAAAATAGTTAAAAAACCGCCCTGTGTGTCGACACATAGATCTGCGCTTGCGTTCTGTAAGTTTGTGAGTCGACACACGGGCACTGTGTGTCGACACACACCTCTGTAGCACTGTTCTGTAGGGTTGTGTGTCGACACACGTGCCCTGTGTATTAACACACATCCCAATACATATGAAAACATCTAAAATAATCTTTGGAACCAACTTTAAACACTTCATTCACAATTCTTATTCCTAAAATACATCAACAAGATCAAATTTGGATATGGAAACCTGGATGAATCAAACAGGAACAGGAATGGATTTGAGGGGCTGAGCCTTCTCCAAAGTGAACCCAAACTTCTCTTTCATGTTCATCTCCTCTGGCTTCATCCCACCTTCAAGCTTCCAATCAAAGCTGTGAATCAACGACCCCACCATCAATGTCACCATCCTGATTGCCATCGGCATTCCCGGGCATATTCTCCGCCCCGACCCGAACGGAATCAGCTCAAAATCCCTCCCCTTCACGTCAATTTCGCTCCCCATAAACCTCTCTGGTTCAAATTTGGTGGGTTCCTTCCATACGGTCGGATCTCTCCCCATAGCCCACACGTTGACCAGCACTTGCCCGTTCTTCGGCACTGTAAAGCCCGCTAGCTCCGCGTTGGTGTTGGCTTTTCTAGGGACCAAAGGAGCCGATGGGTGCAGTCGCAATGTCTCCTTGACCACCGCCTGTAAGTATGGAAGTCGGGCGACGTCGGTTTCTTCAATTGTATTGCCCTTCCCGATGATGTCTTGGAGTTCTGCTTTGGCTGTGTGGAGTTTGTCGGGGTTATGGAGTAGCTCCGCCATTGCCCATTCTAGTGCGCTAGCTGTTGTGTCAATTCCCGCTACAAAAAGGACCTGCGCAAAGTAGTGGGACGATGTGATTCTTAGCAATGCACCCTAGGTGTTTGAGAAAATAGCTGCTTCTGATTCATGAAACATTAAGGTTGCGTTGCAATTCTTTGGTCACCTACTTGATATTAATTTATCTTATTAGATATAGGAAGGTAGTCTAAACACCCCGATTACCGAAGAAAAGAAAATGTGAGGGAGAGTGCGATACATGTCCAAATAGGTATGTGAGTCTAAACTAATAAAACAATCCAACAAGAAGTAAAGTGCGCCTAGCCTAAGGAGGGAGTAAAACTCTACATACAGAGGTTGAGATTGTATAACAAAACAAGCCGTGAAAATCAAATGTTATTTCTATTCTACTTCTTTATTCCTTGAAGTTTAGTAGTTTGCTGCTTTATTTTAATTTTGATGTATCTTCGAATTTAGATTGTATGGGAGAATATGTAAGAGATACCAGTAGCAGATGGAGCAGATACGACCGGTCAAGCTCTTCGGTTTTATCTTGGTTGATTCCAAGCAGTGCATCGAGTACATCACTTCCTTCAAAAGCACCAGAGGGTCTTTTTCCCTGCAGCCGTTGGTCGATTATGCCACTGAAGAAATCCATTAACTTGCTAAGCATAACTTCCATCCGTCGCCTAAATCCTTGCGGATCAACCCATTTCAATGATGGAAAATAATCTGCAAAGTTTGGCTTACCCGCTTCTTCCATTATCTTCCTCACAATCTCCTTGAATTTGTTCGCAGTATCAGAATCCGGGTCACCTAAATCCATAGAAAAGATGGTGCTTGACAGCAAATTCAAGGTGGTTGTAAAGGCAACTTGCCCTTAACGACTGCTTCACCCACTTGGCCTTTTCTCCGCACATAAGATAGAAAGATCCTCCACCTTCTTTCGCCTCAGTTCGTGGGTCGCATCGAGCCTAGCCACTGAAAAAACATGGGTGTTACAGATTTTGCGAAGATTCCTCCATGGGGCTGAAACTGGGAGCCAAACCAATGAGAATTTGTGATGATTAAGAGCATAAAACACATCTTTTACAAAACGATCAGAGAACAAATGGTCATGTTTTTGAAGTGCTTCTTTAGCCATGGAAGCAGAAGAAATGACAACAGTGGGTACTCTGCCAAGTTGAAGAGCCATAACAGGGCCATGAATTTTGGCAAGTTTGGCTAAAGAAACGTGGGGTTTGGAGCCAAGGTTGAAGAGATTGCCAAAAATGGGGATGGGGACGGGCCCCGGTGGTGGTAGTGGTGGTGCTTTTCCGGTGCTGCGAAGAGGTGTATGAGCAAGCAGGTACTGGATTGTCACCCATACTAAAAGAAGACATAGCAGGAAGCCGAGGTAATCTATCATCCTCTCTTGCTTTGCTTTGTTTTGCTTTTTGGTATGGAGATGAGTTATGGCTCAAGTGCTATGAGTTTGACAGTTGGGATTGGAGGGTTACTTTCATGGTTTCCCTTTATATTGGGTTTCTTATTGTCCTCTTTAATATGGATAAGAGGATAGGATTTTTTCCTAAATAGGTACACAACACTGGGTATTGGGTTTCTTAATGTGTTGTTAGGTAGTTTTATATTTCGAGGCTGCACGCTTTTATTTGGGTTGACTCGAGCATCACTTTTACGGGTTTGCCTATTTTGGACTGTAACTCTTGTCCCTAATTATCGAAAAAAACAATATTGGGAAATAGGGATGAGCTTTGAACACAAGAGTTCTTGCTTGGAAGTTGAGAGTGTAACCATTATACTAGAATTAAGATAAAGAGTTCACTAAATTCGCTGTAAAGCAGCAATATGTTGCTGAAATCATGTGTTGTGTCAGAATATTTTGGAAAAAATTCATCAAATTCCAACAAAAATACTTATATATTATTGGTATTACGTGCCACTTCAGCATTTTCTAACAAAAATCATCAAAATTTTGGCAGAAAAGTATTTGATTAATAAAATTCTAAAACTTTTGGGTACCTAAGTGAGAAAATCTTTAAACCTTAAGATATCCATTATACATTTTGAAACATAATAGTATTTAGGCAATAAATGGTCAAACTCTATAAAACCTAAGTGATACAACAACAACAACAATATTCCTTGTGCCTTATGGGCTCCTGCAATAAGCAGGGTTTGGGGGGGTGGATGTACATAACCTTTCCCCTTCCGAGTGGAAAAGAGGCTGTTTCTGAGGACCCCCCAACCTGAAGATCTTGTCGTCCTGAAAGCATGGCATCCTGAAAAAATATCTTCAATATGCTTGTCTCTAGTTTAAGGACTAGATATTTTAGTCCCTTTTGTTAGAATTTTGGACTTAATCGATTGGGTTAGCCTGAGAAGATAATGACGAAAGCCCGGTTTTTTATTTTATAATAGGCCTATGTGTAATTATGTGTTGGCCCATTGTTACATGGGCTTGGGGTGGATAAAAGGCCTATTTACAACACATGGGCTTGTGATAGGTAGGCCCATATGTGTGTCTATATAAAGGGGCCACCCCTCTCCCCACATGACAATTCTAATTTATCAATTTTCTCCTAAACCAAGGGAATAAGAGAATTTTCCTATCTTTTCTCTTTCCTGATTGGTGAATATTGTTGTGGTAAGTGCGTCTCAGGCTTAATCGCCGGTAATATTTGGTACATAGCAAATATGGATGCGAATGGTACGTTTTAATTCACTTATACTTTTATTTAATTTGGTGTTATAATCTCTATCATGTTTTAAATATTAATCTGACATGTGGTATCAGAGCCATCATGAATAGAGACTCTGACCCGGTTCTCTATAATTATTAACTTGCATGTATTTGAGATTGTAATGGTTGGAAAAGCATATATACAATCATGTGTCACTTTGTAATAATAAACGTTGAAGCAGCCAAAGAGGAAAATCTTTATTTTGGATGGTTGTTGAAACCAAGCGCTGATCTAAAGGCGACCAAAATGGAAAATCCTTATTTGGGTGGTTGTTGAAACTAGACGCTAAAGTGATCAATATGAAAAATCCTTATTTTGGGTGGTTGTTGAAACCAAGCGCTAAGGCGATGCCAAAAAGGATTTGAGATAAAAGGATCACTAATTCAGGATTGATGTGTGTAATGAAATTAAATGATATTTTAATTATTACATAATTAAATTATGTCTTAGTGTCAATATTATGAACAATATTGAAAAGAAAATCGATAGTTCTTATCCTTACTATTAAGAAGAAAAGTCGGTTATTTTAAAAAAAAAAAAAAAAAAAAAAAAAAAAAAAAGGGAAGTAACCTATGGAGAATTGAACTTGCGTGCTTCACAAATCATGTTGCATGGGTTAACCACTTTGGATGGGAAGTTATCTTGGATTTCCTCATGAAAATAATAACTGTTAATACGAAACATTTTATGGTTTATTTTCTTATTGCACCCAGCGAGGATTATTATAACTAATATCAATATTATTATTATTATTATTTTTTTAAGATGTAATATAAATTGTTTCTTTCTTCAATTATAAAATTGTAACTTTGTTTGATAAATAATTATTCACCAAAAGGTGTTAATTATTTGTTTTAACCAAGTTATGAATTTCCTAATGTTAAGTGGATTAGTCCATCCAAAGAGGACTGATTTCTTGACATTGAAAGAATTTTTTATTGTTCAATGAGAGGAATAGTTACGCTTTTAACCCAAAGGAAAAATTGTAACGGAATCTATTAGACTCTCTATAGTGAATCGATAAGAAGAGATGTTTTATTTTCCACCCAAAGGGAAAAATGTAATGGTCGTCTCAGACTCTTATGTTGATTGTAGTAAACTTATATTTATTGTTGAGATATTTTTTATCTGTTCTAACATGTCTTTATTATTTCCTTGTTTTTTCTCTCTTTTTCAGTTGTTAATTAGTTGACCAATCAATTAAACTCGATTGAAATTTTGATCGCTACTAATTACAAACAATGGAAACGGGATGTGGAAATTGTCCTTGGATTGATGGATTTGGATATAGCCCTAACTGAAGAAAAATCTAACTATTTTACCCTTGAAAGTACGATTGAAGAAAAAATTAAGTATGAAAAATGGGTGAAGGCTAATAAGTTAAGTCTTATGATTATGAAAAGGTTTGTGTCTGATCATATTCTAGGTGCAATTAAAGATGATGGCAGTGCTAAACAGTTCTTAGATGCCATAGGACAGAAATACTTAGAGTCTGACAAAGCCGAAATAGGAGAATTGATTGAAAAACTTACTACAATGAAATATGATCTTGTAGGTAGTGTTAGGGAGCATATTATGAAAATTTTTAACATTGCCTCCAAACTCAACAATATAGGAGTAACTATTGTTGATGACTTTCTTGTTCACTATGCCCTGAAATCTCTTCCCGAACAATTTGGTCAATTAAAAACCACTTACACTGCACAAAAGGATAAGTGGAGTGTAAATGAACTTATCTCTGTGTATGTTCAAGAGGATGAGAGACTTCGTCGTGAGAAGGGTGGAAATAATGTGAATCTTGTTAATATTTTAAAACATGGAAAAGGAAAATTTCACTACAAATACAACAAATATAACAAGAAACATAGTCAAAACTATAAGCCAGGTGGTTATCAAGGGCATTTTAACAAGCCTGGTGGTAGGCATGTTCAATCTCACAACTCTCTCGGTCCCCGTGCTATAATTAAGAAACAAATCAAGTGCTGGAATTATGGAGAAAACCACAAGAAGGTTGATTGCCCTAAACCAAGAACTAAAAAAGGAGGTAATTCTTTTGTATTTGTTTGCTTTGAAACAAGTCTTGTGGATGTTCCCTTTAATTCTTGGTGGTTGGATAGCAGTGTATCTATTCACATTGCCAATAATTTGCAGGACTTCGTAAGCAAGCGGAAACCAAATTAGGGTGAGGTCAATGTTTATGTGGGCAATGGAATTAAAGTCAAGGTTGACTTTGTAGGTGTTTTTAAATTGTTTTTTAAGAATGGTAATTATGTACTCTTGGAAAATACTGCTT
Organism: Simmondsia chinensis; assembly: GCA_018398585.1. NCBI lineage: Eukaryota > Viridiplantae > Streptophyta > Magnoliopsida > Caryophyllales > Simmondsiaceae > Simmondsia > Simmondsia chinensis. Next base: position 46,691,065 of record JAGTTD010000001.1, on the reverse strand, counting down.
TTGTACCGTCTATGAGGCGGAATTTAGTTTCTATAGGACTGTTAGATAAGTGTGGTTATCGTTTTGAATTTGAAAGTGGTGGTGTTAAATTAATTTATAATTCTCGTATTATTGGAGATGGTTTTCTAACTGATGGTTTATATCGGTTAAATCTACAACATTTTGAAAATTTTTCTTCAATGACTGTTGAGGGTATTGCTCACAAAAGGTCCACAATGGGTAAGAAATCTTATGTTTTATGGCATAGGCGTCTCGGTCACATCTCTAAACAAAGAATTGAAAGATTAATAAGAGATAATATTTTATCACAACTTAGTTTTGAAGGGTTTGAAACTTGCATTGATTGTGTTGAAGGAAAAATGACCAAGACAAAAAAAAAAGGTTTAAATCGAAGTTCTGATCTTCTAGAAATAATTCACACCGATATAAGTGGGCCATATATAACATCCATGAATGGGCATAAGTATTTTATATCCTTCATTGATGATTTTTCTCGGTATGGTTATGTGTACCTTATAAAGGAAAAATCTGAAGCACTTGATAAATTTAAAATATATAAGACCGAGGTTGAAAAACAACTTGGAAAAATAATTAAAGTTGTGAGGTCTGATAGTGGTGGTGAATATTATGGAAAGTATGATGAGTCTGGTCAATGTAATGGTCCTTTTGCTAAATACCTAGAGGAATGTGGGATAATTGGTCAATACAGCATGCCAGGTACACCTGAACAGAATGGTGTGGCGGAAAGACGAAATCGCACACTCATGGACATGGTGAGATGCATGATGTCTAGGACTAATCTTCCTGAATTTTTGTGGTGTGAGGCTTTAAAAACAGCTACCTATATTCTTAACATGATTCCTTCTAAATCTGTTCCTAAAACTCCTTTTGAACTTTGGACAGGTAGAAAATTTAGTTTGAATCATTTTCATATTTGGGGTTGTCGGGCTGAAGTCAAAATTTACAATCCTATTGCAAAAAAAATGACCCTAGAACTATAAGTTGTTATTTCATTGGATACCCTGATAATTCTAAAGGCTATAGAATTTTCTGTCCTGGGCGTGGCACTAGAATTGTTGAGTCTATTAATGCTAAATTCCTTGAATATGATGTGTGTGATTGTGATTGCTTTTGTAAGAATGAAGTGGTATTGAAAGAAAGAAAAGTCATAGTTCCTGTGCCTATCATTCATGAAAAGGTCATTGGTCAACCTTTTCATGGAAATGGGGGTGAAGTCCCACATGAACAACATATACGTGAACAAGTTCAAGAAAGTCAACAAAGACCGCTAATAGGTCAGCCTCAAGCCTCGAGTAATCCTATTGAGCCTAGTCTATGTCGTTCGCATAGAGAACGTAGGTCCGCTATTCCTGATGATTATGTTGTATACTTGACTGAAAATGGTGATATAGGTGATTTTGATGATCCATTCTGTTTTAGGGACGCTATTTCCTCATTACAAGCTGAAAAGTGGCATGAAGCAATGAAAGATGAAATGCAATCTATGTCATTGAATAAGGTATGGGATTTGATAGAATTACCTAGTGGATGTAGGCCCATTGGATGTAAGTGGATATTTAAGACTAAAAAAGATCCTAAAGGAAACATAGATCATTTTAAGGCAAGACTAGTGGCAAAGGGCTATACTCAGAAAAAAGGAATTGATTATAAGGAAACATTTTCCCCAGTTTCTTCAGAAGATGCTTTTAGAATTGTTATAGGTGTTGTTGCACATTTTGATTTAGAGTTACATCAAATGGATGTTAAAACAGTGTTTTTAAATGGGAGTTTAGAAGAAGAAGTATACATGATTCAGCCCGAGGGTTTCATAGAAAAAGGGAAAGAACATTTAGTGTGTAAACTTAAGAAATCAATATATGGCTTAAAGCAAGCTTCCCGTCAGTGGTATTTAAAATTTGATGAAGTTATAACTAATCTTGGGTTTATGGAAACTAAGGTTGATGAATGCATATATATTAAGATTAGTGGGAGTAGATTCATCATTTTGGTGCTATATGTTGATGACATTTTACTTGCTAGTAATAACTTGGGCATATTGTATGAGACAAAGAAACTTTTGTCTAAACATTTTGATATGAAAGATTTGGGGGTTGCTTTTTTTGTACTTGGAATAGAGATACATAGAGATAGGACACGTAAATTGTTGGGTTTATCTCAAAGTGCTTATGTTGAACGAGTTTTAAAAGCTTTTGGAATGCAAGATTATAAGCCTGGAGAATCACCAGCTGTTAAAGGTGATAAACTTAACAAAGATCAATGCCCAAAGAATGGGATTGAGAGAAATTTCATGAAAAATGTACCTTATTCCAATATTGTGGGATGCTTGATGTATATACAAACTTGCACTGGGCCAGATATTACTTTTGCAGTAAATATGCTTGGGAGATTTTCTTCAAATCCAAGTTGGACACACTGGATGGCAGCGAAAAAGGTTATGACATACCTTCAAAGAACTAAAGATTTCATGTTGGTTTATAAACATGTTGAAAATCTTGAAATAGTTGGATATTCAGATTCAGATTTTGCGGGTTGTCAAGATAGCATGAAGTCTACTTCAGGGTATGTATTCACATTAGCTGGTGGTGCGGTATCATGGAAGAGTGAAAAACAGGGTTTAACCGCTACATCCACAATGGAAGCAGAATTTGTAGCATGTTTTGCGGCCGCATCACATGCAATTTGGCTAATAAACTTCCTTTCTAATTTGGAGATGGTAGATTTTATCTCTAAGCCACTGAAAATTTTTTGCTATAATAATGCAGCCGTGTTCTTTTCAAGAAATAACAAGAAGACAAGAGGTTCAAAACATGTTACCCTTAAATTTCTTAGGGTTAGAGACATGGTAAAGGATGGTGATGTTATAATCGAGAAAATTAGTACTGAAACTATGCTTGCAGACCCACTTGCAAAAGGATTGCGACCAATTATTTTCAAGCAACATACACAAAACATGGGTGTTTTAGAATCTTTTGATGTAATTAATTAGTGGGAGTCGGTTGTACCTTAATGTACAAATACTTCTATGTAATTTGAATTTCGGATATATGTTATATATAGTATTATCTTTGTACTATTTACTTTTTATGGATATTGTCTATATGAGGTTCTTATTATTGATATTTTGGCACCAATTTTGGTGGGATGAGCTCATTGTAAAATTCTTGTAATGTTTACTAAGTAAATATTTTTTTTTGTTTCATGGAAACATGATTACTTAAGTAAAGCACAAGGAACTCTAAGGAGATGATTAAATAAAGTTTGTCTAAAGACATGGTATGCTTTCTGTGAGGTGTGATTGCCTTGATTAGAAAGTGAATCTTTTCTAGCTGGTGTCTATCATTGATTAGAAAAGTGTAGTAAATTTTTCTGAAATTGCAAACTATTTAGAATACATGTTTATTTTCCATGTTGACGGAGTTCGTAGTTTTTGTGATCATGGATAAGAGTCATATCCTTTGAAAGATGTGATTATTGCCATGGTTCGGAAATTAGAAATTTCATTGGAAACTGATATGGATATTTTTGGGGCTTTTATTATTTTGGCTATATTGTATATTTGGCCATGATTAAATTAATTTTGAAACAATTTTACTGATTGTATTGTCATTTAAATGTATAACAAAATTAATTTAGAATAGAATTATTTTTCTATTTTTTAAAAGGGATTGTTATTTTTCTTAAATGGTTTTTTTTTCCTTCCAATCAATAACGTCCAAGTGGGAGAATGTTAGAATTTTGGACTTAATCGATTGGGTTAGCCTGAAAAGATAATGATGAAAGCCCGATTTTTTATTTTATAAGTGGCCTATATGTAGTTATGTGTTCGCCCATTGTTACATGGGCTCGGGGTGGATAAAAGGCCCATTTACAACATATGGGCTTGTGATAGGTAGGCCCATATGTGTATCTATATAAAGGGGCCACCCTCTCCCCACATGACAATTCCAATTTATCAATTTTCTCCTAAACGAAGGGAATAAGAGAATTTCCCTATCTTTTCTCTTTCCTGATTGGTGAATATTGTTGTGGTGGTGTGAGGAAGTGCGTCTCAGACTTAATCGCCGGTAATACTTGGTATATAGCAAATATGGATGTGAATGGTACGTTCTAATTCACTTATATTTTTATTTAATTTGGTGTTATAATTTCTATCATGTTTTAAATATTAATCTGACACTTTTGTCCTAAGTTGTAGCAGCAATAGAATGGATGATTTGAGGCCCACCCAACAAGTTGTCTGAAATTAGATAAGAAATTGTAGCTGGCACTAGTTTTTTTTTTTTTTTTGATCAACTAGCTGGCATTAGTTCTTGTGCAGTGTGTTAGAATGGGTCCCCCCCCTTTTCTCCCCTGGCCGATAATTAGGGAGGATAAATCTATGATACAAAAGTCAGCATCTCACATAAGAAACCCAAAAAGTGTAAAAGGGGGAAAATAACAGAACATCTACAAGAACAAAATTGAGAAAACCAACGAGATAATTAGACCCAGCTCCTAAAACCACTCCATAAACAGTCGAAAGATAACCTTACAAGCAAAAGCAAAAAAGCACAAAAAAAAAAAAAAAAAGCAACCTCCTACCCACAACATCATATGCCAAAGAAATAAAAACATCAACTCACTAGCAACTTGAGACATACCATGAAAGCCCCACCATTCAAGTAAACATAGTGTGAAATCATACTCGAGCCTTCATCTATCAATTTAAGTTTTTGGGATAGTTATCTACTTGACAAAATGTTAGAGCCTTGTTGACTAAGATGTCACGAGTCTGAAACTCCTTTTTGATCGAAAAAACTCCTTCTGAATAACCTTCATAACAACCAAATTATAGATCTTGTTATCAATATGGTGTCTTGTTCACATGATTGACCTCATGTATTACGGGATCATCGAGAGTCAAGTAATTCAATCGACACTTGAATTTTTAAATCAAAACGCTCCCGAAATATGACGACACTATTATTACACAATCGGGACCTCTTTTGCATGAACTCGGGGTGGAATACTAACAATTTCATATGCTCAAACTGCTAGTGTTATTTTTACTAAACATATTTCTAGTGCGATAGAGTTTTGAATTTTCTTTAAATTGGTGAGAAGGGGGTTGGAATATTTTGCTACTAGTGGAATCCGATTCTGGATGGCGTTTTTGACCCCGCTGATCATCATCAATAGACCTAGTTCAACTTTGTGGTAGAATTTGGAGATAGAAACTCTAAATCAGACAACAACAACAATAACAACAATAGACCCAGTGCCTCAAGGGCTCCCATATAAGCGGGGTCTAGGTGGGTTAGATGTACGCAGCCTTACCCCTTCAGGGTGTAACCCTACCGAGAGGCTGTTTCCGAGAACCCCCAACCTTATAGGGTTGGTAACACGAGGACTTCCCAGGAGGTTACCCATCTTGGTACTATTCTAATTGCCAGCGACATTCCGGGCATATTCTCCGCCCTGACCCGAAACAAAATCAGTTTAAAATCCCTCCCCTTCACGTCAATTCGCTCCCTAAAAACCTCTCAGGTCCAAATTTGGTGGGTTCCTCCAATAGGCTCGGATCTCTCCCTATAGCCCACACATTCACCACCACCTGCACGTTCTTCGGCACCGTGAGCCCACCCAGCTCTAGGTCGGCATTGGCTTTTCTAGGCACCAAAGGACCCAATGGGTGAAGCCGCAATGTCTCCTTGACAACCGCCTGTAAGTAAAGGCCCAGGAATGGTTAATACTTTTAACATTCAGGATACCTAAATAAGAAAACCTTTAAACCTCAAGTTACTTATTATATATTTTGAAACGCCATGATATTTAGGTAATAAATAGTCAAATCTTATAAACTTAAGTGATAATTTTTCTAAAAAACATACCATCAACTTCTACGCGTGTTTGAGATGAAAAAAGGCTTTAAAAAAATATGTTCAATATATTTGTCTTGTCTCTAGTTTAAGGGCTAGATATAATAATAGTTAACGAGCCGAGCTGAGCCGAGCACCCACTTGTTTGAACTCGAGTTCGATAAGGCTTATCGAGCTCGAGTTCAAGCCGGGTTCTTATCGAGCATTTCTAACCCTTGTTCGAAGTCGGTTCGATAAGAATATAGTGTGCTCGAGCTGAGTCGAGCTCGTTATAGAGTGGAGTCGAGTTTGAAACCGAGCCAAACTCGTAATCAAGTCAAGCTCATTAACGAGCCGAGCTTTTTAAGTTATTATTGAGCCATTATCGAGCCATTTTTGAACCAATACCAACTATTATCGAGCTCATAATGAGTCCTTAATAAGCTCATTATTGATGTATTTTCAAAATAAGACAATAAGAATTGTGAATGAAGTATTTAAAATTGGTCCAAAGTTTATTCTAAGTGTTTTAATGTGTATTGAGATGTGTGTCGACACACAGGGCTCGTGTGTCGACACACAATCCGACAAAACAGTGCTGCAGAGGTGTGTGTCAACACACTGTCACGACCCTAGCCGTGGCCAGACTCTGCGCAGCAGCCGGGATCACCGAAGACAAGATCAGAGGCTCGGTTTCACCTGATAGTTTAAATAGGCACAAGGATGCACTGAGAAGGCTATGGTTGGTGCAACAGGTGCGTTAGAGTGGCAGCACCATGGGAGCGCACTAATGCGCAAATCAGGAGCAGGCCAGCGCCAGCCAGGAAGGGGTTGGTGTCAGCAAGTGTCAGGGCTGAGCTCAGGGATTGCCAAGCCATGCCAGCATCTGTGTCTTTCTACCGGTAGTTCAGGTATCCGGTGGCTTCTCCGGCTCCAAACGCACCAAGCTTGACTTGAAGATTCTAGAAGATTCTCCAACCCTATTTTCCACTCTTTATTTGAATTTGAATACTTTCCCACCTTTTAGGTTCCCGCCAATTTTCATGTATTTCGGTTATTGTAAGAGCTAGGAGATATTCTGGGAGTTTCTATATCATTCCTTAGCTTTCTCTATAAATAGAAGGTTAAGCATTGTATTAAAATCAACAAACAAATTAATCAAAGATGTGATGAATGGATGAACTCCATTTTTCTCTCATCTCTCTCATTCTTCTATTTCTCTTCCCAACTAAAATCTAGATTCTTATCTCATCTCAATTTCTATCTCTAATTTCTCTTTTCATCTTAATTCTCAATTTTATCTTTAATTTCCTGTTCGGTTCTTCTTCGAATCGAACTCACAAACTTACAGAACGCACGACACAGAGCTGTGTGTCGACACACAAGACAATTTTTTAACTAATTTTCGCGTGATAACTTTTGGCTTTTGGCGCTTCTTTTAGGAGTGTGTTTTGGGATGTCTCTTTTCACAATTTTTCTATATATATCCCCTTGGTCTTTACTTGTTTGGATGATGAACATATAGAAAGTGAATGCACTTGTAAGAATTGGGATTTTGTTCTTGTGAAAACATCATTCTCATTGTCTCTTCTATCTCTCCTCATACATACTTTCTCCTTCATCCATCTTGGTTATCCTTGTATCCTCGAGACTATTTCCTAAGCTGAAATAAGTCTTAAGGAAAGTATTCACACGCCTCGAAACCTGTAGATTTCTTAGTTACCCGTTACTTGCAAGTTTAAAGTGTTTACTCTAACAATCTTAAGACTTAGTTTCTTGTATTGTGATCTTGATTTGATATGGCGTCGTCACTGAGAGAGATGACAGCGAATTTTGTGAAGTTGGACCATTTTGATGGAGGTAATTTTTGCCATTGGTAAAGGAAGATGCACTTCCTGATCGCTACCCTAAATGTGGTGTATATCCTGAATATACCATTCCCTGCCCCCGCTACTGAGGAGGAGGAGAATGATGATTACATATGTAGAGGGCACATACTCAACGGGATGACGGATGCCCTCTTCGACATCTACTCTAACGTGCCTACCGCAAAGGAGTTGTGGGATGCTCTTGAGGCACGCTACATGGCGGACGACGCCACAGGTACGAAATTTTTAGTTAGTCAGTTTAATAATTACTAGATGGTTGATGAACGTCCGGTCATGGAGCAATTCCATGAAATTGAAAGAATTTTAAACAACATAACATGAATATGGACGATACCATCGTTGTCTCTTCTTTGATTGAAAAACATCCCCCTTCGTGGAGAGACATCAAGAAATCTCTCAAACACAAGAAGGAAGATATGTCAATTGAAGAGTTGGCTGAGCATTTACCAATTGAGGAAGGTTACAGGTTACAAGATGACCATAAGGAACGCCCCCGGTGACATTGGGCAAATCAATGTTACAGAAGAAGGCCAATCGAGTAAAGGAACCAAAAGAACCGGACATTCCCAAAAGAAAGGAAACGAGAAGAAGGCCAAAGTGGTCTGTTGGGAGTGTCATAAGCCCGGTCACCTAAGGAAGGGTTGTTTTTGCCTAAAGAACAAGAAAGCCAAGGGGCTTGATCATCGCAACAAAAATTCGAACGATAGGTTTGTGGCAATGATATCAGAGATCAATCTAGTTGAAAGTGATGACTTTTGGTGGATTGACTCGGGGGCCACAAAACATATTTGTAAAGACGAGGGTTTCCTCAAAGATTTAAAACCCATGAACAACGGAACTGTGTTGTTCATGGGCAATGGAGCGAGTGTACCGGTTAAGTGCAAGGGAAAAGTTTACTTACTTTTCACTTCTGGAAAAACCCTTACCCTAACCAATATATGCTACGCCCCGGATGTTAAGAAGAACCTTGTGTTTGGTGGGCTACTGAATAGGTTCGGTTTCAAATTGGTTTTCGAGGCCGACAAATTTGTTTTGTCGAAGGGGGGTGTATTTGTGGGCAAGAGATACCTGTGTGATGGGATGTTCAAACTAAATGTTGATAATAAAATTAATAGTTCTGTTTATATGCTTGACTCTACTTATTTATGGCATCAAAGACTGGGACATGTGAATTATCATAGGATAAGTGAAATGGCTAATTCGTTGTTGATACCACATGTTGATAAAGTGGATGATAAATGCAAAACATGTATGCTAACAAAAATAAAGAAGTTACCATTTTCATCAGTACAAAGAGAAACGAATTTGCTTGATTTGGTACATAGCGATTTATGTGACTTTAAAAGTACTCCCACCATAGGAAAAAGATATTTAATAACATTTATTGATGATTGTTCAAGGTTTTGTTATGTGTATCTAATCAATCATAAAGATGAAATGCTAGAGAGATTTAAGGCATATAAAGCAGAAACAGAACTACACTGTAAAACCTTCCTTAAACGACTTAGGTCGGACCATGGTGGTGAATACTATGATCCCAAGTACTTCGAAACCACCGGTATAATTCATGAAGTCACCGCACCTTACACGCCACAACAGAATGGCATGGCTGAGAGGAAAAACCGGACTCTTACTGAAATGATTAATTCCACGCTGTCATATTCCGGTCTAAGCGATGGCTTTTGGGGTGAGGCTATGTTAATAGCCTGTCATATTTAAAATCGTGTTCCAAACAAGAAAAGTAAAATAACCCCATATGAACATCGGAACGAATGACCCCCGAAATTAAATTATCTTGAAGTGTGGGGGTTTATGGCAGTTGTTAAAGTCCCTGAACCTAAACGTAAAAAGTTAGGTGAGAGAGGCATCGATAAAATATTTGTTGGATATGCGTCACATAGTAAGGCGTATCGATTCTATATAATTGAGCCTAATGATTATATCAATGTTAACACGATAATAGAATCAAAAGTCGCCATCTTTGACGAGAATTGGTTTACCTCTATCCCCAGACCTAGGGACTATGCACCAGTTGAAAATGACACACCAGTGTTGTATGGTGATGGTGATCATCATGAGAGGGAACAAGTCCCTGATGTTGTTCTAGAACTCCGAAGAAGTAAGAGAGCAAGGAAAGAGAAATATTTTGGCTTAGACTTTTGCTCATATTTGGTAGAAGGTTCGAGAAATGGTGTGGACAGTGTGACTCCACACTGTTGTGTCATGGAGGCTAAACCTATAACATTTGATGAGGCTATGAAGTATCATGACGCCTCCTTTTGGAGAGAGGCGATAAATGAAGCGATGGATTCCATTATGGGCAATAATACCTGGATTTTAGTGGATTTTCCCTAAGATAGTAAGCCTATCGGGTGTAAATGGATCTTCAAAAAGAATATGAAAGTCGATGGGACTATAGATAAGTTCAAAGCCCGATTGGTAGTGAAAGGGTTTACCCAAAAACATGGGTTAGACTACTTTGATACTTATGCCCCGGTGGCAAGAATATCGATGATTAGAGTATGAATTGCTCTTGCCTCTATTTATAAACTAGTGATTCACCAAATGGATGTCAAAACGGCATTCTTGAATGGTGAACTAGAAGAGGAGGTGTATATGAAACAACTGGAAGGTTTTGTTGTTCCGGGTCAAGAGACGAAGGTATGTAAACTCATACGCTTTCTGTATGGGCTAAAGCAAGCCCCGAAGCAATGGCACCAGAAATTTGATCAAGTTGTTCTAAACAACAAATTCATTATAAATGAATCGAATAAGTGTGTCTATTGCAAGTTCGAAAATGGCAAAGGTGTCATCATCTGTTTATCTGTCAATGACATGTTAATTTTCAGTACTGATTTGGAACCGGTAGAGAAAACTAAACAGTTTCTCTCGATGAACTTTGCTATGAAACACATGGGTGAGGTAGAGGTGATCCTCGGTATAAGAATTGTAAGGAATGGTGATACCATCTCCGTGACACACTCTCACTACATTGAAAATGTGTTGAACAGGTTCAACTATGGTGCGTGTGCACCGGTGTCCACTCCAATGGACCCTAGTGTGAAACTAGTATCGAATGTGGGCACTCCTATATCGCAGTTAGAGTATGCCCAAGTCATTGGATGTCTTATGTACGCAATGACTAGCACTAGGCCTGATATAGCCTATGCTGTGGGAAAGCTAAGTAGATATACTAGCAATCCGAGGAAACTACATTGGCATGCGGTGTATAGAGTACTGAAGTACCTTAAGAGTACCATGAATTATGGTATTTCTTACATAGGGTATCCTCCCACTTTGAAAGGATACTCTGATGCCAGTTGGACCTCCGACTAGAAACAACTCCCTTATTATATAGCAAAATATAATAGTCCCTTAGGGGCATAGCAAAGTGGTTTGTAACGCCGGGTGCCAACGTGGTGGCCGGGTTCGATTTCCACTAAGCTCAAAGTGGGCCTCTTTATGAAGTAATTTAGGGGTATTATCCCCCCCCCCCCCCCCCCGCCCTCTTTCCTCCGTCCTTACCATCATAAAAAAAAAATAAAAATAAAAGCAAAATATAGTAAGAATATAATAATAATATTAAATAAATTTACTTTTTATAAATAATAATAATTTGTGCTATTTATAATTGGATGTACCATGAGGTACGACAGAATCTGAAAATATTTTGGTAGATTTGAAAGCGTGACTACAATAATACTTTCGATTACATAATTCGGGTATAATAATTGTGATATCATTTAATATTATTTATTACATTGTACAAATCTTGCATATATGTACGTTTCGCCTACAAACTTCTTGTAATTATGTTTTCTCGAATTGTGATATTGTTTTGTTTTTGTCTCATTCTGATTCCTGTTTTAATACGGGTTAACTCATGTCTCGCTTATACGAGTTACCTATTTTGTATTATAACTTTGTAACTAGTTATCGAAGAAAAACATACAATCATAAATTTACCTTTACTTCATATTCCTACAATTCTCAGGTCGGGGGTCCTCTGATACAGCCTTTCTTTATGGTAGCACCCTGAACGGGTAAGGCTGTGTACATCCTACCCCTCCCATTCCTTGCATATGCGGGAGTCCTTGAGGCACTGGGCTTGTTGTTGTTATTGTTGTTCATATTTCCCACAATGACAACAAACCATCTTCGCTTAGGGGATGGTTTAGGTCCCGCCTTGTCGAGGTCCGGCATATACTATGACTTTTGCCGATAATTATAAAAATAAAAATAAAAAATCAGTGCCTGAAAGGCTCCTGCTAAGAAGGGATTTGAGAGGTGAAATATATGCAGCCTTACTCCTACAAGGTACTACCCACTTGCAGCCATACTAATAATTTGTAAGTCTTCCTTTGTAGAGCCTACTTTTTTATACTAGTATGGGCCAAGTCCATGGAGCGTAGCCCTTAGGGAAAATTTTTCAGACTTTGTTTTAGACCTAGGCCCAATTCGGAGGAAGAAACGCAGCTATAGTTTCCGGTTTGCTATATATGACCCTATTTTAGGGTTTGAGGGAGATAGTGAGAAAGATCTCTATGTAAAACTTCCATAAAGAAATCCCTCGGCCTCGGTGAACGTACGCATTTTTTGGCAAAACATGTGAATCTTAAGTGCAGTTTTTCTTTTACTTATTAAAATTTTCATGTGCTTTTGTAGTGCATTTCCTAACATAATTTGCAATGGAAGAGGAGGAAGAAGCTCGAGCGAAGGAGAACTTTTTGGAGCATAGATAGAATGAAGCTTCATTTATTGAATAAATGATATTGTAAGGCTTCGATACCACTTATTAAGGGTATTAGACTATATTCTAGAACATTCCTAGGGTTTTGCAGTTTACTCTTTTGCCCTTTGACTTATGTAACCCTAGGTGTATTTTCAGTCTTTTCGTTCTTGATGTTTGCCTATATATTGAGGCCTCCCATGTACTCTTATATTCATTCAAATATAATTATTCACATGGTATCAAAGCAATTACTCTGATTCTTTTTTTTTTCTCCATTTTCTTCCGCTGTTCTTTTCTTTTCTTTTGTTGTTTGTCGGTTTTTTTTTTATGCAATTGAAGCGTTGAATTCTCTAGTAAGTTACTTTTATTCCTGTTTTTCTTTTCGTTCTTTTTCATAATTTATTTGAGTAATGGCTTCTAATCCGAATCGATCCTACGCTAATGCCCTAACCTCCCTCCCCTATCCCCGCGCTCAAATAACTCTCCCCACAGGATCAACTTATTCTAATCCGGATTACATTACATGGCTACGCACAGATCAGAGTCTCTGATCTTGCAGAGCTACCAGTCTCTCCCGCTCCCTTATTAATGATATTGTCCGCTATCCAACTTCCAAAGACATGTGGGATGCCTTGGCTAAGCGTTTTTGGGATCACTCCATGGCTAAGGAATATGACCTCCAAACTCAACTCATAACCCTACGTAAAGATGGCAAAACCATGGATGCCTACCTTTCTGACTTAAATCAATTGCCGATGATTTAGCTGCCATTGACTCGGCTGTGTCTGCTAGAGAATTCCAACACTTTGCTATTCATGGGTTAACCCCTGAATATGCAGCTTTTGCAACTTTTACCAGACAAACTTCAAAATTGTATTCATATGATGCGTTAAAATCTGCTTTACTTAATGAGGAAGGTGCCCTAAACCGTAACAATGGTCGTACCAACCCGGACCCCGCCCATGCCATGGTTGCTTCCGGGCAACCCCCCCAACCGAACCACACGAACGGTGGCTGCGGCCGTGGTCGTGGTCGGAAGGGGAAAGGGGGCCGTGGGGGCTGCGGTGGCAAGCCACCCCATACCTGCCCACCGTACGGGTCCCACCCCGGGGCGCCATCCTGTAGTGCTTCTTACTCTGTTCGACCTCCGGTCGGTCCCCCCTTCCACTCTAATGCAGGTGTGCTCGGCCCCGCTCCCCAATTTTGTCAGATCTGCTCACAAACTGGTCATACTGCCATTACCTGTCCTCATCGCTTTGACAACTCCTCGTTCCAACACCCCAGCCAATCCTTCGCTGCCATGATGATGGGGGAACCACATGACTACAATTGGTATCCTGACTCGGGTGCTTCCAATCATATGACGCCAAACCCAGGTATCCTCTATAATCTACTTCCTTATTCCGGTCATAAAGGTGTTCTTATTGGGAATGGGGCCTTATTGCCTGTAACACATGTGGGCTCTACTACAATACCTAAAACACCCCTTCATTTAAATAATGTTATGCTCGTCCTGAACTTAACTCACAACCTTCTGTCGATTAAACAATTATGTCGTGAAAATAAATGTCGAGTTAAATTTGACTCAAACTCTTTTTGTGTTAAGGACCGAGCTACGAGGACACAACTTCTACAAGTGTCCAGTAATGGACCATTATATAACTTCTCACCACATGACATTGGGCTCCTTGCACGGGTCACTCACGGTGCATTATGGCATTAGCGACTAGGGCATCTAGGCAACTCTGTTCTTGATACTTTATGTAAACAATATTTTTGTCCTTCTGTTAAGTTTCTAGATAAATTTCCTCATGTTGTTTGGGTAAATCTAGAAAACTGCCTTTTGAGCGTGTGCTGCATAATACTACTATGCCTTTGCAACTTATACATTCTGATGTTTGGCAATCGCCTGTCTCTTCTAATTCCGCATTTAAAAACTATGTTCTATTTGTTAATGATTTTTCCTGCTTTATATGGCTCTATTCGATGCGACGCAAATTTGAAGTTTATGACATATTCACCGGTTTCAAAAATTTAGTTGAAAACCAATTTAATCTGAAAATTAAAGTTTTCCAAAGTGATGGTGGGGGTGAATTCGATCATCGGCGCATGAATGTGCTACGCCAGGATGCTGGAATTCACTTTCGATTATCTTGTCCTGATACCCCCGAACAAAATGGGGTGGCGGAACGCAAGCATCGACATCTATCTGAAATGGCACGGGCTCTTTTAATTCACTCAAAAATTCCCTATGAATTTTGGGACAATGCCTTTTGCATGGCATGTTTTATAATAAATCGTCTCCCTACACCAAATCTTTCTAACTTCTCTCCCTTTCAAAAACTCTTTCATACCAACCCTAATTATAATTGTTTTAGAGTCTTTGGGTGCGTTTGTTACCCCAACATCACATCCCGTGCCCCTCATAAATTAGCCCCTCGGTCCACTCCCTGCATTTTTCTCGGGCATGTGGCTCCATATAAAGGTTACCGGTATTTTGATGTCTTAAATAAACGAATGTATGTTAGTAGGCATGTAGTCTTTGATGAATCTAGGTTCCCTTATCCTGAACTTGTTAGCCCTGATGTGCCCAAAACTGATGCTTCCCATAATGCACCGTTGGTAATTTGCACTTCCCCTTCCCCGGGTGTTGCATTGGAGTCTCTGGCTCCGGCCCAACCCGCCACAGCACCCCCTGACCGTGGGCTACCCCAGCTGGTGCCTGCGGTGCCTCCCGTCCCAGCTGGTATCGGTACCCTGGCCCGACTGCATGCGCAGTCCCTGCCCGCGCTACCACCGCCTAATGCAACCCCCTCCTCCCCTCCCAAGTCTCCGGTCCTAGTATCCAGTGATGATATTCCTTCGTCACCCATTCCGAGTGTCGAGTCCGACCCTAGTCCCATGTCTGACCCACTATCCCCACCGCCTCCCCCTACTCATAATGTGCATCCCATGTGTACTACGCTTAAGGATGGGATCCGTAAAACTCCGTACCCACTTTCCCTATCATCTATTACGGTAATTCAAGAGCCCACATGTTACTCGCAGGCCGCTAAAAAGCCCCAATGGCAGCAAGCCATGGCGGATGAATTTAATGCCTTACTTCTTAACAACACTTGGGATCTTGTCCCACATGACCATTCAAAAAACCTTGTACGTAGTACTTGGAAATATAAAGTGAAGTATAAAGCAGATGGCTCGGTTGAATGGTTCAAAGCCCGCCTCGTTGCTCAAGGCTTTCATCAACGTGAAGGCCTTGATTATAAGGAGACTTTTAGTCCTGTTGTTAAACCGACCACCATACGTTTTATACTTACACTTGCTGTAATGAACAACTGGTCCATACAGTAGTTGGACGTTAAAAATGCTTTTCTACATGGTCACCTTAAGGAAGAAGTTTATATGAAACAACCACAAGGCTTCATACATCCAAAGTTTCCTAATCACGTATGTCGCCTTCGGAAAGCGTTGTATGGGTTGAAGCAGGCTCCTCAGGCATGGTTCCAACGGTTCAGTACGTTCCTTCTTAGTCTTGGCTTCGTCTGTTGTCGGGCTAATCCTTCCCTATTCATCCATAAAACACGTTTTCATCTAACCTGTCTCCTCCTCTATGTTGATGACATTATCCTCACTGGGTCCGACCACTTGCACCTCACGCCTCTCATCCAGTCCCTCTCGACCCAATTTGCGATGAAAGACCTTGGCCCGTTACACTTCTTTCTCGACATTCAGGCCACCCGCAATTCTAGTAGGCTATTTCTCTCCCAACACAAATACACTGTTGACCTTCTCACCAAACTTGGTCTCTGTGATGCCAAACCGGTTAAAATTCCCCTACCCACTCGAGCACATCTCTCTTTGAGTGACGGGGACCTGCTTGAGGACCCTACTGAGTATAGGAGTGCAGTGGGTGCCTTGCAGTACCTCACTATGACCCGTCCTGACATATGCTATGCTGTCAACCTGGTCTCCCAGTTTATGCATGCTCCCCGCGATCCCCACTGGCAGGCTGTGAAGCTTATTCTTCGGTATCTCAAGTCCACTCCTGATCATGGTCTCCTACTACAACTTGCTCGCACCCTCACTATCACAGCCTTCGCCGATGCTGACTGGGGTGGTTGCCCTGACACTCGTCGCTCTACCATTGGTTATGCCGTCTACCTTGGACCAAACCTCATCTCATGGAAAGCCAAAAAGCATATAACCGTTTCCAAAAATACGACCGAATCTGAGTATCGGGCTGTGGCTCAGGCTGTTGCTGAAAGTGACTGGCTTCGGTACATCATGCGCGACCTGGCTATCTTGCACCCAGGACCTATCATCGTCTACTGTGACAATGTTTCCACCTCTTACCTTGCTGCTAAGCAGGTGTCCAACGATCGTAGCAAGCACGTGGATGTTGACTTTCACTATGTTCAGGAGAAAGTCCTCAAGGGTGACCTTCAAGTTCACTACACTCCAACCACAAAGCAGGTGGCTGATATTCTCACCTAGGGTTTTGCGGCTGATCGCTTCTCTCAACACAAGGCCAATCTTCGCGTGCTATCACCCCGCTCAGATTGAGGGGGTCTATTAGACTATATTCTAGAACATTCCTAGGGCTTTGCAGTTTCTCTTTTGCCCTTTGACTTATGTAACCCTAGGGGTATTTTCAGTCATTTGATTCTTGATGTTTGCCTATATATTGAGGCCCCCCATGTACTCTTACATTCATTCAAATATAATTATTCACAAAGGGCACATAATACACAAGCCCTAAATTGAAATAACAATCACACACAAAAAGGGATTGAGGAGTAAAATCAAGAACACCGTAATTTACATGGTTCAGCTGAGGCCTACATCCACGGAGGGGAGCATAATAATTTACTATATCTTTTAAAAGTTTACATGAGACGTTTCAATACGAAGAAGTCTAAACTAGACACTATCAATATTCACCAAACAACCACCACATAAAAAGAAAATATCCACTAGGCAAAAAAAAAAAATAAAAAAAAAAAAATATATATATATATATATATATATATATATATATAACTGGCATTCTTATGAGAGTGTGACAGGTGCGAATCCTGGTCCTCCATTATAATGAGCGGTCAAGATTTGTTGAACATTAAAAAAGAACAAAACAGGAAGTCTACTAGACGCGGTTCAACTAGCGGAGACTCTTGGAACAACTAGAGTAAGAACAATTTATGGCCCATAAATTGTTATTTTTTTAATGTCGAATAATTGTTATTTTTTTTAATGTTCAACAAGATTTGTAGATTCTAAGGCTCCTTTTATTTTGACGGAAAAGTAAATTCTAGGAATTAATTTTTCTTGAAAAATGAGAAAATCAATTCCTAGAATCTAGTTTTCTGCCAAAAAAACAGAGCCTAAATGAAAATGTTGACATGGAATATGAGTCTAAAATTAGTTAACAGTAATTTTGGTTAATTCGTATTTATTAAAAATGGAACAGCAGTATTTTTTCATCCATAAGAACCCTGAAACTTTGCTAATTTTATATGCTCCTAAAAATTAAAAAAATTAATAAAATATCTAATATCTAAAATACGAATTGGTGCTTGAGACTAAGTATGACAACAAAAGCCTTATATATGAATTTAACAAAAGAAAAATAAACTAGGGTTTGCAACCTAAAACTAGGCTATGACTTGTAATGCATAATTACGATACTATATAAATGTAATAATCGATTTAGTTAAATTCACAGATTGTGACAGCCCAAATTAACCAAAATTTTTATTTGTTCGGTTTTGATTCAGTTTTTTCAGTTTCGGGTTTTTGTGAACACTTTTAAATTTAACATTAGATTTATGCATTTTTTTTTTCCTTGGGCCAGATATTTATGATGGCATTTCTATAATTTTCTCCTCTAGTTTGTTAGATCGTTGTAATTTTGTTGATAAATGTCCCCTTTTAATCACTAAAGTGACTAAAAATGGCCAATTTGTCACCAAATTTAAATTTCGGAAGATTTAGTCACTCAATTATTAGATTATCTCCCATTTAGTCACCCAAGTCATTCAATATGGACAAATTAGTCACCTAACTCAAATTTTGGAAGATTTGATCATTCATTCATAATAAGAATATCTTTTAGTTCGATTATTCAACTCCTAATAAAAATTTATTTAGTGAACCAAGTAGTTTCAAATATATAAGTTGGTCACTGAAGTCAAACTTTGGATAACTCTATCACCCAATTTTAAAAAAAATCATGTTGATCACTTATACGATTTAAAAATAATAAAATTCATTGCTCAAATATGTTATTTTCATATTTGAGTAATGAATTTTATTATCTTTAAAACGCTCAAATATGAAAATAACAAATTTGAAACTTCTAAAAATTTAATCACATATATAATTTTAACTTGATAAAATTTATTACCCTAGTAAAAAATAAAATATTTTTTATTTGAGCACTAAAATTTAAAGGGACACAATAAATTTACAAAAATATGAATTTTTTTCTTTGAAAATGGGGGGCCTTTTTGTTTCACTGAAATGGGATTGGGAGGGGAAAAAAAAATTTTAATTACTTTGCGATGGAAATTTGAGCAAAGGTATTTAATTTAGAGTTAATATTTTAATTCTTAATCTCTTATAATTATAAGTATATTTAAATTATACTTAATATTTAGAGTTAATATTTTGCGAGAGTAGTACCAGGATAGGTAACCTTCTGGGAAGTCCTCACCCTCAGGTTGGGGGCATTGGGAAACAACCTCTCTTCAGGTTAACACCCTGAAGGGGGAAGGCTGCGTACCAAACCCTGCGTAGGCGGGAGCTCTTGAGGCACTGGGTATGTTTCTACTTATTTTCTGTTTAAAATATTTTTTATGTTGATTTTATGAAAAACTTGACTACTTATCTTTTAACTTTTAAGCAATGTTAATAATTAGATGAGGGTTGATTTGGTTACAAAATAAAAGACATATGAAAAAAAAGTGATTTAATAAAGCTAGAAAATTAGAGACCAATAAAATAAATATTCTAAAAAATATGATTAAATTGTTATTTTTGTACTAAAGCAATGAATTTAATCAATAAAAAAGCACTTGAGTGACTGCATGAGATTTTTATTAGAAGTTGAGTGATCAAATCTTCCAAAATTTGAGTTATATTTTTAAATGACTTGAATGACTAAAATGGACTTTTAATAGGAGTAGGGTAACTAAATCTTCTAAAATTTGAGTTTGGTGACTAAATTATGTCTAATTTTGTTAGGTAGCTTTTTCATTTATTTTTTCTCCTTCTTGAGCCAAAAAAAAAAAGAGAGAGAAAAAATAAATGAAAAAGCTGGGGTTTATATATAATATTGATTCATTAAAGGCAGTGAGCTTTATTACCTCATTTTAGTAATTTATTAAGGGTTTGCCTAAGGATACATTAATTGTACTTAGTTTTTTTTATAAATAATTTCAAAAATATTATTATAATTTTATAATTTGTATGAAACATGTTTCAATTAAAATTAAATACATTAATTATAGAATTAAATCCAAGAATAATTAATTAATTCAAGAAAAAATAAATATAATTATTGTGGCTTAATATGTACCCTTTAGATACATGTTAGAAAAATCCTGTTATTAGTGGTTCTGAAGCCTCACTTCTTTTTTCGTCAATTTCCTTTCAAGATAGATTTTTATACTCAAATCCATTTTAATATCTAACTCAATATTTGTAATTTATACTCCAAATCTTAATGAAATCAGCAGAACTCCATGAATTTTTAACCAAGTGGCGTGGGTTCGATTCCCACAAATGGCGCTTATATTTTTTTCGACTTCGCTGCTCGTTTTTGGCCCGAGAAATTAATTAGGTTTGAAATAAATTACTACAACAATACCATTAGCTCAAGAACTATAACGATAAAATACATTCATGAGCAACCGTGTTTAGGCATTAACTTGCTGTTAATGCTAGAGATATCGATAGACTTCTTGTTGCGGAGCACGGGAGTTCAGGAAAAAGATAGGGCTGAAATTTGATGTTGACAAGTCGATTGTGATTGAGCACATTATTTAGATGGATTAGGGGCTTGGTCAATTTGTTTGCCTTTTTTTTGGTTTGTTCGTGCCTCTGAGTCCTCTCCAATGGTGGTTAATACTTTTAATGCATGTTGCCTGTTTTTGCTAATAATCCTATTTTCTCGATTTTTGGACGTTGTACTGTACTTGTCATTTTTTATCTTCATCTTTATACAGGTTGACTCATGACTCGTCTGTACAAATTGCCTGTTTTATAAAGTAACATGAAAAACTGGAAGTTGTATTGAGGCACTGAGTTTGTTATTATTGTTGTTGTAGTTATTACAAAGTAACATGAACAGAGAGAAAAGAGAAGAAAAAATGTTGAAAAAATTAAATACATTTGAAAATTTAAGAAAGAGAGAGAAGATAGACCGTTAACAATATAGAGAACCAAAAAAAGGAAAAAAAATAAATAGTAGAAGTTATTGAAGGCAATTAATAAAGAAATTAAAAATGGATATATAAAATCAAAACGGACAAAACATGATGTATATAATGAACATTTAGGAAATCAAATAGGCACACAATAATTAAAAAGGGAGGAAAAAAAAAAAGGAAAAATAAAGATACAAAAGCAATTATTAAAAGCAATAGAAGAAAAAATAGAAAAATGAGACAATTAAAATGTAACGCCCCAAAAACTTAAATTAAAAAAACCGCTATGCGACTGTACTATAATGAATCTCCTCATCATAGTACGAAGCCCTCATGAGAATTTCATCCGCATTATCACAAGTATAAATTCTTTCAATAATTCACATACTCTATCATCAAATCGATGTATAAATCGCTATAATTTCAAATCGTAAGAGTAGTAATCACACAATCAAACAAACTCATATGCTGGACCCTACTTTAACAAAATAATAAATCACTTAAACATAAGTCTTATAAATCAAGTCATACAAATCTGAAAGAAACTTGATATGCTATGATACCAATCTGTTAAGAATCTGGACAAATCTGATATACTATGATACCAATTTGTGAAGGAAGTAATACCTTCCTAATGCGGAACTTAACACCCCCTTAACGTG
Source organism: Simmondsia chinensis (assembly GCA_018398585.1). Lineage (NCBI taxonomy): Eukaryota > Viridiplantae > Streptophyta > Magnoliopsida > Caryophyllales > Simmondsiaceae > Simmondsia > Simmondsia chinensis. The sequence continues at coordinate 46,669,498 of JAGTTD010000001.1, read as the reverse complement.
AACCTGCCATAAACTGAAACTCCCTTGACCACCAAACTTCTCAACTTCAGATTTAATTGAAGATGTCATAGTATCAAATCGAACAACAGGGCTCTGATACCAATTTGTTAAAATCTGAAACAAACTTAATATGCTATGATACCAATTTATTAGGAATTTGAAAAAATCTGATATACTATGATACCAATTTGTGAAGGAAGTAATACCTTCCTAATGTGGAACTTAACACCCCCAAGAACAGGATTCGATTCAAATACTATAACACACAAGAGAAGTAAACAAAAGGTAAACGAGCACAAACGAAGAACACAATGATTTACGTGGAAAACCTTTCTTCAATCGAGGAGGGAAAAACCACCAGCGGAGATGGAGATTCTTTATTGAATGCGAATAATGGAAGAATTACAAAGGCACTTTCTCTGAACGAGATCTATGGAAGAATTACAATATCACTTCCTCTCAATTCTCTCTTGATGATGACGGTTGTCTTTCTCTTAATTTGGATTGGATTGGATACCTAAAACTGAAACCCACAACATCTATTTATACTAAGCGTACTAGGGCACGCATGTTTGGGCTCCCGATCGATCGGCGGACTCTCTGGATCCGTGTTCTCTCTGCATACTTCCTGACCGATCGGCTTCTCACCCGATCGATCGGCTTGCTCACGGCCTCCTTCATAAATCCAAGGAATTTAAGACATATCCTAAAAAATCTCCACATTGGCTCAAATTTCCAATAAAAGAACTTCTCCACCTTCTCCACAAAACACCCCACACGGGGTTATCTCAACAAAACAGAAAACCTAACCGAGTCCGAGCGATGCTTGAACTTTCTGCTAAGTAGCACTTTAGTGAACATATCTGTGAGGATATTAGCAAAGCCAATCTTCTTCTTCTCTGAATCAGCCCTTGACACAGCTATAAGAGCACAAGCAGTAACTTCTTCATAAGCTTGTCTCTCCCGCCTTTCACTAGCAACTGAATACTGATCCACCTGCTGAACGGTATTAGCCTCTTTATTTCTTTTAGAAATCTGTACTGGAGGTGGCTGAATGCTATCTATGAAATCTCTCTGACACTGAACTATGTTACTTAACTGTAACTGAACTACCTCTGGCCTAATCACCTGACCTAAATCACAAACAACAGATGACGTCTTCTGTGGCTGCAGCAACGAAGACTCATCAAACGTGACATCTCTACTCGTCAGGAATTGCCTGAAGCAAACTCTTTTCTTCTTCCCATAAATGTCATGTTCACAAGATTTCATCAGTCCTGTAGACTGACCGCACAACGAGCCCCTTTCACTGAGCTTAGACGGACCCTTATCACCTGAATGACCCAACCTCATGTGTCATAGCTTCGTGATATCTGATTCTGTCATAGATGATGAAGATATACCAACTGATCCTATAACTGTGGAACCGACAAGTTCCTACAGAGTTCCTACCCGTCTGCCTTCCATAACTATCTGAGCACCCTTACTGACCTTCAAAACTCCACCTTCAGCTGTGTACTTGTACCCATGAGACTCAAGAGTAACTAAGGAAATGAGATTCTTCTTCAAATCAGGAATATGACGAACACCACTCAGCGTCCTGATAGTGCCATCGAACATCTTAACACGAATTGTTCCTATACCCAAAACTTTGCAAGCAGCATCAATCCCCATCAAAGCAACTCTACCTTAATTTGACTCATACGTGGAAAACTAATCTTTATTGGGGCAAACATGATAGAAGCAACCCGAATCCAAAATCCAATTTTCTCTAAATCTGGACTATGGTTCAGACACTGACAGAATATCATCATTCTCATCTTTAACTACACTAGCTTCTACGGGTTGATTATTTCTCTTCTGGTTGGACCTGTTATCAGCTTCTAGTTTCCTCATAAGCTTATACCAATCTCTCTTAATGTGCCCTTTCTTATAACAGTAATTACAGGATAAATCTTTATGTCTAGACTTAGACCTATATGAGTTTCTATCATAATCAGATTCTCTATTCTTAGTTCTTCATCTCACAAATAGACCACTTCCTGAGTTATTTACAGAATCAGACAATTCCTTATCTACTCTTTCTTTACTCAGTAAGTTTCTCTTAACCTCATCAACAGAGATGGTATTGCTACCACCATAAATCATGCTTTCAACGAAACCTTTATAGAGACAGAGAGTGAACATAATAATAACATAGCCTGATCTTCATCCTTAGGAGCATCATCAAGCTCCTTTAATTATTGAATAATGGAATTAAACTCATTAATATGATTCTTAAGTGACGTACCTTCTGACATACGAAAGGTGAATAACCGACGCTTAACTGCAAGTTTGTTGGAGACTGACTTGAAACAGAACATATCCTGCAATTTTTTCCACAACTCCTTAGTGGTTTTCACTTCCAAAACTTCTGTCAAAACATCATCAGTAAGACACATCTGAATAGCGGTGAGAGCCTTTTCATCTAACTCCTTCTATTGTCCTTCTGATAACCTCTCTAGTTTATTTTCTTTTCCATCCATGGCTTTCTTCAAGCCACTCTGTGTCAGGAAGCCCTTAACGTGAATCTGCCATAAACTGAAACTCCCTTGTCCACCAAACTTTTCAACTTCAGATTTAATTGAAGTCGTCATAGTATCAAATCGAACAACAGGGCTCTGATACCAATTTGTTAAAATCTGAAACAAACTTAATATGCTATGATACCAATTTGTTAGGAATTTGAAAAAATCTGATATACTATGATACCAATTTGTGAAGAAAGTAATACCTTCCTAATGGAGCTTAACACCCCAAGAACAGGATTCGATTCAAATACTATGACACACAAGAGAAGTAAACAAAAGGTAAAAGAGCACAAACGAAGAACACAATGATTTACGTGGAAAACCCTTCTTCAATCGAGAAGGGAAAAACCACCAGCGGAGATGGAGATTCTTTATTGAATGCGAATAATGGAAGAATTACAAAGGCACTTCCTCTGAACGAGATCTATGGAAAAATTACAATATCACTTCCTCTCAACTCTCTCTTGATGATGATGGCTGTCTTTCTCTTAATTTGGATTGGTTTGGATACCTAAAACTGAAACCCACAACATCTATTTATACTAAGTGTACTACGGCACACGTGTTTGGGCTGTCGATTGATCGGCAGACTCTCTGGATCCGTGTTCTCTCTGCGTACTTCCCGACCGATCGGCTTCTCACCCGATCGATCGGTTTGCTCATGGCCTTCTTCATAAATCCAAGGAATTTGAGACATATCCTAACACAATTTGATATCCGAACTTCTACTACGAAGGAAGAGTAGTCAGGATTGACAATTGACGATAGAGAGAGAGAGATTGGGAGATTGGAAGGAGGACGGAGAAATTAGGGTTTAAACCCTTCTCCTCTCTTATATATAAAAAATTATATAACCCTAATACTATTAATGGACCCTTTCTAAAATAGCACATTATTTTATTTATAATCCAGTCGAAATAATAGTGAATTCTAATTATATTATAATACCTAGCCCAATTTAATTAAACCGGTTTTCACATATTATAATGTCTAGCCAAATTTAATTACTCCGAGTTTTATATATTATGATACATAGTCTAATTTAATTAGACTGAGTTTTACATATTATAATGCCCAGTCCAATTTAATTAGATTAGATATTATATAAAATACAATGCCATCAATAATAATTTCAAATTAACTATAATTTCTCATGACATTTAAATAATAAAGATCTTTTTAATATTTTATTGTGAACAACAAAAAAATATAATTACAATTAAAAAAATAATGTTATATTATAATTTTTCATATAATAAATAATTTTTTTTTATACCTAACAAACTCTACTTGTGCATCATACGAGAAAAACCTAACTTAACATTATTAAAATATAAAAATATTATTAAAATTTATCTATTAGCTTAAACTTTGAAAATAGTTGATTGTTTTATCAAATCTGGAAATGGAAGCCTGGATGAATCAAACAGGAACAGGAATGGATTTGAGGGGCTGAGCCTTCTCCAAAGTGAACCCAAACTTCTCTTCCATGTTCATCTCCTCTGGCTTCATCCCACCTTCAAGCTTCCAATCAAAGCTGTGAATCAACGACCCCACCATCAATGTCACCATCCTGATTGCCATCGGCATTCCCGGGCATATTCTCCGCCCCGACCCGAACGGAATCAGCTCAAAATCCCTCCCCTTCACGTCAATTTCGCTCCCCATAAACCTCTCTGGTTCAAATTTGGTGGGTTCCTTCCATACGGTCGGATCTCTCCCTATAGCCCACACATTGACCAGCACTTGCGCGTTCTTCGGCACTGTAAAGCCCGCTAGCTCCGCGTTGGTGTTGGCTTTTCTAGGGACCAAAGGAGCCGATGGGTGCAGTCGCAATGTCTCCTTGACCACCGCCTGTAAGTATGGAAGTCGGGCGATGTCGGTTTCTTCAATTGTATTGCCCTTCCCGATGATGTCTTGGAGTTCTGCTTTGGCTGTGTGGAGTTTGTCGGGGTTATGGAGTAGCTCCGCCATTGCCCATTCTAGTGCGCTAGCTGTTGTGTCAATTCCCGCTACAAAAAGGACCTGCGCAAAGTAGTGGGACGATGTGATTCTTAGCAATGCACCCTAGGTGTTTGAGAAAATAGCTGCTTCTGATTCATGAAACATTAAGGTTGCGTTGCAATTCTTTGGTCACCTACTTGATATTAATTTATCGTATTAGATATCGGAAGGTAGTCTAAACACCCTGGTTACCAAAGAAAAGAAAATGTGTGAGAGAGTGCGATACATGTCCAAATAAGTATATGAGCGTAAAGTAATAAAATAGTCGAACGAGATGTAAAGTGGGCCTAACCCAAGGAGGGAGTAAAACTCTATATACAGAGGTAGAGATTGTATAACAAAACAAGCCATGAAAATCAAATGTTAATTCTATTCTAATTCTTTATTCCTTTAAGTTTAGTACTTTGCTGCTTTATTTTAATTTCGATGTATCTTCGAATTTATAGATTGTATGGGAGAATATGTAAGAGATACCAGTAGCAGATGGAGAAGATATGACCGGTCAAGCTCTTCGGTTTTATCTTGGTTGAGTCCAAGCAGTGCATCGAGTACATCACTTCCTTCAAAAGCACCAGAGGGTCTTTTTCCCTGCAGCCGTTGGTCGATTATGCCACTGAAGAAATCCATTAACTTGCTAAGCATAACTTCCATCCGTCGCCTAATTCCTTGCGGATCAACCCATTTCAATGATGGAAAATAATCTGCAAAGTTTGGCTTACCCGCTTCTTCCATTATCTTCCTCACAATCTCCTTGAATTTGTTCGCAGTATCAGAATCCGGGTCACCTAAATCCATAGAAAAGATGGTGCTTGACAGCAAATTCAAGGTGGTCGTAAAGGCAACTTGCCCAATAACGACTGCTTCACCCACTTGGCCTTTTCTCCGCACATAAGATAGAAGATCCTCCACCTTCTTTCGCCTCAGTTCGTGGGTCGCATCGAGCCTAGCCACTGAAAAAACATGGGTGTTACAGATTTTGCGAAGATTCCTCCATGGGGCTGAAACTGGGAGCCAAACGAATGAGAATTTGTGATGATTAAGAGCATAAAACACATCTTTTACAAAACGATCAGAGAACAAATGGTCATGTTTTTGAAGTGCTTCTTTAGCCATGGAAGCAGAAGAAATGACAACAGTGGGTACTCTGCCAAGTTGAAGAGCCATAACAGGGCCATGAATGTTGGCAAGTTTGGCTAAAGAAACGTGGGGTTTGGAGCCAAGGTTGAAGAGATTGCCAAAAATGGGGATGGGGACGGGCCCCGGTGGTGGTAGTGGTGGTGCTTTTCCGGTGCTGCGAAGAGGTGTATGAGCAAGCAGGTACTGGATTGTCACCCATACTAAAAGAAGACATAGCAGGAAGCCGAGGTAATCTATCATCCTCTCTTGCTTTGCTTTGTTTTGCTTTTTGGTATGGAGATGAGTTATGGCTCAAGTGCTATGAGTTTGACAGTTGGGATTGGAGGGTTACTTTCATGGTTTCCCTTTATATTGGGTTTCTTATTGTCCTCTTTAATATGGATAAGAGGATAGGATTTTTTCCTAAATAGGTACACAACACTGGGTATTGGGTTTCTTAATGTGTTGTTAGGTAGTTTTATATTTCGAGGCTGCACGCTTTTATTTGGGTTGACTCGAGCATCACTTTTACGGGTTTGCCTATTTTGGACTGTAACTCTTGTCGCTAATTATCGAAAAAAACAATATTGGGAAATAGGGATGAGCTTTGAACACAAGAGTTCTTGCTTGGAAGTTGAGAGTGTAACCATTATACTAGAATTAAGATAAAGAGTTCACTCAATTTCGCTGTAAAGCAGCAATATGTTGCTGAAATCATGTGTTGTGTCAGCATATTTTGGAAAAAATTCATCAAATTCTAACAAAAATACTTATATATTATTGGTATTACGTGCCACTTTAGTATTTTCTAACAAAAATCATCAAAATTTTGGCAGAAAAGTATCTGCTTAATAAAATTCTAAAACTTTTGGGTACCTAAGTGAGAAAATCTTTAAACCTTAAGGTATTCATTATACATTTTGAAACATAAAAGTACTTAGGCAATAAATGATCAAATTCTATAAAACTTAAGTGATAATTTTCCTAAAAAAAATACGATCAACTTCTAAGCGTGTTTGAGATGAGAAAAGACTTTAAAAAAATATCTTCAATATGCTTGTCTCTAGTTTAAGGACTAGATATTTTAGTCCCTTTGTCCTAAGTTGGAGCAGCAATAGAATTGATGATTTGAGGCGCACCCTACAAGTTGTCTGAAATTAGATAAGAAATTATAGCTGGCCCCGCGCCCCCCCGCCCCCCGCGGTCGATAATTAGGGAGGGTAAATTTGTAATACAAAAGTTAGTATCTCATATAAGAAATTCGAAAAGTACACAAAAAGTGTGGAAGGAGGAAAATAACAAGAACATCTACAAGAACAAAATTGAGAAAACCATCGATATAGTCAGGCCCAACTCCCAAAACCACCCCGTAAACAGTCGAAAGATAACATTACAAGCAAAAGCAAAAAGCACCAAAAAAAAAAAAAACCAACCTCCTACCTGCAGCATCATATGCCGAAGAAATAAAAACATCAACTCACTAGCAACTTGAGCCATACCAAGAAAGCCCCACCATCAGAATGTGAAATCATTCTCGAGCCTTCATCTATCACTTTGAGTTTTTGGGATGCTTATTTACTTGGCATAATGTAAGAGCCTTGTTGACTAAGATGTCATGAGTTTGAAACTCCTTTTTGATCGGAAAAACTCCTTCTGAACAACCTGCATAACAACCAAATTATAGATCTTGTTATCAATATGGTGTCTTGTTGACATGATTGTCCTCATGTATTACGGGATCATCAAGAGTCAAGTAATTCAATCGACACTTGAATTTTTAAAACAAAACGCGCCCTAAATACGACACTATTATTACACAATGGACCTCTTTTGCATGAACTCGGGGTGGAATACTAAAAATTTCATATGATCAAACTGCTAGTGTTATTTTTACTAAACATATTTCTAGTGCGATAGAATTTTGAATTTTCTTTAAATTGGTGAGAAGGGGGTTGGAATATTTTGCTACTAGTGGAATCCAATTCTGGATGGCGTTTTTGACCCCGCTGATCATCACCAATAGACCTAGTTAAACTTTGTGGTAGAATTTGGAGATAGAAACTCTAAATCAGACAACAACAATAATAACAATAGACCCAGGGCCTCAAGGGCTCCCATATAAGCGGGGTCTAGGTGGGTTGGATGTACGCAGCCTTACCCCTTCAGGGTATAACCCTACCGAGAGGCTATTTCCGAAAACCCCCAACCTTATAGGGTTGGCAACATGAGGACTTCCCAGGAGGTTACCATATTAGTACTACTCTAATTGCCAGCGACATTCCGGGCATATTCTCTGCCCTGACCCGAAACAAAATCAGTTTAAAATCACCGCCCCCCCCCCCCCCCCCCCCCCCCCCCCCCCCCCCACCCCCCCCCCCCTCTCCCCCTCTTCTTCACGTCAATTCGCTCCCTAAAAACCTCTCAGGTCCAAATTTGGTGGGTTCCTCCCATAGGCTCGGATCTCTCCCTATAGCCCACACATTCACCACCACCTGCACGTTCTTCGGCACCGTGAGCCCACCCAGCTCTAGGTCGGCATTGGCTTTTCTAGGCACCAAAGGACCTGATGGGTGAAGCCGCAATGTCTCCTTGACAACCGCCTGTAAGTAAAGGCCCAGGAATGGTTTATACTCTTAACATTCAGGATACTTAAATAAGAAAATCTTTAAACCTCAAGGTACTTATTTTTGAAACGTCATGATATTTAGGTAATAAATAGCCAAATCCCATAAACTTAAGTGATAATTTTTCTAAAAAATATACCATCAACTTCTAAGCGTGTTTGAGATGAAAAAAGGCTTCAAAAAAAATATGTTCAATATATAGTTTAATAATAGTCATGGGACCCTTTTATCCTTGCGGCACCGACAGAGTTGATTTGAGGCATGCACTACACATGTATTTTGTATTTATTGAAGATTTTTCCTCCCTCTTAATTATATATATATATAAAAGCAGCAAATGTTGTGTAGGTAGTCTCATTTTTTTTCGATAATTAGCGACAAGGTCATCATAGAAGACAGCCCACTCGACCAAAGAGAAAGTTTAGGACACCTGTAAGGAATGTAGGTAGTGTCATAAAACCATCAAGGGTGAAACGTGAAAAATGCCTTCTACAAGTTGTCTAAAATAAGACGAGCTTTTTTTGAGCTGAGCTTGTTATCGAGCCGAGCTATTCGAGTAATTATGGAGTCATTTTCGAGGTAATATTAACAGTTAACAAATCATTAACGAGCTCTTAACAAGTTTTTAACAAGCTTTTATCGAACTCTTAACAAATTATTCGCGAATGTTAATGAGCCGAGCATTCCCCTCTTCGAACTTGGCTCGTTAAGCTTATTGAGCCCACTCATCGAGCCCCCATAACAAATATGAACGAGTCATAATCGATTTCAAACATGAGTAGTTCATAAATATTCGGTTCATTCCTACAGGGGACAATTTTTTCTTGAATGAAGACACTAGCTCCTGCGCACCATGTTAGAATATAAAACCATTCTTGACCCTTCATCCATCGGTTTAAGTTTTTGGGATGGTTAATTCCTTAACATAATATCGGAGCTTTATGAATCAAGAGGTCACGAGTTCGAAACTCCTTCTAGGTTACCTTCATAACCACTTGATTATAGACCTTGTCATTGATACATTGTCTTTTTCACGTGATGGATCACACTTTTTGCGTGATCATATAACACGCACTAAAACCCTTTGCATGAAATTTGGCAACCATTTCATATATGATCAACTACTAACTGCTACTGCTATTTTTACCAAACACAACCCTAGTACGATCGAATTTGCATTTTTTATTTCTTTGACATTGTTAAGGAGGGAGTGCGGGTATTTTGCTCGAATTCGATCCAGGTCACATCAGAATTTGGATATGGAAACTCTAAATCAAAGAGGTATAGGAATGGCTTTGAGGGGCTGAGCTTTCTCCAAGGTGAACCCAAACTTCTCTTCCATGTTCATCTCCTCTGGCTTTATCCCACCTTCAAGCTTCCATTCAAAGTTGTGAATCAACCATCCCACCATCAATGGCACCATCCTTATGGCCAGCGGCATCCCAGGGCATATTCTCCTCCCTGCACCGAACAGAATCAGCTCGAAATCCCTCCCTTTCAAGTCCATTTCTCTCCCCATAAACCTCTCTGGTTCAAATTTAGTGGGTTCCTGCCATAGGCTGGGATCCTTCCCTATTGCCCACACATTCACCAGCACTTGTGCATTCTTTGGCACTGTAAAGCCCCCTAGCTCGACATTGGCCTCAACTTTTCTGGGCACCAAGAATGGCACCGATGGGTGTAGTCGCAATGTCTCCTTCACCACTGCTTGTAAGTATGGGAATCGAATGATGTTGGACTCTTCTAAGGGTTTGTCGTTACCGATTATATGGTTGAGCTCTGCTTTGGCTTTGTTGAGTTTGTCAGGGTTATGGAGTAGCTCTGCCATTGCCCATTCTAACGTGCTGGCGGTTGTGTCGGTTCCTGCTACGAATAGGTCCTGCAGAAGTGGCAGGGATTTAAAAAATGGCTTAGAGAATTGTGTTAAGGAGCAATCGTTCCATAAGTTTAATCTGATAGGTGAAATTTCAAGAAAGAATTTTCACTCTAACATGCTATTACGTGAATTCTTATTAGCTCTTGAAGGGTGAATAGTGCACATGCCTACCTCAGATCTTATGCTTAAATTTTGGTAATACTGAAAGCAACGATTCAAACGCGCGACCTCTTGGTTACAAGGCTTTGATACCATGTTAAGCAACCGACTGTCTAAGAGTGATTTTATACTCTAACAATAAATTACTTGTACTCTGCTGCTTAAAAGTCATGAATCATTAGACTTGGGTGTCAAATTTTGTTGTTTAGTACAATCAATTCCTTGGGTCATCCACTCGAAGTGAATTTATCTTATTAGGTATACGAAAACCTTTCAACAAATGGTGCATGAATGAGTTGAAGTGCAACAAAACTAGCACTCCCAAAGAAAAGCAAATGTTAGTTTGCGGAAAACTTAAACAAATCTGATATGCTATGATACCAATTTGTTAGGGAAAACTTAATACGGAAGCGTGGATCCTGATACCTTGATTCGATTCAAATAATATGACTCACAAAAAACGAGAAGTAAACAAATATGGAGAAAGAAAGAACAAACACGAACACACAATATTTACGTGGAAACCCCTCTACAATCGAGAGAGGAGAAAACCACGGGCGGAGATGGAGATTCTTTATTAACTGAACGGAAGAATTACAACGACACTTCCCAAAATGAGATATATGGAAGAATTACAATCACTCCCTTTGAACTCTCGTAGCACTCAAAATCTTGGAGGAATTACGAAATCATCTCTTTTCTCTCAATAGCGGTAATTGGATCGCATAATTGGAGTTAGACTCACCTAAGTCGAAATCCTAAGCCCTTATTTATACAAGACGGCTAGGGTTTGCGGAAAACGACTCCCGATCGATCGGCCCTCTCCCGGCCAAAACTCCCGAAAATTCACTTAAATCACCCGATCGATCGGATTCCCTACGGCAACCCCATAAAATTAAAACAAGTAATTTGAGACATAACCTAACAGTTAGAAATAGAGAGAATGTGTAGTTCATACCACTAGCAGATGGAGAATGTAAGATCGCCAGTTTTCTCTTGGTTAATTCTAAGCAGTGCATCCAATACATCACTCCCTTCAAAAGTACTACCAGCTGGTCCTTTGCCTTGTTGCCGTTGGTTAATTATTTCATTGAAGAAATCAATCATCTTCCGAAACACAACTCTCGTACGCCCCCTAATTCTTTGCGGATCAATCCTCTTCAATGAAGGGAAATAATCTGCAAAGTTTGTCTCACCTGCTTCTTCCTCGATCTTCCTCCCAATCTCCTTGAATTCGCGTGTTGCATCAGAACTCGGGTCACCCAAATCCATAGAAAAGAAGGTGCTTGAAAGCAAATTGAGTGTAGTAGTAAACGCAGCTTGTCCTATATCCGCTACTTCACTTGCTTGACTCCTTCTCTGAACATAAGAAAGGAGATCCTCCACCTTGTTTCGCCTCAGTTCTTGGCTGGCATCGAGCCTGGCTACTGAGAAAACTTGGGAGTTACAGATTTTCCGAAGACTTTTCCATGGACCTGAAACTGGGAGCCAAACGACCGAGAATTTGTGATGATCAAGAGCACAAACTGCATCAATTACAGTTCGATTGGAGAACGAAAGGTCATGTGTTTGAAGTACTTCTCTAGCCATGGAAGCAGAAGAAATGACAACGGTGGGCACTTTGCCGAGCTGAAGAGCCATAACAGGGCCATGAATGTTGGCAAGTTTGGCTAAAGAAATGTGGGGTTTGGGGCCGAGATTGAAGAGATTGCCAAAAATGGGGATGGGAACGGGCCCCGGTGGTGGTGGTGGTTTTCTTGGGTCTGCTCGGGCATTGCGCCGAGGTGTATGAGCAAGGAGGTACTGGATTGTCGCCCATGCTAATAGAAGACATAGCAACAAGCTCAAGTAATCCATCTTCCTCTCTACTATTTTGCTTACTCCTTTATAGTATGGTTTGTTACTGTCCTCTCTCTCTCTCTCTCTCTCTCTCTCTCTTTATATATATATATATATATATATATATATATATATATTTTACATACGATAAGAAAGTTGCATGGATTATAAAAGAGGACAACCATCCCCAAATCTCTTTAACCCCTATCCCCGAATGAGGAAAGCGGGATCTAATTCCCCCCTTCAGGTATTGCTAGTTGAGTTAACTGACACTTTCATATATTGATGCTAAACTTTTTTCTCTGATACTTGAAGTGATATATGTACGTATCCAATTAAGTATTTATTTGAGAACGTAATATAATGAAAGCTATGATTAAATAATTGCCTTTACATAACTCAATTATTATTCTCGACAATATCTTTGAACTGAATCCCTTAGATTGTGAAAGATAAGATTGAAGTTGCTTCTTTTTGCAGTAATCAATTTTGATGATGTCAATTTATTTCCTATCATACTGTATCAATTTAATCCTTAGAATAAAATTTGTGTTAAGTTTTTTGTAGCTACTAGTTGGGGTAGATTGAGTCAACAGGTGAATTTGTAACGGATTTTTTACATCTAATATGATTTTTTAAACTATGACTTTGTTAATTATCGGAAAAAATGAACACCAAAAGTTCATATACTTTAGTCATTATGTTAATCTAGTCATATTACTTTTAATTGTGTCAATTTAATCTCTGTACAATTGATATTATGTCAATTTAGCCTTTAACATAACATTTATGTTAAATTGTTAATGAAATTTTAAAAATTCAGCCATGAATAGGGCTAAATAGAGTCAATGAGTGAAATCTTAGTAGATTTATTTCTACGTAACGTGATTGTACAGTTTAAAATTACGTTGAAACGATTGAGTTAAAAGTGAAAATTAATGTTGTTTTTAGTAGATGAAGGTGTACCTACTCAATGACATTTTTGTAAGACAATAATAGTTATTTCATGCTTTGAACATGATTATATTCAGTTGATCATATTAATAATCACAGTTCAAGCAGTGGAGGAAAATTTTGAATGGCTAAAAAGAAGCTTGGTGGAACTCTCTTCAAGACCACTTGATGCGACATACTTAGCAATGATTTTTGGTACTTAGGACGTAAATGACATAAAAGATCACTGAAACCGAGATAAAGCGATACAAGTTTCTTTTAACCGAAACAACGAAAGAGGCAGAACACGCGCTGACAGAACGGAGCGGATGCCTTGAGACACGGTTCGATGTGGTGGAGAATGGTAGGAAGTAGAATATTGCGAATATATAAGAACTTAAATGGAGTTATATGGTGTTCCAATAGAGATGTGGCATAGGGAGAACTTCAGGATGGCAGACGAATGGGATGATGCTATTTACATGGACAAAGAGACTAGTTTAGGCGTTTTCTGTTAAGAACTCTACATGTGAGTCAAATGTGAATCCCACATAGGAGTTATAGGAAAGAAATCAACTTACAAGTCTAGTGAGTTACTCCATTTAAAGTCAACTGATTTTAGAATGGATTCTCACTTAGACTTGTATGAGAATCTCATATACGCCAATTCTATGGGTCAAGCCTAAGACCCGGTGGAGTTTAACATTTTCATGCTAATTCCAACGCAACTCATTGAAAATATTGGCACTTGGGACACACATCAGGACCCAAAGACAAGTGGCCACCTCGACTCACTCATCTAGCAGTAGAGGGACACCGCATATCCATCTAGCAGGGTCGGACATGACTCCAAGCAGCTGCTTGAAGCCCTTGAATTTTAAGGGTTATGGTTTTTGAAATAACATTTGAAAATTTTGTTTAGGGTCCCGAGAATGTCAGGACCAGAAAAGATGAGAAGCTAGTCCAGTAAGTCACCAAGCATAAAGACATACAACTTTATCAGGGTCAATCATAGCTGCTGACGGGTTAGCAAAGGCGAAAATCCACTTCTAGACGAGAAGAGAACGATTTACGAAGACCTCGCTCTTGATGCCTCATGAAGACCCCTTCTTCAAAAGGGAACTGGAGGAGTTTGCTTACCTTCATTAAAAAAGAATTATCAGATCCCTGGTTATACTTACTTGTTTGTCCAAAACCCGGTTTCGAGTATCAACAAGCATAAAGATGACATCGCAGTCGAAACCAAACCATGACAAGAGTAATAATACTGGCGTTAATATGCCAGCTTATTTTTGATATTTTCTAGTGTCACTGGTAGTAATACAACACCCAAGCAGCCTTTTTTTTTTTATTATTATTATAGTAATAAAATACACCCGTATTCATACAGAGCTCACTATGATAAGACTCATACCTTGCTGGTGGCAAAACCCCTGTTTGTAGCTTCCCATATGGTAGTTCCATCACAAGTGCAAATCTTCTTGTAATTCTCACCAACCCCTGCGCTCCTCGCAATCACTGCAGCTTTAAGGCCCGAATCTGACTTGTCCTCGGTCTCATAAACCACGACGGATCGCCCAATCAAATTGATAATCTTAAGGTGTTTCTTGGTGCCGGAATAATAAGCTTCGCCTTTCTCGTCAGCTTCCAATGTTCCCAGGTCTCCCACTGGCTGCAGAACAAGCTCAGTTTGTTAAGCCATGCCATATGAAATCAAAGAGGTAACAGCAAACAACACAGCATAGCAAGCATGGAACCAAATGGCCGTTCGAGGTTGTTCTCGTAGGTTACAGAAGCGGGTGTCAATGGGCTGCAGAGATAATATCAGTATTTCTCAAGCAACAAGTTACATTTAGGCTCCGTTTGTCATGGGAGAAAATTAAATTATACAAATTAGTTTCTCTTTTCTGCTGTCCGGCACATATTCATTGTGGGAAAATATTTTCTACCGGAAAAGGTTTGCCACCCAATGAGCGGAAAATGAGTTGCACTGAAAAATGGGAAGTCATCCTTCCAAGCTGCTCAAAAAGGTTTGAGATATCCATTGGTTCGAATCTTGATCATATATGTCGTATCACTACTTATGTTTTCCTATAATAAGATATATGATTGGTTAAAGATGTGTTCTTGCTAAACCAAGCGAAGGAACACCATTCGTTGGGAGCATATTTTACATTAAAACAAATAACAGAAAAACCTCAAGTAATTTAATTTTCCAGGAAAGAGGACTTCCCCTTTACCAAAAGGAGCCTTAAGCCTGTTTGCAAAAAAATAAAAATAAATAAATAAATAAATGGATAGACATGCAATTGTAAATTTCTAACATGCAACTACACTTACATACATATGTATGTATATATACACACATTGTAAAGGTCATTCCAAAAGTAACGTTATATAATAGCTAATTGCCTAACGAGTTTGATTCCATAATGAGATAAATATTAATCCAAGCCAAGGTTTCATCCTTTGGATAAGAAAGTGCATAAGCAAAGACGAATAAAGAGCACACTTTGATGTTCAGAGGAGAGAGAGGGAGGGGGGGGAGGGAATAGAGCACACCTCTGTTTCATTTGCTTGGTCAGGTGGATTGTAAATTTTGCCGGTGCCGGCCGGACCTCTTGTCAAATCACCAAATTCATTAATGGACCAACCATGTTTTCCAGGGGCCAACCCGCTAAAGTTAGCTTCAATTCTAGCCAATTCCATGTTTGCTTGGGCCAAACGAACAACACCGAAAATATCAGGCCCTTTAAATTCTGCAACGGCAGCAGACACAAGAAAATCTGCATGGTATAAAAAAGGTTACGATGTGAGCAATGAATTCCCCATGATTACAATAAGATGCAATAATGATACTAAAAAACACAAATCAATTAACAGGAATGAACGACCAGATTTGCATGTAATAGGTAGCAGTAACAGTTAACAGTTCAATAGTTGTTGTATGTAGTAATTTGAGTAGCTGCTGAAATATGAGTCTTTGGTAAAGAAGTAGCAGTAGCAAGTAGCTGTTTGAGTGATGAAATGCTAATCGTAATCAAAATGCTACTTGGAAAGTTACCGAGAAACAAATCAACTGTTACTTTGTAAACAGACAGGAATAAAAGTAGTTCACAAAGAGGAGCCAAAGAGCACTGAAGAAGAGAGAAGACAAGAGAGTTCCGATCAACCAACCTTCCGGTACGCCTTGACCAATTAATCGAGCTTTACGACCCGTTTGCTCCAGAGCCTCTTCCATAGATTTCACGGGCAATGAACCAAGGATTCGGACTACCTGATTGCCCAAGTCAGCTTCAACCCTCTTGACTCCTATTAAATTCAGGAAAAGAAACGCAAAACAAGCAGCTAAGCCATTGTTACTACTAGGTAAAACGGAACACACAAATAAACATTTTGCATGGTGGTGTAATACGTTCCCTTCGGCTAGAGTGATCTCACACATACCTTCAACAGTCTCTAGCTTGCTCTCAACAGCTTTAACACAGCCTTCGCACTTCATATCAACCATGAACTCTGTCTGTCTCAAACAAACAATATATTATAAACCGATCTTTAAGAAGAATGTATGTGTAAGTACTGGCAAATACATAAATCCGTGTAATTTCATAATTATGAGAAAACTTTGTCGATATTTTCAACTTGTGATCTAAGCACAAATACACCTACATATTCTCCAAGATTACGGAAACATGTATACATTCTCTGTCTTGACCTATACTAGTCCAATGCTATCATTTGCAAGACAAAAAGCAAGTTTCAGAGTGTAAAGCAAAACCTATATGAGAACTATTATACATTAAACTTCTGAGTAATGAAGATAAAACTGAGGTAATTTTGAATGTTAATCATGGATTACCAGAGGCAATGTCTAAACGATCCTCATGAAATTGCCAGCTCAAGAATGAAAATGCAGTATTGCAATTGCTTTCATCAAGTGTTGGCCCATCAAAACACTACCACCGTGGTCATAGCAGAAGTTCAGACAACAAAGGCACGCCTCCCTTTAACAATGTTTATTCTTAGTTTAGCAATTACAGAAAAGGAACTAGCCCATTCATCTAGAGTTGTTTATACAGACATCTTCAACGGCAACAACTTTCCGCTTATGACACACCAATTCTAGATCTAGAAGCCTTTGTATGTAGTTCATCAGTCGTAAATAACAGTTATTCCTACTTCATAAATCCACCTTTGAGCTTGCTTGCATAAGCAAACACCAGCACTTAACATGAATAATACAAGCAAATATAGCAGAAAAGCTCATCCAATTATCCTGATGCACTAGAGTTTCAAAAGCTATTTTGATATAGATAATCAGTCACAACCCACTATTGTTTCTGCTTCTTGTTTCCTTCAAAGTTCAAGAGCACTGGAAGTTCAACGAGCCATGAGATGATATGAGATTCCAACAGATTCGTTGATTCCAAATCCATTTAGTTGTCCGATGTTTGGCTGAAGTATTTTGGTATCCATTGGCTGAGTTTTGAGTAAGCAAGAAAGAATTATTTTGCAAATCTCATTAACAGCAGATATCTGTGAGAATTCTAGCCATTTAGTTGCTTTTGATCAATAAATCTGCTATCAGTAACACATCAAGGTCCTTCCTATCTCTGGTATGTATTGCTCAATGCAAGAAGCATATCCATTTGATTACCCACCCACCCAGAATAAGCAGACAGCTTTAGAATCCACTTCTCATCAGAATCAAATTTGACATCAAAATTTGCTCTGTACCCACCTTGTTTGTCCACTTTTCGAAATGCGAACTGCCTAAACTCAAGGTCCGGCACTATCAAGGAACCAACTTTCCCAAAAGCTTAACCTAACGGGTAAAGGCCTAAGATTGGTTTTATACTTAACATTTTCCCTTACGCAAATGTCCATTGGGCTAAAAATGTGGATATTACACAAGCCTACCTCATACCTTATGCTTAAACTATATTATTATTGAAAGTGCAGATTGTTTAGATTCAAACTCGTGACTTTTTTATCAACAAAACTCTGATACCATGTTTAAGCTAATGGGTGAGACCCAAGATTGGTTTTATACTCTAAAATTCAACAGAGTGACAAATCTATAAAAAATGAAATTGATCAGTTCCATTCATAAGACACAAAGTTCCATAAAATTACAAAGATGCGCACAGAGATCATGTATCATTCCAGCAATCAGAACTCACCAATAGCTCCGGCAATCCCCCATTACCCTGCCAAACAAACACAATTTTCCAAAAGCAAAAACACAAATAATTCAGCATCAGATATCAAACTGATAGAATTCAAAATAAACTAAAAACTAAATCAAAGCAGTAGAATACGGAAATTAAAGAGCAAGGCAAAATAGAATAGAAATGACACGATTTTCATTGCATAGCTTGCTATTATAATTGGGATTCCTAAATGGCTACTCTGTTACTCTCGGCCCATATGCCTATTATGTCACAATTTTGTCAATACCAATTGGTCAAATGTATATCCAATCAATCGGATCAACCTACACGGAGTTTCTGTTGGTATCTCATGGATCGAAATACCTACCTAATTGATCAGATTGGCGCCACTAGGCGGGAAAAACTGTTTTTTTTACCAAATTTTATATTTTTCAGATTTTTTTCATTCTTTTATAGTATTTTGCCTTGTAAACTCTATAAATAAAGATTACTCATTCATTGTATTTAATTCTTCACTCGATTAATAAAATTTCTACTTTGATATTCAATTCTAAGTGTCTCAATTTCTTCCTCCAATTTCCCTTCTTCTAGCTTCTTCTTACCTAATACCGATTCTTCCCTAATTCTTCCTTTTCTTCCTCAATTTCTTTCCTTTTCATGATTGATGTACGAAGTTTTGGCACAGCACTTGGCTGGATCATAACATACTTCGGCACGTATCACAAGCAAATCGAAAAACGCGAACCTGAGAGAGGGTCTTCTGAGAGTCCATAACAACAGCAGACGGCGCCGAACTGAAGCTCTTCATCAGGCCGAATCCGCCACCGCCGAGACTCGATTTAGGAGAGAGAAATCGGAGGTCCGGCGACTTGGAGATCGGAGAAGAAGAAGAAGAGAGAGAAAGAGAAGAGACGGCGAATGCAGCAGGTAAAGCTGTGGCGGCTATGGCGGTTGCCGTTGTGGCCACTGACCTTAGAATCTTCATTTTTTCTTTTCCTTTTTAATTTTATTACTTAATTTAATTCCCCGGTTGCAGAGAAGCGCTGCTCTTTCTGCTACTGTTGACTTCTTGTTCTTTGCCTTGTTGAGGTTCTGGATACTTCTTCTGTTCAGTAATGGACCCTTACGGCCCATTTCATATGGGTTTAATGGACCGTCTGTTAATGAAACAGGGCCGGCCCATGTTAAGGCCCAATAGCTTTGTCATGTTCAGAAAAATGAATAAGCATTCGATTAGGGTCCAGTTTTTAATTTTTTTAGAAATTAATATTTTTCTTATTTTATTTTTTTATCAACTTTTTTTAAGTTCGAGTAAAAATTGAAACAAAAAAAAAAAGTTTTATTCATGCACCAATTACCTCGTAACAAAACGCATATTATGGCCAAATTTGGTTGCCAAATAAATTGAATTCCTACGGGAAATTGATTTCCCAAGAATTTAATTATTGTCTCAATTTTTCAGAAAGTAGGTACAAAGTATTTGATTATCGGGATGGGAAATATAACTTCCTTAGGAAGGTTAATTAAAAACAAATGAATCGAAACTTATTTAGAAAGGCTAGGTAAGTTACTTCCTGTGTTTTAAAGGAATTGAAAATTGCTAAACAATTTCTACTTCCCGCATTCTACCAACTTCCTACCAAAACAAGAATCAAATTCCGTAGTTCCCATGAATTTCTACTTCCCACGTTTATTTCCAGCGAACTAAATGAGGCCTATGTTTTCTTTGATATAGTTATCATTCTTAAGCAAGTGTTGTTCAATGCAATAGGTAAGATATCATACAAATGAATATAAATGGTAGAAAATATACTTGGTCATTTTTGTTTTAATTCGTGTATTATAGCTTGTTATTTGATTGGTGGGAATGTAAACTGATCCTAACCAAGTGCCCGAGCTCATCAAGTTCACGAATTAGTCGTCTGAAATTCAGCCAGTTTTTGTTTGGTTCAAAGCTAACCAAGCCCATATAGATCGTGTTGACCTTGAGCTCTGTTCATCCATGTCTCACAACTCGAACCTAATTGAGCTCAAACCTGACAAATACGAGTTATTTAGACTCATTTAAGGTCAAATTCAGCTATTTAGACACACTCAGACTATTTCTTGAGGCACAAACTTGCAAAGTGCAAGACAAACCTGCATTTTCCACACTGGTACTGTAACTTTTTGCATTTTATGTAATGGTTACGCCATAAAAAATTGCATTACGAATGTTTGAACCCCAAAGTTTTAACAACATAACAAATGATAGAAATATAATTTGTCAAAAAGGCTCCTATTCAAGATGAGAAATGGCCTGTTAAATTTCACTAAGCATTAGGTCCGACCATAGAATTAGTATTACATGAAATCCACATGTAAGTCCAAGTGAGGTCCTATTCCAAAACCAATTGACATTAGATGGAGTTACCCACAAGGCTTATATATTGATCTCTTCTCTCTTGCAACTCCTATATAGAATTCTACTAGACAATTCACAGGTAAGAGTCCTAATCGTGATCCCACCCCTGATTACACCAACAAATAATATCCTTTATGCATCACCTTAAGAGCTCGTACAGATCATTAGATTTGCATAGTCAAACTCATCTTAGTGAAACAAATTTGGAATATATTGCTAAAATAATTGCTTGTCAGACTATACATAGTTTATAAGAGTCATTTCAAAGATCCTGACCTTTAATACTCCTCCGTGATACATGCAGAAAATTGAGCTACCATGGATAGATGAAGTCACCTTCATGTCCCGCCACGCAATCATCGAACACCCATGAATGGCACCCTTTAACCAAATCCTGGAGGAGCATCGAGATCTTCATCACTACCATCTGCAGGTTGCCCGCGTTTCACAAGTGACGAGAACCCTGGAGGACTCGGGTGGCCATCTTCCATTCCCGAAGGCGCATGGCACTTGTTAGCCTCTCTTTCCTCTTCTATGGGTCTTCCTTCAGAAGGGTCAGGCGGAGGCTGCTTGCTTCGTGACCCATTCTCATGGCTGGAACCAACATGATTCTGAAGAGAGAAACCTGGCGGTGCTTGATTCTCTCCGTCAGATAATGCACCATCAGTTTCACCACTAACTGTGATAGATCCATTACTTTTAGCGTCTTTCATCGATGGACTCCGACCCAAGGAAGATGCTGATCCACCACTCCCCTGAGGGTTCACTAATTTATCGTATACGAATTGCACTGTACCTGTAATTTCAGTTTTAATGCCATCCGGCGATCGTATGATCTCCCATAATGCATCAGAAATCTGACTCATTACTTTTTCCCTACAAAACAAGGACAAAACAGTACCCACAATTAATTGAAGAAATTCATAGACATGGTACTTTTTTTCCCTAAAAATAATGTTGCTTTTATTCTATTAGTCAAGGAAGTGAGTCGTCCTCCTGCTGTTTATGCCCTCTTTGATTTGGCGCAAGATGGGATTTAATGATTTTAGAAGGTATTAATTTAACTTATATAAGATAATGTTATTGCCAGAGCAAGCATCCTAATTTTCAAGGCAATTTTGTGGCTCTCATTGTTTATAAGTCACATTATTATACTAGTAATAACAATTTTTGTTCTGACATTAACAACTCCCTATATTCTATTAAGTTTTGTTAGGATGTTTGTTAAGATTAGAATGAAACACAATGTTTCATAGCTAAACGTTATTTTTAGGACATTTGTTTCCTATTTGATTTAGTATTTATTTGATTAGTTAGCTAATATTATCTTATGGATGAGTTTCGGCCTATAAACGTAACTCTATAATTCATTATTTTCAGTTTTGAAGAAATACTATAGAGTTCAGTTTTTAGGGAGCAAGACATGGGCTTTTCCAAAAAAGAACAGCGTCCACATAATGGAACGGTTGTCATATATTTCTTCTATTTTACATTTATCGCTCCAAGTTAAAAAAAGAAATACAAAGTTTACATCTCACATCAACAAAAATGAGGAGACTTACCGAACCTCGTCATGTATTGCATCACAGAGCTCCCTCTGTTTGATATTTTCAGTATTGGCGTGATTAAGTGTTTCCGACTGTTTCACAGCTGAAATGATACTGTTACGTAAATCCTCCTGCAGCAAACCAGCAAAAATCAGACCATCCAGATATTACATTAGAAGAATCTAATAAACATGATAACGTATCCGTGGCAAACATGAAGTTAAAATCCAGTTCATAAAACTTCTATAGTTAAGCACCACGTACAGAAACAAAAACCCTCAGCCCAAACAGGAAGTCACAGAAAAACAGAAATCTCAAAGTTTGTTGTATTTGCACCTCCATTCTACTGGCAGGATATGGTGGAACGAAGATTCTAATTTATAGCTATTGTCCTAGGTCCTTAGTCTTACTAGTATTTTTACCACTAGAAAAAGGCCTCACCTGGCTGTATTCACATCACATACATAGACTAAATATGCAGCAACCAGGGCGGATAAATAAATGATATTTGTAATGATTGTTGGAAAAGAGAGACACAAGAAGCTTTGGAGGTAAACATGTACTAGTCTAACCCTTTTGGCATCCATCAATAGATTACTTCATAAACTGGAGTAGGAAAAGAAACATGGATTTCAGTAGCCTTTTAATATAGTCCAAACGTGAAGGAAAAGATCCCAAATTGGAAAAGCCAAGGAAAGCATACCAAAACATATACACTAAAGAGTTACTCCACCCACAACTGATCGGTATTGGAATAAAACCTCCTTTGGTATATATCAATTAGTATAAGAGCCATTAATCTTGTATCGTTTATTGCCGGCCCAATGGGGCCAATACGATTCACCAATCATATGGGAAAAATCATTCAACGGTCCTATGGGGAACTACTTCTGACATGCTGCAAAAGCGACCATACCATAACTATCCAAGCCCCATATCCCGTGTCTTGAATGGTGATAACGACATTGCAATATTTGTTTGAGACAAGATAACTAGTAGAAAAACCAAATTAAAAAAAATTGCAAAAAATGAAGTCGGAATTGTAGTGTTTGCCCAAACTGTACACGGGGTGCAAAATGCAGAGCATGATGATTTTATACAGTCCAAATGTGAAGGCAAAGATCCCACATTAGACAAGTAAGAAAATGATACAAAAAATGCATATCAATGAGTTATTTCACCCATAGCCAATTGATTTTGGAATGAAATCTCCTTCAATATGCATCGCCTTTATGTGATAAAAGCGTCCCTTCACTAGAGAAGAACAAGGAGAGACGCCATGTCCAGTAAACCCTCCTTTCTACTTCGCCTTGAAAATGTAAATCAAGACAGCTATGGACCTTCTTTATCCGATTGAGTGAGTCGGGTTGGTATACCCAATATTCTTTTTAAGGGTTTCCCAGTGTTTCTCTCACTCTATATATCCTTAAAGACCTTTTACCCACAAAGAGAGTGTGTGATAGAGTTAGTGAGACTGCTTGTAATTTCCCACCGTAGATCTAGTGAAGCTTTCACCCTTTCTACACATAGTTTTTCCCTCATTAAGGGTTTCCCAAGTCAATCACTATGTTTTTATGTTTGTCTCTCTTATCTTCTCATTTTCTCTCAAACCAACAAACTGGTGTCTAAATTGAATTCAAATCTAAAGCAGAAATTAAAATCTCTTCTTTTCACCTTTCCCTTTTATGTGTACCAAACAAAGAAACTGCACCAGAATCAGAACAATCACACAACAAAAATCAATTCCATAGACCATATTACATATAAAGATTACAAGCAACTCTAAAGTTGAAGACTAAACCATTAGCTCCACATCAGATTAAATACTTGTGCTGATACAGAAACTCCTCATTGACATAAATCAAAACATAAGGTCAGAGAGAGAGAGAAAAAGGCATACATTGTCCTTAAGCTTGCGAATGATTTTGAGGCGAAGGCGGTCGAAATCCCCATCGTCCTTGAGCTTAGAAATAACTTCATCTGCGGTTATCTTACTTCCTCCTCCCATCGATGTTGAGGTTTCCAGCATCTTGCTTCGCTCCTAATGTGCCATAGGATATAAATTGTGGGTCGTCAATCTTTTATAGAGCAAAACAATATTTTGAGAATACTATATTAGTATTAAATCTTCACCGTCATAACCCACTGTTACCCTTCTATCCCACAAGTGACTTTTTACTACTATAATCAATCATTATCATAATCCACTCGTATCTACTATTACTAGTTGATTTATATTATTAAATCATTCGTATGACTACGATAGATAAATTCTTTTTAAATGTGTATCAAAACACTTTATTCTGTAAAAAGAAAAAAAAAACCCTTTCACATTGCTTGACCAATCAACTTACTGTAAAAAGATAACGATCATATTGACACAAATAAGCTGGAGGTAAGAAAAAGAGATAAGTCTAGATGAGGTAAATCAAACGCACCTAAATAGATAACATTAGAAGAAGCAAAAACTTCCGGATTTAGGATCCTGGTTGCAAAAGCAATCCATGTTTGCGCACTAGGTCAAATACGGCATACATTAAAACCAAATCCAGAATCCCCACAAATTATAACCGCTCGATCGATTGAATGCGTTCAAGTATCCAATAAACGCTCGATCGATCAATTGAATCCGGCAAGAAACCTCCAACAATGCCGTGGCTTTTAGAGCAAACGAACGCCGGTGAGTGATGAATCGAAGAGGCGGTGATTGCGCCTCGGTATTCCGAATAGTACGCCGGTCAAGCGGCGTGGCGTCCTGCAGCGGTGGTGGTTCGATGCCCAGGATAAAGCGGCGGCTTGATGGAAGGGCCGGCGGTGCTCCTTTCGGAGACGGTGGTTGTCTCGGTGACGAACGGCGGTGAACTGCTTAAGAATTTGAAACAACGACGATTCTCCTGGCTGTTTCCGGCGCTGGCTGCGGCGGCCGGTGAGAGGGTAAGAGAAGTTGTGCGGCTGAAAGCTAGTGGCTAGCATATAGGGGAAGACATAGACGCAGGAGATATTTATAGCCGACTAAAAGAAACTCTAACCGGTGACCGGTTCAACGGAAAGAATCAGACAGGTGCGTGAACCGGACGTAATAGTGACGGGTCGAACCCAACTAGTTGCAACTAGGTGATAGGGATAAAAAGGAAAATAGTAAGATATTATCTTATCATATTAGATATGTTGAATAAAGAAGAGTGTATAAAGACTGATAAATGAGTAATCAGAGTTTTAAAAAAGGTTGACCTTAACTGACTCAGCCGATATTGTAACTGAATATTCCTTGCCAGACATTCCTTGGTGGAAGACTAGATTTCAAATCCTAGCCAAACTACATCACGAAAGGATGTATTCATAACCATATGGATACACAGACTACAATGTCATTTATTTGGCTGATAGACAATCAATGAAAATCAACAATACGAGTAATGTCAATATTTCATTACCAAATGAATATGTGTGAGCTATAATATAAAATACATGCCTAATTGAAAGCCAGGTAGACTTGATGGACGGGCACTTTTCTTGATTTGCTAGTTCTTAAATTAGCCTATAAAGCTATCTATTTGTATGTTATTAAAGATACCGGTTAATTCAAGCGATAAAGTCTCTAGAAAGGTAGTACCCTTGACCCGGGATCGAATCCTGCCTTAAACAAAGGTTAGGATTTATGGGGAATTTGGGAAGGGTTGCCTAAGGGACATTTTTAGAAAAGATTGTATCTCGTGTATGCACAACGAGTGAGAAGTGCTCTTATACAACTATTGTTACAGTATAGCCTCCCTATGTCCGATTATCTCCCCAATCCCTTTCGGCATACTTGCTAACCCGATTTAGAGTTCGAGTAAGTAAAGATGCTCCCAACACCATCTGCTACTGCTCGCATTACTTCAATGTCTTTCTACGAAAATAACCCCTTTTTAAGGTAGCACCCTATAGGAATTAAACTACGTATATCTTACTCCAACCAGACCCTGTCATGATGGGAGCCTCTATAAGGCACTAGGTGGTTGTTGACCATCGTGAATCAAAAAATGTGGTGGAGAATAACTCAAATACAAAACAGAAAATACCCACTAACTGCAACTGAATCTTCACTCTCAGCAGTCACCAGTTAATGTCACTATAAAAAAAGATCCCAATTTATCCCCTTGAAAAATAAGGGGGGGGGGGAGCAATTATGCAGATTCAAGTTACTGTACAGACGTAGTAGTTCTAGGTTCTAACCCTAATAACTGAAACCAAAACAATCAAGATCATAGAATATGGTACAAATTTGACAACACTACAACAATAATATTACAGTCCCATGTTTTGGGAGCTGGCCCCATTTAAGTTTCCACAAACAACATCCCACAAATCACCCAATGAATGCCGGGTTGCGCCTTGGTTGAACCCTAGCCGCTAGCGCGATCGACTATGAGACCTCTTACGAGACCGTCCCTCGTTGCTGACGTTGTGCCTGCAAAATTGGCATGAAAAACTACTTTGAGGCCCCTTTGGTTCAATGGAAAAGTTCTTCTCACAAACCATTTTTAATTGAAAAGTTGTCATTTTAGCTGAAGAAAATAGTTTTATTTTATAAATTGATACGAGGTTCACGATTGGTAAAGTGAGGTTGAAGCGGAACATGTGACATGAGATTATGACAAAAAATGTTTTCTCCTCCTTGAAGGAAAACGTCTTCCCCAGTTCGTTGAGGGGACATCTATTTCATGTCAACGAACATTTTATGCACTTGTTGCTATGAAGTTATGCAAAAACAATAACGAAGGTGGCATGGGAAAGATTTTCCGTCAGGTGTATGATTTCTGTAGCCAATTGAACGAGTGTCCCGAAACAAAAGAAGAATGATTCCAAACATTAAATATAGTTGCTTTCCCTTCCCGTACACCAATGAGTCTTTGCCACTTGAAGAAAAAGAATTTTACAATTAGCCCCAAAGATTTGTAAGTTTTGTTGAAATTGGTTCCTTTACATTTTGCTCAACATAGTCTATCATGTTCTATTTTGTGACCAAGTTGGTTCCCCATCCAGTGACCAACACTAAGCGATGAGTTTCTGCATGGAGTATGTTTGTTTAGTAGAGATGGCATTTACTTTAAGAGACGCAACAGAGCTTCCTTAGGTTGGTTAAAATCCCGACCCCTTTTCAATTGCATCCCAAGCTCAAGCTCACTAAGCCCCTTTTCCCAAGCTATTGCCTTTATTAAGGTAATTCGTAATCTCCTTACCAATAAGAAAAAAAACATGGAGGCAACAGCAAAACCGGCATCATACAGAAAGTAACCTACATGTCATCATCATGCTCCTCAGACGAGGAAACTTCCTTTCTCCGCAAGCGTCCAGCACCCTGCCAATAGAGTAGGGTAAACGCAGTCAAGCAATATATCAGCACATCGGATATTCGATCTCTAACATGTCTCATGGGGCATATAGATGACTTAGAAGGCTGGATAAGTAGTTAATAGCATGAATAATCGCATAAAGACTAGTCATAACTGTTGCATTTAACTGCAATTTAAGACGGAGATGAATAAATGGTCAAATTTTAATGAAGGTATAAAGTATATTAAATGAGCAAGAATATAAATGCTGGCTGTCGCAACTGTAAGGGGTCAATCCTACATATTGGACATCCAGAATTTAAATGAAAATCCCTATAACAACAAAAACAACCCCCCAGTGTGGCTTCCGCCACGGCAGGGCCTAGGGGCAAGATATACGAAGTGTTACTTCTACTAGGTGTTACCCTGTAGAGAGGCTACTTCGGAGGGCCTCCTACCTTAAAGAAAAGAAGGTACCATATAAAAATGAATCAAATAAAGCAATACCAAGCATGCAACCAACAATCTACCACATAATGGACTTTACAACAATAAGTCAAATGAAAATCTCTATCTTCCTCCTATAATCCACCCCCCCCCCCCCCCCCCCCTCCTCTCTCTTTTTCTCTCTCTTCCCTTCCGCTCCCTACAGTTACTCTAAAACAATATTCTATGGAACAGCGTTCTACCACCAAGATCACGACTTTATGACACGAGGTTGTGAGCTTAAATCTCAATCGAACGCCTTTTGCCCATGCATACAAGGGTGGTGAACCCAAGAATGAATTCTCGGCAGGAACTGAAAAATAACAGTTATATTATTCATCGGTATGTCATTTCTGTTTCGATTTCAGGCCACTGAAAATTGACCAAAGCAAGCCAAGTATAACTATCAAAATTTGGCAAAAGCAAGTGGCTCTACTGAACGCGCTTTTTTTTCCTCGTTTTCATCAAAACATCTTCCATACACATACTGCACTTAATTAATCCCGCGCTTTACAACTAAAGGAATTCCAGGTCAGTATGGCTTTCTCTATGCTGATTGTTTCCCTCTCTTTTCTACTTAATCCTAGAATTTGCCTCAATTCTCACTCTAGTTTTCCCATACTACCCCTCGGATAAAAGCAAAAGCACAAAAGCAAAACTAGGGTTTTTCTGAGAGTTGTTTCCGCCGTCGAAGAACAAAGCAAAAAGCGATAATGGGTCACACAAACATCTGGAATTCTAACCCCAAGAGCTATGGTCCCGGCTCTCGCACTTGCCGTGTTTGCAGGAGCTCCCATGCAATAATCCGCAAGTATGGTCTGATGATCTGCAGGCAGTGCTTCCGTAGCAATGCCAAGGAGATTGGCTTCATTAAGGCTGCCATACTTTCATGACGATAGGCTTCTCAGGTTGGTGGTCCTCTGAAACAGCCTCTCTTTAGGGTTCCACCCTGAGGAAGGCTACATACCCCCCCCCCCCCCCCCCACCAAAAAAAAAAAGACCTTGCTTTTGCGGGATCCCTTGAGACACTGGGACTACTGTTGTTGTTGTACCCCTCGGACAAAAGCCTTTACCGTAGCTCTTCAGTGTCATTCTTTCATGCCAAGCTCCCAAATATTATTAGTGCAGTTCTCACCTTTCAACAGGCAATGGTATGTTTTTCCCTCCATGAAGAACTGTACATTTTAAAACGGAACTGTATATTTTAAAACGGGATTTTTCTTTCGGATATTTATTGTCAAGAAACGATCCGAGAGTTTCCGCTAACAAAAGGGTTACCCTCACTGTTGATCCCATACATGTGACCCTCTCATCCCATGAGCGCCAATACGTCTACTGAGAACTTCACATGCAGTATAACTAAAATGTTCTCACGTTGGAATTGGAGAAAGAAGAGATCAACATATAAGCCAAGTGGGCTACTCCACCTAAAGTAAAGCTAATTGGTTCTAAAATGAAACCTCACTTGAGCTTATATGTGGACCTCATATTTGCCAACTCCAAAGATTAGGCCTAAGGCTTGGTAAAATTTTACAATGTCCCAACAATCAATTTGGTATTATATCCCCAATGATGAAGCGGCTCGGAATCATGTGGGTGAGCTGGTCTTGACAGAATAGTTAACAAGGGGGAAAAGAGGAGCAACAAGAATCACTCCTTAAGTAAGCAATGTGTTCCCGTGACATTTCCATTTGCTTCAATACAAGCATCAACATAATGTTAGGAAGAACAACACAACAAGCACAATGGAAGCAAAAATCAAACACAAAACAACACAAGTTTTACTTGAAAATCCTTTCTCAACTAGAGGGAAAAACCAACCAAATCGGATATCAAACAACAACAACAACCGACCCAATGCCTCGAGGGCTCCCGCATATGCAGGGTCCCCCCAGAGGAGGGGGGGGGGGGGGGTTGTACGCAGCCTTACCCTTTCAGGGTGTTACCCTAAAGGGAAGCTGTTTCCGACGACCCCCAACCTGAGAAGCACAAAAGCATAACAGCCTACAAACATAAAGCATAAGAGCATAAAGACAACAGCCCAGAGCAAGCCTAAGCAAGAAGCAGCAATAAGCAATAGGCAATAAAATAGCTTTCAAACATATCAAGTAAATCAAACAGGCAAACATATAAGCCTAGGAGCACTAGTACTAGCCAAAACATGCTCCTCTATTCTACGCCGCTACATCGGCTATCTTTACGCTGACCCTCCACTGATCTCTATCTAAGGCCATCTCCTCTTATAGGTTAAGGTGGGTGAGGCCATGTCGGATCATCTCCATCCATTTCTTCTTCGGTCTGCCTCTCCCTCTCCCTCTCCCTCTCCGGCCAAGCGTAGCTTGGAGTTGTTCGCATCTCCTAACCGGGGCGGTGATCGGTCTCCTCCTAACATGCCCAAACCAAAGCAAACGTCGCTCCCTCAATTTATTTTCAATCAGGGCCGCACCCAATTTGCCTCTTATGACTTCATTCCTGATCATATCCTTCCTTGTGTGTCCACACATCCACCGCAATAGCCTCATCTTCGCTACCTTCAGCTTCTATGTATGATACCGTTTCATTGGCCAACACTCCGCACCAAATCGGATATCAAACACTCACTATTAAAATTCTGGATTACAATCTCTAATTAAACTCAAAACCCAATATATCCCAAGATCTAACACCCAACCTTACTCAATTTTTCTCTCCTCTCTTTCCTCTTCCTCTATTTCTTCTTCTCTTTCTCTCCCTCTTTTCTTCTCTCTATTTCCTGATTTTCTACTCTCCTTATCCCTTTCTCTCTCTCCACGTCACTTCTCTGGTTCCCATGCTCTTCAGAGACAAGACATTGGGGAAGGGGGGAGCGTCGCTCCTTTTTCTCCTCTATTTTTCTTTAATTTTTCATTTTCTTCAATTTTCTTTTTTTACGTTAGACACAACCATACAAACTAAGACAAACAAAAATATGGGTTGGACCCAATGCAGGATACCCACAAAAAAAAAAAAAAAAAAAAAAAAAAAAAAAGGTGCATCATTGAAACAGAAAAAAGGTAGATCCAAAATATGATACTAACAGGGTTACAAAGTCGCTTGTTTCCTTTGCTGTGAGCCACCAGGTATTCTTCATACGACTGCATGAACAATTAACTATAAATGATTGAGAAAACGCAGCGATGATTATGACACAGTGATAAGAATCGACACATCCATAAAAGTCCATGTATATATATATATATAACTAGGGTTGTTTATAATATAGGTCTTTATACTTTGTTTACCGTATCAATTTAATCCTTGCACTTTTAATTATGTTAAATTAGTTCTTATACAATTTACATTCAGTCAATTTAATCCTAGAGTAAAAATAACATTAAATTGGAGACGAAATTATTAATCGTCAAGTATCAAGTGGGTATAAATTGGGTTGGGCGAGTTTGTATTGAGTCACTTGTATCAAACATGATCGCATCATTGAAACTTTCTACATTAACTTCAATTTCACTATAAGAATGAATCAAAACTATACAAATCGTACAAAGACAAAATTAACATAATTAAAACTAAAATAACTAAATTAACACCGTGGATAAAATATAAGGACCTTCAACATTAAAACTGAAAACTACCAGGAGGTACAAACTTTGATAATGTATGATTATTCATTCAAATTCCACAGACCTAAGACTTAAAAAGCAGCTTATGTTCACTTCGAAAACCCAAAATGTGATCACTACAACCCATTACATTAACACATCCGCACCACCCCAGCTGTGAACTTTGGATTTCATGGCATACATAAAGTTGACGTCAGAAAATGGTTACTGTAACCGAAATTATGATAACATTAGCTTACATCTCACGGTCAGTAGCAGATCAACGAAATAGATCTTTCTAGCGGTCGGTTCACACTTGGTGTCCTAGTAGTGACATATCAAAAAGACATGCACCTACAGGCACCATGTTCTTCAGTGACGAGGCACTGCTCTCTCTTGAGTTCCTAACTATATGATAAAAGCTCTATCGAATCTTTAGGCTAAACAATGCAGAAGATATATTAGCAGTTCTTCTACGACTCTTGGAATATTTTCACAGGTACGAAAATGGTAGGCACAATGTGAAACACTGGCAAGATGGAAGGACATGAATCTAATAATTGACATTTAGACATTGAACGATACACTCCAACTCTATTTTCTTTGAGATAACGACAACTAATCAGACAATTACACTGAGGGTCCATTTGTTTTGTTGGAAAAGCTTTTACATCACATTCCCACAACTTCAATGTACAAATCAGGTGCAATTCTTGTCTTACAAAAAATTGTTTTCTTCCATCGAAAGGAATTCGACTTCCCTCAAGGAGACAGGAAGACATTTTCCTTCACTAAAGATAAAATATTTTCTGTCTTAACTGCACATTCTATATCTCACTTTAACCTCAACTTGAACAAGCACGAGTCCTATAAAACATTGATAATGAAAGTTGATCCCGAAACTTCCTTTGCCTCAAAAAAAAACAACCAAATCTCCTAGCTCCAAAGGAGATACAAAGCAGGATATTGAAAGGGGAACTCCTAGAATCAATAGCATTTCCTCGGAACCCCAACAGCATGGAAGATATCTTGAGAAAAGGATTTAGGACCGGAATTATTTTCCTTAGCTCAAAAAACATTTTTTAAGAGTATTTCTCTAAAAATATTTAGAAATAGAAGTTCCGGAAAGGAAAAGGTTTCCCCTCCAACCAGAGAGAGCCCAAATTACAAAGAAATTCCAGTATCATTCTCCAGCTTCCTAACAAGCAGTGAGGTAAGATAGGATCTCATACCATTTCAAGAAACTCTTCTTCTGAAAGATTACTACAAACAGGACTTATTTTTCCTGACAGCTGCCGGCCATCAAATTGAGAGGAAAATTTGGGTTCAGCTTGACTATCTGTAACATCTCCTTCATAGCAGGGATGTTTGCTCTGTACAGCTTTATCAGCAACAAAAGGCAAGTTTTCAGTATAAAATGCTCCAACTGGTCCTTGATGCGTTAAACAGGACCTACTAGCTGCAGGATATTGGTAAAGTAAAGAAGGGTAAAACATTGGTGGTCTGGCCCAAGTCATATTAATGGGAAGGCCGTTGTACCCCTGCTCTGGAAAATAACCAGTAGGATCGACACCATGCCCTCTCACCTGAGACATGTCCCTGAAAATGACATTTCTAGGTCAATTGACAACTAGATGCCTCAAAATTATAGTTAGTAAAATAAGGTACGAGAATTAAACGGAATTTAATACATCCATGCATTATTCGGCTCTATACATAAACAATTTGGTCAAAAGTTCATTGATTTATACAAAATTCATATAAAACTCCAAAAATACTGACAGAGTGGAAAGAAATGTAATTATGTCAATTTTGAGTTTTATTTGATGGTGTCACATATAATAGCGGTGGTAAGAAGCATCATACATAGTAAAAAAAATAATGTACAAATCAATAGTTTGAAAAATTTTGTGAACTATAAAATATAAATATTCAATTTAGAGATAAGTATAATTATTTTCAATTCGCTTTTTATTTGGGAAAAATACTAATATATGTTATAAAACATGTATTATACAATTGACACAAAAAAATGCATATTTTACCGATTTAGAGGTAATCATACATAAATGCTCTTTTGAAACGGAAAAACACGGACACGTGTTTACTACATCAATTATACGCGTACTTTACTGAGTACGCCTCAAATTGACCAAAGTTACAGAACCTAAACCCACCACTTCGTACCTTTTCTCTTCCCCATCCTCTTCCAACTCTTGATCGATTAGTTCACAAAGTGCTGCTCCAATGTCCGGAGACAGCTCCTGAAATTACAATACCAATTCCGAACATAAATCTCCAACCTCTCAAAGGGTGATAAAAGCACAGGAAAAGACAGTTCATAGAAAGACACCTGACAGTCTCTGCTTATTTTGACGGGTTTGTATTCGTTCATTGGATTTTTGAGATGTAGAGTCTTATGGAAAGGCAGATTATTTAACCGCAGCCATTTGACTCTAAAGGTGCGTCCCCAAGGGTTATTACCACCAGCACCTTGACTCCAAACATCATCCCGTCTCCGGCCAACAGAAGACATCATTTGGGCATATCCTTGGAAGTACCCACTCATGTTGACACTAAATATCAGAATTACTCTACCCGAATTCTGCAAGACAGCCAACGCAGGTCTTTTAACATTTCATCATTGACAGTAGCATAGCAAAATAAGTTGTAAAAACCTGACATGAAAGGCTTCTTCCAAGATCAGTTCGTTCATGACTTGAGTAGCCCAAATTCCCTTGTCAACTGATAGTTGGATATTTTGATGATTCAAGCTCTTAATGATGAAGTATCTTGTACTATACATTTTGCTGTGTTGAACAGCACATGAATTTCCCATCAAACTTTCATGACCTCCTTGCTCTTCTGTTGTGGAGGGGTATCCATCTTCATTTGCTCTATGACTGGAGCTCTCTGAGAATTAAATTTTGAGCTTGTTTATTATGAGTTAGCATGTCAAAGAGAATGAATCATATATATTAATCTCAATTTCTACAGATATAACAACTCCCCAGTTTGTCAAAAGAAGACAATTTAGAGGCCTCAAAGCACATGATCATAACACAGAATCGACTCACTAAGACTTGAATATGAAATGAGAATTACACATACTTGCATACAATTCTTTCCCCAGTACAAGGAGTCACTACATAGATGCAAGTTCAAACAATTCCTTGCATTTCCAATGCCGAATAACCATCATGGAGGCTTCTTTATGCTTATACAGGGCATATGACTCAATAGCAATACATACACTGCATATAAAGCCATTTACGGAGCAAAAATTCCTGTATTGCAGTAGAATAATTTAAATTTTGAGAAACCAACCATTTAAAAAGAAGCCTGAAACAATTCTAACCAACCCCCCTTGCCCCAAAAAATAAAAAGAACAAACGAGAAAGGGAAGAAGAAACGCCTCAAAAGATTCATCATATTGGTGATACATTGAGCCCCCCAATAAAGGAAGCTCCCTTTTACGCAGACAATCCTGTCTGCCAACAGAGGTGACTTGCATAGATAAAATCCAATATACAATCTCATTTTCAACATTACTAATAGTTTGTAGAAAATTGCTGATCCTTTCCATTTTTCGAAACTTCTTCCAAAACTGGAGACTTGCAACTTTTTTTCATACCCATAATTCCAAAGTGTACACATGGCACAAAAAAGAATTCAGCGGACAAACTCACTTTGGAACCTAATTATCTATTTACCCTAACTCTAAGCATTATATAAGAGGAAAATTTATGGGAGTGCCGGGCAGAACATAGCCTGCACAAGGCAGGAACAGGCAAGTTAGGACAAAATAAAAGTATCTACTTGGATGAACAGGTTTAGAATAAACATAAAGCAGCACCCCACGAGGAACATGAGAGTTGCCAACTTCCCAGGGACAGATCCTCCCTCCAAAAGTTGAATCTACCAAAACGCAGAGCGGCAATGATAATTTTGTTGCTTATTTTGACTATATTTATCTAATTAAAATTATTTACAAATAAACGCTTGAAATATAGTGGCCAACTGAAAAACCTGTATCCAACACACTTCAGTCAGTAAAACAAAGCAGAACCTCC
Source organism: Simmondsia chinensis (assembly GCA_018398585.1). NCBI lineage: Eukaryota > Viridiplantae > Streptophyta > Magnoliopsida > Caryophyllales > Simmondsiaceae > Simmondsia > Simmondsia chinensis. The sequence continues at coordinate 46,633,803 of JAGTTD010000001.1, read as the reverse complement.
ATTTCCCATTAATGTTTCTCCTCTTCTATCTTAGATCACCATGACACGAACGAATACTATCTTGCATATCTAAAATGCAATCAAGAGGGTCCAGAGACCCATACAAGCGACAATAGCCAAGGTGAACATATATGCAATTATTCTTCGCAATTCCATGGTCTAACATTATCAGCCGTATTACAAACAGACCCCAGTGACACAAGGATTGTTTACTGTTCCAATGTTGTTATTGGTCCAAGTTTCACTAGGCGACTCAGCTGTCAGCATAAACTACTGGATAATAGACCCTTACATGTCTTCCTTCGTGTATTGGTTAGAGAACAAACGAATAAATTAACAAGGGTACAAAATAGAAGACACGTGTACTTACAGCAAGAAATACAGACATCGCCAACTCAGTGAAAATGCTGGAGTAGAACAAGTGCAACCATTTGAAACAACAAGTAGACAGTAAACACATATTCGATGAACACACCGACTGCAGTTATTTACATAAAAAGAAAATGGACAAAATGTTGCTACCTGGCTCATCCAAATTTCCAGCATCATGCTTCTGAGTCGTGGATGAATCAACTACAGATGCATCATCCTTCACAGTATCAGAAGACATATCTCTTATCAGACCTATCTAAGAAGTTAGCATGCAAACAGGACAAAGTGCAGAGCAACCTACAATATTATAACTTCTGTCAGAAAGGAAGTTAAATTATACTCATCAATAAGAGCCAAACTGGCTCAAGAGTGGTAAATGAAAATCAAATTCTTAAATTTTAATCACCAGTTAACACTGCACATCAGAAGACACGAACGTTTTGGCTTCATAGAACAACAGAGGAACTTACATGCCATTTATGTGCTACAAAAGTAATGTACAGTTAGTTACCATGACTTCTTACTGAATAAATGACGGTGAAATCATGTTTAATGTTTGGATTTTAAGAAAGCTTATAAGAATTTTAGGCATATACATGGACAAGAGGTCATAAGCTTTAACAATAACTAAAACCTAGTACCACCTTGGGTAAGGGATAAGCTTGACGCTTGCTAGTACTCCTATCGTAAGGACAAAAAATTCCATATTGTGGGTGCATTGCCTACAAAACACCATAATGTAAAGAATGAACAACAGTATCCCTGTTCAATACAGACATGAACAATTTTTGGTGGTAGAACCACTGTGCCAATTCTTTGCAACCCAAATAAGAAAAGATATCACTTCCATAGTTGTATATTCGCAACCTAGTGAAACTCTACCCTCAAGGTCTGGAAGACTCGGACATTAGAGAGCATTACTCAAAAGCAACCACGGATGGGCCAAGCGGGAAGAGCAAACACAAGTATGCAACATGAAAAATAATTTAACAACATAATTATAAAAGTAACAAAGATAAAGTAGTAGCCTACCACGAGAATTGCAATTCCTATGTGTTGTTGGTTGGAAAGAAACACAGTATTTTTCTTGATCAACACAAATAATTTTCCATGGGATAAGATGGCCCTTCTATGCTTTCTCTGGGCAAAAGACTTTGGAGACTTCATTGATGAATGATTTGTGGAGAAAATGAAGCACCTTTCTCAACTAGTTTTTGCACTATCTAAGTTTCTTTCATATCTGAGATAATCCTCAAATCATAACATGTTATTTGTTCTCTAATTATAATTTCTTCTCTTAGCCCAAAAAAAAAAAAAAAATTCAAGTCATATTACTAATCAAGAGGGCAAGTAAACTATTAAGTAATCAAAATAATAAACTAAAACCATGCAGCTAAGAAATAAACACCAAGTAACCTAATTATATAAGCCAAATCAAAGCATTCTCTACAAGTGGGATCCGTCGGTCGCCATTTTGCTATGTCAAAGGCACAAGATGTTGAAGCGCTACGTGGACAAGGTCATATCACAAAATCTCCTTTGAACATTTTTTTCAGTACACCCCACCAAACATTAGACTAACAAAAACAAAAATCACGAAAATGATACTGCAAAATGATGCACATCAACAGGTCCACTCAACATAATGAAAGCGATAGGGATTTAGGAATTTATTATTTCCAGAATATTTCTTATTTATCAAATATTGGCCGCAAGTTGTGTTCTCCCAGACCCTTCACGATTGAGAACAGAGAATAGATAGATATTGCATAGTAATTCCAAGCCCCATGGTGCTTAAATTAAGCATAAGGATGCCCAGTTCATTTTACACAAGGGTACACAATGTTTCCTACATTCCTCTCTTGCTCAAGCTATGTCCACTAACAAAAGCATCCAAATGCAAAAGGCCAATCATTACATCTGTTGAAGGAATTCATCACCCCACTAATGAATTTCAAACATCAACATAAGGCCAAAAAAAGAAGCTTTCTCCAAATTAACAAACTTAGAGCCATATATCAAAGATCCCATCAGTACCTTTCCAAACCGAAGTTGCAACAGATATCCTTGACTTTTTCCCGAGAAAGCCTTGGTAAGCAAACGCAAACTATTCGCCTCATCAATAGTTGCTAATGAATATAATGCAAAATTCTAATTAACATGTCCAATAGGGATGTCTAAGCCTCAACTCCTTCCACCTCATTTTAAAACTTACTTTTGTGTGTAAACAGGTGTCTAGGCCCACTTACACGCACCTCAACCAATCCCTGAGTTATATGCACCGCCCACTCAAAGTTCGCCTACGTGTAGCAGGTTATGTTAAGGCCACAAGCCTAATGGTTAACCTTAAGAATTATTCCTACCAAATTGCAAAATTCGAACCCCAAATCTAATGTTTCATATGACAAACAAGTGTCTTACTGCTTAAGCCAACCCTTATGATTCTCAATATAGATACTCCTAAGCAAGTTTCTCAACTACATAAGAATTGTTTCTCGACATGGTCACGTTCTGTTACGAAAATGTAAACCCTAATGCCCCCACATAATTGCATATAGGAAAAAAAAAAAAACCGACCACGCAATAAATAGTCTAGAACTCTCTCAACCAAAGAGAAAAGCTTGGGCAAACAAAAACCCTAATGCTCCGACATACTTGCACATGGTACCGCATTATCAAGCATTGTATCGAGAACAATCTTCTTTTTTTCTGTTAAAGGTAAGGACACACAGCCATGGGACTGTCCACGACGAACGGAAAACCTAAAGTATCAGCTCTGATATCAGGCTCTATCCTGCGGGCGCCACCACACTGAAAGGCCAGACCTCCTAAAACCCAAATTCGCTAACCAATCACCTGGTCTAAAAGAAGCAATCTTTATCGCCCAACCACATATACAGTCCTAGGCTAAGAGAAGCAAATACTACTACCACAATATAAACACAAGTATAATATGCTTCCTGGACATAGCTTTGGCAGATTTGCAGAGGGATTGGAACGCTTCGTAGTATTAATTTTTGTATTATATTTGATGACTGAGGAAGATCGTAGTTTTAAATGCAATTTTCTGGCTATCATTGTCATAAGTCACGTCATTATTCTAACAATAAAAATTTTTGCCCCAATAACAACAACTCCGTAAAAAATACCATTATGGAGAAGACTATAAATGGAAGAATTTAGGTCACTGAACACATTTCTTACCAAATTCGAATCTGCATTTCTAACGACTATAAATTTCGATAGAAAGGGGTAATTCAAAGATGAAATTGAAATTAAGAGCAAGAAATCTAACCTCAAAGAGCAAGAACAAAGCCAAGAATCAGACAGTTTCAGATGAGAAAGAGAGAGAGAGAAGGGAAGAGTAGGAAGGAAGATGATAATAGTTTTCAATTTCCTCTTCTCTCTCTGGCGCTCTCTATCGGAGCCCTAGCTTCCATTAATGTGACCAGTGGTCAAGTTATCCACTGCCTAACTCGCTAATAATTGTGAAAAAAATCTATTCAATGTGATTTTTTTATGGGAAATTATCATTTTTTTAACATTTATTACTCTAATATTTTAATATATATAATAATATACCATGAGTTTTAACTAAGTTATCACTTAAGTATCCTGAAGTTTTAAAATTTTATCAATTAAATACATTTTTATCGAAATTTGATAGATTTTTATTAGAAAATGTTAAAATTAAACACAATTTTGACAATATATTTATGTTTTCACTAGAATATATTTAAAATGCCAAATGACACATAATTGTGACAATATTTAGATAATTCATGTTAATATCTGTGAGTATTTTATCACAATTCACTAACTGTTTGATGAAAATATTGGTATGGTTTATATATATTATCGTAATCACATATCATATTAACAATTTTTTACATAAAATTGGTTAGATTCTTATAAAATTTATCAGATTCCAACATTAAGAACCTAAGTGATAAATCCTCAAACCTTAAGATACTTAAGTAATAATTTTTCTTTTTTAAAGGATCTTTTTCAATGCGTATCCAAATGATATACGGTAAGACATATTAATTATACGTGCTAGTAGGTTTTCCAAGTGTTTGCCTTCTAAAAGATTTAAAATTTGACAATTTTCGAACATGAAAATAAAATAAATTTGTTGCACCAAAATTTACTGTATAACGTCACTTTGTTGAAAAGTCTTTTATATTAAAATTATTTTATATATTGCTTGCATTGTTAGTTAACAACTCGAAGTCATTTCGATTTATTTATATTTTTTTAAGTAACATAGATTTCAGTTATCTTTAGTATGATTTTGGCTATATTTTTTTTTATTAAATTCAATTATGCAATTAAAATTTTAATAAATGCATTAAATATTATATTTTTTTCTCTTTTTTTATTGGATCAGAAAAGGCCACGCTCATATAGGCCCTTTAAACATGTAGGATTAAGATTTGAAAGATTTTGAAGGGGGACTAACTCTTGTATAATATAGAAAAATTAATAATTAATTATTTTTTTATTAAATTAAGCCATTATTTTGATACATTAATCCCACAATTAATGTAACATATATTAAATAAAAAATATTGTATAAATTTCACAAAATTATAATTTATGCTATTTTATTATCAAATATAAAAATAATTTGTGAACAATTAGCATACCTTGTCGTGTTTTAGAAAGACACCATTTAAAATAGTTCTTTGTATTTTATTTAATTAATTGAGCCAATGCCCAAAATGGTCCAAAATAAAAAAAAAAATTTACCAAAAATGGCACTTTTCATTTACTCAAATAGCCTTCATGTCAACAAATTTTAAAATAATGATAAATTTAAAGTATGACAAGAGTTAGTGGTATTTTAAAGATAATAATTTATGTTAAATATTATATGAACAAATAACTAAAAAGGAACATACCCAGTGCCTCAAGGGCTCCCGCCTACACAGGGTCGGGGGGGGGGGGGGGGGGGGGGGGGGGGGGGGGGGGGATGTGCGCATCCTTCCCCCTTCAAAGTGTTAACCCGAAGAGAGGTTGTTTCCCAGTGCCCCCAACCTGAGGGTGAGGACTTCCCAGGAGGTCATCCATCCTGGTACTACTCTCACCCAAGCACGCTTAACTATTATCAGATAGTTAACTAAAATAGTTAACAAACAAATAATGAGTAAATTAAAAAAATGAACAAACAAATAACCTAATAATGAGTAAATTAAAAAAATTATGTATAGATAATATAATTTAATATTTAACAAATAACCTAATTTAAATTTTTTATTATAAATTATTTATATAATTTAACTAAAATATACATTATAACGCTAAATATAACATGATAATAAAAATATAATCAATATATTAATTTAATTAATAATTTATAATTCATTAAAAAAGTTTTTAAAAAAAGGACAGATACCTTCCTCACAGGGATGGAGGTACCCAAAAAAAAATTAAAATTAAAATTTGCTGACATAGAGGTCATTTGGGTAAATATTTTTTAAAATGGGCATTTATGGTAATATTTTTTTTTATTCCGGGTCATTTTGGGCAACGGCTCTAATCAATTAGTCCTCTCTATTTATTCATAATAGATGACGTTAAAAAAATTAAAAAAAAAATTTTGAACATTAAAAAAAATTTTAATTTATTAATACACATAAATCATGGCATGATGTATATATAATATCGAAAATATCTTAATAATAGGTCTAAACATATAAAAAACGAGATACATAACTAATACTAAAATTTGATATCACACACATGAAATTTAATATTTAAATTAACTCATAATAACCCAGTACATCGTACGGAATAAACCTAGTTATTAGTATTATGCGACTTAAAAGATAACAGTTTTTCAAATTTTGTAAGACACAACTTACTCACATTCAATTAAGTAATGCTTTAAATTATGTTGGTAAACTCAAATCATATCTACACATCAAATTTAATGCTTAAATTAAACACAATTCACTTTTTATTATCTAATATAAAGCATAATAATCCTTAAATTTTGTTATTAAACTTAAATCAAATCTATTCATTGAATTTATGTATATTTAAGGGGTGAGTTATATTTCTTGGAAAATTTATGTATTTTATTGATTTAAAAATTATTTACTTTTATTATTTTCAAATAGAATAATATTCTACTAAAAGATTTTCTTTAATTGAAATACTTAATACACAAAACTCATTCAAAGCTTGAAATTATGGCTTGTAGGTATGGTTTTCAAACAAATCTGTAATCAAAGTACCGAACCGAAATTCCAAAATACTGACCTGAAAATGCGGTTGACCATATTGAACCGAAAAAAATTGAGGTATTTCGGGACGGTAATGGTTAGTAATTTTGTCCATTTCAGTTAACCGATTTACCGAAATAATATATATCACATATATATTTTCACATGTTCATAATATTATATTGTTTAATAAGTATATTTTTCTACCATATAAATGACTCTTCTATAATGCATTATTAACTTTATCTTTTTTTTTTCCAATTCAGCTTCTACCATGGAGTATTTGTGCCTCATTGTTATCTCCCAAATACTAATGAAGCATTATGTTGCTACAATTTAGTGCTACTCGCTTGCTCACATATTGTTTAAAATAAGATACTATACGTTTAATTTTTTGGAATTGAATTATAAGCTCATAATTTGTTGAATATTCTCACGTTTAATGTATTCTTCGGACATTTATAAACCATTAAAAAGATAGATCGTATAATATAAAAAAGGTGTTGTATTACTTTTCCAGTTATCGATTAATCGACACAACCGAACCGAATTACCAATTTACCGAAAGTCGATTAACCGGTCTTTTCGGTTACGGTAACGATTAAAAATTTTGGAGTATTTTGGTTACAGTTAATCTAACTGAAATACTTTCCGGTATGATTAACCGAACCCTGAACAACCCTACTTGTATGTAAGTTATATTTTAAGAGCATTTAAGCATGGCGTGTGTTTGTTCTTTAACCAAGAGAGAAATGGAAGAATTAAGCATTCATAATTTGTCTATATAAAGGATGACAACATGAGGTGGTTCGGTGTGTGTATCTGCCCCGGCTGTATCAAGTCTTCCACCCTTTGGCAGGTCTTTGTTCATCTTCTGTGAGGTGGTTCAGTGTGTGTATCTGCTCCAGTTCCGTCTGTTGCCCTTCTAGTTTTGGTCTCTGCCTGTTTTTCCTGTTCTAGATTTTTTGTTGTTTTTCCAGTCTCGTGGTGTTTTGATGCCTGTTCCTGTTTTGCTTTTCCCTGTTTGTGCTATTTTTTTTGTACCACTTCGATTTACAGGGTGGCCCAGGGCTCGCTTTGTCGAGTTGTTTGTCTATACTTCAACTATGCCGATAATTATCGAAAAAAGGATGAAAACATGAGGGAAAATACATACAACATGAAATACATTATTCTTTCAGTCCTCTCCATTCTTGTGAAAAAATAGTGAGCTTCGTAGTTGTAGTTCGAGGATCTTTCATTGCTGCACTGATAGAGGTCCGACGGGGTTGTTGAATCTTGGGAAATAAGCGTGTTTAAGCTTAATATAAATACTCATGTAGGAGGGGCGTTTCCTTTCTAGAAAATTAGCATTCTCATGTGTCTCAACATAAAGATAAGTTTTTTTCTAAAACTCTTTCTGTTTAATTAATTTTATATTGTTGTTATTAATTTTGAATTGTTGGGTGTGATTTGATAAAATGAAGTTGTATTGTGTTGTTATTTGTATAGGTTATCCATACTCTGATTTTCGATTGATATATATTAATATATATCTTTTTAGGTTATTAGTATATTATTTTATGAAATTACAAAATATTTCCAACAGTGTTTAGTAACAACGTTCAAGAGGTAATTTATGTGTAATAACAAAACTTATGGGCTACTGTATGAATTTAAAAGTGGTGTGCTTTATTTAATTGCAAAATTCAGTGGGTGAATAGTGCATAATTAAAAGTGTAGGGGTGTGTTGCATTTAATTATAAAGTTTTAAAAGTTTGTCGTGTATAAATAAAGGTGTAGGGGGTCTCTTGTCTTTCGTAATAAAGTCTAGGGAATATTTTTATAATTTGCCAATATTATAAATATTTATATTATTAAAAGAAACAATGTTATATACGAAGGAACTTAACTACCTTGATTTGCACTCTCCGTTTCTCTCTCCTCAATTCAAAACCCCAACGGTCACTGTTCACACCACCTCTCCCGGTACGTGTGGGCACGTGACCAGCCACCCCGAGGCCTGAGCTCGGACCCAGCGTCGCCGAAGCTTCCCCGTGCTGGTCGTACAATGGCTGAAGGTGTTCGCTGGCTACTAGAGGCTCTACCCCTTCGTCTTCTTCCTCGTCACCCCTCTGCTTCACCTGTCATCTTCACCGGTCTTCTACTCCCACCGTGCTCCCCCTGATTCAGACGTCCAGCCACACCGCACCAGTAACTTCCCCCCATAATCTCTTTTCTTTTCTCCGCACCCCCTCTTTCTTTACCCGCAGCAACGGGTCTCCTCCCCTTCCTCCGGCAACCACCAGCGCCCCGTTTATGGCGGCTCTTAATGAGGCAATGTCATTATTTGTCGGCGGTCTCCCGGAGTTTACTTCAAATTTGTGGCTTAAGGCTGTTTTTCTGGATTTTCGATCAGTTTATGACTATTTTGTCCTGCAAAATAGAAGGGCCAAAACAAGACTTTCTTATGGTTTTGTTAGATTTCAACAGCGAAATGAGGCCCTAAGGGCAATTGATTCGATGAATGGTGGTTGGGTCATGGGATACAAGATTACGGTTGACTGGGCTAAACAACGCAGGGGTCGATAAACAGGCAGTATCAGAATCAGAATCGCACAAGGGTACACTCTTTAGATCGAGATAGGAGGTTTGATGATTTAGTCATCAATGAAAATCCAGAGGACACCGATCAATCGCCCCGGGGAAGTGATGCAATGGAACATAACGATCCCAAGGTCATAACAGCTTCCATAAAAAATCAGGTGGAAGCTTGGATGTGTAGATTGATAACAGCTCATTCGTATGGGGGTGATACGCTTGATAATGTCCTGAGGTTCCTTACGGAGAACGGACTTTTTGACTTGACACTGAGAGGTCTGAGCTCAGAAAGCTTTATTCTCACGTGCGACTCGACCGCAGCTATGGATGAATACCTCGGCACCCGGAAACAGGTACTACTTGGTAAATTCAGAGAAGTGAACCGCTACATAGGACAAACTCTTGGTACTATGAGAAGAAGAGTGTGGATTGAAATCCATGGTCTTCCATTACAGTACTGGTCGATGGAGAGCTTCACTAATTTTGCGCAAATCTGGGGCAACTTCATTCGAGTGGATTCGCGAACTTCGGCAATGAGATGTGTTGATATGGCAAGGGTTCTCATTGATACTTGCTTCCTATCTACTATCCAACAGGTTGTGCAAGTCAACCTTAGTGAGGGAAGCCGAATGGTTTTTGTAAAAGAAGGAAACTCTGAGCTAATCCCAAGCTACTCTACGGAAGTTATTTACCTCGCAGCGTCTGCCAAGCTAAATAGGGAAGAAGGTCGAACCCTGCGACAAGCTCCTAACGCTACTACGAACACCGCCCCGGGTCTAAGCGAACATGACCCGATCCAGGAGAGGGACCCTCCGATACATCCGAGGACTGGATGTATGGATGTGTGTATTGATAATCTGAGTGCTGAACACGTTACGCTACATGTTAACCCCCAGGTTATTGGTAGCTGGCCCTTGGTTATGCAGTCTCCTTACTCGCCTGTCTATCGAGTCTTTGAACAGCTAAATGCTACACAGTGCCAGGTTAACAGACCGTATATAAGATCGCAACTGCTTCTACCTTGGGTTGAGGACAGTGGAACCAGATCACATGGGATGCAAATCCAGAGCACACCTCAAGCAAATCAAATACCAAACACTAATAGTGTCTACGAGTCTGAGTCGTCGGGTCCAACCTTCCCACCAGGATTTGAACCAATGAGTGATCATAGTCATGTCGAGGACATGGACCTATGTGCTAATTTGGCTCATGATATTGCGGAAACCTCTAAGGAAGGGGAAAGGAGAACAAGAAGAGAGAGGCCGGGGCGCCAAGAACCTAATGGTGGTGTCCTAAAAAGGGATCGCAAGGCTCTCAAGCGTTGGAAGAAAGATCAAGAGAAACGGAACCTTTAAGCGTTCTTTAAAAATATATCTCCTGGTAGCAGTGGGAAGAGAAGGCTTGAGAAAATGACCAAGGCTAAAGGGAAGAAAAAGACTCGAAACAAGAACAAGAAATGCCTCACAGCTGAGCAACTGCTCAAGGGGAAACGCACTTGGGAGACCGAAAAGTTGCTCGGGTTGAATTTTGATGGGGATGAATCCCTTATGATTGAGTGCTTTGCTGAAATGGACTAAGTTTTGGTTTCGTTTGTGCTGCTTTCCCTCAGATCTTTGTGTTTTTGGTCTCTTCTTCCTTCTCTTTCCAGCTCCGCTTTCTGGTCCTGTTCTGTTGCGCCTCCTTCTCCAGCCTTTGGTTTTTGCTTCTTGTCCGTGCATTTCACTGTTGCCCCTCGGTTTCCTTTTCGTGTTGTGCTGTTTTGTTGGTTTCTTGTTTCCTGTTTTGTTTTGTTGTTTGCCCTGGTTCCTGTTGCCCGTCCCCGTTTGTCTTTTCTTTGTTTTGTTTTGCCTGGTCCGTCTTCGTCTCTCGGAGTTGCTTGGGCTCACTTTGTCGAGGCCCGATGTTGTCCTTCGGCTTCGCCAACATTTATCAAAAAAAAAAATGTTATATACGAAGGGCTTCCCTGAAGATATTGCTTCAAACTGTAGAAATGCTAGGATTGCCTTGACTCAAATAACGATAAACTAGAGTTTCCCGTGCGATGTATAGTGGATAGTTAAATTTTAGATAATTATATTTATATGTTATAATTGATAAATTATACTATAAACATTAAAAAAAATTAGGCCTCATTTGGTATGCGGGAAGTGGACAAGGGAAGTTTCAATTCACGGAAATTGTCATTTTTAGGTATTGTTTGGTATGCGGGAAGTAGGTAGGATGTGGAAAGTTGGAATTCCTAAGTAAGTTCCAATTGCTTCAAGATGGGGTAACTTACCTAGCCTCCCTAGGTAAGTTATACTTCAATCGTGACTTTTAATTCATATGATAATTCTACCCCTTTTAATTTGTGATTATGACAAGTTTACCCATTAGTGTCTCTATTAATGATGTTAGAAGATTGGATATAGGCATAATAGTAATTTTAATTATATTTCATGGGAAGTGTTGTATCAACCAAACAAAACATAGGAATTGAATTCGCAGGAAGTTCTATTTTTCATATGGACAACCAAACACTTTTATACTATTTCTTGGAAAGTTGACAAGGGAAGTGGATTCCTGAGAAATACGAATTCTTGTAGGAATTCAATTCTTTCAGCAACCAAACGAGGCCTAGAGTCTTCCTATATAATGACTTATGCATATTTAAATTAAGTGAAGGGAGTCGATTTTATCATAAATTAAACCTCTTATAGAGATATAGATATAGATATAGATCTAGATAGGAAGTTGATGTTTAAAGAGAAGGGAGGTGAAGTGATAGGCCAAAAATTTAAAAATGGGGGAGTGGAGGTGTTTTTATTGCTTTTAAAGCAGGCGATTTGATAGGGAAAGCAAAGCTCAATGTCACGGGATGAGCGCAGATCAGTCGTGCGGCGCCGGGCCCCTGAGGCTAGGGCCGGGTCAGCCTACCCCCTATGGTCAACAAGCAACAATATGCGCTTTCAAGAAACGATATACACGACATACCACGGATATACCTGAACATAATCAATGCGCATTAATATTGGACAGGTTAAGGAGATCCTATATGGTATATGTCTGCTTATTGAGCACCAGGGATAGTGTCAGCCAAAGGTGACCCGTGACATTAAGCTCATGAGAGTAAGGGAAAGGGACCAAGATTCTTGATTGGTCTCCACTTGCCTCCTTCTGGCTTTTCCTTCTACCATTGGTAGTGGGTGGGGGTTTACTTGTGCTGAACGTTTTAGACATGTGGCATTATTTTAATGGTTCGCTAGGCGGTTAGTCAAAAGTAATGGTTGCGGATGGTTCCTCATGGAGAGAGGTAACATATGACGAGCACCTAGGACACAGGGCGTTATCTTAGTGGTTCGTTGGGTGGCTAGTCTAAGATGTCAAGTCCCATGAAGTGACGGATATGGCCGAGTCTTATTAGCTGGGAAGAACGGTCTTAAATCAGGAATACTCAGTGAAGGAGATAGCTGGATGGGGATTGGTCTGATCTCCAGTAGCATCCCATCTAATGAAGACATCATGTGATGTCTTGCCAATAAAAGGAGTTCTGCTGGTGGGTGATTGGAAGTTCGCCTATAGATGTACCATGACAATGGGAGGAGCTCGCTTGTTAGAGTACCTTGTCAATTGGAAATGGAAGAAGCTCGCCTGGAGAGTTTCAGGGGCTCGCCTTGCTTGTGAGGGCAGCTCGCCCATTGAAAATAGGAGGAGCTTGGCTAGGGAGGTTCAAGAGCTCATCCAGTAGTCATTACTGTATCAACCATTTTTTCGTCGAGATAAAACTTTTGTGAGAGAAAAGTTTTAATTAATATATATAATATATATATATATATATATAAATACTCTAGCTATAATATTATTAGTTTAGATGTCTTTGACCAAAAATAGTTTACTCCCTGTTTGTCAACGAGGTAAAAAAGAGTAAAGAAAAGTAAGGGTAAAGAGGGGTAATTTCTTAACCTTGTTTGGCAAATGTGTTTGAGAATGGGTAAAAGAGAGTAATGAGAGGTACCCCTAATTTCTTTAACCTTTAAATTGGAGAATAAAGAGGTATAAGATTGATTTTTAAAAGATTTTGGACAATTTGTTTTTATTTTAATTGTAACTCTCTATATTTTTATCTCTTTATCTAATTTTTAAATAAAAATAACTTACCACTTTTAATTTAATATATTTAAATAAAAATAGGATCTTTATCTTATCTTATTTCTCTTTTGTCTTTCTTTTATCCGGTTGCCGGATAAGGCATTGGAGGTCACCTTGTCCGACTGGGCCATCAAAAGCCGCCAAAAATCCGAACAGTCAACCCACCCCACCCAACCACCCACCATGACCACCCCAGGCGTCCCGAGCCCAACCAAACCGGTGGTCCTAATCCACCGCCCCCCCGACTCCGGTCTCTTCTTCGCCGATCGCCTCGAACCCAACTTCTCTCTCCTCGACCCCGCATCCACCATCACCCACCGCGCCGACCTCCACGCCTTCCTCCGCGCCCACGCCGCCCATGTCCGCCTCCTTCTCTGCTTGGATCCCTTCCCACTTGACGCCGACACCCTCCGCTGCCTCCCAGCGTTGGAGTGCGCCGTGTTGTCCTCCGCCGGCGTGGACCATGTTGACCTCGCCGAGTGCCGGCGCCGTGGGGTCGCGGTGACGAATGCGGGTGAGGCGTTTTCGGAGGATGCGGCGGATTATGCGGTGGGGTTGGTGTGTTGAGGAGGGTGTCTAAGGGGGATCGGTTTGTTAGGGGTGGTTTGTGGGGTGGAGTTGGAGGGTTTGATCTGGGTTCTAAGGTTAGTTATCTTTTCTTTCTTTGTTTTGTATTCCAAAACCTTAAAAGAACTCCATGTATTAGTTCAGTTGAATCACACGTTAGAGTTGTGAGAGTAAGGAGATCAATATATACATTTAGTGAATTACTTCACTTAATACTAATTAATTTTACGATGGAATCTCATATGACTTTATATGTGGACCTCGTATATATCAACTTTGTAGGTTGAGCTAGGGGCCCAGTGAAATTTTATAGAAAGTACTTATCTAATTTTTCTCCGGTATTTGTTTCAAAGTCTAGGGGAATTATTAGTATTAGAGTACTAAGAGGATTATCAGGATGGTGACCTCTTGGAAAGTCCTCACCCTCAGGTTGGGGGCACTCGGAAACAACCTCTTTTCAGGTTTACACCCTGAAGGGGGAAGGCTGCGTACATCCACCCCCCCAGACCCTGCGTAGGCGGGAGCCCTTGAGGCACTGGGTATGTTCCTTTTAGAGTACTAAGAGGATTCGAGTGCTTCACTTATTAGCTTAAGCTTTTGAGTGTTGGGTTTATAATATGGTATTAGAGCTTTATTAACTAGTAGATTACAAGTTGAGAGTGGGACCCTGATAGCCTCCAACTCCCAATATTGATATAGTTTAACCAAAAATGCTATATGTGGCGAGAAAAAATGCCACGAGAAATATCACGAGAAACAAGTGTTTAGGAACTAGTTTGTTGTTAACAACAAGCTATGCCCTAGTCGTGACATTTTCGTATGCGCCCTTCTTGTGTCGTGTAGCATTACTCTAGTTTAACACAAGGTAAGAAGTGAGTATGTGCATTATCGACGCTTCGAGTCCAATAGGCATCATAAAGTGGTGTGTTAAATTGTTGGTGAAGATTATATGAATGGTTTTATACTTTATATGATGCATCGCGTGAATGCCCCGAAATCTAAATAGCATACAAACCCACTTTACATATTCTGTTATATTTATATTAAAACGAGTGATGGTTGTTGGGATTTGAAAAGAGCCTACTACCTTGAAAGCTGAAGTTGTTAATGAATGTGCTTGGATGATTTATAGTTTTATACTCTTGACCTTTTCCTTTCTCCCCTTCCCCACACGAAAAGAGCTTATACTCTTCTTTTCTTTTCTTTTCTCATTGAATTTTTCATTGTTCTTTTATTTCGTTTCCATAATGGACTAAACCCTATTTGCATTCTAATTGCAGCTAGGAGGAAAACGAGTTGGGATTATCGGTCTAGGCAGCATCGGTTCACGAGTAGCAAAGAGACTCATTCCATTTGGATGTCACATTGCTTACACCTCGCGAACCAAGAAACTCGAATCCCCCTTCACTTACTACCACAACGCCCTCGACTTAGCACTCCATAGCGACGTTCTCGTCGCCTGCTGCTCACTCACAGACAAAACCCGCCACATCATTAACAAGGACGTGTTGAGCGCGTTAGGAGTTAGAGGCGTGATCGTCAACATAGGCAGAGGGGCCTTGATTGACGAGAAAGAACTCGCGAACTTTCTAGTGCAAGGAAAGATTGGAGGGGCAGGGCTAGACGTGTTTGAGAATGAGCCTAATGTGCCAAAGGAGCTACTTGAACTCAACAATGTGGTCTTGTCGCCACATCAAGCAGTCGTGACAACCGAGTCGTTGAAGGCGTTGGCGGACCTGGTGGTTGGTAACGTGGAGGCATTCTTTTCGAACAAGCCATTGCTATCTCCGGTGAGGTTGGAGTAGAGCAGAGTTGTAATTCGAGTCAAATCAATCTTTGCTCTGGAGCTAAGTGTCCTTCTCTTTTCGTACAAATGGTAAGAAGTCCAATTGAGTTGCACAAGAAGAGGACCTCCCTCCCCGAGCCAAACCACATAAATTCCCCCACCCCTGATGAAAGCGAGATTCAATCCCGAGTCATGAATATCACCTAGAGACGTTACTAGCTTAGCTCCCACAAGGGGCTAAGTGTACGTCGCATTCTTCTAGTGTAACTTGTGTTGATTTGTGTATTTGGAATGGCTTTGATGAATATAAAGAGATTGTATTATTTTTCTTTTATCTAGTTGATGTTTATTTAAGTACTAATATGATGAAAGGTTTAATATTTTAGAAACGAAACAAGTACAATATTTGCTAGACATACAAAAATAGTTACAGATTAAAAAGAAAAAAAAGTATATAAGTGATGGATACTTCAAAAAAAGATGTTATGAAGCTTAATATTATCATTCTTGCTTTTCTAAGGACATCGGTAAATGTTATTTCTAAGGCTTATTTTGTTACCGTCAAATCAATTTCACCTTTTGTCTCGCACGAGATTACTCTTGTTACTTTGACATTAACAAAATAAGCATTGACGACAACAGTTAGAATATACTGTTTTGTTGTTTTTTAAAATATATTACTTCTAAGTGTATTATACATTATGTGTATGTAGAGGTCGCCAACGGGCGGGCCGGGCCGGGCCGGGCCAGGCCCGGGTCCGCTTTTTTTACAGAATTAAAAAAAATAAAATTTAAATAATACAAAGTCGTTTTGTACTAAAATTATTGTAATTCATTGATAAATAATATGAGATATAAATACATTTTTTTTCAAGCACTAATAATGCTAAATATATATGTTAAAAAAAATATGCTAAATATATGTAATAAAATAAAATATACAATAAGTAATGATAAATATCTTATCAAAAAAATAATAGTAAATAAATAACGTAACAAATACAAGTACAAATACAATGCAGTTGGGGCCTAATATTTAAAAGTATAAATTTGTTTATCAAAAAATACAAAGCTTGACATATGGGGGGTGCGGTCGTCTTTTGACGCAAATATTTAAAAGTAAAAAAAAAATATTTTGTAAGGATTGAAGATTTTGTGAGGAAATGGGTTGGGAAGGATTAAGTATTTACAGAGAAAAAAAATATAACTTTTTTTGTTTAATATTAGAGGCTCTAGTAGAGCCGCTCTACCCAAGGGCTGCACTGCAGGCCCAGGGTGGCCCCGGGCCCTGAGGCCACCAAAAATAGGCCCGAGGCCCGGCCCGGGGGACCTCGGGCTGAGCTAAACACGGGCCGGGCTGGTGCGGTTTCCGTGCTGGCCCGGCCCGTTGGCCACCTCTATGTGTATGGTATATATGCATTTTTTAAAACCAAACTTAAGGCTTTTAAGGGCATTTTGGCCCTAAAGGTAGGCAAATGAGTTTGAAGGGATTGGAACATAAAACCACCAAATCAAAGCTTCGTGAACTCTAAAGCCCTGAATGCAAATCTGGAAAAAAAAAAAAATTTTTTTTTCTTACTAAGTCATATTATCTAATATTGAGCTCTTTGATTTCATATAATAATGGTAAGCTACCAATTTTTCAAGCAAAAGGCCCGGGGTTCAAAGTTCATTCCCCCTATTTTGAACAAAGTTGATGTTCCCATTTAAAGAAAGTTGTACCTCTTTGCTAATAAAAAAAAGAAATCTCAAACTAATACAGGTAGCTATTACTGATGAATAGAGCAAACCCATCAACCTCATAAACTACGAAAGCTCGTTCTGTTTAGTAGAATTAACACACTTCAATTTTGAACATTGCACATTGCGTTTAATGTAAAATAAATACATATGCTTGAGTCATGACAAGTAGCTTATGTACTTGATTCTTACCCAATTTACAACTCAATACTATTTTTGATTCGAGAAAATGCAATACTACATGAGATGTCGATCGCCATAAAAGGCATGGAAACTACAACAAAAGTATGTATGACACCTTAAAGCAAGCACTTTACATGGAGCAGAACTGAAGTCATTCGTATGAGACGATCTCGCTATGAGATTCGTAAACGCCATTATTTTGAGACATTAATCCCACAATTAATGTAACATATATTAAATAAAAAATATTGTATAAATTTCACAAAATTATAATATATTCTATTTTATTATCAAATATAAAAATAATTTGTGAGCAATTAGCATACCTTGACGTGTTTTAGAAATAGTTCTTTGTACTTTATTTAATTAATTGAGCCAATGCTCAAAATGCTCCAAAATAAAAAAAAAATTATTACCAAAAATGACACTTTTCATTTACTCAAATAGCCTTCATGTCAGCAAATTTTAAAATAATGATAAATTTAAAATATGACAAGAGTTAGTGGTATTTTAAAGATAATAATTTATGTTAAATATTATTTGAACAAACAACTATTATTAGATAACTCTAAAAATGAGTAAATTAAAAAAATTATATATAGATAATATAATTTAATATTTAACAAATAACTTAATTTAAATTTTTTAGTATAAATTATTTATATAATTTAACTAAAATATACATTATAAAGCTAAATATAACATGATAATAAAAATATAATCAATATATTAATTTAATTAATAATTTAGAATTCATTAAAAAAGTTAAAAAAGGGACAGATACCTCCCTCACAGGGATGGAGGTACCCAAAACAAAAAATTAAAATTAAAATTAAAATTTGCTGATGTAGAGATCATTTGGATAAATATTTTTTAAAATGGACATTTTTGGTAATACTTTTTTTTATTCTGGGTCATTTTGGGCAACGACTCTAATTAATTGGTCCTCTCTATGTGTTCATAACAGATAACATTAAAAAATTAAAATTTTTTTAACATTAATAAAAATTTAATTTATTAATACACATAAATCATGGAATGATGTATATATAATATCGAAAATATCTTAATAATAGGTCTAAACATATAAAAAAATGAGATACATAACTAATACTAAAATTTGATATCACACACATGAAATTTAATATTTAAATTAACTCATAATAACCCAGTATATCATACAGAATAAACCTAGTTATTATTATTATGCAACTTAAAAGATAATAGTTTCTCAAATTTTGTAAGACACAACTTACTCACATTCAATTAAGTAATGCTTTAAATTATGTTGGTAAACTCAAACGATATCTACACATCAAATTTAATGCTTAAATTAAACACAATTCACTTTTTATTATCTAATACAAAGCATAATAATCCTTAAATTTTGTTATTAAACTCAAATCAAATCTATTCATTGAATTTATGTATATTTAAAGGGTGAGTTATATTTGTCGGAGAAATTATGTATTTTATTGATTTAAAAATTATTTACTTTTATTATTTTCAAATAAAATAATCTTCTACTAAAAGATTTTTCTTTAATTGAAATACTTAATACACAAGTCTCATTCAAAGCTTGAAATTATGGCTTGTAGGTAAGGGTATTGAAAAAAATCCATAATGGAAATACCGAACTGAAATCCCGAAATACCGACCAGAAATTGCTGTTAACCCTACCGAATTTTTAGTTCGGCTAACCAAATCGAAAAAAAATTGAGGTATTTCGAGACGGTAATGGCTAGTGATTTTGTCCATTTCGGTTAATCGATTTACCAAAATAATGTATATCACATATATATTTTCACATGTTCATAATATTATATTATTTACTAAGTTTGTTTTTCCACCACATGAATGACTCTTCTATAATGCATGATTAACTTTATCTTTTTTCCCAATTCATCTTCTACCATGGAGTATTTGTGCCTCATTGTTATCTCCTCGATACTAATGAAGCACTATGTTACTACAATTTAGTACTACTCGCTTGCTCACATATTGTTTGAAATAAGATATTACACGTTTAATTTTTTAGAATTGAATTATAAGCTCATAATTTGTTAAATATTCTTACTTTTAATGTATTCTTTGAACATTTATAAACCATTAAAAAGATAGATCATATAATATAAAAAATGTGTTGTATTACTTTTTCAGTTACTAGTTAACTGACACAACCGAACCAAATTACCAATTTACCGAAAGTCGATTAACCGGTCTTTTCGATTACGGTAACAATTAGAAATTTTGGAGTATTTTGGTTACAGTTAACCTAACTGAAATACTTTTCGATATGGTTAATCGAACCATGAACACCTCTACTTGTAGGTAAGTTATTCTTACTGTTAGGTTATGTCTCAAATTACTTGTTTTATTTTATGGGGTTGCCGTAGGGTCACCGATCGATCGGGAGGGAATCCAATCGATCGGGTGATTTAAGGAAAGATTTGAGAGTTTTTTAGGAAATTAGAGGGCCGATCGATCGGGCCCTCCCAGGCTCGGCTCTATTTAAAGGACGTAGGGTTTACGTCTTTCTGTATCCAATCAAAGGTGAGGCACCGCCATTGAGAGAAAAGAGGTGATTTCGTAATTCCTCCAAGATTTTGAGTGCTACGAGAGTTCAGAGGGAGTGATTGTAATTCTTCCATATATCTCGTGTTGGGAAGTGTCGTTGTAATTCTTCGGTTCAGTTAATAAAGAATCTCCATCTCCGCCCGTGGTTTTCTCCCCTCTCGATTGTAGAGGGGTTTCCACGTAAATATTGTGTGATCTTGTTTTGTTCTTTCTTTCTCTTATTTGTTTACTTCTCGTTTTGCGTGAGTCATATTATTTGAATCGAATCAAGTTACCAGGGTCCATGCTTCCGCATTAAGATTTTCCTAACAAATTGGTATCATAGTATATCAGATTTGTTTAAGTTTTCTTAACACTTACCGTTGGATTTTAAGAGCATTTAAGCATGGCATGTGTTTATTCTTTGACCAAGAGAGAAATGGAACAATCCAGCATTCATAGTTTGTCTATATAAAGGATGAAAACATGAGGTGGTTTGGTGTGTATCTGCTTCGGCTCTGTCAGGACTTCCACCCTTTGCCAGGCCTTCGTTTGTCTTCTATGAGGTGGTTCAGTGTGTGTATTCGCTCCGAATCCGTCTGTTGCCCTGCTAGTTTTGGTTTCTGCCTGTTTTTCCTGTTCTGGATTTTTTGTTGTTTTTCCGGTCTCGTGGTGTTTTGATGCCTGTTCCTGTTTTGCTTTTCCCCTGTTTGTGCTATTTTTTTGTACCACTTCGGTTTACAGGGTGGCCTAGGGCTCGCTTTGTCGAGTTGCATGTCTGTACTTCGGCTATGCCGATAATTATCGAAAAAAAGGATGAAAACATGAGGGAAAATGTATATAACATGAAACACTTTATTTGTTCAATCCTCTACATTCTTGTGAAAAAATGGTGAGCTTAGTAGTTGTAGTTCGGGGATCTTTCATTACTGCACTAATAGAGGTCCGACGGGGTGTTGAATCCCTAGAAATGAGCGTGTTTAAGCTTAATATCAATACTTGTGAAGGAAGGGCACTTCATTTCTAAGAATAACGTTCTCACGTGCCTCAACCAAAAGATAAGTTTTTTTCTAAAAGTCTTTCTGTTTAATTTATTTTATATTGTTGTTGTTAATTTTGAATTGTTGAGTATGATTTGATAAAATGAAGTTTTATTGTATTGATATTTGTATAGTTTATCCATACTCTAATTTTCGATTGATATATATATTAATATATATCTTTTTATGTTATTAGTATACTTTTTGTTGAAATTACAAAATATTTCCAATAGTGTTTAGTAACAAAGTTCAAGGGGTAATGTATGTGTGATAAGAAAATTTATGGGCTATTGTATGAATTTAAAAGTGAAGAGAGGTGTGCTTTATTTAATTGCAAAATTCAGTGGGTGACAACAACAACAACAACAAACCCAGTGCCTGAAGGGCTCCCGCTCGCGCAGGGTCTAGGAGGGGAAGGATGTACGCAATCTTACCCCATTAGGGTGAGACCCTGATGAGAGACTATTTCTGAGGTCTTGTAACCTTCTATTTGATCCAATTAAGGATGGATGCGTGTACGCCTGCAAATAAGTAATCAATTCATCACCAATGAATTTATCATATATGAGTTCACAAATGAATTAATGAAATAAGCATGGAAGCATCTAACTGTGTATGCGCATGAGAGCATACAAGCCTGAATGGGGATTATACATGTGATATAGTGCAATTATAGTGGGGGTTAAAGTGTATAGAGAGTAGAGAGAGAGAAAGAGAGAGACAAGGGAGGGTAAAGTGAAAGAGGGAGAGATAGACAGAGAGTGGGAGGGTTTAGGGAGTAGCATAATAGAGTAGAGTGGAGTGTAGAGAGTAGCACTATACCCCACGGTACTAGATCTTAGAAGTCCTAAGCGACTAAACTAACACCCATACAACATGTACACAAACGAGACTGCCACAGTTTACCGATGCAGAATGCGCCTACACAGCTATATTAGTTAATCCTATAGTATTCCTCCACTAAGCTCAAACTAGGGCTGTCTCTTCTTTTAGGTTGGGGTAGGCGAGATCCTGTTGGATTATTTACATGGAATTCTTCTTTATCTTCTTTGTCTCAAGTGGAGGATTAGAAATCCGTATAAGTAGATGTGCACATCTCCTGGCGGGCCTCTTCCTCTATTCACATCTGTCGAGTAGTCTCCACCCAACCCTAGGAGCACTTGCAGCCAAACCATGCCGGGACACGGCCAGGCATTCTCTGTTAACATAACGAGCCTACTATATTATGATGCTCCTACTGAGCTACATCAGGTACACCTATACTAATCCTCCACTGAGTTCTATATAGGGCCAACTCTTCATTCAGGTTGAGATATGCTAGGTCCCATAGGATCGTCTCCATCCAGCTCTTCTTAGGCCAGCCTCTCCCTTTCTTTCCATCTATAATATGGAGTTGTTCACATCTCCTGACAGGGGCATCGGTGGGTCTCCTCTTAACATGCCCAAACTACCGCAGCTATGGCTCTCCAGCTTGTCCTCTATTGGTGCGACGCCTACTTTACTTCTTATGATGTTATTTCTAATCATGTCATTCCTTGTGTGTCCATATATCCATCTTAACATCCTCATCTCCGCCATTTTCAGCTTCTGCGTGTGATGACACTTTACTCGCCAGCACTCTGCCCCGTACGTCATAGCGGGTCTCACCACCGTCTTGTAGTATTTACCCTTTAGTTTGAATGGGAATTTCCTATCGCACAGTACTGCGGAACCCAACCTCCATTTATGCCATCCCATCTTGATCCTGTTGTTGACATTTACGTCCACTTCTCCGTCCTGATAGACCATGGAACCCAAATATTTAAAGCAATCTTTCTATGGTATATGCCCTCCGATCCAATCTTAACGATTTCTGTGCTTGGTAAGGTAAAAGTACTGAACTTGAATTCCATATACTCTATTTTAGATCTATTAAGTCGTAGGCCTTTTGATTCTAAGGTCCTCCTCAAGCAGTCTAGTTTATCATTTACCTCTTCCCTAGATTCTTCCACCAGGACTATATTATCAGCAAAAAGCATGCACCAAGGCACGTCCTTTTGGATGTGCCTAGTGAGCTCATCCATAACCAAAATAAACAGAAATGGACCGAGGGCTCCAAGAGGATCCCAGGCTCGATCTAGTTTATGGGGGCTTTCTATAACCCACCACGATTAGGGCTGGAGTTGTCACCCCTGGGACAGAAGGTAGGTGCAAGTGTATACGGCGGTTTAGTGAGCACAATATCGCGTGAGTGAAGTTAGCGTCGACCTGTCTTTTCAGCGTAGATTTCCATTCTCATTTGAGGCCGAAAAGTTTATTGACAACAGGTCGGCGCTTTTTCTCTAATTTATCAGGATCAAGAATTGGCAAGCTTCAAGTAAGCTGCTATATGGGTGATCAGGAGAGATAGGATTTTGAATCAGTTGATCCTTGATGTACTCCCACTATAATTGGGAAAGCGTTTGTCACCCCTTCAGTTGTACGCACAATGGTTTGGGCGTCTTCATACATGTCCTTGATGACTCGTATATAGGGCTCGTGGATGCCTTTTCCCTCCAGGACCCACAATTTAGTGGGTGAATTGTGTATAATTAAAAGTGTAGGGATTTGTTGTGTTTAATTACGAAGTTTTTAAAAGTTTGTCATGTATAAATAAAGGTGTAGGGGTTCTCTTGTCTTTCATAATAAAGTCTAGGGAATGTTTTTATAATTTGCCAATATTATAAATATTTATATTATTAAAAGAAACAATGTTATATACGAAGGACTCCCCTTAAGATATTGCTTCGGACTGCAGAAATGCTAGGATCGCCTTGACTCAAATAACGATAAACTAGAGTTTCCTGTGCGATGTATAGTGGGTAGTTAAATTTAGATAATTATATTTATATGTTATAGTTGATAAATTATACTATAAACATTAAAAAAAAAAGGCCTCGTTTAGTATGCGGGAAGTAGACAAGGGAAGTTTCAATTCATGGAAAGTGTCATTTCCGGGTCTTGTTTGGTATGCAGGATGTAGGTAGGATGTATGAAGTTGGAATTCCTAAGTAAGCTCCAATTGCTTCAAAATGGGGTAACTTTTAATTCATATGACAATTCTACCCCTTTTAATTTGTGATTATGACAAGTTTACCCACCACTGCCTCTATTAATGATGTTAGAAGATTGGACATGTGCATAATAGTAATTTTAATTATATTTCATGGGAAGTGCTGTGTCAACCAAACAAAACATAAGAATTGAATTCGCAGGAAGTTCTATTTTCTATATGGACAACCAAACACTTTTATATTATTTCCTAAAAAGTTGACAACTTCTTGTAGGAATTCAATTCCTTCGGCAACCAAACGAGGCCTAGAGTCTGCCTATATAATGACTTATGTATATTTAAATTAAGAGAAGGGAGTTGATTTTATCATAAATTAAACCTCTTATAGAGATATAGATATAGATCTAGATAGGAAGTTGATGTTTAAAGAGAAGGGAGGTAAAGTGACAGGCTAAAATTTAAAATGGGGGAGTGGAGGTGTTTTTATTGCTTTTTAAGCAAGTGATTTTTAGGGAAAGCAAAGCTCAATGTCACGGGATGAGCGCAGATCACTCGTGTGGCGCCCAGGCCCCTCAGGCTAGGGTCGGGCCAGCCTACCTCCTATGGTCAACAAGCAACAATATGCGCCTTCAAGAGATGAAATACACGACACAATCAATGCGCATTAGTATCGGACAGGTTAAGAAGACCCCATACGGCATATGTTTGCTTATTGAGCACCAGGGATAGTGTCAGCCAAAGGCGGCCCGTGACATCAAGCTCATGAGAGTAACGGAAAGGGACCAAGATTCTTGATTGGTCTCCAGTTGCTTCCTTCTGGCTTTTCCTTCTGCCATTGGTAGTGGGTGGGGGTTTACTTGCGGTGAACGTTTTAGACATGTGGCATTATTTTAATGGTTTGCAAGGCGGTTAGTCAAAAGTAATGGTTGCAGATGGTTCCTCATGGAGAGAGGTAATATATGATGAGCACCTAGGACACATGGCGTTATCTCAGTGGTTCATTGGGTGGCTAGTCTAAGATGTCAAGTCCCATGAAGTGGCGGATATGGCCGAGTCTTATTAGCTAGGAAAAATGGTCTTAAATCGGGAATACTCAGTGAAGCAGATAGCTGGATGGGGATTGGTTTGATCTCCAGTAGCATCCCATCTAATGAAGACATCATGTGATGTCTTGCCAATAAAAGGGGTTTTGCTAGTGAGTGATTGGAAGTTCGCCTATAGATGTACCATGATAATGGGAGGAGCTCGCTTGTCAGAGCAAATCGTCAATTGGAAATGGAAAAAGCTCGCTTGGAGAGTTTCAGGGGCTCGCCTTTCTCGGGAGGGAAGCTCGCCCATTGAAAATAGGAGGAGCTTGGCTAGGGAGGTTCAGGAGCTCATCCAGCAGTCATCACCCCCAGTTCTATTTGCCTATTCCATTTCAACTCAGACATTGTATTAACCATTTTGTTGTCGAGATAAACTTTTGTGAGGGAAAATTTTTAATTAATATATAGTATATATATAAATACTCTAGTTATAATATTATTAGTTTAGATGTCTTTAACCAAAAATAGTTTACCCCTTGTTTGTCAGCAAGGTAAAAAAAGATAAGGGTAAAAAGGGGTAATTTCTTACTATTGTTTGGCAAATATGTTTGAGTAGGGTAAAAGAGGGTAATGAGAGGTACCCCCAGCTTCTTTAACCTTTAAATTAAGGGATAAAGGGATATAAGGTTGATTTTTAAAAGATTTTGGACAACTCTTCTTTATTTTAATTATAACTCTTTTTATTGTCATTCCTTTATTTAATTGTTAAATAAGGGTAACTTATCTACTACTTTTTATTCTTATTCTTTTAATTTAATATATTCAAATAAAAATAAAATCTTATCTTATTTTCTTTCACTTTATCTTTCTTTATCTTATTTTATCCGGTTGCTAAATAAGGCATTGCAGGGGTCACCTTGTCTGAACGAGCCACAACAGTCAACTCGCCCCACCCACCATGACCACCCCAGGCGACCCGAACCCACCTAAACCGGTGGTCCTAGTCCACCGCTCCCCCGACTTCGGTCTCTTCTTCGCCGATCGCCTCGCAGTCAACTTCTCTCTCCTCGACCCCGCATCCACCATCACGCACCGCGCCGACCTCCACGCCTTCATCCGCGCCCACGCCGCCCATGTCCGCCTCCTTCTCTGCTTGGGTCCCTCCCCGCTTGACGCCGACACCCTCCGCTACCTCCCAGCGTTGGAATGCGCCGTGTTGTCCTCCGCCGGCATGGACCATGTTGACCTCGCCGAGTGCCGGCGCCGTGGGGTGGCGGTGACGAATGCCGGTGAGGCGTTTTCGGAGGACGCGGCGGATTATGCGGTGGGGTTGGTGGTTGATGTGTTGAGGAGGGTGTCTAAGGGGGATCGGTTTGTTAGGGGTGGTTTGTTGGGTGGGGTTGGAGGGTTTGATCTGGGTTCTAAGGTTAGTTATCTTTTCTTTCTTGTTTTGTATTCCA
The DNA here is from genome assembly GCA_018398585.1 of Simmondsia chinensis. Lineage (NCBI taxonomy): Eukaryota > Viridiplantae > Streptophyta > Magnoliopsida > Caryophyllales > Simmondsiaceae > Simmondsia > Simmondsia chinensis. The sequence goes on along the minus strand of JAGTTD010000001.1, from coordinate 46,607,102 downwards.
AAACGTTAAAAGAACTCCACGTATGAGTTCAGTTGAATCACACAGAGTTGTGAGAGTGAGGAGATCAATATATACACTTAGTGGATTACTTCACTTAATGCCAATTGATTTTACGATGGAATTTCATATGACTTTATATGTGAACCTCATATATATCAACTTTGTAGGTTGAGCTAGGGGCATGGTGAAATTTTATAGAAAGTACTTATCTAATTTTTCTCCGGTATTTGTTTCAAAGTCTAGGGGAATTATTAGTATTAGAGTACTAAGAGGATTATCATGATGGGTGACCTCCTGGGAAGTCCTCACTCTCAGGTTGGGGACACTCGGAAACAGCCTCTCTTCAGGTTAACACCCTGAAGGGGGAAGGCTGCATACATCCAGCCCCCCTAGACCCTGTGTAGGGGGGAGCCCTTGAGGCACTTGGTATGTTCCTTTTAGAGTACTAAGAGGATTCGAGTGCTTCACTTATTAGCTTAAGCTTTTGAGTGTTGGGTTTATAACATGGTATTAGAGCTTTATTAACTAGTAGATTACAAGTTGGGAGTGGGACCTTGATAGCCTCCAACTCCCAATATTGATATAGTTTAACCAAAAATGCTATATGTGGCGGCGGAAAAAAAAGCCACGAGAAACAGGTGCTTAGAAACTAGTTTGTCATTAACAACAAACTATGCCCTAGTCGTGGCATCTTCGTATGCGCCCTTCTTGTGTCGTGTAGCATCACTCTAGTTTAACACAAGGTAAGAAGTGAGGATGTGCATTATCGGCGCTTCGAGTCCAATAGGCATAATAAAGTGGTGTGTTAGAGTAGAACCATTCACGAGGCTTTACGCATCGGTTAAGCTTTTGGGAAAGTTAGTCGCATGACAATTAGTTCATCTATGAATTTCATATTCTAAGCTGCCTGGTTTTTGAGTCATTTGTTGAGTTGAACCTAGGTGAATGATTCCTTCAAGAAATGTGCCATTGCCTCTTGTGTTTGTATCAATACCCACTTCTCCAATGAACACAGGACCCTTCCTACAAGGGTTAAATTGAGGGAATTGATTATGTATAGGAGTCAATAATTTCTATATTCCTTCTTTCAATGATGTGCTTTTCTATGTAACTAATGTTAAGAAAACAAAACAAAAGAACAATGAAACGTTCAATGAGAAAAAGGAAAATAAGATACGAGATTTTCGTGGTTCACCCAACTTTGCATATGCCCATGATTTGCATCTCACTATCTTTTGAGAAGAGTATAAGATCATTTCTTTTCTTTTTATACACGCTAGACTTTTGCACACACTATGTGAGTATATACATAACCAGACTCGACACAAGAAATGCAACGACTAATACCTTAGTGACTACCATTTTTGTTGTCGGTCCTTACTCCTTAGTGGCTATTCCCTTCACTGCTCCAGGGTTGAGCAAATCAGGTGTTAATCCCTCCCTATGTTCTTCTATTTTACTGTTGAGGAAGTGTTCATTGGACCTTCTATTATGGAAATTTTTGTTCTAGCAGACTCGAATCTTTGCAACAGGAAAAAGTCAGCTATTTTGATACCCAATTCAGCATAGTTAAGGTGCGTTGGTAATTGGATTGTAGAAATGAATGTCTTGAGAGGATGAAATTATCTTGTGGGATGAGGTTATGCATATATATATAAGAGATTGGGGTTTGTAGGGGTTCTATTGATGTTAGGCTATTGAGACTAGAATTGTGCTGATCGCGTACATGCTAAGAGTATACGGTGGCGCTTCTGCTTTACTGGGGAGTTGCATTCTCGTCCTATGTTAGAGATTGTGTGATCAAACTTCGTTTTTAGAAAAAAAGTGCTTTTTAGCATTTTCTTCAAAATTTAAAGATGTTTGGTCTCAAAAGAAAAATGTTTTTAAATAAAAGCAAAAATTGTATTTCTGCTTTTAATAGGCTTTTAAGGAGAAGTAGGAAAATGTTTTTCCTTTAAAGAAGCAAAAACTAAACATGTTTCACACAAAATACCCCTACTGATAGCACCTTTTACGAAAAAGTGCTTAGATTAAAAAAAAAAAAAAAAAAAAAAAACAATTTTTCATAGCTTTGCCAAACAAGCCCTTAGATTGCGTTCTTGTACTGTGTTAGATTAGTGAAAGAGACGAGGAATTTGACGGAAGAAACGCTCATTGGATCGAATTCTTGTTTTAAATTGTGCTGATTTTCCCTGTTCTTACTGAACTTCTGGCCTTTGAACTTGATCAAGTAGGAGTCTAGTTAATGCTGCTACACAGTGCACCATCTTGGATCGTCTTCTAACATTTTACGCTTACTTGCAGATCATCTGTTTGTTACTTCATAGTTTTATCCTTGATGTATTATCCTTTTGCAGTGATGCTTCTTTATTGTATGAACTTACGAGGCGCTACATTCTTTTTCTCTTTGTTATATTTACTGTCGATGAACCTACTTCATAGAAGTTCGAGTTGTTGGGTGAAGATTATATGAATGGTTTTATACTTTATATGCCGCATCACGAGAATGTCCCAATAAGCATGAAGTCTAAATAGTGTACAAACCCACTTTAGAGATTTTGTTATATTTATATTAATATGAGTGATGGTTGTTGGGATTTGAAAAGAGCCTACTGGCCTGAAAGCTGAAGTTGTTAAATGAATGCACTTGGATGACTTATAGTTTTATACTCCTTACCTTTTCCTTTCTTCCCTTCCCCACACGAAAAGAGCTTATACTCTTCTTTTCTTTTCTCATTGAATTTTTTATTGTTCTTTTATTTCGTTCCCTAATAAACTAAACCCAATTTACATTCTAATTGCAGCTAGAAGGAAAACGAGTTGGAATTATCGGTCTAGGCAGCATCGGTTCACGAGTAGCAAAGAGACTCATTCCATTTGGATGTCACATTGCTTACACCTCGCAAACCAAGAAACGCGAATCCCCCTTCACTTACTACCACAATGCCCTCGACTTAGCACTCCATAGTGACGTTCTCGTGGCCTGCTGCTCACTCACAGACAAAACCCGCCACATCATTAACAAGGACGTGATGAACGCGTTAGGAGATAGAGGCGTGATCGTCAACGTAGGCAGAGGGGCTTTGATTGACGAGAAAGAACTTGTGAACTTTCTAGTGCAAGGAAAGATGGGTGGGGCAGGACTAGACGTGTTTGAGAATGAGCCTAATGTGCCGAAGGAGCTACTTGAACTCGACAACGTGGTCTTGTCGCCACATCGAGCAGTGTTGACATCCGAGTCGTTGAAGGCTTTGGCGGATCTGGTGGTTGGTAACGTGGAGGCATTCTTTTCGAACAAGCCATTACTATCGCCGGTGAGGTTGGAGTAGAGCAGAGTTGTAATTCGAGTCAAATAAATCTTTGCTCTAGAGCTGAGTGTCCTCTTTTCGTACAAATGGTAAGAAGTCCAATTGAGTTGCACAAGAGGACCACCCTCCCCGAGCCAAACCCCATAAATTCCCCCACCCCTAATGAAGGCGAGATTCAATCCCGGGTCATGAATATCACCCTAGAGACTTTACCATCTTGGGTCGCACAAGGGGCTAAGCGTACGTGGCATTCTTCCAGTGTAACTTGTGTTGATTTGTGTATTTGGAATGGATTTGATGAATATAAAAAGATTGTATTATTTTCCTTTCATCTAGTTGATGTTTATTTAAGTACAAATATGATGAAAGGTTTAATATTTTAGGAAAAAAAACAAGTATAATATTTGCTAGACATACAAAATTACTTAAATATCAGAAAGAAAAAGAATATAAGAGACGGATATTTAAAAAAAGATGGTTATCAAGCTTCGTATTATCATTCTTGTTCCTCCAAGGACATAGGTATTTCTAAGGCTTATTTTGTTAATGTCAAATCAATTTCACCTTTTGTCTCTCACGAGGTTACTCCTGTTGCTTTGACATTAACAAAATAAGCATTGACAATAACAACAGTCAGAACATATTGCTTTGTTTTTTTAAAAAAATATATTGCTTATAAGTGCATTGTAAAGCCCTAAGTACAAATCTTTAAAAAAAAAAAAAAAATTCGTGCTGAGTCATATTGTCTAGTATTGAACTTTTGGATTTGGTGTAATAATAGTTAAGCTACCTATCTTTCAAACGACGGGCCTTAGATTCAAAGTTTATTCCCCTCTATTTCTAACAAAGCTGATGTCCCTATCTAAAGAAAGTTGTACCTCCTTACCAATAAAAAAAGAAATCTCAAATTAACATAGGTAGTTATTACTGATGAACAGAGTAAACCTATCAACCTCAAAAACTACGAAAAGCTCGTTTTGTTTAGTAGAATTAACACACACTTCAATTTTGAAAATTGCACATTGCGTTTAACGCAAAATAAATACATATTCATAAGTCACGACAAGTAGCTTATGTACTTGATTCTTACCCAATTTACAACTCAATACTATCTCTAATTCGAGAAAATGCAATATTACATGAGATGTCGATCGCCATAAAAGGCATGGAAACTACAACAAAAGTACGTATGACACCTTAAAGCAAGCACTTTACATGGAGCAGAACTGAAGTCATTCGTATGAGATGATCTCGCCATGAGATTCGTAAACGCCAACTTAACCAGAGATTGACATTGACATTAATACCACATGCTATGGGCATGTTTAGCGAAGGTGATGCCTGCAGTACGAAGGTAACATAAGATGTGGGATTCGTGGAAATATTTGAACAAAGAGTTATATTTGTTTACCTTTAATAATTTTGAATATTTTGGCAAGTTTTCATATTTTATTAGTTCTTGAATGTTTTAAGAAAGTTTTCATATTCTAGGTAGTTTCCTTATTTTGAGATTTTGAATATTTTAGGAAGTTTCTATATTATTTATATTCTGAATATTTTCATGAATTTCTACATCTAGATTATTTAGTTTTCTAATTTTTGCTATTAGGGCTACATAAACTCATATATACTTAAACGCAATTGAGTTAAATATTTTATTTTCCTATAGTCCCTTTATACGTTCCTTTCCCCTTTCTCTTTTCCTACATCAGTAACATTTCTTGCTCAAAACTTCAGAAGTAAACATAACCATGTTATTAAGCCAAAAAATGCCAATGCAGAAAGGATTCCTAGCAGCAAACTTCTATGAAGGATCCCCATAGAAAGATATTAGGTAAAGGCTGACCAAGCCAATGATGTTTAGCTGGTCCATTTATAGACCTCTTTATTGGGATAGATTCCGAACTTTGCAGCACAACAGTTGGGATTAGGGGTATAAATGAACCTAACATTCGTTGAACTACTCGTGCTTGAAATCGATTAGGGCTTGTTTATGTGCATTTAGGGACTCAATAAACAGACTCGATACGCTTAACAAGCTGAGTTCAAACAGGGAGTGTGCTCAACTTGTTAATGTTTGCGAAGAGTTTGATAAGAGCTCGTTAAAGACTCAAATAAGAGCTCCTTCATGACTCGTACCGATTGGCATTATCTCGAAATGGCTTGGCAATGGTTTGATAATAATTCAAATAGCTCAACTTGATAGCAAGCTTGGCTTGATAACAAGCTCGAAATGGCTTAATTAGTCTAAAGAGTCGAGTTGAGATGAGTATCGAACATACTACTATCTTATGAAATCAAGTTCAAAAAAAGGTGCCAAAGCTCGATAAAAACTTGGGTCAAACTCGATCACGATAACCCCTTATCAAGCTCAAGTGTCAGCAACCAGGTGCTTGGCTCAACCAGGCTACATTTACACCCCCAGTTGGGATTAAGGTGGTAAACATATCATGTCATGTTAGGTTCGTGTTCATGTGATATTGGGTATATTTTTACGCAAACTGACCTCAGGGTTTCTTTGGTTCCCCGTCGGACTTTGCAACGAATGGTTGGGAGACCTAGCCTCTGATGTGCCTCGTATCTGTGACAACCAGAGAACCCTGCCATATTTGCAATAATATCAAAGATCATGATAAATCCAGATAAACAGAAATCATTTCGAAAATATAAAGGGAAAATGACAGGCTAAAACGACTTTCCGAACGCACCATAGTAAGCTCCATCAACCTCCAGTACGTCTATCTGCAATTTTCAAGGTGGAAGAAGTGACAAAATTTGCTAATAAAACTGGTGCATATCAAAGTAGTTTGTAAGAATTGAAACTGACATGTTCAAGTCAGCTTACGCAACGCTCTGACTAATCCCTTGGGTGTTGGTTTTGAGATTTAGGTGATCCAAAATAAGTTCTGAACGGTGCGCTCTTTTTCGGTAACAGAGGTATTTGGGTTAGTTGGAGCATAATGTAGGAAGAGTAGTTGAAAAGTTCATAGAATCATAGAGTAATTGGGCCGTTAAAACCCAAATGGGTGGGCTGGAGACATTGGTCGGCGATTGTGACTTGAAACAACCATAACTTCTCATCCACAAGGAAGCTCTCAGACCAAACTATGCAAAGCTGCTGGCCCTAGTATTTTTGCGAAGTTTGGCTTCTAGATATATTTTTAGGCTACTTTCATATTTTGCAGATAGTGGAGTGACATTTTTATATTACATATGCACATATATATATTTATAATGTATCATAAACATCTCGTTTATATGCAATACAAGCACACTCATAATATAATCAATTTTCTTTAGGAACCCTTAACAAATTGGGGACCCAAGCATTGGACTGGCCTTGATTGACCACTCTAAAGTATGTGTTAGAGTATAAAACTAATATTAGGTCTTCACCCATGAACTCTAAACTTTTTGGAAGGTTGGTTATTTGATATGGTATCGGAGTCTTGTTGACCAAGAGGTCACATGTTCGAATCCCAACAGCCCCAATTTCAATATTTATGAAGAGGGCTTATGTAATATCCACGCGTCAAGCCCAAAAATGGATATCTGTACGAGGGGGCATGTTATAGTATAAAACCAATATTAGGTTCTCACCCATTAACTTCAAATTTTGGGAAAAATGGTTCCTTGATAGTATGTGCAGTGCAGCAAGGCAAATTGACTTCAAGAATTGCTCTAATATTGACACTTACAGGAACTTGAAGGCCGATTTCCTGAATGCTATCCATGAGTTGCTGCACTTTGTGAGGATCATTAGCTCGAGTGCGCATCAATGGCCTTCTGATCTTATCCAGTGGTAGCTCCATAATCACTGGCCCTCCTGTTTGACTTGTTGAGGGAGCCCCTAATAGTCACCCACATCCATCACAATTTCATTCAAAGGGCAAATGACATTCTTTTTAGTACGATTTGAGGCCTCTAAGGCAAAAGGTCATAGATTCAGATTCTCTGTTCTTTAATGCTTGCATATTTACAGAAGAAAGAAAGAAAGGGGGAGGAAAAGAGAGTTACCGTTAGATGAAGCTGAGAGGGAGAACTTCCTGAGAGTGGTTGGGCTGTGGAGGTAAAAACTTGCCATGTTCGGGATTCTATAGCCAAACCAACCTGGGTCATGAACCAAGGTGGGGATTGTTTGACAACGTTAAGAATTTCACATGTGAATCTAATAAGAATCCTACATAGGAGTTGTGAGAAAGAAGAGATTTACAAATAAGCCTAATAGGTTACTCTAACTAAAGCCAATTGATTTGAGGATGGCACCCATTTGGGCTTACGTGGACCCTGTATATGCCAACTCTATAAATCAGGCCTAAAGGCCTAGTGAGTTTTAATAGACACCACAAATTTTTTATGATAGTTTAATGATATATATACATAAAGGTTCGAATTATAATGTATTGAATACAACAACAACATATAATTAGTCAAGTTGAATGGCATTAGATAATTAGTAAAGTTGTGGCCGAATGATTTAACTATGAATCTGCATTATATTTACAAATTGAGGCTCAAATCCAGCCACGGCATATTTCTTATATTGGGCTCAAATGAAAAAAAGATTGTCAGGTAACTTAATCATCGTTACTTAAGGAATTCTGCACTTAAGTTATGCAAACACCATAACGTGTTATTTGACATATGTGAGACTCGCTTTAGCGATACCATGACTCTGAATTGCAATTTGATTCCACACAATGGAAAAGAGAGACACAGATGCAAACAGGTAGTTTTTAAATGGACAAAAGGCAGAACAAAGACACGTTGATTTGCAACACTGGACATGTGAGAAAGCACAAAGATGGCTCCGCAGGATGTGGGTTCCGTCAGTATATCACCACATCCTCGTTGAGAGAGATGATACGAAGCTTGCAATTGAAATTTTTTTACAGTATTCAGGAGCACAATATTTATCCTAAATAGGGCCGTCAATGCATTTGAATGGGAGAAGGTGAGATCAGATCCAATGCCTCACGCATGGAGGTGGAAATAACTGTTATACCAACCAATCTTGCTCGCTCGTACTTGAATTACATGTACAAATTGCAACCATAAGCCAATTTATAGCGACTATCAGTTGGCATATTTGGACAACTAATCCTAGAATCTATCCTCCCTTTTCTATACTTGTTTAGATATTACTTGCAACTTTCCTACCTCATTAACTCACGCAACAGATCATCCAATATCCACCTAGTGAACCACAAAGGAATGCTAGAATGAAATGTTAGGATTTTTAAAAATTAATATATGACAATTAATTTTCTTTGGGAAAATGTGGTATTCTTAACCTCCTGTTTGGCAATAGGGTAATGGGGGGTAAAGGGGGGTAGGGGTAATGGGGGGTATATTGTTACCCCCGTTTGACAAAACATAAAGAGGGGTAATGAGGGGTAAAAACTTACCCTCCTTTACCCCTATTACCTTCCTTACCCCCATTTCTTTAACCCCCCAAAATGGGGGGTAAGATAAATTTTTAAAAAAATTTGAACTATTTTACCCTTATTTTAACTATAACTCTCTTTACCCTTACCCCTTTACCTAATTGCCAAACAAGGTTAACTCATTTACCTCTCTTTACCCTTACCCCTCTTATTTTGACATATCCAAATAAGGGTAGGATCTTACTTTACCCTCCCCCTCTTTACCCCTCTTTACCCTCCTTTACCCAGTTGCCAAACAAAGCACAGAGTTCTTTGGATAAGGAGTTTTGGAGGCTTTGCTAAATAGTTTATGTTGATTTACAGAGAAAATATAGGGCTTTATAACATTAAAATGACTCTTTATATACTCTTTATATATGATAAATAGTTCAAAATGTTTTTGAATTGATGTCTACCTATTCTACCACAATCTTTCAGTCCAACATGTCAATAACTGAGAATAGCATTACTCTAATAACTCTACCTAATCTTAATTTCAAAACATGACACAATTCATTTCTTACTCGACCATGTTCATAATTGAACTAATATTTTAATTTTCATTATAAGAATCTTCTGTGAATCAAAAGGCCTCCAACAAATTAATTATTGCAGCCCAAATCTTGATAAAGACCTATCAAATCATATAAGTGTTTGTTTAGCCAAAATCTAAGTTTTTAGTTTTTAAGATTGCCTCCTAAATATAAAAGAGTTTTCACCAAAAGTTAGAAGTTGAAAGAAGCATATTTTAGGATAAATTACATATTAATACCTTAAGGTTTGGTGTAATAATTTTTTAATCCATAAATTTTACGAAATAATTTCTTAGTCTATAAGATTTAGTGTAAATACTTTTCAGTCCAATATTAGGTAAAACAAAGTATAGGAAAGATAAAAAGACATTTATATCCTTATTCAAAACATCGCTGTTTTTTCAAATTTAGTTTAGTTTTTTTTTTTTTGAATTTCTTTAACTTTAAACATTAGCTTTTGGTCGAAATGTCGATGTCAGACGCGTGAAATTGGACTAAAATATAAAAACTTGTAGACTAATAAATGATTTTACAAAATTTCTGAACTAAAAAATTATTATATCAAACCTAAACATATTAATATATAAGTTACCCTATTTTATTAAAGCATACTTCAACATTTCTAGAACAAAAGTATCTTCACTCATAGTTCAAGAGAGATTAATTTTTTAAAAACAGATTCTAAAAAAGTTACTATTTCTGCAGCATGGCCATACGGTCCATAAATCTCCGACTTTGTCTAGCCCAAAAAGGTTGCTTTTATTGAGTGTATTTTTGTCTGAAGATTTTTTAATTTTACTCGTTTTTGCTCTAGAGAGCAACGGTATTTTACTGTGTGTGTTTAAACGCACAAAAACCACCTTTAATTCTATTTAAAAACAATTTTTTTATCTACTCTAAACACTGTTAAATTCCTTAAAAAATAATCTTTATGGAAACAACACATTTTTTTGGGGGAAAAAAATTGACTAAACAGGCTAAGTCTCCCTGTCGTGTGAAGCAGTAATTGAACTCTGGCTTCTTTAATCTGACCATTTCAACATTGAAACACTACATAAACCCTAATTTGTTTCATCTAATCGAGGAATGCAAAATCGAAACCAAAAAAGCAAAAGAAATTGGCAAATTAACGGTAAAAAAGCTCAATCAAGGAAAATTTAAGTAGAAAATTAGCGAATGAAGTACCTTCGTGATGCTAGAGAGAGAGGGAGAAAAATCTAGGGTTCGGTGTATTCATCGGGGCTCGGGAAGTTCTTATTGTGTGGCAGAAAGAATGACACGCGTGACGCTTTGTGGTTGTCGTTTGGTCACTCTCTAGACTTTTGCACTAGCTAATGGCTGTGAACATGAACAACGTGGGCGGTAGGGTGTAAATGAACGACACGAGCTGAGCACCTCGTTGTTCGAATCCAAGTTAGAGTTCAAGCAGAGCTCTTATCGAGCATTTTCAGCCTTGTTCAAACTCGGTTTGATAAGATTTTAGTGTATTCGATACTCAGTTGGGCTCGTCGAGCTTGCTGTCGAGCCAAGTCCAGCTTATTATTGAGCCGGATTGAGCTTAAAGCTGAGCTGAGCTGAGCTTGCTATTGAGCCGAGCTTTTGAAGTTACTATCGAGCTATTATCGAATCATTTTCAAACCAATGCCAACTATTAGCGAGCTCTTAACAAGTCCATAACGAACTTTTAACGAGCTCATATCGAGCCCTTTAACGAGCTCTTATCAAATTGTTCGTGAACATTAACTAGTCGAGTACTCCCTTGTTCAAACTCGACTCGTTAAGCTTATCGAGCCTACTCGGACTTGGTTAGATAAGTTATGAAGCCCTCATAATGAACATGAACGAGCAGTAATCGATTTCGAGCACGAGTAGTTCATTGAATGGTCGGTTCGTTCACACTCCTAGTGGGCGGTTTATGATGGGTGAATATTTTAGCTGTCAGAATCAGGATTCTTCTTAGCACTATTGGCGATTTTCAAAATCAAAATTATATAACTGAAAGAATTGTGAGATTCTATTAAATATATAATATAATTGTTTGGACATTAGAATTAGTTATATAGTTCATAAAATTATCATGTAAAACCTTAACTTACACAAGTACATACAAAAACTGCAATCAAATAAGAAAACACATTATCATGTAAGATAAATGCGTTATTCTATGCTCAAATAACCATGAAAGGTTTCAAGACAATACTTGTTAACCAACCTTTATGTGAGCGAACTTAATGTCACGACTTATTATTAGAATAATTTGTAGAAAACACACAACTTTGTTAGGGAAATAATAAAATATGTATCTAAATCAGTCACCGGGTTCAAGGCACGTAGCAAACCGTTTTTCTTAAGACTTATTTATTGGATACCGAAATAGTCTAAGGGATACAATGAAACCCACCAACAAAGTGAGAGTAAGAGCGTAGAAAGATTGATAATCGAGACTTAAAGGATAAAAAGAATGATATTTTTTTCACACTTACAAATGTCTTTGGTGGGCTTTATATATATAGAAGTCCCATACGTCTCTTCATGAAGAGATACATCCTTTAAAATATATTTAATTAATTTTCCAAAATTCATAAATATCCGTGTAAAATAACTACTATAACTCTCCTATGTGTTGACACAGAGCTCGATGTATCGATACACACTTTATTTTGAAAATACATTAACAACCCCCACAATTTTCAAAATACATTCATTCTCATACAATTTAAACAACATCTCGGAGTTAAAGGAATTCTTTATGCATAAATGAGAATGTCTTTCGATTGAATCGCCATTTAGTGAAGACATGTTAGTTGGAGCATAATGGTAGACTAACCTTTGAACTATACGAGTCCATTTTGACTAACCACACATGTCTCCACACATAAGACTTACTCTCCACAACACTCCTGAACTTCGACTAACACATTTAAGATCTTGTGTCCTGTACCCTTTATGAGTATATCAGAGTCAAACCTATGTCATTATAATACTCCTTGAAGCGGCCAAACTTCACACTCATTAGGTAAACCCCATTGATCATGTCCCTGCAACAAGACTTTCAATTACTTCTCGGGTCCATTAAGAGTATACGCTCAACCCCCTTTTTCCTTTCTCACAGGTTGCCAAGCACAACATCCGAGATGAAATTTTACTTTAGTGCTTGCAATCACACGGATGATGAAACTCTTTCATTGAACGCAAGACCTGACGTTGTACCAGGCGTTGTGTTGAGAGTTCATCATCGGTGACTAAAAATGACGGGTTTTACTCATCCCTTTACTCATATTTATTACCAAGACTCTAGCAAAACTTTTTAACAAGGGATCTGCTAGATTCTGACTTGCATTTTCAAAGTTCACAGTGATCACTCAATTTTTCATGAGTTGTTTCACATAACTATGTTTCACACTAATGTGTCTGGACTTTCAATTATGTACTTTACTCTTATGCATTTGAAAGCATAACATCACTATCACAATGGATAGAAATAGGTGATATTGGCTTAGGCCACAAAGGAATCTTTAATAAAAGATCCTTTAAACATTCTGCTTCTTTACAAGTAGAAACCAGAGTAGTAAACTCTACAATTATGGTGGAATTAATAATACATTTTTGTTTCTTAAGACCCAAGGAACAATACCCCCACCATTTAGTAACACCTACTCGCTTGTAGAAGCGTAGTCCTCTTAATCGAGATACACCAAGCATCCGAGTGTTCTTCTAAGTAAAAGAATACTCATTAAAAGTAATACCATAATCCATTGTTATTTTAGTACCTTATGTACCACATGTCAGTAAATTTTACTTACATTGCTAGTTATATATACTTAACTTTTCAATAATAAAGGCTATATTTGGCCTTTTCATGTTTCAATTATACTATTGAAGTACCTTCATTTGATACTAAATATCTATAACAAATATCAATATGTAATCAACATACATATATATAATGACTCCTTTATCATTATTAAACTTGCTACATACGCATTTATCCAATATATTAATTGCCTTTTTTCAAAAAGTAACATCATAAGACTTCATGGCCTCGTCATAGGATCATATTCTATGACACAACAATATCAAGTTTGACATTCATATTGTCTTTAGCTCATTCCGTTAGATATATAGAGAAATACAGTCCAAATGACTTTTCTTTTCTCGCTCTTTTACTTCTTCTAAGTTTTACAGCCTTTTCAAGGTTTTTTTCCCCCAAACATGATTTTTATCATATGACAAAGACATGTCATTTTTCATCGAAATTCGGCCTTTAGATCTAGAAATTGTGCATAAATGATTTTCATCTTAACATACTTTACTTCAAGGAACATACCCAATGCCTCAAGGGCTCCCGCCTACGTAGGGTCTGGGGGGGCGAATGTACGTAGCCTTCCCCCTTCAGAGTGTTAACCTGAAGAGAGGCTGTTTCCCAATGCCCCCAACTTGAGGATGAGAACTTCCCAGGAGGTCACCCATCCTGGTACTACTCTCGCCTAAGCATGCTTAACTTCGGAGTTCTCATGGGATCCGATGACGGCGTGTTGGTACCCTCTTTGGTTAACACTCAACTTTACTTCACATTATCATAATGCATCATCGTTTCGATAATATAAAGGAAAGATTCAAAATTACTTTGAGTCGGTTCCCAAAATAATGCTAAAAAATAAAAAAAATTAAAAAAATAATGCTGAAAAAAAAATATTTCCAAATCTACTGTTGAACCACGTTTACAAAACGCGGCTTTAATAAACCGCGTATAACAATGGTAAACGCGGTTATATTAATAAAACCGCGTCACGAAAACGCGGTTATATTCACTAAACCGCGTCACTAAGACGCGTTTTATTAAACACAAAACCGCATTATGTAGACGCGGTTTATAATTGTTATAACCGCGTCTTTTGGACCCGGTTTACTAGGTTTATCTAAAAAATCCCGACCTATTCATTCACGCGTGCTCTCTCCACTGCTCTCACCGTCTCTCTGCCTCTTTCTCGTTAACCCACCACCAGTCACGTCGTTCGCCTCCTCCTTTCTTTTGCTTATACACTAGAGATCTTTCAAGTACTATTATTGGAGTTATTTGACCTCCATTTATGATGTTGGAGCTTACCATTATGGGATCAATATGATAATCATCATAAATTGTGGCATAATAAAAACTATAAGCTAATAAAAAAGTGAAGAATTGCGGCATAATGGTAAGTATAAGTGAAAATAAAGGGGATTTTGGATTCCTGGCATTAAACCGCGTTTTATAAACTCGGTTCATGGGTAAACCGTGTTTAGTAGACGCGGTTCATGTATAAACCGCGTTTAGTAGACGCGGTTTATGTTGAAGTGAACCGCGTTTACTAAACGCGGTTTATACTTAAATAAACCGCATTATTTTGATCCGGTTTTATTGAAATTTAAACGCGTTTTGTAAACGCGGTTCAACAGTAGATTTGGAAATATTTTTTTTCAGCATTATTTTTTTAATTTTTTAACATTATTTTGTGAACCGACTCACATCCTTTTTCACATTCATAAATACATGCATAAATTTACACTCACACATAATTAATCATGTCAATGATAATGCCATTTATATGCATCAAATCTTATGGATAACATATGAAACGTATAATTCAGCATTCATATACTCTTAAAATTTGCCACTTTAATGACTAATAGCATCATAACATGTGAAAATATAAACTCATATAATAGTCTTATTTTCCATGCAGTAATCATAGTTATATTGTACTTAATTAGAATATCTTTATATTAGTCACATTAGGGATCAACATATGTAAAATAATAATATGATATTAACCTTTCATGATTTCTAATTCTAATTCCATTCAAATTCACACCACCTTCGTTTTTACCAAGTAAACAGAAAGTATTCATGTTAACAATTAAAGTCACAAAAATTCATGATTGCATTAACGTGTATACATGCATTAGTCGGATAACCACATTAACATCCGTGCTTATATGTGCATGTATTAATTACATTAATTGTATATTTATTAGCATCGTAACTTCATTAACATATATACATATTTATACTCAAATTCTTTTCATAAGTATAAACATACATGCATTAAACCTCAATTTAGTAACACTTCATACTACAAATTCTTGAAATTTACAATGCCTACATAATATATAAATTATATTGTGATTATATTTGCCAATAATGTATACACATTATTTTGTCTCTACCATCGTAATTTTGTGAAAATTAAAATTCTGGTTATACATTTTTACCAATTTATAACAATCATGTGTCCACGATTTAATGTCATTTGAAAGTTAAACAAGTCACTTTCAAACAATCATTACGAACATGTATCACCGATCACAAACATGTGTTTGGTTTTATGTCAGCATTATCGCATGCAATATTTACATTGCAAAGTAAACATTCAAATATTGCATTATATTCACACACGTAAACATTATACTACATTAATTGAAATTACCAGCTAGATTCAACTACCAATTTTATAATAAACATGAATCCACAGATTATTAACATTTTATTATTAGTTTTGGTATCGTCTCAGTGTCTAGTTTCAACAACCACTCCAAATAAGGATTTTTATCATTTTTGGCATCACTTTGGCATCTAATTTTAACAACCACTCAAAAAGGATTTCCTTTTTGGAATCGCTTCAACGTCTCGTACCTACAACCACCGAAAACAAATTCATATTACCAATTTATAATCAAGCATATTTTCATAATTTTAATTTATTTATTATCCAATTAATTAATATAATGCATGACTTTAACCGTCAAATGTAATTCTTGGGGTTGTCTTAATCATGAATACATTCATAATTATTAAATAAAAACTTTTTATAGTTAAACAGCAGAAGTTGGCAATTGGATGCATGGCAACTTACACTACTCAAAAATGTGTCGCTGTAGACACGTCGGTTTGAATCAAAAGAGCAGCAACTTTCATTTTAATAAATGTCAATTAAAGCAATTGCAGTTAACATCAACCGTTAAACTAAGATTTATTTATATTTTAGTATCTTAATATTTTTAAAAATAATAAAAAGGGTCATAACCTTTTTGAATTATTAAAAAGGCTCCTAAGTTTTTATCCTATGAATAAAAAGGTCCCTCTCAAGCGTGATGACGTCATTTTCCGTCTATAGAGCTGACGTGGCAACAAACAACAACAATAACAACAGACCCAGTGCCTCAAGGGCTCGGGCATAAGTGGGGTCTAGGAGGGGTGGATGTACGCAGCCTTATCCCTTCAGGGTGTAACCTTGTCAAGAGGCTTTTTCTGAGGACCTCTGACCTTATAGGGTTGGCAACACGAGGACTTCCCAGGAGGTTACCCATCTTGGTACTACTCTCACCCAAGCACGTTAATTCAGAGTTCTAATGGGATCCGGTGCCTTAAAGTTGACGTGGCAATTGCTTTTTATTAATGATACAATAAAATGACCTGAAGTACTCTTCAACGTCCTTATTAGTACTTTATAAGCACAAAATTCGAGATGTTGTGTTATATAAAAGCTCTCTATTTTTGCTTAATTTGTTTCAAAATATGGTTATTAAATGATATTTTTATCATTTTATTGTAGTATTAATAAAAACACAGCTGTCACACCAGCTCTGTCAACTAAAAATGATATCATTAAGTAAGAGAGAAACCTTTTTATTAATGCGATAAAAACTTAGGGGCCTTTTTATTAATACAACAAAAACTAAGGGATCTTTTCAATAATTCAAAAAAGTCAGTGTCCTTTTTATTATTTCTAAAAATATTAAGGTACTAAAATATAAATAATTAAATAATTCTGAAGCTAACCACTACTTCTTCTTAGGATGGCATTTGGACGAGTTGTTCACAGTCTCTATCCCCTCCTTCGAGGCCGCAAGTTCGACGGCCCCAAACCAAAATTCGATAAATTTTTTTTATTTCCCTTATTTTTTTAAGTTAAAATGATACAACATCATTAATTCAAAATCATTTGACCTAATTTATGTTCGATTTAAAAGCACTTATTCAAAACTTCATGGTATAAATCATCAAACAATGCCTACTAAAATTTATGGGTTCTTAAACTGTGGTTTTAATAACAATATCTTCAATGCCCCAAGGGCTCCCACCTAAGCACGGGAAATGTACGCAGCCTTCCCCCTTTAGGGTGCTACCTTAAAAAGAGGCTATTTTTAAGAACTCCTAACCTGAGGGGTGCAACACGAGGACTTCCCAAAAAGTCACCCATCTTGGTACTCTCACCCAAGCACGCTTAATTTCGGAGTTCTAATGGGATCCGGTGCTTGCGTGCTAGTATCCTCTTAGGTTTCAATACCACATGTAAATTGCTTCATTATACGCATAACACCAATGCATATAACATATATTTTTAGGCATCATAGAGATTCATGATTTTCACATAGACTTGAATCAGAAATATACCTTGATCCATAGCAATTTATGTAACAGAAAGATCCAAGAAGAAGTCCCATTCCTCTCTCTTCATCACTTTTAGTGATCTCCAAAGTTCGCCATCAACACACGAAGAAAAGAAGCCATTTTTGTATGAACGAAAATAAGTCTTAAGATTGTTAGAATAATTTGTAGAAAACACACAAATTTGTTAGGGAAATAACAGAACATG
The DNA here is from genome assembly GCA_018398585.1 of Simmondsia chinensis. Lineage (NCBI taxonomy): Eukaryota > Viridiplantae > Streptophyta > Magnoliopsida > Caryophyllales > Simmondsiaceae > Simmondsia > Simmondsia chinensis. The sequence continues at coordinate 46,589,199 of JAGTTD010000001.1, read as the reverse complement.
TATCTAAATCAGTCACTGGCTTCAACGCACGTAGCGAACTGTTTTTCTTAAGACTTATTTCTTGGATATGGAAATAGTCTAAGGGATACTCTCAGGTTATGTCTCAAATTACTTGTTTTATTTTTATATGGGGCTGCCGTGTGGTCACTGATCGATCGGGAGGGAATGCTGATCGATCGGGTGATTTAAGGAAAGATTCGGAGTGTTTTGGAAGTTTTGAGCGCCGATCGATCGGTGGGTTCCGATCGATCGGGGTGCCGATCGATCGGGTGTTCCCAATCGATCGGGAGTCTTGTTGCGCCGGCCCTAATTACTTTCTATAAATAAGGGCTTAGGGTTTTCGGTTTAGGTGAGAGGTTTCTCCCATACGTATCCAATCAAAGTGAGGTGAGCCGCCATTAAGAAAAAGAGGTGACTTCGTAATTCCTCCAAGATATTCGAGTGCTACGAGAGTTCAGAGGGAGTGATTGTAATTCTTCCATATATCTCGTTTGGGAAGTGTCGTTGTAATTCTTCTGTTTAGTCAATAAAGAATCTCCATCTCCGCCCGTAGTTTTCTCCCCTCTCGATTATAGAGGGATTTCCACGTAAATATTGTGTGTTCTTGTTTTGTTCTTTCTTTCTCCATATTTGTTTACTTCTCGTTTTGTGTGAGTCATATTATTTGAATCGAATCAAGTTACCAGGGTTTATGCTTCCGCATTAAGTTTGCTTCCACAAATTGGTATCTTAGTATACTAGATTTGTTAAGTTCCCTTTCAAATTGGTATCAGAGCCCTATTTATTTCTATTTGATAATATGACGTCCGCAATTAGATCCAAAATTGAGAAGTTTTGTGGTCAAGAGAGCTTCAGTTTATGGCAGGTTCGCGTTAAGGGCCTCTTGACTCAGAATGGCTTGAAGAAAGCTTTAGATGGGAAAGAGAAGAAATCAGAGAATCTTACAGAAGCACAATGGGAGGAGTTGGATGAGAAGGCGCTCACAGCAATTCAGATATGTCTTACCGATGACGTTTTGACATAAGTTCTGGAAGTGAAGACCGCTAAGGAGTTGTGGGAGAAATTGCAGGATATGTTCTGTTTCAAGTCTGTCTCCAACAAACTCGCAGTTAAGCGCCGGTTGTTCATGTTTCGTATGTCAGAAGGTATGTCGCTTAAGAACCACATCAGTGGATTTAATTCAATTATTCAAGATTTGAAAGAATTGGATGATGTTCCTAAGGATGAAGATCAGGCAATGTTGTTGTTATGTTCTCTCTCTACTTCATATAAGGGTTTTGTCGAAAGCATGATTTGTGAGGGTAGACAAATCATATCTGTTGATGAAGTTAAGAGAAACCTACTGAGTAAAGAACGAGTAGATAGGAAATTATCTGATTCTGTGTATAACTCAGGTAATTGTTTATTTGTGAAGGAGAGAACCGAGTATGATCATAGTGGAAACAAGTCTAAGTCTAGGTATCAAGACCTAACCTGTAACTACTGTCGTAAGAAAGGGCACATTAAGAAAGACTGTTATAAGCTTAAGAGAAAATTAGAAGCAGATAACAGGTCTGACCAGAGATCCATAGCAGCTAGTATTGTGAATGGTGAGAATGAAGATTTTCTATTGTCTGTGTCTGAACCTCAGTTCAACTTGAAAGATAGTTGGTTTTTGGATTCGGGTTGCTCCTATCATGTCTATCCCAACCGGGATTGGTTTTCCACGTACGAGTCTATTCGAGGTGGAGTTGCTTTGATGGGTAATGATAATCCATGCAAAGTTCTGGGTATAGGAACAATTCGTTTTAGGATGTTCGATGGCACTATCAGGGTTTTGGGGGATGTTCGTCATGTTCCTGATTTGAAGAAAAATCTCATCTCTTTGGGTACTCTTGAATCTAAAGGGTACAGGTACACAGCTGAAGGTGGAGTTTTGAAGGTCGTTAAGGGTGCATTGACAGTTATGAAGGGCAGAAGGTCAGGTACGTTGTATGAGCTTGTCGGTTCCACAGTTGTTAGATCTGTTGCAGTATCTTCATTATCCTTGTTGCTGACAGAACCAGAGATCACAAATTTAGGACGTTTGAGATTGGATCGTTCAGGTGATAGGGGTCTGTCTGAGCACAGTGTAAGGGGCTCTTTGTGTGGTCAGTCCAGAGGACTGCTGGTATGTGAACAAGGGCTTTATGTGAAGCAGAAAGGCTTTCTCTTTAAACAATTCCTGACGAGACGTGTCACGTTTGGTGAGTCTTCATTATTGTTATCTCCACAGAAGATGTTATCAGTTGTTTGTGATTTAGGTCAGGTGAGTAAGCCAGAGGGAGTTCAGTTCAGTAACACAGTTCAGCAGCGGGTGGTTGTTTCAATTGATGTGTCAAGAGCCAATTCAGAGAAGAAGATTGGCATTGCTGATAACCTCTCAGATATGTTCACTCAGTTTCTACCTAACAGGAAGTTCAAGCTTCGCACAGTTAGGTTTCGTACTTCGTTGTGTTAACCCCATGTGTGGGGGTTTAGTGAAGAAGGTGGAGGAAATTCTTTTATGTATATAATTTGAGCCGAGGTGGAGATTTGTTAGGTTATGTCTCAAATTACTTGTTTTATTTTTATATGGGGCTGCCGTGTGGTCACCGATCGATCGGGAGGGAATGCCGATTGATCGGGTGATTTAAGGAAAGATTCGGAGTGTTTGGAAGTTTTGAGCGCCGATCGATCGGGTGTTCCCAATTGATCGGGAGCCTTGTTGCGCCGGCCCTAATTATTTTCTATAAATAAGGGCTTAGGGTTTTCGGTTTAGGTGAGAGGTTTCTCCCATACGTATCCAATCAAAGTGAGGTGAGCTGCCATTAAGAAAAAGAGGTGACTTCCTAATTCCTTCAAGATATTCGAGTGCTACGAGAGTTCAGAGGGAGTGATTGTAATTCTTCCGTATATCTCGTTTGGGAAGTGTCGTTGTAATTCTTCCGTTCAGTTAATAAAGAATCTTCATCTCCGCCCGTGGTTTTCTCCCCTTTCGATTGTAGAGGGGTTTCCACGTAAATATGGCGTGTTCTTGTTTTTTTCTTTCTTTCTCCATATTTGTTTACTTCTCGTTTTGTGTGAGTCATATTATTTGAATCGAATCAAGTTACCAGAGTTTACACTTCCGCATTAAGTTTTCTTCCACAAATTGGTATCTTAGCATACTAGATTTGTTAAGTTCCCTTTCAGATACAATTTTTTTGGCGACGAGGGATTGGGTTGCCCCAACCAACCCTGCCCCATGAGAACAACCCACAAGCTTCTATGAGCAAGTAAGTCATGAGTATATCTTCAGTGAGAATCGAACTCCTGATCCCTGGGCGATGACCGCATGGGTAAGAGATGCCACCAACTGAGACACCCTCATGATGGGTGTATAAGGGATACAATGAAACCCACTAACAAAGTGAGAGTAGAAGTGTAGAGAGAGATTGATAACCAAGAGTTAAAGGATGGAAAGAATGATGTTTTTTTTTCACAACTGCAAATATCTTTGGCAGGCTTTATATAGAAGTCCCATGTGTCTCTTTATTAAGAGACATATCCTTTAAAATATATTTAATTAATTTCCTAAAATTCATAAATACCCGTGTAAAATAACTACTAGAACTCTCCTGTTTGTCGACATAGAGCTCTATGTGTCAACACACAAGAGAGTTATAGCAGTTATTTTACACGAATATTTATGAATTTTGGGAAATTAATTAAAAATGATACTTTATTTTGAAAATAAACCAACAACTTAAACTATACTTAATTCAAGTTCACGGGAGAATATAAATGTTGAATTTAACTTTTTTCTCACTCTAAGGTAAGAAAATAAGTTTGTTTATAATATATGCTTGTATTTTTACTTTTTAACCTTTTATTTATATGATTTGCTAGGATCGAGGTAGGATCAGTAGAATCATAAAATCATATTGTAATCCTATATGTTCATTTTGTTTAATTTCAATGAATTGTAAGATTGTACAAAATTAATATTCTACTTAAAATTGGGATCGATTGACATTTGTGTGATCATAGAACCATAAGATTCTAAGATTCAGCTCGAGAGTTTAATAACCATGGTCTAGATAAGCCGAGTAGACAGACAAAACTTTACAAATTTTAGTTACCACACAAGAGATTAATTTTGCTATAAGATAAGATATTAGAGGCTATTTTAAATAAAAGAAAAGATAAATGACTAATTTGGAATATAATATTAGAGACTATTTTAAGCAAAATAAAAGATGGAAAACTAATTTAAACAAACATACAAATATCAAATCGTAGATTTTTCAGTAGCCAGAAACATGACCAATTTGGGTGCTGGACTATTCCTAACCACATAGATGAGCCCAGTCGAGTTAGATATTATTACCTCAAAATCAGATATTTTTAAGACCTGTATGATATTTCGATCAATATAAATCGTAACTTCCTATATCCAAAGCTACATCAAAAAAGGTTTTCACCTTACTATGCCACAATCACATTTGGGTTGAGAAATATACAATGAGGTTTGAGGTTACAATTAGAGACTGTAATCCCAAATTTTATAATAGCTGAGGTACTCGTTTGAGTCTCATGGTTTTTCCTCTAGTTAAGAAAGGGTTTCCACATAAATTTTTATAGGGTTTTTTGTGACAAAGGTCTCTATACTTTGTCCATTGTCTCAATTTAATCTTTATACTTTTAGTTGTTCAATTTAGTCTTTGTACAAATCAAAATGAATCAATTTAGTCCTTTGGTCAAATTTAAGTTAAGTTAATGACGTAATTTTGAACAACAAAATTATCTTAGACACAAGTAACTTATAATAAATTCAACCGTTTAGTCAATTTAACCCAATTCGTGGCCAAATTATTAAAAATTTGATAAAAAACTTAACATAAATCTTTCTTAAAGGAGCAAATTGGCATATTTTGAATTGTATATAGATTAAACTGACATAATTAAAAGTATAAGGACTAACTTGGCACAATAAACAAAGTACATAGACCTTTGATATAAATAACTTATCTTTATATTAATGTTTTGTTGATTTTCGCTTTTGTTATACTCAATTACGTAATATTCCTAGACAACAGCTGTAATAGATATATAAAACAATTTTTCATCAAAACTAACCAAACCTAACACAATTGAATAAGTTGAGGGTGGCCACAAAAAGGTTAGCTCGCCTCTGCTACATTTGGTTCATGTTTGACTCATTGGTGAACCTCCCTACTCTTAATAAAATATTTTTAAAATTAAAGTTTTACAATAAAAAGTTAAAATACACGTTTGTTATTAGGGTCGGCCAGAGTTGGCTCATATGAGGCCCAATTATAAGCCTAAGTGAGTTCTGTTTTAAAACTAATTGACATTAAACCTAAGTTGTTGAGTCTCCCGGGGGATTTAATTGATCAGAAATACCGTTTTGGATGGGGTTGGTTCAACGTATTCTTTAATTACAACAACAACGTCCCAATGATTAAGAGGCTCACGCCGTGGCAGAGTTAGGGGGGAAGAGATGTACGTAGTCTTATCCGTACAGGGTGCTACCTTGAAGGGAAGCTTTGTCAATATATTCTTTAATTATCAGAAAAATAACAAAACAAGGGGTTTTCTGTAGATTATAATTCCCATCTCCATACTTGACAGTCCCTTTCAATCTATATAATTTCAATGCAAAATGACAAAAAGTAGTTATAGCTTTTATATAGCAAACAAGTGCTTTGTGCAACTATGTAAAAAAAATTAGGGCAACATAAATTATTAGGTGTTGTTAAAGGGAAAATATTATAACGAAGTAGTGAGACCGGCTATGTCATATGGTGCAGAGTGTTGGCCAGTTAAATGACATCATATGAAGAAGTTGAAAGTGGCAGAGATGAGGATGTTGCGATGAATGTGTGGACATACAAGGAAGGATATGATCAGAAATAATATTATAAGAAGCAAATTTGGTGTGGCTCTAATAGAAGATAAGTTGAGGGAGCAATGTTTGCTGTGGTTTGGACATGTTAGGAGGAGATCAACCACTGCCCCTGTCAGGAGATGTTGACAACTTCATACTATGCAACAGAGGAGAGGTAGAGACATGCTAAAGGAGAGATGGACGGAGACTATCTGACGTGACCTCACCCAGTTAAATCTAAATGAGGAGATGGCCATACATAGAGTTGAGTGGAGGGCTAGCATAGGTGTAGCTGATATAGCGGTTTAGAATAAAGGAGCACAACTAAACTAGGCCTAGCACCTTTAGGCTTATGTTTGCCTATTTGTTTTTACTTGCTATTGCTATGTGCTGTTGTGCCATGTATTATTGCTTCGCGGTATTATATGTGCTTGTAGCCTAATGCTTTGTTGCTTCATTGCTTATTGCATTGCTGCTTATGCTCTCTTTGTGCCGTTATTTTGCTTTTATATTTTCAGGTTGAGGGTCCTCGGACACAACATCTTTTTAGGATAACACCCTGAAAGGTAAAGGCTACGTACATCTCACCCCCCCCCCCCCCCCCCCTCCCCCCGCGGCCGAGGACCATTGGAGGGAGCCCTTAAGGCATTGAGTTTGCTGTTGTAGTATAAATGATTAAGTGTTCATAAATTATTATGTGGCATCTAACCGGTTAGTAATCGTACCATGATGCGTTTCCCCAAGCAGTTATTAAAAAAAATAAAGAAAACCCACTAGGACCAAGATTATACTATGGAGTGTCAAAGAATTAATTATTTCAAAAGTTTAAACTAATTGTTGAAGGTTTAAGAATAGTATTATACTTCAAAATATCTCCTTCAACTACTATATCTATATATAGCACTAGCAGCATCCTGGTTATCGGGTATGCTTCCTGTTATTGACTATTCACAAAATTGAACTTGAATCACGAATAGTACACATACCCACTTTATATTTGTACTGATATTATATTAATATCAAGGAACCAACCATCTCAAACGTCTAACTGACAAATAAATACCCACGAAAAGTTTTACACTTTAACATACCCGCAATCTAACATCAAAATTAAGAACAAAAATAATTCCAAACTTTTATTTGATAGCAAGTGATTTCAAGTACATATCAAATGACTGACTGACACAGCTATTACAATACCCGCCACAACATCATAAGCCACAACGGGTCAAACTGAACATTAATTGTTTAAACTAAAGCAAAAAAATAACAAACTATAACAACAGATTGAGAGCCGTTACTGCTAGAGCAATAACAGTCATTACCAAGTTAATAACATGACTTATAGATAACAGTAAACACGAAATTGTCCTGATAATAACAACATTACCCTGTCAATACCCCTCAATTAGCACCATTATCAGCATTAACATCCTGGCTCTTCCTAAAGAGCTTGTGCTTAATATGCTGAGCAAAGGTACGAGGCGGGTACTGGGCTGGCTCCTCTTCGGTCACCAGCTCAGGAAGCGGCTTAAGTATAATCTTCTCTTTAGGTGGCTCACAAAAAACTGCCCAAGATACCCTCACTTTCTCCTTGTTAACCAGACCTCTATGAAGGATACTTTTGTACTTTCCGTTGCTGAGGATTTCAACGGTGTCACCGATGTGCATGATAATGGAGTTAGGGACACATTTTGCAGTGACCCATTTGCCCTCATAGAAGAGTTGAAGTCCAGGGACCATGTTGTGAAGTATGAAGGTTAAGGAACTTACATCGGTGTGAGCTTCAACTCCTAAGGCTAGTTCGGGTTGAGGGCATTTTGGGTAATAGTTGATCTTCATTTGTAAGAGGAGTTCATCTTTGCCACCCACTTCTTTTTCTAGTCTTCCTTCTTCTAGGCCTAAGCCTAGGGATAGTGCTGAGAGGATCTTGGTTGCTAGGGCTCGGAGTTGCTTCGCGTACTCGGCTGTCGCTGGGCTGCATTTACGGAAAAAGAACACTGTCAATGTTGAGGTCTTAGACGAGTTTGTTAGTTTAACTATGCTGATGGATAATCCAACTTATTACAGAACTAGAATGAATGGTGGGTTGTTGGGTTTGATGTAGCGGTTAGGTTAACCACCTCCAAGCACGAGATCTTGGTACACGAGTTCATAGGTTCAAATGCGCTGATGAATACTCCTGCTTATTGACAGAAAGAAAGGTTGAGTGGTGATAGTTCCACTAGTATGTATCGGCGGTGAGCTGTAAGGTTTGGTGTAGCGTTTAGGCCATCCACCCCCTCCAAGCCTTCCCATACATTGGTGGCTCTACTTGGGACATTCCTGTTCCTCTTTATTATTATAAACACGAATGAATAGTATCCTGAATTCAACTTCTTAGACTTTGAAGCTCTTTTGCGGATCATCAACTATGGGCCCGTTTGGTATTGCTGTGAAAAAAAATAGCTTTTTTGAAACACACTTTTTGTAAAAGCACTTGTGTAAAAAGTGTAGTTTCAAATAAGCAATTTGTGTTAGGCTCAACCAATAAAGAAGCTCTTATTGTAATATTGTGAGTGTTTGACCAGTGTTTAAACAAATGCTTTTATCCTATAAATTAACATAAAGAACATTGACAAAAGTCTTTTATAGTTGAAAACATTTAACCAAGAACCATTTCAAATATCTAATATATTTTTAAATATTTAAAATATTTTTTATTATTTGAAATGTTTTCTAAATATATAAAATATATTTTAAATACTTAAACTAATTTTTCATGCTTTCAATATTTTTAAAATATTTATTTTTTAAAAACATAAAATATTTTCTAAATATTGTAAATATATTATTAATTATTAAACTATTTTTCATATTTAATATATTTTTTTAAAACATATAAGCTATTTTTTAAATATATAAATTATTTTTCAACTATATAAATTAATTTTTAAATATATTAACAAACTTAAATATACCTGAACCAAATTTTCTCAATTGTTTAATTTTTGTTCTGTTTCTGCTTAAAAATAGAAGCACTAAATTTTTGCTTTTCCTTGAAAGCAGAAAAAATAGCTTCTTCTTTTGATAACTTTTTTATAGTTGTCAAATACTCTCCCAATCTTAGAAAAATGCTTTTTCTATAAAAAAAAAAAAAAAAAGTATTTTTTTTCCCAGAATAAGCAAAGCCAAACAGGCCCTAAGGCTGCATTTGGATTAGCTTTTTAACATCTTAAAACTATGAAAAAGATCTTATTGACTATAAAGCTTGCGTTTGGTTGACAGAAAAGATCTTTTTACATCTTTTTTACAGCTTAAATAGAAAGATAAAAAAATTATTTTATAACTAGACAGAAAAAGATACAAAATTAGATTTTTTTCACAGCTTATTTCAGAAATATTTTTAAAAAAAGCTATATTAACATTAAATCTTCATCACCATGGCCTAGTTTACTTGTTATCACTACTTCTATCGGGGGTGCTCGGACACAACCTCCCTTTAGTGTAGTACCTTGAAGAGGTAAGATTGCGTAAATCCCACCCTTCCCATACCCTGCTTATGCGGGAGTCCTTGTAGCACTAGGTTTGTTGTTGTCATTGTATCACTACCCCTACCTACCACCGCCCCTTTTATGCTCGTGGGTCGTTATACTCACCACTTTCCACTACTATGATCAATTATTATCATAATTTTATCTTACATATTATTATTAATTAATTTATATTATTAAGTCACTTTTGTGATTACAATATATAAATTTCTTTTTTACACTTGTAACCAAATACTTTATTATGTAAAATAGATCTTTCTGTATCGCACAACCAAACACTTTTTTAAATGGACAAATTTTATTGAAACATATAAGATAAAAAAAGGTAAGTTGAACCAAACGCACCGTAAGTCGCTATTGAACAGATTATTATAGGGTAATAAAGTGAACATAGAATTACATATTGTTTATACTAAAAAAGAGGGAAAAAAAAAAAAACAAAACCCAAAAATAAAGCACTATGTACAGGACTCTCAAGGAATCCAAGGAGAAGTCAAAGTACATAGTTTGCCCGTTGCTCTCTATAGGGAGACATATGTTAACCAAAGCTGAGCATGACAGTCCCAAAAGTCAGACTCAACAAAGATTCTTCTGTCTTTTTCTGTCTAACATGAAGTATCCAAGTTTCATACCGACGTTAAAATACCCTCGGATAATGGGTACTCTAGTGTAGGACGGACAGTTTAAATAATTACTGGGGAGACTACTTTCAAGTACGGGTATATTTGAGTAGAGTCGAGTCTGAGCTCAAAAACTTCAAGCTCAATCAAAACAGACTTGTTTGAGCTTGTTTAGGCTCGAACTCGGCTCATTTAGGCTCAAACTAAAGCTAATAAATTATATTAAGAAATGAGCAGTACTTACATGTAGTCGGAAGGGGTCTTGGGCCAAATAGACAAGTCCCTCTTGTCCTCAGGATAAGCAAGATGAAAGAAATAATCTTCCCACTCAAGCTGACCACTTGCATTGTTAGCCAACTTACTCCCATATCCTTGCACATTCCCTGAAGCCTGATCATTTGCATACTTCTCCTTCTCCTCTACAGGCAACTGAAAGAACTCCTCCCCCGCTGCCTTCACCCGGCCAGTGAGCTCATCAGGGATGCCATGGTTAACCAGATGCATCACCCCCCACTCAGTGGCTGCCACCCTGAGCCGCTCTATCGCAGCTGCACGTAAAACCGGGTCCTCGGAGGCTATGTCATTGATGTCTATGGTTGGAACTTGAGGCCCCTCTTTCTTCTCCTCTTCAAAGACATCTCCTATGCTAGTTAGCTCTTCTTGTGGCCTAACATACTCTTTTGGGATTGATTGGATTCCGCTGCTTGCCAAGCTCTCTACTCTTGTACCTGCAACTGTGGCAACCATTTTTTCTGCACTTTTTTCTTTTTTGATGGGGTGTGAAGAAGATGAGATATTTTTTCTGGGTTCTTGAAGTTCTGAATTGGGTATGTATTGGAAATGGGGTTTGAGGGGGTTTTATATAGAGGAATTTGGTGCAGAGGAGAGATTCTTGAATAATATTTTTATATTTGGAATAAGATTTGGTATGGAGATTAGAAAAGTGAGTGGCAGCTGGTCACGTGATAAGGGGGGTGGGTGCATAGTTGGGTAGTTGGGTGAAGGTTAGAGGCATATGGGAGTTTCTTGAAGCTCCCTAACCTTCATGAGTGTAACTAACGCTTCCTTGACTGAGAACAGATACAGCAAAACAGGCTCGGTTTCAAGATTTTAGGAGGTCTGATGTGTCTCATTTTTTATATATCTTTTGCGCTTACTTGCAATGGTATTCTCAACAGGTTTTATGTATCTTTTGATATTTTTGAAGTCAGATTTGCATTTTATACATGTATCAAACATAACGGGGAACATAATTTGAACGACCTTTGAATCATTTTGATAAGAAGATACTGATTGGATGATTTGATGGCCAATCGTATCACTCAATTGGAAGAATGATTCAATCACGTGGACAAGCTGGAGTCAATTATCTTGGTTATTGCTTAGTATTGACTTTGTTTTGATATGTTGTGCTTAAACTAATGGCATTTCTTGTATATCTAATACATAGTAATATAAACATTTCCTCTACGCTCCCAATTTTGATAACTTCTATGACTGTCTGCTTTCTGTTCTTGTTCCCGCTTTTGCTTCGTGCAACTATGGGTGAAACTGCATTCCAAAAACCGATGCAGGATTTCTTCTCCTTCTGTTTCATTCCATATTGTATTCCTTATTTTACTAAGCACTTTAAAAAAAAAAAAAAAAAAAAGGCCCCTAAGTACATTGCTATCATGTCCATCTTAAAGGCAAGATGAGAACAATTAGAGAACCTACCTACCTCTAATGTCACAATAACACTTTCAACACCCTTTTTCTGATACGTAAGCGGGAAACTATGCCCTTCTATCATAGGGTTTCAACCTTAATAATGTCTTGACACAAGAACAACGTCTCACTAGCAACTAGGAGTTGAGCCGATCACCTCTTGTTCAAACTCAAGCTCGATAATGCTTATCTAGTTCGACTTTAAGCCAAGCTCTTATTGAGCTTTTGAACCTTTGTTCGAGCTTGACTCATAAGATTTTGGTGTGTTTGATACTCGACTCGATTGTTAGCCCACTTGATCAAATTTGAGCTCATTATCAAACTGAGCTTACTACTGAATTGAGCTTGCTAGTGAACTGAGCTATTCGAGTTACTATCGAGCTATTAACAAACCACTTTTTGAGCTAATACCACCTGTTACCGAGCGGTGGATTTCAAATACGAGAACGTTTGGTTCGTTTACAACCTACAAACAACGTTCATTAACAAGAACAAACTATCACTTGCGTCTCGTCGTTTTGCACAAAACAAGATCCCCAGATTTGTTTTGTGTTGTGCAAGACTTACGTGAGAAGAAACTTAAGAGAGCACTCATACCATCTTAAAGGTCATAAACTTTTTTTTGGTAAGCAAACAGAATTGAGATTTGAACTTAGGCCTTTGATTCTACGTCTCAAGATTAGTAGTGCTTTACCATCAGACCAAGGCCTCATTAGCTTAAAGAATAAGTACTGTTTCATTTAAATTTCCAAAATCCAAATCATCATAAGTAGCGTGGAGAATAATTACCATATTCTACTGTGACTTTTCTTACTAATTATCGAAAAATAATAATCAACAACCATCCACATCTCACATAAATCCAAAGCCTACAGAATAATGCAGACAAAAATTATATACAAAAGTCCTTATTTGTAGAGTGTAATACCCTATTAGAGTACAGAGTCATTCATGCTTTCACCCATCAACTTAAATTTTTGGGATAATTGATTTCTTGACACGGTATCAGTTTCTTATTGACTTAGAGGTTACAAGTTCAAATTCTAATAGCCTTTATTTTGAATATTAATATAATTGAGATACAAGGTATGAGGTAAACTTATACACTGTTCATACTTCAAGCATCATTGGCACCAGTATGAAGCGGTATGTTGGAAAATAAAAGGCATATAAAACGAATACAAAAAGAATATAAAGCCATTCAGAGGCCTTGATCCATCGATTGAAATTTTTGAGATAGTTGATTCCTTGACAATACCTTTATAATATAAAGGTAAAATTTTTCAGATAGAAGCAAAAAAGGTCAAATATAATTGTACACTTGCCACTTAAATCACTTCTTATATTGGTTGGTATAACAGTTAAAGCTTTCTCTATTTTGTTTGGGGGCAAAAAATACTTCAAAAGGGCGTAATATTTGCAAAAAACGACCAAGAAAGGGACAGCATGTTTCAGAAACAGATTAAGGGCAACATATCGTAAGGCCAACATGGTTTGATCACAACAGGCATGTGGCTTCTTTTGTCCTTCTGCTCCATCTTCTTTTCCTACAGCTGTACATATACTCCACTTGGGTAGATGGTCCATCAGAAATATTGTTTTATATTCTAGGGTCTGGACATTTATCAGCTCAGTTTCCTAATATTTTAATATATACAACGAGGTATCTTGTGGTTTCAAAACTATATCACTTACATACCTTATGTCAAAACAAACAGAATTGAGACGGAAAAGATTTTCTGTCAAAAGAAGCTGATATTTAATATTATTAAATCACTACACATTACACAAGGTGTAAAACATGGATTGATAAAACCTGAAGGCTTGGAGGTGCATGAGGTGTACACTAGATCAGAAGCCATGAATGGTAAAACGGACAAGTGCTGCAGCAACAGCAGCAGCATCAGAGTGTCTGAGCGACGATCTTGAACTCGTTCAGACAAGACTGAAGGATCTTTTGACGCTTTTGTAACGACAGTTTTTCGTTCTGCAACACATCGATCGCACCAGGTGCTACAAACATGTCCATGAATTTCCCATCACTCACCGCAAACATTTCCAACCCAAGCGCAACCACAAGCCTTTCTCGGCTGCATCATACAAATAATAAAGATAAGAGACTAATTGAACATAGCATAGAATCAACGACAAATGATAGTTTAGTAATAGAGTATCACATTGGAGTTGTGAGTCATAAGGCAAATGAGATATCTGTTAGGCTGGTATTATCATGGAGACTGTTGGGCTTCCTCAACAGATCTATAAGACTGGCATAATTTTGGAGTCTCTTCAAATCGCCAACGTCAATGCTATAAATGGCAGTAATGGTGGTGATGATGATGGTGGGTAGTTCTAGTGGTAGAGGCTTATAGATAGGTCTGTTGTTGCTAGTGCAGGTTGAGTGTGAGTGAAAGAAGAAAAAAAAGGTAAAAGAATGAAAAACATTGTTGTATATCTCCGTTCCTATAATGATATTTTCGTTCCTACCCCTCCCTGGACATAGGCTTCAATTAAACCATGTAAATCTTGGGTCTCTTTTTCTCCCTTCCCCGATTTTACCGATTTGGAAACCCGATTTAGGGTTTTAGTGTGTGTGGATTTCTTAACATTATTAGCATATAAGCCTAATGTAGGACCGACAAATGTGTCGTGTCATATTTTGTGTGGTATTTGTGCTCGTGTTATGTGAAGGGTCTTAGAAAATGAGTATACCCGTATCTAACCCGTTTATTAAATGGGTTAAGAACGCTCAACGTTTACCTAGCTCAATTAATAAACGGGTAACTTACCTGTTTAATTATATGGTAAACTTTTTTTTTTTGCTACATGCTAGTTTGTCAACTCACAAATATGTAAGTAATAAATCTAATGATTGATGCTAAGAATATATATATGATCTATTTATAATTGCTAAAATAAATTATCAAATTAGCATGACCATATATAGTTTAAATTGCCTTATGTAATAGAGGATACAAAAATGAGCATAAGCTCAAATAACCTAACAGAACTATATAAATGAGTTAAACGTGTTGAAAGCAGTTAGCCCAACTCAAACCAAAATTTATCCCAGTTACCTAAACGTGTTAAACATATCAACCCAAATTCAGCCCAACTCCGACTTGAACCTGCCATCTTCGTGTCATGTAATCACATTGTGTCAAAATTTGCCATCTCTAAGTTGATGGGGTACTTCACCTAGTTTCAATTTGTTTTGGGATGAAATCTTACCAGGGGGTCTCAACTATCAAACTCCATTGGCTAAGTTCTGGCCTAATGGAACCTAACAATACATTCAACATATCATCATGCAATTGTTAGATGCACAATAAGGTTGGAGTATCAGAAACCTTTGTTAGTAAAAAACGCATTTAATACATATTTTAAAACACATATACATACTTTTCTGTTTAAAAAGGTCATCCCTCTATAATTGCCATTTATATGGTAAAAGACATGCTTTTTGATGTTATCCGTATAATACACATATTATAACACGTATTCATATTTTTCCCATTTTAAAATAAATGATAATTCAAACGAACCAATATCTACAAAATATGGATATTCAACATTTTGGTAACTTTGTTACTTTAAGCCACAAATTATGGATTGGTACACACCGTATTATTGACTATACGTTATACTTTTGCTACTGCTATTGTGCCTAACATTCTTTTTTACTTTCATAACTCAATGAACTTTTGACTGAAATTTTTATGTATAAAGCCGAATAATACACTTACGTATTAGCTTCCGTTAAATTTCCAGCCGTATTTTACTAACATGGGCAGAAACAACAAAAAGAAAGGCCAGGGTTTCTATGAAATCAAGAGCTTACCAAGGAGTAAGAAATCCAGAGTTCAGCGTGGATGCCACACTCTGTTCAACAAGAGCTTCACGTATCCGAGCGAAATGTTGAGCAGCAGAGAAGCAAATCTCTGAGTATGCAGAACCTGATCTTGATCCGTTATCACCACTTCCAAACAAAAGACCTCCTCCATTTTGAACTCTCAAGTTACCGTTGGCCATTAGCCTCGTATGCCGTTTCTTCGCTCCAACTTCAACACAGTTCCCTAGCTCTTTCTTGACAATGCCATAACCTGGCTCACATGGCTGATCAGGGGATGGTGTCTCAGGAATCGTTATATGACTTTCTCTAAGCGCTTCTTTTCCTGGTGTAGTCTCTTGCGCATCTCTTCCTGGAGGTATGTTCTCTTGATCCCTTATGGTTTCAGATAGGTCTGGACAAAACGAGCCCGAGCCAGAGCCAAACGCGAGTTGGGTGCTGCTTTTGTAGCAGGAGAGCGAGTACGGGCTTGTGACCGAATCAAGGTGGTGTCTGAGTAGTTGTTTGCACTGTTTGGCAAGATCCTTTATGAATCGGTTGTATGAGCACCTCAAGGCCGCATGAAAACCGACATATCCATCCATATCTCCCATTCTTTTTCCGTCTGCAAACAACAGTTGTTAAGATCTCCACATATAAGTGCACTAGAAATTCCATATTGGAGTTCAGAGAGAGAAGAGGTCAACATGTAAGCCTAATGGACTACTCTACTTAATGTTAATTAGTTTTAGAATAGAACTTCACTTAGACTTATATGTGGAACTCGTATTTTCCAACTTCATATGCACACTTATTTCTATTTCTTAACAGTAAACTTCACGACTCGAATGAAAATGAAAAGAGTATACAGGAAACCTTCTTACAATCCGTGTTTTGGCAGCAATTTCTCTCAACTGCTAGCTCAAAAAGATTTCCGAGAACAAATGCAAGCCGGTCACAAGCCGTGTCAAGAAGTGGTGCAAGCCATGATCTAGCAGCAGTACGTGCAATCTCAGCTGCTGCATCTGTTGCTCCTCTACCTCCACCACGACCCGCATGGGCAAGCAATATATTTGCCACCTGTTAGAGGAATCACACCGTCTGAGCATTAAAGATTGTTATGCTATGCCTCGAAATTGTTTGTCTTGCTTTAGAAAAGGTGGTCTATGATGGTAGCGGAGGGCCAAGCACTAGACTGTATACCTTTGGCCCAACAAGCCCGCTTAAGAAATTAGGGTTTTATATGTCTAGGCACCTATATAAATACTTATGAGGGCACCAATTGCTTCATCCTCTCCTTCCAAATCATAATGGATTCTTTCTTCTCCGCCAATGTGCGTTATCATTTTCTCTTTCTCTTCCCTTCTCTTCTCAATTTCTTTCACATCTGTTTGTGAACATCTAAATCATACCTTGTTTTGGGTATTTTGCCCAATAAAATTACACCTTTTCCTATAGGTAAGCCGGGACGAGAATTTGACACTGTGACTTTTTTTGTCTTGTGACCTCTACCTTAGTAAGTTAGTAGTGTTATATTGCAATTTACAAAACAAGGTATAAGATTACCTTCTCTCTAGATATTGAGGGGCACTCAATGGAATATGTAGCACAGCGGAATTCATGCATGACTCTTTCAAAAGCAGCTCCTCCGTATAGCCGAAGTGTAGCATTGGGTGGCTTTATATCAGCTGTAACACCAGGCCAGCTCCCAATGCTACTCTGTAAGCGTTCCTCCTCCGTTGTTTTTCCCCATTGCTCTGGAGCTGGATCTGCTGCTCCATCAATCAATGTACCCTTAACAGTTGGTGAAAATAGCGAAGTTAGATAAGTTCTCTATTACCATGCTATGCTACCTAGACTTCAATATGAGGATCAAACACGGATGTTTGTCTAGAGATCATCCTTGACTATTTCTAAGACATTTTTCTATGTTTTTGGTTTAGTTTAAAGAGACTAAGTGTTAAACCCTAAGTTACTTTATCTGACACGGGTACTTTAGCATAGTGTTAGAGTATAAAATCATTCCCGAATATTCATCCATCAGCTTAAGCTTTTGGAATAGCGGATTCCTTGACACGGGTACTTTAGCATAGTGTTAAGAGTATAAATTCATTCCCGAATCTTCATCCATTAGCTTAAACTTTTAGAATAGTAGATTCCTTAACATGATATCAAAGCTTTGTTGACCAAAAGGTCATGAGTTTGAATCCCAATATCTCCCACTCCAAATATCAATATATTTTAAGCACAAGGTATGGGAAGGTTTACCAAAGAGGGTATCAACACGCTGTCACCGAATCCCATTAGAACTCCGAAGTTAAGCGTGTTTGGACAAGAGCAGTACCAGGATGGGTGACCTTCTGGAAAGTCCTCACCCTCAGGTTGGGGTCACTCGGAAACAGCCTCCCTTCAGGGGTAATACCCTAAAGGGGGAAGGCTGCGTACATCCGCCGTCCCCAGACCCTGCTTAGGCATGAGCCCTTGGGGCACTGAGTATGTTGTTGTTTTTTTTTTTTTTTTTTTTTAAAGGTATGGGAAGGTTATTCATTTTTCATACTTCAAACCAAATAGGCATTTGCATGAGGGGGCATATTAGAGTATAAAACTATTCCTGGATCAATATAAACTTTTGGAATAGTTGGTTCCTTGACACATTAAATTGATAAAATGGGATACTCCACTAGAAGAGATCAATGACTTCTGCATTGGAAAATTTTGAGCTTAGGAGTAGGCACACACCACATGATTGCAAATAGAAGCAGTGTGTAACATTGCAGATCTTCGAAGATGAGCAACATTGGAAGTTGCCTGTATTTTGGAGTCTATTTTGGCTAACTCTGAAGAGACTTCACTGCAACGTTGTTCAAGCAAAGCTAAAGTAGCTGGTGAAGCTTCTTTGTATCTTTTCTGAAGCTCCGACTCCAAAAACTCTCTAAGAGAGCTAAAACCAATAAAGGGGCCAAACTTTTCCTCATCAAAACCTCCCTTGACACCTTCACGCAGATGGCGTATAACTTCCGAATCCACTTGTGATATTTGCCTGCGAAATTCATCATTCGAGATTGTGTTTCTGTCTTTGGGAAGGGCCACAAAAAATGGACGAACGTTCTCTCCAAGATATCCACTTGCACTCAAGTACCGATCCACTTCCCACCGGTCACTAAATTCCTGCACACATATGAATAATCTGATAGTCAAGATAAGTATCTAAATCATATCTTCCTCCGTCATTAGAGAACGTAAAGTTCAACATGATCTTTTATCATCTCCTATTAGAGTGTACTGCAAAAATCAGTCATGTTGATGCTAGTACGTTATTCCATAACATGTGAAATCAATTTAGAAAGAAGTTCATATAGTTTGTACCTTAAGTCTGTTATCAAATTTTGAGACCACGACAACTGTCCGTCTGAAAGTTGGATCTATGTCACGAATAGCATCCAGCCAGAGTGATGAGCACCATTCGACACTACTTTGTTGGAGGAACAAGAGAATGCGGTGGGGTGGGCTTGCCAATAACTTCACCATTGATGTAATTTCATCTGGCGTGCTCTCTGGCTCTCCCTTCTTAGCCTACAAACTCAAATTTACAACTTTTAGTTGAGTCACACAATTGCACATATAAACACATCTCTTGTATCATTGTCTGATCGGAAAAATGATTATTAAGTGAGATGGAACTCTTATATCATTGCGAAAAGAACATTGTACCATTTATTACCTTAAGAACAAATCCCGGTGTATCAATGATAGTGAGATTGGGACAGTAGGCATACTCGGCTCTCATAACAATGGGCTTGGAAGAAACTGCAGTTTTGGTCTTTTTCAGAAGTCCTTCAGTACGCGATTTTATTATATCTGCAATTGCAGATGCCAGGACTACTGGGCTCCCGTATTCGTCAGAATCTTCCTCCTGTTATAAACAATCATATCTTACTAAACTTGCAAGCACAACCACTGCAGCTGTAAAGACACTAGAGAAAAGAGCTAATGTGAACTACAGCTTAGAAATAATCCAGTGAAAGGAAACTACACTTATCACTCCACAAGTTGAAAATGCAAGTTATGGTTGATTTGTTTCAAGTACGTAATTACTTTTTTTAATACGTTGTAAAGATATTTTACTATTACTAAACAATATTAGAAACTTGAGTATATTCAACATTGCTTTTTCTCACATATTTGAGAGACATGCTTCTTGCCATGCACGTCGTCTTGCTAACACAATCAAGTAACTTTAACTAGGAAGGTGCTAGGTTGAGGCCTCCCAAATTCAAGACTGTCTTATTAACTATCAATTTAGCTTGTGTAAAGAACACCATTAACATAGACTTCTCAAAAATTTAAGCGTAGGATAATCCATCAATTATCTTTCTAAATATGTAAGGGTGACTGGCGTCAAGTGTAGAAATTAGTATTTCGTATTTATGTCCTCGTATTTGTATTTGTATACTTTGGTATCTGTATTTATTCTTAGCATATTCTTTATGTAATCAGTGAGTAGGTAGATATTTATTTCTCTAGATACTTAGTCACTTCCTCTCCCTTCCTCTCCTTCTTCCAACCGGCCAATTAAGGCCTTTACTACAAGCTTTTATGTAATTTTTCTTTTTGTAACTCTTTGCTTAGGAAGATGATTGGGTGTGTCCTTCATCTAGTATAAATAGGTTGTCTTGTTTTGTTTCTTGATCATCCAATACAACTTTCTTTTCCCATAATTTTACCTTGAGCTTTACATTTTTAATTTAAGTTTTTACATGGTATCAGAGCAAGTTTCGTTCTTGCATTAAGTGGCATTTTTTTTCCTTGTTGCCTCACTGCGGCAGCACTCATTGGAGTGCCCTTTTGTGAGTTCTTCTTTTTCCTTTGCTTCTTGTGCTTGTTTTTGTGTTTTGGTTTGGTAGAATATGGCGGGTGTTAACAATAACGAGACTACTCAAGCAAATAATGATCAAACTATCATGCCGGCTCTCCCGACAAGGGGAGTCATTGATGTTAACTCACCGTTTTACCTACATCCCTCTGATAATCCCGGCTTGGTTTTTGTCCAAAACACTTTAACAGGACCTAATTATCCTTCTTGGAGAAGGGCTATTTTAAAGGTTTTTAAAGCAAAGAGAAAAATTAGTTTTTTTGATGGTAGTATTACCAAACCGGATGAAGATTCACCGGACTTTGAAACTTGGAGTACTTGTGACTCCATGGTTGCAACTTGGCTCTCAAATTCTGTGTCGAAAGAGATTAATGAAAGTATTACTTATTTAGAAACTGCACATGATATTTGGCTTGATTTGCATGAGAGATTTTCTCAAGGTAATGTCCCTCGTATTTACGAATTAAAACGCGAAATCTCGCATTTGAAGCAAGAAAATTTGCCTGTTTCAACTTATTTCACTAAGTTGAGATCCTTTTGGGATGAGTTATACACACTAGTCGAGATACCGCCGTGTACTTGTGGACACGCCAAAGCTTTCTTGCAAATTCGTGATATGGAAAAATTGTTGGACCTTTTGACGGGTCTTGACCCTTCCTTTTCAACTGTGCGTTCACAGCTTATGAACACTAAACCTTTAACTTTTGTGGGAAGTGCCTATTCAGTGTTGTGTCAGGAAGAGAAGCAGCAAAGCGTGGCAGCGGGCTCGTTCGTGACACCCGAAGCTGCGGTCTTGCCAGCGAAGGGGCCGGGAGGTTCTCCAATGGGAAATAATTCCCGTCGCGCTAACCGTTTTACCTGTTCTCACTGTAAGAAACAGGGACACACCAAGGAGAGGTGTTTTGAATTGATTGGATACCCCCCAGGTTGGAAGAAGCAAGGGCCTAAGGCGATCGGGACAGCCGGAAGCGTAGCAGCAGCCGCGGTTCACTGCGGCAGTGAGGAACCGACTGGTGACAGCCCTATTGTCGGGCTTTCCGCTAGCCAATATCAGCACCTCTTGTCGCTACTTGGACAAAGCTCGGTCTCACCTAGTATAAATCTGACAGGTCGAGTTTTCATTTCTAATCAAAGTTGGATTATTGACACCGGGGCTACTGATCATATGGTTTCTTCTCTATCACTCATGTTTGATGTTGTGCCAACAAGGTCGTTAAACCCGTTAAATTACCAAACGGGACAACATTGACGGTGTCTCACATTGGGAAAGTTCGGATTTTTGATGATTTTATTCTCCATGATGTGTTATACGTGCCGGATTTTTATTGCAACTTGTTGTCAGTGAGTAAACTCACACGTTATGAAAATTGTACGTTAACCCTTTATCCTGATTTTTGTTACTTTCAGGACCGACACTCGAGGAGGCTGATTGGAGTGGGTAGAATGAGAAATGGGCTATATTTGCTCGAGACGCAGCCGGTTGCTCCCGAGACTCACGTGGTTCAGAATAATAAAGAGGCAGTTTTGTGGCACTGCCGTTTGGGTCATGTTCCTTTCAACAAGCTTTCATTTTTTCCGCATTTAAACATTAAAAGGACTAATGTTATTTGTGATACTTGTCATCGTGCGAAACAAGCACGATCCCCTTTTCCTTTATCTGTTCCTGAAACTCGGGATTGTTTTGAGTTAATTCACTGTGATATTTGGGGGCCCTATAGAATGGTTTCTTTGAGTGGTGCACGTTTTTTCTTACCATTGTTGATGATTATAGCCGATGCACGTGGGTGTATCTTATGAAAGAGAAATCCCAAGCACATGGGATTCTCATGAATTTTTGTCGTATGGTGGATACTCAGTTTGGTTTGCAGGTCAAACAAGTAAGAAGCGACAATGGTCAAGAGTTTAAGTATGGCCCGTTGTTAGACTTCTATGCGAGACATGGAATCCAATATCAAACTTCATTGACCGGGACACCTCAGCAAAATGGAGTTGTTGAACGCAAGCATAAGCATTTGTTGGAAGTTGGGCGAGCACTTCGATTTCAAGCAGGGCTTCCTCAGAGGTTTTGGGGTGAGTGTGTTTTAACGGCTGCCTACTTGATTAATTTGATGCCCTCTTCATTGCTTGGTCATAAGAGTCTTTACGAATTGTTAATGAGCAAACCCGCATCTTATAATCATTTAAGGACTTTTGGATGCTTATGTTATTATCATGTTAAAAATCGCACCAATGACAAACTCGATAAACGTGCTTCACCAAGAATATTTGTACGGTATCCCCATGGTCAAAAGGGGTATAAAATTTATAGCTTGGATGAACGTAAGATCATTGTTTCTAGGGATGTTCGATTTTATGAAGACAATATGCCCTATTTAAAAATTGATACTTCGGGGCATACGCATGAAGGGCATAACAGGGTCCTATGGAACGATTTTTTGACCACCGACAGGGCAGCACCAGTCCCGACTGGAACGGTACTGCAGCAGCACCAGTATGTGCCAGAACCGGTCCCGACTGGACCGGTTCTGCAGCAGCAGCAGCAGACCGGCCTTCTTCGGGCCGGTCCAACAGAACAAGAACCGGTCCTTGGAGGACCGGAGGACAGTCTGGCCGAGGGGCCTGCAGCACCGATAGAGGGTGTTCCCCTCGATGAAGAACGGGTTGAAAGAAGAAGTGCTAGAGTTCGGTCTATGCCCGTCAGATATCAAGACTATATAACAAAGGTTCCGCCTTTTATAGCCCATTCTCCCGCTCCCACTCCGTCAGTCAACTCTGGTATTTTATATCCTCTCTCAAACTTTGTTTCTACCGTACAATTTTCTAACGCTCACTCGACACTTTTAAATGCCATCATTTCATGTGATGAGCCGAAAAATTTCAATCAGGCCGTCCAATATGAGGAATGGAGGGAGGCCATGGAAAAGGAGATCAAGGCTCTTGAACAAAACAACACATGGACGCTTGAGGCTTTGCCAGCTGGAAAGAGAGCTATAGACTCAAAGTGGGTCTACAAAGTCAAATATAAGTCAGATGGGATGATTGAGAGGTACAAGGCTCGTCTTGTTGCAAAGGGATATACTCAGGTAGAAGGTATAGACTATCATGATACTTTTGCCCCTGTAGCTAAACTCGTAACTATTCGTTGCGTTTTAGCCGTAGCCACGGCTCGAAGTTGGATAATCCAACAATTGGATGTAAATAACGCTTTTCTTCATGGGGACTTGGATGAAGAGGTTTACATGAAATTACCACAGGGTTTTGAACGTAAACATGAAGGCAAGGTTTGTCGCCTTCGTAAGTCCCTTTATGGACTTAAACAGGCCTCACGGAACTGGAATCAGAAATTCTCCTCAACCTTAATTAAACTTGGTTTTCAACAATCCAGGGCTAACTATTCTTTATTCACTTTTGTGCGTGGGTCAACATACACTGCTATTCTCATTTATGTTGACGATGTCCTTATAACTGGAAATGACATGGATCATATTGCAGAAATCAAAAATGTTTTGAATAAAACGTTTGGGATAGAGGACTTGGGTTCAGCAAAGTACTTTTTAGGGATTGAGGTCGCTCGTTCCAAAAGGGGATTGATGTTGAGTCAAAGAAAATATGCCCTTGACATTATTAGTGAGACCGGACTCCTAGAAGCAAAACCTGTTTTTACACCGATAGTGTAGAATCATGGGTTAGCAGATGGGGTAGGCAAGCCCGTGGAAGATGGGGGTCAGTATAGGCGGTTAGTTGGGCGGTTATTGTACTTAACGATCACTCGTCCTGACATTTGCTATGCTGTTCGCATTTTGAGTCAGTTCATGCATGATCCTCATGTACCCCATCTTGATGCCGTTATGAGGGTCCTTCGTTATCT
Source organism: Simmondsia chinensis (assembly GCA_018398585.1). Classification (NCBI taxonomy): domain Eukaryota; kingdom Viridiplantae; phylum Streptophyta; class Magnoliopsida; order Caryophyllales; family Simmondsiaceae; genus Simmondsia; species Simmondsia chinensis. Next base: position 46,564,879 of record JAGTTD010000001.1, on the reverse strand, counting down.
GAAAGGGACTCCGGGTCAAGGAATATTTTTTCCATCTGCTTGTGATCTTAAACTCCGTGCTTACTGTGATGCTGATTGGGCTGGTTGTCCCACCACCAGACGGTCAACCACAGGTTTTGTTGTTTTCTTGGGTGATGCGCCTATTTCATGGCGGTCCAAGAAACAAACTATTGTTTCCCGTTCTTCTGCAGAAGCCGAATACCGATCCATGGCATCCACAACTAGTGAAATAACTTGGTTACGTCGACTGTTAAATGATCTTGTTGTTCCTACTAACAAACCAGTTTTACTCTTTTGTGATAATCAGGCAGCACTCCATATTGCTTCTAATCCCGTGTTTCACGAAAGAACAAAGCACATTGAAATTGACTGTCACTTTGTCAGAGACAAATTGCTATCCAAGGAGATCGCCACAGCCTACGTTCATACCGGGGGACAAGTGGCAGATATCTTCACTAAAGCGCTTGGCAGTTCGACACATGGTTCATTTCTCGGCAAGTTGGGCATTGTGAACTTGCATGCTCCAACTTGAGAGGGAGTGTAGAAATTAGTATTTCGTATTTATGTCCTCGTATTTGTATTTGTATACTTTGGTATCTGTATTTATTCTTAGCATATTCTTTATGTAATTAGTGAGTAGGTAGATATTTATTTCTCTAATATTTAGTCACTTCCTCTCCCTTCCTCTCCTTCTTCCAACCGGCCAATTAAGGCCTTTACTACAAGCTTTTATGTAATTTTTCTTTTTGTAACTCTTTGCTTAGGAAGATGATTGGGTGTGTCCTTCATCTAGTATAAATAGGTTGTCTTATTTTGTTCCTTGATCATCCAATACAACTTTCTTTTCCCATAATTTTACCTTGAGCTTTACATTTTTAATTTAAGTTTTTACATCAAGGAACCAACTCCTTCACATGGTTGCTAGAGTATAAGACAATTTTTGTATCCACGCCCATCAACTCAAGCTTTTTGGGAGAGTTGGTTTTTTAACATAGTATGAAAGCTTTATTGACCAAGAATTCACGAGTTCAAATCTCAACAATCCCCCCCTCCCCTCAATACAAGCATAAGGTACCAGGTGGACATGTGCGATATCCATATTTCAAGCCCAATAGGAACTTGCATGAAGGGTCATGTTAGAGTATAAAACCAGTCTTGAGCTTTCACCCATCAGCTTAAGCTTCTGGAAACATTGGTTCCATGACAATGGTATCAGAGCCTTGTTGACAAAGAGTTTGCAAGTCCAATTCCAATAACTCCACTCCTGATATAAATATAATTCAAGCACAAGGTGTAAGGCAGGGTTATAGGCATTCCTAGAGTATAAAATCATTACTGAGCGTTTACCTATCAACTTAAGCTTTAAGAATAGTTGGTTCTTTTACAACTTGGTATTACTGTCTCTAAATGCTACCATTACTAGTAGATCTACTTAACCTATATACGCTCCCTGATAACCCAACCAATTAATCTCTAGAACAATTTGTATAAACCCCCGCAACCCATTATATTGTTGTGAAAAATCACACATCGAGCACGAGCAAAGTGGAAAACATTGAAAAATCAACGCACAAATATTTATGTGGGAAGCCTCTAAAAAGTGAAAAACCACAGGATTCAAACGGGTGCCTCATCCACTGTAAAATTCATAAATTACAATCTCCAATCGTAACTTCAAATCTCATCCCAAATGCAGCTATTACTCGGTAAGCCACCAACTCTTCCGCAATTGAGGTAATAAATACACACCATATATAAACACAAGAAACACAAAATTAAGCAATTAAATAATTTCCATTATTCTCATAAAAAATTTTGACCTGGAACCGGCAGTGGGGCTCCAAAGCCGAGGGATCATGAACCATCTGAAGAATCAACGGACGCCTCGTCCCCATCTCGACCTCACGGACATTAAACCGGAACCCTAGAAGCGCTTCAAGGAGGGAGCTTTTTCCGTCAGACTGCCCTCCAATGGCGACAATCTCCGGGATCGGAAGCTTCTCTCCAAAGGCCACCGCCGCAGCCTGGAGGCGGTTGTACGCTTCGAATCTCGACTTGAATTCATTAGCCAACGATGAACTAGAATTAGGGTTAGGGTTAGGGTTTCGAAGCTGGCTGTGGTGGCGTTTCGAGAGGGAGGAAGATGGGGTTTTAGTGGGTGTAGTTAGGGATGTGCTGGGATTCGCCATTGAAGAGGAAGCAAAGCAGAGGAGAGAGAAATGGAGATTGGAGCGGCGGATTTGGGAGTTTTTTTGTATCCGTTGGTGGAATTTGAATTTGAATTTCAATTTTTGGAGGAGCCTTGATCGAAAGTGACGTGATGGCCCAGTTAGGGTTCTTGGATTCAATTATACCGTCAGTTCTTAGCTTTTAAATTTGTTTCAAATAATCTTAAATATTAATATTAATAATTTTGTTTAATTTACTTTTTTTTATTAATGAAAATATATGTCTATTAATGAAAAATATGTCTATAGACTGAGGGTCCTTGGAAACAGCCTCCCTTCAGGTAGCCCACATGAAGGGGGAAGGCTGCGTATATCTACCCTCCTCAGACCCTGCTTTTGGCTGGAGCCTTTGGAGGCACTGAATTTGTTGTTGTTGTTGTTGTTGTTGAATGAAAAATATGTCTATCAAACAAAAGGACAAAATTATTGATGTTTTGATTGAAGTCACTCCGTTCTTCTCTATATATTAGATTTTGAACATAAAAGATATTTTTTTTTGAACAGTAACATAAAAGATAATTAAAAAATAGTTAAGAGAAAAAATTGTTAATAATTAAGATATATATTTAATCTTAATGTGTGAAAAATCTAAAGTTCAAGATCTATTGTAATTTTTATTTTATACAATACAATGTAATATGATAATATAAAAAAAAATAAAAAAATAAAAATATCTGTGTGCATCTTACGGGATAACACTTGTATAAATATTAATAATTTTATTTAAATTACCTTTTTAATTCTTTTTATTTAAAATAATCTATATTTTTTATTTTATAATTAAATTAGTTTATTATTTGATAACTAAATTAAGTTAAAATTGAAATGATAAGCAACAAATTTTGTCATAAATTTATATATTAGAGACCATTTTAAGTAAAAAAGGATAAAATGCTAATTTGAATAAAATTATAAATATTAGTAATTATTTAAAAAAAAAGGCACAGATCAATTTAAACAAAGTTGACAAAAGTGTAAATAACTTTTTGGGCCTTCTTGTTGATGATTGACGGCCCAATTGATTTTTTAGTATATGTATACTAATTTATGTGATATTTGTTAATGGCTATGTTTGGTTATAACTGTTAACTATTAGCGTTTAGCTATTTGCTGTTAGCTGATAAGTAATATGTTTGATAAAATTATTTGTTGAAGTTGGCAAATTATTGTAAAATGATTAATAGAATTTGATTACATATCGTTCAAAAAGCTAAAAGCATAATTGTTTATACTATAAAAAACGTTAACAATAAAATTTTTACTAAACAACGCTATTAGTTATTTGACTAGTCAAAATACTAAATGCTATAAAAAATTGCTTGCCAAACATAGTCAATGAGAAGAAAGTAGGCCTTGTAGTTATATTTTAATAATTAAAATTTAGTAATGTAAAAATTAGTTTTATACATTGACAAATCGATCTTCTTCCTCTTCTTCTTCTCCTCCTTCTTCTTCTTCCTCTTCTTCTCCTTCCCTTCCTACTTTTTTTTTTTTTTTTCCTTCCTTATGCACGATTGATGAATTGATGGTTTATCTGCAGGAACTCAACCACTCCAGGTTGGGGGTCCCCGGAAACAGTCTCCTTTCCTGCCGGAAGGGGTAAGGCTGCGTATATCACCCCCCAGACCCTGCGTTATGCGGGAGCTGCAAGGCACTGGGACTGTTATTGTTGTTGTTGTATATATATTATATATATGCTAAGAATTTTGATACATTGCTAGTAGTTGTTAGCCATTGGAGCACATGTATCTATCACATTTGCTTTATTATTTGATTTAGAAGTATTTTTTTGTAAAGAGTGTTTTTAATATGGATTTTTGTCTGAAATAATTTTAGTTTTTGTTTTTATTTTTATATTTTTAAAATTTATTATTATTATTATTATTATTATTTGTTTAAAAGTAAGGAAAAAAAAAGCTTTTATTTTAATATAAAAGCATTTTACTTTCCAGATTAAACAGTAATAATAACAACAATCCCAGTGCCTTAAAGGGCTCCCGCATAAGTAGGGTCCGGGGGGTAGATGTACGCAGCCTTCCCCCTTCCAGGAGCTACCTTGAAGAGAGGCTGTTTCCGAGGACCTCCAACCTGAGAAACTTGTTAGCATCATAAAGTATGGTGGTCTGGCAACAAGAGAGTAACAAAGCATATGAGCAAGGTAAAGCACAAGGCAAGTAATACAAGCAAACTCAAAGCAAGCCAAACGCTCAGCAAATAATAGGCAGATAAAATACTAATTGCTGATAAGCGAATAAGCAGATAGTAAATAGCAAGTAGGTAAGATTAAACACTCCTTTTTTTCGATAATTATTGGCAAAGCGAAAGTATAACCAGACAACTTGAGAAGACGAGGCCTTAAACACTATTAAATATTGAAAATAATATTTTTTTGAAAAAAATTACTTTTTTCATTGGTCAAACGAGAAACCTTGATCTTCTAATGTGACAATGACCTTGAAGTGAAGGTTGATCAAAAACACATGATTCAAGTGAAGCATACGATGTGAAATTATGATTGACGATAAAAATACATGAGGCTGAGTAAGCCGTTGGCAAATGCCAAGGTGTAAGGTTGAATGAGCCATAGACAGATTTTAGTAAAGGTCTGAGTAGCTGCTAACTGGTATCAGAGTATGCAAAGGTTTAATGTATGGGCAATTACATTACCCTCGGGTAGCAAATATCTAGGATCACGAATGTAGGATACAAGCTATACAATAGATGTCGCTAGCCATACCATTCCTCTGAGTAGCTTAATCTCCCAACATAGTTTAAACCAAAAAAAGCTGACACTATAAATATAACGCTACATCCATTATGAAGGGGACATGTCCTTGAGAATGACACCACAACAGAAAGACTCTTTGAATTCATCAAACAACTAGTTGGTCACACCTTTGCATTAGAGCTTGAGTTCAACTTTTCTCGATAAGAAACAGTGGAAAATGTTTCCCCTCCATTTAGAAAAAATTTCTCCCCTTTCATTGGGGGAAAGTTAATTTTACCTCAATGAAGGAAAACATTCTTCATATATATGGTTATCATTATGAAACTATGCAAAAAGAAAAAAGAAAAGAATTTAGATTAAAAGAGTTTTTTTATTAAAACAAACAGAGTTAAAGTCCTGACTTTTATTGACTCTCAAATATATATGTATATTTTTTTCTAAGAAAAATGTTTCTCAATCGCTTCTATTATGTTGCCACACCATTGCCATCCCGGACACATGAATTACTCTAAACTCTTTACAGGATAAATTTCAAAATTTTGGATAAGTGATTCATATCCTGTAGTACTCACTTTAGTTCAACTAACCCGTTTCCTCATTTTATAAAATTATGGCAGGCCGTTGGGCTACTAGCTTTGTGTCGTTGAAGAAGAGCAGAAGAGCTCAAAAACGTAAAATGAAACAGCAAGCGAAGCAGGATTGGCAAGAATTCATAAAAGATATGTCTTCAGGAAGCAGTGCAAAGAAACTGACCAAATGCTCTGAGAAACAAAAAAATGGGATGTTGATAAACAAGGCAGTCAATGCCACTGATGTTGGTAAACTTCCTGATGCGAAACATAGGTGAAAGTTCGGGAAAAGGCTTGGTTTGGCATATGACAACGATGATGTGCATATGGTTGAGCTTTTTGCAAGGTTGGAGCAGGGCTTTATTTGGACTCGTTTCTCCAACTCTGTCATGGTTTGCCGTCATCCCTTACACCGAGCCCCTCTCCCAGTTCTGATATAGCCTTGCAGTGCTTGTTTGTCGTTTTCCTTTTTTTGAGTTTCTGTTTTGTGTTTTTTTCCCAAGTTTATTCGGATTTTCTTAGACCTTCCTTGTTCGAGTTGCCTGTTATGTATTGCGACTTTGTCACTAATTATCAAAGGAAGAAAAAACTCCCTTTTTCCTTTTTTTTTTAATTAAAAACCATTATATTATGTGAAGATGAATTAGATCTTTTGTAGGCTAAATTTAAACAAATTTAAGAATTATGTTATATTTAATCCCACCACTCGTGGCAAATTAAGATTGGATTAACAAAATTAATCACAAACTTAATCATATAACTTGGTAGCACGTCTTTGGGGCACCAACCTACCAACATTAAGTTTAAAATATTGAATTTTGAAGGCCAAAACCAATACAAAAACATTCTCTTTGGACATCTTAGACTTCGTACTTTCTCTTATATTCGTGATAGTCACTAAGTTTTATCTTATTTTATTGATAAAATGCATATACTATGGTCCCAACATAGTAATATATAAATAGAAGGCATACCCTTTTGTACTTTCAAGCACAAGAAACCATGGCAACTCGTTTCTACCTTTCGTGGAGTTTGTACTTTCTTGTATTGTTGATCTTGTTAAGTGTTACGCGAACGTATGCTGGAAATTATGAACCAACTGCTTGGAAACTGGCGCACGCCACCTTTTATGGTGACGAAAGTGCATCTGCCACCGTAGGTATGCTCTTGTTTATGACTTTGCTTTTACATGGTAGCTGCGTATATTCATTTACGAGTTCTTTATAAAGTCTGTGACATGTAAAATTTAAATGAGTTGTTATTGGGTTCATGTGATGAATTTCTTTGTGAATGACAAAAGCATGATTATTAATAAGTTTGTGAAATATATAATAGGAGGAGCATGCGGATATGGTAACGTGTTCAACAATGGATATGGAACAGACACAGCTGCGTTGAGCACTGTGTTATTTAATAATGGGTATTCATGTGGGCAATGCTACCAGATGAAGTGTGTCCACTCCAAGTGGTGCAATGGAGGTGGCTATGACTATGGCTACGGCTACAGTAGTGCACCCACGATTACTGTGACGGCCACCAACCTATGTCCGCCCAACTGGTACCAATCCACTGATGCGGGCGGATGGTGCAACCCACCACGTGCCCACTTTGACCTTTCTAAACCTGCCTTCATGAAACTTGGCGCTTGGAGGGCAGGCATTATCCCTGTCATGTACCGCAGGTACTTACCCTCTTTTCTCTCATTCCCTCTCTTTCATTTCTCACGAGCAATGTTATAGATTGCTATAAAAATATGCTTAATTATATAGGGTACCATGCATAAAAAAAGGAGGGATAAGGTTCAGCTTCCAAGGGAACAACTACTGGTTACTAGTGTACGTAATGAACGTGGGTGGCAGCGGTGACATATCAAAGATGTGGGTTAAGGGCACTGGAACTGGTTGGATCGCCATGTCCCACAACTGGGGTGCCTCATACCAAGCCTTTGCCCACCTTGGCGGCCAATCTCTCTCCTTCAAACTTGTCTCTGGCTCCACTGGCCAGACCCTCATCGCCTCTCATGTCACCCCTTCTTATTGGTCCAACGGCATGACTTACAAGTCTAACGTTAACTTCTGATGATTTCACACCTGCCTTGCTTGTCACTATCATTGCAGGGCTATGCATGGAGCTGGATTGATTAATAGACCTTCGAATTTGACAGAATGTAGATTTGAGAAACCCTTTTTTATTCTAGGTTGCATAGAAAGGGTGTTGCATTTCTTGTGATGTTAAATTTGATGGCTAAAATCTGCAATCCAGAGTAAAGATAGGTGATATATTGGAAAGTCGTTTCCCCTATGTATTTATTACAGACGTTTAGATAAGAGGGCAATTTCGTAGACGTGTGAACACCCATTTTAGGTTTAAAATACTTTTTGTAATATTGTATCTGATGGCACGAGGATCTTTTCACTAGTGAAATGAGTGTGGCTCCAGATGACATAGATCTGCAGACCTCGTTTATCAATTGTTGCTATTCTCATTATCTTCTCCCTTAAATTTCTATTTACAATATATTTTATACATATATAATATGAGAATTTAAACTAATATTCCATCTTAAAAACATAAAAATAATACCGAAATATCCACTTATGATTCTAGTAAAAAAAAAAATCTTTTTGCTTGTAGCTAGTGCATGCCCTCTTGCTCTACTTTAATTAATCAAAAAAAAAAAGGAGAGACGAATGATTTTTGTACTCTATATACGTCAAAATTCATTGGCTTAAAACAATTATTTATGTCGGATATTATTTATCTTAAAATTAATATTAATTTGATATGATTTAAATATGCTTTAACTTTAATTTGGGAGATATTTGATTAAGATTGGGTTACCTAAATAAGTTTAGTTTGAATTGATATTTTGAATGAGAATAAATTTAGGTAACTCAGTTATAAATAGAGATTGGGGGCTCTTGTTTAAGAGGTGTGGAAAAAAGGTGAAAAAAAGAGAAAAAAGGAGAGTAAAGAAGTGAGAGCTTAAGGGTTTTGTAAAGAGGTGCCCAAGGGGGCACTCGGGTAGGGGGAGAGATTGATGTCGAGAGGTTTTGTGATTAAGTGACATTGAAGATAGTTTGTAGCCTCCTCTTTTCAAAGCTATATATTGGAGAATTGGTGGCTCGTCGTGCAGAAGCTACGTTAAGGAGGATTGGTGACTCGCCGTGCAATAATTACACTTGCAGAGGTTTGGTGACTTACCGTACAATAGTCATATTGATGTTGATGATTAGATTGATGATAATTATATGGGGTTGGGGGTTATAATTAGAGATTGTAATCCTTAATTTCATAGTGGATTGAGGCACCCGTTGGGTCCCGTGGTTTCTTCCTTTAGTTGAGAGAGGGTTTTCCATGTAAATATTGATGTGCTATTTTTTGTTATTTTTGTTAATTTTACGCTTCTGTTGTACTTGATTGTGTGAATTTTCCCAACAATTTTATAATAAGAATTATTCTATTTTATCTTTACTCATAATTATTCATTTATAAATTTAAATTTCTCCGTATTTTATCCTTTCTTATGATGAACTATTTATTATTGTTGTTGCTTGATTGTTACTTGCATGTCGAATGTTACTTTATTTAATTTTAATATGGTAGATATTGTTCCTTTTTTTCCCCTAAGGTCCTTTAAAAACAACTGTTTTATAGGGTAGCACCTTGTTGGGGTAAAACTGTGTATATCTTACCCTCTCCATGTCCTACTTTAGTGAGAGCCTCTTTTGAGTCACTGTGTCGTTGTTGTTGTTCTTTGTATAACTATTTATCTTCCAAGACAACTATATATTTATCATTTTATACAGGTGCATTCATTGTTATTATAGTGTTCATTTTCTGATAGTTGCTTTTAGTATTTTTAATTAAAAAGACCTTTAAATTATTTTAATAAATCATTATCCATAAAGAAATACAACAACAACAGTTCCAATGCCTCAAGGGCTCCCGCAAAAGTAAGGTCGGGGTGGAAGGGTTGGTAGGTGTACACAGACTTCCCCCTTTAGAGGCTGTTTTCGAGAACCTCCAAATTATCCATAAAGAAATAGATGATCAAAAGTTTGAATTTTGAGTCCAAAAACTCAAGTAAACAACCATGCTTTAAAAATATAATGAAACCACGGGGGGCATGCTCGTTGAACTTCTGCTAATCATTAGATACATGTCAACTACAACACTCATTTTCAAACTTGATCATCCAAATAATTAGTGTTGGTGCTTTGATACCACTTGTTCTGAATTTCGGCCTTGAATTCGACCTGAATCCAACTTAAAAACTGGATCTTATCCAAGCACTGAGCAACGAAAACCCACAGTAGAAACTATGACGAAATAAACTAGAAATAAAGAAACAATGAAGAACATATGATATACGTGGTTCTGCACCTCAACAAGGTCCAACTTCATGGGCCTTCATTTTCAGAGGAGTCAAATCCACTATCAGTAATTTAAGGTTACAAACACAGACGAGCATCAAGATAAACGAAAAACTATAGAGATTAAAGTAAGAAACCGAGAAAGAATAAGAGAAAACCATAACGGAGTGATATGAGTGAAGAACAGCCTAGAAATCCAAACTCTAGCTGGATCCTTGAAGAAGACTATAATCAGGGACTATGCCTTTAAGTCACCGCTCTGAACCGAGCATCCTGAGCTCCAAAAATTCACCATCTTCTTCTTCTTCATCAACTCACCATCCTCTTTTCAAGCTTTCTCTCTCCTCTGCGTATTTTCTACAGAAAACCCTAAAATGGGTTTTCACCATTTTCACTTCATTTTTGCTCTCTGTTGAAAAGCTCATCTCTAACAATTAGCGATAAACTACATATTAGTATCATGAGTTTTGATACATTAACTTTTCAATCTAAAATCTTGATGAAATAACTTTTTACTATAAAAATTATATATTTTTAATAAGATAATACAAATAACAATGTAAACGGTGTAAAACGCTGTAAAATATTTTTTCAGTCTTCTTATTGTTCAATTTGTGGCTGCTCGGCATTCAAGTTGTTGTGGAGTTTTTGCTTCTGGTGTCCTTCAGTGTGTTCGTTTTTTTTAGTGGGTTTCCTAGATTTTTTTTGCTTTACAATTTTTGGCCGCCTTTGTACTTCTAATGTGTTCTTGTTTTTCTGAGTGTCAGTACTCTTTGTCTCAATCCTTTGTATGGATTATACTTCAACTATAAAAAAAAAAAAAAAAAAAAAAAATTTGATGTAAAATGGTGTAAAAATTATTGTTATTTGTTAGTAATCCCATTGTCTCCTCGCTATTTTCTTCATCCTACACATTTACCATAATGTTATGATACTTCTAATAAAGAAAAGATGGATGAAAGATCAATTTCACATTCTTGTGAACTGCGATTTGAAATATAATCTAGTTTTTTTTTAAGGGGAGGAGACATGCCGTGAACACAATTCATCCGAGGGCCGGTCTATCAAGAAATTATCTTTCTTAAAAGTTTAAACTGATTGGTGAAGACTCATGAATAGTTTTATCCTCTAACATGTCCCCTCACGCTAATGTCAATTTAAAGTGTGGATAGTGCAGACGCTCACCTTATACTTTGTACTTAAATTGTTCTAATATTAAAAGTGGGAGCTATTGAGATTCGAATTCGTAGCCTCTTAGTCAACAAGGTTTTGATACCATATGAATAAACCATCTGTCCCAAAAGTTTAAGATGATTAGTGAAGATCCAGGAGTAATTTTATACTATAATATAGTCTATTATATATCTAAAGGGTACATATTAAGGCGCATTAACTACACTATATTTATTACTGTAAAATTGATTTTGTTATATTTTATTGGACAATACAAGAATGTGGGGTATGTTTCTATTAATAATACATTAATTAACACTAGCCAAGGAATGCCCAAGGCATACAACTTAAACGCCTGAAGATATCTCCTTATTAGACCTACTGTATGGAGCCTGATATTTTGTATATTGTAATGGGCCAGGTCATGTCCATTTTTTCGATAGCTAGTGAGGAGAAATTCGCAATATAAAAGCTGGCATCTCAAACAAGAGACTCGAAAAGCACTCACAACGTACGAAAGAGAGGGGGGGGGGGGGGGGGGGGGGGGGAGGAGTCCGCAAAACAAGAGAGACAAGCCCTAGTGCTCGCATAAAGAAGAAGAAGAAGAAGAAGAACGCGGGATCTCTTCGGCTGTCTCGGACCTGTTTCGGGGTCTAGAGTTCCCCATTAGCTAGCATGGGTTCCATCTCTCTTGGTCCGTGGTGGTTGTTAATGTCGACTGTATTCGTGGGGTGTTCTAGGGTCCGTGGTAGAAACAATTAGTGTTTGAACCTATAAGACGGTGCTTTGAAGAAATGGTTATGGTCGGTTAAGACGAGGATTGGATCTTGGATAGAGGCGTGGTATAAACAGTTCCCTACTCTTTGGAGGATAGTCCAAATGATTAGCAAAGGTATGGAGGTTATTAGTCTACACCTAGGAATTGCAGCAAAAGTAATAGTTTCTATAGGAGAATCTATGGCGTTGAGGATATCAGTTTGGCGACGTATTCGTTTTGGTCTAAGCGGTTTTGGCTGAACTACGCCCTAGTGCTCGTGTCTCAGGGGCGTGTTTTCTGTTTTTTGCTTTTTGTTCTAGCTTGTATGCTTATCTGTAGCCACTTTTGTGGGTTGGGTTCCGCTCTTGCGGAATGCCGGGTTCTGCATAGTATTTTATTGCTATCTATCAAAAAAAAAAAAAAAAAAAAAGAGACAAGCCCAACCTCCAAACCAACACCGAAAATGAAAAGAAAACAAAACAGAGCAGAAAAAAAACAACCTCTAACTGCAGCAACAAACGCTAAAGAAAAAGCAACCATCCACAAGCAACTCGAGACATACCAAGAAAGCCCCACCGAAGAAGACATTAAAGACGAAGGCCCAAAAGTAGGAACGACCATACTCTGAAAAACTGAAACAGAACTAAAAAGAAATACCCAAACAAGCCACAATCAAACAACAAAAAATCATACAAGCTGGGTCGTATCCATGAAGTAGAGGATCGGGTCGATAGGCACATTTGATCGCATGGCAGTGAAAATGCTCCTCACTCTAGACAGATCCCACGACACAATCGTTACATATTCGCTATTTACATATAAAAAAGCAAGTTGGTCAATATATTCTTTTGTCTGTTCAAAAAAAAAAAAATAAAAAAAATATATATATATATTCTTTTGATTTAATAATTACTAGTCATGTAATTAAATATACAAATTAGATACTTAAACTAAAGGGAAATTATTACGGGATATTTTGAGATTTAATCGTTTATCAGTGGGGTACTCTAACATTTCAGTATATACAGTGAGATACCTTGAGGTTTAAATATTTTATCACTTATGTACCACAGAGTTTTAGAATTTTTTTCAATCAAGTACCCTTTTGTCGAAATTCAATAAATTTTGGTAAGAAAATACTAAAATTTAAATGATTTTGATAATATATTGGTATCTCACTAGAATTTGATGCTTTTTTGCCAAAATACTAACATGATACATGATTTTGACAATATTTAGACATTTTACTTTAATATTCAATGAATGTTTTATCATAATTTGCTGAATTTTTGTTGAAAACATTGCCACGACTTATATATATTATCATTATCATAATTATGTAAAATATTAACATTTTATGTATAAAGTTGGTCAATTCTTATAAAAATTTATCAGATTATGACATAGGGTAAAAAAATATTCAATTCTCAGGGTACCTCATTGCATATATTGAAATGTCAGGGTACCTCGGGGTACCTATGTTATAGATGGTTAAACATCAAAGTACATAAGTGATAACTTTCCTAATTAAGGCTTCATCTGGTCGGCAGGAAGTATAAATTCTTAAAAAGTACGTATTTTGGATATTGTTTGTTCTATAGGAAGTAGGCGGAATGCGGGAAGGAAAATTGCTTAGTAATTTTGAATTCTCTCAAATACGGTCCAAAGTTTTAATTCTTTTATTTTTAACTAACCTTCCGAAGGAAGTTCTATTTCCCATCTTGGCAACCAAACTTATTTCACCTACTTTCTGAGAAGTTGACACAGAAATTAAATTTCCGGAATATAAAACTTCCTGCAGAAATTCAATTCACGTGGTAACCAAACGATTCCTAAGAATTAGTGAGAAGTAGGGATTTCACCTTTTCTTTGGTTGTTAGAGAGTTCGTAGGATATAGAAAGTAGAAATTACTAAACAATTTTCAATTCCTTCAAAGTGTAGAAAGTAACTTATCTAACCCTCTAGTTAAGTTCAAATTCTTTGCTTTTAACTAGCATCCTAAGAAAGTTTTATTTCTCATCGTGATAAATCAAACACTTTGTACCTACTGTCTAACAAAGTTGACACAGGAACTAAATTCCCGAAAAGTATCACCTCATAACTTTATGCTTTATAGCATATGATAAGTTATCATCATCTTCAGCCTTCACGCCTGATCCAAATCATTTCTCCCTTCCCCCCTTCTCTTTTCCACCTCAAAATTTCTCCCCTTTTTTGAGTGGATCCATTTATTTTTATTTTTAAAAATTATTAACTTTTTTTGTGGTCCAAATGTCTAAGTTGACGATTCGAGAGCGATCTACGATGATAATATTGAAGGTTTTATTGAAAAGCTTTTATTTCTTTATGTTTTCGTAAATGTTTATTCAGATTACATAAAGTAATATAATTCATTTTTGTGATTGTGTCTAATAGTACAAAAATAGGCCTATGTTTGCCCAAACACGATTACTTGTAAAATTTTAAATATAAAACGACGTAGCAACAAGTAATAAAGATAAAGATGGTATCAATATTAGAATAAATGAATCTTTCGACGATATTCGTCAATATTGATATAAAGCATACCTTAGGTGATGAAATTTTCATCACATTGGAGTTTGTAAATAGGCTATTAGTAAAAAAAACCTGTGTTTTGGATGATAATAATGATATGTCTGGTGTAAAACTTCTCTAAGTATGTAGCTTTTTACACATACTTTAGAAGGTGGAGTACGGAAAGAATATAATGTAAACAATGTTACGTCACTTTCGTGAAGATATTGCTTTTGAAACTTGCATCCGTATCATCAGGACTAGATCATCCTCCAACATGCATAGAAGAAGATTAGCGATTGCCATTCCACATGTTTTAGCACGTAAGAGGGAAAAAAATGAGATGATTCAAATCTCGAACCTCATATTTTAAAGTCTAACTTTAATAAAGCTTGTTACAATTAATTCTACATATACCTTTTTTTTTTATAATTGAATAAGAGGAGTGGAAAATATCGCCTCATGATACGACCTAATATAATGAAAAAAAGAAAAAGAGGGTGTCAAGGGTACTAAACTAGAAGAGTATCGAATATTATATGATGAGCACCATGACCAATACCAAACAATAAGAAGAATTGCTCTCAAAACTACTTGCTATAAAAGTCGCGATACAAAGTAGGTGCACCTTCAAGAGCGAGGCCTCAACATACACGCAGAAAAGCGTATAGCAAAAAAGATCAATATAAGCACATCATAAAAAATACCGAAAACAAACTGAAAATCAGAACAACATTAGAAGATATCAGCAACACTTAATAAGACACAAAACAAGAAAAAGACCCTATACCGATACAAAGTGAAGCACGGAAAGTAAACCGAACTCCCACAACAATATAATTCATTTCTTTTAGAAAATGCATGAGTTGCACTCATCCCATATACACATGACTAATCTATAAAAGTAGGCAATCTTTTGACCCTAACCCATCAATACTCCAACTAAAGACTTCAACTTTTCCAAATTGGATTCAAAAAATGAAAAGAAAACCAAAACAAACATCCACTTTACTTAACCTTTTTTCTTGTCCTCCCTTTCTTATAACCATTCACTCAACACTCTCATACACAACACAAATTTGCCCAAAAAAGCTGCTTACTTTCAACACACTTCTCTTCATGTACCAACCCAAATAACACATTTTCATAACATACCCACTTCATATTTTAACCATTTCTCATATGGGTTCTCTCCTATTTTTCATTTTCACACTTCTATCATTCCCCTTAATCCCCTCCTCCTCACCTCCCTCTACCGCGGTGATTAAGTCAGCGCGCCTCCTAGACCTGATCATTCGAGACTACACTGTCAACCTCTTTGGCCACGGGAATTTTCGCACTGGTGTCATTCACACTGTCCGTTTGCCCACTAATCTCTCTGGTATCATAGTTGATACTGCCAGGTTTAGGTGCGGTAGCCTCACTAGGTATGGTGTTCAGATCATGGAGTTTCACCTAGAAAGTGGGGTGAGTATAAACCCCTGTATAGAGAGGGTGATACTTATTAGACAATTCCTTAGTTTTAATTGGTCTAATATGTATTATAAAAGTCATAAACTTGATGGGTACCAACTTGTTACTCCAATATTAGGACTCCTGGCATATAATGCCGGGGATGATGGGAAAATTGGTAACCCTTTTGAGGTCGGGATTGTTACAGCAAAAAATAGCTCAATTAAGGTCAATTTTAGCAACTTAATGCGATTTGTTCATTTGGGTATCACTAGAGCCGGTGATAATAGTAAAAATAAGGTGTTATACTGTGCTAGCTTTAGAAGTGGTGGTAACGTGACACTGACGAATCTGGTGGGGCCTGATTTGTGTCAGGCGGAAGGGCAAGGCCATTATGGCCTAGTGGTAGAAGCAGAGGAAGAGGGGTCAGCTCAAATGTCAAGGCAGAGAGCGGCACAATGGAAGGTAGCCCTAGGGAGCTCGTTAGGGGCAGCACTGGGAGCATTCTTACTGGGTTTGTTACTGATCGCGATGTTTGTGAAAGCAAAGAAAAGATCGAAGATGGAGGAAATGGTAAGGAGGGCATATGAAGAGGAGGCGTTACAGGTGTCGATGGTGGGGCACGTGCGTGCCCCCATTGCACCGGCCACGAGGACAACGCCGGTGACAATTGAGCATCATTATAGGCCACCACCTTTTTGAGACAAAAGATGTGGTATGTGATCAATTGTTGTTGATGATGATCATTCATTCTTTTGTTCTCTTTTCTTTGTAATTCATTAGCTTGTAAGGTATCCAACGTAACAAAATGGGGAGAAATCCCATTATGATTCATTGTTCATTATATATATATATATATTTTTTCTAATTTTATTTTTATCTTTCAAATTAGATTATTTTATGAATTTAGATTTTTTTGAGTGGAAATATCTTAGAAGGGAATATTTTAGAGAAAATTAACAAAAATGACATACATATTATAATTTTACAATTATATATTAGTGGCTAAGTTTATGAGAAACAAGAAAAAAAAAAAAAGAAAAGAAATTGTGTTCAAAAAAAAAAAAGAAAAAAGAAAAAAGGCATTTATATGAGAGTTGATTATCGGTGTTAGATTATAAAACTATTCTGTGAGCTTTCGCCCATGAGTTTAAGCTTTTGGGAGAGTTGGTTGCTTGATGTGGTATCACAGCCATGTTGACCAAGAATTCGAATTTCAACAACCCCCACTTTCAATATTAAAAACAATTTAAGCACAAGGTATAAAGATAAGCCTATTATTGACCCTTCAAGCCAAAGGGGCATTCGAATGAAGAGGTATATTAGAGTATAAAATTATTTCTAAGTCTTCATCCATGAGCTTAAATTTTTGGAAAAGTTGGTTCCTTGATAATCAGGACACTCATTGGAATGCTAAAATGTTTACATAATACTTGAGCATAATAAGCCTTAGCGAACTTGACTTTGAACAGGGAGGTGCTTGGCTCGTTTATACCCTTTTCACGTTTATGTAATGCTTATAATATTGACATTAAGGGCTTGCTTTGTAATAGGTTTTTCAATAGTTCAGTTTATTTTTTTAGAATTGTGTATTAAGATCACCCATAGGATAACAAACCACAAATCTAAGTAATAATCATAAACAAAGAGATAGAGGAGAACAACGGAATTTACGTGGTTCTACCGAAGCTTACATCCACGAAGGGGAACACAATAATTTCATTAATATCATTGGAGTTGCGTATTTATAGAGCAACCATGCTAAAACTCTAGTATGTCATGGCCCTTAATAGAATTGGCACAATCCTAAATTTCATAAACAAGACCCAATGCAACCAAGCAACACACATAATCCAGCAAAATGGTTGTTAAATAAAATATTTTTACTAATCTTTTTGAAATATATTGCCTCTTTAATATATTTAATATTTATCATACTTTTCGTTCATAAAACATCGCTTTAAAGTATTTTAGTGGAATTCTTCTAATTTTTCTGATCAGATGTCTAAAATCATCTACATAATTTCTGTTTGGTAATATAATTGGGGTGCGTTTGGTTCAGCTTATCTATTTCAATAAGATCTATCCATTTAAGATTTGTGTCTTTTTACAATGAAGTATTTGGTTGTTTTTTTGATAGATAGCAATAAAATGCTAAGCAGAACCCAGCATTCCGCAAGAGCGGAATCCGACCCACAAAGTGGCTACAGACAAGCATACAAGCCAGGACAAAAAGCAAAAGATAAAAAATAGAAAACACGCCCCTAAGACACTAGCACTAAGGCGAAGATCAGCCAAAACCGCGTAGACCAAAACGAACACGTACCCAAACCGATAACCTCAACGCCATATATTATAAGTGTAATGACTCATGGGCATAAAAAGGGCGGTGGTAGGTGGGGGTGGTGATAACAAGTAAAAGTAGGTCATAGTGGTAAAGATTTAATGTTAATATAGTCTTTTTAAAACATTTTTTGGAAATAAGCTGTGAAAAAAAATCCAGTTTTGCATAGTTGCAAAACAACTTTTTCATCTTCTATTTAAGCTGTGAAAAAGATGTAAAAAGATTTTTTCTACCGACCAAACATAAGCCCTACAGTCAACTAGATCTTTTTCACAGCTTTAAGTTATTAAAAAGCTGAACCAAACACAGCCTTAAAATTAGAATGTGGAATTGCATTTTCAATTTCAATTGTAATGGTATTGTAATTGGCAATGAGTTAAAATTTCATTGTTTCAATAGATAAATGAACTAAAGTTTGGACTTGTTGTTAATTCCATAATAATTCAAGTCATATTAGGTTTCAGGCCAATCGAGTTGGATTATTCGAGTTTCAGATCAGCTAGGGTGGAAGTTTGACCGAGTTGATCATTTCAGGATTAAGCCATCTCGAGTTTTGGTTCGACTCAAGTCTCGTTTAAGTCAGGCTATCATTTCATGTTTAAGTCATTTTGGATTTTTGTTTAATTTGGTTGAGTTGTTTTGGGATTTGGGCTAAGACGGGTGGTATTTGAGTTGGATCTAGACATTTCGTGCTTGAGTATCATCTTGATTTAGCTTCAATCAAGTTACAATGTTTTGAATTTTGAGTTACCTCGGGTCAAGACAAATTTATGTTTGGTCTAAGTTGGGACAAGTAATTTTTTATTTGAATCATCTTAGTTTCGGGTCAATTAGATTGGATGTTTGGGTTTTGATCTACTTGGTTAGATTGCATTTAAAGAAAAAGCCTATTGTTTCTTATTCTTCTGCTTATGCTGAATATAGGAGCATTACCCGGGTTACGTGTGAGTTGATATAGTTAGCCAGTTTACTTTTATCTTTCCCCATTGGTTTTTTCCAGTCCACTATGTTATTTTGCGACAATCAAGCCGCGATGTACATTACCCAGAATTTGCTGATTTTCTTACTAAGTTGGGTATTTTTGTCCTATACACTCCAACTTGAGGTGTATATTAGAGATATTTATTATATTTTAGTTGGATCAGTTTCTTTTTAGTGACGTGCAATTTGCAAAGAGGCTTTGCTACACTGCACAAGAAGGGGGCGCATGAAAATGCAACAAATAGGGCACAGTTGGTCATTAACGATCAATTAGTTAGTATCCTACTTCTTGTGACATTTTTGTGAGTTTTTTCTCGTAATTTTTAGAATTTTCCTTTGCGAAGTTGGGCGTAGGCATGGTTAAATTTTTGCTTAGTTTGTTAGGATATTTCTTTTATTTTTTGGGCCTAAATCTTGGGCTGCATCTCCATCTTTGGCTTCTTCACAAATTCTCACAATAATTATCAAATCCTCTTCTAATAATCGGGTTGGGTCATTCGGATTTTGAGGTAATCCGACTGGGACATTTCGAGTTTGAGTGATTTGTTCGAGTTTGGTGTCAAATTTGGGTTAAGTTGGGTCTTTCAATTTCAAATCATCTTATATTTCACGTGATCAGTTAAGTTGTGTCATTTGAATTTCGAGTTAGCGGAGATAATATGGATTATGATTCCTTTCCCTCGCCTCAAAGAAGAGGTTTCAGTTTCAAACAACCGTTCAACTCAGTCAAAAAAAAAAAAAAAAAAAAACTGTTCAGGACTCCCAAATTTTAGAGGCCCCATATTTTTTGAGTTGTGGTTTTTAAATTATCATATTAATATTTAAGAAGGTTTATAATCAAAATTTAATAATTTGTTGTATATAAAGATCCCATATGAAATTTTCACTTAGGGCCTCTAAAAAAGTCAGGATCGGCCTTATAGGTAACCCAAAACCACATCTCGATGTATGAATAGACCCATTTAGAATTAAAACTTAACCACCCAAGCCAACCCAATTGACTTGGGTTGGGTGGATCATGAGTATTACCTATATCAATTACCCATGTATTCTCCTACTCTCAACTGTCTCTTATTATATCATAAACTGTATATTATCTTGATTCGTGTATCTGTACAGGGTTGGCCAGTAACTTGAAAATAAAGAAAATGGTAAATTATATATTAGTACCAGAGTTTTAGTGTATTAATTTTTTATCACTAATTTTAGGGGAAAAAAATTAGTCCAAAAGTTTCATTTATTTAATAAAATAGTTCAAATAACAGTATAAAGAGTGTAAAACTTGCTGTTATTTGTAGGTAATTCCATCCCTTATTATTCTTCTCATCCCACATATGAACTGCAATATTGTGACACTTCTAGTGATGAAGAATCGGATGAGGGGGGCTATTTTATACCTTTCAGCATATGTTGTTTGGACTATTTTGTTAAGCACTAAAAAACTGTTTTACAAAATTTTGTGGATTAAAAATTAATATCATTTTTTTTTTGATAAATATCGGCAAAGCCGAAGATCAGATAGGCAACTCGAAAAGACGAGGCCTAGGCCACTCCGTAAACGGAGGGGGGAACAAAAAGGGAAACAAAAAGCATCAAAACCAAAACACTCAAACTTGACAAAACAGACACCGAGCACACGCTACCCAAGACGCGCACAAAACAAGCTCAGACTGGGAACCCAAAAGAAAAAGAACCAAACGACCAGCGCGGGAAACCGAAGCAGAACTGAACTTCAACCACAAAACCACCCACCTCATTTAGCCAGCAGATCTCGAAATACTAGTATGTAATGTATTCTAAATAAAAAATATAAATTAATACTTTAAACCTTAGGGTTGTGATTGGTCACGCCTTTTCTTGTTACAATGGTAATGATGGTATAATTGTTTTCCTCAACTGCAAGGCCAGACATAACCTTAGGCCACTAAGCAACCAATTGAGGCCCCCGAAGTGTTGGGGTCCCAAAATTTTAGAAGTTGTGATTTTTAAGTAATAATTGTTAATATTAATAGATTCTACGAGAAATATTATTATATATGAAGAGCCTTATTTGAAAATTTTGCTTGGGCCTTCGAAAATGTCAAGATCGACCTTGCCCAATAGGGATACCAACTTCCATGAGATGGGGAGATGAACTTCAAATCCAATACTTTAATTTTAAAAAGTGGACAATGATCTAAACTTTTTTTTTTTTTTTAAATAAAGATAATGCCCGGGGAGGAGATATACCCCATAAATTCCCCTTAAAGGGTATCCACTATGATCCTAGTAGGGATCTAACTCGGGTCACACTGTTGATGTTAAATTTCAATGGGCCCTTACATCTGACCCATGGAGTTGGCACACACATGAAATTCATATATAAGCCCAAAGTGGGGTTAAATCCTAAAACCAAGTGACATTAAGTGCAGTAACTCACTATTTTTATAAGTTCGTCTCTTCTTTCCTACAACTCCTATATAGAACTGATTTCGTTACTCACTTGTGGAGTTCATACTCTTACCAATTGACAGATGAAGAGCTTCGTTACTAGGTTATGTCCCTAAAAGACTGATATAACAACTATACCAACTATAATAACTTGACTGACAATACATTATCTGTGCTATAAATGATATGGCACATATACAGAATACAAATTATTTGAGGGTGGGCTGTCACCACCAAACCAATTATGGTTTCGGTTGCAGCGTGCATTTTATTTTTTTAAAATATAGTGGGGTACATTAATAAAATTATTATTTTGTCATATTAAGTGTATGTTTATAAATTATAACCTATAGTATTGTTCTCTAAAAGGGGATTTTGTTATTTAAGTTATAATGAAAAATAAATAGCTTACAGTTTTATACTATAAAAAATAAAAAAACTTAGAAAAAAGTGTGACAAAAAAGTCAAAGATTTGTCTCCAAAGATCCTTAGTGACTTGATCCTTAAGGAGGATATATAGATCGTGTCCAGATTGCATGATTTTGGTGGCTTGGTTGGTGCATGGTCATGAGTTTTATTTCTAGTTTTGTTGTGGTCCGTTAGAGTTTGGTTGTTGTTCCATTTCAAGGCATTTGTCTTGGGTGTCTTCAATGGTGGGGCGCTCTTGGTGTGTCTCGAGTTGCTTGTGAGTGGTTGTTTTTTTGGACGTCCGATGCTGGGGGTAGGAGGTTGTTTTACTTCTAATGTTTTTTCTTTTGGTTGTTTTGGATGTAGTTCTGAGGGTTGAGCTTGTCTTTCTTGTTTTTGCAGACTTTCTTGTTATTTTTGCTTTTTGTCACACTTTGTTCATGCTCTTCGAATCTCTTATTTGAAGTGCTAGCTTTGGTTCACAAGTTTATCCTCGCTATTGTCGAAAAAGTAACTTACAGTTACAGCTTAGTTTGATAAATATTGAGGTTTTATACAGCATAATTATTGGTAAAAAAAAAAAAAAAAGAATCAATGAAATTATCTTCGTTGAGTAATTTTATGGTCTTACATGATTTTTTTTTTTTTTTTTTTTTTTGAACGTGGACTTACATGATATATATTCAATCTTCTATTTATTTATATATTATTGATGAGTTTGCTCTCTCCTATTAACCGTTCAGACCTCAAATTTTGTAATTTCACAACTTTTTGCTACGATCCCGAAGTGAAGAATTATATGATCCACTCTCAATAATTTTTCTAGATTTTTTTGGGGCACCCGAGGTATTGTTAAGGATTTTTTTTCAATTTAAATGATTAGAAAAACCGTAAGTTATTAAGTAAAAAAATAATAAATAGAGAAAAATAAAGTTCCAAAGTGATAAGAATAAATTACCAAATTGGCACTATTTGCAAAAAAAATTTACCAAAATGGCATAGTTGGAAAAATATTTACGAAAATGGCACACTTTACTGTAGCGTCAATAGGAAACGCCGTTTGAAACGGCGTCCGTTCAGTAGTGATTTCCATCCCCTTTCGGACGCCGTTTCAGACCGCGTTCTAACGGCGTCCGAAAAGGGCTTCCTTGGGACACCGTCTGAAACGGCGTCCATACGCCGTTACTGCCTCCCGTGACCCCTGCACTTTCATCTTCTTCTTCAACCCGTGACCCCTGCAATTTCATCTTCTTCTTCAACCCCTACAAATATATGATCTTGAGATTCAATGGCACCATGACTACGAGGGCAGGAAGTAGAAATTTGTAACCCATGGGACTCCTATTTCGCCCTGGTAGGAAGTGAGCAATGACAGAGTTGTGACTAGCCAAATTAGGGATCGAAGAGAGAGAACCTAGTTATGGAAGGTGGTAGCTACTGGTGGTGGGCAGTGCAGCGTAGTGGTTGCCGGTGTGTGAAACATGGTGACGAGTGAAGGAAGCCCGTTTCGGACGTCGTCTGAAACGGCGTCCAAAACACGAACCCTTTCGGACGCCGTCTGAAACATCGTCCGAAAGGGGATGGAGATCACCGCTCAACGGACGCCGTTTCGAACGGCGTTTCCTATTGACGCTACAGTAAAGTGTGCCATTTTCGTAAATATTTTTCCAACTATGCCATTTTGGTAAATTTTTTTTACAAATAGTGCTAGTTTGGTAATTTATTCAAGTGATAATATATACAATTTTTTTGGCCAAAAGACAAGTGCATATTGCAGGTCTATATATATCAAAATTGTAGATATCTTACATCAGTTCTCAACATCATCTCTCGAGTCACCAGATTCAACCCTTATTTATATGTATCAAAATATTCCTTTCTCAACAAGGCAAGAATCAATTAGGTGGTAGTAATGTTCAAAAAAAAAAAAAAAAAAAAAAAAGTTGGTAGCATAATATATCATGAACCAACTAAGAAAAATACATATAATATGTATTTGTATTTTTCCATTAAGAAAATGTTTATGAATAATGACTAATAATATTTTAAAATACAAGTTCTTTTTATATTATTGTATAATACATGTCTTATGACACGTATTTATATTTTCATTTTCAAAAAGAAATAATTAAGTAAAATCATAATACTTATATGGTTTTTTTTTTTTTATAGTTGACCAATCGTTGAGTTTTCATTGAATAGAAATGAAAGGTACAATTTTTGACTCGCGTCTAGAGATTCCAGGCATACAACCCGCACACGAAACACCAAAGACACAAAACACCAAACACCAAAAACACCAAACAAAACACCAAACACGAAATTGAAATGCACAACGTCTCATGACACATAATAATGAAAAAAGCACCACTCAATTTCTAGCGGATGCTGCAACCCGATCCCTACCCCATGTACAGGGACCATTGATAGGGTTGCGCTCCAACAGTCACTTCAGTAAAAAGGATCAAATATTAGCAAGCTCTGGCACACGACAAAAGGAGGGAACAATCGGTTCAAAAGCAGGATCTCAGTGACTCAACCCGGGAGAATGACCAAGATGGCCTGCGGTAGGGCAGAAGCGAAGCGAGGAAAGGACTCAGCGGAAGAGCAGGGCCCAAGCGATGTGGCAAGCAAAACACGAAAACAACACCAGGTTCTACCTAAATTATATGGTTATACCTAAATTATGTTTTGTTATATTTCGTTATATCTGTCTCTTCAATTTCTAAAATATTGACTTACACCTCATTCTCTACTATGTGTTAATACTGTTGTGGACTATCAAACAAAAGTAACACTAATAGAATTACATCATTTTTCACTCTATATTTTAGAAAAATGAGTTATTTTAGACATAAATATATGACATTTTTATATACATATTTTATAAGCCAACGAACTTTAACCAAAATTTTTATACATTAAGCTAAACAATAAACACACATATAAAATTCTGTTTCATTCTCGTACCTTGTTCAACTAATAGGATTGTTCTCTTTGCAGTGTTACCTATTAATTAGTTATAATAAATTTCAATTAGATCTCAAAACATTACAAACCAAACTACCAAACCAACCTATAAAAAATTATTATGAATCAACCGGTGACTTTTACCTAATTTTTAATGGAAAATTTTGATTTTATTCCATTTATTTATTTTCAAAAGATTCTCTCTCGTTCCCTTATACAAGACTATTGTTGCGGACCACCTTTAAAGTCAGACTTCTCGAGATACCTAGTTTTAAACTTGGTACACAATTCTATTTTGAAAATCAAGGTTACTTTTATATTTTAATATTATATGTATTTTGTATCTAATTCTCTTTGTAGATTTAGTCGAATACCCACCAACTAATTATTTTCTATAAATGGGCCCCCATTCGGCCCATTCACAAGCCCAATAATTTTCCCGCAAAACTTATAATTTTCGCGGAAAAATTACCTGCCAATATAAAGGTGAGACCTTTAATGTTTGATTTTCTCTTCTTGATTTCGCATCGCAACCCCCAAATTTCCCCCATTTTTGCTTCTTCTAGGGTTTCCAATTTCGTCAAAAATGGAGGGTTTTCCTTCAAATCACAAACCCACAAAGCTTAATCTACCCCCATCAATGGCGGCTCCGGTTTTGTCACTTGAACCCACCACCCCATCTCGCCAAATCGAGCGGATGCTCAATTTGAACCACCAGCCTTCTCCTTCTCGACCCATCTACAGCGATCGGTTCATTCCCTCGCGAACCGGGTCAAATTTCTCTCTCTTTAACGTGGGTTCACCTTTGAGTGGCGGTGGCGGCGGTGGTGGTGGGTCTGATGGGCGGGAGGATTCGGGTTCCGGTGCTTATGTGGCGTTGTTACGGGCCGCGTTGTTTGGGTCGGATTTCGGGCCTAGCCCGCCGGGTACGCCGGATAAAGTGCTGGTGCCGCCGGTGGAGAGGGTTTTCCGGTATAAGACGGAGACAAGGCGGCCAATGAAGTCGTTCTTACCGTTTGGGGAGGATGATACGGTGTCGTTTGGAGTTAGTCAGAGTCGGGTTAAGACACCCAGGAAAGTTCCAAGGTCTCCTTATAAGGTGAATTGATTTTTCTTTTATTATTATAAAATTTGTTGCTTATATGTTTAGAGAAATTGGGAAATGTTATTGGCAGATTAAAATTGTTAATGTTAGAGCAACTTTGTCAAATCTTGTGGCTATATTCAGTGCAAGTCACATTTTTGTGATAATAATTATTCTCAAATTTGTTGCTCTGGTTATAATAATTAATATCACGGCAATAACACCAGGCTAGAAATTACTAATGGGTATTGTTTTCTTTGTTTGTTTGTTGTGATTAGGTGTTGGATGCGCCGGCATTGCAAGATGATTTTTACTTAAACTTGGTGGACTGGTCATCACAGAATGTCTTGGCAGTGGGATTGGGGAATTGTGTGTATTTGTGGAATGCTTGTAGTAGTAAGGTACATTTTACTCTTGGCTATTGCATCCTTTTGTGTTAATGAAACTGCAAATGGCTGTATGTGTTGGTGCTAGTGTAATTGTGTATGATTCTTGACGATGTTCATATCCTGAATTATGTTTCGGTTTGTAGTTTCGTAATCTTGAATTTTTAGGTCTGTCCATATTACACCTTTCCCACTTCAAACATAGCGTAATGCAAGGAGTTTTTAGGAGGTTACCCATCATAGTATTAATCTTAAACACTGTTTGACATGGAGAACTGATGAGATTCAATTTTTTGGTATTAGCAGATTGGAAAGTGAGAAAACCTCTCCTCCGCCTTGAACTTGCTTATTGCAAAAGAATTTTTGTTTGTTATGTGTAGAGGTGGCCAATGGGTTGGTTCATGGATCAACCCGACCCGACTCGCAAGGGTCGTGGGTCGTCCCGGATCGACCCGTCTCCTGTAGCGGGCCGGGTCACAAGTCACATTTTTTTTTCTTGTCAAACCAGACCCGGCCCAACCCGTATGGATGACACAGATCCATTTGACCCCGCTTTGACACGGTTTTGACCCGTGTCAGACACAAGTCCGATTTGGTAACGACTCGTTATTGAGTCCTCGCGGTCGAACCCGTGTCATGACATCGGTTAACCCTTGTGATTTTCAAGGGTAATTAATATAATTGGAGATGTGAAATGATGGCAAGTTATCATTTCACATATCCAATCAAATAAAAAATTTCTTAAGTATTTTATAATAATATTTATAATTAATTTTTTATGTTATAGTTTGTGTATTATATATACTTGTTATGTTTAACATTTTATAAATTATAAGTATTATTTAATTATATTTTATACTTATTTTATTATATTTTATAAACTAGAAAAAAAGTGTTGACAAAAAAAGAAAAAAAAGGGTAAAATAAGGTCATACCCAGGTCTAACCTGCATCGGTTCTGATCCGATCGTGACCTAGTCATGACCTGTCAGATCCGCGACCAGACTTGCCCTAGACCGTTCCAGACCCGTGTCACGGGCCGAACCAGGTTGGGGATTTTTTTCCCTCCCCGACCCGGCTTGGCCCGTGTCGACCCGTTGGTACCATTTTGACCCGCGGGTCAGGTCACGGGTTGAGTTGGGTCAACCCGTTGGCCAGCTCTAATCATGTGATATCTTATCTTTTGGGTCAGCTACATGGATTCTCAGGTTCATGTACAGGGTGTCTGACAAAGTTTTATGTGGTTGTTTGCTCCTAAATGCAATCTGGCACTAGAGTTATATATAGGGGTGTTAAATGTGTCGTGTCGTGTTCGTGTTTGTGCTATGCGAGGGGTCTTAGATATGGGATGAACCCAAACCCGACTTGTTTATTAAACGGGTTAGGGACTCTCAACCCTTACCCAACCCAATTATTGGGTTACCCATTTAATTATATTGGTGATTTGTTCTATTAAATGCTAGTTTTTCAACTTATAAATGTGTTAGTGATGCACTTCATGTTTGATACTACCAATAAATACTTGTTATATTTGTAACTGTTCAAATAAATTATTAAATTAATATTACGAAATATAGTTCAAATTATCTTAACTACCAAAAATATATATATAATAACAATAATGTATCACTTTAATGCCTAACATAATTATATAAACAGATCTATCGTGGTGAAAACAGATTACATGGGTCAAACCCAAATTCAACCTAATTACCTAAACGGGTTAAACAGGTCAACCCAAAATCAACCCGCTTCAAAACCCCCAACCCAAACCCTCTATTTTCATGTTGTGTTCGTGTTGTGATACCGTATCGTGTTAGATTTTGCCAGCCCTAGTTATATACCCTTAGCTGGGATGATGAAGAGTCAGAGAGTATTTAGTGAAAATGTTGTGGGGCCTATTTTATTAATTTCCTAGTTGGGATGATACATGCAGGTGACCAAGTTATGTGATCTAGGAATTGATGACAGTGTATGTTCAGTTGGTTGGGCACAACGTGGGATGCATCTAGCCATTGGGTCTAGTACCGGCAAGGTCCAGGTTAGTATCATAACCGATTGTTCATTTGATTAAGCATCACATATCATCGTCACAATGTTTTCAGTACTCTGCTATTGTAGTCATTTTGCCTATAGGAAACTTAGTGCCTATTCTTTTATATAAATACTTGGTCATACTACTATCTTATCATTACTTAAGCAGCTGGTTTGGTGAATATCATTATGAAATCTTTTCTTTTTCAAGTCTTAAAAATCTCAAATTGTGGTCAAGAACAACCTTCTCTCTAAGTTGTGTGATCTAATGTTCTACTTTATAAACTTTAACTTCACGTTCATACCTAGTATTTGTACTTCTAGATTTGGGATGCATCTCGGTGCAAGAGGGTTCGAACTATGGAGGGCCATCGGTTGCGTGTTGGTGCCTTGGCTTGGAGTTCATCTGTGCTGTCATCTGGTAGTAGGGACAAGAATATTTTGCAGAGAGACATTCGCATTGATGATGACTACGTCAGCAAGCTTACTGGCCATAAATCTGAGGTCAGACCACTGTACATTATAATTCAAGTCCTTGTCCTATGTTTATTTTTTCATTCCCTTACATATGATATCCTTGCAATTGCAATTCTCTCTTTAATCCAGGTTTGTGGGCTGAAATGGTCATATGATAATCGGGAATTGGCATCTGGGGGAAATGACAACAGGGTAAGTTGAATAAACGCTTTCTGTAGCACCAGCTTGTACTTATTTTGTGTGGAAAGCAATTAAATTTACATTAAGCTTCTTGTCTCCGTTTAGCTTTTGGTGTGGAATCAACATTCAACACAACCTGTGTTAAAATACTGCGAGCACACTGCAGCAGTAAAGGCAATCGCTTGGTCTCCGCATCTTCATGGACTTCTTGCTTCAGGTGGAGGTACTGCTGACCGATGCATACGTTTTTGGAATACAACGACCAACTCGCACTTGGGTTGCACTGATACTGGTAGTCAGGTGAGCTGACACCTATTTTCATACTTTTCCTTGTGTTTCTTCACGTCTGGCCACAGACGTTTCCATGCGTAAGTGGTCAGTTCGCTCACGTCTTTCCTTAAGCATTAAGTGAAAAATTCATAATGAATTCCGTTAAGAGAGCTCGATGGCTTGACATAAAATAACTTGATAATTTCTTGGGAGACTGGGTTGATCTTGACCTGGGTGTGCCAATGTTCTCATTTGATACAATCTACAAAACCCAGAAACTGCCCCATGTGTCAATGACAATGTGCTTAGGAACCATTTGGACGAGATTTCCTGCTGATGCTGGATTTAGACTCTAATGATTCTTCATGAAATTGATATAATTGCCTAATCCAGAAATTGCCCTAAACATTATGATGAATTGTTAAGAAAATCTTGATTCGACATCAGATTCTTGTCTTTGGGTTTGGTTTAGTCTCCCAGTAATTCTTCTCAGGATAGGTTGGATGAACAAATGGAAATTTTTTTTTTTTTTTGGAAGTGGGGTTTGAGGATAGATGATTTGAACTTAAATATCTTAATAGTGTTCTACCAGTAAAACAAAGCCTGATTGACGACAAATGAATTATTCATATGGGGCTCTTTCTGAAAACAGTGCAAGCATTTCAGGATATCCTATACATTCACTCATGCTACCAACTATGTTGTCAGAGTGTTCTGGCAATGCTTAGGTTGTCATACTGATGTTAGTCGTCTGTTCATGTTTATGGATGTGATGAGCTAAATGGTGGTTAATATGCTTCAATCTCACGTGGTTTCTCTTTTTTTTTTTTTTTATTGGAAAAAGGGATAATATTAAGAGAGAATGTACAAAGTGTTAAGGACAAGGATATCCTCAAAATTACAAAATGCAACAATAAAATCCCATGAACTAATAATGTGTTTTTCTACGTTTATCAAAATTTAATATAAAATCATATCCACTAAACATATCGGAATTGAAGTCTAGGTGAGAGGATGTCGAACCATAGGGGACTAAGTGTACGTTAATTTTATTCTATGACCTAAATTGATTAAAATAAAATTGTGAGTTTGTGTTTTACTATTCTAAGGAAACAATAATTAAACCAAGGAATTCTACTTTTAAACGGGAAAAGAATATGAGATTGGAACCTAGGGTTTTTAATTCATCGTTAGCCAATTATTCTTAAGTTAACTCTTAAATTGGGATTATTGATTGTCACACGGGTAGTGGTTCAGGCTACAAGCTTCAACCTACTAAAGTAATGTTGTTAGTATTACGTATTAACCCTATCTAACTAAAGTATAGGGATCATAGGCTTTAAGTAACAATTCGGTGAATACTATTGCTTGATTAATTAATCATAAAGCTACAAGCACAAAGAATTATTTTATAAATATCAACATCAACGATCAAAAGTTATGAACTCAATAATCATCTCAATTGAATAACCAAATTTCTCACAATCAAGCAATTCATGTAAACAATCAAATTAACCCAAATTAAAAGTAATACAAGAATAAAAAAGTTTAAGATTTTATCTAACCCTAGAGAGCAAGTTAGCTTTCCATCAATGATGAACTGGTGAAAGAGGAGATAACGAGCCCATGTCGATCTTCATGCTAAATTTGCTCACGTTCCAATTAAGAAATATGTAAAATCAAATACAGAGAGAGAGAGTAATAATCGCCCAGTGGCGATCACAAAACAGAGAATTAAAATCTGAAAATCCAGAGTCCCCTGCTGCGCTCTTCTTCTTCCTCTTATATTTTTGATGTCCACTGCGCATTGAAACCCTACCGGAGCTGGGCTGACAGGAGGTGCTGGTGAGCTGGGCCAAGGGTTGGACTTGGCATGCAGCTTGTTGGGCTTGCGTTGAACTCAGTGTGGGCTGGGCTTGAACGCTGGTCTGGTGTTGGGCCGAGGTATGGCTGTCGGTGAACTGCTGGACAGGTGAGGATGGGCCTGTGGGCTTGGACGCAGGTGGGCCTGTGTTGGTGAACAGAACAGCAGGTGGGTCTGCGTGGGCCTGGGCCTGTGAAGCTGTCTGTGCTGGTGCTGGGCGTGGTTGTGGGCTGTGCGCTGGAGGATGCGGGTGTTGGGCTGCGGTTGCGCTGGAGGTGGGCCAGTGATGCGGGTCGGGCTTGGGTTCGGGTTTTGATTCCTGATTGACTTGATTTAAGTGCCCACGCATCGAATTTTGTCTTGTTTGCACTAACAATTTATGAAACTTTAATCTTTGAACTTATAAAACATAAAAATTGCCAAAGTGATGATGTAACGATAATTAAAAACATGTGCAAAAGAGCTAAAATATTAAATAAAAGATGCATAAATATGAGACGCATCAACTAATAACATTAAGCAATCCAATCCAATTAAGGTTGTGTCATCAAATCCCCCGAAGTTCTTCATTCAAAGAGCACCTAAAAGGACACTTTCTTATAAGAAATTTACTGGCGTATGTTGATCATAAAAAATCAGTTTCTCATGCTTACGAGCTCCATTTTGCAGGTGTGCAATCTTGCATGGTCAAAAAATGTGAACGAACTTGTCAGCACCCATGGATATTCTCAAAACCAAATTATAGTTTGGAGATACCCAAGCATGTCAAAGGTATTAGTTTTTGGCCATTTCCGATTCATATTTTGTATCCTCACTTTTCATCATTCTCATACTTTTTCTGGTGCAGTTAGCAACTCTTATGGGTCACACTTGTCGAGTTCTCTATTTAGCTACCTCACCAGATGGACAGGTAACATCTCTTGAACCCTATTAGATAATCGGTTCCCATGAACCAATAAATTTTTGTCATACCTTTAATGTAAGGTTGTTGAATGGGGCGTAAAGTGATTATATCCATAGCGTTACTCATGCATCAAATGTCTTTGCCATTTTTATGATTCATGTAATCTGATGCATATGATTACTGTTGCCTTCAGACTATTGTAACTGGAGCGGGAGATGAAACCCTCAGATTCTGGAGTGTTTTTCCTTCTCCTAAATCGCAGGTCCGTATTCAGTTAAACCCTTGCACTGCCACGTACATTTTTATACTTAGCTATTAAACCCTAAGATGCATCTGGTCCAGCTATGATAAAGGATTTCTGTTTGTTTTTGGTTTAATTTGGAGCTTCTAGAGTAGGGCCTTGAGTAAGTTGATTTAGTGGGTCCTTTTCTGGTATCAGAGGTGTACACTCTTGCGTGAACTCACCCCAAATAATCCACTTTAATTTATAATAGTAGCTATGATGTGGGTCTTTTATCAAAGGCTTTGTTTGATTGTGAGGAAGTTCTCATTTACCCCATTCGTGTTGTTTCCTTGTGTAAATAAATAATCAAAATTGAAGACAACAGCATTCTCTATATGGCCGAACTTGTCTCAACCCCATGCAAAGTGTTGCAACGATACTAATTTCTAAGCTAAATGAGAGAAAATTTAAAGCAGAGATGTCTTCTTTCAGACCAAACGAAGTTACGAAACCCAATTTCCAGTACTCAAACCTGGATACCTTGGGGATGAAATGAGAAGTCGAAGAAAACACCATAGTTCTAAAGAACCTTTCTTCTCTCGCTGACTGACTAGATGTTGTTAATGCAGAACACTCACAGTGAAATCGGAGCATTTTCTCTTGGAAGAACCCAGATCCGGTGATTCAAATCCCCTTTGTACTTGGCTATGTCAGCCAAACTCGGTTAATGGATATCCTTGCAAAGAGAGATCTCTGCTCGGAGATCATCCAACTCAACACGTTCTTGTTCAAGTAACCTCGGGTTCACCCACTACCTTGCCAAAAACAAAAACCTATTGCACGTGAATCAATCGCCACGTTTCATCTTCTGCAGAGTTGTAAGCCCAGAATTCATCATCCTCATTCTTCCTGTAAGTTAAACCAAATATCCTTGTATTCGTTTTCTTTATGTACAGAGGGAGTCCATTCTCTCTCTTTAAAGTAGGAAGAGAATGATGATGACTGATATTTACCTCTGTAAGATCTGATATATAGGCTGTCCTGAAATTTGAAATTTGTAAATATATATGATTGATTTAATTTTACATGTTTTGTCTCAATTGGGTTCTTTTTTTCATGATGATTCTGTTATATGAAGGTAGTTCTTGCCATTTTCTGCAATTTGTGTAACTGAACCTTTTTGAGTCCCATACAGGCTACAGTTTAGGGAAAAGCAAAAACTAAGAAGCGGGTTATAATTACATCTGTTGTGTTATGCCTCGAATGTATGTTTTTCATCCATTTTCGCGTTCCTGTTCAAGCTTGATCCAAAAACCGAGGCTAGTACCGGCTTTGTTGACCCGTTGTCTTATTGATTTCTCTCTTTTTCATGCAATTTCTTTAAGTTTTTTATACCTGCATCTAAAACGAATCCAATTCATAAACATTTGTCTTAATGTTACAGAGGTACCCGAACACATTCAAATATCTACGTAGTTACTTAAAGCTTCTTTGTTACAGACAAGAGGTCACGGGTTCAAATCCCCTTATCCCACTTACCTTACATAAGAAAAGGGTCTAATATCGCATATTGTCAGATCACATAAAGGTTGGCAGTGCAGGGAGACGAGGGTATAGGTGAGACCATGGGATCATACCCAGTGACTGGTGCAAAGCAACAGCGGCAGGGACCCTTGCATGGCTCCGGTGGTTGGTGGCGGCAGAAGCGGTGGTTGGCGGTGGGTCCTAGTGGCTGCCTGAGTGGACCCCAGCACTCGACCTTGTTGAATTCTGGGAGGTTGGAGTGAAAGTACACCCATACCATTGAGTCCTTGAGTTCTTGGTACTCGTTTAGCAAGTTCTCATCTCCATGCTCAAACGCCTTCAGCACCTGTGTCATGGGGTCCCTTTTGAAGATCAGCACTTTACCAAATTATTGAAAGCTTCATTTTGTTTGTTCCAACCAATTTATGCGCACCTTGATTAACTCTGAAGGCCACAAGCATCAATAACAACAACAAACCCAGTGCCTCCTGCATATGCAGGGTCTTGGAAGGGTGAGATGTACGCAGCCTTACCTCTTCAGGGTACTACTCTAAAAGGAGGCTGTGTCCGAGGATCTCCGACCCAAGAAGCATAGAAGCATAAATACATCAAAGCATCTAAGCGTAAGAGTATAAGAATAACGGCACAGAGCAAGACAATAAGTTAGGGCCATAGACTTAATTGGTTGGGGGGGGGGGGGGGGGGGGGTCATTTTATTTCTGAAATGGCATATGAAAATTAAAAACTCCTAAAATAGTAAAATTCAACCGGTGAAAGTGCCACATCAGGATGCCAATCAGCAAAAGGCTGGACATAACCCCAAGCGATCCAAGCAATCGCTTGAGACTCCCAAATTTTAAGGGCAGCAAAATTTTTGGGTTTTAGTGTCTAAGCTATCAATTGTTAATATTAATAAGTTTTGTGGTTAAAATTGTTTCCCAAGGTCCCAAAAATGTCAAGATCGGCCCTACTCCTCCCATAAAGCTTCGGATCCAAGTGTCTCTAAGTTTTAGTTCCTTCTTTTTCTATCTGGTTCAATTTCAAGAAAAACAAGTACAACAATTCATACTT
Organism: Simmondsia chinensis; assembly: GCA_018398585.1. Taxonomy (NCBI): domain Eukaryota; kingdom Viridiplantae; phylum Streptophyta; class Magnoliopsida; order Caryophyllales; family Simmondsiaceae; genus Simmondsia; species Simmondsia chinensis. The sequence goes on along the minus strand of JAGTTD010000001.1, from coordinate 46,529,911 downwards.
CCATGAAAATGATAAAGGATTATACAACATACCCAGTGCTCTAAGGGTCCCGCTTAAACAGATTCGGGGAGGGGGAATGTACGTAGCCTTACCCCTTCAGGATATTACCCTTGAAAAGAGACTGTTTCCGAGTGTTCCCAACCTAAAGGACTCTCAGGAGGTCATCCATATTGGTACTGCTCTCGCCCAAGCCTGCTTAACTTCGGAGTTCTAATGGGATCCGGTAACGGCGCGTTGGGGATACAATTAAAGAATTTTTCAAAATAAAAAAAAAAAGAAAAGGAAATTACCAGAGGGAGCTCTTTGGAAAAGATGTTGTATCTGAGGGAAGCAAAGAAGTGTAAGAGGAAATGAGAGCCACTGATATGGCAATGTAAATAGAGTCCCATTTTCCCTTTCACTTTCTTCCATTCTCCCACCACTTCATCTCTATACATCTTATTATACCATCCTTCTATCTGCATTTTTAATGGGTACCAAATTAAGTTAGCATCTTTATACTGGTTTTGCGATTATTATTATCTATATTCGTATTACTGTTAGCATAAAAAGAAACGGTTATGCCAAAACTGCTTTTCTTAGGTTTTGTTTGATTGAAAGAAAGCGCCTTTTTTCTTGGAGATACTTTGTTTTCTTCATAAGAATTGTTTTACTATTTGCCTTTTTAATGGAATAATTTTTTGTTTAGATTACAGCAGCAACATCAAACCCAGTGCTTCAATGCATAAGTAAGGTTTAGAAGGGATAAGGTGTACACAGCCTTACCCCTTCAGGAGGCTGTGTTTAAGGGCTCCCAACCTGAGAAGCATGAGGGCCCCTTGGTTCAGCTTATTTCAACTTATCTTTTTTTAGTTTATTTGTTTCAATAAGATATGTTTATTTGAGATCTGTGTTTTTCTATAGTAAAGTTGAGAGAGCAACGTTTGCGGTGATTTGGACCACTGACGGTGTGAATAATTCCATATTATAGACGGGAAGAGGGAGAGAGACCGGCCAAAGAAGAGCTGGATGGAGGCAATTTGACAGGACCTTGCCTATTTCAACTTAAATGAGGAAATGGCCGCAGATAGAATTAAATGAAGGATTAATATAAGTGTAACCGATATAGCGGTTTAGGATCGAGGAGCACCTCTAAGCTAGTACTTAGGATCCGAGGCTTGTTGCAGGCCTGCTTGATTTTTTTACACTCTGTTGCCGTATGTTGTTTGCTTTGTGTTCTTATTGTTTGTCGCCTTGTTGCTCTAATGCATTTTGGTTGCTTTATAATATCTACGCCCGTTATGCAAATATATTGATATGTGGCGTTATGTTTACTCGTACTCCTTGATGCCTGTTTGCTCTTTACTTTTATGCCTCCATGCTATTCATGCTTTTCGTGTTTTTTACATTATGGTATCACCTTGAAGGGGTAAGGTTGCATACATCTCACTCTTTCCCCCTCAGACCCTGCATATGCGAGAGCCCTTGAAGGCACTGGATACGTTGTTATTGTTGTATCTTTCTATAGTGAAGTGTTTGATCATACTGTGCAAAAGATCTTTTTTACAAAATAAAGTGTTAAATGTAAGTTCAAAAAACAAACTTCATCTAAAAAATGACTTATAAATCAATTAATAATAGTAGGTCGGAGAGAATCATAAAACTAGTTGGTCGTGGTAGTGGAGAGTGATGAATGTAGTGACCCATAGGGTTAAAAACGGTTGTAGTAGGTGGGGGTGATGAGAGCAAGTAAAAGTAAATCATAGTAGTAAATGTTTAATGTTAATAGACTTTTTAAAGCATTTTTATAAGATAAGCTATGAAAAAAATTTAATTTTATATATTTTTCTGCTTAGTTATAAAATAATTTTTTAATTTTTCTACTTAAGCTGTAAAAATAATGTAAAAGATCTTTTTTACCAACTAAATACAAAATCTTAGTCAACTAGATTTTTTTATAATTTTAAGCTAAACCAAATGCAACCTAATACCCCCACTGGCAGTGGGCCCACTGCTTCTGATGCAGTCCGTGGATGGCAGGCAAGTAGAGAGGGAAATATTTAATATATATAAAACTTTAAAATATTTATATAAATGTTATTACAAATAATTTTGATATGTTCATATAAATATATATAATATATGTAATGAGAAATTATTATTTAGGTATTCTTAGATTTGGTTATTTATTATTTGGTACCTGATATTTTAATATACACAATAAGTTATTTTGAGGTTTAGAAATTTTATTATTTATATACCTTATGTTAAATTTTGATGTATTTTGTAAAAATTGGACCAATTTTATACAAAATATGTTATATTGTACAAACTATCATTATAGTGCCAAAATTATGTGTCATATCAATATTTTTTTAGTAAAATTCATAAAATTTTAGTAAATATACTTATATATTATCGGAATCATGTTTTACTTTAATATTTTTCCACAAAAATATTGAATTTTTGAAGAAATGTACCTAATTGACAAATGGTCAATGTACCCAATTATTTATTTTGAAACATTAAAGTACCTAAATGATACATGATAAAATCGCAGGGTACCTAAATGATATTTTTCATGTATAATTTATATATTTAATATTCATATATTTATTAGTTTTTGATAATATTATGTACATTTATAAATACCGTGTAAATAACTTATAAAAATAAAACTTATTTTCAAAATCAAAATTAAAAATATTTTTATAAATATTAACTCTTAATATACATTTTAAGTTTATTAATATATTTAAAAAAATGCCAAAGAGGGTACCAACACTTCCCACCGGATCTCATTAGAACTCTGAAGTTAAGCGACTTGGGCGAGAGTAGTACCAGGATGGGTGACCGCTTGGGAAGTCCTTACCCCTCAGGTTAGGAGTACTCGGAAACAGCATCTCTTCAAGGTACCACTCTGAAGGGGGAAGGCTGCGTACATCCACCCCCTAGACCTTGCTTAGGCGGGAGCCCTTTGGGCACTGGGAATATTGCTTTCTTAATATATTTAAAAAATAATTTATATATTTTATAATTAATAATATATTTATGATATTTAGAATTAATTTTTCTAGAAATTAAATATTGATAAAATATTTATACATATTAAAAATTAGTTTAAATATTTAAAAAATATTTATATATTTAGAAATGAAAACATATTTTAAATATTTTTAAAATATATTAAATATTTAGAATGGTTATTGAATGATTTTTTTTAACTATAAAAGACTTTTATTGGTGGCTTTTTTGATAATTTTATAGAATTTTTTTTTAAATATTCGCCAAACACTTATAATAATACCATAAGTATTTCTTTACTAGTTGGCTAAACACAAACTATTTATTTGAAACAACATTTTTTATAAAATTACTTTTACTAAAAGTGCTTATAAAAAAGTAATTTTTCTTTCTCAAACATGCCCTTCTTCTAATCTCACCCCTAATTAAAGACTTATAGGTCAAATATATCACATGAGAAGGTGAGAAATGAGAGCGGAGAATATGGACAATTAAATTTAAATCTCGAGAATCTGAGCCGTTCTAATGAACAATGTAAAAGCAATTTTCAAATTTAAGCCCTTGATTTAGATCTAATAATATATATTCTTTTCTCTCATCTCTCACCCTTTAATCATATGTGTATATATATAATGACTATTACATCTAGCATCAAGCGCTTCATATATCAAAATTACTTTTACACCTTTTATTAGAGTCAATAGCCCAGATTTTTTTTGATTTAAATCTAATAATCACTGTTATTTCATTTCACATCTCACTCTTTCATATATATATATATATATATATATATATATATATATAAAGCAACATTTTCAGTGTTTAAAGGGCTCCCCCTAAGTAAGGTCTGGGAGGTAAATGTATGCAGCTTTTCCCCTTTAGGGTGATATCCTGGAGAAAGGCTGTTTCCGAGTACCCCCAACCTGAGGGGTGAGGACTTTCTAGGCGGTCACCTATCCTGGTACTACTCTCGCCCAAGCACGCTTAACTTCAGAGTTTTAATGGGATCCGGTGCCAGTGTATTAGTACCCTCTTTGGTATATACATACATACACACATATATATATATGTATTAAAAAAAAATAAAAGAAGAAATGAAGTACCTGTGAGAAGTTAATAGAAGGGGAGATGGCCAGAGTGAGATGAGAAGTAAGATCAGAGTGGGTGAGAGTGTATGTTCTTGGTAGACTTGCTGGGTGCTTCTTTTCTTCCACTCCTCCCAAGTACTTTACCTTCAATTTTGATGCCTCAAATTTTACTTGCCCAAATAATCTCATCACCTGCCCATTTTATACACTTTCTTCGTCAGCTCGACACGAGTTTGAGTTCCAACAGTTGCGACGTGATTTTGTGTACTATTTAAGAGTTTACATGCAATGAGTATTCATGTAATGGAGTATGTTAAAGCATAGAATCATTCTTTTGCCTTTACTTATGTTTTTTTTTTTTTTCCTGATAATTATCGAGGAAAAGCTCGCGATATAGAAGTAGGTATTTCCCTAGGGAAAATAAAAAAAATTACCTATAGAAACAAGACTGAATATAACATCGAAGAAGTAATAAATACCCAACACCTAGAAACACACCCCTCCAGTTAAAACAAATACAACACAACATTAAGATAAAACACCTCGTAAAACAAAACCGATACATCAATTGCTTAAAGCAGCCAAAAATAGCACACTTGATAAGCCTCGTGACTCAAAGACACACCAGGGGATAGACGAATACTACTTACTAACTTAAGCTATTGTGTAATACGTTGTTTCTTGACACCCAAAAACCACATAAGTAAAAGAAAGACAAATCGAACTCGAACAAAATACTAGAGAGAGTCCCTTAAGCTTCAAGTTGGACGCACATTTACGGAACGAGATACGTTGAAGGATAAAACCATTCATTTGTTATTAGTTAATAACTTAAACTTTTAGAATACCGAGCTTGATCATCAAGAAAGAATGATCAAATTTGAACAAAATAGCTTACAGGGAAAGCAGAATGGGAGTAGAAGTGCTGGTGAGAGAAGGAATTAGGCTTCAACTTTGATGGAAGCCACATTGTTGCATTCAAACTTCCCATCTCTCTCTCTCTCTCCCCCTCTCTGTCTCTCTCTCTCTCTCTCTCTCTCTTTCTCTCTCTACTCTGTTAAAAAAATTTTAATTTTAAGGTTAGAGCTACAGGCTTTGAGGACCCAGATGTTGCAGGTTGCTATTACTTGGTAAATTTCATGAAATAATATTTTAGTTTAAAAGGTATATACATTTAATAAAATAGTCTAGATAATAGTGTATAAAAAGTAACATATTCAATACCTTAAGGGCTCCCGTCTAAGCAGGGTCGGGGGGGAGGGCGGATGTACGTAGCCTTCCCATTTCAGGGTATTACCCCTGAAGAGAGGATGTTTCTGAATATCCCCAACCTGAGGGTGAGGACTTTCCAAGAAGTCACCCATCCTAGATAATAGTGTATAAGGGTGTAAAATAAACTTTTCAGCCAACTCTTCTTTGTTAGCGGTGTAGCAATATTGTCATTCGTATATGGGCTGATGGAAACAGTGAGAGGGAATGGCAAGTATATCAACAAACAATGATAAGTTTTACATCATTTCATACCGTTATTTAAACTAATTTATTAAATACATGTAATTTTTGGAGTAAAAAAATTATTTTCTTAAAATTCACGAACTAAAAATTAATACACCGAACCTTTTTTTTTTATAAGTAATACACCAAACCTTAAGATACGTTGGTTTTGCGTTGTGGGGTTTGGTTTTCCCTTTGCTTCTTTGGGATACCAATTTTAAGCCCTCCTAATTTGGTAGGTTTTTTTAAATTAGTTTTTTTTTTTTTTTTATAATTTGTTTACCCGACAAACTCGAGAGACTTAGTATAATGTCATTTGGATTTATGAGATTGTTCTTGAAAGACACCGTTTCGATTAATGACATAAGTGTCTACCATGTGATAAGAACCAACTCAAAAGAAATAAGCTCTCCATCATATGCGCTTATAAGAGATGCTACTAGGAAACAAAGTCTCCAGCTCGAGATGATTACCTGAAGTGCGACAAGAAAGGAAGTCCTTCACTCAAAATGGTTACCTGACTTGCCAAAGAAAAATAGTCTTAAGAACTTTTACGGAGAAGTAGGTGGACATGGAGGAGGAGGAAGATTGTTGATTGTGTCACGTGATTTTAATGACCCTGAACAGTCTATAGAAGTTCGAGGTCCGGAAATATAGAGCAACTGGTGCAATTCTAGGGGGTGACAGTTAATTACTTTAAGTTATAAATAAGAGAACTTGAGATTTAGTAAAAGATTTCATCATTAAAACAAAAATTTTCGGTTGTTTATATAATACACTTGTGCCTTTTATTCCCCCTTTTTCTAGAGCTAGACGTAATTGGAGTCTTAATTGCCCTTGCAAATACATCGGTGTATCAATAACAGTGTTTGAGAAGGTAGTTCCTTCTTCCATAGTTTATGTACCTATCCCTTTGGGCGAAGTATGTTAACATCATTAATCTAAAGCTTTGAAGGTCAAGGCTCGAGCTTGGTAGGGATAATCTTAGATTGATCACACAACATGGTGAGAGTAGTACCAGAATGGATGACCTCCTGGGAAGTCCTCGTGTTGCCAACCCTATAAGATTGGGGGTCCTCGGAAATAGCCTTTCGGCAGGGTTACACCCTGAAGGGGTAAGGCTGCGTACATCTACCCCTCCCAGACCCCGCTTATGCGGGAGCCCGTGAGATAGTGGGCCTGTTGTTGTTGTTATTGTGTTGCTTTAAGTTGCGGCTAATTGGATTACAGGTAGATGTGGTGGTTGGACTTGGGTTTTTAGGTTTCCTTAGTCCTGTTTTATTTGTTATTATGTTTGGCGTTTGTTGTTTTCCTTTTGTATTGTATTCCATATTTTATGTATGCCTATGAGATGCCGGTTTTGTACAGCAAGTTTTTTCTCGCTAATTATCGAAAAAAATTGATACATAAATAATGTACAATACTATATAGGAATCAACTTTTGTCACCTTAACATACGGGTGTAAACAAGACGAGCTGACTTGAGAACGCCCTTGTTCGAACTCGAGCTTGATAAGGCTTATCGAGCTGTAGATCAAGCCGAGCTCTTATAAAAAAATATTATAAAATGAGTAAATAGTGTGAAAATGTGAAAGGAGGATGGTGAAAAGGCTGAAAAACTAAAGTCCCTATTTTGTAAAGAAAATTTAAAAAATAGTATTTCAATTTCTCAAATTAGAAAACTAGACTGTAGAACATATTTTTATTTTTCTAAAAAAATTTTTAAAAAAAATTAAAAAATTTTCTGTTATTAAACATGCCCTAAGTTTTGTCAACAGTCTAGGGGAAATGGAACAGGAGCTGCCGTGAGAGGCATTTTTCACATGATGTCATGTTAAGATCCACTTTGATATATCCAGGGCAGGAAAGGTACACCCTGAAATATTAAATATTAATATAAATATTAATCGTGCTAAAAAAAATATTAAATATTAATAAAACTTCGATTTTGAATGTGTTTGTTAATAATCGTAATGGATAGATTGCCTTTGAATTTCACTGACCCAAAAAAAAAAAAAAATTTAAGGGGCTTTTTTTTACAACCACCTTTAAAAGGAGTTATTTTCACCTAACTACTATAAATTTTTATTTTCTGTAAAAAGTACATTCAAAATATTTTTAATCAATAATATACATTAATGTTAGTATTTCGTTTGGATTATACATGTAGTTTTGCTTAAATTACATATAAAATTAGAAAAAATATAACACATATCGGTTTTGCTGGGAAAATCACACATCAAGCGGAAGTAAAAAACATTAAAAACACGTTGAAACAATTAACACCAAGAAGAGGAAAAACCACGGAATCCAAACGTGTGCCTCATTCACTAAGAAATTTAGGAAATTATAATCTTTAATCATAGTCCCCAAACTCTATATTACAGTCATCATTAATCATCAATGTGACTATTATATGATAAGTCACTAACTTTTCTCAATGTAGCTTCTGCATGACGAGTCACCAATCTTTCTTATAACATAGCTTTAAATAGAGGAAGCTACATAAACTCTCTCTATTACTCTCAACACCTCACAGAACAAATCTCTCCCCTTACCCGAGTGCACCCTGAGCACCCCTTTACAACCCTCACATTTTCCTCTTTTTTTTTTTTTTCCTGTTCTTTTTTCTTTACGGTCCACTAAACGAGCAACTCCTATTTATGACACTCATGTATACTTAGGGAGCAAGTCAAATCAAATCTGAATAGGTAAGAAAATATGCACCAATCCCGACAAATCGTATATAAATAAAATCTTTCCATATCTCAATAATATAATCTTGACGCAATTCGAATAAGTTTTTATTCAATTGATAATGGATGACATTGTTCAGATTTTTTGTGTATGTTTGAATTCCTTTGAATCTGCACACAAAGATAATATAAGGGTATCCTTTGTGTAGGTTCAAACTAAGTACACCTTTATGTACCATCTTCAATTGACTCTATCTCAGACGATATAATACCTCAAGAGGCCTCCAGACAATCCGTTGTCTTCCACCTGCCAAGCCGGATTTTCTTTCTCCTTTCCTGTGATGTGGGCTCGGTACCCCTCATGTCCGGTACCATCTCACGCCTGGTACCTTGCTTGCATCGCCGGGGGGGGTTGATTTTCCTCTCTTGTCCTCCACCTCTTCGAGATCTTCATTCATCTTCTATGAGGTGTCTCTATGTGTGTCTCTACTCCGGCTCCGGTTGTTGCTCTGCTAGTTCTGGTCTCCACCTGTAGGTGTGTTGTTTTTCCGGTCTTGTGTTGTTTTGGTGCCTGTTTCCAGTTTTTGCTTTTCCCTGTTTGTACTGGCTTCTTTTTTGTACTTGAGGTGGCTAAAGGCTCATATTGTCGAGTTGTCTGTGTTGAAAAAATGATACAAGCTAAACTTAAGTGTTATGAAAAAATATTCTAACCATACCTAATTACCGGCTGTTCACCATTATTAGTCGTTCAGGGTCATTAAAATTGTGACCGTTGGGAATTAAATGATAATATAGCCGTTGAAATTTATTACGTCCGTTTATAGCCGTTGGAATTTATTACAGCCGATGACTTAATACTTGTTACCGTTTATAGCCATTGGAATTTATTGCACCCGTTCTTTTTAATACTTGTTATAGTTGTCTATACTATATATATACTATTAGCTATAATAACCAAACATGAACACTCTCGGTCTCTCTCTCTCTCATGGTTTTTCTCTCTCCTAAAATTTGGGCAAAGTTTAAGGTACTCCTACCCGGCAATTAAAGAGTGCATGTTATGCGTCGGACCGTGTAAATCCTGGAGGACAACCGCCGCATATCTGTTTGCATCGGAGCAGAGGCGAAATTGTCTTTTAGGACAGTGGTACTTTCCACGGCACGGTATCTTTGGTATTTTCTAATCTACTCTCCCTCTTTCAGGTATTACTTGATTGTCGTGTTCATTTATTCGGCTGCGGTTTTTGATACAAGTTTATTGGAATATTTTAATGTGTTGTACCGAGATTTTTAACGCTAATTTTTGTATAATTTCACTGTTTAATTTACAGTATTTTTCCTGTTATTTTACTACACTTATTCGGCTATTTTACTGCATCTTTCAGCAGTATTTTTCTGATATTTGTACTGAAGTTGTCGGTTGTTTTTTGATAACTTACAACAGTATTTTACCCTGTATTTTACACTCTGTTATATGTGGTATTGTAGTTGTACATGTCTATATTTCTTATAGTCTGTATGTATTACGGCTATACCGATAATTATAAAAAAAAAAAAAATGTAATAACATAAAATTTTAAATATTGCGTTTAACTTGAATAAAAATATATCCTGACATTAATATTTCTTGCCCTGAAAATATCACTTGCCATTATGCAATTAATTTAACTATTTTATATTTTATAAAAATATTTGGTCAAAAGGTAATATTAAATAATTATTTTTTAGAAAATTTATCACTGTTTTGAATATTTATCAACTAAATATTTTTATGTTTTAGGCTCCGTTTGTTTTAGGGAAAAACCACATTCTAGGAAGTGGTTTTCCCCTTTTCCTTTGTTTGGCTCGTCATTAGCTCATAGAAAAGGTTTTCTGACGGAAAATCTTTTCCCTCACATGAGGGAAAATGACTTCTTTTAAAATGGGGGAAGTCGTGATTCTAAGTGACTCAAAAACCTTCACGATTATCATTATACAAATCGAGATCGAATCAAAGTAAACCAGACTGCACTGTAAACATTTAATGTCAACATCGGACAAGAATTAAACTGAATAATTAAAATCCGCTTCGATATTACTTTGTTATTGTTGCAATAGAATAACTTTAATCAAGTTAAATTGTTACATAATATTATAGAAGAAAATTATTTAGGTAATATTTTAGCATTTATTACATAGGTTTTGTGATATTTCAGTAATATACAATAATATACCCTGAAGTTTAAAAATTTTCTAATCAATAAGGTATCTTTTACTAAAATTTAGTATATTTTAAATAAAAATAACAATCTATATGTATCCTATATCATAATGCAATAATTTTTTTATGTTCAAAAATGGTAATATGACACAATTTTTGATAATATATAAGTTATTTTTATTAGAATGTGGACAATTTTTTGATAATATGATATTTATATCACATCAATTTTTTGGCAAAAATTACCCGCATTTTAATGAAAATTCACTAGATTTTAACACAGTATATACACAAGTGATAAATTTTCTTATCTCATGACACCTCATTGTATATAATAAAATGACAGAGTATTTACATAATAAATGCTCAAATTTTAGAATACCAAAGAAATAATTTTCCTAATTTATACAGTTTTGATAGTTAACTTTTTATTTTGCTACTTTATATATGTTATATTATTACTTATGTTGTCCTATAAAAAGATATAAAATTATTGGTGAAAAATATTTTTTTAAAACATACAAGAAGACATCACAATGGGGAATTAAGTTTTCCTTTGAAACAAACAACGGAAAACCCCACTCGAAATTTATATTTGCTTGGAAAACCTTTTTCGAAGAAAAATTAATTTCTAGATTCTACTTTTCGGTCCAAACAAATGGAGCCTTAATATATAAAAAGTTCCATTGTTCAACCATCTAATGATTTGTTTTGCTGAATACTACGACACATGAAGTAGACAATATAGAAGAATTTTTTTACCACAATTTGCGTGAACATTTTCGTTGTTTGTTAAATTTTCACTAAAAATATTGATGTAATTCATATATACTATTATAAGTATATTCTACGTTAGTATTTTCCGTTAAACATTGTATGGATCTAATAAAACTTTTACATTTCAACATAAGAAACCTATGATAAAATTTTTTAAACCTCAAATGTTCTAACTTTAGGATATCTAAGTAATAATCTTCTTTTTTTTTCATAATCTGAGAAATTTACGCGATATATAATTGAATGTATAAAACGAGAATATATAACATTGTTATCTCCACATAAATAAGTTGAATGACTGAATATGTTAAATTTATGAGATATTATCACTTAGGTATCTTGAGATTTGATTATTTATTACCTAAGTATATTGATATTTCAATATATATAATGAGATACCTCAATATTTGAATATTTTATCGTTTAGATACCCTATATCATATTTGATGAATTTTTATGAGAATTAGACTAATTGTATACAAACGATCTTAATGTAGTATATGATTACAATAACATACGAATTACGATAAAAAATCACTGAATTTAGATATAAACTACATATATATTACCGAAATTATGTGTCATATTAGTATTGTTTGGAAAAAAAAGTCATTAAATTCTAATGAATACACTTATATATTATCAAAATCATATTTTATTTTAGTATTTTCTCGAAAATCTATTGAATTTTGAAAGAAGGCATATGATTGATAAAGTACATGAGTGATAAAGTTTTTAAATCTCGAGGTACCTCATTATATATTTTGAAATATTAGGATATCTAGTTAATAAATGGTCAAATCTCGAGATATCTGAGTGATAACTTTCCTAAATTTATTATCAACTAGTATAAGGGAAAACATTAAAATATAAATATTAACACTAGTTGAATTAATTTTCACAAATTAATATGTATATATATATTTGTATGAAATAATTAATTAATTTTATTTGGTATTAATTAAAAAAGGTATAGGTTGGTACAAATGTGCCATGGCATGCAACAGGGAGGTGTCATATCCTCAAAGTAATACTAGTTCTTCGATAAATGAGTGGCTCCCAACAAGTTAGTACTATCATTTTTTTTTAATTTTTTAAGCAAATTATCATTTAATTACTTTGAGATTCGAGCATATCATTTAATTATTTTAACATGTTAATATAAATAATGGGGTAACATGTTTGAATATTTTATCACCTATATATTTTATGTCAAAATTTAATTAATAATTTGTCCATTTTATATAAATAATGCTGATATGATACATTATTATAGTAATATATATATATATATACATATATAAGCTATGTTAATATTTTTTATCGAAAATTCAGCAAAATGTGTTAAAATATTCATTAAATGTTGATTTAAACTACCTAATTATTGCCCAAGTCATGGGTCACTTTCGCATTATTCGGCAAAAAAATCAAATTGTAATGAAGATACTAATATGTTATTTAAATCGTGTCTAGTTTTAGTATATTTTAATGAAAATCTATTCAATCTGAATAAAAGAGTATCTAACTCATAAATTTTAAAACTACAAGGTACGTACCTAAGTTATAAAATGTTTAAAACTCAAGATATCCCACTATATATTGAAAAGTTAGAGTACTTAGATGATAAATGCTAAAAACTCAGGATATTTAAGTGATAATTTTTCTATGTTTTTAAACAATTTTATCCACGATTAGAAATAATTGCGGTATGGTTAAGGGATGAGAAATGTGTAGAATAACTAAGAGTGTTACTAGAGTCATTTATTTTCCACATCACCAAACTTTAGAGTTGGAGATGGTAATTCTAGAGAGAGAGAGAGTTGAGTATTGGACATGTTGGAAGCCTCATAAGCTATAAATCTATCTTATATATTATTATAAAGTTTTTGCTTTTTTTAAAAACCTTCAAACTCTAATTTTAAGCATTATAGGCTATGGCTTCCTTATTAATAAATTCAACCTTACATTTAAGTAGGAGACTTGCATTTTTTTGAATATATATATATATATATATATATATATATATATATATATATATCTTCTGTATCTATAATTTATTTAATATATTTTTTAATATCTTTTTTTCTTTTTTTGTCAAAGGGCAAGCACAACAGTCCCTAGAACATGGCCTCTCCTTTATAGTCATACCCTGAAGGAGTAAGGCTGCGTACATCTCACCACCCCGACACCCTATTATGTGGGAGCCCTTGAGGCACTGGAGTTGTTGTTATTGTATTTGACATACTTTACTTTATACCAAACTAGGAAAAATAAAAACTAAGATTTACTTTTTCATTAAATATTTTTAAGGGAAAATAATTTCCTCGGTTATTAATTTTTTTTATAATTAAGAGAAGTATAAAGAGAGTCTCTATAATAATAATAAAGCAAAATAAAGAAATAAGATGAAATCTCAAGAGAGAATCACGACCTGGAAGTCAAAATGAGCAAAGTAAAGCAATGCAAACCGGCTTTGCCCATGGTCCACAACTGGAATCTTTACTATGAAGATCATAGTCTAAGCAATATACGGAACATCCAATCTTTGTCTTGGTCTGGAGATGAAATTGCAAATCAATCTAAAGGGGTCCTCCATGCACCGGTGCAAATGGGACCAACAATTGCTTAAAACTAAATGATAATTTTCAATTTTACAGTGTCGATGATGCACGGCCCATCTAAAATAAAGTTTTGAAAATTGTGGTTGTTTCTCGATTTCCAAATTGTATTTTCTAAAGGAAAATAATTCAATGACATTGTCGGCCGACACATAATCCGCCAAATTTCACGTTTTACTTATTCTCCTTGTGGTTTCTATACATTCTTAGAAACTGTTAGTGTTAAGAATATATACTCAAAAAATATAATATCATTTAATATATATAGTATAAGATAATTATTCTATAAACAATGATATTTAATATCATTTTTATATTTTAGCTTTTAATGTATTATTAGTAACATAAATTAGAAATTCAAATTGTAGACATTTAGGCAGTGTTTGGAGCAGAAAATTGGAGCTTGAAATTGGGGTTAAGACTGAAATTGGGGCCCAAATTTTCAATTTTGTTGTTTGGTTCACCTGCTGGAATTGTAATTGCAATTTCACTATCCAATTCCATGGAATTGAATTTTAACTGAAAATTATACTTTCCAATTTCAAAGGATAGGGAATTGCAATTTCATAGTAACTTTATTGACCTAAAATCTAAAATGACCCCTACTTGATTAACCTAAACCTAAGATGACTCAGAATCTAAAGACTTAGACACAATTTAAAATTTGACCCAAACCTCGAATCACCTAATTTGAATGACTTGAACTTGAAATGACCGATATCGCCTTAGCTCAAAGTCTAAAGTGACCCAACCATATTGGCCCAAAACTCGAGATGACTTAAATCCAAAAATTGGAACTAGTCACTTGAATATGATAAAAATAAGATGAGCCGAAGTAGAAAAGATCCCACCAAATTAACCCAAAACTTAATAAGGCTAAACTCAAAATGACCCGACCCATATATAACTTAGCCTAAAATGACTCAAATTTGAAATGATACAACTTGTTATCTCAAAACTAAGATGACTCGAATTTGAAATGACCTAAATCGACCAACCCGATCAACTCTAGCCTAAATCTTGAAAAGTCCTAACCCAATTATAATTGAAAATCCAAGATAACATGAACACTAAATGACCCAAAGCAATAATTGACCCAATTTGACTCGAAACACGAATAACTTGAACTCAAAGTCAATCACTCTAGCCATAGCAACTTGAATGCAATGTGAACCACTCTAACCAAAATCCGACCATAGTACATTTAAAACTCGAAATACTCCAATTCGATTGACTGATAACCTTGGATGATTCGAATCAATATGTATTTAAAATTCCGACCTCCAATTTCTTTGATGACCAAACAATGAAAATTCCCCAGAATTAAAATTGGAATTGCAATTCCATAATCTAATTCCAATTTCGTGTACAAAAAGAGCTTTAATAGTTGTAGGGACCAATGGGGGGTCGGGGATTGAGAGTCGAAATCTAACGCTGCGAGTAGAAGGAGAAGAGGCAAAAACTCTATTGGAGGAAGGGACGGAAAATCGGGCCTAAGTCGACGAAACGAGGTCTCGACTAATGCAAAGTGATGACTTGTGTAGACATAACAAATTTAAGGATCGAGGTAGTGATAGTCTTCATAATGTTCAGCACATCTTAAAAAGACACATGCAATCGATCTAGGGGACAATTTATTAGAGACTATCGGGGTGAGACTAAGATAACAGTCATTGCTCAAGACATGAAAGGAGGAATAATATGATAATCGATAATATAAGAGCTCAAACGGGCTACAATAAGTCACGACCTTTGAAGCTAAATGAACAATGACAAATATAGCACTAAGTGTAGCGAAAGATCTTACCAAGAAAGGAGCAATAAGTGAGTCTGTTTTCGACAAGTATTGTAACGACCATGACACATTTGTCATTCCTACCTAGCACTATGTAAGTGCACTGACATGACGAATTACGGTATTGGTCGATCTATTTCCCTATTAAACTCAACCCGAGTTTCGTTACACAGGACCTTTCCCTTTTTTCCATTCCATACTGTCCAATGGTGGCCGTAGTTTTATAATCCTTATTGGTTGTTTGTTTATGTTTTGTCCTGTAATCATGTTTCTCTAGTCTATTGTATTTTTTTTCTTGTCCTTGTTTTGTTTCCCCTTTTTCGTACGGATTGAATCAGATCTCACTTGTACGAGTTACTTGTTATATCACGACTTTCGCTAATTTTTTTTAAAAAATATAATTCGCCACATATCAAAATGTGTCCTAACTAAACTGTTCGCAATTTTACTATCACTTTTTACAAAACTTATTTTCAAAACTCAAAATCTTTATTTCCAGATCACAATAGAAACCTTATAGGTCACAACGAAACTCGTTGTATGGTACAGTTTTTGGTATCTTTATACCATTGGACACATAGTCCAATCACACAAAATTAGTTTCAAGTGAGCAAATTAGACATTCACAAAAGGTAAAGGCCTTTTTTATATCGTTTTCTATTTGTCATTTTTTATTTTTAAGAAATTCAAAACTAAATTTTGAAAATAGTTTTTTCACTATTTTTGGCTTCTACTTTCAATTTTTACTTAAACTAAAAAGTCCAAAAAAGTAAGAAACCAAAAATAGAAATATCATTTTCAAATTATGGCTCATATTTTCTTAAAAATGAAAAAAGTGCAAATACAATACGATATCAAATAGATCTAAAAAAAAAATTCAGATTTTTAAAATGATGTGGGATCAAACTTGATGATGGTGACATACGACTCTGCCTTCTGGAGGCCCAATAACCAGCTCAGTCTCCACCTCTGCCACATGACTCTGGTGAAATTCTTGCCGCTTTTTGGCTGGAAACGATGGCGGTGACTGTGTTGCCATTAGCTGCAATACTAATAGTGTTAGATAGGAATGACAAATGTGTCATGACCGTTAATAAGTTAACTGTGTCAAATTCGTGTTAGCCTTAAAATATGACAAAACACAAAACATGTAAGAAACATGTTTTTAATTAGTTAAGTTTGCTTAAAATCATATGATTTTCTATCAAAATGAGTCATATATGTCATGTTTGTTTGGATCTTAGCAACTTCAATTCGTGTTATCAACGCATGTCAAACTATGCTTGCCCAACCATACATGGGGGGAGCGGGAAGGTAAGGGGGTAGATGCGCTTTGAACCTCGGTGGGTGGTGTGGCACACCTGTCCCCATACCATTGGGACCCTAGAAAGAATGGCAGCTCCAAAACTGTTTGATCATGATTTTTCCGCTATGCAGGAAAGATTGTATAACGCCTAATGTTACAAGTGCATTATGTACAAGTCTAATATGATACTTCAATCTATTGTGAATCACATCTTTGTTAAACTCAAATAAGATAACACATTTTATATAATTCAACCAAGTTTTCTCGGTTCTTATACTACCCTCTTGACATTGCTATCTCTCATCCATGCCGAATCCTCATAAGAGCATTCATATGTCTCCCGTTCACATTTTCAAGTAATTCTAAACGTGAATTCTATATTTTTCTTGTATTCCTGCACATTCAATGCATATTCTCATCTTTGTCGCATTCAAAAGTTTTTTATGGATTCATGCTCACCTTCTCTTTTAGGTTGGCATTTTTCTGGAGTAGAAATTTCTCCTGTGTGACATCAAACATCGAGTAGTAAGAAGAGTTTAGGAAAAAGGTAGCCTAAACTATACGATTAATGATGTGTTATATGCTTAGAAAATTATATATCTAAAACTAAAAAATAGGTTTTGAAAATAATTTTTCTGACTTTTTCTTTTCTATTTTCATTTTTTTCCCCATAATCTGAGTAAAAACTAAAAAAAGAAACTAAAAACAAATAAAACCGCATTTAGACTTAGCTTTTAGTTTCTCAAAATCAAAAACAACAATGAAAAATGATCGAAGTAGGCCCTAAATATTTAAAAATCAGGATATAATCAATGAGGACTATAATGGTAAAATCCTTTCTAGATTGTAATCGGAATAACTTTTACTACAACAATCCTACACATTGATAGAGTTGTAGCCTATTTCTAGTGTTAGTGGCTCCCATATTCTTCGATGGTTGCAGCCTGTTTCTTGCAGTGTTTCAGGGCCTAGGCTCCAGAGTTGTAGGAGGTTAGGTTCTTGGGTTGGTTAGGCTTGATGTTTAGGTGCCCTTGGAGTAGTCAATCTTTGTGTTTTTTGGCTTTGTTCCTTTTGGTTAGAGCTTTGTTCTCTCTTTTGTCGGGTCCCCATTCTTGGAATGCCGGTTATTGCATTCCGAACGTTGCTCCCAATTTATCAAAAAAAAAAATGTCGATAGATGGTTGCTTCGATCGATAAAGAGATCATTTACCTCTTCCTTGAGCTTCTCGACCTGCTCCCTAAGTAATGTGTTCTGCGTCAAAGCAATAGCACATCAACCACCAATATTCATGTATGCAAGGTCGGTCCTAATGTTTTCAGAGCCTCAAATGAAAATTTTAAAAGGGAACCTTCGTATACAACAATTATAAAAGAACTTAATCATGAAACTCAGTAATATTTAACAACTGATATTGGCAATTTTTGTGTTTCACGACTAGTATATTGGCAATTTTTTCAATTTCATGTTTTAACGTTTTATTTTCTTTTCCCACAAATAGTTCTTACCGCTGATATTGTTTGCCTCAATTCAAGCCCTCTTGAATACAAAAGAAACCCTAGTTTCCTATCAAAGTTTTCAGCTGATTTCTTATTCGACATGTTCAATATTGAGTTTTATGTTTCTGTTTTGCATCGTGTACGATAATAAATTTCTCGGTCTCAACTCTTATATAGATCTTTTTTTTTTTTTTATAATTAGAAATAGGCGAGTAAAGAATGCTTCGCCGATAGCAATACACTATCATGGAAATGAAAAACAAAGCAATGATGCACAATAATCAAAGTAAGACAACGAGAGAACGAAATCTAGAAATATCTTGCTTTATCACTACGGATCGATTTCTCTCTTAGAGTGTATAAACTGAACATTATTGAAACAAATTCGTTACCCGAAAGCGACATCAATGGTAGTTTAGGAGGCATAATATTGATACCTTTCTTTCCCTAATGATGGCAATGCTTTTCTCCAACTGAGTCTCTAACTGTTGCAGCTCTTCCAGGACACATGTTTCTAATCCATCTCCCATCAATTTTCTGCATTATAATAATAATAATAATATATATCAGTTTTCATTTTTGCATGAGCACTGTTGAACTAAATTAAAGAAATTGTTATTCACAGGCCAAAAATTGTTATTTTCAGAATAATAATGTGACTTACAAATAATAAGAGGCACAAAATTATCTTTAACACTACGATCTTGCTCGGGAAATAACAATTTTGCCTTGCCAATAGCATTATCCTAAATCAAATATTGAAAACTGAATATATTATGTATTATTTATTGAAAGAAAACTATCAGAAAGGAAGAACCTTTTTGAATGCTCGAGGGACTTAATCTTCTTGTCCATTGCAACTGCTTCTTCCCTCCAGTTCTGCATGCACGCACCACTATGAAGCCATGTAACTAATTTTTTTTGATAGAACTAACGGCACAAAATCCAATATCTCACAACTGGAAACTCGAGAGACATACACACAGTGTGGAAAGAAAAAAAAAAACATAAAAACACCCAAATACAAGCCTACAAAAGGCAAGCCTCCCAAAAACACCTGAAACATATAAGAACATCTAAAAACACCATAATGTGCTAAACTGTTAGACAAAAGTTTAAAAATTTACAGGGAATATTATGTTTAATTTCATTAGAAAAACCAGTTTACTACGGAAGAGATGCCCCATACCACATAAACTAATACCTGCCAACATAATTGGTTAGCTAATGCGGGTCATGAGAGTACTGGCATTTCTGTTTGGGACCATGCTCCCTCCAATACTCTCCTCCCTATTGTAAGAGCTAATGCCCTCGGATTCCCTTTCTTAAGAGGAAGATCCTACGGACAGGCAGCTCAGTTTTTACCTCTTGTAAAAATATAAAAAAAAATGCCAACATATCTAAAGGATAGGAGGTATTTTAAAATACCCGCCTCACATGAAGTAGACAGTGCCAAACAATTACAGACGCTAGTATCGAAGGTCCAATATTGAAAACTACTCTTCACTCTGATATCACCATAGAAGATACAAGGAGTAATTCTGCCTGGAAAACCGGCAAACCAAGTATTAAAGAGGTGGCCCTCAATATATAAGTTAGCATACGCTAAAGCACCTAGGTGACACGGGGATGCTTTTTTTTTTTTTATCAGTTAATAGAAATAGTTTTGTACTCTAAAAAACTGATAATCTGAAAATGTCAACAATAGATTCAGATCTCTGGCCTCAATTATCTTACTATACATATGAAAATTATTAAGCTGGCAATACATGCAGCTTGAAGATTAGTCAAGGTGTGCATAAGTTGAGGCCTACAACATCCCCATTAAAAAGGAAGAAAAGACTAACGCCCGTTTTTGTGGTGTGTTAGCGTGTGTCTTTGGACCCTACTCTCGCAAATGCACCTGATTGTTGTACCGAGATTTCTATCGTTATTTATCGAAGAAAGGAAACTTAACCTGGATTGAATGCTGAGGAGGCTTGGGGGTGGCTCCAAAGAGGTTCTTGTGATGCCTTTGGTATCTCTCTATTGTGCCGTTTGTACTGTTCCACCTCCATCCAAAATAACAATTACCCTTAAGCACTGTTACTTTAAGATCAAAAAGTGCCTTATATATTGAACAAAACACAAAATTATCATTTTCAATTGAAATGGGACAAAAATGTAAGCTAATTAATGGTGAGAGAGGCTCGTACAATTTTATCATCGTTTTAACTATAACTTTCTTCACTTTTACCTCTTGACCTAATTGTTAAGCGAGCTAAATAACAACACAACAATCCCAGTGCCCTAAAGTCTCGCCAAGGTAGGGTTTGGGGGGTGAAATGTACGGAGCTTTACCCGTACAGGATACTAACTAAAAGAGAGGTTGTTTCTGAAGGCCCTCAACCTGAAAAAGCAAAAACTATAAAACAATCATGACTCATTTTTACTCAAGCAAAAACTGTAAAACGATTATAACTCATTTATACTATCTAGTATGCCTAGTGGGTAGGACAATATTGCTCAAAAACTTGCACGAAAGATACAAGAATTTCAATTGAACGTCTGGAAATGTGCAGCACTCTAGGACATAGAAAGAAAATTTTTCGTCCTTTCTTTTGCACTTCCCGCTCTTGGGTGTTATCGTGGGTCCTACTATTGCGGGTATGACTACTTTGTATGCTAATTCTTCCCGGAAAAAAAGAGACGGAACACGAAAAATTTGGATTCTAATTTATAAGGGGTTTTAATTTTGAAGGGTTTTAGTCGAATTTGGGTTTTGGATTTTGTGTTTTATTGTTATTGCTTTTGTTTCTCGTCCTTGCACCTTCTAGCCATAAGTGGCTATAGTTAATCACTTTGAAGCTGACACTAAAGTTTGCTTTATGATTATTCTTGTACTCTTAAAAAAAACGAAACACACTATTTTGAAGCATTTTTCAACAGAATGGCAATATTTTTGATCCATTTAAAATGTCTCTTTTTCAAATCTCTAGTAAATTAACCCATTGTCTTCTCCAAATTATCAGGCTTCAGTATGACATTATTTTTATTATGGACAATTTTATCTTTTCAAGATTCCAACGTTAGATTTTATCAGAGAATAACTAATTATTAATACATAAAAGAACTAAAGTATTAAAAAAATAAATCTGAAAAGTAGAGAACTTTTTATCATTTCACAAACGTCAGGATATTTAAAATTAAATAACTCAAAATAAATTAATTCTAATGTTAGATTGAGCATTATATTATTGGGTGCAAATACATAGAAATCATTTTATTATGCAGTGCACGATGGAGTTGCATAACTAGGGTCTCTGACATAAACACAGAAGGAAAAGCTGCATCAATATGAGTGCTACCAACAATATTGTGGAATAACCGAGCATCAAGAACTATTGATTTTTTTTTTTTTGATATTCATATGATAACTCTCATTATAAAACTGATGTAGAAGCGAAATTCAAGAAAGCTCACAGATAGCTTTATATTTGCACATACTTTCTCATATAAATATTCTTTAAATGTCAAGTTACGAGGTTATTTTGCAGGTGACTATTTCACAAAGCTTAAAGTTACAAGATTAGATCCTCTTATGACCTGACATTAATCGTACTGCACTCCACTCCTATGAGATCCCTAATCTTTTCATGGTGTTGTATCTCTTACCATACTTTAAGGTTCTCTCTTCTTCTACTTATAGAGAAAACTTAAGTAATACATAGACTTACGTCATATTGATATTAACAAAGGAAGTTGTTGAAATTTAAACTCACGACCGTTCAAACAATAAGACCCTGATACCCCATACCAATGGAACCAATTATCTCAAAAAAAAAAATCGATGAACCAATTATCTGTTCAAAAAAAAAAAAAAAAATATCTCAAAAGCTAAACATAGCAAAATCGATGAAGCAGTGCTCTTCTTGAATGAATCCATTTCTTATGAATTGATTTCCTTGTCAATAAATACCATTTATATATACAATAACATTTAATTTTTGTAATAATTAATTAAATTTATAAAATAATTAAATTATCAACTGTAAATTCCCGGGAAAGCTTTGGGGCTTTGGGACTTTTTCGTCCTCTCAGGTGTTCCTTGCTTTTTGTTTGGGTGGCCCGTGCTTGCTCTCGAGGTTTCGCGGTTGGCGTCTTGGTGTTTGGGGGGTCCTTGTTTCGTTCTTTGTGGATTTGTTTGGGTCGGGATTGAGTTTTTCCTTTTATGGTTTCCGGGTTTTCTTTTTCATTGTCTTCTTTGTCTTTTTCTGTTTTTTTATAAGCCGATCGCTTTTGGCTGGTTCAGACCTCGTTCTTGCGAGTGCACCTGTTTTGTATTGCGCTTTGGTGTTATTTATCCCGGAAAAAAAAAATACTTCTGCCTTTCATTCACAAGGAAAGTCGAATAGACACTAACTCTTTATTTTTACTCATCAGCAAATGTAATATAAGTTAGTATCCTACTTTATTTATTTTCTTTACAAGAAATAACATGATATTAAAAGCATAGCTAATTTATGAACATGAGGGATATTAGAAAAATTAGATCTATTACTCTTCATATTTCTATGCTATCAAGATCAAATCACGGGACAGGAAATTTTAGATTGAATTTTCCAAAATTAAAGATGGTGATCCAACGATGCTATACCAAGAGAGTACACATCAAGACCACGAAAAAGCGGGGGCGGGGGAGGGGGCACAGATTAGATCTCGCCCCTACATTACAAAATGGTCCAACCCAACCCGACTAAGCTTCATAAAATTTACAGTTCTGTCACCCACTTTCTCTCTTCTTGATAGTAATGATCGAGATTTTGTTGTATGTTTTATTGTATCATCTATTATACACGTATTGGTACATTTTTTCTTGGTTTCATAGTGCCAAATAATCAATTGTCTCAAAAGTTTCCTTGATTTTATATTCCAACATTGCCTGTAAGTCAGCTTCATACCTTGTGTTGAAATTATATGAGTATTGAGAGTGAGAATCTTGGATTTCAACCTAAAAGAGTACCAACACGCAAATACCGAATCCTATTAGAACTCCCAAATTAAGCGTGCTTGGGCAAGAGTAGTACCAAGATAGGTGACCTCCTGAGAAGTCCTCGTGCACACCTCAGGTTTGGGGGTTCTCGGAGATAGCCTCTCTTCGGGGTAGTACCCTGAAGGGGGAAAGCTGCGTACATCCACCTCCTCCAAACCTTGCTTAGACGGGAGCCCTTAGGACACTGAAAATATTGCTTTTTTATTCTTAGATTTTAAACTTGTAATCTATTGGACAATAGGGCCCCAAGACCTTGATCTAATAGGCCATTACCCTTATTGTCTCTTGGTTTTCTCCAAGAGTCACCGATTTGTACTATAAATTACATATCAATAAAACATATTCCTTTTTTCAAGAATAAAGCGGGATTTTTTATCTAATTTTGATACAATCTAAAATATAGTGGTTGAGTGAGAAATAACTTAAGCATTAATAAATAGCTAAGTCTCTTAACCAAATATAACCCTCTCCTAACTCCTTCCGTGTAGAAGAAGAGTGTCGATCAATTTGTTCTGTCTCTCCCACCCTCTATCTCTCGGTCTCTTCCTCCCTCTTTTCTCTAGTCTCGTCTCTCTCTCTTTCCCCTACCTTCCCCCATCCAGTACTTATAAATCTTCCTATACTCTATAGTTTAACTGAACATATATCAATATACCGCTCTTGATTTGATTAATTGATTGATTGATTAGGTTCGTATCGAGTTTCAATAAGGATTACTAGACAAAGTGTATAGAAATGAAAGAGGAAGAAGTAAAATACCCAGAGGTAGAAAATTCATAAAGCTTGCCAGAGGGAGAAAACACAACAAGAGCAACTTCAGCATCACACAACACAGACAACTCGAAAGCCTTCTTCAACAACCCGTTCCTCCTCTTGGTGAACGTAACTTGTCTGCTAGTATCGTTCTCGATTCTCTTCATCTCCGTCTTCCCCCTCACCATCCCCAATTTACCCACTTCAATTCCCCCAATTTCACCCCCTACCCAGATCAAAATTCCCCTATACAATCACTCAAATTTGAATTCCAACCCAATTAATTCATCTGGGTGTTGAGAAAATTGAGAGATCTGATAAACCCTAGCATGATTATTAATACCCAAATGGAGAGAGAGAGAGAGAGGAGGAATTTTTTTTACTTTAGGTTTTTTATTTGTCTTCTTTTTCTTTCCTTTTGGGAGCCCTAGTTGAAAATGAAAAGGGAGAAGAGAACCTTATTGCTTTCTTGTTTTGGTAAATCGAGGAAATAGTAGTCATTCAAATGAAGCAAATTCGTGGAAATATCTTTTTTGGAAAATATATGTGGAGGAATATGTGCTCCAAAAAGAACATGTCATTAAATTGAAAACTTAAACTTGGAGATGAACTACTGGTTAAGGGATTACACCTTATTAAAATTATATTTGGTATTGGCAAAGTGGGGGAATCATTGATTGGGGATGAGTGGTGGGAAATCTTTTTTTATTCATTGGGAAGAGTATAATATTTGTTTATTTTTTAATATATATTTATTATAGTATTTTGTTATTTAAAAATATTTTCTTATATAAGCATTATAGGAATCTAGTAAGTTTATGTCAATTATTTGACAGGTGATCGTGATAATATGTATGAGCTATGTCAAATGTTTTCTTGCTCAAAAATGTGTTAGTTATTTTAGTGAAATTTTAGCGAACTATGAGAAAAGTTCACTGAATTTTGGGAGATATTTATATATTATTCGTATCATGTATAGCATTTTTTGCAAAAGAAAATTATTAGAATCTAATAGAAGATTACAATATGTTATCATAATCATGTTTCACGTCAATATTTTCCAACAAAAAACGGATTAATTCCATCAAAAAGTAACTAAGTGATAAATTTTTAAACTTTAGGTATCTAAACATTGAAATTTCTAAACCTTGAGATATCTTACGATAGATATTGAAACGTTAGTGTAGTTAGATGATAAATGTTCAAATTTCAATGTACTAAAGTACTAAATTTTCTATTTGTTTTAAGTAAAGGGAGAAGGGAATTCAAACTCTAGGCCTCACAACTTGGGTTGGGAATTTTCAAAAGATAGATTAAGTGCCTCGGTCAGTAAGGGCCTGATATAATTTTCTAGTTGTAGTTTTTAATTTTCAATGAATTAAGAAAATGGTTTTGTAAATGAGTGTTTGGTTATTTTAGTTTTTGGTTTTTAACTTTAACTCATAGAAATTTTTTTTTCGATAAATAAAGAGCAAAACTCAATACAAAAGCAGCATCCCAAAACTCCAGGACCCGAATACAATAAAAACAAGAACAAAAGGAAAAATTCAAAATAAACAAAACAAAAATAAAAAATAATCATTTACAAATGTAGCTTTTAGTTTCTTAGAAAATCTAAAATTACAAATATAAAACAACACCAAACATGCACTAAGCTTTTTAATGTGACCAAAATCCATTCTTTTGAATTTTGGGTATTTTGAATAATCATTTCCAAATATAGTTTAAAATTTTTAAAAACTGCAAATATACCCTAAGATTTTTAAAGTGAGTGGAGGTTACGTTTTATTGGAAAATATTTTCTTTAATGTTTCTGGGTATTCTTGTCAAAATACAAAGGCGAATTAAATAAAAGTAGAAGTTATTTTTCTATAATTAAGCATAAAAAAATTAATACTATTGTTTAAAGATTTTAGCGTAATTCAAAATTTTCAAAATGAAAATATCTTCATTTTATAATTCAAAAAAATAGTTACGGGAAAACAATTACATAGCAGGGCAAAAAAGCCCTTGATTGGTTTGGTGTTATGCTATACAACCAGAATAATATCCCAATGTCATAAAGAGCCTCCTGTGAAAGCAGAGTCGGGAGAGTGGGATGATACAATAATATAACATAAATATGATGTTTATTTATAAATTATCTTTAAAAGTGATCAGTCATTTATAGACAAAAGCTAACCCACCATCCCACGGTCCGCTACACTATGTTGCCGCTGCTAAATAATAATGAGTGAGGAATATTTGTCTTTCTGCTAAACCGTAAACTAGTGATGCGACCATTTTCTTTAGGATTAGTTAGGGCCACTATCGAAAATGAAGGGGCTATATCATTATTAATGCTCATATATATGGTCTTTTTTTCCTTAAATAAACACATAATATATTTCAATAATGAATAATCAAAGATAACTAATTGATTTTTCAGATGATAAGAGGATTTGTTTTCCTTGATAAGTTCTTTTTTATCAACAGAAGAATGGCCAAAGGCCTTAACCATGTTAATTGTTGGATTATGTGTAGAACTTGGTTGTATTGAATTTTGTTTATAAAGTATAGGATTGAGCTAATCCTATTGAAGCCCATGTCACACTAGGGTTTAGTTTGAGAGGCTATGTATATACATGAGGATGTGTATGTTATCATTAAGGTTGAGGTAGGATTGTGAGTTGAGAGACGTCTCATGTAAATTTCAATTGAAATAAAGAAATTATCGTGCTCCTCTCCATGGATGTAGGCTTCGATTGAACTACATAAATTTCAGTGTTCTCCCCTATCCTTTTTTGTTTATTATTGTTACTTCAATTTGTAGTTCGTATATCTTGTGTGCGATCTTAATAGATGGTATCACGGCCCTAACATCAATTTGATAAGAGGATATAATAACGCTTTTATAGAGGTCATGAATATTTGAATGTCTAAACTACTATATTAAATTTAACAGTTGATAACTAATGAATCTATTTATATTAAGGTGAAAGTTATAAAATCAAGCTATAATAAGATATAAACATACAATGATATGGCATATGATTGAGGTTTTTAGCTAATGAGCACATTTTTAAAAAAAATTTAGCAATTTGGCATAATTTTAAAAATATTTAGCAATTTGGCACGTTTTACTGTAGCAAGTAGTTGTATACGTATTATAGTATTATAATACCATAGTTTCTCCTTTATATCCTCCTTATTAATAGTATTATAATATCATAGTTCCTGTATAAGATAGTTTAAATAATAATATACATATCATCATTTTCTCATTTAAATGTGTCCCTCATTTATATCTTTCTTATTAATAGTTCAAATAATAATATACATATACCTTTTAATTTAAAATATATACCTATTTATTAATTCAAATTATAAAATTAAAATAAAAATTATCAATTTTTTTAAATTTTAAAGAGCTAAAAAAAAAATTTGGGCACTATTGCACGACGTACGGGACAGAGTGCAACAGTGCCGCACGACGTCCCATACGTCGTGCAACCACTTTACTGCCGTAAAATATTTTAAATTGCTAAATATTTTTAAAATTATGTCAAATTGCTAAATTAAAAAAAAATGTGCTAATTAGCTAAAATACTCCATATGATTACATTAGTTAAGATTAATAAACATGATGACGTGTATATCACTGACGCATAAACTAGTAACAAAATAGAGGTGGGTGACATGTGGGAGGATGGAGACTGACAACCTGTTGAGCAGGTGGATCAAGAGGAGAGAGAAAGCGTGGGGTGGAGATGGAACAGGAGACACTTCTGTCGGTTGCCGGTTACTCTTTAGCATCTGTGCACATTGATCCCGGTCAGGCTAGCTATTGGCTGGTCCGTACGATTTCATCAGCCGGGCACCCTGACCGTACGATTATCAAGCGTTAGGCCAATAGGATTGCGCCACCTCATCATTGTCGATGCTACGGTCAGGTTCTGTCACGTGGCTCCTCCTTGAGCGACGCGTCACTACTCTCTTTTTACAGCTTTTTTATTTTTTTAAGGAATTAATGACGTGGATATTTAAGCTTTGATCTTTATTATTTAGTTATTTTAATAGGGTAATTTTAGGTCTTGTATTATAATTATAGGATATAATTTTAACCTTTTGAATTCAACATATAGGTTACTTTAGTCTCGGAATAATGTACACTAGTGTGATCCCATGTGATGCACATAAGGTGTTTCCATTTAAAAAAAAATAAATTAGTGTATTAGATTGGCTTGTATTCATTGTTTTAACTTTCAGGCTTAAATTATTATTCTTAACTTCTTATCAATGTCATACTATGTTTTTCAATTCTTGCTTATTTTTGCTTTGGTTAACTTAGACTATTTAATGTATGCTCTTAGAATTTGAGGATTAAAAGAGGGAAGAGATGTGAGAGCTTGGGCATTTGACATTAACATACTTAACATTCATCGTACTCTTAAACTAGAATAACACAATGTAAATTGTAAAACGACTACATTAAAACAATTGAAAATAAAATGACCAAATTTAAGAAATGAACAAAATATATGGACTTATGATGTGTATTAATCTTCTATTCCGCAAATTTTAGGAAATTAATTTTTAAGTCTAAAGATTACATGAATTTTAGTAAAATTGTTCAAATCAAGTAGTCCTTGGAGTAATACTTGTCGTTGTTGTTGATAAACTCACCGTATCCCTGTTGTTCCCCTCATTCTGCACTCAAACACATAATGTTATCACACTGCTAACAATGTAAAGTTGGATGAGACATCAATTATATGCCTTAACATCACAGTATAAACTATTTTAATAAATAAACATCTTTTGGTCCAAAATACTATATTATAAAGATTGTAGATTAAAAGAGTTTATAAACTTAAACCTCATGGCACTAATGTAAATTTTACCTTGACATGTATTTTGATTTTCAAATATACAGCAAATTATTATTTAAAAATAGGATTATTTAAGCCAAAAGTCCTTATACTTTGTTCATTGTGTCAATCTGGCACTTATACTTTTAATTGTATCAATATAGTCCTTCATTCAAATTCAGTTAAGTTAATGTCGTAATTTTGTACGATAAAATTATGTTAGATGAAAGCAACTTATTATAAATTCATCCATTTACTCAAAGGTTTTGTGGTAGAGAGAGGGTGAAGAATATCAAGAATTTCCCCTTGAACGACTCAAAATTGTTGTTTTTCGTCACATATTATCATTATCTATCACAAGGTATGTCCATTTTTAGGTATTTAATTGAGTAATTTGTGCATTTGGTTTGAAATTTTGATAGTATAAAATTAGAGTTTTTGATTTGATTTTCTTACCCATTTTTTAGTGTGAACAAGGATGAATCTTTGGTTACTAGTTAAACATGTTTAGAATGATAATATTAACCATGAAAAGGGGTAAATTTTGAACCATTTTAAAAATTTTTAGTACACTTCAATGTGATGAATCTGCAAAAAGTGGTTTTTTGTCTGACATTATTGGGGGGTTTTGGATTCTAGGTTCTGACAGTGTAAATCTTCCTAGATGTGGCTTAAATATCAAAAATATTGACTCTAGATTGACCTATTTAAAAAGGCAATTTTATGCTATCAAGGAAATTCAAGTTATAGGCAGTGGATTTGGATGTGTGTGGGATGAACAACAGAAGATGATGGTTGGTGATAAAGCTCTTTTTGATTATTGGTTTAAAGTAAGTAACTCACAGCTCTAATTGATTGGTAGTATAAAAATTAATACATATATCATTAACATTTTACTTATATTTCATTGTAGAGTCATAGAGACGCAAGAGGACTGTATAGGAAGCCCTTTCCTTTATTTGAGGAATTGGATCTAATTTATGTAAGAGATAGAACAACTGGAGCTAGTGCTATGCATCATGCTAATAGGTTTTAAGAAGATGTAGCTAGTGCCACTCAATTGGAGGACAATCCGGTTGATGGTGGAGAAAATGAGGGAGGGCAACCAACAGTTCCTCAAATGTGGGTGGATGATCAAAACTAAAGCCATTTAAGAAAAATATGAAGATTAATGTCGTGAAAAAGCTACAAACTGTCCTCAACGATATGATGCAACAAATGATACAGAGCAACAATGAGTATGTTGCGCAATTGGTTAATGCTTTTAATAAAGAAGAGAAAAACTTCAAAGTAGGATTACATGACGCTCTTAAAAAAATTGAAGGACTAACCATATCTCAGATTCTCCAACTTATGGAAAAAAAATAACCGCGGATGATGTGGCCATCTTTCATGACTTGAAGGTGATAATGTGAAACTTGAATTTGTTATGATGCTCTTAAACAAGTGATTGGTATGCGGAAAAGGTGAAACTTTTTGTTTAACACATAGTTTGGTTTGGAGTAAACTTGAATTATTTTTGTATATCATGGAGATTTGTAACTTTTTGTTTATCAGGAGACATTTGAAACTTTTTTGTATATCATGGGTGTTGGTTACCTTTTTATATTATCATAGAGAATCAATTATTTTTCTTTGCCATGAATATCTTTGTTATTACGGTAGATGTTTAGTTAAAATGTCAAAACAATCAGGATTCATGAAATTCATATTATCATTATACATTGGATTGTCATACATTATAAAATCTTCGCTAATCCTGGAATATATAAAAGTGATTATGTCAAAGTTTTCTATAAATTGTCATATTTCATTATAATTTCAAACTAAAAGTTCAAAAAATAAGATAGGAATCAAATATATTAAAAATAATGGAAACATTCAAAAAGTTTGGTTGCACTCAAACCAAACATAAGTAAGGATTCTTGGGTTAATTGTTATCCCTGTAAAAGTAGAGCAACCAAACAACATGAAAGAAAAAATTTTAATGAGGTAACCATTAACCCATTAATGATTCCCCTTATTTTTTAATTCTATACCAAGTATGCCCTAAATATTAAATTTCGTTCCGCTGTAGGAATTCAAATAATAAAATGGGCCATAAATTATCAGCCCACTCGGTGTTATAGTGGGCCGCAACTGCACTTTGTTCAACATAACAGTCCAAAATCGTCGGCCCACACATTGCATATAGTATAAGCCCAATCCAATTTTCTTTTTCTTTTTTTTTATATTATTGTTGCCCCTTCTTTATTCTTTGTGAAAAATTCTTCATGCATATAATTAAATATTTAATTTTTTTTAGTTTCTTCGTAGTAAAAATAAAGGAAAAAGAGTTGCTTCTAGGTCTTTTATAGTGGCCTATTTTTTTGTTTTTGCCATTTAGTGTTAAAATTGGAACATTTATAGTCCTGTTTAGACGGAGAAGTGGCCTAACTGATGGAGGAAGATTATATATACAGCCGTAGGAAGAACGTTTTATTTTATTCAACGGATGTTCGACCGTATACCTCTTTGTTTTTTTTGGCACGGTACCTCTACTAACAAGATTCTTGTTGATCTGGCGATGATTGCGTGCCGAAATAATTATTTGGTTGTAAAGCATGTAATTTGATACAAGAAACAAAAATTGGTATCAAAATCCAACGACTAATAGTCGTGGAATATGATTTCTGATGGCCAAAAAAAGGTACGAATAAATTAAAAATGCTAGAAGCTGAAGTTTATATGAAAATTGTGTTTTGTTCAACTGCTGCACTACCTCTTAATCGAGATGCATTTGAAACACGCGCTAATAGGACCTACTTTTTCATGCGTCGCTATCATTTTGACAAAATTGTTTGCGAGCAATCACTTTTGAAATACGAAACATAAGAAATAATTATGTAATCGGTTTCTCGGTAGGACTTTTTTTTTTAATCATCTGTCTTGGTAGGACTTTGAAACGAAAATGAAGGTAATCGTGAATAGGAGTAATCGAGTTGAGCCTCTTTGCTATTCTGTTTGGAAACTCTATTCACCTAGGTGATTCTCCTCTTTTTAATTATAAAAAAAAGCAACCGGGTTGATTGGTTTCGAATTGCAAAATTTGAGTTGATGATGAAGATGAAATTTAGTAAATATAGATATTTTTGGCAATATAATTGTTGAGGATAAAAAATGAATGAACCAGAATTAATCGTAAAGAAATCAAAAATAGACCAAACCTTCCCTAGAGACAACAATACAACTCGCTACTTAACACATCCGGATCGTGATCTTAATTCATGATTCCGAAAGTCTAATGGTTTCTTCATCTTATCTGAACATATTTTAATGTCATATTTTTTTGAAAAAGATTATCTTTGCAGAAACCAATTAATAGAAATAATTTTTTAAGATTATGCATAACAATTTATTATTTTAAATTTTTTTTTTTTACTTTTTTCTTATAAAAGTAATATTTTTATGCTTCTAGTTAAAAGGAGAAAATAGATCTTACTGCTATGTAAGAACAGCAATAGAAACAGTGCCTTAAGGGCTCCCGCATAAGCGGGGTTTGGAAGAGGTGGATGTACGCAGCTTTAAATTAACATAATAATAAAAGTATAAACAACTTTAAATAATCCATATATTTTTCGCAAAATTGTTGAAAGAAGAAAAGGGCGAGGAGAGAGAGGGGCAGGAGAAGATAACAGGTGGGGACCACCAATACGGGAAAACGACAAAGCAAGCCAGCTGTCGGGGGGAGGTGGGCCCCACACACTATTTTGCCACCACCATTTACACCCACGCCGACTTGCCTTGTACCATTCACAAATATCTTTTCTATCCTTAAAAAATAAATAAATAAATAAAAGCTTTTTCAAATTATATAGTCTTTTTTTTTTTTTTTTTGTACAATAATAATAAAGCCATGGGGAGGCGGGAGGGGATAAACCCCTTAAATCCTCAATAAAGAGGAGACCAAATTATATAGTCTTATTACTACAGGGTGTTACTTATAAAGAAGTTGCTTTTGAGTTTCCATCTATAAGATGATACGTCGTATTCGGAATTAGCTTATCGAAACAAACATATATATTTTGGGATAGATAGGTTTGCAGTATTGATTTTTAATCGATAAGTTTTATGAAATAGTATTCTCGCCTAAAACTTACATTTATTGTGATAAAATAGTTTAAATTATGGTATAAAATAATTTAAATTATTGTATAAAATGGTGTAATACTGATGTATAATTTACTTTATATTTTTTGGCTATTTTTATCGTTACTTTATCTGCTTTATTTAGTATATTAATTTAATTTTTTATGATTACTAATTACAAAATTTTATACTTGAAATTATTTCAATTAAGTTCAAAGTTTAAATTAATATTAATTTTTAAC
Source organism: Simmondsia chinensis (assembly GCA_018398585.1). NCBI lineage: Eukaryota > Viridiplantae > Streptophyta > Magnoliopsida > Caryophyllales > Simmondsiaceae > Simmondsia > Simmondsia chinensis. Next base: position 46,496,432 of record JAGTTD010000001.1, on the reverse strand, counting down.
TAAAATAATTATAACATTAATTAGCACTTGTTATCTGATTTCTATATAAGGGGTGTGGCTCGTGTGCGTTGACATTTACATAGATTAAATAAGCTTTATAATGCTAATTAACATTACAATTTCAACTGCGAATTCTGTTTTTTATAATTATAATAAAAGATTGCTAAAAAGAAACAGAAACATTATATACTTATATACTTAGGCAGCGTTTGGATCAGCTTTTTAATAGCTTAAAGCTATGAAAAAGCTCTTTCTAACTGCAGGGTTTACATTTTGTTGGTAGAAAAAATATTTTTATAACTAATCAGAAAAAGATGTAAAATTGAATCTTTTTCACAGTTTATTTCAGAGAAATGCTTTAAAAATATTATAATAATATTAAATTTTCACCAGCATGACCTACCTTTCCTTTTTATCACCACTCCCACCGTCCACCGCATTTTTTATGGTCATGGGTCGCTACATTAACCACTTCCCATTACCATGGCCAACTATTATTATAATTCTCTCTTACCTACTATAATTAGATAATTTATATTATTAAGTCATTTTTGTGATTATAGTGGATAAGTTACTTTCTTAACTTGTATTGAAATGCTTTATTTTGTAAAAGAGATCTCTCTGTACTGCACAATCAAATATTTAACTGTAAAAAGATACAGATCTTAAATAGATAGATCTTATTGAAATAGATAAGCTAAAAAAAGATAAATTAAAATAAGTTGAACTAAACGCACCTTAAGTTAAAAAATATTTTTTTCTACATGAAAGAAAACACTTCATATGCATGGCCATGTACACTATGAAACCTTATAAATTTGTGGCTATTATTTTCTATAAGTTCAATTATTATTTTGACAATTACAATTATTTAACTAGCAATAACATTTTCTTTATTTTTCTTCTTATTTTTTATTTTTTGAGTTTTTACTCAAATAGCTATAAAAAAGAAAATGGCTAGAAGGAATCCACTCTCACACTGAGGCATTCCTGTTTTGGTACATATTTTAATACGTGTTGGCTCAGATCTCGTGCTTATTTAATTATACCGCAACTTTTATCACAAATTATATTCCAAATTTGAGGTCTTTATTGTATTTCAATAATAATAAAATAATAAAATAAATGCTTAGATGTGAAGGGAGGCGTATGGTGTATCTGTAGGGGGTCAGCAGTTAGTGCCCTAACCAACAGGTACTTTGGTAAAACTTAGGGCATAAGGCTCATCCCATGACAATTTGACCAAAATTGGTGAGTTTATTAAAGTTTTTCAAATATTTATTTGGTTAAACTAAATATCGATATATTGAGATTTTGTGTATTATTTTTAATTGATAAACTATATGAAATAATTTATAGTCTATCGGATAAAGTGAAATTATTTTTAGTCTAACTATAGCTGTATTCTTTTTTAGAATTTACAAAAGACCAAAATATTTTTATTGTATATACAAAAAGAAAAAAGTAAAATGTTGAAGCCAATCAAACTTTGACACATCATCCGCGGATCCCCAATTCCGCTCGCCTCCCTCCATTCTTCTAACGAGCAAGGATTAGGTATATTTGTTAAAAATAAATGTGCTACATATTTTTGTTAGATTAAGTTTATTTACATATATATAAAGATATATAATTTAGAGAATATTTAATATGGCAAAATGTATGGTGCACTTGATTCTTGCCTTATTCCAACACTGTAACCTGCCTTTCTTTCTCTATCATTCTCCCAACTCTCACGTCAAAAAGTGCACATTAGTTCAACGATGATGGGCATGTGTATTGAGTCCCGCACCAACACTGGCACCCGTGGGTGTACGGATTGCGATTAGCGCCGGTGGCATTGTTGTAATGGTTGCTGCTAGCGCAGGCGAGCGTGAGTTTTAGGTGCTTGTATAAGGCTGCTAATTAGGTATTAAAATTATTTGAATTAAAAAGATGACATCATATATCAAAAATATGAAATCGTATATGTCAAATTTTGGATTGAAATTTTTTTCACAATAACCGATGAACAAAAAATTTATTTCGCAACGTCTGTAGACAAAGAAATAATTGACTAAATCTTAGTATATCAATATGTAACTTATCCTATTTTATTTTATCTTTTTTTATTTTGATAGCATTTAATCATTAAGCTAAAATCTTAACAGGTAAAAAAAACTTCACATTTAAATCTTAATAGATAAGTATAGAAGATATTTTTATCTATTAAGAAAAAAATAATTTTTGTTGTAATTTTATGTTGCATACTCTACAACGACTTTAATTTAAGTGTTAACCTCATAAAAATATAAGAAATAAAACAATTCTTATAGCTTGGAAGGCAATTTTTAAAAAAAGTATTTTTAATGTAAATATTTTACAGAGAAAATTTTTTATAAAAAATATTATTTTTATGAAATAAATGTTTTGGCAAAAAATGATGTGAAAGCTAAGAAGAAACCTAAAAAAAATAGGTGACAAGTGACAAATGCAATGTCAATTGTCATTTCATTAGAAAATTAGTCAATTATTGTATTGCCCCCACCACCTTTGTCAACTTACACCCATATAAAATGCAAACAAAATAAAATCTATTATTTGATATCGAAAAATTATCACCCAGGTATTTAAAATTTGATTATTTATTATTGAAATAAATGTGATAATTTTTTATCTAAAAATATGAAAATAAAACTTAATTATAGTAATATTTAGGTAATTTATATTTAAATTTGGTGAATATTTTATTAGAATTTGCTGAATTGTTTATGAAACACTTGTGTGACTTATATAAATTTTTGTAATTATGTATTATACCAAAACATTTTTATACAAAATTGGTCAGATTTTTAAAAAATTTATCAAATTTTAACATATGATAATAAAAAATATTCGAACCTCTGGATGCTCCATTATATATATTAAAATATCAAAAATATATAATTCATAAATGCTCAAATCTCAAGTATCTATGTATTAATTGATTTTTAAAGTCTTCTACCTATAAAGATGGTTAATAATGAAAATTTATTATTTAAGTAGTTGAATTTGATAAATTTAGATATTTTAATGCTTTAATACATTTATTGGGAAACTCTAAAATTTAAAAATTATATCACTCAAATATGATGAACTGCAAAAATTACATTACTCGGATTAATTTTAGGAGGATTCGTATATATTCATCGGAAAACAATCACATAGAATGTGATTTCTATAGTGCAAAATTTATCTTTTATTAGAATCTGATTATTTTTGACAAAATAATATTGACATGACGTGAGACACAATTTTAACAATATATTAGGCATCTTTCATCAAAATTTGGTGAATTTTTATTGTAATATTTTGAATTTTCACTAAAACACTGCAATTATTATCATAATTGCACACCACATCATCATTAATGGTCAAAGTTAAGTCCAATTTTGAAAAGAATTCATTGAATTTTTGAATATGTTGCTGTTATTGTTGGTAAATATATGACGTAGTTTGAGTAAAAGAAAATAATTAAAATAAGGGAGGACCAAAATGTAGCATTTTAGGTTGAAGTAATTCTTTGAATTCTATTTTTGGGGCAATGTCTGAATTGTCCCTCACTTGTGAAATTAATTACTTGTTTGTATGAGATGCCCAGCTGCCCGGATGTACTTTTTCCTGCCCGAACAGTGCTGCCCGCTCTGATCCAATAGTACTGGCTGCCCGGTTTGGGCTGCCCAAGCTGCCCGAATAAGTACTTCCTGCCCGGATCCCTTTGTTTTGCGGACAGCTGGCTTGCTTTCTTTTTCATCCTCATCTCTCTCTCCCTTAACCAGAAACCCGTTAGGGTTTTCTTGTGAGGCTCTTCCAGAAGGTTCTGTTGCTTCATCTCGGCCGTTCGAGCCTCGACACGCGTCACAAGATCCGGGGCCCTCGATATATGAACCGTGTGTAAGTTTCGACCGTCCGATTTGTTGCGTAAGTTAAAGGCTGTGATGAGCTTTAGGGTTTTTCTTAGGTCGTAGCTTGGGGGTATTTAATGCTGAGTTGGTTGAGTCGTAGAGGTAACGAAAATCAGTTTTCTTCTCCTCTCCCCTTCTCTCTCTGGCGATTTTTACCCTTGAAGGCTCCCTTGAAACCCTAACCCTAAAAACGAATCTCTGAGCCATAATACACTTAGGTTCCAACCTCGTGAGCCTCGGATCGAAGTGTAATCGTGTTCGTTGAGCTCCGTTCGTGCTATTGGAGCTCCGTTGCTGGCCAGAAGCTCTGCTCGTGTTCCGGTGGAGGTCCGGTCGTGGTGTTCTTGGAGTGTTCTTGAGCCTTACTCGTGGTGTGAGCGACTTGCTTGCAATTTCGGTAAAATCTAGTTCACAAGGGGAGGTATACTTCTAAACCTACTAGATTCGATTGTTCTCTTGAGTCTTGTGTTGTATTTGAGGTTTATGAAGTGATTTGTGTTGTAATTAGTCTAGGTCTAGTTTAAGTTGGTTCTTGTGGGGCAAGATCTGAGATCTTGAAGTTATTGCTGTGTGTTATCTTTGTGTGTCTTGTTTGAGAAGTTTATCTGAGTCATTTTGTGTAAGATTTGAATAATTACACATAACAAGTGGTATCAGAGCCCAGGTTAGAACACGGTCTAAAATAAAAAAATGGCCTCAGCTAAACATGACATCGAGAAATTCACGGGTAGAAACGATTTTGAGCTATGGAAAGTCAAGGTACAAGCACTGCTTATGGCCCTTGGCGTTAGTTCTGCACTTCTGGAAGATAACGATCTTCCAGAAGGTCTCAAACCGTCAGACAAGGCTAATATGGATAAAGTAGCTCACGGTAATATCTTACTTTGTTTAAGCAACACAGTTCTAACTAAAGTGTCATCTGAAAAAAGTGCCTTAGATGTCTGGAAAAAGTTAGAAAAACTATATGCCTCTAAATCCCTCTCTAATCGAGTATATTATATGGAAAGATTTTACTGCTTTAGAATGGACGAGAACAAAAACATAGAGGACAATTTAGATGAATTCTATAGAGTATTATCAGACTTGGACACTCTAAAAGTAGAAATAACTGACGAGACTCAGGCTATAATACTTTTAGGATCATTCCCTAAATACCTAAGTTCTCTAAAAGAAACTCTAAGATACGGCAGAAAGACCATATCACTAACAGAGGTAGAGGACGCCCTAAGATCTAAAGCAGTAGAACTAAAGAAAGAGGGAAAATACTATCCTAGTAATAGTGGCAATCGCGGTGAAAGCTTAAACATACGAGGTAGAACTAAAACAAAAGACAACTATAAAAGAAGAGGTAGGAACCACTCAAGATCCAGGTCTAGGGGTAGAAAAGATCTGTCTCATGTAAAATGCTATGAATGTGGAAAATTCGGCCACTATAGGAGCATTTGTCCTGAAAACAAGAACCAAGCTAGGGCTGATTACACTGTAGAAAATCATGAATGTGGAGAAGTATTGATTGCATCTACTGATTTCACTTACCATGAGTGGGTACTTGATTCTGGATGCAGTTTTCACATGACGTTTGATAAGTCCTATTTTACTGATTATGTGTCTGTAAATAGTGGAAAGGTCATGTTAGGAAATGACCATGCATGCAAGGTGGTAGGTGTCGGAACAGTTAGGGTTAGAATGTCGGATGGCACTATCTTTACCCTAGAGGGAGTTAGACATGTACCAGAACTCAAAAGAAACCTGATATCCTTAGGACAACTTGATCTTAATGGACTGACCCTAAAGGCCTGTAGGGGAGAGATGAAAGTCCTGCGAGGTGTCCTTGTTGTAATCAAGGGAGAGATCAAGAATGGATTATATGTCCTTAAGGGAGAGGTAGTTTCTGGGGAGGGAAACATGTCCAAGATCGACCCTAAGGACACGATCAACCTATGGCATAGGAGGTTAGGACACATATCCGAGAGAGGACTAATAGAGCTCCAAAAACAGGGTTGTTTTGGTGCTGATTCTGTGACAAAACTTGATTTCTGTGATCATTGCATCTATGGTAAGCATCATAGGATTGCATTTAGTGTAGGCTCGCATACTACCCATGGCATTGTTGATTACGTTCACACTGATCTATGGGGACCCTCAAGGGTTCCCACAATGGGTGGAGCCCATTATTTCCTGTCCATAGTAGATGATTTCTCAAGAAAAGTATGGGTGTTTGTACTTAAAAATAAAAATGATGCATATGATACTTTTGTTAAGTGGAAAACGTTAACTGAGAATCAAACAGGAAAGAAACTGAAAGTATTAAGAACTGACAACGGTCTAGAATTTGTGAACTCTGAATTTGACAAGCTTTGTGATGATAATGGTATAAAACGACATAAAACTGTAAGAGGAACCCCTCAACAAAATGGTGTAGCCGAACGCATGAACCGGACCCTACTAGATAGAGTAAGGTGTATGTTGTTTTCAGCCGGGTTATCAAAACAGTTTTGGGGTGAGGCTGTTAACACAGCCGCATACCTAATTAATAGGTCACCCAACTCTGTTTTGAAAATGAAAACACCCGAGAATGTTTGGAGCGGAAAGAACGCTAACTATGATAACCTAAGAGTATTTGGGTGCTCAGCTTTTGCACACCAACGAGAGGGTAAATTGGAACCTAGGGCTGTAAAAGGCATATTTCTAGGCTATCCTTCAGGCGTAAAGGGTTTTAGACTAGGCATGAAAGAGGGAAACAGAACTATAACAATAATTAGTAGGGATGTCATCTTCAACGAAGATGAGATGCCCTACATTAAACAACAATCGAGCAATAGTTCGAATGTTAGGGAATTCGACCCAGACTACTACGAATTTGAAGTTAACCCACCTAGTCCTCTAAACCTGAGAAAAGAACCTGAAGATGACCTAGATAACTTCGAAAATATTGATAGAAATGCTGCTGTAACAGTGCCTAATAGAGCTAAAATAGAACCTAATGTACCTGAAAATGATGTTCAGGACCCGGAAACCTATCAATTGGCTAGGGATAGAGTTAGGAGAGAATCTAGAGCCCCTGAAAAATATGGATATGCTGAGTGTATAGCTTATGCATTAAACACAGCTTTAGATTACGTAGAAACCGAGCCATTGTCCTACACTCAAGCAATCAACAGCAAGCATTCAGCCGAGTGGCTGAATGCTATGACAGTTGAAATGGAGAGCTTGAGGAAGAACAATACTTGGGTCTTGATTCCCAAGCCCAAGGGTAGAAAAATCATAGGTTCAAAATGGATCTTTAGAGTTAAAGAACCCGATACTCCTGAAGGTTTGCCCCGGTTTAAGGCTAGACTAGTTGCCAAAGGTTTTTCACAAAAAGAGGGGGCAGACTATAATGAAATTTTTAGTCCTGTCGTAAAACATACCACTATTCGTGTTATTATGTGCTTGATTGCCTTCTATGACATGTCTCTACATCAGATGGATGTTACTACTGCATTTTTGCATGGAGAGCTTGAGGAAGAGGTCCTCATCTCCCAACCCGAGGGGTTTATTGAACCCGAGCAGTCTGAGCATGTTTGTTTGCTGAAAAAATCGCTGTATGGGCTGAAACAGTCACCCAGACAGTGGTATAAGAGGTTTCATGCATTCATGGTAGATAATGGTTTTAGTAGGACTGTTCATGACTCATGCTTGTACTATAAAGACATTGACTGTTCTGATGCTATTTTTCTGCTAATATATGTGGATGATATGTTATTAGCTAGCAAGTCCCTAAAGCAGATTTCTGACTTGAAATCTCGGTTAAACGGCTCGTTTGATATGAAAGACTTAGGGGAAGCTAAAAGGATATTAGGTATTGATATCATCAGGAACAGGTCTAAAGGAACAGTACATTTAAGTCAAAGTCATTATCTTAACAAGGTTTTGAAAAGGTTTAATATGTTCGAGTCAAAACCAGTGAAACAACCTTTAGCATCGCAGTATCAATTTTCAGCAAGTCAATCCCCTAATACTGAGCAAGAAAAGTTTAAAATGAGCACAATACCGTATGCTAACGCCATAGGATCATTAATGTACGCAATGACCTGTACTAGACCGGACTTAGCGTTCCCCATGAGTATATTGTCACGCTATATGTCAAATCCCGGTAAGGTACATTGGGATGGTGTTAAATGGCTGCTAAGATATGTAAAAGGGTCAATTGATTTGGGCTTAACATTTGGTAGAGACCAAAATGAACTTAGATTGACTGGTTTCGTAGATTCCGATTTTGCCGGTGATCTAGATAGGAGACGATCTACGTCAGCCTATGTTTTCACTTTAACGGGTGGAGCTATTAGTTGGAGGTCAAAGTTACAGACTTTAACCTCTTTATCTACTACCGAGTCAGAGCTCCTAGCAATATCGGATGCCGTTAAGGAAGCCATATGGCTGAACGGCTTGTTAAATGAGTTAAAACTAAACCTAAGGTCACCCAAAATCTATTCAGATAGTCAATCTGTCATTGCCCTTTGTAAGAACCCAGTTTTCCATGATAGAACGAAACACTTAGCAGTCAGGCGGTATTTTATCATGGATAACATAGAAGAAAATCAGATTGATCTGCTGAAAATTTGTACCGAGGATAACCTCGCTGACATGGGGACTAAAGGTCTTCCGTTGGAGAAGTTTACACGTTTTGTTGAACTTCTTCAAATGGAATGGAACCCAGGGTGATACTGGATGTAAAATTGTTAGTCATATACTTACCAAGGTGGAGTTTGTTATTATTGGTAAATATATGACGTAGTTTGAGTAAAAGAAAATAATTAAAATAAGGGAGGACCAAAACGTAGCATTTTAGGTTGAAGTAATTCTTTGAATTCTATTTTTGGGGCAATGTCTGAATTGCCCCTCACTTGTGAAATTAATTACTTGTTTGTATGAGATGCCCAGCTGCCCGGATGTACTTTTTCCTGCCCGAACAGTGCTGCCCGCTCTGATCCAATAGTACTGGCTGCCCGGTTTGGGCTGCCCAAGCTGCCCGAATAAGTACTTCCTGCCCGGATCCCTTTGTTTTGCGGACAGCTGGCTTGCTTTCTTTTTCATCCTCATCTCTCTCTCCCTTAACCAGAAACCCGTTAGGGTTTTCTTGTGAGGCTCTTCCAGAAGGTTCTGTTGCTTCATCTCGGCCGTTCGAGCCTCGACACGCGTCACAAGATCCGGGGCCCTCGATATATGAACCGTGTGTAAGTTTCGACCGTCCGATTTGTTGCGTAAGTTAAAGGCTGTGATGAGCTTTAGGGTTTTTCTTAGGTCGTAGCTTGGGGGTATTTAATGCTGAGTTGGTTGAGTCGTAGAGGTAACGAAAATCAGTTTTCTTCTCCTCTCCCCTTCTCTCTCTGGCGATTTTTACCCTTGAAGGCTCCCTTAAAACCCTAACCCTAAAAACGAATCTCTGAGCCATAATACACTTAGGTTCCAACCTCGTGAGCCTCGGATCGAAGTGTAATCGTGTTCGTTGAGCTCCGTTCGTGCTATTGGAGCTCCGTTGCTGGCCAGAAGCTCTGTTCGTGTTCCGGTGGAGGTCCGGTCGTGGTGTTCTTGGAGTGTTCTTGAGCCTTACTCGTGGTGTGAGCGACTTGCTTGCAATTTCGGTAAAATCTAGTTCACAAGGGGAGGTATACTTCTAAACCTACTAGATTCGGTTGTTCTCTTGAGTCTTGTGTTGTATTTGAGGTTTATGAAGTGATTTGTGTTGTAATTAGTCTAGGTCTAGCTTAAGTTGGTTCTTGTGGGGCAAGATCTGAGATCTTGAAGTTATTGCTGTGTGTTATCTTTGTCTGTCTTGTTTGAGAAGTTTATCTGAGTCATTTTGTGTAAGATTTGAATAATTACACATAACAGTTGCCTTTGAGGTACCTTATCTTATATATTAAAATGTTATGGTACTTAAATATAAATATCTGTTGGGAAAAAAAAATAGAAATTATCTAGTGATTTGAATGATCGTCACAAAGATTTAAGTGATAACTCTATCCCAACTAGAGGGGGGAAAAAATATGAAATCCAAACAAATACCTCATTTACTGTGAAATTTCAATGTTACAATATCTAATTGTAACCTGAAAACTCCATATCACATCTCTCATTGCAAATGTAACTCTTGCACAATAAATTTGCAAATTATCCTCAGTGCAACTTTAAACGGCTAAAGTCGCAAATCCTCAGTAAAAACACACGAGCATGAATCTCTCCATACTCGAGTGTACTACAAGTAAAACAAACTCAAAAACTGTTCACAAAAAAATCTCACTTTCCTTCCCTCTAAGCAAATCCTATCTTATAACGGTGCACCATAACAAATTAACAATAATAAATCTCCTAATCATTATCTAATTTATATTCATAATCAAAGTATGATATGATTAGATAATTAACACCCCCCCCCCCCCCCCCCAAAAAAAAAAAAATCCCACCAAATAATATATTAAAGAAATCCAACTCAAAAAAAAAAAAAATTCTAAAATAAACAAAATAACCATGCATCATACGGAAAAATTCTACTAGTTCAATTCTAGCTTGATCGCCGTTTTCGTGCTGCGAGGTTGCTGGGTTATTTTTATTTTTGGTTCGGTTTGTTTCTGATTTCTTGAGGTGGGGGTGGGAGTATTCCTTATTTTTATTCAGCTAGGTGTAGGAGCGGGTGGGTTTCATTTTTCAGGTCTAATGCTTTGTCTGGAGGTCTTCCTTTTTGCCCTTTTTGTTGTGTTTTTGTTCTGTGACTTTGTTTCGGGGCCCTTTGGGTAACCCGTTTGTATTAAACTTTCCTCTATAATTATCCGAAAAAAAAGAAAGTGCAACTTGTCGGTCACTTGATTGGGTCAGGCCTTGTGCTTGCGAGTGCACCTGTCCCATATTGTACCACGATGCCATTTATCGAGAGGTAAAAAAGTGCAACGCGATGACAATAGAAAAACAAAAGTTTAAAAAAATATGCATATGATTCAATGTATATAAATCATGATTTGACAATAAGAGCCCTCTTTGTCTCCCTAATCCATCCAAAAAAAGGCGAAGACTTCTGTCATATCACCTTTATATTAGGATATTCAATTGTTAAGTAAATGTATATGTAATTGATCTCGGGTCTCCTAGGCCGGGATGATGTTTTATGTATCACGAGCTTTGCTCGCTATTTATAGAAAAAAATGTATATGTAATTGAATATAGTAGTGGCGGGAAAGTTAGTTGGGACTAAAGAGTTGTCGGGGAGTATAAGTAAGAAACTAAGGTGTAAATCTTAAGCACGTATGAATGATAATCAAACGAAAGAACTTGCAATACAAAAGTTAGTGTCCAGTAAAGACAAAACCCACCCGATGAAACAGCCACCTGCTGCTGAGCCGTGTTACTTAACTGAACTTTCTCTGACTTACTCACCTGACCTGAATCACAAACAACTGATGACATCTTCTGTGGAGACAATAACGAAGACTGACCAAATGTGACACGTCTACTCATCAGGAATTGCTTAAAGCAAAAACCTTTTTGCTTTCCATAAAGCCCTTGTTTACATATCACCAGTCTTGTAGACTAACTACACAAAGAGCCCCTCACACTGTGCTCAGACAGACCCCTATCACCTAAATGATCCAATCTCAAACGTCCTAAATTTGTGATATCTGGTTCTGTCAACAACAAGGATGATGAAGATGCTGCAACAGATCTCATAACTGTGGAACCAACAAGCTCATACAGTGTACCTAACCTTCTGCCCTTCATAATTGTCAATGCACCCACAACGACCCTCAAAACCCCACCTTCAGTTGTGTACCTGTACCTTTTAGACTCAAGAGTACCTAAAGAGATAAGATTCTTCTTCAAATCAGGAACATGACGAACATCACCCAAAACCCTAATAGTGCTATCGAACATCCTAAAACGAATTGTTCCTATACCCAGAAATTTGCATGGATTATCGTTACCCCATCAAAGCAACTCCACCTTGAACAGACTCGTATGTGCAAAACCAATCCCAGTTGGGACAGACATGATAGGAGCAACCTGAATCAAAAATCCAACTATCTTTCAAATTGGACTAAGGTTCAGACACAAACAATAGAAGATCTTCATTCTCACCATCCATAACACTAGTTGCTATGGATCTCTGGTCAGACCTGTTATCTGCTTCAAGTTTTCTTTTAAGCTTGTAACAGTCTCTCTTAATGTGCCCTTTCTTATGACAGTAGTTACAGGTTAGGTTTTGATACCTAGACTTAGACTTGTTTTCACTATGATCATACTCAGTTCTTTCCCTCACAAATAAACCACTACCTGAGTTATACACAGAATCAGATAATTCTTTATCTACTCGTTCTTTATTCAGTAGGTTTCTCTTAACTTCATCAATAGATATGGTTTGTCTACCACCATAAATCATGCTTTCAACAAAACCCTTATAAGTAGAGAGAGAATATAACAACAACATTGCCTGATCTTCATCCTTAGGAACATCATCCAATTCTTTTAAATCTTGAATAATTGAATTAAATTTACTGACGTGATTCTTAAGTGACGTACCTTCTGACATACGAAAATTGAATAACCGGCGCTTAACTGCGAGTTTGTTGGAGACAGACTTGAAACAGAACATATTCTGCAATTTCTCCCACAACTCCTTTGCGGTCTTCACTTCCAGAACTTCTGTCAAAACGTTATTGGTAAGACACATCTGAATTGCAGTGAGAGCCTTCTCATCTAACTCCTCTCATTGTGCTTCTGTCAAATTCTCCGGTTTCTTCTCTTTCCCATCTAAAGCTTTCTTCAAGCCATTTTGAGTCAAGAGGCCCTTAACGCGAACCTGCCATAAACTGAAGGTCCCTTGACCACCAAACTTCTCAACTTCGGATCTAATTGCGGATGTCATATTATCAAATAGAAATAAACAAGGCTCTGATACCAATTTGTGCGGAAAACTTAAACAAATCTAATATACTATGATACCAATTTGTTAGGGAAAACTTAATGCGGAAGCGTGAACCCTGATAACTTGATTCGATTCAAATAATATGACTCACACAAAACGAGAAATAAACAAATATGGAGAAAGAAAGAACAAACACGAACACACAATATTTACATGGAAATCCCTCTACAATCAAGAGGGGAGAAAACCACGGGCGGAGATGGAGGTTCTTTATTAACTGAACAGAAGAATTACAACGACACTTTCCAGAACGAAATATATGGAAGAATTACAATCACTCCCTCTGAACTCTCGTAGCACTCAAAATCTTGGAGGAATTACCAAATCACCTCTTTTCTTTCAATGGCGGCGCCTCACACTTTAATTGGATACATAATGACGTAAACCCTACGTCCCTTAAATAAACCCATGTCTGGGAGGGCCCAATCGATCGGGAAACAACCGATCAATCGGAACCGGCCTATCAATCGGCCCTCTAACTGCCTAAAAAATCCGGAATCTTTCCTTAAATCACCCGATCAATCGGGCTTCACTCTCGATCGATCGGTGACCCTACGGCCACCTCAGAAATATGAAACAAGTAATTTGAGACATAACCTAACATATTCTTATAGTGAAATTCACTAAGGTTTTTTACTGGCTTGAATTAAACCTGTTCGGTTTATGCGTGAGGTCTGGTTGTTTTGGGTCTTGTTTATACGGTAAAAGAGTGGACCAATCTGATTTACACTCACGACCCATTGAGATTTTAGTGTGAGTGGTTTTATACATACACTAGGGTTCATAATTGAGATGTATCGTCCATTCTTCCAAAGATACGGTAGAATTATTGTCCTACCTTCTGTGGATGTAGAGTTTGACTGAATCACGTAATTTTCGGTGTTCTTAATTATACTCCCCTATTTCCTTTTATTTATGATTGTTGTTTTAATTTAAGGTTCCGATATTTTGTTGCTGGTACTAACAAAACCCTATTCCACATGAAATTAGTATCAACCAAACAAAAAAATATATAAAAAAGTTAGGATGGTGGTTAAGATGTCCTTGCAATTTGCCATTTTGAATTGGGGCAATTCATACTCGATTAATTCATTAACATTGGTTTTTCAAATAATTAGATTTATTGCTCGATACCAAATAAAACTAGATATTGACAAAATAAACAAAGTTTGCGAAATCTATCCATTATATCGGAAAGGAAAACAATACAAAAATTGAAAAATGAAGGGCCAAAGGGATTAGATTGATGAACATTAACACACTAGGAAGACACATTTGTAGGAAGTTATTATTATCTAAATAAAAATTATTATTCCAATTCAATGACGTGTCTTAAAAAATAACAATCACAAAATTACTTTAAACTTTGACAATAATAATTTTACAATTAAAATAACATTACCCTCTTTTTAACTAAAGCAGATCTCTATTTCACGGATTTTATTTATTTTAATTAATAAATTAGTTTTATTACGGTATTTCAAAGAGTTCGGATTACTCAAAAATAGATGAAGAGAGTTGAAGAGATAGGATGACGAGTTTATTTTGCTCTCAATGGAGTTTACCTATGTAGTCACATAAGATAATAATCAAAATAAGAAATGTAAGACCTGTCAAATAATCGCCTTAAACATGTATTAACTATTTTAATACTAATATCATGGTATCCATAAATTTAGAAAATTTTTTAGATATTATCTTCTTAAATATATTTAACTTTTAAACTAATAAATATATAGACTAAAAAATAATATATTAAATATCATAATACTAATATTTAATTTAAATTACATATTAGTACCCCATATTTGACGTATTAATTTTTTAGTTCACAAATTTTAAGAAATAATTTTTTAATCTAAAAAATTACATATATTTAATATATAATCAAAATAGCAATATGCAATAATGGGTGACCTCCTGGGAAGTTCTCACCCTCAGGTTGGGGGCACTGAAAAATAGTCTCTCTTCAGGTTAACACCCTGAAGGGGGATGACTACATACATCCGCCCCCCCAAACACCGCATAGACGGGAGCCCTTGAGGCACTGGGTATATTCCTTTTAGCAATATGCTAGGATGTAAAAAACAGGCCTCACTTTCGTTTTTAGACTAAAAGTTTATTTTATAAAATTTATAGATTAAAAAATTATATTTAACTTTAAAATACTAATATATAATTTATCTTGAATTTTGTTACCAATATTAACATATATTAGACTGTTAATATAATACAGGTACC
Organism: Simmondsia chinensis; assembly: GCA_018398585.1. Taxonomy (NCBI): domain Eukaryota; kingdom Viridiplantae; phylum Streptophyta; class Magnoliopsida; order Caryophyllales; family Simmondsiaceae; genus Simmondsia; species Simmondsia chinensis. The sequence goes on along the minus strand of JAGTTD010000001.1, from coordinate 46,481,312 downwards.
GTCGGCAAGAGCACAAAAAGTAAGCAAAGGGAAGGCAACCAAAAGCAGACGAAAGATCATCATACAAAGCTCTCTCTCTCTTTCGTACCAAAGCAATCATATCATCTCTCTCTCTCTCTCTGCAATACCAAACAAAAAACTTCATATCCACCTTATTGTTCATCTCTATCTCACTGTGTATTTGTGTAGCTGCAGATGATTGCAGTTGCAGCGAGGTACATGTACATGAATTTAGCAAGCTATGATCTGTAATGTTATGCATATACACAAAGCTGCAGCGTTTCAGATCCCCAGACCATCTCACTTTTAACGAGAAATCACTGTCCTCTTTCTCTCTCTCTTTCTTTACTGTCCCTATTGCTAGGGTGTACCTTTTTCTTTCTTGCTTTTTAGGTGATTTTTCTGCCTACCCATTTGTGTTCTTCTTCTGTTTTATAAACCCTTTTCTTTGTTTTGTCCAGATTCACTAGTTGCTACTCATTTTCCCCCTTTTTATCGTATTGAAAGTTTGATTTTTTTTTTCCTTTTTTTGTTGTACTCGTTTCTGATCTTCATCAGTTTCTTACATCCTTTTGTTTACTTTCTCCAAATATTACCGATTTCTTTCTGTTTGAACACAAAATTATCATCAATTTCTTTTCATTTCCCCCCGTTTTTCCCGATTGAAGGTTTGAAATCTTGTTTTCCATTTTTTTGTTAAATTTTCTGCATACCCACTTCTGATCTTCATCTGTTTCTTACACCCTTTTCTTCATTTTCCCCCAAAATCACCCATTTTTCTTCATTTGCCCCTTTTATCCTATAAAACTTTTGAAAATTTCCCCTTTTTATGTAATTTTCTGTATACCCACTTGTTTTCTTCACCTCTTTCACATACCCTTTTCTTCATTTTCCCCCAATATCACCAATTTTCTCCTCCTTTCCCCCTTTTTCCCATTACGACTTTGAGTTTTTTTTTTTTTTTTTTTTTTTCCTATTTTTAGTTAAATTTTCTACTAACCCATTATCTTCACCTGTTTCACACTTCTCTCTATTTTCTCCAAAATCACCAATTTCACCCCTACGAGTAACCCTAAACCCTATCTTGGTAGGAGTCTTTTTAAAGCACTGAATTGTTGTTGCCAAAGTTTCAACCTTTTTTGCGGGTTTGAGGCGGCATTCGTCTTACCCTTCCTATACTCTATCTTGTTAGGAGCCTTTTTAAAGAACTCGGTCATCATCCCTTTTTTTCCAATTAAAAGTCTCAAACTTTCTTTGTGGGTGTGAAGAGAGATATACCTACTATGCAAGAACAAGGGTTAGGGATGATATGCGGCAGCGATGCGGGGGCGGGCATGCCGGACGGCCACCAGCAGACCTGGCAGATGAAGGCGGAGATCGTGGCCCACCCGCTGTATGAGCAGCTCCTGGCCGCTCACGTGGCGTGCCTGCGTGTTGCCACGCCGATTGATCAGCTACCGTTGATTGAAGCCCAGCTGGCACAATCGGAGCATCTCATCCGTTCATATGCATCTCAAAGCAGCAACCAGTCTCTTGCCCCTCATGAAAGGCAGGCCCTTGACAATTTCTTGGTAGGCCCTCTTTTTTTCGTCATATTTAATTTTTTTTAAAATTACCATTTTTATTCCTTTATATTAATTCACATACCCAATTGGAATTTTTATGTAATATGTATAATTGATTATGGGTTTCTTTTCAGAACTACCCATTTAATGTCGGTTAAGTTGCAAGAGCGACGTTTATAATAGTTTGGGTATTTTTAGGAGGAAATCAACGAACGCCCATGTTAAGAAGTATAAATAATTACATAATTCATGACCTTAAATACTCGTCAAACCCTTGCTGAAGAGATAACTTTAGATAGAGTTGAGTCACAACTAAAAATACGTATGATCGACCCAACTGTTAGGAGAGAAAAACGCACTGATGCTACTACACAATGCCTCTAAGCTTGAATGTCTGTTATTATTAATGCTTCATTTGACTTGAGTAGTACATGTTTGCATTAGACATGTCTTTTTTCATTGACTTGAGTAGGGTTCCTTTAGAGTTGGGTTTCCTTCAAAACCAACCTCTATACAAGGTAACATCTTGTAGAGGTAAGGCTGCATATACTTTATCCTCCCAGACTCTACCGCAGCAGGAGTCTCTTCGAGGCACTAGACTGTTGTTCGGCTACCTAGGTTTCCAGGGCAGCCTAAGCATGTACTGAATAGGTCATTGTTTCTTTATTAGTAACATGTAGTATAAATAAACTAATAATATAACTAATTTCGCATGTCGCTATGTATTATAATATCTTAAATTTTGCATTTTTAAAAAAAAAATTTTGTTAATGTTTTTGAAAAAAATGGTAGGCACAGTATTTGGTGGTGTTGTGTGCATTCAAGGAGCAGCTGCAGCAACATGTAAGGGTACATGCAGTAGAGGCTGTCATGGCTTGCCGTGATATTGAACAGAATTTTCTCTCTCTCACTGGTATTTTTATTTTCATCCTTCCCTTCTTTCTTATTTTTCCCTTTATTTAATTAATTGTTCCACTTTTGTTGGCTTTCTCGGGCTCAGTTATGGTGGATTCACTGGCTTTTGTATGTAGAGTTTGTTTCGATAACTAGGTAGAAGTCTCTCAATAGAAGACAGTGCATTATTCAAAGCAGAGCATGAGAAAGCCTGCACGAGCAGAAAAAAAGCAAAACAAACAAAAAAATCCCCAAAATCCATATCCAGCAAGAAACACACTTACACCAACCACCCCCGGGATAAGAAGACGCCAAGTGGACTATACCAATCTAAGCAAAAATCTCTAAACATGAAAACCGAGCATCGTTGATGAATGAGGCCCTTCATCTTACTTATATGTAGAGTATTCTTTTTAATTATCCAAAAAAAATGATTAAATCAGTCCTTTTGTTTTAGGTTGAAGTGGGTTTCTTTTGTTGGGTTGTCTATTATTTTGGTGTGTTTGGTTTCAACAAGTATACCGATAGACATATCTCACCATATTAGAGTATTTACGAGTTTTTACTTATTAGTTCAGATTAAGCATTTGAGAGTAATTGGTTATTTAATATGATATAGTTGACTCCTATTAATTGAGGGGTCGTGAGTTCGAATTCAAGTATTTATGTAAGGGTTCATGTTAAAGTATAACATGATTCCTAAGTTTTCACCCTCTTAAGCTTAAGCTTTTGGAATGCTCTATTTTGTTTACGAGATTTTATGAGATTTTAAAATTTTATAAACTTATTCGGTGGAAATAAAAATAAAAATGCTAGGAAACTAAATTTATTTTACATACACTAAGAAGTCCACATGACTGGTTCCAGAGGGGTGCAACCCTCTCCAAACCTCATAAATTCCCATACCCCTTATGATGGCGGGATTCGATCTCAGTTCTTGTATAACACCCCAAACAGTACGTTTTAAAACAAAATTTAGTACAATTCAAAAAACTCACGTTTTTTTTTGCCTAAAACTTGGTAAAACTAAATATTTCGAATAAATTTTCATGAAAAATATAAAAATTTGCAGATTTTCAACGAACTTCAAGAGTTTGCAAAATGAGCATTCCCTTGCTTATTTGTGCACCATTGAAATTGGTGTATTGATTAAGCTATTCACACTTAAACGAAGTGTCTTTGGTATGACTTTCATCCTTTGCTCTTCAGACAAAGTCGATGTCCCCGTATAAGGAAAAAAAAAAAAGAAAATAATGTTATCACTGTCAATATAAAAAAAAAAATAAAACTTCGTTGATTTTTTTTTTTTTTTTTTTTGTGGTTGATGTATATATATATATATGAGGTGGGTGCAGTGGACCCTCTTTGCGGCAGACCAGTCTCTAAGGTTGGGGGTTCTCGGAAACAGTCACTCTTCATGGTAGCCACCTGAAGGGGGAAGACTGCGTATATCTATCCCTCAGACCCTACTGTTGCGGGAGCCCTTGCAGGCACTGGATTTGTTATTGTTGTTATTGGGTGCAGTGGACCTATTGAAAAGAAGTTTAATTTCATAGTTTTTAGAGAGGCAAGGGTTAGTAGATATCTTTTGCTTTAGATCGGTGACTTTTTGTAAGAAGTTAACAAATTTATTCTGAAAAATATTTTCATATAACATCTATATTACAATTAATATGTGTCTTGTTAACTATTTTCTATCTAAAATTCCCCGTTTTTCAAAACAAAAATCATCTTATTAGGTTGGAGGATACTTATATGATAAAATTATAAAACTTTAAGATACCTCATTATACATATTGAAATATTAAGATAATAAATTTTTAAATTTAAAATACTTACCTTTTTTTTAATGAGATATATAAGAGGTGGGTGTAGTGGGGCCTATAGAAGAAAAAATAAATAATATATAGTTTGGAGGGGGTTAGTTAGGTAGGTGATGATGGTGGGAACCAAAGAAAATTTGTCACCATCCCTCCACCCATAATCATTGAGCTGAATATGTGGAAAACTAGTAAAATTATTATTAAATTTATGACTTTTATAAGTAATAACTTTTTAATCTATGTTTTTAAGATATAATACACTTATATATGTGATTTGGGGTACAAGAAATGTGACAGTCTTCAATGATCAAGTTAGGGATTCAATTTGGGTGATTCGAGAAATTCAGAAACTAGTATGGTATGGGATTAATTTTATTATCTAGATCCATTTCGGGGTTTTTTTTTTTTTTTGAGTAAAGCTTCTTAGTTATGATTGTATAGTGGCCGGGTGCCTATGTTGATCTTGTGATATTGATTGCATATAATCATTTTATATAATGAGATTACAATTTACAACTCTTATATTTTGGCAAAAAAAAAAAAAAATAATTATCTCAAAAATTTAAGCTATTCAATGGACTAATAAATTATATTTTCACCAATTAGACTCGTCTCAACTCATTCACCATCTCACCCATGGAGTCACGGTCCTCAGGTCAAGGTGCATGGTATAAAATTATTTTTTTATACCTTTACCTAGTAGTTACAATTTTTCGTTTTTTAATAATTTTCATATATGGATTAATTTGAAGAACTAAAAAGAAAAAAAATGAGAAAATAGATTTAAAAAAAAAATGTAGGAGCAACAATGGGGGAAGGAACAGGAGGAACAATGTCGGATGAGGAGGAAGAAGAAGAGGATCAAAATAGCTACATGATGGAACCCTACTCGGCTTCAGAAGGGCATGACATGAACATGATGATGGGTTTGGGGCCGCTACTCCCTACTGAATCGGAGAGGTCTCTCATGGACAGAGTCCGTCATGAACTCAAGGTCGAGTTGAAACAGGTACTTCATTCTTCTGTAGTTCGCTTCAAAACTTGCTAAGAGTGTGATCTTCACTTCACGCACACGAGTCCAATAACAAAGTCTTTCGTTACATTGGTCAAAAAAGGGAGATATGTGAGTGAGATATGAGTTTAGCATCCTATTTGGCCGAGTATTGGGATGGTGCCTTGCTTGCATTCATATAAGGACTTTCCGTGCGAATTGGATGGTTAAATTTAGATCACAAAGATTATTGGTAGGTGAAAATGGGACCATAGTATATCAGTTGAGCATCCTCAAAATCTTAAAGATGATGCATTTTCGGTGCAAATCGGGCTTCCTAATCCCTTCCTCGTTACCTCCCTGAAAAATATATATAATATAAGGACTTTACGTGTCCACTTCCTGGTTGAGTTCAGGTCCATAAGAATTTAATAGTTGAATTTTGGTTACAACATTGAGTTTAGCTCCAAGGTGGGCCTAAAATCTTTGAGCTTAAGGGCAGAATTAAGATTAGAGAAGAATTAATATCTTCATAATAAAGTTGGAACTGATGGTAAATAGCCATGTCTAAAAGGATAAAATCGAGACCCAAAATGACATGTTTATGTTGCATGAAAAAAATATCATACAAACAATTAGATTATTATTGTTGTTGCAGTTGCCAACATTGGTAAACAGTTATGAATGATGTTACAGGGGTTCAAATCAAAAATAGAAGATGTGAGGGAGGAGATATTGAGGAAAAGACGAGCAGGAAAACTGCCTGGAGACACTACATCTGTGCTCAAACAATGGTGGCAACAACATTCTAAGTGGCCTTACCCTACTGTAAGTATTGACTTAATTACTTTTAGTTCATCTTTTTTTGATCACTCCAAGGCAGGGGAGGGGGGTCGAATGCAGATTCGAACACGAGGTGGGTGGTGTGGCACACCAAGTCCCCCTCCATGGGGGACCGACCGAGGATCTACACTTTTAGTTCATCTTTTACTAATCAAGTTTGCAATCAAGATAAAATTGCTCTATAGTCACTTGTTAAATAACACAAGTCTATCAAAGACATGATTAATGATGGAATGTAGTCGTGTATTTCGATCTATCTACCAATCCCACTTAGCAAAAAAAATATAGAATTGTTGCTTTCTTGATAAATGGATGAGTCTAATGTTCCATCTTATGACAAGAAAGTTCATTCGCTATCGAAACTTTGTTATTGATGTGAATTGAATTGTTCGAAATACGAAATAACATGATATATTTTGAGACATCGCTAGCAAGGCTTACTAGGGTCCATTTACCAGGCACTAATGCACCGGATCCCATTAGAACTTCGAAATTAAGCGTGTTTGGGCGAGAGTAGTACCAGAATGGGTGACCTCCTCCGAAGTCCTCGTGTTGCCAACCCTATAAGTTTGGCCCCCTCCCCCCAGACCTTACTTAGGCGGGAGCCCTTGAGACACTGGGTCTGTTGTTGTTGTTGTTACTGCTAATAAGGCTTGCCCATTTTCGGGCAAATTAAACCATTTAAGATTTTTTTTCCTTTTTATTTGGTGTGGTTGCAGGAGGATGACAAGGCAAAGTTAGTAGAGGAAACAGGATTGCAGCTAAAGCAAATCAACAACTGGTTCATCAACCAAAGAAAGCGCAACTGGCATAATAGTTCCCAATCCTCTAACTCCCTCAAGTCCAAGCGCAAGAGATAGAAACAAAAAACATAACCCATTACACAGTCATCAATAATCTAAACCTTTTTCCACTGGTACACTCATATATATGTTCCATATATACTTCAAATACCGAATCTAGGCTATATGTAATTAACCCTAGGGCTTTAGCTAGCTTATTCTAACTAAAACTTCTCTTTGTGATATGAAGTAGATTATAAACATAATTACAACGATGTTAGTAAAGAAAGAAAGATAAAACAGATAGGTCGGGTGTCAATGTTAGATATTGTTCAATTTTCAAATGTTGTACTATGCTTGTAATCCTAACTTTAAGAATTTTGTTCTATTTTGACGTGGTTTCCTAACACCCTTCTTCTCGTGCCATTTTCATGACTTGTTTTCTCGTGACTTGTAGGATTTTTGTGTGGATAAACAGTACTATCTTAAGTCATTTATGCCCATGCTAGTGCTATGATGGACTGAAGGGCACTATGACTTCAGGACTAATGTGATACGCACTGCTGTAGTAGACTGTAATGTGATAAGTTAAAATGGTGCTTCAATTTTCTAAATAATACAACAGAAGAAGGGAATATTAAATGAGATAGGGCATCAAGATTTTGCCGATTAGCCATCAAAACAAAACACCGTAGTCTATACAACACCAAACTTGAACACGCCGGTTGCCCAAGTTACATGTGGGTTCCCCAAACTCACAAACCTTTAACTATATCAATAGGAAAATACAATATAAAGAGGTTGAAATATCTGTTTGTAGGACAAACTCCAGCCAGAAAATGAAAGTATCAAGACAATTACAACTTGCTTTATATTCAGACTCCCATCCTAATGCAGAACTTGTAAACTTTTAACGGGATTTCTCGTGTGTGTGTGTGTGTGTGTGTGTATTATACGTTTTATTTTAGGAAATGTCATGTAATACTGGTCCTTTTTATTATCATACTCTACTATGGTAGAATGAGAACTCAAGGAGAGTTCTTTCTACTTTGTGGAGTTTGCATTAGGAGACGGGTCCAATGGCAAGGTGGGAAAGAGTAGAAAAGGGTCGATGGAGAATCTTGAAAAAAATTACTTGTACTTATCCATTAAACATAACTATTTGTCGGTAATGTTCATTTAGGACTGCAAATGGACCAAACCGGCTTGCAAGCTGGTTTGCAGGTTCATCTATGTTGACTAAGCTCGTTTAAGGGAGGCTCAAAAACATAAACGAGTCAAATCGAACTAAGGTTGACTTGGCTTAAAAGGCTTATGAGCTGGCTCATTTATCGGCTTGCATGCTCAGATGGTACCATGTGACCCTTTCTCCCATATTTGACGCATATTGTTATTTTGGGTATTCAAATGTAGTCCAGCCCAATAAATGAGCCTAACGAGCCCAATAAATAAATCCAACGAGTCAAAGTGCAAAGGAGCCTAAAAAGTTGGACGAGCCAGCTTGCCAAGTTCTTGAGTCCAAATGATACCACTACTGAGCTGGCTCGACTTATTTATGATTCGAGTTGAGCCTGTCTCATGAAATTAACAAGCTGAGCTGAACCACTTGGGAGTTGGTTCAACGCAGCTCATTTGCAGCCCTACGTCAAGTATTATCTTCAGTTTTAAAACAAAATTTTGCATAAAATGTAGAACTGGCAATTGGGTTGAGTCGGGTTAAGATTACGTCGGAACTATCTCGGGTTGGATCAAAATTGGGCTGGGTTATCTTCGGGTTCAAGTCAATCTCGGGTTAGGTTAACCCCAAGTCGGGTCATCATTGGATCAGGTCAAATTTCAATTTGACTCATCATGTTGTTTTAATAATAGAATTGTTCGACCTTAAAAAATATAACTAAAACTATGAGACAAAATAATTATAATCAACATATTATTTAGATTCTATGATAAATTATGTTTTTGATTAGGGCCTTGGGTCATCATGGGTCGAGCTTAATTTGCATTAGCTCATTTCGGGTTTTGAGTTATTTTGTATCAATCAAGTTCTGATCGGGCTAAATTCCAGTTTGTTCTATTTATTTGCAAGTTCGGGTTAAATTTTTAAAACTTTTCAGGTTATAATCAGATAGGGCAGCGGGTCAAATACCTGTCAAATCAAATCTTTCACCTTCAGCGAACTTTCAACGGCCTATTTACTCTGCAGTTGACAACAGACCCCCGTTTCTTTCTCACTGTCCTTGTCGCCCAACTTGCGCTGCGTTTTTGCATCCCCAAACTCTGAAAATTGCATTAAAAAATCCTCCCGTTGATTCATTCCAATCATGTGCGCGTTCTTCTCTGTTCTACTTTTCAAATCCCATCTTGACCATTGTTCAATTCTGCACCATTTCATGTCAATTTGCTCGCTTTTTGGGTTCCCATTAGCGTCTAAGTTTTCAATCTCTCAATTTCTCTCAGATTCCTCGCTAATTGAGTTTGGGTTAGGGTTTTTTTGGCGTGGATGTAGGAATCTGGGTCTTTTTGGGGTTTGTTGTTATATTGTGTTTTTCTTTCTCTTGTTATTGTGGGCTTTTTCGAGCTCTGTTTGGTGGAAGCACTAGTTGTGTAATAAGAGTTGTCTGTCTTTGGTTATCAAAAAAAATTGAGTTATCATCGATATGCCATATACCCATTTTGCATATTACGAAAAAGGTCAAATGGGTAGCCTTTATTACGTTGTGGGTGTTTATTTTGGCGGTTAGTGAGTGTGACCCACGTACAGTTTACAGCCATTTGGACCATCAAGAGCTTACAGGAAGTGAGCAAATTGGGTTTCAACTTTCAGGTACTTGCTGTTTTGGAAGACCTATGTTGAGCTTAATGGATCATGTATTCCTTTAGTGTTCACAATAGGGTGCAAAAGTAAGCTAGCTCAAGTTTATCAGGCTTAAGACTTGGCTTGTCAGCATTAAGCCAGGTTAGGACTTGATTTAAAGTTCTCTAAGTTTGGAAACTTGAAGCTTGAGCTCATCTCCTCAATGTCTTTAGCTCAGCTCGATTGAGCTTGAACCCAAATCAACAAGTTTCGAGCTAACTCTGTTTATTTAGACTCATTTAAGTTTAATCTAGACTTGTTTGGGCTCATTTTGAATCGTTTTGGATCGCAAGCCTATGAACTCAAGTTTCATTAGGCTTATACCTAGCTCGTTAAGCTAACTGGCTTGGCTCAGCTCAACTTGAGCTTGAAACAATCTGGCGTGCTAGCCCGGCGCATTTACGCCCTAGTTGAAAGCTCTATATTACAATTGATACCTGATTTTAGATTGTATATCAGGTTCTGTATAATCTCCACCTTCACTGGCTCAATCTTTTCTTCTCAATGCTGCAATTTTCCTTCAGATCGATTGGGTTAACAGCGGTGTACTGCAAGAGATAATCTGTCAAGTTTCAACATTGTTGCGAATTAAAGTATGGCTCATTTTGCACATCATCACACTGCATCAAATTATGGCTCACAGCACGGGCAAGGCCTTGAATCCATGCCATTTGAGACCCCTCAAGGGTCATTGAAGGTTTTGCTCTTACACGGCCATTTAGACATTTGGGTTAAGGAGGCCAGGAATCTTCCCAATTTGGATACATTTCACAATGCCGTAGGTGATTTATTAGGCGCTCTTCCTGGGTTCATTGGTAAGCAGATGTCGAATAAATCGACGAGCGATCCATATGTCACTGTCTCTGTGGCTAAATCTATTATTGCTAGGACTTTTGTGATTAGGAACACGGAGAACCCGTCTTGGATGCAGCACTTCTTTGTCCCTGTCGCGCATACCGTTGCAGAGGTCTTTTTTGTTGTAAAAGATGATGATATTGTAGGATCTCAAGTAATAGGAGCAGCTGCGATCCCTGCAGAGAAACTGATCTCTGGAGCTAGAGTTGAAGGGACTTTTCCTATACTTAATGGGAAGCGGAAGCAATGGGATTGTGGAGCGGTTTTAAGTCTATCTGTGCAATATACACCGGTAGAGAGAATGACCCTTTACCATAGAGGTGTTGGTTCAGGTCCTGATTACCATGGGGTTCCCATGACATATTTTCCTCTTAGGAGAGGGAATAAAGTAACCCTTTACCAAGATGCTCATGTTGATGATCATATGCTTCCGCGTTTGGATCTGGATCATGGTAGACAGTATGTGCACGGTAAATGCTGGCATGACATCTTTAATGCAATTTGTCTTGCTCGACATTTGATATACATCACAGGGTGGTCTGTGAACCACCTAATTAGACTGGTTCGTGATGTTGAAACGAACGTAGATTCGACGTTGGGACATCTTCTCAAAGCGAAAAGCGAAGAGGGTGTGCGCGTGCTGCTGCTTGTGTGGGATGATCCTACTTCTAAGAGCATTTTGCACTTCACCACTGTAAGTAAAATTGTTGTTTTTGTATTTCTGTACTTCTATATGCTCGGAATTCTATATACCATGTCTTTGCATGAGATGAGACAGCAACTCTTGCAAAAATCTTCGCATGTTCTTCTGATGAGCAACATGATAAAGTGTGTGGAATATAAGTGAATAATAAACACAGAGTTTGGGTTTATCTCAATCAGTCTTTGTTGCCCATGTAGAATAATCGAAAGAATTACCGAAGTCCTCTAGTTTCTACTTCACTAAAACCTAGAGTCAGAGATGATGACTCTAGAGAGAGAGTTGAGCATTGGGACTGTTGATTTCTAATCAGTTGAATGAATGACAATGGGAGAGAAGAGGACTCTATTTATAGGCACAGAGCCAATGTCCAACGGGAAGAAACTTGTAGGTCATCATATTTCTTAAACTTATGGTGACATATTCCTAATTGAGTTATGTGCTCCTATACTCCTATCAACAACCACCCTGCTTTTGAATCTTATGTACATTATTTCTTGCCTCAAACTGTTCATCAACGCGACAGGTTTGGCTATTCAGCCTTCCTTCCAACTTGCTTGTTTTCCGAATACTAAAGGTGTTGGGCTTCTTGTGTAGATCCTAGTTTTATTTTATAATGGGCCATGTTCACAGAGTGGAGATCAAGCCAATAGGGTGTTTTCAGGTGCCCTAGGGTTCCATGTGGCTATATATATTCCTGCCTAGGGATTGCGAAGTGTTATGTAAGAGAAAAGGAATTATTTTATGCTCTTTCTGAAAGATAGGGACAAAATTCTCGGCAACTTGTGGACCTAGGCGCAATTGGTCGAATCACGTAAATCTTGTATCTTGTTTTCTTTTTCACTTTGGATTTTTATTGTTATTTTGTTTCGTTTCCAGCTGCACACACATAGATGAATATTGCGCGTAGCCTTTGTATGATCTAATTCTTAGTTATGCACTTAAATGCCATTTCCTTATCCATGTGCCAGTTTTATGTATCTTGCTCTTCAATCAAGTGGGCTATGTTCTGTATTCATCTACCTTTTCTCTTGTTTCATACTAAAAATCTTGTCACAAACTTAAAAGTTATGTTTGTTTATTATTTTCAGGAAGGTGTCTTGCAAACCGGTGATGAAGAGACTTCAAAATTTTTCAAGGGCTCATCGGTTCGCGTAATACTTTGCCCTCGGTCCGGTGGAAAAGGACATAGTTTGATAAGGCAACAGGTTGGTATATGCTATCTGATTCTAACCTTGAGAGACTCATGTTAAATACTACAAATATGCATAGTGTAATATTATTGGGCTTTCTGTGTGGAGTCTAGTTTTATTCTATAATGGGCTATGTCCATGGAGCACAGGGTCGGGTCAACAGGTATAGTCTCGACTAAGAGTGTTTTTAGGGACACTAAGCTTTTTGTGGTTATTTACATTCTCGTCCAGGGTCTGCAAGGTGTAATGTGAGAGAAGAAAAGAAAAGAAATTTTCTTACACTCTTCCCAAAAGATATTAAAAATCTATGCAGCTTCGTAGACATTGACACTATTGGTCAAACCATGTAAATCTTGTGTCTTGTTTTCTTTTTCTTGTTGATTCTTCAGTTGTTCTTTTGTTTAATTTCCTAACATGCTAAACATGCTATATGTGGCAGCACTCTGCCAATAACAATTTCCTTTGCTACAAACTTATCTGAATAAGGCAAAGAGTGTAAATTTACCCTTAAAACTTGTTTGTGTAAAATTTCATCAGCGTTAGGCTAGAGCCACGGGGTTGGCATATATGAGGTCCACATATTAGTTCAAGTGAGGTTTCGTTCTAAAATCAATTGACATGAATTAGAGTAACTCACTAGGCTTATATATTGATTTCTTTTCTCACAACTCTAATATATAACATTTTAAATATACTCATATATAAAGTTCTTAATAGTCTAAGCCTTTGTGTAATGTAAATGTTAGTGCTTTCAGAGTCATGTTTCATCCTTGTAAATTTGAGTCCCAGGAAGCTGAAGCAATATACACACACCATCAGAAAACTGTGATAGTAGATGCAGATGCGGGTCATCATAGGAGAAAAATTATAGCTTTTGTTGGAGGTCTTGACTTGTGTGATGGACGGTACGATACTCCAGGACATCCCCTTTTCAAGACGCTAGAGACGGTGCACAAGGACGACTTTCACAACCCGAATTTCAATGTATTTTTCTTCTTCTTGTTGTTTGCTGACTTCTTTTCCATTGCCTAGAAGGCAAAAATGGCGTTGTCATTAAGTGTTGTGTATGAGTAGCTAATTAGCTTCATTCATTTGTAAATGATGTTCATGCTAATATAAAGAGGATTCAGTTGTTGAGAAGTCAAATTTCCATTTTATTTAACTATATTATAACAATAATCTAAGCGTTCACCACACTAGGTGAGGTTGGATACATGTACTACAATACGTTTTTGTATTTTGTCTAGGGGTGTATATGAGTCAAGTCGAGCCCGTGCTTGTCAGGCTCAGCTCGTCAGCATTGAGCTCAGCTCGAAGTTAACCAAGTGCGGAAACTTCAAGGTCCAACCCAACTCGTTTTAGGTGCAAGCCTGGCTCAGCTCTAGTGAGCTTGGACCCAATTTAGCAAGCTTTGAACTAAACTTGTTTAGCTCATTTAAACTCGATCTAAGCTATCATTTAAGATCATTTAAGCTCGAGCTCGACATATTTTGGTTTGAATTGGGCTTGATTGAGTATATTTAGGCTAATAAACTATATTAAGATAGGATCATTTATGCTCGTTTAGGCTCACGAGTATATGAGCTTGAGCTTCACCAGACTCACGCTCACTTTGTAGCGAGTCAATCCTTTCGAGTTCTATGATGATCCCATTCTTCAAGGCTCACGAGCCAGTTTGGCTTATTAACTCCCCTTATTCTATCAAATGAATATTATCTTTTTTAAAACTCCATTAAAACAAGGGTATGATTTGTCATAACAATGTAATGACGTGCTTTGATCCAGAAAGCATCTGTTTTGTGTGTCTATACTTCTTGACTTTATTGAGATGACACTGGAACAGGGTCCGACTAATGGTTGTCCAAGAGAACCATGGCACGATTTACACTCTCAAATCGATGGCCCTGCTGCATACGATATCCTGACCAATTTTCAAGAGCGTTGGTTGAAGGCTTCAAAGCGCCATGGCCTTCAAAAGATGAAAAGATCTCGCGACGATTATCTACTCAACATAGAGAGAATTCCCGAGATTCTCGGGTTGGCAGAAATCTCTAGCATCAGGAATGACGATGACAACGAGGGATGGCATGTTCAGGTGATTAAGCTCAACTTGATTTCGGTTGTTTCAAGTTCGATCTTATTGTTTAAGGAAACAAGTTGTTAGGAAAGGGAGATGCCACTGCATCGATTTTTTTCAAGTGAAAGTAAATTGCTTTTTTTAGACTTATGTTTGTAAAAGTTTAAATTAACTTTGAATCCTTTTGATAGTTTTTAACAATATAACTAGATTTATATGATGCATATGTACAAAAATTACAGTTGGTTAATGGCCAATCGCGCAATGTCCAACTTAAAATCTGTTATGCAATAGCTTTTATTTGATTCGGTGACATCTTCCATGGCTCAGTTTGGTTGGAGAGAAAACATTTTCTATTTGAAAATTTTTTTCTTCCCTAGTATTTTCATTGAAAACTACTCTTCCTTTAAAATTTTTTGGTTGTAGTTAAGGAGAATAATTTCACATCTAGGTTGATATGAGATTTGAGCTTGATTAAGCTAAGGTTCAAGTGAGATAAAGAACATATGTCTACGATGGAAAATATTTTCCCTTCATGAAATGCCTCTCCCTTTTCTTGAGGAGAAGTCAACTTCCTCTTTATAGATGAAACATTTCACCTTTTGGAAAGCGTTACTGCGTATTTGTACAATGAAACTGTATGCATATGATAGAAAAGCTTCTACGTCAAAACGGATAGAGCCTAAAGTTCTAAAACCTGACTAACTTGTGGCTACTGCAAAATCCAAGGTATTCCGCTCGATAGACTCAAATTCCGTGAAAGGATTTCCGAAGGATCCAAGAGATTCGACGACCCGGGTTAGTGAATCCCATCTTTTTTTCTTTTACAGATGATCATTGCACTTCATCATCTGCTCCTCAGCAACTTATGATTTATTTCCAATGATGGAACAGAACCTGATGTGCGGTAAAAACGTACTGATAGACATGAGTATACAGACGGCGTATGTGCACGTGATACGCACCGCCCAGCACTTCATTTACATTGAGAATCAGTACTTTCTGGGCTCATCATATAACTGGAGTTCATACACAGACTTGGGTGCAAATAATTTGATACCAATTGAAATTGGACTGAAAATTGCAAGTAAAATAAGAGCAAACGAAAGATTTTGTGTATATATTGTCATTCCAATGTGGCCTGAGGGTGATCCCAAGAGCCTTCCCATGCAAAGGATTCTCTTCTGGCAGGTAAATCTTCTGATCTATTATTCCGGTTTTGATGCAGTATGAAAGAAGAGATTTAATAATTGTAGAAGATTAAAGTTTCAAAACTTTATTATCTAATTACTCTTACAATTGAATATATATAATGAGGTAGGTTAAGGTTATATAACCTTATCGCCAAGTACCCTCCAACCGAAACGAATGAATTCTCATCGAAATCTAGCAAATTTTAGACGGAAATTGTTTTACTTGATACATGATTACCGCAACATATATACAATAGCAGCAGCTGTCCCAGTGCCACTACCGCAACATATATGTGTTATGTTAATGTTTTCTAGCTAAAATACAGTGATTGCAGGAGAGGATCTTGTTATATTGTCAGAATCATGTTCTAAGCTAGCACTTAAGTGAAACATTTATAAACTTCGAAGTACCTAATTGTATTAATTCAAATATTAGAGTACCTAGATTCTAAAAGACTGAACCTTAGGGTACCTAGATTTTAAGTTAGCACTCAAGTGAAACATTTAAGCGTTGAAGCAATATATTTTGATACAAAACCAATACTAAACACTAATCGAGAAAATTGGGTTTTTGACTTCTACTATCTAAAAACTCTAAAGGATAAGACTCGGGAAATTTAGTGAATTATATAGAAGTCTCTCATTTAGGGTCCAATTGCTAGACACTATTGCACCGGGTCCCATTAAAACTCCGAAGTTAAGCGTGCTTGGGCGAGAGTAATACCAGGATGGGTGACCTTCTAGGAAGTTCTCGTATTGCCAACCCTATAAGGTTGGGGGTCCTCGAAAACGGCCTTTTGGCAAGGTTACATCCTGAAGGGGTAAGGCTGCATACATTCATCCCCCCCAGACCCTGCTTAGGTGGGAGCCCTAAGGCACTGGGTGTGTTGTTGTATAAAAGTCTCTCATTTAAGTGTTAAAGACAACAAGTTATTAGATAAGGCTAGAAAATTTGTTCAACTATTAGTTAAATCATGTTTCTCTTAAGTTTCATACACAATTCCCTCTGGCCCAAGCGGGGCATTGGCACATGAGAAGTGAGATGCGCTTATGAGCCTCAGGTGAGGCTCCATCGTAAAATCAATCAGCATATAATCCATTGCACTAAGCAATACGCTAATCCCTTCTCTATCACAACTCTGAAATGAACCATTATTACTAAATTCACATATGGATTACTCGACACTGCTTGATCTTATGTTACGTGATCTTGCAGTACAACACGATGCAGATGATGTACAACATGATCTACAAGGCGTTAGACGAATCTGGGCTGCAAAACACGTATGAGCCTCAAGACTTCCTCAATTTCTTCTGCCTCGGAAACCGCGAGGTCCCGAAAGAAGAATGTTCTAGAAATAACGAGAATCCTCCTGAGAACTCTCCTCAGGTACTCAACCTCTAGCCTCGAGTTCGGTTTACATATCCACTCAACAAAAAGAAAACACTTCCCTCGACATCTAAACCTCAGTTTTTTCGTGTTGAATGCAAAAAAGGCGCTTTCCCGGAAGAACGGACGGTTCATGATCTATGTTCATTCGAAGGGGATGATAGTAGATGATGAATATGTAATACTGGGTTCCGCAAATATTAACCAACGGTCGATGGATGGCACGAGAGACACGGAAATCGCAATGGGTGCTTATCAGCCTCATCATACTTGGGCACGGAAACATTCTCGTCCTCATGGCCAGGTATTAGAATAATCGCTATAATATTCAAGTAACATGCAAAAGTTAGGATCAAAATCATATTACGAGCCATGACTTTCCAAAACTTTAACCTTGCTATCCAGTCGAACTCTGAGCTGAGTTAAGCCATTCGAGCCACTGTCGAGGCATCGACAAACCATTTTTGAGCCCTTAAGAAATAGTTCACCAACATTCAAGCACCCTCAAATCGAACTCAATTTAGTAAGCTCCCCAAGCTTGCTCGAACTCAGCTCGATAAGCTATCGAGCCCCTAAAAACAAACACGAACGAGCCCTTAACGAATTCAAGCACATGCAATTACTCAAAACATTTGGCTTGTTAAAACCCCTATGTACAGCAACATCATTCATGCTATTTGTATTATGTGAAGCGCAGATCTATGGATACAGAATGTCGCTATGGGCGGAACACCTTGGAACAATGGAGGAGTCTCTTAGAAACCCGGAAAGCTTAGAATGCGTGAGGCGGGTACGAGCCATGGGAGAGGAGAACTGGAGGCGATTTGCAGCAGTTGAGGTGACGGAGTTGAAGGGGCACTTGCTCAAGTACCCATTGGAGGTCGATCGAGTCGGAAAAGTGAGGCCTCTTCCGGGGTACGAGACATTTCCGGATTTAGGTGGCAAGGTGATCGGAACCTTCACCGGTATCCAAGAGAATCTCACTATCTAATCCGAGATGATCCAACCCGATTTTTGAGGATTTTGTATATTATGTTCTATTGGCTTTAAAACAAATATACGTATATTTTTTTAAGAAAATTATCAGTCAGGTATTGAGTTTTAGCCACTTACTACTTCGGTATTTGATGTTTCGATTTATACAATGGAATAATTTGATGTCGAAAGATTTTTATTATTTAAGTATCTTGTAGTTATAAAATTTTATCAGTTAAGTACCTATCTGCTAAAATTTGATAGGTTATTATTGTAAAATGTTAAAGTGGAACAAGATTCTGTTTTGGTAAGTTGGAACATGATTCTGCTAATACATAAGTGCCTTCTATTAGAATTACATGATTTTCTTGTCAAAAAATACTGCCACGACAATAGTTTTGGTAGTATAGAGGTAGCTTACATTGAAATTTACTAAATTTTTATTGTAATTCGTTAAATTTTTGCTAAAAATATTGATGACATATATATTATTGTAAGCATGTATTATATGAATATTTTCTATATGAAATTTGTCAAATTCTTACAAAAAATTACTGAGTTCCACCATAGGGTACTTGTGTGATAAAACATTAACCGTATAATACTTCATTATATATATTAAAATGTCAATATAATTAAATGCAAATGCTAAAAACTTGGGATACCAAAATAATAATTTCCCATTTATTTACTAATATTAGGTCTCGTTGGATATGCAATAAGTAAATATAGGAAATAAAAAATTTATGTGAAGTATGTATTTTGGATTTTATTTAGTTGAGGAGAATTAGACAAAATGCGGGAAATGGAAATGCTAAGCGATTTCCAATTATTTAAAATCGGGCGCTAATACAACCGGATCCTATTAAAACTCTAAAGTTAAGCGTGCCTGAGCGAGAATAGTACTAAGATGGGTGATCTCCTGGGAAGTTCTCGTGTTGCCAACCCTATAAGGTTCGAGGTTTTCGGAAACAACCTCTGGGCAGAATTACACCCTGAAGGGGTAGAGCTGCGTACATCCACGCCTCCCAGACCCCGCTTATGTAGGAGCCCTTGAGGCACTGTGTCTGTTGTTGTTGTATAGGAGGTATCATACCTAACCCCTCTAGCCAAGTTCTAATTCTTTTATTTTCAACTTACCTCCCGACAGAAGTTATATTTCCCGTCTCGACAACTAAACATATTATCCCTATTTTTTAAAAAGTTGATATAAAAATTAAATTTTTACTAAATATAACTTCTCATAAAAATTTAATTCATGTAACAATTAAACGAGAACTTATTCTAAAACCCCGTTTTGATTGGGACAAAAAAATGGGACTTTTTTAGCAAACTATCACAAATTTTAAAAAAATTTAGCAAAATATCATATTTTTGAAAATATTTAGCAAACTATCACAATTTACTGTAGTACAGTGGTTGCACGACGTCCCGTTCGTCTTGCAACAGTGCCCAGTTTTTTTTTTTTTTAGTTCTTAAAATTTTTAATTTAAATTATTTTAATTTTTAATTTTATAATTTGAATTACTAAATACATATACATTTTAAATTAAAAAGTATATGTATATTACTATTTAAACTATTAATAAGGAAGATATAAATGAGGGACACATTTAAATGAAGAGATAGTGATATATATATTATTATTTAAACTATCTCATACAGAAAATATAGTATTATAATATTAATAATAAGGAGGATATAAATGAGGGACACATTTAAATGAAGAGATGTTAATGTTTCCAATAAAAAATCACAAGTTTACGTATTTGTACATTATTATTTAAATTATTTTATTAGATATATGTAACTCAAAAACTAAAAAATTATTTCATATAGTTTATAAAATATATTTTAAAAATTCATATATATTAGTTTTTGAGTTACATGTATCTAATAAAATAGTTCAAATAATAATATACAAATGCATAAACTCGTAATTTTTTTTGTTGGAAACATCAACATCTCTTCATTTAAATGTGTTCCTCATTTACATCCTCCTTATTAATAGTATTATAATACCATAATTCCTGTATAAGATAGTTTAAATAATAATACACAAATCACTATCTCCTCATTTATATCTTTCTTATTAATAGTTCAAATAATAATATACATATACCTTTTAATTTAAAATATATATATATATTTAGTGATTTAAATTATAAAATTAAAAATTAAAATAATTTAAATTAAAAAAAATTATTAATTTTTAAAAATTTTAAAAATATAAAACTAAAAAAACAAAACTGGGCACTATTGCATGACGTATGGGACATCGTGCAACTACTATGCTATAATAAACTGTGATAATTTGTTAAATATTTTTAAAAATATAATATTTTGTTAAATTTTTTTAAAATTTGTAATAATTTGCTAAAAAAAAAGAGTCAAAAAATGGAGCTCTAGAGTCACATGGGAATTGCTTTTTCCCACGTCGTGGCAGTACTTGTCAGATTCAAATATTAATTTAATTATTATTAATATTTTATTTTATAAGTTATAGATCTACCAGTAAGGTTCAGTCTATGATAATCAAAATATATCTAGATCTGCAAATTAAATATCATAATAATAATAATAAATTAATAAATTAGAATGGCTGTCCATGAACTTCAAACCATGCACACACACACCTTTCAATTTTTTATTTTATTGACAAACCGCGTAGGCAAGAATCATTAATAGGTTTATACTTTTTTATTTTTATTTTTTAAAAAAAGCAATATGCTTAGTGATCAAAGGACTTCCACATAAGCAGAGTCTACGAAGTGGATATACACGGCCTCTCCCCTTCAGGGACCTTGAAAAGAGGCTATTTTCGAGAACCCCCAACCTGAGGCGTGCAACATAAGGACTTCTCAGGAGATCACCCATCTTGGTACTGCTCTCGCCTAGGCACGCTTAATTTCAGAGTTATAACGGGATTTGGTGTTTACGTGTTGGTATTCTCTTAGGTTTTATTTCTATTTTTGTAATTTCAAAAATTAAAAATCTAGATATAATAGTATTTTTTTAATTTTTTATTTCAGTGTACGGTTATTAACATCAAAATGTTTTTGTACTTTTCTTATTGTGTTAATTTAGCTCTTATACTTTTAATTGTGTTAACCTAGTCTTTCTAGAATATATATTGTGTCAATGTAGTCTTTAGTTAAATTTAAGTTAAGTTATTAATAAAATTTTTAATGGCCTAATTATGTCAGATACAAGTAATCCATCACAAATCCATTCATTGATTTAGTTCAACCCAATTTATGGTTGAATCAATAAAAAGTTTATTAATAATTTTTAATTTAAGGATCGAATAACACAAAATTAAAAGTATAATGATTAAACCGATAAAAGTATATAAATTTTTTTCTGTTAATATGACTAGCATAAAAATTAAAAGTAGAACATGTTTCTTTTTTAACATCTTCCTTTCATTTTTAATTTTTTTGAAAAAGACTATTATTAAACAAGCGCTCAATAATAAACAGTAAAATTAATAATATCTAAATCTAACTTTTTAAATTGAAACACATTGTCTCATTAATAATCAACTAGGTTTATCCTCTGTGATGCACGAGTAGTGTTGCTTTATGATATATAATTCAGTTATGGATTCGTTTAGAGAATGTATCGAATTCGTCAAATTATGTTTGAAATACATGAATGGTTTGACATTTCACCAATTGTAAAAGTGCGGGTCCAAAAAGTTGGTATTGTGGTTTCTTTTATGGCTCATTCTCGTTACTCTTGTTCAGTTTCCTGCAATAGATATACATTTGATTAGTAGTTTTTATTTTCATTTTGTATGTGAAACTTATTTGGTCAAGTATCTTATTTTTTATTGACTTGTGGTCATATTGTATATTGTCTTGCTTCGTACGGTGTTAGCCTGCTTGATGGTGGTCGATTTAGGTTGTAGTAACATTTTTCTTCCTAACTAACTTATTGATTAACTTTATGGTCGTAGTAACATTTTATATGTGTATGTTTAGTAATTTTTAAGAAATTGGCTAGACCCATATGTTGACCCGAGTTCGACCCACCGAGACTTGTAGCGGGTTTGACCCGGTTTTATCTGAGCCATCCTACGACACGTGTGCTCAGGCTGAAGCCGGTTTGATGCTTTTCCTTTTATCAAAATATTTTGGCCTAAAAATTATCAAAATGCAATAAAGAATAATTATATATTATCTCTAATATCAACAAAATTACATAAGAAGAACGATATTCACCACTTACTCACGATGAGACCCTCTTCCCACATTACCCAAAACCCAGCAGCAAACCCATTTCCAAAATTCATTCTCCCAAAGCAAGGTGGATCTCGGTGGATTCAAAATGGACACACGTTCGAGTGGATTGGTTCCGTATTTGCTGACCTTTTTGGCTTTTATTATGAGATTTATAGGGCTTGAGATTTAGATTAATTACAACTTATGAAGTAACAATTTTTCAATTATAATTTTAGAGTATAATAATTGAATTTTTATTTGCATTTGCTTGCTTTCAGTTACAGTTATAGAATTATAAGAGTTCGACATTAATATATAGGAATGACAAAAAAAAAAAAAAAAAAAATTACTCATGATCATAAATATTTATTTTCTTTTTCCTTTTTCTTGCATTAGAATATTGATAGGCTTTTAGATTTTTAGGATTTAAAAAAATATACTCATGATCATAAATATTATGATAATGAGTAGCAAATATATCAGTATGCGGTTTTACCTTAAAAAATATGTTGTAGATGGACAACTTTTTTGTTTGTGAGAGTGAATGGGATAAATAACGAGAGGATTTGAAATGCTTTAAATGTGATATATGTGAACTATTGAAATTTAACTATGCTCCCTATAATTGCTATTTATTACATTTAATCCGCACTTTTACAATTGGTGGAATGTCATGCCATTCATGTATTTCAAACATTAATTTAACAAATTCGGTACATTCCCTAAACGAATCTATAACTGAAATATATATCACAAAGCAACACTACCCTTGCATTGCACGGGATAAACGAATCTGCACTTTTGGATTAGATTAGATTTGCTTATCCTTAAGACATAATTATACCAGTATTTATTATTTACATAGTCCAATAGTATATTTCTACTTTTATTAAACTTAATTATATCGAATTTAAATAAACAGAATTCTCTAACCTTTAAAAGGACAATAAATTTAATACGCATTAAAAGTTTAAATATAAAGGTAACATTTTTTTAATAAACTCGCATAATCCTAAGCTAATTAATTACAACCTTTAAGAGAATAATTTTAATGGGTTTCCTTTTTATTAGCAAAAGAACCTTGAGATTATTTTATTAACCAATATCATCCCTTTTTTTTTTTTTTTTTCGGCCTTCGCACCAAATTCTTCAAATTATAATAGCCACACAATGAGAGGATTCACTCTACCGATACTATTTTTAGCTAAAGCATCAGTATGGCGATTTTACTCTCGCCTCGTATGAATGAATCCAACCGATACGGAAAAATTCTTTAGTGAACAGATTCTATTAATTAGCGTTCAAGGGTGGACAGTGTACCGATTGTACCATGCGACAACCTTTATAGATTCTAATTCTATTTGGTCCTTGTTTACTGTATCTTATCAATAGTTAAATGATGCTATTATACACCTTAAATATTATGCACGTTTGTTTTTTGCATTTTGAACATATGCCACATTATATATATGTAATGTATATCAAAGAGTATTACTTTAATGTTGCAAAGTTAGCTCTTATATTGTCATTTTTCTTGATAAAGGAACATATACAGTGCCTCAAGGGCTCCCACCTACGCAGGGTCGGGGGGGGGGGGGGGGTACGCAACCTTCCCCCTTCAGGGTTCCTAGTGTCCCCAACCTGAGGGTAAGGACTTCTCAGGATGCCACCCATCTTAGTACTATTCTCGCCCTAGCACGCTTAACTTCGGAGTTCTAATGGGATCCGGTGACGGCGTGTTAGTACCCTCTCTGGTTGTCATTTTTCTTGATCATTGTTATATTATATAAAATCATTCATGTGTCTTTACTCAAACGCTTAAAGTTTCAAGATATTTAATTTTTCGGCATGGGATGATGCCTTGTTGTTTAAGAGGCTGTATGTTCAAATCCCAATAGTGCCTGCTCTCAATAGTAATATAATTTAAACATAAGGTATGAGATGAGTCTGTGCATTATTCATGGTTTAAACCCTATATGTATTCGTATGAAAGATATATGTTACGATATATAAAATTATTTCTGAATCTTCGCTTGAAATAATTAATTTCTTTACATCGTTATGTGACACATTATATTGCTAAAAATGAAATGTAATAGCGTGTTTGAGTTTATGGCATGAAATGCATTAAGCTTGATAGAAAATATCCTTAGCAAAATAGGGAAAATAAACTCGCAAAAATCTCATTAATCTACAACTTGAAGATAATTTTTTTAAGCGTTTGGTTATTACATGAATTAAATTTTTACACAAAATTATATTTCTCAAGAATTTAATTTTTATATTAACTTTTCAAAAAGTATGTACAAAAGGTTCAATTTTTTCTTTAGAGTTAAAAAAAAATTATAACCTGAAAAATTATAAGCGTGACACGTGGACTGACGGTGGCCCCATATATAAACCTCCCTCCCCATTTCCCTTCATCGACCGCCCACACAGATCCCATCTCTCTCTCCCTCTCTCCCCACACTCTCTTCATCTCCGATGGGTCACGACGCGGCGGCGAACGGCGGCTCCGCCAACGCCGGCAAGCCCCTGAAGTTCCTAATCTACGGCCGCACTGGCTGGATCGGCGGTCTCCTCGGCAAGCTCTGCCAGTCTCAGGGGCTCGCCTATGAGTACGGAGCCGGCCGCCTCGAGGACCGCCGGTCCCTTGAGGCGGACATCGCCGCCATCAACCCGACCCACGTGTTCAACGCAGCCGGAGTTACCGGCCGGCCGAACGTGGACTGGTGTGAGTCTCACAAGGTGGAGACGATCCGGACCAACGTGGTCGGAACCCTAACCCTAGCGGATGTGTGTAGAGAGAAGGGGTTATTGTTGATTAATTATGCGACCGGGTGTATATTTGAGTATGATTCAGGTCACTTGCTCGGGTCTGGGGTCGGATTCAAGGAGGAGGATACACCCAATTTTGTTGGATCCTACTATTCTAAGACCAAGGCTATGGTGGGTAAATTCTTTCACTTTATTTAGTTTGTTTGATTTAGTGGGTGATTTGTGAGGCTTGCTTTTGGTTGTGTCTCATTAATTGTTGATTATTGATTTATATTGGGTGAGATCCGATCCGTTTGATCTGAATTTGAGTTGCTTATTGCGATTTGTTAAGAGTATAAAATCATTTTTGAGCATTAATCATTAGCTTAAGCTTTTGGGACGGACAGTTGCTTGATATGATATTAGATACTTGTGGATCGTGAGGTATGAGTTCGAATTTGAAGAGCCCTTACTCTGAAGTCTAAATATTAATATACACTCTCAATATTAATGTAATTCAACACAAAAGTATGGGGTGAGCCTAAACAATATTCACGCTTTAAATTCAATAGGCATTCGTATGTGGGGCATGTTCGAGTATGAAACTATTTATGGGTCTTGATTCATCAACTTAAGTTTTTGAGATAGTTGATTTCTTGACAAGATTTGGTATGTGCTTGAGTTGAAGCGATGATGATATATTAAGAAATACCACATTGGAGGTATGAAAGAAAAAATATCAACATATAAGCCTAATGGGTTACTGCATCTAGAGTTAATTGGTTTGAGGATGAAACTCCACTTGTAATGATATGAGGACCTCTTATACTAACTTTGCGGATTGGTGCTAAAACCTAAACAAATTTCACATGTTATTAGAGCATTTGGATGATCTTGGGCTTTTGTTTGAGGCACCAAGTCCTCGAGAGGAGGGGTGTATTTGAACTTGAATGCATTGCAGACCTCTCTAATGAATGATGGGTTCAATTGAATGTGATTGCCAAATGGATTAAGGAGGCAAGGGGGAGTGTTATGGACTTTACATGTGAGTCTAGTGGGAAATCTCACTTTGGAGTTGTTAGAGAAAAAAGATCAACATATAAGCCTAATGGGTTACTCCATTTAATGCCATTTGATTTTAGAATAGAATCCCTCTTAAGCTTATTTATGGCCTCATATATTCCAACTCTACCAAAGAGGGTACCATCACGCCGTCACTGGATCCCGTTAGGACCCCGAAGCTAAGCTTGCTTCGGCGAGAGAAGTACGAGGATGGGTGACCTCCTGGGAAGTCCTCACCCTCAGGTTGGGGACACTCGGAAACAACCGCTCTTCAGGGTTAATACCCTGAAGGGGGAAGGCTGTATACATCTGCCCCCCCTCCCCCGGGACCCTGCTTAGGTGGGAGCCCTTGGAGCACTGGGTAAGTTGTTGCATATATTCCAACTCTGTTGTGGCTTGGATTGCATTGCTCTAAAAGCTCGAATCTTCATTTTTGATCATATCGACCTCGTTCTTGCACTTAATCTCTTTTTTGACTTTGCTAATATTATTTAGTACCATAATGCCATTTAGGTGGAAGACCTACTCAAGAACTACGAGAACGTATGCACATTGCGCGTACGAATGCCAATCTCATCTGACTTGTCAAACCCACGAAACTTTATAACAAAGATCACCCGTTACGAGAAAGTAGTAAACATCCCTAACTCCATGACAATCTTAGATGAACTCCTCCCCATATCCATCGAGATGGCGAAGAGGAACCTTACCGGGATCTGGAACTTCACAAACCCGGGTGTCGTCAGCCACAATGAGATCTTGGAGATGTACAGGGACTACATCGACCCCAACTTCACATGGAAGAACTTTACCCTTGAGGAGCAAGCGAAGGTGATCGTCGCTCCAAGGAGCAACAACGAGCTCGACATGACGAAACTGAAGCGGGAATTCCCTGAAATGTTGTCAATCAAGGAGTCGCTGATCAAGTACGTGTTTGAGCCGAACAAGAAGACGAGCATTGCTTGACGATTTAGCTTAAAACAAGTGAGAATTCTTTTTGGAGATGCTTGTGTGGTGGTGTTCTTGATTCAGGGTTAATGGAGACCCTTCATTACAAGAATGTTTATTTTGTTTAGTTTGCTTATGATTTGCTTATTGTTGTGTATTAAGACACTTTTCATGTCAAGGATAAAAGATTTAAGAGAGGGAAAAAAAAATGTTTTATATTTGTGTTGATGGCATCATGAATAAAATTATTAGGTTGAGGTGATTCTCTAGGGATTTTCTTGTTGCTAAGAAGTCAAAATTGTTTGCTCGGTTGGTCCCTCATGTTTGTAAGTTTATTTGAATTGAGTTACTTATTATTATGTTTAAAATAGGTAATGATGTAAGTTTGTTTAAACTGGTTCTTTTTTCTTTGTTTAAAATAGTTGTTTTCTATGATAAAACTAGTCTGTCATCTTGTAATTTTTTCCTAGAGTAGGTCGCCAAATAAATGATTAATTTTGTCATAGAATAAGAAATTGAATGATTGTTTTGAATAAAAGAAAAGATAAAGGATTAATTTGAATAAATTTTAAAAAATTACGTATTCTTTTGAATGCAAGTAAATATTAATATGTAAGCACGGTCGATTACTCCACCAATGTTTGATTGATTTTCTTACTAAAGTTGGTTTGATTTATACAGGAATCTTAAATATCGATCATTCAATAACTCCCAATTTGATGAGATTTCACGAGGGCTTATTTTTTTGGGGGCGGGGTAAGTTTTACAAGGGGAATAGAAGCGATGAGCTTCGAAAAAGAAACTTTTAGTTTGGGAGGTGTGTACGTAGATTTATTACCACATTAACTTTAAGGGCTGCTAGATGAAAAAATGAACAAAATTTATGTCTTCTTAGTCTGTTGAGCGTCTTAATTTAATGTCGAAAGACTCGTGTGAAGAAGAGTGTTGCGACTCTATATGTGAGCCTTGTTGAATAGGAAATTTTTCTATAAAAGATGTCACAAATGATATTGGGTTATAACATTACTTGAATTTATAAAGTAATTCAGAATTGAAGTCATTGGACTAATTTGAGCCCCATGTTTACATCATCATTAATGGGCCTGGATTGTGTCCTCTCAAGATTGGGCCCATTTCAGCCCATCAATAGATTTCAACTACCTTCATAGTGAGTGAATTACTGGCCCAACCTAAAGCTATGATTCTCTTCCTTTGTTAATAAGATACGAAGGACTAGGGTGTAAACGAGCTAAGCATCCTTTTATTGAAATTCGAGTTCGATAAGGCTTATCGACCTTGAGCTTGAGCCAAGCTCTTACCGAGCTTTCAAATCTTTGTTTAAGCTCGGTTTGATAAACTTGTAGTGTGTTCGTTACTCAGCTCAGCTCTCGTTAGCCTAGTCAAGCCAATCCGAGACCATTATCGAGCCCAAATCGAGCCCGTTATTGAGCCTAATCAAGCTCATAATCAAGCTGAGCTCACTACCAAGCCAAAGTTTATTATTGAGTCATTATTGAACTATTTTAGAGATAATATTGACTGTTAACAATTAATGAAAAGCGCTCTTCATATAGAAGATGGGGAACACTTGTTCTTTCGGTGTATGTGGGTTCAACAAGTTTGGAGGGAGATATGCAATGCAATAATATTAAATTTTACAGCTCTCTAAAAGATACTTTACAGTGGTTTAAGAGGGCTATTTGATGCAGCGCAGAAAGATAAAAATTTAAGAATGAAATGATTCAACAACCTTTATTTAAATTTTTATTGCTAAAACAATTAAGAAATAAAGGAAAAAGTTTTATTCCTGATTCTCACAACCCAAGAATAAGAAACAAACACATAAAACTATGAAAATCTAAGAAATTGAATGACTAAAACCCTAATAGGCTCTCTTCTTTAAATAGAGAAGTTTTCCTAACTAAGTTTAAAAACTAAAATAAATCTAGATAATTAAGAAAATAAAACAATTGAATCTCAACAGCTACTATCTAAAATTAAAGGCAAATCTAGCAAATTTGTATCTCCTATGTAAAAGACTCCTGCGCAGATACAAGTCTTTATTCACCCGATCTCCTATTTGGTAAGATACGGGCTGTATCACTATTTGAGACCCTCTTGTAGCAAGTAGAGTTGAAGGACCGAGCCTGGCAATTTTGGCCTATACGACATAAGAGAGGAATTTCAGAAGATTTAAAGATGTAACCACCTCAGTGAGCGTACAATTAGGGAACTTAAGTATATGTATGATGTCGCCTAAACTACTTGAAAGTTTGAGGGGTATGTCTAGAATGACTTACGAGTTTCACATAGAGCTTCGGCATTAGGCCTTTTTATTAGGTTTGCTTTTTTGGTTTATTTTATCGTTTGTTACAGTTGTAAATGTCTCAATTTTGATTGATTAATGAAAAGCGCGCTTGCCTTCTGGCAAAGAAAATATTCATCGTTATTGAGCTCTTAACGAGCTTTTAATAAGTTCTGATTTAGCGTTTATCAAACTGCCCGCGAATGTTAAGGAGCTAAGCACTTCCTTGTTCAAATTCGACTCAATAAGTTTATCAAACTTGCTTGAACTTCACTCGATGAGCTATCAAGCTTTCATAACGAACACAAACGAACTATGATCGATTTTGATCACAAATAGTTCATCAAACTTCTTGTCCGTTTCGTCTCCTATATAAGACTATCAATTTAAATTTAAAAACTTCTATCAACATGGCCTTTCTTTGTAAGTTGGGATGGAGAGTTATCAAGGACGAAAATAATTTATGGGTAAAGGTAGTGAGAGTGAAATATCTTAATAAGGAGGACTTTATGAGTTACAGGGAAAAGAACTCTGATTCCCTACCTGGAAAAGAATCATGACAGCTAGATCTATCTTATGTAAAGGTTTGAGATGGAAGATAGGAAATGGGAAAAAGGTCAATTTTTGGCTTGACCGTTGGGTCTCTGATCATCCTCTCATCAAATCTCTAGGGGAGGATAGCAGCAATGTGGATAGATATCTAAAAGTAGCAGATTTCATAGAAAATGGGGAATGGAATCTGAAGAAACTTTGTAGGCTAGGCCCCCAAGAGACTGTTAGTAATATCCTTTGGGATTCCAATCCCCAAGTCAGTGGTGGAAGATAAGCTACGTTGGGGTTTTACGAGTTCTGGTAATTTCAGTGTTAACTCAGCCAATTGGCTTGCCCATAATCTTGATTGGGCTGAGAGGAACACATGGGAATTTAGATGGATTTGGAACTTTGACATTCCTCCTAAGGTTAAAATTTTCCTGTGGCAAGCCTTAAAGGATTGCCTTGCAACTAGTGTCCAAATTTGCAAGCGTATTTTGGGGCAGACTCGGGCTTGTGTTTGGTGTGACTTGGTGAATGAAGACAATCCCCATATTTTTATGCCGTGTCCATGTGCTGTTGAGATTTGGCAAGCTGCTGTCATTGAGGTCACAGACCTCAATCCTATGTGGCCCCTCTTTAGCAGATGAATTGAGAGCTCAAAAAAGAAGCAAGAATCTTCCAAAGTTCATTCTCTTCTATTAGCAAATATGGAAAGATAGGAATAACACCGTATTTAATGGTTCGATGTCTCGCCCAATTAGACTGGTTATCCTTGCTAGACATATGGCTTATGAATGGACCTTCCGCAATATCATGGAGGAGGGGGGAGCAGTGAGTCACCCAAGCAGTAGGACTGGTAATCGCTATTCTAGGTGGGTCTCTTGGTCCCTGCTTGGTCAAGGATGGATGAAGGTTAATTTTAACAGTTCTAAACGAGGTCAGATGGTTGTGGCAGGATTTATTGCTCACGATTACCGAGGTGATATCATTTTTGCTGGGGCTAGAAAGTTAGGGAAAGCTTTTGTTATTATGGTTGAGGCTGAGATGCTCTTCTCCAAGCGGTAAGGAAGGGGGCCCGCAAAGTTATTCTCGAAGGTGACAATAAAGTAGTTATAAAGTCTCTCGGTGGAGAGTATTCCATCTCCGCAGATATTATGACTATTGTGGAGGACATTCGGTCCATCTGCGTTATCATTGAGTAGGGAGTGAGGAAGGGGGCGGGCAAAGTTATTCTCGAAGGTGATAATGAAGTAGTTATAAAGTCTCTCAGTACAGAGTAGTCCATCCTCGTAGATATTATGACTATTATGGAGAACATTTGTTCCATTTGTGCTATCATTGAGCAAGTCTCTTTCAACCATGTCTTCAGAGGGGCAAATCGATCTGTTGATTGGTTGGTGAATGCTGACCATGAGTGTACATGTGTTTCTCTTTGGGACCATGCTCCCTCCCATGCTCTTCTTTCGATCTCTCGAGCTTAGGCATCGGGGATTTTCTTTATTAAGAGGTTGTCATTAAGACCTTGTAGCTCTGTCTTTACCTCAATTTAAAAAAAAAATTGTTTCCAATTTTTTAACTTCAATAAAAAATAGAAACTATGTCATTATCATTTATAAACTATAATATATATGAATATCATATTATTAAATTAATTTAAAGTAATTATTAAGAAAATCTCCATAGTTAGTGGGATTCATGGTCTAGCCCATCCCAAACTTCATAATATAATCTGAACTAATTAAGAAAAATAAACTATTTAGCTAATACAATTATAGTATTATTGTTAAAATAACAATATGACTTATATTAAATAATAGCTATAAAATTTTTATGATATTAATATTTTTATCTGATAATAACATTACCCTTAAATTAAAAGTTAAACCTTAAATTTTTAAGTAATAACTATAAAAAGAGAGTTGTTCTTGACATGACAAAAAAAATATTATTGGCAAAGATTTAATATGACTTATAAATTCTAAGAGTAATAAAATTACCTTAAAAATTATAATAATAATAAAAATTTTGACTGACAATAATATTATCTTAAAAGATAGATTATTTACATTTTAATGCCATGACCTTTTTTGAAATAATAAAAAGAATCCTAACTTTTTTGAATTAATAAAAAGACATCATAGTTTTTGTAGTATTAATAAAAAAAAAAAAGCATTTAATTTTTTCTTGTATTAATAAAAAGTCCACTATCCAACGTGATAATGCCATTTTTTTGTCTACAGAGTTAAAGTAGCAACTGCTTTTTTATTAGTGCTAAGCTAAAATGATAAAAACACTCTTCAATAATCATATTCTAAACAAACTAGGCGAAAAACAGACAGCTTTTATATAATATAACATATCAAATTTTGTGCTTATAAAGTAAGAATAAGAGTATTAAATAATACTTTTATTATTTTACTAAAGTATTAATATATAAACAGTTATCATGTCAACTTTAATAATAAAAAATGACGTCATCATATTGAAGAAGTTCCTTTTTATTAATACAATAAAAATTAAAAAATATTTTTAATAATTTAAAAAGATTAAATTTTTTTTATTATTTTTAAAAATATTAATATACTAAAATATAAAGGTGTACAAGACAAATGGAACAAGGAAGCAACAGGCGTAAGATCCAAGTTATAGGGAAGTGAAACGTGTTAGAGATGAACGGCCAGGATTAAAAGAAGCACTGCAGATGGGTCCCACTCTAAAAGTGGGCCACGTGGAAAAGTGTCCATAGTGGAGGGTGGTCCCAGTGGGCCCCATTAATGGGGGCCCATCAAACATAAAATGTTAATGCTTGTGGACCTCTTCTTCTCTGTGGGCCCCCGTTACTTCCCATTTTTTTTAATGGTAGTTATATGTGAACTCACAATAGTAAAAATTGTTATTATCAAAAATTATTATTATCATATTAATAAATAATTACCTTAAAAAAATTATAATTTTACTCTAGTAATAATTATTTTACTCTGGCAATAATATTATTTAATCTGTATTGTATATTGAGTTTCTCTAAGAAAAATTCTTTTAAAGAATAGTCATTTTATATTGAATTATTGTAAATTTTTTTAATTTTTTCATAAAATCACAAGTCCGAGGTTTTTAAATCAATCACTTTAATTATCATTCTAAACAATTTGTCAAAAAAATATTTCTTATATTTTTAGCATATATTTAGTGCGAGTTGAAATAAGTCAAATTGGAAATTTATTCATTGGGCCCCTCCTTTATTTAGGTTTGATCCCGGAGGGTTTGAAAGAGGTGGTATTCAAACTTTGGTGGAGAAAGGGGGCATGAAAAATGTAATTTTTCAGTTTAGATAATTTTAAATTAAATTTAATCCACACTCTAAAATTCATAAAACCTATTAGCAGGCAATGAATAATTGATAAATAAAATTTAAAGTATTTAAATTAGAATTTTTAGACCTTTGAAATTAATTTTCTTGAAAATTAAAAAAATAAAATAATTATAAAAAATAATAATCTTTTTAGTTAATAGTTTTATTAAAAAAAACTTACATATGTATTAGAAATAATTTCAGTTATTTTCCAAATAATTATATTTTAATCCACTTTATAGTTAATTTGATAATAATAAACATAACTATTATTAT
Organism: Simmondsia chinensis; assembly: GCA_018398585.1. Classification (NCBI taxonomy): domain Eukaryota; kingdom Viridiplantae; phylum Streptophyta; class Magnoliopsida; order Caryophyllales; family Simmondsiaceae; genus Simmondsia; species Simmondsia chinensis. The sequence continues at coordinate 46,447,720 of JAGTTD010000001.1, read as the reverse complement.
AATGTTATGGAGATTTTGACCCCCAAGTTGTTATTACAAAGGTTAAAATTATTATTATTAAAATAATGATAAAAGTTATAAAATTACTTTAAAAATTATAATCTTATTCTAATAATAATAATTTAATATTGATAAAATGTTCTTAAATATTCAAAAAAAAAAATTAAATATTTGAAAGTGTAGCCCATGGTGAGGTCAGTGGGCCCATTATAGCAGATTGCGCCCACTGACAGCTGTCTCGTGGTCCCACTTTTCAGATAAAAAATTTACTTATTGCACTCTCACGCGCTAAAATATTCCGGTGTATCTCACGGGCCAATCAGATTACGGGGATCGGTTCAATTATGATCGGTGTCCATTTGTTTTTTATTTTGTCATATATTTACTTAAAAACAAATATATAATCTTTTGTATCATACAATTTAACCATGCATTTGTCAGATACGAATTTAATAACAAAATATATAGTATATTTATTTTTAATAAATATAATTTATTATTTTTATGGCATCAAATATTTTGAATGTACCAAATAGTTAAACTGGTAAAGTTTCTATAAGAATATATTTAAAAAATGAATTAAATTGCGGCTTAATTACAACGAGAATGAGTGAAAAATATTAGCTTTCTTGTCATAAGTTAAAAGTAAAACTACCAATTATTGATCTAAGTAATCGACTCATTAAAGCAAAGTTGACATTAAATTTTTATTAGCTACATTAAAATAATTTATATTCGAAACTTTTCATCCAAAAAAAGGATTCAAGACTCGTTTTCTCTATTTTGAATATTATTAGAGTGTATTTTTTGTATGCAATGATTCATCTAAAATTAACCCAACTATATATCTATATACTAAAAAATAATTCAACTCTATTTTCTAACCAAAAAATAATACAACTCTAATTTTTATTAGAAAAAAATCCAACTCTAACTTTTCTACCAAAAATAACAAAACTCTAAAATTAATTTAAAAAAATACTGAATTGGCGGCTAAGCATGGCGTGTAGTATGATGCTCCGAGAATATATTTTCTTTATATATTTTTGGTTTGGCTGAATTTTTTCTCCACCTAGCCAAACTAAAAATATGGCCCTTTCAATAATTGAGTACAACTCCCACAAAAAGGCAACATCTTAGGACAAAAGATAAGCAAAACAACGGAGGAATACAACCAGAAAAGAAAACAAGCCAAACTAAAAATATGACCTTTTTAATAATTGAGTACAACTCTCACAAAAAGGCAGACAAACAATAAGCAAAACAACGGAGGAATACAATCAAAGAAAAGAGCTAATCAAACTAAGAATATATAAAAGAAAAATATACAGTTAGAATATTATAATTTAGTATTTTTTAAATAATATAATTAATATGATACAAAAATAGAGTTGACCCACGCTTATGGGTCGTGGCTCTGCGCCTGCTGGTGGGGGCCTAATCTGGAAGAGTGGGGAACCAAACTTTTTGCCAAAACCTATAGGCTTTTTACACGTGTACGTCACGTGGGCTTCACTACAATCGCCAACGTGATCATCCACCTTCCCACCCCTCAATGTTATCCCAACGGATCACTTAAAGGAAAATTAAAAAAAAAAAAAAAAAAAAAAGAAGAAAACTCAATCAAACAGTGAATTATTCCATTTATAGAATTTTTTTTCATTATACTTTCCATACTTTTAAAGTAAAAAAAAAAAAAGGTACATTTTAATGTATAGGTGAAATGAGAGTTATTATTATTAAAATAAAAATTATTATTATTATAGTAATAATATGACTTACAAATAATAAAAGTTATAAAATTATTTTAGAAATTATGATCTTATTCTGACAATAATATTAACGAGCCAAATATGTCCTTGTATTTTTTTCTCGTTATTATACAATCGTTCACTTACGTTAGGCTTCTTTCCATTTGTTTTATTCTCAATTATTTGAAAATAGTGGAGTATAAAAAACATGAATTTTTTTGGTAGTTTAAGAGTACGATTATGGAGTTCCGTTAAGGCATTTGATCGAATTATATGGGGAGCTCAAGTGTACTCACAATGTATCCCAACAACATATCGTTGATTAAGGCAAATATTATACTTCCTTATCACTATAATTAAAATGGTGTAGTTATTGTCAAGACTTTATATGTGAGTCTATTTTAAATCTCACATAAGAATTATGAAAAAAAAATAGATAAATATATGAGAACAGCAAGTTATTCCATTTAATATCAATTCGTTTTAGAAATGAACACATTTATATATATACTTCACATGAACCAACTCTGTAAGTTGACCTGAAATTCCAATAAATTTAACGATTATTATCTAAGTAATAATTGTTCTTATCAGAAAAATAATATAACTTATAAGTAATAATATCTAAACAATTATCTAATAATAAAAATATTACTCTGATAATAACACTGAAGCAACCAATGAAATGAATATTACGAAATGGGTGCACCCAAATTTTATTCAAATTAACATTCAAAGTCACAGAGGGGTTTCTGCAGCAGCATCATTCCAGTGCTCCACATTACCACAACACTGCTCTATTTACAAATTTGATACAACTCACATGTTATTATTTATAATTTTATTTAAATTAATTTTTTATTTTTATAAAAGTAAATTTTTATATTTTATTTTATAATTAAATTATACCATAAAATAAAATTTAAAACACTCTTTTAATTAGAAACTGAGAAATTAATTTGAACGAATTTTAAAATATTGCGAACATTCAGAGTAAAAACTGAGATATGACACCACGGAAATCCTAAAAGAGAAAACTGTTAAGGTTAGGTTATTGATCAACTTTGAATATAACAACGGATCAAGAAAATATTATTATTAGAGAAAATTATTATTCTTAGGGCAAAACCATTATTTTCAAGCTAATTTTATAGCTTTTATTTTCGTAATTCACATCATTGCTCTAATAATAATCATTTTACTATAATAATAAAAGCCCTAATTTTTTTATCAGAGATGATACCCCAAGTGAATTTTCAGATTCATCTGGGGTCTGATGGAGCTCCAGATCCATTCATCAACTGCAATTCTTTCCTTTCGTACATCTCTAATCTCAAATCCCTCACCATTTTCGCCTTTCCGCCGCCGCTCGCCGGAGCCATCGCTGTCGTCTTCTCCGCCGTATCAGCCGCAGTCGCTGCCACCACCGACGATGTCGTCGCACTGTTCCCTATCAGAGCCGGCGAAACATTGTAAATCGGTGTTAATGACGACGGAGACAACGCAATTATCTGCGGCGAAGCCTGTGGAATCATCCAGAAGGTTCCGACGGCGGCGTTAGAAGGTACGGCCCACAGCGGCACGAATCCCTGCGCAGTAGGCCCCACCGGAGTAACCGTTGACGGCGCTAGGCCGGAGGAAATCGAAACGGCGTGAGACGGCAGTTTCCGTTTCTTAACGGCTGCAGCGCCGCCTTCGGCGGTGGTAGGAATCTTGAGAGTGCCGCCCACGGAGACGGCGATAGCCGGAACGGTGCCGGAGCCAGTGGCTTCGATGATGGCCGGCTCGGCGTGTTCTAGAAGCCACCGGACGGTTTCTCCGTCTGACTTGTGGCCGAGCTCACGTGTGAGCTGGAAAATCCTGGCCGCACACGTGGCGGGAATCCGTATCCTCCGTCCCCTTCCCTCCACCTTAGTGTGGCGGTCCTTGGAGGAGCGTTTAGGGCCCTGGGCCTGGGGATGGGCCGGGCCGAGTAAAGCAGGTTTCTGGTCGGGATCGGAGTCTAAGTGCTCCTGTTTAGGCAACAGGGTGAGGTCATCTTCAGGGCCGGAGCTGAGATCGGATGGGCCGGCGGGGTCATCATCTTGGCCCACTTCATTCTCATTGTACGTAGCCATAAGTCTCTCTCTCTCTCTAAAATTTTGGTGGTACAAAATGGAGGGTAAGAATGAAGGGTATGTTTATATGCGTGAAAATTTTGGTGGGGGAGGGAGAGATCGACGGCGGGGAAGGGAGGAGGGGGAGGTGTGGACGAATGAGATGAGGACACGTGGAAGGGCCCTACAATATGGACCATTAGTTGTACAGAGGGGGGGTCCCAATTAAAGTAGGTGGGGGGAGAGAGTGAGTGTGTGGGGACACTCTAAAGTGGTGTGGGTGTTGGGGTAAAGAAAAGGTGGGGGTAGAAAGGGTGTGTGGTCTTTCTATAATCATTTAAACTCATTCTTATATCATATGATATAATCCAAGATTATAACTTAGGTATCATGATTTTTATAATTTAAAAATTTTCTTACTTATTTTATATTAAAATTTTAATAAATTTTTGTAAAAATTTAGTTAATTTTATATAAAAAATATTAATATAATATATAATTATGATAATATATATATATAAAAGTTATGTTAATCATATACTCTCCCAGACTCTGCTTTTATGGGAGCCCTTGGAGGCACTGGGTTTGTTGTTGTTGTTGTTGTATAAGTTATGTTAATATTTTCAGTAAAAATTCAGAAAAAATGATCAAATTTTAGTAAAGATGCCAATATATTATCAAAATTGTATTAAATTTTAGTATTTTTTTTAATAAAAATCTATCAAATTTTGATACAAAATTATCTTGCTGATAAAATTTTAAAACTTTAAGGTATATAAATGATAAAATGTTTAAAACTTAAGGTACCCCATTATATATATTAAAAAGTTAGAATATTTAAGTGATAAATGCTCAAACCTCAGGATACCTTAATAAAAATTTTTCTAATATAATTTTGTTAATCAAGTTGTGGAATATATTTTTTTTAAGTATCATTTTTTATGGAATATATTTTTTGTAATTATTATTTAAAAAAAAATACTTTTATTAAAAGTGTTTCAATTAAAAGAATTTTGTTTGAAAGCTTTTTAGTTTTTGCTTTTATTTTTACTTTAAAAAATACATATTATTTTTTTATTTATTTGAAAGTAAAAAAATTAACTTTTTTTTTGGGCAAACGGTAAGCAAGAAATTTTTTTTTTTTTTTTTTTTTTTAGGAACAACGCAAAAAATTTTCATTCAAGTAAAATGATGCAAAAACAAAGAGAAAAACAACTTTACTTCTTGTTAAAGAGTACTTTCTTTTAAGCCAAATATACTTAAGTTATAAACAAACATTTTTTCCCTAAAAAATGTATTTTTTTTATAAATTGACAAGATAGACCCTTATATTATATAGTTGTTAGAGATTCAATGTTATTGATGGAGTCATCATCTTTGGTTCAAAAAAAAAAAAATGTAGTCATCATCTTGACATCTTCATTTCATAAGATGTTAATAATGTAAAGGATTCAAGAACTGTTTGGTACGAGACAATGAAGGGTGGGAGTAGGAGTCTTTTTTCACTCTTTGATATGAAAGAGTGGGAATAAAATGTATTCTCATTGTCATATTTTTATACGAGGGGAGAGAGGAGAGGGGAGAGGCTGGGTTAAAGAGACAATAATTATTGTTATTGTTATTATTGTTTATTATTATTATTATTATTATCATAATATTAAAATTTAGGGTAAATTATAGAAAGTTCTCATAATTTTTGCTTTAAAAACAAAAAACCTCTCTCACAAATAAAATCACTTATTAAACCCCCTCACTTTTAAAAAATTATCACTTTGGCCCCAAGCAACTTTTTTTGGACAATTTTGTGTCTTAAAATAAAATAATTAAGTATTTAATTTTATTTTTAGGTAGAATATTATATTTTGACGAAAAAATAATATTTTAATTAATTATATAGTAGTGACATTATAATATCAACAAAAATATTATATTTTATCTTATAATATATTTTATGAAAAATTTAAAAATATTTTTTATCTTCTAAACTTATAATATCATTACTATAATTAATTAAAATAATTATATTTTTTACAAATATATAAAATTTCTTTAATTCTATTGTAAAAAACATAAACTTTTTCTAATTTTTTCCTAATAATATAAAACTTCATTCTAAAAATATAATTAAACATTTAACTGTCACAAATCCAAAGGTTGGTTACGAGCTCTGATACCACTTTGTCACGAACTTAAGCTGTGACTTGGATAGATTTTGAGAAAGAAGGAGAATGAGAGGGAGAGAGAGTAGAAGTAGAGAGATTAGAAGAGAGTTAGAAGAAGAAGAGAAGGTAGAGTTAGAATAGAGAGGAGAGGGAGACAGTTAAGAGCAAGGAAAGAGAGGGAAAGATTCAATTTGTTGTTGTTTCATTGATGATCAAAATTACATGATCACATGAGTTTAAATAGACAATTTGGAGGGAGAGGGTAACCGGCCCCCTAGCCCTAGACCCTATGTCCTAGCCCCATTTTAATTAATGTAATTACATTATTACAATTTAAACATACCCTTTACCTCCTACTTCTTCCCTCTAACCCATTTCAAAATTTAAACTAATTTACACTTAACTAATTTTGTACAATTTTACATTACATAATCGTTGCAAAAAATGAGAGCAAAAAAAAAAATAGCTGCTTGACTCCTCGGCTTGTGACATTAACCCCCTCACTTTTGAGGGGCAAAATGGTCATAAAAAAGTTTCGTGGAGGTTCAGTGATAAATTTTTAAAAGTAAGGGGGTTTTGTGATTATTTTTATTTGTGATAGGGGTTTTCTCTTTTTGAAGCAAAAAATAGCGGAATTTTTTATAATTTACCCTAAAATTTATGGGAGTAGTAAAACTTTTTTGTTTATACCCACTGTCACTAATACATACCAAACATAAAAATGACTATTTTAACATCATTTACATCTCCAGTCTATATATATATATATATATATATCCCACTCCACAAAAGCCATTCAATTCCCTCATTTCCACTTCCACATATTTATTCCCTCATACTAAATGGGCCCTCAAGGTATTGGGGATCCGACATAGAACTAAACGATTAGTGTAGATTTACAAACCCCAATTGATTTTTGTATGAACCGGTTTGATGTCATCTTCAGTTTCGAGCTTGATTAAATTAGAACAATAATCTACTATTATCCTATGTGGAAGAAATATATAAATTATTTCCTTACATAGAGAGACTCCAGCTCTTGCGGGGAGAGGGGGATGACTTTCGAACACAAGCCTTCCCACTTGGAGATTGGAGCTTTATTACTATACCCAATCTGTAAATTTGATCGTAGTCCATGATTGGTTCCATGACTTTGCCCTAATCTTTTGAAGGCATTAACTATTCATATTCCTTTTATTGTTAATTTATCATTTAAATGTTAAGAGGTTCGAGCACTCATCACATAAGTACTTTAATGTTTTAAGTTATTGAGGGTTTTTTAAGGTTTAAAAATAATATTTCTTAGATGCTCTACATCAATGTTAGGGTCACATATGTTTTTTTTTCTTTTTAGAATCTAGTTAATTTTCATTGGAACATATGACATGACATACGACTGTAACAATTTATATAGTTAATTTTGACAAAAGTTCCCAAATAGATTTTCGCTTAAAGTGCTAATATATTGTTATGTGCCATACGTAGTAGCATTTCTTGAAAAAACATATTTCACAAATTTCAAGAAAAATCATTGAAATTTGGCTTAGGCAATGTATATATTGACGGAGTCATGTCTTATATTTGTATTTTTCAGCCGAAGTCCATTTGATTCCGGAGAGAGATATTTAGGTAATAAAATTTTTAAACTACCAGATATTTAGTTGTATATTTTAAAATATCAAAATTAATAAGTCATAAGCAATTAATCTAAGGGTATTTGGGTGATAATCTTGTTTGTCATTACAAAGCAGGTAATTATTTATAGGATTATTTACATTTTAGTAAGCCGACATTTTTAAAAATAATAGAATTGATCCTGACCTTTTTGAATTAATAAAAAGGCCCATAAGTTTATGATTTGTAAATAAAGGGCCCCTCTCTGGCTCGACGGCGTCATTTTTTATCAAAAAAACTGACAAAACAACAATTTTTTTTAATTAATGCTACACCAAACTAACGAAAGAACCCTTCAATACTCTTATTCTTTCATTATTAGCACAAAATTCAAGATGTTGTAATATATAAAAACTATCTATTTTTACTTAATTTCTTTAAAAATATAATTATTAAAATATATTTTTATTATTTTAGTGTAGTATTAATAAAAAGCAGTTGTCACTTAAGTTTTGTCAACAAAAAAAAAATGAAAAAAAATGACGCTATGACTTATTTATGGGCTCGTGATTTCAATAGAATAAGCTATGCAAGCCCAATCCAGTCCCTCACCGCCCCTCTATTTTGCCCTTTGTTTTCCGTTTGTAGTTGTAAATTTTTTAGAAATTCAAAACAGATTTTGAAAATAACTTTTTGAAAACTTTCTGTTTTTAGTTTCCCCTCAAATTAAAATTAAACACTGAAAATAAAAAGCAAAACCTTAAAAAACAAATTGTTTCAATCAAGGACATAGGTTTAGTTTTTTAAAAACCAAAAACTGTAAAATAACAAAAAAAAAAAAAAAAAAAAAAAAGCATATTACCACATATGCCTAAAGAGAACTGAACAAGAAAACACAAATTAGAATAAGCTTCTGAATTCTAAAGGGTAATAATATTGTCAAAATAAAATTATTATTACCACAGCAAGATCGTAATTTTTAAGACAATTATGTCTCTCATTGCTTGTATATTACGTTATTACTCTTGCAATAACAAATTTTGTCCCAACAATAACTTCGTGAAACCTCATTACGTAACATTCTCAACACATTCACTTTTATTTCTTTTTTTTCTTTTTTTGGTGAGTGAGCGAGGTTGCTGGGAAAAGAATATTCAAACGTATGTTATCGTTTGAAATCATCGACTTTGAAAGTGTTTTTACTAAGGCAAAATTTTTAACTGAAAACACAGACGCTAAAATAAATAAATTCTGAGAAGGGACACCATACAAGAACAAGTTAATACTGTCAAATTTAAACAAATGCGAAAATTCACCAGGGAAGGGAAGGGAAGGATGGGTAATTATCACAATTTCGGTCTTAAAAACATACTCAAAAGAACTATCAGCTATCTACCAACAACCAACGATTCAAACAAATCAACCTTTGCCTCCTAGTGGCCATTGGCAACCAACCCGTTTCCTCGGGGAGCGCCCGGGTGGGTCCCAGGCTTCCGGGCATAGAAACGTCGGTACATGGAGTCGACTTCGGTGAGGTAGTAAGTACCTGGAGCCAGAAGGCTTGTGTCCTTGCTGGTGACGAAGTCCTTGGCACCATATCTATGCTCCATTAGCTTCAAGGTTTCCACAAATTTCTCTGGATGGACCTGCGTAAGAAATCATATTTGTGTCAATTATGACAAACTTTATATTACATTAAGATAATAAATTATATGGCTCGTTTGCTATCGTTTTTTGTTTATAATTATTTGGTTTTTGAAAGACCAAAATGCCAGTTTTGAAAACGATTTTTTTTCTTCTTTTCGGTTTTATGTTTTTAGTTTCCACTCAAACCATTAAGAAATTGAAAACAAAAACCCAAAGAAATCGTTTCCAAAAGTATTTCTTTTAGTTTTTAAAAAACCAAAAATACAAACAGAAAACGATACCAATCCAGGCTAGAGATACTAGAGACAGCAGATATGTGAAAATACCTCAGTCCTCGAGTTCAGCTTGTCAGCCACATTCAAAACAGATGTTATGTTTGACAAGCTAAAGGGATGCTTCCCATCGTTTAACCGAAGCGAGAACATAGTGGCTGTCAAGCCACTCCCATACGAAAACATTATAACCCGGTTACCCACCTGGAAAGTTCATGTGAAATGCGTACGTTAGAACAAAATGAGACAAAGACCGATATATAAAGGGGGCAGAGTCTAAAGCACTGACCAGTGAGCTCTGCTTGTTGTGGAGAAGGGAGGCAAATGCTGTATATAGAGATGCAGTATAAGTATTCCCAACTTGCTTGGGTACCAACGTGGTCGGCTGCACCTTTTCGTCGTAGAAGGGTTTCGCAACTTGCTGGGATGCCTATATGACATATTACTATCAAAAGACATCCAAATTTCGAATACAGAATCACTCTATTGTCTAAGGAGCAACACTGTTATCAGCCGGAAAAGAATGGTTTATACCTGTTACGTATGAAGGATTAGGAGAACAGATCTTGGATAATGCATAGGCTGTATTATAATTTATTGTGTTGTGTTTTGAGTTTATATTTTGATTACGAGAGACAGGTTTGCCCCAATTCAGTAAACCGTATAAACTGATTTAGAGCTTTTAGCTTCTACCTATATAGCAACATTCCCAGTGCCCAAAGGGCTCCCGCCTAAGCAGGGTCTGGGGGGATGTATGCAGCCTTCCCCTTTGAAGGTACCCTGAAGAGAGGCTGTTTCTGAGAACCCCCAACCTGAGAGGTGCAGCACGAGGACTTCCCAGGAGGTCACCCACCTTAGTATTACTCTCGCCCAAACACGCTTAGCTTCTGCCTATATCTATGTAGTATTGCACAGCGTTGGCTGTATCCTCTCCTTAGATGATTAGTGGATTGTTTTCTCTTACATACATTGTTTTTCAGATATATTCTTTTGCATCTAAATCGAACCCATTTCTTAGGTATTTGCCTAATAATTACCAATCCTCTTACGGAGGATAACATGAATCCAATGAGCACCAAAGTAGAATCACAGTTGGACAAGAAATATGCATCAAGCATGATTAAGCAAATACCTTTTCAAGATCTCGGCTTTGGTAGCTTTCATCACCAGAAAGAGTAGAGAACGGGGCCAGCTTCTCCTTGGCATCTTCACTGATAGAACTGCAAAGAAACCGCCAGTAAGTCGCAGAGATAAAGCTCTTTCTACAGATAAAAACTCCAGTTTCTGAGATTCGAAATTCGGAAAAGTTAATGTGGATAAGTACCTTGCGTTCCTCAAGAAATCATTGAACAATAATCGGGCAAAACTCTTTTGTACAAGCTGCAGGAATGTCGTAAAGTCAAGTGTCAAAATGCAAACTAGGTAAAAGCTTTCGTCTTATTAGAAGCGATATCACTGCTAAAATCAGTGTTCTAAACATATCAAACTTGAAACCTTGTTGTAAGGAGAGTGGAACACAAAATACTCTGCGTCATTGATTGAGAATTGCTTCCCTTCAAATTTTTCATACCTGCAGAAGAGCAATGACAGTGAGATACCATCTGAAAATGAGATCTAGTTAACTTCTAAAAGAGCTAAAGTAGAAGAGTTGAGAATCTAAGTGCATATTTAAAGGCTCACCGACTACAGAATCGATTATAGCAAGAATCGAGGGCCATGAGATAACAGGTTTGTGAGAGCTTCCCATCAACCACCTACATGATAAGCGGCCAAATTGTTGCTGAGTTATAAGGAAGCCAAATTGTCATGAAACAAGATTCAAATACTCGACATGAAATGAATCTGCTGAAAAAATCACGATGTGTAGTTTCATGTTAAAGAGAATGAAGGGGACAATTACCGGATATTCACTAGCGAGGTTCGGCTTGTAAAAATCATAAGCATGAGCCATGTGGGTAGCCCTCAATTTGCTTTCAAAGACAATTGGAGCATCAGGGCCAATGAGCATAGCAACTGCACCTGCCCCTCCAGTGGGTCTAGCTGGTCCCTCTGCATAGACCTGGTTGAATAAAAGAATGCACAAGTGTTGGACAAAAAATACATTAGGGAGACGAAACAAAAGAACAACAAAAAATTCAACGAGAAAGCATAAAACAAGACAAGGTTCACGTGGTTTTCCCAATTATATCAACATCTATAGAGTTGTAGAGATTTTTCACTATCTTTTGGGAAGCGTCCAATAAAATTCTTCTTGTCTCACATAACACCTCGCAAACCCTAAATAGAAGTATATATAACCACACAAAATCTTAGTGCGCTTGGACATACTTTCAGTTGGGCTAGGATTCAAAACAAGCCCAAACTAGGTAAGCCATCGTTGTCGCTTTTGTGCAATTCAGAAACATGATCATATTACAAAAAAAGGAAAGAAGATTCATTGAAAGCATATAGTATATCATTGCAGGAGGTTGTTCAAGTAACGGTGAAAGATGATGAAAATAGTATCAAGAGTCGAACATACCGCACTGTCGGTGCATACAACAAGGCCATAACGTCCATCCCATGAACTACTCTCGACCCAATTGACACAATTAAGTAGGGCAGCAGTTCCACCGTAGCATGCATTGGACGAATCGACACCTTCAATGTCCGTATTTCCACATTCCTGTTTGCATGGAATGAGAAAGCTCAGTAAGCTTGATTTGAAATGTAAGCATCTTCTCATCACTCTTTATCTCATATGAATACTATGATTTGAGTACAAGTGAGACATAATCAAGTCAACTAGACAAGCAAAGCAATCTTAACTTCCTGTGACTTTCCTATCAGAAATCACCACAGTAACACATGGAAATCGGTATCTTCATGTAAAAGTTTAACCATCATAGCCCCAGGTTCTAATTTTAATGATTCATTTATTCTGAACAACCGAAAAACACGAAGGAAACATCCAAGGTTTCGTAACAAATTGTTTTACTAACGAATCACGATAAGTCCTTTGATATAGTGCATTGTCAGGCTTATAGTACTCTAGCGATATCTCTAATAAGAAAAGCTTAAAATCTGGGATGTCCTGTACAAGACCCACCCTCAATAACAAAGCCGATCAAGACCTCAAGTAATCTAATTAGTTGCTTGGGGCCCCCAATTAGACAAGGACCCCTTTTGAAAATCAATTATATTATTAGTTTACTTCTATCTCATACCACCATCAATAATTGGAGAATAATGACCTATGTATAACACACTATAAACATATATGTGCATATATAATATAAAAGACCCAAATATCAGTTGATATTAACAAAATGGATTATTTAAAATGAGCTCAAGCTGATTCAGACACCGTTTTTATAGAGGAAAAGCCACTAATAAAAACTTGCTTTGGGCCCTTAAAATCTCAGGACCGATCTTGCACAAGAAATTTAGATTTTGAGAACCAAAGAAACCATAGTTGAGAGTAATCCTACCAAAAGATGCTGGTGGAACTTCGATTTCAGCAAAAAGAAGGCACATTGACTTTATATTGCACAATACCTCAAATAGTTGCATCAAGAATGTCTTGATAGATTTGCTCTTGTCTAGCACGGTCTCGCTGCCTACTTCAAGCCGACCAATTTGTGTCGGATCAATATGATATTTCTCGAGGAGGGAAGACACAGCTGTCAAACTGAAAATTGTGTCAATTAGAACAGCACATCTTGCAAAACTGGAGATTTTTGGACGAAGTTCATTTTCTAGATCCTAAATAAGTCTGTAAAAACAAAAGGAAAAGTAATCAACAAAAAGAAGAAACTAGTAGACATACAGAAGCCAGGAGAAAATAAAATTTATAATTATTCGTTGAGGCCTAAGTCCGATTGTTTAGTTTACACAACAACAACAACAAACCCAATGCCAGAAAGGCTCCTACCAAGGCAGGGTTTGGGAAAGGTGAAATGTACGCAGCCTTACCCCTACAAAGTACTATCTTGAAGGGAGGCTGTATTAGAAGGGCCCCCAACCCTAGAGAGATAGTGACGAAAATCAAAGTATATTAAACACCAAACGATAATACAGCAGAAGTCTGGTAGTGCTGAAAAAAAAAAGTTCGGTCTCGAACCTCATAGAGATGATGTCTTCCACCTCTGTGCAAAATGCCATGCAGTCTTGCCCAAGTCCAATAGTATACTTCCCTTTGCTTGCCCCATCAAAAGACTCCAATGCTTCCTAGTACACATAAAGCATGAAGATGCTAGGCTCAAATGACAAGGAAAAATTTGTACACCATCATCATTAGCATCGACTTACAACTTCAGCATCTAAAAATAACATAAAAGACTCATTTCTTCAGCAATTATCCGATCGCTGAATTCTAGAAAACTGTACTTCTCTATGAAGCGTATCAAGGAGTTACTCAGTTACGCAACAACACAAAACCCGGGAAGTTTATCCAATTCATGGAATGACAGAGAAATTTGACCTTAACGAGACTGTTCTATTGTTTTTTTGATTAACCAAGTTCATATTAACCAACTTCAGCAGGCAGATTCATTCACTGGGAGAGTAGAAAATACATTTTGGCCAAGGGAAAATAAAATTATGGAACACCCAGAGACTTATACATTCACTTGAAAGTTAAGGCTTCAAGAGGAAATGCCAATGTTGGTAACGGATCAAAATAAAAAATTAATCTTGCGACATTCTTTGTCCCAATTCGATATCATAGGCTGCAAAATTAAGGCCAAATGTCCAAGCAATCACATCTAAGAATGGCCTAAGATTTGAGCTAATTCAATGAAACCCAGAAAGAGATCAAGTAAAAGAACAAGTATCTTGAATCTCATATCATCAGTTATGGGTTTGCATTACTCACCAATGCATGAATCTTCTTGTCACAAATTATTATGAATCGAGCAGTAATTTAAACATAACAACATGACATCGAACATGGCAAACGCCTCAATTTTGTGAAATTTCACCAGATTTTGGGCCCGATATTGGAACGGAAGTACGAAGAGAAGAGTTATCTTTAACCACCAAAAAAAAATAAGGTAATGTTATTATCAACGCAAAATTGTTATTACAACAACAAAAAAACCCAATGGCTCAAAAGGCTCCCGCCAAAGCAGGGTCTGAAGTTGGTGTGATGTATGCAGTTCTATCCGTTCAGGGTCCTACCCTAAAATCAGTCTGTTTCCAAAAGACCCCGGCTCTAAAAAGTAAAAACCAAAACAATAAAACACAATAAAGCATGCAAATAACATCTAAACAAAATTGTTATTGCCAAATCAATATCGTTATTTCCAAGACAACCGTACCCTCATTTTTTATTTTTTATTTTTGAACACCCTTTTTTTTTTGTTCAACACTCCTATTTTTTTTTATAAGTCACGTCATTAATCTCGAAACAATAGCTTTTCCTTCGCAATAACAACCCCCAAAAAGTAAGACATCCAAAAGTCAAAAAAAATAACACAATATGATAAAACAATTAGATCTTACACAGAAACAGAAAGGAAGAACATAAGATTATCAGAAATTTAAAAACGGTAATATTATTTTCAGGACAAAATCCTTTTTGTCAAAGCAAGATTGCTGTTTTTAAAGTAATTTTGTGGTTCTCGTTGTTTTTAAGGCACATCATTGCTTCAATAATAACAACTTCCGGCTCCAACAATAACAAGAAACAAACTTTGACATTGCATTCCATCAATAACAAGGAAACAAAGTCAACGAACTCATCTCTAACCGCTAAATCACAAAAAAAAATTAAACCCTAAATCACCTCATCCCTCCCCTCCGCCCTCTCTCTCTCAGAGAAATCAATCACACCATACACAAACCACAAGAACATCAAATAAAATCGTAATTATACCTGAAGAACACAAGAAGGAGGAAAGTAGATATCCATGGCTACTATCCCAACATTGTTTGCCATTGGAGCACACAAATATGAATCTCAAACTCAAAAGAAACGAATTTCAGAGGTGAAAAACGAGAAAGAGAGAGAAAATTGAAGAGAGAGAAAGAGGATGAAGGGGTAGTTGAGATGAAATCGGCGATTTACATATATATATATATAGAGAGAGAGAGAGAGAGAGAGAGAGAGGGAGAGAGATTTTGTGAAAATTAGAGTGATGTAAATTTATGATCTCCACCCTCTCACGTTCTCTTCATTTCATTTCTTCTTCTTCTTCTCTCTCTCTCTCTCTTCTTTGTCCATTTCTTTTTGAGCTGTCCATTCATTTACTCCGTTGTTCCCGAGTTTTTAACCCAATTGATATAATTTTAAAAAAAATTATTAAAATAACGCACTTTTAAAAATATTTATCAAAATAGTACTATTTACTGTAACTAATTCAACATACGCCGTTTGTAACGACATACGTCAAGTGAACAATATTTTTTTTTACGGAAGCACAGTTAATTTGTATTCTAAAAATTATTGCATTAAAACTATTTTACATAAATAATTTACAATTTTAATAATTTTTTAAATTTTTAAAAAAAGTATACTAACTTCATCATAACATTGTATATGTCTTCTTTTTTATTGTCATGTCATCTATCACATATTCTTTTTGGTTGTCATTTATTTTTTTGACTAATTGTTCTGGTCACTTATAAATAGTTGATACCTTTCATGGTCCTTTTCTAAATAATACTTTTTCTTCTTGGTCATTTTTGCAAAGTATGTTGCCCTTGCTGTGTATAATATCATTTTTAAAAACTTTTACCATTCATGTTTTCATCCAAAAAGTAATAAATTTTCATGTATATTATATTGGCTCAATAAAAATTTAAGGAGTACCTAAATGATGAAATGACTTGTATATATTATTGTTATTATTCACTATATTAAATATAGTCTTCAACCAAAGAGGGCACCAACACGCCGTCACCGGATCCCATTAGAACTCCGAAGTCAAGCGTGCTTGGGCGAGAGCAGTAACAGGATGTGACCTCCTAGGAAGTTCTTATCCCCAGGTTGGAGGCACTTAGAAAACAGTTTCTCTTCAAGTTAACACCCTAAAGGGGGAAGACCGCGTACATCCGACCCTCCCAGACCCTGCGTACGGGAATCCTTGAGGCACTGGGTATGTTCTAATTAAATATAGTCTTCAGGGTACCATTCGGACATTGGGAATGTATCTTGCTTTCTATTTACTATATTTATAATAACAATAATATATACGGGTCATTTTATCATTTAGGTACTCGTTAAATTTTTGTTGAGCCAATATTATATACATGAAAATTATGCATTACTTTTTGGATGAAAACATAAATGGTGAAAGTTTTCAAAAATGATATCGTACACAGTAAGGGCAATATACTTTACAAAAAAGACCAAGAAGAAAAGTATTATTTAGAAAAGGACCATGAAAGGTATCAACTATTTATAAGTTACCAGGACAATTAGTCGAAAAATAATATAACAATCAAAAAGAATATGTGGTAGATGACGTAACAATAAAAAAGATGACACATACAATATCAGATATTCAAACTTTGAAATATAGTACCTATGAAATATTCAAACTTAAAATATCTTATTATACATTTAAAAGATAAGATATCTTAAAATACGAAAAAAATACAAATCTCAAAATATCGATGATTTTTCCAATTAATCATCGTCATCCTTTTGGGATCCGTCTCAAGTAGAGGTGTGCAAAATACAGTTTAAACCGTAATCCAAACAGGACCAAACCATAAATTACGGTTTGGTTTGGTTAATTTGGTTTATGGTTTGAAAAATTATGGTTTGGTTTAGAAAACTTTGGTTATTAGGATTTACGGTTTATGTTTGGTTTAAAACCAAACTTAAACCATAAATCATAAAAATCATAAATTACAAAAATAAATGATTATTTATATCATCCAAATCATAACAAGTTATGTTAGTGGCAAAATTTACTTGATAACCCGATAAAAATAATTAGGGTTATATACACCAAAAGTCTTTGTACTTTTCTGATCTTGTTAATTTGAGCCTTATACTTTTAGTTATGTAAATTTAATCCCTTTATAATTTATATTATATCAATGTAGTGATTTGGTCAAATTTAACTTAAGGTAATGATGTAGTTTTTAACGACAGAATCATATTAGATGTAAGTAATATCCACTCGTTGATTCAATTTAACTCAATCTGTGACTAAACCACTAAATATTTCATTAACAACTTAACAAAAATTTTAATAGACCCAATGTTACAACTGAATTTTCCAAAAAGTTACTATTGAATTTAGTAAACTAATTTTATGTATTGTTCGTAATTTTTGTTTATGTAGTATATTGTATAAACATATATTATACTATTTCTTAGGAAAAGAAGTAAAGTTTTCATATATTTTTTATGTTTTTGTAGTGAATGATGATTATAATATTGATCAAATTATGTTTACATTGGTGTTAATAATAATTTTTTATTATAATGGTTAAAACCATAAACCGGACCGGACCGTAATTACGGTATGGTCCGGTTTCGTTTATGAGGCAAAACGGTTGATTTTGGCTTAAAAAATTGTCAAACCGTATTTTTACGGTTTGGTCCGATTTGGCAACCATAAACTGTTAAAGTGGACTGTGTGCACCCCTAGTCTCAGGTGTGTTGGCCTTCCTTGTCCTAGTCATTTTGTTTATCATTGGGGTATGCCTTTTTGGGTGTATTTTTTAGAGGTAACTCTTTTTCGTGCTCTTTTGGTACTTTTTGGGTGTCTTCAATATTAGGCTTGCCTTTGTCTATATGTTCGTTTTTTTTGGTGTTTGGTTGTGGATGGTCTATTGCCTGGGTGTTTTGAATTTTTTGGTTTATCTTCGATCCTTACCTTAAATCATCATACTTTTTCGAACTTGTATTTAAATTATCGAAAAAAATTTCACATTTGAAGGCACACACACTTACCTAATTTATGCTTGTATTATTCGCGAAAAACGAAAGGCCTTAAGTTATGTGTTGAGATGGAGACCACTGACAATCTGAAAGTGTTAAAAATATTCCGTTCCCTTGTTTTATTATTTTATTTATAATAATAAGAACAAATATATATTATTTTTTTTATCCAAGAAAAATAACTTTCTTAAACAAAAGTGAAAACTATTTTTTTGTATAAACAGAAATATGTATGCCTTCTGCCATAGTCTCGTCTTATCATACTGCTAAAGTATAAAATTATTCTTGGACCTTCGCCCATCAGCTTAAACTTTTGAGATAGTTGGTTTCTTGACATAGTATCAGAGCTTTGTTGACCAAGAGGTCACGAATTCAAATCTCAACAGTCCCACTTTCAATATTCAAATAATTTAAGCACAAGATATGAGGTGGACCTGTGCACTATTCACGCTTCAAGCTCAATTGGTATTTGCGTAGTATAAAACTATTCCTGGGCCTTCACTCATTGACATAAGTTTTTGGGACAGTTGGTTCCTTGACACATACAAATTTTATAGTGAATTTAAAAAACAATATTTATAAGAAAATATTTTTCCCGATATATATATATATATATATGTTGTATACAAAATTTGATATTTGTTTAGATATCTGTAATATTCTTTTTAATTATCATGTACAGGGGACGTAATTAATAGGACAATATAATGCAAGATAGGATAAATTTGGCCGAATAAGACCTTAAAGAAATTAGACACGTAACTTTAAGATCCTTACAAATCATTGTGATCTTGTGAAATTTGTGAAAATTAATCATAGGTAGATTGAACTCAGAATAGTTAAGCTGAGCTAGAGTTATCATGCTTGATGCTCGAATCACCAGCATTAATTTGGCTCGGCTTAGGCTCAGCTTGAACTGAGCTTAGATTTTCGAACCTAAATCAATGAATTTCGAGCTAAAGTTCGTTTCATTTATGCCCATTTAAGTTCGATATAGGCTTATGTAAGTTCAAGCTCTACTCATTTAAACTTATAATTAACTTATTTATAGATTCTTAATTTATATTTAACTTGGCTTATTATCACTTGTTTAGGCTATAAAAATCAAGCTTACTAGGCTCTCAGGCCTTGGTTGAGGGAAAGAGAGCCATTTCAACTTGGTTTGAGCTTAAAACAAGCCCAGTTTCAAGTTTTAAAGTTGCTGACTCGGCTCTTTTACATTCTTCTAATTAGATTTAGGATTTTGTTGGTATTGTTTTCTATTTTCAAATTTTAAGATATCTGAATGGGTAAAATTTATTGTATTACTTAGCTTTTATATATTTTTCAAAATTCAGTATTATTCAAAGCATTTGCACCATTGGTTTATTATCTCTATAATTATTTTTTTTGTTGCCCTGTTAATTTGTGTTTTCTTATTTATTTTCATATCCTTCCAAATACTTGGTTGTTGGGAAAAATACCAAAAAAAAAAAAAAAAAAAAAAAAAAAACAAACAACAAAACAACACACAAAATTTTTACATGGAAAACCCTCTCTTAACTAGAGGGAAAAACCACGACCCCATTGGGTGTCAAACTTTCACTATAAATTTTGGATTACAATTACAATCTCTAATTGAACACAAACCCACACTCAATCTCACTCAATTTTCTTCTCTATTCTCTATTCTTCACCCCCTCATCTTCTCCTAATACAACACATCATTTATAATAAAAAAACTACAAGACAAAAAGATGACACAGCCACTAGTTTACTTGTGAAAGTAAACTTTCCAACCTACAAGTCTATACCTATATCTCTACAACACATAACTTGCAAGATTCAACTTCCCATTTTTCTTTTTTCTTCTTTTTCTTTTTTTTTTATTTTTATTTTACATATAATTAATTTTGAGGTAAAAGAAATACCCAACAAATCTTTCCCTTACCTCAAAATTAATTTTTCACACACCAAAAATTTTTTTTTTTTTTCCTTCAACCCATATGAAGTCTTGATGCTCTAGCACCAAATCGACGCTTCTTCCACATCCACAAAGCGCACTCTTTTTGAAGTCGAATTTGCCCCATTGTTGCTCATCGAACCACTTTCTTCAAGCACATACAAATTCTTCGAGTTCTTACTTGCTTTCATCATAACCAATTACCCCTTCGTAACCGTCATTCTTCCATTTCGAGCGGAGTAGCCATAACCCAACTCATCAAGTCTTCCCAAGGAGATCAAATTTTTCCAGAGTCGTGGTACATATCGAACTTTGGACAACGTTCTCATCTTGCCATCATGCATCTTAATTTGAACGGTCCCAACACCTTTGATCTTAACCTCTTCATCATTGGCTAACATCACTGTCCCATCACATTCCTCATAAGAAGCAAACATCTCCTTTTTTGTACATACATGATGGGAGCACCCCGAATCGAGGATCCATGAATCATTACTTGTTTTTCTATCTTGCACTAAGAAGAGGTCATCTCCATCATCTAAGGCCACATTGGTGGATATCTCACCCTTTTCTCCTTTACTTGTCTCCCCCAATCCCATCTCCCCCTTTTCACGAGTTTTCTTTAACTCTTCTAAATCGGCTTTCACTTTCTTGCAAAGCACTTAAATATGACCCATCTCATGACAATAGTAACACTCTTTATTGCTAAAATCCATTCTAGGTCTAGAACTTGACCTAGTATAATCTCTACCGCCATATCCACGAGGGCAACTCCTCGCCCTACCCGAACTTGCCGCCAAGGCGGCCCCTTCATCATTTCTAAGTTTATCCCCTTTCACTATTTTTTTATTTTCTAACAAGACCGCCGTAATTTCATCTAATTTTAAAGTTGTTTTTCCTACCAACAATGTTGTCATCACGGTTTCATAAGACTTTGGGAGAGAAGCTAACAAAATCAAAGCTTTATCTTCTTCCTTGAACTTTTCATCCAAGCTAACCAATTGAGAGATCAATCTATTGAACACATTTAGATGATCTCTCAAATCGCTACCCTCTTCCATCCTCAATCGGTATAAATCCCTCTTCAAATACAACTTATTTGTGAGGGATTTTGACATATAAATTTTTTCCAATTTATCCCACAAAGATTTTGGCGATTTCTCATCTACGAAGTGTACTTAACATCCGGGGCAAGAGCGAGACGAATAGTACTTACAGTTTTCATTTGTAGTTCCTCCCAGTCATCATCATTTATCTTCTCGTGCCTTTTATCAAGTAGGACCTTGTGCAATCCTTGTTGAACAAGGAGATCTTTCACCATACTCTGTCATAAAGGAAAATTGTTCTTGCCATCAAACAATTCAGTCTCGAATTTGGTACCTCCGAATAAACTTCCAATCTTTGCCATCTCTAGGTCTCAAGATCGAAAACGTTCTGATACCACTTGTTGGGAAAAATACCAAAAAAAAAAAATAAACAAAACAACACACTAAATTTTTATGTGGAAAACCCTCTCTTAACTAGAGGGAAAAACTACTACCCGACTGGGTGTCAAACTTTCACTATAAATTTTGGATTACAATTACAATCTCTAATTGAACACAAACCCACACTCAATCTCACTCAATTTTCTTCTCTATTCTCTATTCTTCACTCCTTCATCTTCTCCAAATACAGCACATCATTTATAACAAAAAAACTATAAGACAAAAAGATGACACAACCACTAGTTTACTTGTGAAAGTAAACTTCCACTTGTGAAAGTAAACTTCCCAACCTATAAATCTATACCTATACCCAAGGTTGTCAAAATCGGGATTCTACGTAGAATCTACGAGGGATCAGTAGAATCGGAATCGTAAAATCGAATCGAGAATCGTAAGATTCTACTTTCTGTGTAAGTAAATTATTTATATTGACAAAATTAGCATACCAATTCTCAAATATATGATAACGAACATAAAAAAGTTCACAAGACAATAGCTTTATAATACATTAGAAAGCCAAAGGTAGGAACAAGAGTAATATCATTATAACATAAAACACACGCTCAAGTCTCTCAACTCATAGCTCCATCAAATTCATATCCAAAATCAAAGTTACTGTCGTCAATATCATTTGCAGTACTAGTGTTTGTATTTCTACCATCAGTAAGAGAATCATCCCTAATGGTAGCATCATCTCCAACCAAACCTTCCATATCACTTGAGGCGACGATTACACTCTTAATTTCAGTACTAGAACAGTAAAATCTCCTCAAGATGTATAATTAATAGTAGATTTTTACTTCAATAGTTAATAGAAAATACAAAATCAAATATGAAATTAATATAGAAAGTTAGGACTTAATATATTATATAAAAATATAGAAAAACACATTAAAATCGTGACTTTTGCATGTGAGCACAAGCCTTTAAGTAGAATCGGGTAGAATCGCATCAGAATCGCGATTCTACTTACGATTCTACCGATTCTACTTGCGATTCTACCGATTTTGCTACGATTCTACCGATTTTGCTACGATTTTACCACGATTCTACTTGAGTATGATTTTTTAACCGAATTGGATCGCTGGGGCAAAGTAAAAACGTAGAATCGTACGATTTTACGATTTGAATCGCGATTTTAACAACCATGTCTATACCTCTACAACACATAACTTGCAAGATTCAACTTTCCATTTTTCGTTTTCTTCTTTTTCTTTTTTTTTAATTTTTATTTACAATTATATTTGAGGTAAAAGAAATACCCAACATTGGTCTTGGTGATCTTTGGCATAGTTATACCATTAATCTATATGCTTTACTTATTATATCAGTATAATCCCGCTTCACCCTTTTATTTATTTAAATAAAAGAAAAACCTCCGTGCCCCACCGTTAATTTACATCTTCACTTTAGTGGGTATCTAACGTGATCTACTATGTTAGAAGGGGTATTTTCGTTAATATACTGTAGCGAGTATTCAAAATGAAGTGTCGTGTAAACTTTCTGCTCGAAATATGATGTCATTATACAGGAGAGGGTTTTATTTAATATGAGTAAAATCTAAAGTACTAAAACACAAATTAAAAAGGGCAGATACTTTTTTTTTTATTATTTTCACAAATTAAAACTCATAATTATAAATATTAGAGATTAGGGATACCAAAAAAATATAATAATATTGTTATTATGATAAAATTGTGACTATTAAAACAATATCATATTTATCAAGATAATTTTTATAAATCATATCATTACTGTAACAATAATAATTTTCACTTTGATAATTAGGGGTGTATTTGAACGGAGCGGAGCAGAGCAGAGCTTGAGGCTCGGCTTGGTACCATTAAGCTCGCTTCGGACTCGGCTCGAAGCTCGCCGAGCTTTAAAAGCTTAGGCTTGAGCTCGGGCTCGGCTCGATCTAAGCTAGGCAAGCTTCAGATTAAGCTTGCAATATTCTGGCCCATTTAAGCTCAGTATAGGCACGTTTGGGCTTGTTTAAGCTCAAGCTCGGC
This sequence comes from Simmondsia chinensis, assembly GCA_018398585.1. Lineage (NCBI taxonomy): Eukaryota > Viridiplantae > Streptophyta > Magnoliopsida > Caryophyllales > Simmondsiaceae > Simmondsia > Simmondsia chinensis. The sequence continues at coordinate 46,423,856 of JAGTTD010000001.1, read as the reverse complement.
TAATTTAGGCTCCAATGTGGCTTTATTGAGCAATGTTTAAGCAAATATACCATAATAAAAAAAGGTTTGCTTAGATTTCATTTAGGCTCGCGAGCCTACAGGCTCGGACTTGACTCGATAAGCTAAACAAATCGGCTTAACTTGGCTCGAGCTCATGATGAGCTGAGCTTTATTACGAGCCTCGCAAGCCAGATCGAGTCACTTACGCCCCTACTAATAGTGACAACTTTTTAAAAATATTATAACGTATATAAGTAGAATAAAAAGAAGATCATAGAATCTCGTGCATGTCGTTGTCAGAATATGTTCAATGTTTTTTTTTTTTTTTTTAAATTTTTTATTGTTTTGGTTATCATATCGCGTGTACTTCTTATTAACGTGACATCTGTACATCTTCCCTACATATATGCTTCGATCATCATCATCTTGCTTGAAATTTAGTTTTTTCTTTCTTTTTGAAAACTTATATCATATTCAGTGTCTTAAAGGCTCTCATCTAAGCGGTACCGGACGTAGATGTACCCAACCTTATCCCTTTATGGTGTAATCCTGCTGAGAGGCAGTTTTCGAAGACCCCAAACCTTATGGAATTGGCAACACCAAGACTTTCGAGGAGGTCACCCATCCTCGTAGTACTCTCGCCTATGCATAGTATTTCCGAGGACTTATGAGAAATTATATAACAAGTATCATAATATAATGAGGTTGTTTGATGTTTGGATTTTATCGTTTATATACCTTAAAGTTTTAAAAACTTTTTATCATTTAGGAACCTTTTTATTAAATTTAAAAGATTTGTGTTAGAAAAATATATAAAAATGTGGAATATGATTCTAATAATATATAAATATTTTTGTTAGAAATTACCAAAAAATATATCTTTGTTAGAAATTGATTATTTTTTGTCAAAAGATAGTGAGATAACACGTTTTGATAATATATAGGTAGTTGACACAAATATTTGATAAATTTTACGTAATTTGCTTAATTTTTACTAAATTTATATGAATTAATATATTCTCGTAACAACGTTCTATAGTACTGTTTTCCGTAAAAAATTGTTGAGGTCCTTACAAAAGTTTCTCATTCTAAAATAGAGTATTTAAATAATAAAATATTCTTTGATAAAAACAAAATTCAAAATTTAAAATACCTCATAACATATATTAAAATATTAAAATATCTAAATAACAAATGCTCAAACTTATTACACATAGACGTTGAAGGAACTTCTTTCCGTAAGCAAAATTTGAAATCCGTATATATAAATTAAAAATTGTAAGAAAATCAATAACTAAAAGCAGTTTAAAAATGCCCACAGAAAAAAAACCAATGTATCCAAGAATGAAAGGGGTGACCAAACTTGAAGCCCTATATAAAAAATTAATCTTTTCAGTATTTCAAGGGCTCCCGCCTGAGTAGGATTTAGAGGGGTGGATGTACACAGCCTTCCCCTACCCCTGAAGGGAGGTTGTTTTCGAGAACTCCCAATCTGAGGAGTGCACACATGGGCTTCCTAGGAGGTCACCCATCTTGATACTACTCTTGCCCAAGCACGCTTAACCTCGGAGTTCTAATGGAATCCGGTGCTTGCGTGTTGGTAACCTCTTAAGTAATATTCTTATTATAAAAAAAGAAAATTGAATTGAAAATCAAAGGAAGGGAAATAACATAGTAGAGAATTGAACTTAAATGACCTTCCTGTGCTCGAGAGCTCTCAACCTGTAGATCATATTCGTTAAGGAGAATGTTTTTCCATATATATCAAAGAGTAATCTTTTACTTACCGTAAAAAAAAAAAAAAAAAAAAGAAAGAACTTTAATATTTAATAAGAAAACTCAAAAGATAACACACTTGTGCATTATAAGCATCGAATTTGATGTAAATAAAGGTCCACGTGAAAACTTTATTAACAATAATAATAAATCTACAGTAATTATATAATAAAAATCATCCATAGTTTTTGACATACACAAATCTTAGTTTCGTTTCCTTTCTAGGACTGTTTCTTCTTCTTCTTTTTTTTTGTGGCTTGTTTTTGTATTTGGTTTTTGGTTCTATTTTTATGGGTCTCGTTTTCCGTGGGTGTGCCATATTTGTATCGCAAGGTTTTCACTATTTAAAAAAAAGAACATACCCAGTACCTCAAGGGCTCCCGCCTACACAGGGTCGGGGGGGGGGGGGGGGGGGATGTACGCAGCCTTCCCCCTTCAGGGTGTTAACCTGAAGAGAGACTGTTTCCTAGTGCCCCCAACCTGAGGGTGAGGACTTCTCAGGTGTTAACCTGAAGAAAGACTGTTTCCCAGTACCCCCAACCTGAGGGTGAGGACTTCCCAGGAGGTCACCCATCCTGATACTACTCTCGCCCAAACACGCTTAACTTCGGAGTTGTAATGGGATCCGGTGACGGCGTGTTGGTGCCCTCTTTGATAAGGTTTTCAGTATTTATGGAGTTTTTTTTTTTTTTTTTATGATGATAAAGCCATGGGAAGGGGGGAGGGGATAAACCCCTTAAATCCTCAATAAAGAGGAGACCACTTTTGAGCTTTGTGGGATTCGATCCCGGGTCACCTCGTTGGCAACCGGCGATCACGATCACTCGGCTATGTCCCTAAGGGACACTATTTATGGAGCTTAAACTTCACTTTTCTATTAAAAAAACTTGCACAAAATAGTTGTTAATTATATACTTATTAGGAAAACTCATAAATTAAAAAAATAATAATGAATAGAAAAATAACCTAATTATATCTCAATGTATCAAAAAATAATCAAGCTATATCTTTTAATAAAAAAAAAAAATCAAATTCTCACTTTTCTATCAAAGAATAACACAATTTTAATTTTTTATTAAAAAATAACTAAAGCGTCATACCACCTGCCACACTCGGCCACCATTCAATATTTTTTTAAATCAAATTTTTAATTTGATTATTTTTTAATAGAAAAGTTGAAGTTAGGTTATTTTTTAGTTAGAAAATAGAGTTGATTTATTTTTTAATAAAAAAGTTAGAGTTGAGTTGTTTTTTTATTAAGAGATACAATTGAGTTATTTTTTTAAGACATTGAAATATAATTGCGTTACTTTTAAATTAATTGTTAATTAAAAAATGATTACACAGTGTCCACCTAACCTTCGCTTTGCGAGGCCCGTGATCGCACCTACCATGTATTCGGAATGAGGAATCTGGAGCACCGCTATTTCACCATTGATTCTTTCTTAGAAAGCATATTTTCTTTAAAATGACCTAAATTTAAAATATAATTTTGAAAAATTAGTTATATTTTTTAATTTTTTAAAAAAATATTTAAACTTTTAAATATCATAGTTTAATGTTAACATGATTAAGATTTGTTAAATTTTGCTTATTTGGCTCTTGAAAAAAGAGAAAATAATTTTGACAAATTCAAATTTACATTTAAAATAATTTTAGATATTTTTAAAAATATTTTAAATATATTAAGCGTTTGTATATATTTAAAAAAATATTTTTTTATATTTAAAGAATATTTTTTAAATGCCACGTTAGCAAAAACTAGGGTTCATTTACAGGGCACTAAGGCACCGGATCCTATTAGAACTCTGAAGTTGAGCGTGCTTGGGCGAGAGTAGTACCAGGATGGGTAATCTCCAGAGAAATCCTCGTATTGCCAACTCTACAAGGTTGGGGGTCCTCGGAAACAGCCTCTCGGCAGGGTTACACCCTGAAGGGGTAAGATTGTGTATATCCATCCCTCCCAGACCCTGCTTATGCGGGAGCTCTTGAGGCAGTGAGTCTGCTATTAATGTTGCTATTGCAACATTAGAAAAAACAAACGAATGTTAACCGTGTCACGTTAAGGCGTGACATTGAAAATTTTCTGAAAATTTAGGTGTAACATTAAAAAATTAGAAAATCTAGGTTGTTCTTTGAAAGTACGTCTAAAATTTAGGTAATTTTTAATAAAAAGCTCTTAATTTAAAATTGCTGCCCTTCAAAATGGGCGACGCAAGCTAATACTGCAGTATTAAAACTGTTACCTTAGATGTAATGTAACACTTATTTGTATATATGTAATAGTCTTTTTACCATTGAGTTAGGTTATTTACGTATATTATTTGGCGTTTAGAGTCTCTTTAATAAAGAAGTCTAAAATTTAATTACACAATTATAAAGTATGACATAGATATTCATGGCAGACATGTTAGAATATGAAAAAAAAAAGGCCTTGTTTCTGTTAATACGGGAATTAAATTCTTATAAGAAGTTGTATTTCTTAAGGATTCAATTCTTGTGTCAATTTTTGAAGAAATAAGTAATTGTGTTTCGCTATCAGAATGAGAATCTTAAATGTTCTTGTAAATTGGAACTTATCTAGCCCGTTTTTGGTAATTTAATTCATTTGTGAAAGAAGGTAATTCTGAATTAATCCCAAACTATTCTTCTGAAGTACTCGCTCTCGCCGCATCTGCCAAATTAAACAGGGAACGAGCTCTAACTTCTCGACAATGTCAAAGTGCTAGAGCTTTTGCATCACTTTGGGATCTATTCCTCCTGCTATTCATCCATTGTAGGAGGGTTTTCCGCATACATGCTTTAGGTTTGGAAATGTTGATGTGAGGATCGATGAGCTGAGTGCGGACCATGTTGCGTTACATATTGATGGTCATTTTATTGGTAGATGGCCCTGGGACTTCCAGATCCCATGTTCGAGTATCACTCATTCCTCTACTCAGTTTGTAAGCCAACCGTCATCAATATCCATCCAGGAAACTCGAGTCAACCGGAACCCTTCACTTCTCATGCCATGGGCTGTGGACAGTGGAGCCAAATCACTTGGACTTCAAGATCAGTCGCCCTCTCAAGGTACCCATGCTCTAGACGCTGTAAGTGACATTAAGTCAGTATCTTTGGGACCTGAATTCCTGCCAGATTTTAAGCCCCTTGCTTTAGAAAGTGAAACTCCTTGAGAGTGACTTTGGTAATGTTTATGGAGGAATCTAGACAGGCTGGAGAGAGAAGGAGGAAAGTCGGGTTGGGTCGTCAAGACCACAATGTTGGCCTGTCTAAAGGGCCGCAGAGCTCTAAAGCACAGGAAAAAAGAGCAAGCTAAGCGAAACCTACATGAATTTCTTAAAGATATATCACCCGAAAGCAGTGTGAAGAGGTTACCTGAACCTTCGAGTAATGAAAGAAGAAATAGAAAGGTGGGGAAAAGGGTCAAAAAGGTCATAACGATTGAGACTTCTTGCGGGGGAGCGTACATGGGAGACTAGAAAGAAGTTCGAGTTGAGCTTTGACGGTGACAATTCTATTATGATCAAGCAATTTATTATAATGGACTAAGGTAATCTTTTTACCTGAGTACTTTTCATCCTTCCTGGTTTTGATGCTATGCTCTCATCTCTCAGCCTGATCCTAGCACTCTCTATTTTATTTTTTAGTGTCTTTAATCTTCTAGCCTCTGTTGGCCTAGTTTGTATTTCGTTTTTGCATTCCTATTTTCTTGGTTTCGTCTGTTTTTTGTGCTTATTCTTTTCTGGGCCCTGTTTCCTTACAAGTTTCCTAGGCCTCGCTTTAGTCGAGTGGCCTGTCTTGTATTGCGACCTTGTCATTAATAATCAAAAAAACAAAAAAAAAAAAAAAACCATTTCACCTGAATTCAAATTCTTATGTTACTTTCTGATCTATTGTATACATATTTTGAATTTTTTTTTTACTGAAGATCACCTACATTTTAGGTGAGGTATTAGAAAATCACCTAATATTTCTAATTTTTCAAAATCACACCTAAACCTTTTAAAAAATTTTCAATGTCACACCTAATTTTGACAACATTAACTTCCCGTCAAATGAAACGTCGAGTCTTGAATATAAATGCATCAAAACACCAAGTTTAACTAATTTAATTAATTAATTAGATTAAGTGTTGTATTTTGTAAAAGACAAAATTACTATTTACCTTTGAATTTGTAAAATTTTTAAGGGTTTGGCGAGTTGCTACAAGCTTTTGCCACCAAAAAATTAGAAGTATTTTTTATTTGTACCATTGTTTATAATTCATTGTTAAAAATTAAGTTTTATTGAGGATAAATTGATAATTTTGTATTTATTTTAGCTGAAAATTAACGGTGTCATCATTACGTGTGACATTCAAATTTTTAAAAAAATTTAAGTATGACATTAAAAAATTAAAAAAAATTATGTAATTTTTTTAATACTCATCTAAAATATAGGTAATTTAAAAAAAAAGCCCTATTTTTTCACAATTTAATGAAAGGGGTAAAATTTGATATTAGACTCGGTCAAGCTCTGGCCCGCAGTTTTGACGAATTTAAAATAAAGTGGGGGTCGCCAAGTTGTCATTTTATGACTTTCCACGTGCTCCTGAAATTGCCGCCCCATACTAATAAATAAATTCAACCCGATTTAAAAAATTAAATTGAAAAATTTGTAAATTAACCCGATTTAAATCAAAAATATATTGTAAATAAATCAACCTAAAACTGAAATAACTCGATCTGCAACTAACTTGACCGGTTCTTTACTAAAAAATAATCTGATTCCAATTTGACCTGACCCGATCCATCATTGACTTGAACCAACCAGGCTCAAACTGACCTGAGCCAGAACCCAACACGATTTGAAAGCTAAATTTATCCAAAGTCTTTAAATTTAATGGGAATTATTAGTTGTCAGAAGTACAATTGAACTTCATGACATATTATTGAGCACCTATATTGATATATAATAAATATATTAGTAAAAATATAAATTGGTTGATATAAATTAAATTTTTGTAAATTGTTCATACCATCAAAGCACTAAATAGTAGGATTATAAAGGCTTGAAACCTGACCCAAGATTGATTCGAACCCAAGACCACTAAAAATTAAAGTGATCCGAACTCGAAATAACTTGACCCAGACCTAACCCGACCCAAGTACAGGTAAAACCCAAAAGTGACCCGAGCCTGAATGGGTTGACCTGAGCACAACCCGGCCCAAGTTTGTTATAAACCTGAAATGACTTAAACCCAAATAGGTTTACCCGAACCCGACTCAAATGACCCGATTGCAACTTCTAACTCTATCATCTCATTTTAATTCTTATATTTTTAAGGGAATTATCACTTAAATATCTTAAAGTTTGACTATTTATTATTTATATATTTTGATTTTTAAAATATATAATGAGATATTTTAAGGTTTAAAAATTTTAACCAGGTACCCTTTTTCTAAAATTTAATAGATTTTCATTAAAAAAGCTAAAGCAAAACATAATTTCAATAATGTATAAGTATTTTCAGTAGAATTTGAATATTTTTAACCAAAAATGCAAATTCGACACATGAATTTGATTATACATATGTAGTCTATATCAAACTTCAGTAAACTTTTTGTTGTAATTCGTTGAGTTTTTTTACCAAAAATATTGACATGACTTTTACATATTAGCAAACTCATGTACTGAACTAACATTTTATATATAAAATTGGTCAGATTCGTACAAAAATTAATCAAACTTCAATATAAATTATCTAGGTGATAAAAAATTTAAACCTCAAAGTACCTCACCGTATATATTAAAATGTCAGAAAACCTAAGTGATAAATGCTCAAATCTTAAATTACCTAAATAATAATTTTTCTATTTTAAATTATGTTAAAATAATTTATATAATCTAAAATATATTAATATAATTCTTAAATATAAATAATCGTTTATACTAACCACAAATACGTAACGTAAAATAAATAAATCTATAATATTAATAATTCTTTATATTATTTAGAATAAGATTTGATCCCAGTAAGGAGGATTCTCTCCCCTCAAGCCTTACCTGTGTAAAAAAATTAAATGACTAATAAGAAATTCAAGTCACCCCGGAAACGACATCTCATTAAGATATTACCCTGAAGGGGCAAGGCTGCGTGCATCCCAGACCTTGCTTACGCAGGAGCCTTTGTGGCACTCGGTCTGTTGTTGCTGTTTGTAAGAATTTCAAGTCACATTTTGAATAGGATAAATTATAAAAAATCTCCTGACTTTTGGTTCAAAAACAGAAAACTCCCTTCACAAATAAAATCACTCACTAAACCCCCTCACTTTTGAAAATTTATCACTTTGCTCCCAAATAACTTTTTTTTTTGACCATTTTGCCCCTCAAAATAAATAGTTAAATATTTGCTTATATTTTTAGGTAGGACTTTTATATTTTGAAGAAAAAATAAGAATTTTTTTATATTTTTAGAAAGGAAATTTTTCTGTATTCATAAAAATTATTATTTTAATTAATTATAATATCAACAAAAAAATTATATTTTATCTCATAATATTTTCTTATAAAAATTTAAAAAATACTTTTTATCTTTTGAACTTATAATGTCAATACTATAATTAATTAAAATAATTATATTTTCATAAATATAGAAAATCTCCTTAATTCTTTTGCTAAAAATATAAAATTTCTAATTTTTGCCTAATAATATAAAACCCCATTCTAACAATAAAATTAAACATTTAACCCACTCATTTTTCAGGGGCAAAATAATAAAAAATAAGTTGAATGAAGGTTAAGTGATAAATTTTTAAAAGTGAGAAAGTTTTAAGTGCTTTTATTTTTGAGGAATATTTTTTATTTTTAAAGTAAAAAACTAAAAATTTTTCTGTAATTTACCGTTTTGAATATGATAATTCAATTTTTGAAAACTCGTAAGATTTTGTTGAAATTGAAGCACTTCGAAACAAACCTACTATTTATATCTCTTTAATTCACCCACCACATTAAATTGTTGGAGTTGAAATTTTCCTTTTTTCTTTTTTGATAATTAGAATACGAGTCTGAAGGTACAAAACTGTAGGATAAGGTCTGAAGGTAAATCAACAAACCACAACAAGTCACATCGACTAAAATTTGCCATTTACAAGAAACAACACCGCTCGAAACTTAAAAAAAAAAAAAACCAACCGAAAAGCACACCACAACAAGCCTAAAATAGTAGCACTGAACACAAAAAATTTTGAATTGAGGTTTGCTGGAGTTAATATAGTAGTACTGTTAATCAAATATCAACAAACACAGATATCTAAAGTAAACTCGGGACAATAAATTAAGCATCCTTTTAACTTATAACTTTATAAATAAGATAAGACATACCTTCATCCTCATTTGTCAGTGAACTTCCATCCACAAAAGCACAAAACAAAAAAGGCTCCAACAAAAGAGATAAGGGGGAAGCGATAGTTTTGTTGCGGGAACTGCCATTCTAACACTTCTTGGGGGATTCCATCCGCAAACGCAAAGTTTATGGTTAACTTGTAGATGTATTTTCAAAATAGAGTATTTAACAAAGTGTTTGAAGTTTGTCCATACTTGGTTTTGAAGTGTATTGGCTTGTATAAGGTGTGTCGATGCACAGGTATCGTGTGTCGACACTTAGCCCAACAGAACTAACTTGAAGTGTCTGTGTGTCGACACACAGATCTTACAGAATTACAGTAACATGTTTTTTTTTTTTTTCAATTTTGGAGGATGGCTTTTGATAAGTTTGGGATGTCTTCTAAACATTATTTTCTTATATATTTTCCCCCTAGTTCTTTGAAGAACACACATAAAGATCTTTGCTTGCAAGTATTGTGAAATATTAAAAAGAAAAAGTGTCCCTTCGTGAAGGGACGTGTCCCTTCATGAAGAGATACTTGAAAATTATAAATAACCCATTTTTTCTCATGTTTCTAAAAAATGATGATATTATGAAAAATATTGTAAGAAACACTTGTGTGAATTCATAAGAAAATATTGTGAAAAATACTTGTAAATATCATTCTCATTGATATATCTTCTATTCCTTCTCTTACACATACTCACTTTATTTATTTGGTTGTTGTCGTATCCCCGAGACTATTTCGTATACAGAAATAAGTCTTAAGGAAAGTGATCACACCGCCTCGACACCTGAGATCTTTGGTTACCCCGTTCCCGGTTTATTGGGAAATTCTCCAACATAACTTATATTGCTCATCATCATTTAGCTGTTGCTTTTATTTTTCTTGTTGCTCGTCGTATGTATATAACGAACTTTGGGATCGGGCACAGTATGAAAGATCTTTTAGAAGCACATATTCCTCCCGGGGGATGATTGGAACGTGGACATAAGGTTCTTCATGACACAATCAACAATTCGCTTCATTTTCAATTAAGATTTGCTGTAATAGAGCTTGGATTCAGCTTATCCTACTTAAAAGAATCCATTGAAAACAACTACCAATATGTCAACACAATCTTTTCATATGATTTCAGTAAGTAGAAAAATAATAAAGGATTATAAGTATTTAAGATCCATCATATCAATTTTTGATTCTTGGTTTGGATTATCGTCATTATCAAATCATTATAAGTAGTAGACCAAGTAAGCAATCCCTTTTTTTTTTTTAAATTAATAAATTTGCAATCAATTTAGTACACGTAAAATTATGTAGTGGAATTAGGGGAGTAAACGAGCATAATCGGCTCGTCATAAAGCTCGAAAAGCTTGGCTCGCTTTGAGCTAGTGAAGCTCGAGCTCGTAAGTTTAAACGAGCTTAAGTGAGCTTTTTTTAATATAATATATTTGCTTAAATATTGCCCAATGAAGAGCCTAAATGAGCCAAACCCGAGCTTAAACGAGCCCAAACGAGCCTATATTGAGCTTAAATGAGCCGAAATATTGCAAGCCTAATTTGAAGCTCACCGAGCTTAGATCGAGCGAAGCCAAGCCCGAGCTTCTGACAAGCCGAGCTTGAGCCCGAATTTTCAAAGCTTGGCGAGCTTCGAGCCGAGCCCGAGCCAAGCTTAAAGCTAACGAGCAGAGCCTCGAGCCTGGCAGGCTCGGGCTCGGCTCGGCTCGGCTCGGCTCAAATACACCCAAAGTGGAATGCTTCCTAAAACGTTATTGGATGTGAAATTAAATGTTTATTTGGTCGTATTATTTTGAAGTAAAGAATATTTTAAATAAAAAAGGGTATTTTATTGAATTTTTTCCGATATTTGATCCATAAGAAAAAAATTTTTAAATAAAAACTTCTTTTGTTTACGTAGTTATAAAGAAAATTAGAAAAATAATATTTCTCTTTTAGGAATAATCAAGAGTGTCGACAAAAAGCGGGAAGTAACATACCTAACCCCTAGATAAGTTCTAATTCTTTCGTAGTTCCATTTCCCATTTTGGCAATGAAACATGTTTTACCTACTTCTTGAAAATTTGATACAAGAATTGAATTCCTATGAAATATAACTTCCCGTATGAATTCAGTCCACGTACGAGGGCATGGTTCAAATGATATGATCATATCGCTAATATTTTCTAAAGTAGATGAATGGCAACCTTCGTGAGCTCTAACTTAGCAACAAAAAGAGCATACGTTACTATACTTTAGAATAATAGAGATTAAAGATAAAAACTGATTGAATAAATGTAAGTAAATATCAATCTTACCAGATGATCCATTGAAATGAAACAGAAACTGACATGCACTCAAATCTTACACAGATTAAGCAGAAGCAGTTAGAAAGCAACTCTTCTTTGGCATGTACCGTATATACATGCCAAATTCGAGCTGCTCTACAACTACTTCCCTTAGCCAGTAAGAAAAACATTATCATCGTCATTGACTTATGTATCCTATACTTGCTTCAACTATGATCAATCTAAAGCTCACGAGAGGCTTATATAGCTATTGAAGGAGAATGCGGAAGGAACATAGGACTCATCTGAGTACAATAACTCGAAATACAGTAAAGAGATATTTTATGCTGATAAGATATTATTCTACAGATATCCTCTACAGATATTCTCCTTTTTTTTTTTTGAAGTACAAATAATAGTGTGGGATTGTGAAATCAAAGCATGAAAGTCCAAGGGCAAACTTAAGTGGAGATGAGATGCCCTCTTTTATTTTTTGGTAATGGAAGGGAGGAGAAGAATTTTCTTAAGGTATATCTTTGTCATATTCTTCTCATTTTCATTACCAATATTTTTATTTTTATTTTTAAAAATAGCCTTTGACAGTGTGACAACTGACTAATATTTTCCGTAGGGACATAACTTAGTGATAGAGAACAGTAGGGACCAACCACGACACCCAAGTTTGATCCCCATTAGGGACAATGTCCCAAAAGGCCTTACCAACATAAAAACAATAATATTATTTTAATATTTCTATGATTCCTATTAAAAATAAAATAGACATGTAGATTTATGTAAATATAGATGAACTATCAGATCGAACTACTTTGTGAGAATATGGTAAAAGATAGAAAATTTCTTATTTCTTGTAAATATGTTTGTTAATGAGGTCAATACGAGTTTATCAAGTTTGAAGCTTGAATGACAACATTGTGGCTTGCTATAATAGGAAATTGTCCTACGTAGACAACTTCTCATGTGGGGGTTCCTCAAAAATAGCCTCCCGTTAGGGTTACACCCTGAAGGGGTAAGGCTGGGTACATCCCACCCCTACCAGACCCTGCTTGTACCGGAGCCCTTAAGGCACCGGGTCTGTTGTTGTTGTTGTTGTCGTCGTCCTGTGCAGAGAGACTACAATTAATTCAACTAGTTTTGATGGGGTTTGTTTCTGTTTGGTTTAATATTTTCCTATTCTAGAAAACAATAATCAAAGAGATTCAAATAATGTTATGGAGACTCTTGTGGTCAGGGTTACTACATGAAAGGTGTGGAGAGATGGGCTGTTTGAACCAGAAGAGTCTGTGGGTTCATTGGCACTGGTTGATGGGTGTGAGGGATTGGTTGTTGCTCATATAATAAGAGAGCGAGCTCCTAGGATGCATTGGGGAGGAATTCGAGTGGCTGTGCAGCTGAGTGAAATTCTACAATGGTTTAAGGACAAAGTCAAGAATAGGCAACTTGGAAGCAGGATCAAGCGCTTAGTTTATCGGCTTAAACATTTCATATACGGTGCGAAAGAAACCGAAGAATTTTTGAGAATACCAGAAAATTTGAAGAGGAGATTAGACAAATTATAATGTATCAGATTACTCATACACGTGGTGGTTCTTATGAGAGGGTGAGAGCGTGAGAGGAGCGAATTGTAATGGACGGCCAAGATTTGTTGAAAATAAAAAAAAAATAACAATTCACGGTCCATACCCCTTTATAGGGCAGAAAGAAAAAAGGAGCAAGGGAGGGAAATTGTTTTTCTTTTTCAATACTCAACAAATCTTAGTCGTAAATTGTTAATTTTTTTTAATGTTCAACAAATCTTGGTCGTCATTATAATGGAGGGCTAGGATTCGCCCGTCTCATGCTCTCATAAAAACGCAACCCTACAATGGAGGGCCAAGATTCACCCCTATATATATATATATATGACAGTATCGCGCTTGCCATTTGTCAAAACAAAAAAAAAGGGTAACATTACTTGATATTTTCTATATTGTGTACTTCTACACGACATATATATATTTATTATTTTAAATAGAAATATTAGGTGAAGAAGTGTTAAAAGATGCAACAAATATGTATACAATAACTTAAAAGATTGCAGATACAAAGGTTATAAATTTCGTTAGAAATATTAGGTGGAGCTTGGCAATAAAATAGTCGCGTTGAAGAGTGTATTAAGAGCTCTTTGTTAATGAGAGAGCTAATTGCTCTTTATCAAATAAATTCTTGACTTCGTACGTTTAATTATTAAAAAATCAAAATGATTTACAAATACGATATTATATCATTGAAATTACATCAGATAATGAACCCATCTCTATGGATGAATGGTTCATTCACTTTGAACCTTAGCTTCGCTTGTCCGTCTTTCGGTATCAGATATTACGATTTTCCTCGTTATTGACACTAACTTTAAATAAATGATTGATAAGTTTTAAACTTTTCTATCTAGGAAAAGGATAACAGGAGCTCTAATTTTTAAAGTATGTAATAGTAAGAAATATGAATGTTATAGCATGAGAGATTCATAATTTGCCAGTCTCCAATTTGTTACAATAGTTGATGTGGCAATTGGCCAACCTCGGGATATGGATTCGGATTTGGCATCCCCTCTCTCAGGCATTACAAATGTGAAAAAAAGAGAGATTCATAACTTATGTAAAATTAATGTCACGTTGTCTAAAACTGGCCAACTCTACTTTTATCCTTCATGCTCATCTAGACATATGCTTCTATTAGGGCGGCAAATGTGTAAATGCATATAAATATAACACAAAGAATTTGTAACACATATTCCAACTCACTTCTAACTTAAAACTTATCCATCCAACCCCGACACTATCGTTCCAGCTCAAGCCCTTTAACATTCCAATTCAAAGCTCTATATAAAATATCAAATGCTTGCAAGTTAGAATCAAGTTCAATACAAAATATACATGTCATTCGCTCTCTTTCTCATACTAGATTAAAAAAATCCTTTTTTTTTGATAAATAGCGATAGGGTCGTGGTAGAGATCCGGCCACTTGACAAAGCGAGGCTAAGGGCACCCGTATGGAAACAGGGATCAATAAGGACAACAAAAATAATAGATTAAAATACAAAGACAGGAAAGCAAGAAAATAAATGCAAACACGGACAACGCATGATAGAGGACTCTATATCTAGAGCAAAACATGACGTGAAAAGAAATCTTTTAATACCGAACACTGATCAAACTCCACCAACCAACAAGCTCCATTATCTCTTACCAAAACTTCAAGATTCGATCTGAAATTGATGAGATGAACGAAATAAAAACAAGAGAAAATAAGAGGAAATTAAGTTAAAAACGCTTGCCAGCTTGCTTAATTCATGGAACCAATCCAGTATTTGCTTTTATTTTTATAGAGCTCTTATCCTAAGAAAATAATCGACCCATGCATTTCTGTTCTTTACTACAAAAATTAAAATACAACTGTGTAAACGAGCCCAACTCATGAGCCTAAACGAGCCTTTCCAACTATAACATATTTACTTAAATATTGTCTAATCAAGCCAAAAATGAGCCTAAATGCGCCGACACTAAGCTTAAACAAACCTAAACGAGCCTAACTTGGGCTTGAATTTGCCAAAATATTGCAAGTTTGATTCGAAACTCGCCAGGCTTAGATCAAGCCGAGCCTGTGCCTTTAACAAGCCAAACTCGAGCTTGAACTTTCCGAGCTCAAGCCGAGCTTAATGGGAACGAGTCGACCCTCGAGCCTGGCAGGCTCGGACTTGACTTTGCTCAAATACACCCCTATCCATGCAAAGATGCTCGTCCAAAAGTGTTGCCAATAAACTTCGAATAACTCGAAGAAAATGCAGAAGCTGTGATAAGGTCAGTAAAATTTCACATACCCCAATAATACGATGAACATAGATGAGATGTTTCAGTAATCTTGCAACTTTCGGCTTGTTTGGTAATGCTTGTTGTTTTACACATTTTGATTTCGATAAACTAAAAACTAGATTTTAAAAATATGTTTTTCTTGTTTTTAGTTTCTTATAGTTTTCATGCAAACTAGAAAAACTCAAAACAGATACGAAAAAACAAATTATTTCCGGGATATGGTTTTTAGTTTCTAAGAGACCAAGTATTAGAAACAAAAAATGTAAAATTTCACCAGAGCTTACACCTGACCCCCGAACCTGCATGTATATATATATATATATATATATAACACCTAATTGGGGCTCCGTCCCAAAAACGATTGGTAATAAGTAGAATAGCCTACTAGGATTATATTTCAGTCTCTTTCCTCTTATAACTCCAATTTGAGATTCCTTACTAGATCCACATGTAAAATCTTAGAAAGAAAACAATATCAAACAGGCCTTAATTTGCTCAAAAATTCAACAGAATAGGAGTCAAAATTAAGAATGTGGTAATCATACTCAGATTACTCTCTGAACATAATATATAGTCATACAACATCTTGTAGAACAAATGATGCAATCTAAGTGATCACTATAAAAACCATAAATTATTAAAATTTTAGCCAATGCCAACCCCATCTTTAGGGAGCATTATAGGCACTGCCATGAAACAATTAACTGCCTAAATATATCATCATCATACGTTACTAACAATTTCACTTGCCAAAATTGAATCAGAAACTACTAGACGACATCGGTTGATGCGCACGATTGAACCTGCATTTTGCATGATTGCCACTCATTGGAGAGCGGCTATAACATGATCAACCTACTGTTACATAACAATTATTATTTGATTTGACTGCATCAGTAGAGAGAGTGGTAAGTGCAGCAAGTCGCAATAATGGAGCCAATGCATATGAGAAGAGAAGGAAGAAGGGTCAAGTTCAAGAGGGTGCTTTGGCCGAGGTAGCCAATCAAGGTTATGGTGCCATCTGCCACCACCCTGGCCAGCGTTCCTGCTTCTGTTGATAGTAATCCGCCATTGTATGTTCCCCGAGATAGCCGCGATGACATGACCTTGGAGAGGAGATTCAAGTTCACCCCTGTATATAGAATTAATAGGGTTGCATTAGCAGCCTAAAACCCTCAGTCTAGACAATCTAGGCCAACATATGCACACCTAGACTAATCTCTAGATTACGTGCATTGTTCAAGTGCAATTAGAGGTGTAAATAAGCCAAGCCGGATTGAATGGCTTATCATAAAGCCCGAAAGGCTTGGTTTGTTCCAAGCTCAAGCCCGAGCCTAGTCAAGCTCGAGATTATAGGCTTCCGAGCATAAATGAGCTCAAGCGAGTTTATCTTAATATAATGTGTTAACTAGATATACCTCATACAGCAAAGTTTGAGCCCAAATGAGCTGGGTCCGAGCTTAAATGAGCATGAATCTCAACAAGCTAGTTTGGAGTCATCGAATAATGTTCAATCTCGAGCTTGGCGAGCTTTGAACCGAGCCCGAACCGAGCTTCGAGCTTAATGCAAACAAGGGGAGCCTTAAGCTTGACAAGCTCAGGCTCGGACCCAAGTGGAATGGGGTAAGTTGTTAATCAAGAAGGCTAGTGGATGTCCCTTAGGAACTGTTAGCACCCAATGGCAAGATTGAAACCCTAGACTTGGTGTTTCGTGAAGCGATAAGTTCAAGTGTCTAACCACTTGAACAAATCTCCTCGGATTTAGTAAAAGAATTTGTTTCTGTCATACTATGCAACTCTCTCAATTCGTCTGAGATTTGTCTTCCTTTTTCCTTAATTGGGGAGTTTGGGGAACCTTGAATTATTTAAAAATTTAAAGTTGGCATAGAACTAAAACAAACATACCTTCAAGAACTTCAGCTGATACAAACATGATAAGCCCAGAACACACATATTGGGGCACCGAATATGGTATAAATACATGGAAGCTGAATATAATTCCTAGGCACACCATGATTTCTGATGCCAGTAGAATTTGCCTGTCGATACATATAACATTCAAATCACAAAGCCAGCAAAAGGAAAATATGGGATTCTCGTCGTTATATATATCCAGTATGCCACTATAATGGCAATATACAAGACAATGAAAAAAGAGAATAGAATGGAAGTTCGAAACACAAAAATTTCGCTCCGGATGGTTCAAAACTTGAGAAAAGTGTTTTCAGAACTTAAATTTAGTTTCTCAAAAACTAAAAATGCCAAACAAAAAATAGTACCAAACATGCCCTTACTTTATAGAGTAAAAGATATTGTCCTCTTATGAAATCATTAAACATTAACCTTTCCATTTACGTGTAAATTCACTTTTCTCGTATGATCTACTGTATGAAATGCATTATCAAATAATAAGCTAATAACTTCTATCAAACCATTTAAGTTGCTTTATCTAATAACCAGCATGCTGAGTCATAAAAGGGTTAGGTAGCATTCATAGATGATAGAAATTTTTGTAATACAGTTTTCGGTGTATAATAACTGATCGGTCATGTTGAGATAATAATAATAATGGAATACAAAAGTAGATGACAATTACCTCTCTTCGAACATGTTACTGATGTAGCTGCCAACAACAATGTTCACTGGAAGCACTGTTAGACCCAGACATGCAAGAAAAATAGCCACTGAACTTGTAGACCAATGAAAATAGTATGTCGTCACAACGCTAGATTCTGACAGGAGTATTTCCATGGCATATTTCAGCATGAAATAAATCAACAATTGAACCTGAAAAAAGAAGAAGTTAAAAACACATTTTAGAAAGCAAATTTCACTTTGCCCCTCCCTAGATATTTGGTTTCATTTTTCAAATGTAAACAGATACAATGCATATTAAGAGAATTGGGCCAACCAAGATCATAGGCAGGACCAGAAATGGATGCTGCAGATTCCCTTCCCAATACATACAACACAGAAATATAGTATTACTAGTGATTTACTGAGATAGGAACATTTTGCTATTCAAAGCTTGATCTAGAGGAAGAGTATAGGGTATTTTGGGTTAATAGAGACTGACCGAGTCTATTCTACACCATTTTTAGTGACAAGCAATAGCTGAGAACTGAATCTTCTAACCAGTAGAAACATTGAGTAACAAACAATTCATGGGTGAAGGAACAGAATTTGTAAAGACCATACGCTTCTGCAATGGGAGGTAGGAGCCCGATTTCCCACAAAGTAATAGGTTATGAACTAGAATAAAATGTATCATTAATTGGCCAAAATCTATAAAACAAAGTAGTCCAACCTCGAGGCAATTTACTCCAAGCTCCCAAAAAAAAAGGAAAAAAAGGGGAAAAAAAACAGAAGTGCTTGAGACAATTAATCTTCAAAATGATATATCCTAGAAACTTCCATTGACAAAGTAGCTGCACCCCATTCACCTACTGAGTAGGAAGAAGATTCCTCTCTCGACCTGTTAGGTGTGGTGTTATGTTAGGCGACCCACCTCCAAATCATTAGGGCATTGGGTTCGAAGCTCATATTCCCCCTCCCATTAAAAAAAAAAGTTCAGAAGCAGTAGTCTAGAGGAATAGTTCAGAAATGTTGGCATGCTATCACTTGTGGTTTAGGGTAATGTTATACCTCTTTACCATTGTTAAAAAAAATCGAACATTCCACTTTTTAGATGTCTATGAGTGAGTCCTCCCCCTCCCCCGGCGAATACTTGATCTTTTATGGAAACTCCTCTGAATCTGAGCCACAAGAAGCAATAGGCTAGAGGAAAAGTTCAGAAACGCTGGCATACCTTGACAGAAGGTGTAAGAAGCCTATAAGCAGATGCAATGGAAGTGGCTGCTTTGCGTGATTCCTCGGGAGCTTCTTCACTCCCATCACACTCTAGGTCACCATCTTCATCCTGTTGTTTTGCTTCTACACTCGGAAGCAATGGTTGCGTAATACCATTTTCAACCTCATCAGTCTGTGCTGGTTCTGTTACAGGAGAAAGGAATTAAAAAGAAAAAGCTTTTGGAATGCTTGTTGCACAGCTTTAGTAACATAGTGCATGCAAGTAAAATCTTCAAAATCCATAATCACATATTAAATAGTATTTATTCACTATAAATTCTAAAAGGATAAAACACATCATCTTAACCAGATATCTAGTTAATCAATCAGGAGGGAATAGATACTGTCAGTCAAAACATCTCTTATTAACTACAATACAACCCCTGGCTTCAGTTGAGTTTACATTCCTCTTCACTATTTTCTTTTGGCTAGTACTTCAATATCATATTCTAGCCCCTCAAAAACAGCCTCCCTTCAGGATAACATTCTAAAAGAGTAAGGCCGAGTACATCTTACTCTCCCAGACCCTGCCTTGACGGGAGCCTCTTTGAGGCACTTGGTGGTGGTGGTGGTTGTATTTCAGTGCTATATCCGTATGATTGCACTTTGTAATGTGATATAAGCTAGAATAAGGAGCCAATAGGGGATGAGGAGAACTAATCCTTTCTCCACAATTTTTTCAATTAGAACTGTGAAAAGTAGAGGCAGTGAACCACAGCAGTAAAGAAAATTAGAGACTTCCGAGGTTCACTGCAGGCAATTAAGGAATTATACAAAGAGAGCCAATTACTCAGAGAAGTTCTGCGTGAACATTTAACAAACCAAGGCTCTGCTGGGTTCAACAGAGAACATTTGCCTCGCAGGAAATTTTCTTCACAAAATATTTGAAATATGGGAGATTATGAAGGGAAATTTTTCCCTTCCGTGAAAGAAAATGTTCCCTTTCATCAAGGGGAAGTCATTTACTCTCAATAGGGAAAACATTTTCCATATTTCTTGTTATTGTTACCAAATTATACAAAAAAGAAAAAAAAGAATTGAGATAGAAAATATTTTCAGTCAAAACAAACGGAGCCCAAGTGTTTATGGTAGTGCAATATGGCTTCTCATTCATCATCAGAAGTTAAAATTACCTGCACCACTTTGTTCTTCCACCTCATCATCAAGAGCAGGTTCTTTGAATGAGATCCACAACCAAGCTAGATAAACTAGCCATGCAGCGGCCATAACCCACCCTGGCAAAGTGTCCTGATTGAACGTGAACTTGTATATCTTGAAATTGGTTTGGAGTAACCCAGCAACTGCAGGTCCGCATGCCATCCCGAGTGCACTTGCACTAACAAAGCCAGCTGATGCTTGCATTCTTATCTTAAGAGGCACACAATCGCTGATGTAACGCCGATTAACTGCTCTAGCAGACCCCAAACTGTAATACAACACAGCACAATTCTGCTAAATTAATTTATAGTCGATGATTGTTCCTGTTATAAATACAAACTCCATGTGCAATATGCTGAGGAGAACCAACATATGGTGCATCCACGCATAAGTGATATAGTTCATCAACTTCTCCATTAGCTGCATTTGTCATGCTAATGCTACAAAAGAGGGCACCAACACGCCGTCACCGGATCCCATTAGAACTCTGAAGTTAAGCGTGCTTGGGCAAGAATAGTACCAGGATGGGTGATCTCCTGGGAAGTCCTCACCCTCAGGTTAGGGGCACTGGGAAAGAGCTCTCTTCAGGTTAACACCATGAAGGGGGAAGGCTGCGTACATCCGCCCCCCCAGACCCTGCGTAGGCGGGAGCCCTTGAGGCACTGGGTATGTTCCTTTTGTCATGCTAGTGCTAAATCACCAATGCAAAATTGTAGCAGATGTGAAGGAATAAGACCTTGTAATTAGTGAATAAGTGAAGCAGCTAAATTCATACTCTGATTCGACACAGGAAGTCAAAGAAGAAAACCCATTTTTAACAGTTAAAAGAAAGCTGAAATGATTAGAGTCTGACGTGGATCATAGAGCCATCTGACAAGCTACAAAATAACAACTAACATTTGCTCCTGACATCATGAATTGCAGACTTAGCCACTAATGGATTGTGTTCTCTACAACTAGTACTGCTTTGTAAAAGTTTCAGCAGTGAACACTGTAGTACTTCAAGAAATGAGAGCACTCCAAACATCAGATACCAGAACATTCTCATGCACGCCGTGTGATATTATGAGTGCTAGATTTCTGCTTAATTCTAACATCAAGTCCGGATAATAAAATGATATCATGTCCTCATAAATCCCCACTTCTCTTTAACGATTTCAATGTTAACTAGAAAATAATCAGCTTGTGGAGATGAATCCAAGAAACCATATTCAAATGAATTAAACTGCTAAAGATCCAGAATCCCGGTCCTGGTCTTTAAATCTTATCTCCTACAGTAGAACCTGAAAAGATAGCGTTTCAAAATAAAGAACACAAGAGCTTTAAACTTGAATGCTCCCCAGCTCAACCATCCATTATGATGGAGTAGAGGAAACATGTATAGATCGAGATAACACATCATGTTAAACGGAATCACGCATGGAATGGAAACCAATTTCAAAAGCAACAATACCTATTCAAATGCTGGAACAGATGAAACTGATTTGGAAGGCTACTTACCCACAAAACAGCCGACCAAGCAAGAGAATCCATATGGAGTTGAAGTCATAAGCCATTGCGTACATGAGATTTCCCACAAAAAGAACAATACTGCTAAATATAAGAGGCCTGAAATACGACTTGTTTGACCATGCACTGAAGTATACAGAAGAAAACACCTGTGCGATAGCCATTGCTCCTATTACAATACCACAAACTGTCGCTGCAGCTCCAAGGCTAAGTGAGTAGTCATCCGCTGTAGGAACAATGATATATGTATTGACCATATATAGAAATGTGTTCACTAAGTTCAACATCAGCGACATAAAATGGTATCTTTTATCAACAAACTGCTCCTCAGTCGGAGTAGGTAAATCTTCCTGCATGATAAGGGCATGTTGCGCAAGGAAGTGAAGGAAGTTTGTAGAATGGCTCAGCCTATCTACAGCTTGTTTTATTGAATCAATGACAGGATCCTGCAGTAATTGCATTAAAGCCAAGATAAGATTCGTCTGAAAAATGTTAAATCAAGGAGAAAAAACAAAAAGAATCGGACAGTCTTGTCAAAATATAAATAGACTAGAACTGCAAGGCAGCTGGCAACTCATGACGCAGATGAGGTGAACACCTGCAGAGGCAGCGAAGGCTGATCATAGATTGACAAGTAGCTTCCATGACGCTCTTCTAGATCCCCAAGATTGCGAGTTATGGCTCCCACAACTGCCCCTATACCCTGCAGGTTCATCCATGGTAAATGACAGCTTTTAGACAGAGAAAGAAACCTTCAGGAAGTGAAGTTCATGCAATATGCGTGTTGAAATTAACGTACTGAAACAATTTATGCAAACTTGGATTACTTACAACGTGCTTGAACACTTGTTGCAGCTGAGAATAAGGATGATTTGCACGAGTCTTCACATAGTAATTTGTGAACTTATAACCAAAGCGTTTATCGAACTTCTTGAGAATTTTACGGAGACCAACAGCATTCAACTCAACAAAGTAAAGAAGCTTCAAAAGGTCCAGTCCTACTGCCCTATACGCTTCTCGTAGAGCACATATCTTGGCTATATCTGGATGCTGATGAGGAGAATTATGCTGATCTCCAAGCTTGGCCAGCCGCCCCGCAAGTACCCCTTGTTGTTCCAACAGGAAAAGCACTGTCTTTTCAATCTAAAGTCCCGAGAATAAAAGTGTTAGTGACCGGTTAAAACTAAGTTAAGTTGCACAACTACCAATATACTTCAAGACTCCGTTTTCTTATACCTGGTTGTCCAGCATCCTGGAAAAGTCTTTGAGGACATGCTGTCTATCTAATGTGCCATTGTCAATCTGTTGAGCATATTGCTTGACTTTCTTCTTCATCAATTTGTAGTTAATGTAGTACCTACATAAACCAGATTAAATTGGCCCAAGCAGTTAAGCTTCTAGAATCATGTAATTTATCAACACGGATGAACGGCTAGCACCATTACATATATATGAACTTCATTCTTTCCATTTGGACAATTTCTGAAGCACTCAGTCCATATGCGATGAAATGAAATACAAACAAGGCAAACCAGTCATAAACCATTTCAAACCAGATTGAGCGATTTTCAATAAGTAGAGTCAACTACAATGACCCACTCTTACTTTGCTTCCTATTAAGGGCTGTATCAATTCCAAATAAACATCATCACGCCTCGGAGTCACTGATTTTCTTAGACCCCTCCTCCTCCATAATAGGACCTGTCCTAATATTTCCGGGGCCTCAAGTAAAATTCTCAAAAGGGCCCCTTTATATACAACAAATTATAATAATTTTGACCATAAAATCTTCTAATATTAAAAATCGATACTTTAAAAACCACAACCGCAAAAATTTGGGGCCCATGAAATTCGGGGGCCCCAAGATGTTGCTTGGAGGTTATCTAACCCTGCCACACGATGTCTGAGTACCCTTCAACCCCTCGCATCTTCTATGGTCCACAATGCCATCTCCTCCTCAAATGACCATGCCATCTAATGCATATCTCATTTCTTTTATTGGAACCACGACCACTTCCTTCCAAATGATGTAATTAAGAGTTCCATCTATTGTCATCTAGTGTCATAAATAATTTTCTTAACAGGAACTATTGTAGATTTACAATCTTTCAGGTATAAGCATAGTAAAATCTGATCCTCAATGTGTGCAAAACACAAAAAAGAAGCTTAAACAACAATTAAACATAGGGAAGTCATAGGACAGGCAGATAAAGATGAATTCATGATATGAATCATCAACGGGAACAATCGTGGATTTACAGTCTCCCAGGTATAAGCATCACGGTAAAATCTAATTCTCATCTTACACACCCACGCATGTACTTGTGCGACACACCAAAAGAAGAAGCTTCAAAAACAAGTACCAAAAGGCGAGAAACTGAAAGGCGAATTCATGACATGCATAAAACAAAGACATTACACTACATCATGATTCATGCAAAATCAAGTATTTCAACTACAAGTAACATACCCTTGCCATTCTTGGATTTGCCTTTCTTTCAACTTCTTCCCAAACGCAACCATTTTGAAGATCTGCAGAAGAACAGGAAGGATACTAAGCTGAAGAAAACAAGGAACAAAACAAAACCTCATAAAGAACTTAACACCAATTCAGCTCGTTCTTTCTCTGATCGTAAAACACTATTCATGGTAGTATCTCTTCAGAAAGGGTAACAAATCCAAATTCAAGCAATAGAAATTAAACAAACATATCAATCATAACAAGTACAGAAAACATCAACTCTTCCACCGAGTGCTCAGATTTCAGTACCCAGACAAACAAATACGCCTAACAAAAACCCATGCATATGCATAATTCAAAGCTAGACCTTGCTTCGACGGGAGTCCTTTGAGGCACTAGATTTGTTGTTGTATAGGCATAATTCAAACACTAGTTGCTAGCATTATGTGCAAATGAAAGTCTTAACATCCTTTTCTTTCAAGGGTTTGACGATACCGTCTCAGCTTAAAATGAATTTTAAAGGGGCCCTCATGACATGGCCCTCATCTTCCTATCATAGCTTTAATCGGTGATATTCTCCATCTCTCTAGGGTCCATGCTCTCTATAAATTTCCTCCTTAGATAAATAAAGATTCTGGGACTCTTCAACAATAAATACCCTATTTATTATTAACCCAAACTTACCCACCACTCCAAAAATATAGGAAAAGAAATAGAAACGGACTTCGTCAAGCTGTTAAGTGACTTCATATTATTCCCTCGATTAAGCACTTAGTCATGCCTCTGACTCAAACTAGTTCTTCTTTCATGCGATGTAGGGATTTAAATACCATAAAGTTAAGATCTTGTTATTGATTAGATCAAAAGTGTTGAATACTATGCAGCGCAATGTTAAACACACCACGAAAGCACAATGAAAAATCAATGAGAAAATGAAAAACAGCACACAAGAAGTGGTTAGACCAAATATGCCTACGTTCAAGGAATTGCAAAAATTTCTTTACTACTTGGAAATTTTTTTACAGGAAAATCTTTCTCTTTCTCACTCTATCTCTCTCAAAACCCTAAATTGAGTTTATATATAACACATAGGAAACTCCGATTGCCTCTTCTCCTCAGAAACATGGGCCTGGGCCTAAAATATCAGCCTGACCCTTCGCTTCATAGACTTGGCCCAAAACAGTAGTCCACGGAAACCCAACATGTAATAGTTGTGTGATTGAACTATGTTGTTAAGTTGTTGAAGTAATTTCATGTTATTCCATACTATTAAACACATAATAATCCCTATAAGATTAAAATGCTAACCCTTCAAGCAAGTTTTCAAAAGCACAAAGAAGCTCATATAACTCAGTCAGCACAAACAAGTCTATCTATTCCATTCTAATTAATTTAATGACCTCCCACACTTTGACTAAATTAAAAATTCATAATTTAAAATCACTATCTTAACTATTCGTAAAGCGAAATAAGAACAGTCACAGACCACTCCGGTCGACAAAATACTTGATAAAAACAAGGGTATTTTTACATAATCCACTTGAAACTTAACCACCACAATTTTTTTATTTTTCAGAAAAATACATCGAAAGGTCTAAATTTTTCAACTATTCACCTTAAATCATGTTGTTAATTATCCGAAAAAGATTACATGACTTCCACGTAAATTTTACTTACCTTTTCTACTTTTTAATTGCATATAAAATATAAGTTGAAACTAATCAAGCTGAGGTAACAATCCACTTACGTGTCTTTCCTTATCTAGGTTTGATCCCAAGGTGGCTGAAAAGAGGCTAAATTTGAACCTTGGTTGGTGAGGGCATGGAAAATGCTTTTGTGGACTACGTACTTTAATTTATATTTAATGAAAGCTTTAAAATTTATATACAAAAAGTACTAGTATATAAGAAATAATCAACGATGTGATGGATCTAAAGTGGTTGATGAAAAATTTTTAAACTTTTGTAGACACTTTTTTCAAAACTTAAAAAATTGCACGATAATTATGAGAAAAACGAAAACTTTTCAAGGTAATTATTTTCGTACAAACCTAAAAAACAATGAAAAAAGAACAAAATACAAAATCATAACAGAGTAATAATTCATTACCTAACGGAGTACTCAAATCACAGCTGATTTAGACGACAATCAACAAACAAAGAAACACTTTCTCCAAAACAATCCCCTCTACTCCCGCACCAAAATCATAACAATGATTACAACAAGATTGAAGATCTAAAATCGGAGAATAAGAGACGGATGATACGATCGAGAAAAGCAAAATTAAAAGCTTCAAATGATTGCAATGCAAAGATTCAAGCAGATGAACAACAGCATCAAATCACGGAAGATAGAGAGGAGAGAGAAAGAGTGACGCTTGATGATGATGATGAAGGTGTCTATGGCGGTTATTTAACCTATTATCTCTCCTTTTTGTGTTTCGGCGCTGGCACTCCTCAATTTGCAAATGCCCCCCCACCTTCACCACCTTATTACTTTGTTATTTTTACGATATTACGATCTTTTAAAATTTTATCATATCGGGATTTTATTTCAATATTTGGTTAGTTATTTTATTATAATTTTAGATAATTTATATTTTTTATATTTTTATATTTTATAGTTAACTCTAGACTCTAATTCAAGTAATTGTATGGTATATGAATGTAAAATTTAAAGTTATATAATAAAAAAAGGCAATAGTAACAAATAAGTATTAATATATTTAATTAAATAATATTAAATACATAAAAATTATATGAAATTGTATTTTAAAGTTAAAATATCTTCTAAGTATCGCACAAAATTCTATATTTTCATATAACTAGCTTTTTAGTTTTTTAATAAATTAAAATCCCTCTATATTCCTTGGTGGATTTTCCTTAAAATTAAAAAATTAAAAAAATAGTACCTCAGAATCTTGTATTTTCAGCATTGCCACATCACTTTTTAGATAACTTTCTAAAATTTAACTATTTCAAATTATTTAAAAAAAAAAAAAACCAAACAAAGATGTTGGTAGTTAAGATCATGGGTATACCATGATCCTACCACATCCAATTTTTAATATGCAATTTCTTTTTACATAATTAGATTTTCTCGGCAAAATTTAAATAATTATCAAAAAAATAAAAAGTAAAAATATTGGCAATTAAAATCATGGGTACACCATGATCCTACCACATCCAATTTTTAATATGCAATTTCTTTCTTCATAATTAAATTACCTTGACAAAATTTAAATAACTTTCATGTATATATGTATATATTTTTCACTTCCTCATCAAATTATTATTAAAAATATTAAAAAAATAAAAAATAAAAATATTGGCAGTTAAGATCATGGGTACACCATGATCCTACCACATCCAATTTTTAATATACAATTTTTGTCTATATATTTTCTTTCTACATAATTAGATTTTCTCGGCAAAATTTAAATGACTTTCATGTATATATTTTTCACTTCCTCATCAATTGCTAAAGAATTGCTATTACAATTTTAGGACCAACTACTAATAACTGAACAAGACGACTATCTTTTCATCCATATGTGTAGGGCGACCCTGCAAGATCCATAGACGACTATCTTTTCATGTATATACTACTTCTACCACCATATCTATATCTATACATATATTGCATATATAATTATTCTTCATGGTTGTATGATTGTTCATAAATCTATCTTACATATTAAGTAGAGGCTAGTCATTCACCCATATTGCTAAAAAACCTCATTCAAGCCATTCGAGAGGGTTTTTTTTTTTCTTTTCCAAATATTTCAACAAAAGAAAAATGAAATATCAAATCTATCTTATATCTAATCAAATCTAGATCTAATATAACCTAACATAATCCAATATACCATTTATAAATCTTCTCCCCCAATTTTATTTTTACCAACTCTATATATTCATTAAAAACAATCTCTCCAAACCAGTGTTTCCATACCCTTTTTCTATTTCTAATTCTATTTTTTTTTTTCCATCTACTAGGTTTTTGCTTTGCCATCACTGTAGGAATTTCTAGTGATTCACAATCAATAACCACAATATAAAGGAGGTTATTATTTCTTTTTTAATTATGCCTCTAACAAATGTATTTTTTTTTCTTGTCTTGATTCTAGCAAATATAATGTTTACGCAATACTAGATCTTCACTTCTTTAGCATTATTTAATTTTTTTAAATTTTTTTTCTTCTTTTAGTGTGATTTACCAAAATAATTTTAGTATTTCTATTTCTAATTCTAATTTTTTTTTTCATCCATTAGGTTTTTGCTTTGCCATCATTGTAGAGATCTCAAACCTGAGCTTGATGGGTTTTATGATTCACAATCAATGACTACAATATAAAAGAGGTTAGTATTTCTTTTTTAGCTATGCCTCTAACTAATGTATTTTTTTCATGTATTGATTCTAGCAAATATAATATTTATGCAATACTAGATCTTCTTTCCTTTAGCATTATTTAATTTTTAAAATTTTTTTGTTCTTTTAGTGTGATTTACTAAAATAATAATTTTAGTAAAAATAATTTGAGTATAGATAATTATTTAGTCTTTCATTTAAATTTTAATCTACTAATAATATGATAAATACTATTGGACTAAAGATTTATATATTCTTTTTTAATATAGATAATTATTTAATATTTTTATTTTTAGTTTAAACTAACAAAATGTATTGTTAGATAAAAGTTTTATATGTGTTTGAAAAATTAAATAATTATTAAATAATTGGTGTATATTTTTAAATCACATAGAAAAAATTATAGTATATAGCTCCGTGAAATGATTTAAAATAGAAGTACATATAGAGAGATAACTTTTTTGAAGTATAGATAATTATTAATTAATTTCTTAAGTTTTAAATATAAGATAATAATAAATATAATCTTAGATCATAGATAAGTTAAAACAAATCTACTTCTAAAGACACTTTGGTAACAAAATAATTATTACATTTAGATATTAGATATATAAAATAATTTTAACAAAAATATATGTAAAATTAGAGGTATAATTCTTTTTAAGTAAAATAATTATTACTTTTTAAATTTTATTTAAGCTAAAAAAATAATAAATATTGTCAGATTAACTTTTTTTTATTTTTCATTTTTTGTGATTATATAATTTCTTTATTTTACTTTAAATGAATGATAAATATTATTAGTTCAAAGTTATGTGTTACAAAATGATTATTGTATTTAGATATTAGATATATAAAATAATTTTAACAAAAATATATGTAAAATTAGAGGTATAATTCTTTTTAAGTAAAATAATTATTACTTTTTTAATTTTATTTAAGCTAAAAATAATAAATATTGTTAGATTAAATTTTTGTAATTTTTTATTTTTCATGATTATATAATTTCTTTATTTTACTTTAAATGAATGACAAATATCATTAGATCAAAGTTATATGTATAGTAAACATTAAATAATTATCTATCTATAATATTAATAAATATTAAGTTTTATGTTAATCAAAAAAATAGTTTTATATTTTTATTGTAGTTATAGAAAAAAGTATTGTACTTATCTTTATAAATTAATTTTAGCAAAAAAAATTACAAATAGAATGAAGAGTATTGCTCATGTTTATTAATTAATTTTGTTATTTTAATTATAAACTAATGACAAATATAAATTTTGATTAATAAAAATTATATATATATATATATATATTTTGAAAAGACAATGCCTCTAAAAATTATGGT
Source organism: Simmondsia chinensis (assembly GCA_018398585.1). Lineage (NCBI taxonomy): Eukaryota > Viridiplantae > Streptophyta > Magnoliopsida > Caryophyllales > Simmondsiaceae > Simmondsia > Simmondsia chinensis. The sequence goes on along the minus strand of JAGTTD010000001.1, from coordinate 46,393,857 downwards.
CATTAGTGGGAACAAAATAATTATATTTAGCTATTTAAAATAAATAAAAAAAATAATGTTCATATTATTGGTATAATTTTTATGATTATATATATTTATTTGCTTTAGTTTGTTATTTATGCTAATGATAAGATGATAAATATTGTTAGGTGAAAATTCTGTGTGTACAATAAAAATTAAATAATTATCTATATTAAATATTAAATTTTTGGTTTATATTGTACTTATAGAAAAAATTAGAGTACTCGATTATATAAAATAATAAAATAATTTTGATGAAATTAGAGGTACAATTCTTGTGAAATTAGATTCTTTTTAAAAAAATTTAATATTAAATTTAACATTAGATTAAAATTTTATTTGTGTAAATATTTACTCAAAATTACAAATGTTTATAAATAACAAAGTAACCATGCATCGCACTGGGTTTCGTTAGTTTTATATAATGAGAAGTAGGTTGAACTAACAACAATTTAAACTTCCAAAAATATCACTGACAATTTATGAAACAACAACATAATTTCAAAAAATACGTATATGAATGGCTAGAAGGGTTTTTATGGATAGGGATGGGGTTTTGTAAGTTTGGTTATTTTTTTATTTTTTGTCATTTTAATTGTGAGATTGTAAACAATATAGTCTTTTAAAAATTACAATAATAGTCGTATCTACTATTTCCTCCACACCTAATTTTATTTCTCCTAGCGTTCAACAAAATTACAAAAACACAAGCAATATTTTGTTATCCTTCTATTTTTGCAATTTCGTAATTATTTTGTCAATAGTAATACGAAACATTTATACAATTTATGACTTCAATTTTACACCTTCAATTATTATTAACAATTATTTTTTTTTCGTAATATTATAGTCATTGTGACCATAAGATTAAAAAAAATCATTTATTAGGAAAATATGTAAAATATAAAGAAGATTAATAAAGATTACTTTTTGAATTAAAGTAATATCTTTCTAAAAAAAAATTGAGAACTCAAAAAATTAAAAATAAAATATTAAAAAGGAATAATTTATCATGAAAATAAGAAAAAATGATTGGCGATAGTTTTTTGATAAAAATAAAATTGTAAACAAAATTAAGTAATTTGAAAGTAACAAAAAAATGACTAATGTTTCTTAAAAAAAAAGTCATATAAAAATTTATACAATTGTTCATATAATTTAATAAACTATAATTTAATAATTATCTTCCAAATAAGAAATGAAATAAGGTGTTGTAGTATTTATGCTCAATATTTACATCACATTATACTAATTCATCACATAACTTTAAATTAAAATTGATTTCCATTAAACAAAAGAAAAAAAAAACTCCAAAATATATTATAAAGAGAATTTATACCTTATACTTCAATATAGTGAATGTAGTTTATTTCCCTTATTAATTTTTGTCTAAGTTTAAAGTTTTTCAATATAAAAACACCATCCGTACATCGCACGGGAACCTACTAGTATTATGTTAAACAATAAAAATAACAAAGTAATAAATGCATAATCCACTTACTTTACCAATTTGTTGAATTTTTTAAATAATTGATGAGAGGAAAAGAATGAAAAAATATATATATATAAGAAATGAGGTGAGAGAAAATAAAGGGGAAATATGAACTCTCCATATTTTGGAAGAGAAATTGTGAGTTATTTTACGTAATTTATTTTTTATGATATAATTATATATTAACTAGCAAAACCCCGTGCGATATACAGTTACTTTGTTATTTATAAAATATAATATTTGTAATTTTGAGTAAATATTTACACAAATAAAATTTTAATCTAACTTTAAATTTAATATTAAAAATTTAAAAAAAATCTAATTTCAAAAGAATTTTACCTGTATTTTCATCAAAATTATTTTATCATTTTATATAATCAAATACTCTAGTTTTTTCTATAACAATAATATAAACCAAAACTTTAATATTTGATATAGATAATTATTTAATTTTTATTATACACACAGAATTTTTATCTAGCAATATTTATCATCTTATCATTAGCATAAATAACAAACTAAAGCAAATAATTATTTTGTTCCCACTAATGACCATAATTTTTAGAGGCATTGTCTTTTCAAAATTATATTTGTCATTAGTTTATAATTAAAATAAGAAAATTAATTAATTATCATGTGCAATACTCTTCATTCTATTTGTAAATTTTTTTTTTTGCTAAAATTAATTTATAAAGATAAATACGATACTTTTTTCTATAACTACAATAAAAATATAAAACTATTTTTTTTATTAACATAAAAATTAATATTTATTAATATTATAGATAGATAATTATTTAATGTTTACTATACATATAACTTTGATTTAATGATATTTGTCATTCATTTAAAGTAAAATAAAGAAATTATATAATCATGAAAAATGAAAAATAACAAAAAGTTAATCTAACAATATTTATTATTTTTTAACTTAAATAAAATTAAAAAAGTAATAATTATTTTACTTAAAAAGAATTATACCTCTAATTTTACATATATTTTTGTTAAAATTATTTTATATATCTAATATCTAAATACAATAATTATTTTGTAACACATAATTTTGATCTAATAATATTTATCATTCATTTAAAGTAAAATAAAGAAATTATATAATCATAAAAAATAAAAAATAATAACAAATTTAATCTAACAATATTTATTATTTTTTTAGCTTAAATAAAATTTAAAAAGTAATAATTATTTTACTTAAAAAGAATTATACCTCTAATTTTACATATATTTTTGTTAAAATTATTTTATATGTCTAATATCTAAATACAATAATTATTTTGTAACCAAAGTGTCTTTAGAAGTAGATTTGTTTTAACTTATCTATGATCTAAGATTATATTTATTATTATCTTATATTTAAAAATTAAGAAATTAATTAATAATTATCTATACTTCAAAAAAGTTCCCTTTCTATATGTGCTTCTATTTCTAATCATTTCATGTAGCTAGATACTACAATTTTTTCTATGTGATTTAAAAATGTACACCTATTATTTTATAATTATTTAATTTTTCAAACACATAGAAAACTTTTATCTAACAATACATTTTGTTAGTTTAAATTAAAAATAAAAATGTTAAATAATTACTTATACTAAAAAAGAATATATAAATCTTTAGTCTAATAGTATTTATCATATTATTAGTAGATTAAAATTTAAATGAAAGACTAAATAATTATCTATACTTAAATTATTTTTACTGAAATTATTATTTTAGTAAATCACACTAAAAGAACAAAAAAATTTTAAAAAATTAAATAATGCTAAAGAAAAGAAGATCTAGTATTGCGTAAATATTATATTTACTAGAATCAACACATGAAAAAAATACATTAGTTAGAGGCATAGCTAAAAAAGAAATACTAACCTCTTTTATATTATAGTCATTGATTGTGAATCATAAAACCCATCAAGCTCAGGCTTGAGATCCCTACAATGATGGCAAAGCAAAAACCTAATGGATGAAAAAAAAAATTAGAATTAGAAATAGAAATACTAAAATTATTTTAGTACATCCGCCCCACCAGATCCTGCGTAGGCGGGAGTCCTTGAGGCACTGGGTATGTTCCTTTTTTACACTTAAAGAACAAAAAAATTTTAAAAATTAAATAATGCTAAAGAAGAGAAGATCTAATATTGCGTAAGCAAACCCAACTGGAGTAGGGCAGTCTAGCTTACTAGTGCTAGGCCTTGACAGTCTCCAGGCGCAGTGAGGTGTATACATGTTCGCATGAGCCTCTACTTGCCCGCCTACCTGCCTACCTATCCTTTGATTTCCGCTTGGTTTTTGCTTTCGGCTTGATGTGGCTTGCTTAAGTTTGTGTTTTTGCTTGCTGTGTGTCCTGCCTTACTCATGCTTTGATGATCCTCTGTTGACAGGTCATATGCGCTATTCTGCGGACCAACCTATCAGGTTGAGGGTCCTCGGAAACAGTCTCTCTTCAGGATACCCCCTGAAAGGGAAAGGCTGCGTACATCTACCCCCCAGGCCCTGCTTTTGCGGGAGCCCTTTGCAGGCACTGGGTTTGTTGTTGTTGTTGTTGTATATTTGCTAGAATCAATACATAAAAAAATATATATATACATTTGTTAGAGACATAATTAAAAAAGAAATACTAACCTCCTTTATATTGCAGTTATTAATTGTGAATCACTCAAGATCCCTATAGTGATGGCAAAGCAAAAACCTAGTAGATGGAAAAAAAAATAGAATTAGAAATAGAAAAAGGGTATGGAAATACTGGTTTGGAGAGATTTTTTTTTTTTAAATCAATACGTAGAGTTGGTAAAAATAAAATTGGGGGAGAAGATTTATAAATGGTATATTGGATTATGTTAGGTTATATTAGATCTAGATTTGATCAGATATAAGATAGATTTGATATTTCATTTTTCTTTTGTTGCAATATTTGAAAAAAAAAAAATAAAACCCTCTAGAATGGCTTGAATGAGGTTTTTTAGCAGTATGGGTGAATGACTAACTTCTACTTAATATATAAGATAGATTTATGAATAATCATACAACCATGAAGAATAATTATGTATGCAATATATGTATAGATATAGATCCGGTGGTAGAAGTAGTATACTTGCCTTCTTCTATGGATCTTGCAGGGTCGCCCTACACATATGGATGAAAAGATAGCCGTCTTGTTCAGTTATTAGTAGTTGGTCCTAAAATTGTAATAGTAATTCTTTAGCAATTTAGCAATTGATGAGGAAATGGAAAATATATACATGAAAGTTATTTAAATTTTGTCGAGAAAATCTAATTATGTAGAAAGAAAATATGTAGACAGAAATTGCATATTGAAAATTGGATGTGGTAGGATCACGGTGTACCCATGATCTTAACTGCCAATATTTTTGTTTTTTATTTTTTTAATATTTTTTAATAATAATTTGATGAGGAAGTGGAAAATATATACATATATACATGAAAGTTATTTAAATTTTGTCAAGAAAATTTAATTATGAAGAAATAAATTGCATATTGAAAATTGGATGTGGTAGAATCATGGTGTACCCAAGATCTTAACTGCCAATATTTTTGTATCTTTGTTTGTTTTTTTTTTTTGATAATTTGAAATAGTTAAATTTTAGAAAGTTATCTAAAAAGTGATGTGGCAATGCTGAAAATATAGGATTCTGGGGTACTATTTTTTTTAATTTTTTAATTTTAAGGAAAATCCACCAAGGAACTTGAGATTAATATATAGAGAGATTGGAAAGATAACTTATTTGCCATTCATTTAAAGTAAAAAAAAGAAATTAAATAATCATGAAAACTCAAAAATAATTAAAAACTTAATCCAACAACATTTATTATTTTTTAGCTTAAATAAAATTAAAAAAGTTATAATTATTTCACTTAAAAATAATTATACCTCTAATTTTATATATATTTTTGTTAAAATTATTTTATATATCTAATATCTAAATATAATAATTATTTTATAAATACAATATCTTTAAAAGTAGATTAGTTTTAACTTATCTAAGATCTAAGATTATATTTACTATTATATTATATTGAAAACTTAAGAAATTAATTAATAATTATCTCTACTCCAAGAAACTATATCTCGTCGATGCACTTCTATTTTTAATCATTTCATGTAGCTAGATACTATATTTTTTTCTATATGCTTTAACAATATACACCTATTATCTAATTTTTTTTAAACACATACAAAACTTTTATCTAACAACACATTTTGTTAGTTTAAATTAAAAATAAAATTGCTAAATAATCATCTATAATCGAAAAGAGTATATAAATCTTTACTGTAATAGTATTTATCATATTATTAATACACTAAAGTTTAAATTAAAAGACTAAAATTATTTTAGTAAATCGCAACAAAAGAAGAATACAACAAAATTTTAAAAAATTAAATAAAGCGAAAGAAAAGAAGATTTAGTATTGCACAAATATTATATATTTGCTATGATCAACTTATGAAAAAAAAAAAAAATACATTAGTTAGAGGTATATTTTAAAAAGAAGTATTAACCTCTTTTATAATGTAGTCTTTGATTGTGAGTCATAAATTCCATCAAGCTTAAACTCGAGATCTCTACAGTGGTGGCAAAGGGAAAAGTTAATAGAAAAATTAAAATTAGAAACATAAAAAGTGTATGAAAACAGTGGTTTAGAGAGATTGATGAACATAAATACATAAAATTAGTAAAGATAAATTTGGGGGGAGGAGATTATAAGGGGTATATTAGATTATGTTAGGTTATATTAGATCTAAGTTAGATTAGATATAAGATAAATTTGAAGTTTTATTTTTTCTTTTTTGAAATATTTAAAAAAACCAAAAGCCATACCTCTAGAATAAGGTTTTTAAGCAATTTGAGTGAATGACTGACTTCTACTTAAAAGACTAAAAATAATAAAATTATCGATGCTCAAATTATGTTTACTAAAATTATTTTAGTAAATCACACTAAAAGAAGAATACAAGTTTTCAAAATGGATCCAAGTCTCATTTGTTGGTTCTTGTCTTTGTTTAATTTAAGATGTTCTTGAATTATTTTATTTTGTATTTTGTCTAAAATTTTATT